>OY776278.1:84402691-86802691 GCA_963675445.1 Linnaemya vulpina | reverse complement strand
CAAGTGAACTTTACTATTCGACTTTAGATACTATAATGAATAGTTTGCAGTTAAATTCGACACCTACTTTGGAGCTCTCACGATGCAATACAAGTTTTAGAAGACACTTTCATTCGATCGATGAAAGTAAATTCTTTTCATTTTGCAGCACCATAAAACAATATTCCAAAAGTACGAGTAATAACGCTAGCAAGGATACATGTGAAAGTATAAAGCAAAAAAATTATGACAATATAACGCCTACAACAAATACCAGAGAAACTCCTAAACGAGCAGTGACCACAACTAGAAAACTGAAATTATTTAAAGATACAGAAAAAACAGAAGGGTTTAATCAAAAACAATTGTCACCTAAAAGTTTGTTACTAAAAGAAGCAATTACACGTTTGGAGTGCATGGAACGCAGACAAGAAAGAATGGCATTAAGTAAGAAACACGTTCGTACTTCATTGCGCGTTTAATAAAAACAAACAATTAACTACATAGTCGTGGAATTTCGCTGACGCTTAACTCTATTTGATATATTCTTAAACAATTACTTTATAGTGTGCAATTTAAGACTAAGTTTGTACATACTGCAGATCATTTCTCAAACCAACAACATGCACACCCGAATGCAAAAAAAAATATATACTCAAAACTGATTTTAGATTATTTACACACACAAGTTGCCACAAGTTGCTGTTTTGAGGAATGGGAAGCTGATTATCTAGATAAAGTTAGTGCCTTCTTTGTTGGATTTTCATTGATGAAATGAATCGTTCTAATAAAAGTTTTATTTTCTAAATTCTGTTTTATTAATTTTGTTTCTCAAAATGAGAACGATAGATTTTAGAAAAAGAAGTATTCCAAGATACACAGTATTTTAATAAAATTTAAAAAATACATCAGTTGTTATTTTTATTGGAGCATTTAGAAATAAAATTTATTACGATCCGGATCTTATTTTCACGTGAAATTTATTTCTTATGATCGCCAAATCGTTTTTTATGTTAATGGGATAAATTTTTCCATTTTATACATGGTAAGTAAAATAATTTAGTTTTTATGCTCCACTTTTAAAAAGCTTTTACTACTTTTCACACTCGTGTGGTTGACGTCTGTGCTGTATCGTTTTGTGTTTTAGTACACTTACATTTCGATGCCTACAGTGGTGCTCGTTTATGAAGAACACCACGCGTAGATCTATTTTAGCCAGATACTTGCGTTAATATATATATATATATATATATATATATATCTATATATATATATATATATATATATATATATATATATACATATATCTATATATACATATATATATATATATATATATATATATATATATATCTATATATCTATATATATATATATATATATATATATGCATATACATATAAATAAATATATATATATATATATATATGCATATACATATATATATATATATATATATATATATATATATATATGCATATACATATATATATATATATATATATATATATATATATTTGTGGCCAAGCAAGTGTACAAAGTAAATAGAGCAAAAGAGAGTAAGAATGCTTTAATTGTTTTCGTTTACATATGGATGTACATATATATGTACATAAATTTAACTAACGCAAGGTGATTTACACAATTAAGGCCTAACTTTATATTTCATTGTTTTCTAGTCATTCTTGAAATTTGTTATAATAATATTTTAAAGTTGAGGTCTTTTTTATGTAAAAAGAAATATATATGTATGTAGGTATGTACATAATTAATTCAGTATATTCAATATTTTTCCATGTCTTTGAAAATATGCTGCGTTTCGTTTTTTTGTTATTGTTGATATATTCCTGAAGAAGATATCTGCCAAAAAGCGTGGCGAGCTACTGAAAACCCAAAATGCAATAATTTATTAAATAAACAACATCTCAAGGATTCTGTATTAATATACATATCACCTACAATATTGCGATTGCTGTTTTTAAGATACAACAGCTCATAACATTTTTAGTTTGAAATTTTTTTTAATAAAATATATTTAAAAAAAATTTTTATTCGTTTGTAATACGAGTTGTACTCGTTCCGGTATCCATTTTATTTAATTATGACTATGCCTCTGGGAACTAGAACGAATTAGATGTTCTAATGTCTGATATTTTCTTTTAATAAGCCTATGACTTGGATTTTGAAACTTAATTAGTTAATAAACTATGTACATATGTATATCTTAGTGAATAATTCACTGAAAAGATTTTCAAAAGCCATCGAATAGGATGAAACAACAACGAAATTATATTAACTTAAAGTGCACACAAGAATAAACACTCTGAACTAATATGTAGATATCTACATAAAACATTTTATAGGCTCTTCAATTATCTAAATAAACAAAATTCATTATTACAACAAACATTTAAATTGATTTTATAAATTTGCAATTTCACGTGATAACGCTGCGTTTGCAGCGTACATGTATTGTGCATAAAAAATTTCTTAATCTCAACACAATTACACTTTAATTCTTTAAAATTGCTATTGTTGATTTTGTTATAAAAAATTAACATTTATATTATTACAAAATATAAAGCAACGCCAAATTAAGAAAATATATGTATGAATATGTGTAAGTATATAAATAATATAATATGGCGGTCTGCTCCCTCTATACCGTTCAATGTTCTCTTTCGTCAGACCGGAATACATAAACCACAGCAACAACTAATGATAAATGGGCTAAAAACAAATTTTCTGACTCAACAGCTGATTGCATGACGTTTTCCGCACAACAAGATTCAATACTTTTTAGTTAATGTATAACGAAAATTTTTCTAAAAATTCTAGCGCTAAAACTAACAATCAGAATTCCACCAAATTTGGCACAGTAATACAAGATGATGCTAACTATGGGTGTTGAAAATTTTATTAAAATCCATTTATCAAATTCGGAGTAAAATGGCATTTTCTGCAGATCCTGTATTTGGCTACCGATTTTTGTGATTCAAACTAAATCTGATTCTGCTCAAAGAGACGAGTTCAATGATATGCATGTCAATTAAAATCTATTGGGTTTTCATATAGAAAACAATTTTTCAAAAATCTTTTAAATACACTTTTGGTTGTAAACAATTTTTAAATCATGAATCGCTTCTTTTTTGTTTTTGTTTCTATCTTTCATCCATTTAGTATAATAATCTCGCATTGTTTTTGATTTTAGACAACGAAAAGTAAACAGCACATGCTAGTCTATCAAGTTATTTATGTTGTCGTAAAATCGTTCGCTCTCTCTCTCTCTCTCTCTTTGAATACACTTTTCTATAATTATGAATGTAGTATTTATGTTTGTTTTTGTTGTAGGATCAGATAACTAGAACGTGAGGCCAAAGCCGGTTCAAAATAAAATCGTTGTCACTGCCAAACATGTAAACGAGACAGCACTTTACTTCTAACTTATATAAGTGTGTATATGTTACCCAAAATACAGTATTAGGTACGTATATATCGTTGATCTCAAATAGAACTACCCTAATTGAAATGATTGTAACTTTACAGGAGAAGGTAGAAACATAACAGAAACTGTATTAACTATAATAAAAACTTTAGTTATAAATTCCATGCAAAATCGTTATTTTCGATACTATAGCGCTATATATTTGGGAAAAGGTGTATTTGTGTCATATATATTGGAATCAATGGAAATATCAGTTTCGTTAGGGCCTTTCCACTTAAGGTCATCGATTTGTACATATGTACATATACAATCATATAAGTATATAGATGTAATTTCATCTTCATATGCTCAACATTTTTTTTTTAATTTTTGTATTAAAAATATTGCACGCACGGAATCCCTTCCAAAGCTTAAATTTAAGCTTTTAGAGCGCATGAAAAAGGAAATTGGACACTTACAAAAAGCAATAGCAATACAATTGATTGCTATGAAATTTTAGTAATTGAAATCATATTTAATTTTTTTCTGTGTAGAAAAACATTTAAAACAGTAAAAACATTATATTATTTCCAATTTCTATGTGTGGAAATTGAAGGAAACAAAATTGTCTAAGCATTTTCAGGTTTTCAAAAAAATATTGAGCCACCTTATTTAGTATTATTTGTCGACGTAATTTCTCCGTAAATCTTAATCTCTTTTTTCTCATTATTTTATATTTTACTTTGAATTGATTAAAGTGAAAGAGTATAAGGGAACGAATACATAAAGAGCTGATGATAATGTATTTAAGCAGCATGGAAGCAGTGGAAGCGTAAAGTATAAAAACACCTAACATAACTTATTGTCTTAACAGTTGATTTTAAATCATCTACTAGTGAAAATACTTCCAGCTGAAACTTAATCAAATACGAAGTACAGAAGATTGGCCACACAGGATTCTTTAAAAGTTTAAAAGAAAATTAAAAAATAAATCAAAATGACTTCAATTGCCATTAATCCTGAAGATATAAATGCCCCACAAATTAAGGATTTGGTAAGTTAAATGTAATAATATTAAAAGTAGTGGATAAAAAACATTGGCTTTTGAATAGATTCATACTATACGGATACTATTATAAATAGGCCGATTCCTGTACGTGCACAAAATAAGCAAAATTTAGTCAAAGGCTTTTTTTTAATAAAAATTTTCTGTTAAAAATCTTTGGAGCACGTTTGGGTAACACGCCTAATATTGTCTGCTATAAATCATATGATAACAATGTACGTATACATGTCTGCATTTCACTGGTTCTCACACCAAACAGCATATTTAATAAATTAACATATACAATATCTCAAAAAAATTACAATATTTTTTTTTATGGGAAGTTTGAAAGAAATTACGAATACAAATGTCCCAATGTAGTATATTTTATCTGATATTAAAATGTTTGCAACATTTTATTCGTAAACAACGGTTTATCGTTTTATACTTTTATAACACTATTTGTTGATTTTAAATATAATTATATTTAACAAGATAAAACAATAAAAACGTTAATTTGTTGCAAGAAATTTGAACAATTTAAAAGTTATTGACGTTTTCTTGCGTTTGAGCTCGTCGCGGTCTATTTGTACATCGTTTTGATTTCATTGGAACAAAGAGCAATTAACATTACCGAAATCGTTTTAATCTATATTATGAAATTTAATTACTTAACAACAAATCATTGTAAAAATAAAAATCGTTTTATAAGATATTACTTTACTTTTTGCGGTTATAAAAGACCCATCAATTCAACAAAATACAAGTTAATTGATCATAATAAAAAGAAATGCATTTTGTCTTTGTTGTATTTTGCATATAAACTTTATATTAAAAAGCTATTGTGCAGATCCAAATTATTTATTTTCTTTAAAAATTTTTATTGAACACAAAATAATAAAATAAAAATTTGAATTTATTCTGAACCCATTTTAAAAATTGCAATAAGTGCTTTTTCGTCCAGTAATAAATAGGTAAATGCAGTAAGAAAAAATACATTTATACACAGAACGTATGTATGTATGTAGTTATATGATTTTCCGTGCCCTGCGTTCCTTCAAAACGGTATAAAATTGCGCAATTTGTCTATTAATTAATAAAATTACGTCGCTTTTTATATACCAAATTGCATTGTAGAAATGAAATCTCGGTCATAAAAGACAAAAAGTATATACAAAATGTTTACTTATTTAGTTTCCCTTTTTCCATTTCATCTTGTGATCAAACTGGAAATTTAGGTTATTTTCTAATGCGTAAACATTTTTGATTTAAATTAGTTCAATTTGTTTTTATATTGAGTATAAAATAATACCGTAAATTTTATCCCAAAATACAAGGATGTTATAAAAATTATAAGATGAAGAGTTATTCTCCATCAAATGGAAAGTACAAAACATTACACGTTCAAACAGTATCCAAAACCACATAAGCAATGACATTGTCTAATTTAGTTTTGCCTTCAGTAAGTTTATTAAACTTTTTTAAAATTCAAGAGAAGCAATCATTGCAGAGACTTGTTGTCTGACAATTGAAAACTGAAAGCTTTTTTCAGTGTTTGTTTATTCTATTTTTGCCAGAAAAACTTTGAAATTATTTATCTTCCGGCAAAGGAATTTGCTTGGCACGTGTATTCTAAAATTGATTAGTACACATTATTGCAATATTTAACTCGTTATTGTTCAGATAAGAAAAAAATAAACAAAAAATAAATATGTTAAAACGTGTGGTGCTAATAATTGTCCAATCAAGAGCTTTTCTGACGAAAGTGCCTGAATTTAAGGTTTGAAAATTGTTTTTCTTTTTTCCTATTTCCAACTGCAGAAATTATAAAATTGTTCAGCAATTAGTTTTCCACAGTTGACCTGAACGCTGACATTTTTAGTGGTTAATTAATAATAGTGATTTCGTTACATTTTTAACAGATTGCTTTTGAATACAATGTATAAAAGGTTTTTATTAAATATGAACAAGCCGGGCTGTATTAAGGTATTGTGGGTGTAATTAAAAATATAGTGAAATTTCATACATCTTTTTAAAATGATTTATTTCTTAATAAAAAATTAAAAAAACAGTTCCTGAAAATACATGCAATTTCTTTTGCAACGACCTTGACTTTTTAATAATATCTAAGAGATATTAATTTTAGAGACACTCTTTATTGTAAAGTGTTGATGTTCTCTTAAATAACGACATACTTTTAAAAGTAGTGTTATTATTATTACACATTGCACCCCAACCTGCATATATTGAATTTCTATACAAATCAATGTAGCCAACACTAATAAGACTCAAATTAATTTTGGATAATTAACTTCGTATTGATTTTCCCTAAGAAAAAAACGGTTCGAAGTAAATATATAATCATTTTAAAGAAAGATTTAGGGGTTGTATAGAGTACAAGAGTTAATTAAGTTTACAGTATTATCGATTTAGTTGGTCACATTTTTTCACATACGCAAATTCTCTGTGTTCACGTGCGTTGAAGCTGGTACTACTGTTCATTTAACCAAAGCAGTTCACTCACTAAAAATTGACAACATTGAGGTTACTTTTGCCACTATTACTAATTAGGAAATTTTTATCCTGCTTAAAATTTTGGTGGCAAACAGATACAAATAACAATGAATGAAAAGTACCCGTCGATTTTAGCATTTCTGCTAATGGTTTTAATTTTAGAGAGTGTGGCAATATATTTTAATAATGACTGGAAGGATTGCAATGGCTCCAACTTAAATAAATATTTTAAATTTTACGTAAATTTTATCAAGACGAAAATTAATAAACGAGAGAAAAGCAAATAACGAAAACCTTTTTATTATTTTAGAGTATTGTGCGTAATGAACAAAAGGAACTGAACATAACACCAGTTCACAAACTGGATAGACCTTTTAAGACAGCCACTTTCGGAATGGGCTGTTTCTGGGGCGCTGAGTCTTTGTATGGTGGTACTATGGGAATTTTGCGCACTACCGTAGGTTACGCCGGCGGCACTAAAGATAAACCAACGTACCGTAATATGTAAGTTTTAAGGCACTGAGCAAAATGTAATTAATTTTGTTTTCCTCTCTATCTGCACATTGCATGTACATGTTTTGTAATTGTCCATCACTTTTCCTTACATCTTGAACTGTCTTTCATGCTTACTAACCTATTTCTTTGAAAAATATTGTCATTTAACACAACTTCACAACACTATAGGGGCGATCATACTGAAGTCTTAGAAATCGACTACGATCCCGAAGTCATAGACTATAAACAATTATTGGATTTATTCTGGAACAACCATGAATACGGATTGTATACTGTTATCAAAAGACAATATATGTCTTTGATTTTGTATCATGATGAAGAACAGAAACAAATTGCCGAAAAGTCCCGTGCAGAAGAACAAATCAAAAGAGCGCCCGAAGTAATACGTACAGAAATTTCACCAAAAGTTAATTTCTTTCCAGCTGAAGAGTAAGTCAATTCAGTACGACAGCGAAAGAAGTGTGTTAAAAAGTTTTAAAATCTTTACAGTTATCATCAGAAATATCGCTTGCAAGGGCATCGAGATTTGTGCGAAACATTTAACTTTAATTCTACGCTATTACAAAATTCCTATGTAGCAACCAAACTTAATGGCTACTTCGCCGGTGTGGGTGGTATAGAACAATTTAAATGCGATGTTGAAACAATGGGTTTAACACCAACCCAAAAAGAATACTGCAGCTATTATATTGAAAAGAATGAAGGACAGGGTCTCTACTGCTGACGTAGTAAATCAGTTATAGACGTTAAACTCAAAAGATACTGTAACTCGTAATTATGTATTGCAGTATTTAACTGATGTATTAATACATTTTTCTTCATATTTCATTTTCCTTTAGTTAATTAAGTTTTATTCCCTTTAATATTACATAATTTTAATATTCTATTTATAATAAGCAGTTTTGCCATTGTGATTGTATTATTAAATTATACACGCTATAAAAAATACACGCTATTAAAAGTATATGTACTTCTATCTGTCGAAATGTTGAATTTTGGAAACGCTTTTGATTTTGCCTCTCAAAAATTTAATAACGCTTTATAGGCAAAGATTAGTATTTGAACAAAATTATGAAGTTTACCAAGCGCTATTTTAGCCTTAAAATTCACATAAAGACATGCACTTTCTATTTAACTGAAATTTTACATGATTATACAAAAGTCGGAATTTGTCTTAAAATATACAACAGTGAAGTCGAAATTTAGCCATAACAATTTAAAATAGTATTTTTAGAAATCGTGAGTTTCGAAGATTGAGTAATTCTTCCTCTATAATACACTGTAAGTACATACTTTGTAGTTTATTTTGCACGGGCAAAAATATATAAAATTCTAGTCATATCTACGGTAGAGCAAATATAAAAATTACTTACTTCTTCATTACTTATTCGGCTCAAATTTAATTCTTGATAAGCGTAAAATAAAATCCAATAAAAACATTTGTATCTTGATCTCTTTGGGATTGTCTGTCACGTAGAAGCCGGCAACGCCTGCTTTATGCAAAGTCGACTGCTGATCATGTACTTTTTGATCTAACAAAGCAATAAGTTTCATATCAGTCTCTTTTAGCTTTCGATTATGTTTGATTTTCATCAATTGCAAAATGTGCTCCAACTCCTCCTGGTCGGTAATTTTCGAAATCCACTCTTGTACCTCAATTTGATATTCATTCTCGACCTGTTCACGCAATTGATGAAGATGTTTTTCAGTAACATGTTGTATTTCCATTAGACCTTTAACTATTTCAAATATTGTATCGTTGAGTAGAGAATTTGCTAATTCTGTGAGAAGTTCGTATGAAATTCGAGACTGGTAAATTCTTAAACAAAAATATTTTGAAAACTTTGAAATTTTTCATTCTATTCTTACTTACTCCGGCAAATTCGCATGCATAGATTTAAGCTGATCAACCAGGAAATATAATTTTCTTTGCAAATATTCTGGTGATAGTTGCGTTATATCTTCTGCAAACATGCTCTCATTAGAGATGCTAGATTCTTCCATTTGTTATTTATTAAGAAACACTATTTAATTTCAATCCTTGTAAACCACATTACGGTTGGTTCCCGTTACCAGTTAAGTTTGAGCCACAGAAAACGTTTGAGCGAAGCGCAACAAACAGCTGATGCTTGTGTTAACAGATGAATATAAAACGAGAAGCAAAGGTTACTACACAAAAACGTATTAGATGTGGTAACCTTTCATTGTGCTTCGCCTTGCCAACTTTAATTGTTAATCACATATGACACATTTATTATACTGTACATTTCGCTTAATGTAAATATAAAATTGTGTTCTTTGTTGATTGTATGTAAAAAACTTACAAAAAGAATTTAAAATAAAATCAGTCTAACTTATTTCAAAATGGGTAAAGGCTTTAACAACTACATGTGCAAGAAATTCTTTCATCCTGCCTCCAGGGATAATTTAAAAAGAGTAAGCCCATACATATATTTGAGAAAAAAGTGGTCACTAATATTGTTCACCTTATCATTTCAATTAGGTATGGATGGCAGAACAGCAAGCGGATGCATACAAAAAGAAGCAGGAAGAACTACGCAACCAATATGAAAAGGAACAAAATTTGCACGAGAACAAAGCCATGCTTAGTAAGGAAAGTAAGGATAAATTAAGTGTTAATTTCATGTATGAGCCTCCTCCTGGAGTAAGAAAGGACCGTGAAAAAGATGATAATGAACCTGAATACAAATTTGAGTGGCAGCGTAAATACAATGCTCCTCGTGAGTCGTATTGTAAGGGGGACACTGAAATTAGGGATCAACCGTTTGGAATACAGGTGCGTAATGTGCGCTGTATAAAGTGTCACAAGTGGGGTCATATTAACACAGACAAAGAGTGTACAATGTACAGCATATCAATGAGTGAAGCCAGGAAACTGCATTCGGAGACAGAAGCAGCGGATATAATGGCTAAAAATGTACTCGAGGAACAAATGAAAGGGGACGGTCTTATGATGAAACGTTCTGCCATGGAATTACAAAATAGTAATAATCAGCAACACATGTTGGTTCCTAGCGACCCCGAAGAAGGTGAGAACCTAAACGATAAAGAGGTTAATCCCGAAAGGGAATTTCTAAAGTCTCTAACTAAGGAACAGAAGCTTAAACTATTAAAAAAACTAGAAAAAATTGAAAAACTTAAAAGAAATAAAAATAAAATGAAAAAACATAAAAAGAACAAGAAGAGCGCTAAGAAACGGGCAGAAAGTAGCGATTCAGATGATAAAAAAGGAAAGCATGAGAAGAAAAAGAGGAACGCCCGAAAGTCTCGCACTAAATCCGATGATTCGTCATCATCGAATGATTCTGCATCACCGTCACATGATTCATCGTGTTCAGGAAGTGCAAGTCACAGGAGAAAAAAAAATTCCGATTCAATAGCCCTTGAAGTTAGAAGATGCAATAGATCACGTTCAAGATCAAGAGATCGCATACTGAAGAATCGTTCACACTCTAGGGAAAAGCAGCGTTCCATATCTCCCAGAAGAAATTATTACAAAGTAGTCGAAAGACGTGAAAGGAGACGTAGCAGATCTCCCCGCTACAAGAATCACTACAATAATAAACGTTAAATATTTGAATTTCTGTAAACATATTCTATTAAAAATTAATTATAATTGAATACATTTGAAGTTCTATTTATCGTGTTTGTAACAAATATAAAAACTTAGGGCATGAACATATTATCAAAAAGTTGTTTCTTCAAATGATTTTGCTTTTGTAGATATTTCAGATAGAAAAAATAAAGAAAAATCTATTTCACAACGCTTCCTTTTTCCAAGAATATACAAATACACATGCCTTTTTTTAATGGGAAATTTTTTCAAATTGCAAGAGTTAGAATTCACAATGAAAAAAAATTGTTATGCAAATATTTAATGAAAATGTTTTAAAACAATATCCTCAGGATCTGTAAGTAGAAGCGAACGAAGAACATATAAATAACTTTAAATTCTAGCTGTTGTAGGAGTACTTGAGCCAGCTGCCACGCACAAGTCAGTGACATGATTTCCCGACTCTCGTGGTATACTCTAGAATTACAAATTTCTTTCAATAAAAATTACAAGATTATTATGGATGTTTACGAACCTTAACGTGTATATTACTTTTGAGTATGGCTGCTCTTAAAACCAACATGCGGGAACGTCTTTGATACTTCTTGCCCATAGAAATAGCTCGTTCGAAAGTACTACTGCGTTGATCAGTCTCTTTTGCATACAATATTTTATTGTGCGAGTCAATACGAGCCTGAATTTGCCCTTCTAATATCAACTGCATCACCTCATTTTCTAAAGCCTCAACAGTGCGATTAAAAGCGGTAGCCATTTTGCGCATGTCGGCAGATAGGTAGGGACTAAAGTATTGAATCAGTGCACGATTTCTGATCTTTGTATACAAATTATTGACATGTGGAGCAATATACATATCAAGCAGCAAATTATCCCGTATTTCATCCAGTAATTTAAGACATGATGCATATTTGGATTCATAAAACTTAAAAACAATATCTCTGAGTTGTGGTTCTAGCTCTAGGAACAGTTTAAATGAGCTTGAAGCGATTACATTTTTTTGCAGTTCCTGGCGATCGAATGTGGCTAGAGCACAAAGTCCACCGTACATAGCAACATTATTAGGTGAAATCATTTCGGGAAAATCACAATGATCAAAATTAGCCAACAAAAAATGTTTGGCAGCCGATTTGTATTTTTTGGTTTGCAATTCAGCCAATCCAGCAGCACATTTTAGACGTGTCAGAACAGCCTAAAAGAAAGTGGTAATCAAACATGCAATTCTTTTTAGCTGTTTCCTCACCTGGTTTGTATCCTTGGAGCACTCATTGAAATCTGGTGTACTCTCTGCTTTGGACACGTAGCTCAGTACATGTGACCAATTTTGCAAATACAACGATACCTTAATGACATTTAAACACATATTAACCACATCCTTGCCACTGGTGCAATAATCTCTAGCACGGGAATAGCATTTGAGAGCATTGGACAAATCTCCACAGCTAAGATAGTGATCGCCCAAGTCATCGTGACCGCGACGGATACTTTCCTTAATGGAACTTGATTTAAAGTTCTTGAGGTCTGAGTCAAGTTTTTCCAACTTTAATGCAGCCTTTTTGCTTTTGGTTTCCACCCAGTTTTGATCAAACACCGGTAAATCTTGGGCCTGGGCAGCTAAGGCCGGTTGTGCAGCTATATCGGGCAAGCCAGCTCCTCCTCCGCCTGCGCCACCATTTCCACCACCGGATCCACCAGCAGTACTGCTGACATACACATCATTGAGCTTTTTATGTAACACTTGATACATGGTCACATTGTAAGTGGTCATAACATAATTTATGGCCATTTTCAAAGCTTCCAAGCGCAACGAAGGACACACATCAGACACAAAAATTAGCCGATACAAGCGTGCCAATCCTACATAAGAATTAGCGTAGACTTCCAAATCCAAAGTGGGATTCTCAACAAGTAACTGATGTTCTTCATTGTTATCGTTGTCTTCCATTGGAGCATCTACTTGCATCGGTTCTATAGCATTCTATTCATTTCACAACAATAAATACGGCCGGCAAACAAATTGTGGGAAGACAACAAAGACATTTACATATCGTGCGAATTTATTCTACGTGACTTACCTGTGCCAAAGGAGGTAGGGGCATTTGAGGCATGTCTTTGTTTTAAAATGAATTGTTTAGTTCTTCTTAAATTTACGTCTGCGATATTATTTTTATTAAACTCAACTTATTTTTCTATTAGAAATTTACGAAAATTTTCTGGGCAACACTCAGCCGGTTTTGACAATTATTCGGTTGCTTGTTGCCAGACCGCGGAATATGTTGGTGTTTGATTGATATTTGAATTCCCAGTAGAATTATTGTTTTTTGCAAACAACGGATCACGAGAATATGAGTTTGGGCAATTTTCGATAGGTGGACTTATTCATATTAACCATATAAAGTAGCAATGTAATTATATATTGTGCGATTAGTCAGGATGGTGAATCATAGGCCCTATGGCTTACGTGTTTATAATATGCATTAAGTACCACACTATTAATTCTTCTAGTGTTTTTTACCTCTTTAGGTCTCTTAATTTTTATTAAATTATAAATCGTTTTTCGATATTTCGCCACTCCTTTGTGTGACTTCTTCAGCAAATTTATTTTTTATTTGATGTGAAAAAAAAATATTGTGAAAAATATTATATGTAAAAAATATTAGTCCATAGTACCACAATATTATATAATTATATGTGATCGTGGGTGGAATCACCACACTACAGAGTTCAAAGTAAACTTGTTGGCTTGTTGCAATATAATATATATTACGGGTATGAGCCGCTTTACTGGAAATGCATGCATATAAAAATTTTTATTTCCATTATATATGATATATATTTATTATATACACCCTAAGGGTGGTGTCTGTTACGAACTACTTCCATTTTAAAAATGGATGCAAAATAGAAAAACGCTAACTTTAAGCCGAATGGGCAGTACTGTTTTCGGTTATTCTGTTTTCACTTTACAGTTCTAAACATTGAATATTTTGACACGTGTGGGACCATTCTTACAATTTTGTATTATTTTTAACACAATTTTAACATACACAAGAAGTTTATAAATTTATATTTATTTTGATAAGTAGAAATGGATTCAGCACCACAACACTTTAACGAAGATGACATCGCCGCCAGGGAAAACAACGAGATATTGCAAGAAAGTAAAGGTAATAGTTTGAACGCCCAAGAACCTGAAGAAGATGGGAAAACCGGCGAAGAGTTTGAATATTTACAGCGTAATGAATTTACCTCCGAAATATTCAAAATTGAAGTGAGAAATTTAGGCTACTTTGGCATTGGTGTAAGTCCTTTAGATGTGTATTTGTATTATAATATTTTAAAATAACTACTCTCAAATCTTAAAGGAATTCAAAAAACTTCTAAAAAAGAAACTAAACTTGGATATGGCTAAAGTTAAGTCTCCTTTACGGAAAGATTTCGCTTATGTGTGTTTTCGTAGTCAGGAGGACCAGGAGAAGGCCTTACAAATTTTGAATGGATACAAGTGGAAAGGAAAAATTTTGCAAGCCACTGTAAGTTTCAGTAATGACTTTAAATGTTATTGAAATTATCTAATACTTTGTTAAAGGTGGCTAAAGCTTCTGCAGATCCATTGCAAAGAAAACGAAAGGAAGATGGCTGTGGAGAAGAAGCACGACCTAATGATAATAAAAAACAACGTACATCAGCCGATGCCACTTGTCCTTTGGCCCATTTAAGTTATGAAGCTCAACTTAAAATAAAGTATTCCCAGATGGAAGGACTTATCAACAAGTTTATCCAAGATTTGAAAAAATGTAACAAAGATGCTAAACTCTATTTGCAAAGTTTTAAGTACGAAGGTGTACTAGCCTCTCCAGAAATTGATGGTTATCGTAATAAAAATGAATTTACCGTGGGTAAAAATAGTAATGGAGAAATTGTGGTGGGTTTTAGATTGGGCAGCTACGCTGATGGTTCAGTAGAAGTAGCAGAGATAGATTCCTTGCCTCATATTCCTAAAGCAGCCAAATGGGCTGCAAAAACTTTCCAAGATTTTGTCAAACTATCCAAATTTGAACCGTTCAACCCGGAGGGAAACACTGGTCATTTCCGACAAATAATGGTACGTACTTCGAAGCTGACTAATGAAATTATGCTAGTTCCTGGCATTTATACTTCCAATATGAATGAAGAAGATTTGCTTAAAGTTAAACAGGATTTGATTGATTACTATGAGCATTTAACGGCCAAGACTGAAGACGGAAACGATTTCAAATGCGCTTCCCTCTACTACCAGGATGTGAAACATCGTGAAGTTGGGCAGATGGTATCGCCGGTTGAGCATTTGTCTGGTACTACTCATATAAAAGATACCATTCACGATTTAGAATTTAGAATTAGTCCATTGGCCTTCTTTCAAATTAATACGGCAAGTGCGAATGTTTTATATAAAAATGCAATTGAGCTGGCGGCTCCTAAGGCACATACTACAGTTCTGGATATTTGCTGTGGTACAGGCACTATAGCTTTGGCATTCGCTAAACATTGCAAACAAGTTTTGGGTGTTGAAATAATACCAGATGCCATTAAGGATGCTGAATATAATGCGGACAAGAATGGAATTAAGAATTGTAAATTTTATACAGGCAATTCCGACGATTATATACAGTCTATGGTAAAGGAAGTGGTCTACGGAACAGCTCCAGGAGAGCCTTTGGATTTAGTGGCAGTAGTAGATCCACCAAGAGCTGGACTACGTAAGTATGCATTTGACAATAGTAAAATGTTTTAAAGGACCTAGTTTTTATAATAACTATGTATCTTTATTTCAGACAATCGTTCAATTCTTGCAATACGTGCTGCCTCAGCCATTAAGCGTTTAGTATATATTTCATGTAATCCGCAAAAAGCACAACGCAACTGGATAGAATTGGGACGTCCAGAATCAAAGCAATACAAAGGTGAACCCTTTTATCCTTTAAAAGCCGTAGCTGTTGATATGTTTCCCCACACCAATCACACCGAATTAATAGTACTTTTTGAAAGAAGAAGTCCAGAAGTGAGACAATCTAAACAAGCTGCTGGTGATAAGAAAGTGGAGAATGTTGAAGAACTGATACCAAAGACAAAGGATGACTTCAAACAAAAATTGGAACAAAGCCAAAGTGAAGAAGCGGCTAATGACAAAAAAGCAGAAAATAGTGAACAACTGAGTCCAGAGATAGTGGATGAGTTCAAAGAAAAATTAGAAGAGTGATAAAAAAGCTGTTGAAATTATTAAGTTTTTTAACTGCATTCACATAGTGTATACTTGTTTTGAAATATAAATATGATTTTTTTTAATTCTCAGAATTATATAGCAAATAATATATGATTGTAAATATCTATCTAGTAAATATTGTTTTTAATTTTTTCCAAAAGATGACAAATTTAAGTAAATGCTTATGTGTGTATGCATACTTGTGTATACATACATATGGATGTATGTACATATCATAATTTACTGAAGTTAGGGCTTTGCCTCTTCGGTATGATACAACATCATATTATTTAATTTAAATCAATTTACTTAATTTGGTTTAGTACTAATACTTCAAGTGGTATAAAGTACAAGAAAAATGTTTATAAAAAGAAAGCCTAATATTTAAATCAGTAAGTATTAGAACGCCGTTTAGGTAAGGAAAATATATAGTGTTCTAGGAAACAGAACAAATTATAAAAATTTTAATAAATCAGAGAAAACTTATTTCCATTGGAATAAGCCACATACTATGTAAATAGTTCTGTATTTTGGTGATGTCATACGAACGAATCAATGTAAATGTCATTGTGTCATCTCACAAAAAAGTATTTTAAATGTTTCAAAAGTATGTGTAATTATTGAAAATTACTCTAAAATAATTTGAGATCAAAAAATAAATAATCGTAGTCTGACATCATTTGCAAGAGAATAAAAACTAATATTTACTATAAATTCAAGAAAAATCAAGCAAAAAAATATTAAAAGTAAATGTGTGCGTGTGAATTTTAACAGTTATAACACGTGCGTAAAGCTGCAGTATGTATACAGTCACAAGATGCACATAACATAAGTACATATGAATGTATGAGTGTATGGATTCCATTTCATTTAAAAAGACAAAACACAGGAACTGTTTGCTCTATTACAAAAACTACAATGACAACATTAACCTCGAATGCAACTTCTACAGCAACAACAGCGGTGAGTATTGTTCACGGCTCGTACATGAACTCTTTTTATCGCAAATTAGTTATGGTATGGGGTTTTTCGGCATGCAGTCTATAACCTTTTGTTATGAACTAGACCTTTTATCTTTGAAGTGGGAGTAGCCACCACACTCTATGTGGGTCGTCTACAGGATAAGAAAAATTTAAACCTATGTAAGCTGATAGTTTTAATCTATGTAAAACGATATGTAGGTGTGTATGCTCTCTATGCATATGGATTTGCACTTATCCATAGATTAAAAGCCTACACACATACATACCTATTTGAATTTAACAAATATTTGGAATAAATTGGACTTGTACGGTTTTTTCTTGCAGAAAAAAAGTGCATTACGGCTGAGGCACATAGAATTGGTGAAACGCTATACGTTGCCTTTTTCAGCCTACATATTTACATACGTACATACATATGTACATGTATGGATATGTATATGGATGTCTCATATGTTGGACATGGTATACTTACATACATACATAGTATATGCACATAATGAACTTTCATTGCGAACTAATGCATACATACATATGTATCAATCATATGTATGTATGTAGACACATACCCATACACATTAGTGCAATGTTTTCAAGCTAATAGACCTTGACCATCATATTTCCATGCACAAGCATGTTGGATATCCATACAAATGCACCACATGAACATACATATACATATATATATATATATATTTATTTACCTGTATATGTTTATATGAGTGCATTAGTACACAAGAAGGAAAGAAGTTAACGAGAAAATAAAGCTCTCGGCATCGTGCGAGTAGTACACATCCCCAGAAATATGTAAACTGTATGTATGTATATATGTAGAAATATATAAAATATATGTATATGTCTATGTACATATGTATGTTCTTAAAACAATCTAATTCCGTGCTCCACTCAATTTAGTGATAGACATACTCACATGTTTATAATATGTTCATATGTACATACATATGTACATACATACATACATACAATAGCTTTAAATAAAATGCCTGGCACTTTTTAAAATTGGGCAAGTCATCACTTTACGGCTAAACATGACATGCTGAAGTATGCACTTACATTCATATGCACGTGTGTGTGGATTTACAAACAAAACAGTGCTCTTACGACAGCAGAACACACTTCGTAGTAAAAAGAGCTTTTTCTGTTTACATTTGCTGTTTTGCTCGTTTTCAACGATACTATAGTGAATCTATAACAAACAAATACATTCACGTGATGGTCAGGCGTTCGATGAAACTAAACAAACCTAAATACTTTCATACATACATATGTATGTATGAATGTATTTTGTTTTTGTTGCTTATTCATCTCATATTTGTTTAAAATTTCAAGTGAGTTAGTTCGTGGTATGTATAAACAACCTACAGAGCTGGGCGGAAAAATAGTACAATATAAGTCTTCAGCATAGATATGTAGGTAGGTATAAGATCGTAAACACAACTTGTATTTGTAGCTTAGGGCAATAGTAATAGTGATCTAACTAATCTAACTTCTCAGTTCAAGACCAAAAAGAGTGAATGAAAAGATAAAAGAAACAAGAACTAAGATATTTAAAAAACCTATACCCATCTGCATTTTAAAATTATTGAGTTGAATGAACAACAATCTTTTCGAAAGATATGATCCAAGAAGATGATAAAATGTAAATAAAAGCATATATTGAATTACTGTGTTCAGTAATTTCTCCCCATCTGTTATTTGTTGTTGATTTACTGTATTAACTCGTAATGCATGACTAGTGTTGAAGTGTGTTTGCTATTTTTCATTGTTTTTAGTCCTGTTATTTGTACTTGATTGTAATGTATTACGCGACTATATATGTACATAAGTAAATACAGACATACATATGTATATGTATGTATGGGCATAGTTGCAAATATGCGTATGTGTATATCCATAGAAAACAGTTACAGGTGGTGTGTTGGGTGTTTGTTTTTCAATATCCATACATACATACATTCATACTTATTTCTGTGTGTATATGTGTATAATTGCATTTTGTGTATACATACATAAGTATGTACGTCAATGGGCACTGATAACAGCCTTTGATATTGCTTTTGGTGAGTTTTCGTGGTTGTTAGTAGTGTACTTTGAATCTACACCGTGTATTGGCGTACTTACATACGTATGCGTAGAGATAATAAATAATAACAAAGTTAGTAACAGTACTTAGCAATTTTAGTGTTGTCGGTGGGTTTCAAAATAACAAACTACATACATGTTTTCTTTATATTTATATCAAACGTTTTTAAAGGCTGATATACAGAAACAAATAAATAACAACAGCAACAAAAGTTATGGGAATAAAAAATTAAAAGCTTTTGAAAGCTGTATTTTTGCCTCTTTTGTTGTGCTTGTGTTTCTATACTAAACGCAGGGTATAAAAACAACACAATGTTGTTTTTTTGATTTAAATAGCATTAGAAAAATTGTGGTGGTGACAAAATATACAATAAAATAAAATAAAATAATATATTGGTGAAATTGAAACCTAATAAACAAGAGTTTAATATACAATTAATAACAAATTTTATAACTGCGAACGTTCACACATGCATACATATGTATGTACAAATTTACCAAATACTTACCCACTTTGTGATATGTACAAACGTACCTACCTGCTTGAATGCTAAATATGTTTAATAGTAACTGTACTTCGCAAAAATACAAACAAACAACAAAATATAGAAAATGTTTTAAAAAATATAATAACGGATTCCTAGTAATGAATTGACCACTCAAGCCTAACCAAAAAGATGACTTGTTAGCAACAAGCCAGCCACTTACAGATATTTAAAAATCGTACAAAGTAACAATAGAAAAATCAATTATCTATTTCCTGCTTGTGAAGAAAATCGTTTTAAATATTATAATCAGCTTATAAATAGAAGAACAAATAAATATTGTGATAAAAATATTATATAAGTATAAACAAACATCTATCTTCTATTGGCACCGTATATCATCCCTCTGAAGTAAATTCAACATGTCTGTACCTGCTATTTTGACTGTGATTGATGCTGCACCGTCCTTTATGGAAGACCACATGCAAACTGTAATTATGGCATTTAAATTTCGCCCAACTAGTTTAATTTATTTTAAGCAAACTGTTCTTTTTTACAACACAAGTTTGAAGGTCATTGTCAGAGGTGCCAAGGCTTGTGTTTTTGTTTTGTTTTGCTACTCATTTCCTTTTGAAAACTATTGATACTATATACCACGATAAATTGTATATGCACTCGTGTAAATATCGCCGTACTAGATATTAATGTGTGCACATACATGCATATGAAACACTGTATGGTTGCATGCAGGAACGGAAAATGGTGACTTCTTTTTGCAAAAGATTTACTGCCGTCGAAAATTTGGTCTCTTTAGGTCTGTCTATGCTGTGTATGTACATACACACAGACATGTACATATGTATATACACATGTATGTACATATATTTGATCCAAGGAATTATATTACCAGCTAATAAACCCACCTCGTTAACTTCATATTTGAACTGCAAACAATATTTCCCCCTTATATACTCACCCCTTAAAACTGGTTATAACCTTTTAACAAAATCTGGTATTCTAACGCGTGCGTATTCGTAATATTCAAAGGATTTTGGTCACAAACAAGGAATGTGTCATAACGATAAATCATTGGCAGAGTAAAGTGCATCGTAGTTTTATTTATGGGGTAAACATCTTATTACGATAAAAGCTTGATATGTAAGACAAAGCTTTATATATGGCAACACTGTTCCCATTGCACCAGCCATATGTTGTGGGTGTATTTGTGTATATATTGAATATCCTTTGATTGTGTATTGCGTTATTACAGCAGTGTAGGTGAATAAAAATCAACAGTAAATTTATTAGTCTTCTCGTAATTGAATTTATTTTAGGGCCGTTGGATTTCTTTTCATTAGTATATTGTTTTGTGTGTTTATATACTGTGCAAAATAGCCTTTGCGATTCGGGACAGCTGCAGGATAATTTTACAATAATTTTATAAAAAAAATTAGAGTTTATTATTGGCTAACATGTGATGGACAGCTTTTATATTTGAGCATTTCGTAAGGTTTGATATACATCCAGTCATATATATAAAAGTAACTAGAAAATTGTCATATATAAAACAAAAACTGTTTAAAATCTTGCGCTAATTACTATTTCAGCTGACAAATTCTATTATTCATCTTCACAATAATAAATATCACTTTTCATAATGTGGCGTTAGTAGTACGAAACCTACAGTAGCAACGTTTTTTTTGTGTGTTGGCAGTGCAATACAAAATTAAATTGTCGGCTTTGTGTGTATGCACACCACTCGTTTTGTCAAATTGTCATAAAAAAGTGTGTCAACTCTTCCCAAAACAACAGAAATTATTAATAATCATTTAAATAAATTTGTTTTTCCATTTGAAATAAACAAAAATAAAACGACGAGTCCAACACACTTTTCAAATTTGCAGGTGACACGATTAAGAAGAAAATCTTGCGAAAGCACACGTGCTGTTGAACTGCGGACATGACAATATGTTTTCAAATCATTTTACTATTTAGTTTAAATGTACACAATTTTTTTAATTCTTTTACTCGAAAGTTTTACAGCGTGATTTTGATTTCTCATTTGGAAAAGAGCCAAAAAAAAGATAAACGATTTCAACAAGTGGGTGGTTGTTCTGCATTCCCAGTATTTGGCAATTTTCAAAAATTCTAAATTAGTT
Source organism: Linnaemya vulpina (assembly GCA_963675445.1). Taxonomy (NCBI): domain Eukaryota; kingdom Metazoa; phylum Arthropoda; class Insecta; order Diptera; family Tachinidae; genus Linnaemya; species Linnaemya vulpina. The sequence goes on along the minus strand of OY776278.1, from coordinate 86,780,655 downwards.
TTCTTTTTGAAAACAAAAATTCTTTCAAATCAATTGTTTCATTAGTATATCTGTATTTCAAAAATTTTCAGTATGTTGAAAATAGTGTTGAGGTGAAAATGTCTAAAATTGGTTTTTTTCGTTCCAACGTTTTCAAATGTTTAACGGAGTTGGTACATTTGAACAAGCACCGCTTGCAGAAAGTATATATATTACGCACATGTTCATGTAAAGGAGCCCAGGTAAACAATCTTATTTGCAACCAATACATACAGACTATGTGCAGACGCATTTACACTTTGCAATTGCCTCTCTTGGCAACATCGTATATCTGTGAATATCGTTTGAAAAAAATTATTTAGGAAACACTGTTTTAGTTTTCTTACTGATTTTTTTAGTTTTCTTACTGATTTCTGCAGATTGTTCTAGTTTCATCGCGATCTTAGACCATCTGATGATGAGGCACTTTCAAAATTAACTGCCTGCCCAAGAATGTCACAAGATATCGTTCTGAGGCATATTTATATTTAATACAAAAACAAATTTAAAAATTTGGTATAGATGAAATTAGGCGATAGAATGCCAGACTCGGCATTGTCAAGATTCGCTAAAATATTATATAGAAAAGTTTGGCAACTACACATTGAAGTACACAAAGAAGTCATTCATCTTGTTTAGTAGGCAGATTCTATAGAATACAAATAACAAAAATACCCACCTCTGCGTTCCTAGATCACGTGTCGCTGTGTTCTCACACACATATACAAATATGTACAAATAATTATCTTGGAAGGTGCAAATACAACAACGAAATTATATTTGCTTTGTTCAATAATTAAAAAGAAGTATTTCTGTTCTGGGAAAAAACGCCGGGTACACATTTTGAGAACCGAATTCGGATTATAACAGAAAATTTCTTTGTATGAATTTAGCAAAGTATTATTGTCTCACGATAATTTTTATAAAAAGATATGGAAATACCTAACAACATCTATCAACATGCTGGAATGATTGCGTATAGCAACAGTTTTGCCAATCGAAAACACTTGACTGATAAATTTAGCTTGAATTAAATCATATTTTAGTTTGTTTTGTAACGACTTATCAAATTAAATACGAAACTAAGTTTTTTAAATTTTTATAACAGGTTTTTGCTTCTGCTCTTCTGCTCTTCTCTCTCACTCTCCCACTCTCTGTGTGGCTGCAGTTGCTGCGATCCCACTTGCAGTTTAGAATTAGAACTCAAAGTAATTAACCTTATCTCTACTACACTTAATTTATACTTGAAATACAATTGAGTTGTCTTTAAATAGTACGAAGTAGTTTCTGTAGACGGCCAGTTTTAAAGAAAACGCTTGAAAAGATAGACACAATAATCAGTTCAAAGCAATTAAATCAGCATAAATTAGATTATTCAGTTGAAAATGTCACGTTTTAACAAGTTGCTAATCGTGTGGTTTTTAATCTTTCTACAGTGTACGTCGTTTGCAGATGCGGCAGCTGCAATTGTACCCAAATATGCATCAGCATCTCATGCAGCGGCAGAGGAGCAGAAAATTGATGCTGATACATGTTTGAAATCTGTCAGGCGTTTTACCGTGACATTGCCGCAGGATCTACCTGAAAATGAATATGTGGGACTAACAGGTGACTCCAAGGCGTTGGGTGAATGGCAATTGGATCGTTGTATTACTTTGTCTAGGAAAAATGGTACTTTGGAATGGTCAACAGAAGTCGCATTTCAAACATGTCGCAACATTAACTACCGCTATTTTATTTACGTCCAAGATAGTGCGGGCCGCAAACAAATCAGACGTTGGGAGACTCATTTGAAGCCCAGATCATTAACCTATTGCATTAACAATTGTACAGATGTGGACGTTTTTGGCCAGGTGGTCAGTGGCGAAATTCAATTCAATCGCGGTTGGCTTACCCACGACAAGATTTTGCAGCTTAAATTTGAACGTGAAAAAATGTTTCAAGTCCTTGATATAAATAAATTTGATCCTGAAGATATTCATCTGAAAGTAGTGCCAGTGGAAGAGGATTTATCAACCCCTGTGGATGTGAGCAAGACTGGCATTAATGTAGAAGTGGCCAAACTGCAGTATGGGGAGAGTAAATTGAGAATGCAGCCGCCCACTGGAGTTTCATACAAACGCAACGATATTATCATATTCCACATAACACTCCCTTTGGACTTAGAAACAGCTTATGTCATCTATTTCTACAACAAAAACCAGCAACTATTGGGCAAAACAATTATTGAGTCCGGGCAGCTGCAAGGAAGTCAAGGAGAACTTCTGCTACAAATCAAGGATGCTGCTGAAACTGTGATAGCCCGCTTAATGTTACCCTATATGTTAATTAAGCCTTTTAGTGATGTGCACTTGCTGGATTTTCGCACCACATATGCCCACTACTGGCCCAAGAGTTGGCCCAATCTCAATGTGGGTCATCGCGGCAATGGCAAGAGTTATATAGCTAATCCACCCGAGGAAAGGGAAAATACAATTTCGTCATTTTTGAGGGCCTACGAAGCATTTGCCGACATGGTGGAATTGGATGTTCACTTAACGGCCGATGGCATACCTGTGATATATCATGACTTTGGCGTACGCACAGCACCCCAGGCAAAGAAGGTCACTCATGTCAACCAACTGGAATATGTGCTGCTAAAAGACTTGACTTATGAGGCAATTAAGAAACTGCGGGTGTTTGCCATAATCAACAATGAAATTAAGGAATATCCCGCCCATGACAAAGAGCCCGTATTTGAAAAACGCATATTCCCTACTCTGGAAGAGGTTTTGCTGGCTTTACCCAAAACCTTGGGCATAGATGTGGAAATCAAATGGCCTCAGCGCAAAATTAAGGGGGGCGCAGAAGCCGAACAGACTATCGACAAGAACTATTTTGTCGACAAAGTCTTGCAAGTAATTTTACAAAATGGTTGTGGTCGTCCTTTAATATTTTCAAGTTTCGATGCTGATGTTTGTGCCATGTTGAGATTCAAACAGAATTTGTTGCCGGTGATGTATTTGACTCAAGGTGAAACCAAAAAATGGGAAGCTTTTCTCGACCTCAGAGCCAGAACTTTTGAACAGGCCATTAATAATGCTCAAGCATTCGAGCTGGCTGGTACTGCTCCTCATGCCGAAGATTTTAAGGGTGAAGAGGGAGCCGTTTTAATGAAAAAGGCACGGGACTTGGGACAGATTTCGTTAGTGTGGGGCGATGATTGTAACTCGGAACAAGCTGTCAAGTATTTCCAGGATATTGGAGCCACCGCCACCTGCTACGACAGATCTGATTTGTATACGCCCTCAACAAAAAAGCAATCTTTTTTCAATTCTACCCAACTCATGGAAGAATTTAAGGACCAATGCCGTTCATAAATTTCTATTTTATTAAAATTATTATCTGCAAAAGCTATTCTATTACTTTATAAGTTTATTTATATACATATTTATATTTAGGTATCATGGCAAGACTCATATAGTTCGCTGGCGAACAAAAAATGGAACAGAAATGCTTGTCTTGTTAATGCGATGGAACAATTTGCCAATATTTACTTTGTATTAAGATATTCATTATTATTCCATTTGAATTTAGACAAAATTAAAGACAATAAATATGTTTTAAAACATATTGCGTTAGTAGTGACTTTAAAAAAATAACTTAAACATTTTATTCAATTATTTTCCAACGTTATATAAATAAAGAGATATTTAATTCAAATATTTATTCGATGGTTGAATGAAGCTTAGCACTTGTAGGAACTCTAGAACATATTTTGTATTTAATAATATTATTGAATCAAGTTTAAACTAATTAAAATTGTTATTAACACTTTATGGTTAAATGCTTTATTTTAATTTCACAGTAAAACTTATAAATTACTGAAGATAAAAAAATAAAATCAAATAATTCAATTTAAGCAAATAAATAAAAGATAATATCACTTTAAATGTCCATATATCTTATTTTTTTTTTAAACAATTTCATTTAATCAATTGTCAATCCATTTTGATCAAATACGTGTTCGCTACTTGGTATAATAATAGAACTCCCATACCTGGTGGAAGTGACTATATTGAATTAACATTTTAAAATTCTGGCATATCAAAATGCGGTAATATAACTTATTGGCAAATGAAGTTGCCATGGTCAACATCTTGATATGCACCGGATGAACACTTTTCGTCAAATGTTTTTCCTTTTTGGCTCAATTCTACTCCTCTCGCTAACATATTTAATTTAAAATTTATATATTTTGCCCAGTTTCTATTAAGCACTTTTTGCTACAGAAATATTGCAGTTAAAACGGTGGGTCGTACGACTGAGTTACTTTTATGGTAAATACGAATAATTTAGATGTTTATGGGTGGCCAGCCCCTGTTAGAGTTCAATCATCTGTATTGATGACGAAATACATACATATGTATTAAATTTATTACCATTTATTATCAAACTAGTTTTTATAAAAATTTGTTCTTTTTATTTGGCTAAACGACGTTGACTTCGCCGAACCAAAGAACAAAGACAAAGTCAAAACATGTTATAATTGAAATAACAACGAAATTTTAACACAAAAGCTTTTGTTATTGTAATTTTGGTCTATTAATGAAAATAATAATCAAAGTACATGAAACAAAACAACAATTGTTTTTGAAGAAGAGTGTCACCGTTAAGCAGCCACTCTGCTACCGTGACCAGAACAACTACTCTTCAATAGTAAGTTTTTGTACTCTTGTACTTTAAGCTAAAGATGCTGCTTACTGTTAGTCCGTGAGAGCTGCAGCAGCGCAGGCGGCAGTCACTATCCATTTCAAAGGCAGTTGAGTTCTGTTGTTCTTTCGAGTTGGACGTAAGTGTGTTGTGTAAATAAAAAGTGTGAACATATTAAAATATTGAGGTAAGTTAAATGATTTAAAAATACTTACTATTATTTATTTAAATTTAAAAACCGTGATTATTAAAATGAATGTGTGTGTATATGTAATCTACTCTCCGTATTGCAAAGATCTGACAAAGCAAAATGTTAATTATGTGATGTCGCGTTTGATCCTAGAGAATCAAATGAATTATTCTTATTTATTGGTCCCCCAGCTTGTTTTGGATATTGTGTGGGTGTGTGTGCGTGTGTGCATTCTATATAATTTCATAAATAACTGTTTAGCATTCTCATTATAAGAATTCAATATTTGACCACAATTGAGTTTTTTTTATAGGATATGTTTTTGGCAAAATACTAATAAGTGTTTTAAGGAAATTTCCTGAAAAGGAACTATTTAAAAATAGTACTCTGTTGTTAAATGCTTTCTTAAGAAAAGTGTTTTGGAAAAACACACTTAAAAATGACTTTGTAAAAAGGTACTTTGAATACTGTACCTTTTTAAAATTTACATGTAAAAAGGTACGAAAAAAGTACATTTTAAAAATGTGGTCTCTAAAAGGACATTAAAAAAACCGTGAAAAAAGTACTTGTGCTCTGAAGCACTTCTCTCGTGGGAACAACATTTGGTGGCTTGATTTAAACGAAAAATGTTGTTTAGGGATTTTCAATCACGCCTACTCGGGCCATTTGAATGATGTACCTATAAAATTCTCAAATGCGTCAAATGAATATGGGACACACTCTCAATATTTAGCTGCACTACCGTACTTTTTGAGTGCACGCAATCCTTTTCACAAAACGTATTACTAAATCGGGTATTAAATAATGGTCCTTAGCATATCTATGCTGGAAATAAAAATAGATTACGTGAAATAAGAAAATAAAAGAAATAAAATAATTGAAAAACCGAAATAGAAAAAATTAAAAGCAAAATTTCAGTTAATGTGTGTGTAATACAACTGTTCATATTGTTAATCAATTTAATTGTTGTCCTGAAGAAGATATCCAGAGAATGTGGAAATATTGTTGGAATGAAAAAGAAAAGCAACAAACACCATTTGATTCAAAGTGACATCAATATATATCAATATATATAATTAAGTTTTATAAGATTTCGCTCTTTCGTAGCTCTGAATTTTCGTTATTTGTATTCCTACCAGATGACACTGGCAGTGCAAAAATGGTGCTGGTATTTAATATATACTGGCTTTTGGACTACGACAGCATTAGCCAAGACAAACAACACACAAAATATTTCAAGCGAAAGCTCATTCGATTTAAGTTATGCAGAATATGAGGAAGTAGACGAAACATTAAAAAACTTTACAGGTAACAGAGGGAGAAGTCTAACATGTGTGCCGCTGATAAAACACTTTGAGGTGCAGCTGACGGAACCTTTAAGGGCCGGCGAGGGAGTGGGTCTCACTGGCGATCATGCAAAGCTGGGGGAATGGCAGATTTCGAAAAGTTTAGAAATGAAAAGGCGGAGGCGTTATCCTTTGAAGTGGTATCTGAAAATACCCATGTGCTCCGCCTTGAGAATATACTACAGATATTTCATTTACTACAAAGATTCACAGGGATTTAAACATCTGCGTTACTGGGAGAGCCAACAGCATGCCCGTGTTCTAGAGGCTTATGAAATTTTTCGCTACCAGGGATCACAAATGTTTGGTCAGGCGCATGCTTTGGCCTTTGGCGGCGGCATCCAGCAGGAAAGGGCTTGGCTACGAAAAGAGTACATCATACAATTAAAGTTTATCTGGCCACAGCATATAAGATTCAACGAATTTTCACGTTTTATTAGGCAGCCAAAATATATATTAACACTCAAGGCCTACTCGGACAACAACGAGGGAATCGTTTATCATAAACCTGAAACAGAGCAGGATATCGAGTTGCAAGTGACTCGTTTTGCAGGCATGAAATCGAAATTGAAAACTCTAACAGATGCTGGAGAGTTTTATCAGCCCGGAGATGTTGTTGTTATACACATAACAACAGCAGATTTCCTGCAAAACCTGTACATTTTAGCCATTTACACTAGGCAACGAGAGCTGTTGGGCGAGGCGGTTATATTGGCCGAATCTATAAATGCCAGTGAGGGTATTTTGGAGTTGCCAATATCTGATAGCAGAGAGAATAAAAGGGTTGGTTGGGTGACTTTGCCCTTCCTGAAAATAAAAGCTTTTCCACACGCGTTAAAGTTTAATATGCGTGCTAGTTTCCATCATTATTGGCCCTACAATTGGCCCACGTTGGATATTGCGCACCGCGGTCTGGGTAAAAGTTTTCATCACCACTCTGCAAATTCCATTGAAAATACTATTGGAAGCTTTCGGAAGGCACAGGAGGCACACAGCGACATGATTCATTTAAATGTGCAACTTACGAAGGATTACGTCCCCATAGTGTGGCATGACTTTGGATTTTTCACAACTCTGCCGCAAACGGATAAAACATTCAAAGCAAACAAGTTAACGTATGCGTGCATAAATGATTTAACTTATCAGGAGCTACTTAAGAAACGAGTGTTTCTGCTGATCAGGGGTTTCATGGTGGAAGTAACTCATTTGAATACAGTATTTGTTCCACATGAGGAGAGAATTTTTCCCTCATTAGCTGATGTTTTTAAAAAAATGTCCCCCACTTTGGGCATAGTGATGGACATCAAGTGGCCCCAGCTCTTGAGCAGTGGTTCCTTTGAATCCCTACAGCCACTGGACAAAAATCGTTTTGTGGATGAGGTGCTTATGACGGCCATGGAATTCGGATGTGGCCGCCCTTTGATTATGGCCAGCTTTGATGCAGACATTTGTACCATGTTGCGTTTTAAACAGCACATGTATGCTGTGGTTTTCTTAACCTGGGGACAGCACATTCCTGGGGAACCGTTTGCCGATCTACGCACTCAGTCTCTAAAAAGCGCCATGCAATTTGTGCAGGCCAGTGATATTTTGGGTATTGCAGTTCATGCCTTAGAACTAAGTCCTGGCAACAACAACAAACATTTGAATATGGCATTTAAACTGCAGCAGCTGGTATTCGTATGGGGGGATCAGTTGGTTGATTCTTCTCTGCTGGATCACTTTAGAAAGCAGGAAGTGGCCGGCCTGATATATGACCGCATGGACACTGTCGTGTTACAGAAACCAAAAAAGAAACGAAAACGTTTTGGTTTCTTTGAGGCTCAAGAATTGCAGCATATATTTCTACGGCAGTGCATAGCGGCTGGCAATTTATCTATAAGTGAAGGCCTACCCGACACTCACTCTCCCTTTTTCCCCCGCTTTCGCAGTTTTGACGAACTGTAAATTTAAAATTTCAGCTTAATAAAATGGACTTGAAAATAAACTCCAATACGTTGTTTAATTTCAACTCGCAAACAATCTGTGCAAGCAAAAATCAGAAATCACTAACACATGTGCACATACAGACGTACATGTGCATTCATACAAAGTAAATAACTGCGTGTAGGGGAGAAGTGTTTATCTGCCACCTTCGCCATGCATTCTTCATGCTCTATCTAAACTGTAGTGTGGCAGGCAATTTCATATTGTGCGATGTGAGAGAAACACTTTAATTCTTTTGCTTGCCTCATTAAAAACTTACGCCTCAGGACACTTTCCATGCACACACACACACACACATACACACATCTAGATGTGTAATCGGTATGTTCCAATGTTAACACATTAGACGTAATCGCTGATTAAGCAGCCTTTCCCAAATTCTTATATACGATAGAATTATTTTGCGTTCTATTGTTTTAAATTTTTCAATTTTAGTTGAATTCATCCTGGTGCAACAATTTAATTATCAGTACTTTTAAAACATGATCCTGAGGAGTGCCTTAAGTTGCTTGTTTTGTTATTTGTTGTGGCCTTTTCCAAGAAATAGAAAACTATCAAATCTAAATTGGCAGGACTTAAAGTTCATGTCAGGGATATACTCATAAGCCAGCAAGGCCTGCTTTCAATCCCGTGTGAATTTAATAACCCGCTTCTTTCACAGGAATTATTTTTCTTCAAGAATTGTCAAAAATATAATATTATAAAGTGCTCTTATTCAAAAAAGGCACTTTATTCAAAAAGTACTCTGAAAAAACTCAGTTAAAACGGTGGGTCGTACGACTGAATTTCTCAATAATACGGAAAGTACTCTGAAAAAACGTACCTTTTCCAAAAAAAGTACTCTGCCAATAGGCAATTCGAGACTTCAAGAAAAAGGGTGCTTTTTCTAAAAAAGAAGTTCGAAGAAGTATAATTTGCTTTAAATACTTTGCAGAAGACTACTTAAAAATATTCCGCAAATTGTACTTTTTCCAATACACGTGGAGAAATCAACAACAAAACACGCGAAGTTTTGCTAACCACTTGCGAGACATAACTTTTTATTATTTTTTTTAATAACTATGCCTTAAATAAACCCTTTCGGTAATCTTGGTCCGCCCTGTACATCTTCAAAATCTTATTTCCCCTCATGCAGGTATTATTTCGGAAGGATATTTTGATCAAAGAGTACTTTTTACTGAGTGCTGTATTTCGAATGGCAACTTTTTCTAATGTAGGACTTATTTCAAACTCCATTTGTCGAAAAGATTTCTTTTATAAAAGTTTATTTCTTAAAAAAATCATTTCGTTAAATAATAATTCTTTTAACATAAAAGAGAGAATTTCGGAACAGGTACTCTATGACGGAAAGTTGTTGTATCCAAAAAAATGTATCTTCCCATGAAGACGACTTTCCCAAGAAGGTCCTTTTTTTAAAGAAACATTTTGCGATGTGATATTTATTTTCAAAAGGGCAGCTTTTTAAAGTTTTATATCTTACACATAATAGTTAAAAAAACAAATTTTGCAACTCACTTTTATTTTTTATTCCTACCTGTTGCTTTATCGCTCTGATTACCTATTTGACAATGATAGCCAATACAAAGCACACACACACACATACGCACATACACACACCTTGACATATTCTCAAACGCATTCTAAACATATTTGAAATTGCTTTAGTGAAGAGAAATAACTAAAAAGAACATCAAAACAGAGATTAAGTTTCAATTGCATGGAATTGATTTATTTCGCATCGTGTTAGATGGCGGCGGCATTAGCGCAATTTCAAAAATCTTAATTACATGCATTTTTACACAGATTAGAAATTAAAGGAATTTTGCTGTAGCAAGTAATTAAATAAATGAATGTGAAGAGGAATCGTAATCGCAATTGAACAATCACAGTGTGTAATGGCTGGTTAAAGGAATTCAATTTCAAAGTTAATTTACAAACACTCTGCGTTAAAGACATCGATGTAGTCACCCGAAACGCAGGCACTACCAACAGAGCCCATGACTTGACAAATGCCAGGAATTTTGCTAGAAATTGCAATAGAACAACGTCTGAGAGGTGAAGCGGCTGACGACGAGGTAACGCTGCTGTGAGCCTGACGATTGTCGTGATGATGTTTCCCAGATTGTACATGATTTGGCAGCATGTTGGAATGGTAGTAATTGGCATGTTGGTTAGTTTCCGGTTGCTGTTGCATTTGCAGCCACTTGGGCATTTCACTTTTGGTAGGCACAACAGCCTCCAATTTAGAATTATCCTCAATGGCTGCTGCATTAAACTCCATGTTGTCATCAATATTGGGTGGCAGCTCAACACCATTGTCGGCATTTGCCAAAGGAAAAGCCATGCGACGTGCAAAGTCCATAGAATCTTCACCATTAATACTCTCATGCAACAACTCCAATGGCAGCCCGACACCATTCAATTTTCCAAATGAGCTGAACAACTGAATCAATGCCACGATGCATGCAGACATGCAGAACACATTTTCCAAAGGCAACAACATGCTGATGAGCCGGCTGGCAGGCAAAGTGTTTGGGTATGACAGAGTTTAAATGTTTTCTTCTAATGAGCTTGATTGACTCTCCTCTCACTCGTCGCGTGTGTGGGTGCGTGGATGAGTAAGTGATTGAGTGGGGATTTGTGTTTCAACTGCCAACTTCCGTTTCCGTTGTATTATTGAATACTTTGTGCTTCACAACCGAATTGTTTGGTTTGATTTTAGCTTCGGAATGTGTTTGCTATGATTGTTAACGAATAAATGATGTTGGCATTACTTGTGCTAATGGTTTATATAGTAATTCAGCAAAGTTTGACTACAATTGAAATGGAAAAAAAATGAGAAAACACATGTAGGAAAATCTAAAGCCTTGCAAAAGCCATAGTCATCGCCATTATCATCGTCATCTATTATTTAACAATATGTGTCATGATGTCATTTAGATTCTTTCCCATTTACTTTTATTTGTTGTGTGTACTTTCTGTTCTGATAGTTTGTTTTATTTGCTGTTGCAAAAACTCTAAAAGAAAACCCTTAACTGTAACATGAAACCTTCACAAGTTGGAGCAGTTGCAATCGTATAAAATTTTGTTGCAAAAGTACTTTCCGTGATTTCTAAGGAATCAGATTTATGTTTCTCAACACCTCAAGTTTCAAATGTAAAATTAAAAGGCTTACAAAACAGCTATAAAATTTGTAAAATGGACTTTTCATTTTAGCGAAAAATTAACTTTTTAAAGGACTATTTTTACCATAATAGTTTTATTTTCAATATGTAGTTTTTGATGAGTAATTTTTAGCAACTCCTTTTAAAAAGATATATTTTGAGAATGCAATTTTAAGGTTTTTTAAAGTAATTTTTAATTATATCTTTTTAAGATCTCTTTTAGATATGTACCCTTTTAAAAGACCTATTATAAAAATTATTTTCAATAAAATCCTGTATTCCAGGATAGTTTTTTAATGCTACTGACGTAAGTAACGGGTGTTTGCTTTAGTGTTTAATAATACTTATATTAATAGTACTATTTTTACACGTCCCCATCTTGAGTATTTCAGAGTTAATTTCTGAAACAATTCTTATTTTAAAAGAGACTTTAGAAAGTAAAATTTTTGAAGTTGTACTTCATGCGGGCCAGCTCCCTTCTTGTAAATTACTTTTCAAAAGGATATTTTTGGATGGTTGCTTTTATAAAAGGTGTTTCGTATTAAAGTTAATTCTTATAAAACGTATTTGCCATAAAAGGCACTTTTTATAAGGTTTTTAGAAAAAGTATTTTTGAAAAGAGGTACTTTTTATAAAAAGTATTCAGCATAAAAGGTACTTTTTAATAAAGGAACTTTTTATGACAGGTACTTTTTATTAAAGGATATTTATTACAAAAGGTATTTTTTTTTAAGTTACCTTGTGTAAAAGCTACTTGTTATAACAGGTGTTTCTGAAAAGTACATATTTTAAAAAGTACTTTTCTAAAAATTGATTTTTCTCTGATACTTTTTTTCAACCTACTCCTTTCACTCAATATTTATTTCGTCATATATTTGCTGTGTATGTGTTGTTGCTCATCACTGTCCTTGTGAGTATCATGTCACAATCAGAAAGGGAATCCATAAAACTAACATTTTTGCTAAATTAAACTGCAAACCAATTACAACTACAAATACCTACAACAACAACAATAATAGTGGACATTATATCGAAGCACATTGAATTTTTCTAAGCCGTTCAATGTGTCTCGGTTGTCCGGCAAATTACTTTCAATATTTCTGTAGGGTTTCATTACTTTCAGAAGTGCGTGCATATTTCAAATAGAAAAAGTTATTTAAAGGAAGGAAATTTCATAAAAAAATTTCAATTTAATGACTTCTATTGCAGCAAACAATAGTACAGAATTGCTAATAAAATAAATTATAAAGCTGATTTAGAATACTAAAGGAGATATTTTTTGAATCTAAATAACTGTTCTGGAGAAAATGTGGCGTACCAAACTCATGTTGTTTGTAAAAGCATTTCCAAAAAAGGTTTTCTATTTCATGGTGTCCTGGTGCCAAATTGATTGCTGGCCATGTTTTAGAAATAAACTAAGAGAAATTAATTTTAACGTTCATTTATTTCAAATAGCAATTAAAATATATTCACGGAAAAACTGGATCATAAAATGTTTCTATATAACGACGTTAGAATGAATTTTAATCACTCCAACAAAGCGCTTTTATCGCTCCCTTATCCTTCTACTGCAGTGCTTTGATATGATCACTTGCAGTCGTTGGTACTTTATGGCGTCATTTTGTATAATCAAGTGAACTATTAATTGAGTTCAAGTGATTTTGTGATATACATTTTTTAATAAAACAGAACTTTCATGTCGCACATTTAAGTGAACACAAAATGAACAACATTTTTGTTGTTATTGTGTAATTTTGAAGTGGACACTATAATTTTTCTATTTTATTCTGTGCATTAATCTTTATCAATCTATCAAATTTGTTGTTTCATTTTGTTAGTGAGAATGCTGAATGTGCTGTTATATGCTGTCCGATACCAGATAAGTAGGCTGTTTGAAAAGTTTAACGGAAAAATAGTTTAATATTGAATTCGAATATTTTGAAACTATCAGGCTTCTACGCAACTCATACGGTATAAATATTTTCAAAACTTCAATAGTAAAGCAAATATTATGATTCGTCGAGGACTATTGAACAGGCAGTCGCTGCATACGGTCTTATATTAACAGAATAGACGCCAATGTAGAGCTTCACTGTAACGGTTGTGGAGATATGGAAATATTAATAATTACTTTGTATGAACTACGAAAATACGGTAGGAATATTCGTGGTCAAGAGTATGAGAAATTTATTTTCAAAAAACTTTTCCAACAGCCCCCCCTATTTTGTGTTGCTATTATACAGTACATGTGAGTGTTGGCCATAAGTGTTATAAAATTTAATGCAGAGGGGTATAAATATTGTATAGCATTTAGAAGTATTTTTCATTTTCACAAATTTTTTAATAAATAATTTTGGCAGCTCATTTTTAATATATAAAACTTATTACAGATATGCCACAAAGAGTTTTGTGCGTTGGTTTCAGGAGGATTTTATTGCTTGTTAATATTAACTTTTATATAAACAATGACGCGGATATAAATAGCGGCGTCTTAGATAAATTTCATTTCTAATATGGAATATTTTGCGACACATGACCCCATGACAGTTACCAATAATTTGTGGTCTCACATGTGGGTGGCATCTGCTATTGAACAGAACTAGAAGCCACATAATTTTCGATGATATAGTTAAGCAAAAAATTAATTTTAAGATAATATAATTGAAATAGTGAAACTATAATTAAAACGTACACACACACACTTACACATATTATTAACTGCGTTGTTTCTAATGCTTCAGCAATTAACTAACACTTTCATAGAACGACACGTGAATACTAAAATAACTTTTCTTATCTCATCTTAACACTCTCCCCCACTGACACATTTTTCTTTCGTTTAAATGTGAACTGTAAACCAAGCGAAATGTACGACAAGTTTAATTAGGCTGAAAAGCGTTAAGTAAACAGGTTTGCCATTAACAACCGCAATAAATCCAAACGGAACAAAAGTTTGGATATACAAAAAGCATTTGCATATTCAAACATTGTGAACGATAACACCCTCCCACACCCGGTAGGAAGTAAATAAGTATGTACAGGTGAGAGTGGTAGCAGCCGTAAACTACTTGAACATTCCTTTTTTACAGTTTGTTTGTGTCTCATATTTCCAAGAGGTTACGCGATTGCTTGTTGGAATTGATTTTGTTGTGCTTCTGTTCCTGCAGAACAATAGTTTTCTTTCAAACTATTATTTCCGCCTGTGGAAGATTAATACTGAGTTAACAGGATTCCCCTGTTGATAAACAGGAAACTAGTTAGCACATTTTAATTTTAAAAGTTCCTATTAGTAGTAAAAGGACTTTTTCAAAATCTTTCTTGGAAAGCATATTTTATCAAAATTTTCTAAGAAAATTCCTCTACAAAAATCATCTTCGGTGAAAGGATTCTTTTATAAAACGAACTTTTTACAGAAGGTACTTTCATAAAAGTTACCTCTTAAAGAATTGCCTTTTATTGCGACTAGTGTTGACAATAAGCAACTTTTGCAAAAAGTGCTTTTTATGAAAAATGCCTGTTTTTTAAAGTACCTGTTATAAAAAGTACCTCCATGAAAAGTACCTATTGTAAATTGTATTTTATGTGAATTTTCCTGCATGAAAAGTTTACTTTACAAATAACTTACTGTACACAAAGTACTTTTTTTAAAGATACCATTTATAAAAAGTGCCTTTTATAAAAACTATTTGTTATAAAAAATTCATTGCATAAAATATCTTGTATAAAATTTTCCTGTAATAAAAAAGTTGAAGTTTTTAAATACTGTAGTTAGTTTTAGAAAAAGTTCCTTTAGAAAAGATCCTTTGGAACTTTTATGAAACTCAAATTTATTTATTTACAAAAGTGCACATTATAAAGAGTGTTTCTTTTGTGTAAAAGCGATTGTATACACGTTAGGATACGAAAATCTGCCAACTCACTTGTCAATAATTTTACAGGGGAGACAAAATCCGTTGTACGCTTAGTAATTAAGCCCAGTTCATTGGGTGTTCTGCAGGGTGGATACTGAAGTTTAATCAATATATTTAGCCAATTAATGCGGCGTCTCTTTTTCTTTCGGATCATATTTAAATGTTATATAAAAAAGCTGACATATTCTGCGCCTTAAATGCATTTCGTGTTCTCTCTTAAAATAAAAAAGGATATGCCGTTTCCATTAATTAATAAATCGCTTTTATAGTCTCTTTTAAAACCATCGGCTTGTGGGAGCTTTGCGACTTTTAATTCATGTAACATCACTTTCATCTTCTTCCATCGCTTTATAAATAAATGAGTTATTTAATTTGAAACTGTCTGCCTTCTGCTGCAATGGAATGTTCAAATCAAAAGTTGCAACACAATTTTAGTGTGGAACTTTTTTCTTGTTCTACTTATTTGACAGACAAATAGAAGAGGATTAAAATTTTGCCAGTTTTGTTTTGCTGTTCTCCGAAGGATCTGGCTGAAAAATTGCATTGTTCTGAGAAATTACTCGTATAATAAGCGAGCAAAGTTGTTGTTCATTATTTGTTAAACAAATGTTGCTGACAAATGTTGCTGACAAATGCTCAGACAAGAAGAGCAATAAAAACTTTTGGTGAAATAAATGCTCAAACATAAAAAAATCATGATGTTTATCAGTTTGTTGTGAATAAAATTGCATTTTAGTTCATTTAATAAAACATCTTCAGAGTGAAATTTCAGAAACAAGAAACAGTAATGAAATATTCTCATTTTTTGTAACAACGCTGCTGCTCAAAGGGATTTGTTAAAACTATTTCAAACTTGATTTGAAATAGAAAACTTTTGGTAGTTGAAATTTAGTCCTTCACTCGGATTCCATTTACGTGTACTATCTCTCAATTTATTTCCACTTATCTTTCATATTATTATTGTTGTTGTTGTTGTAGTCTTAGCATTCAGTGGCAGTTCTGCTACGAGTACGTACTTTGTTATGCTGCTATAATAATTTGCAACAATAAAAAGTTGCTTGGCAAGTGTCATCATTTATCTTGCACTAGACACGTAAATAATGCACAACACTCATGTATGGTGGACACGTTTTTAACAGCAACATACACACACACATGCATGTATGCATGCATTCGTACATGCTTATGACCAACGATAAAATGTGGAAACGGAAATCGTTTTTCGTTTTCTTTCCACTTCGCCTTCGGTCCGCTCATGCATGCCCATGCATGGACAAGCACATTTTTGTTTATGCTGGGCAAACAGCTTGGGGCAAGAACGTTATGCATTTTTATGCATCATGTTAACTGAAAATTGAGTAAAAGAAGAAAAATTAATAATAAAAATGAATGTGCTAGAAATATGAAATATGAGATAAAGAATAAAAGATAGTCGTAAAATTGGCCGAGGGCGATTCGCAGCAATGAGGAGCTGTGGAAACAGTATCCAAATATTTGGATTGTGTGCATGATGCTGAGCATGTTTTCTCAAGCCATCCCTCGTCGATTCAAATGATTCACAATTCTTATTTTGCTTTTGCATATGTATGCATATACATACAAGTTTATGTGTGTATGTGTGCGTACCCTTTTTTGCATTAGATTTTCTTTATTAAAACTGTTTGCATGCTAAGCTGCATGTAAATTGGCGTTCGAATCTTTTTTCCGAATAATTATTTTTCATTGCCAATTTGAAATGGATGGAGCAACATGAAATAAAAAGAAAGTTTCAATAAAAAATAACTATTTTTCTGTTCATGTCATTTCATATTTTATGACGTGTTAGTATGACATGCGACAACAAGACTTTTTCATTATTTCCATGTGGCTCCTCCATTCCGAGTGCAAAGACAAAGTCACTGAATAATTTATGCACATAAATTATTAGGCGATTATACTAAATTGAAATTAAATGAAAAAAAAGTAATAACAAGTTAAATAAAAGTGCTGCTACCCTCTCAGCAAAATAGTCCGACGGGTATCCGATGGAAACATAAAAGAAGGAAAGCCGAATAGTATCAGATTTTGATTAGACACGATTTCCGAAGCACATGTCTTAGGAAATTCCGAATAACTTTGTATTCGTATTATGGCCACTACGTAGTTATTTCATGAACTTTTTGGACAAGTTAAACTTTTGCAGCAAATCAATGTTGTCATCATTTAGTAAAAATATCTTTCCGGTCTTTGTTTTTGTTACGTTTTGCTCGTGAAATATTCTCTAGATGGCCGAATACGAATGCGAGTATCTAAAAACTCCCGCATACTCAGTGATTCTAATGTTTACACAACACTAGTCTGTATTATTTTATAATTGCAGTAGATTAATTTTTGATAATGTCGCTACTTTTTGTGATTTTATTTTTATTGAACATTTTTTATTTTGCTATATTAATATTTATATAGGCTAAATTGTTCTAACTTAGTTAAAATCTCAGAAAGACATGATGCACAGCTGTTCTGCTCTGCTGTGTAAGTTGAATAAAACTGATGTTGACTTCCTTTGTGCCTAGGAATATTTATCATCATGTCTTTCTGAGATTTTAACTAAGTTAGAACAATTTAGCCTATATAAATATTAATATAGTCGCTACTTTTTGTTATTTGAACCTTCTTCTTGGCGTGTTTCAGTTTTACCAATTTTTATTTTAAAGTAAATAACAGTGACTTTTTATTTGTAGCAGCTCAAGAAATTTTGTTAATAATTTTCGATACTTCACATAGAAAAAAATCCCTTTTCGTATTAATTGAAGTCCTCTTCGCTGACTTGATGATGTTTTTCCTTATGTTGTCTTTAAGAAAAAATACTTATTTTATTAAGAAGTGCAGGAAACCGCTCGTAGTTTGCTGGGAAATATAGCAAAATGTCGCTGCCAAAATAAATACGAAAGCAAGGGTTTAGTGTTCAATTATGAGGGACTTAATGGTAACAACAGGGATCTCAAGTAGAATTAAAGTAAAATTAAAAAGAGAAATGCCAGGTCAATGACAAAACCAAAAGCTATTGTTGCTGTGAAAACAAACTCGTTGCGAGTTTCTTGTGAAAAATAGTTTTTGGGGAAAAGAAAAATATTTATTTAAAGCAAAGCAAAGCAAAGAAAAACCAGTAGCACTCGCACGCACAATATCAAATTGGCCGTGTATATAGAGACTTGCCATGGTTGTAGTGCGTAACGAGGCTTGATGTGACTTTTAGTACTCTTTAGGTTACGCAGTTGATGAACTTATTTCCTTAAGCACGTTTTCTATTGCAGAGCAGCCTTCTTTCCTATCGCTGATTGCACGTCTTCAATTTATGTTGGCTTTGGGTGTTCTTTTTTTATTTCTTTTTCTCTTTTATTCTATATGTCTAAATGGGCTGATTATGAATATGACTTGTTTGCTCAAGATTAAACGAGTAACAATATTACGATGATTCGATTTGGATGTGATGTGCGATTTTGTTTTATTCTTCGTGTAACTCAGTTAACAGTAATTTTTGCTAGATTTCATTAAATCCAGAAGGAGGTTTATTAAATTGATTATAAGAAAACAACAAATGTGAGATACTAAAATGTAAGCAGTTTGCGTAGTTAAGAAAAAAGAAAACGCTTTCGCAAGCAACTGAAAATAAGAGTCAAATTTGACTCCAATTTTGTTTTCAAGATTCGTTTCAATGTTTATTTAGAGTTTGTTTTAAATTTGATACTTTTTTACTAACACAATCGCGAATTTTAAAATTGGTTGGATACATTTTCCTACCGTTTGTTTTTTAAATTTATTTGGCTGCAAAAAAAATTTATAAAATAGCAAAAACTAGTGATTTGTAGCAATTTTCGAAAAGGAAATTGACTTTTATGTTGCCATCAATTTACATCACAGGGAAAATTTGAAATAATTTTCACAAACAGCACGTGCGAAAATTGTAGGGGCAGTTGTCAGTTAAAGATGAGTATGAGTAATTCATGTGAATAATTATTGCTCATACGCACCGTACAATTGAACTCATCATGTATGAAAAACTTGAAAGTAAATCGACAGTTGCGTCTGCTGGCAGAACAGAAAAGAAAGTTTACCTGATGCTAATTTTTTATATTTGGACTTAAATTTTCGAAAAAGGAAGCAACTCTGGAAATTCAAATAGTGAGGCAAATGCAAAAGAAAATAAACGGATGTCATTTTGAGGATTGAACGAATGAGCGATGTTTTTTTTTGTTTATTAAAAAATCATTTGAATGAAAAATATTCAAAGGGAGAACCCTTTGAAATATATATATATATATATATATATATATATATATACATATATATATATAATTTTGTTGGAGAAGGCAGAACTATTTTAATATATTTTAGTTTGTCAATAGTTTTGGAAATATGCAAGTTTATATATCCTTTATAATTATTTTTTAAAATGTAAAAGATATCACATTTTAAAAAGGTTTACTGTATTCCAGTACATTAAACCTTTTCATTGACATGAAAATATAAAATGAATCTAGGAATGCATGTGTGCGTGCTTGTGCGTGTGCGTGTATATGTTTGTGCACACGTAAGAGTGATTACAAAGCGATTCCAATTAAAATGGCTGCATAAGCAATTGTTTCAAAATAAAATCATGTATGAAAAATTTGTAGTAATTTAAATAAAAATAAATGAAGCCTTAATTTAATTAATTTAACTCGATTTGTCTAAAATAAAATTAATGTACAACATAATAAAACTTCCATTTATTTGTGCACGTTTCCTCATGATACTGGTGAGTTAAATAAAAGAACAAAAAAAAAAAAAATTATTGGCCTAACGAAACGTACATAAATGTTGGATACCTGCAGAAAAAAATTGGAAAAAAATAATAATAAAAAAGAATGCTACACAATTTTACATGCACACACGCCTTTAACGTTTGTATATTAACACACAACCCAGCAAGCATTTCTTAGCACATTTGAATCTCTTGAGAAGATCTATCGATCATAGATGATACCGCCGTTATCAGGAGGTAGAAGTCTATAACTGAATCATTTCAAAGAAGCTTTTATGATAAAATGTTTTAATTATTTGTTTTAGATATTTAAAAACGGTATTAATAATCACTGACTATTGTCCAACTTGAACATAATTAAAATGCCAATAATATTTTAATGGATTTTCTACATTTATTGTGGCCTCTTTTTGATTCCCTTTGCAATCGAGTTCCCTTCTCTTGCCTTTTTAGAATTAAATATACTGCTGACCTTTTATATAAAAAAAATTAAAATCATTTGAAACCGAAACAAAACTAAACTTGTTTTGCTGCAAAAAGATAATGTGTGATCGAAACCACGCGACATCGTTGATCACGCACTGAATAACAATTTTTAAATGCAAATATTCAATTCGTTTTTGTTTATATTTTCTCGGTACAGATTTTTTTTATAAAAGCTCAAAACAGATTTCGAAAAATTTTAATAAATTTAAATATACCCATTCAAATGCTGGCTGGGCACACATCGTCATGTAAAATGAAAGTGTGTATGTGTGTGTATGTTTTTATAAGAAATAAACAGCCGCGTGTAAAAGTTCATACGTGTTGGCTTTCTTTTCAGTATTTATGGGCAATACATCGAGCACATAATGAAATAATAAATGAGAAAATAAACTCATATTTCATTTTACTTGATATTTAATAATTTCACCAACCTGTCTGTTTGCTTTAAGGGCATTTAACAATTAATCCAATGCCTGTAATAATAAAAATGAAATAAAAAAGAAACAATCAATTAATAAGCGAATGCAGGAGGAACCTTCACCGCCAGCCTCATTGTTTCACGAATAATAAAGAGAAAATTTTAATCAAAGAAATCCTTTTTCATTGTGTCTGCACAAGCGTGAGTGTGACAGTGTGTGTATTTGTTGTTCAAATGCGGCAGTCAAATGAGGACTTAAGCCGCAGACTAAAGCCAAAACTGGCCATTTAACGAATTAATTTAAAAAAAGCTCTAAAGTCGAGAAAATATAACGATTTCTCAAGGAATTTAAGAGATTTTAAAATATTTTTGCTAAGAACTATTAATTATGTGTTTCATTAATATACGTGTGTAATAAAATATTCAAAAGTGTGACCATAAAACCTATGGATGATTCATATTCAGTAGCTGCTATTAACTAAAGGGGCAATTAAAAAATAAATTTAGTGGTTTGTTGACATGGAAAAATATAACCAAGAGTAATAAATTTATTCTCCGAAATGTAGATCCCATCGCCAAATATTTTTCAAGAAATTGGTATTAAATATAGGCCCTTGATAGGCGCTGTTTGTTGAGGATTAAATTTATCTATATGACTGCATTTTATTGGCTTTTATAACAAATCATGAATAGGCCTTAACTTAATTTTGAAGATGATTGGATGCTCCTCAATGTGATCGATCTTATTCACGTACTCAACATGAGTGCCTCCTTTAAATATTGTAAATACTTAAAAAAATTAATAGAATTTGAAATTTATTTATACTAAAGTTAATTTATTTTTATTTAACTCTTTTTTATTATTTCAATATCTTTTATCAATTACATTTTTGGTGTTTTACAATCAAAATTTGTTCTGTAACATTTTGTTTGTCTTCACGCTGTGCAAAACCATTTATTAATTATTTTTTCACATCTGATCCAGGTAAAACATTTAAACAAAAGGGTTTTTAAGTTTAAATTAATTTTTTTTTTATTTCGTTTTAATGCTTCTGAAGGCCACAAGCAATATATGGCTCACACGTACATATTTATTCATTTACATATGCACGAATGTATGTACTCGTATATACCCCGTTGGAAAAAGACCAACTACCGATGCTCTGCACAAGGCCTCTGTACCTCGTCTCTCCACTCTATAGTAATATCCTTTTTCCTAACGCTGTCATTGCTGGTTAAGTCTTTCAATCTCCCTTCTTTCTGAAAGGTCTTCTAATCAATGGCCTTTATTCATTTGCTATGGGAATTCATAAACAAAAAGCAGACCTTCAACTAAACAGGACCTCAACTGAGCAGTCCTTCAACAACGCCTGAAGTAAGAATGTCTTTAGAATTTTCCTGCTGGGTATGTTCAGAGATTTATGTCCATGCACCCAGCGAGCATTTGTTGCTGAAATTCCTTAAATAACTAAAATTTAAACTGCAATTTTCTGGGATTATCAAAATTATTTCTGGCTTAGAAAATAATTGACACTTAAACGTGCAATTAATCGTATTGTTCAATACTCCCTTAAACATTTTCCAGATTCGCCGACGTCCACTTTTCAGATGCGTGTGTTTGCTATACAACGTCCTTTATTTATTGTTGACTCAATAAAATGGCGTTAAATTAATCATGAATTTGTTTGCATTTGGTTACTTTCCTATTTTTTATTTTCACACTTTAAAATAAACAGCGAACAAAAAATAAAATGCAAAAAAAATTTGATACCAATAAAAATAGTAAACACTCGACCCACACACATACACACACACACACAAGTTTTGATAGCAATTTGTGTCAGCAGGGTGGCCTTTGTGCGACTAAAGAGTCACGGGAAATAAGGTTTTATTTCTTGTGAGTACAGCGCAATATTTTACAAGTGGTGGTACACTTAAATCCCACCAAATACTAGATACAAGTTGAAGCTGAATGTTTTGAAAGGCCAAAAACTGTTGATATATAAATCGCAACACGCGTGGCAATGGAATGTGCGTCACCTATATATTTTTCCTAATTAAAACTTCTATTATTAAAAAGAATTTGCAGATGGGAGATCATATTTCCATGTACCGGAAATAGACGCACATACTACGACTGCGACTACTTTTTCGGAACTCTAACGGTAACCCTGTTCAACAAAATGTTTGCTTTGTAGCTGACAGCAAAATACAATTAAGAGCAGAAAGTTAACGAAATTGTATTCATTGTCTGAAGGGAATACGCTGCATTAAATCAACCTGAGAAAAGTAAACACTTGAATGCCAAACGAACAAATTGTTTGTCTCTGCGAAAATCAGGATGGTGTGAGTACGCAATGTGTGTGTGAAGACACATTTGTATGTGTGGATTAGTGAATCAGGCAATGCCCTTTTCTATATCAGTGTCCACCGGCCAATACTGTACTGTTGAAATGCATGTCCAGCTTGAGGTGTAATTGAAAAAAGAATATGGCGGAGTTAGGAAGTAGAGCAGGCCGGGATTATGTAGGAATTTACAGTGTGAAAGTCAATGCCACATGACGGAATATACAAAAATGCTAAACGATGCCACTTGTACACGCTTTTGTGTTTGCTTGCGATGGCACTAGATGCCATAGTGTATTTTCGACTTTGGACGAAATAAATAAAGTCGGTTATTGTGTGTTTTTATGACTTTGTTTTGACTCTAAATGTGTACGACGTTTTTGATACGGATTAGTTTTGTTTCATTAAATTTTGTTTTGATGTCATATTTTTGTTTGATGTCATATTATTTGGAATGGTGTCCTTTGGTTCTATTTTATTTCATTTCGTTTTATATTATTCGATTTCATTTTATTTCTGTAGACAATATACAGTTTTTATTACAAATAATTGAATAGAGAAACAAACATGCACACGCAAGTACGTGTACGTGTAAGTACACCACATCTACGATACATATTTTTTATCTGTCGTTACTTTCTAACTTTGTGGAGGTATATTTTTTGATAAACTCATCACTCTTCCAATTTCTAATACATATTTACTCTTTTACATTTCCGTCGTCCGTTATTACTTCAAACTGTTAATTAAAATGTTGCCTAACAACTGTGGCTATACAACTTTTAACTTTGTCGGTTATTTTTGATTTTGTGCAGAACAACACAATAATAAAGAGATGGGAGAAATGAAAGTTTTCCAATTAAGAATTTGTTTTATATTGAAACCAACTGCGTCCACCATGTAACAAACTGGCGTTTCACTAATCAAATAGAAATGAAAGAGTAGCAGTAGAATTGAAGATGCCGTTTAATACTGGATTTTGAACATCCTAGAAGCGGGAAATTATAAATGCCAAAGTTCCATAACGGAATAACGTTTGCACAGAACTCTTCTTTATTTTATAAGGGGTTTGAGAAGATACCGTCGTATGTGTGTGAATAGGTTAATAGCGAATTGAATTTCGAAACCCGATTGAGAAATATTGATAGTTTGAGCTTCAACGAAGAACGATAATTTAAATAAACCGACGTATTTTCCTGTTTTAAAACAAACTGCAAAAGTTTTAAAATAAAATGGTTACATGAAACTCTCCAATTCTAAGTTTTGAAGAATATAGGAAATACAACCAAAACTTTTTGAAACAAATTTCTTTACGCAATCAGCTTTCTTATAAAAATACTTCAAAATGATTTGAACATAAAGTTATGAAAGTGTTGTAGATAAAAAATCAATTGTTAACTAAAATCAATTTAAATTTACAGACAAACACCTACAAGCTGCTCAAAAATCCTTCGTCCATAACATGTTCATGCAAATGCGGTTTAATGCCATCAAATCTCTTTGTTACAATCGGTAAACAAAATTAAACATCTTTAGTTAAGCCATCACGGCTTAAAACTGTTAAACTGGCTGCCAAAAATCTCTTAAGTATATAATTTTCCATTTAGCTGAAAAGTACCTACAGAGATAATTGAAGTTGAAAAAAAAAATCTGTGGATTCCGTTGCTGTCATTCGAGGGTGTAGACTTAATTTTTTTGTAACACTCTGCTATGTGACGTGTTTGTTGTTTTCTTTATTCTATTCTTTGGGTTTTACGTAAATGTCTTCTGTCTTCAATTTAGACGTGACAAGTATAGTTTTGAAAATGGGAGATTTTTAATTCAACATATTTTTTTGTCTAAAAGTCATTATTTGGTAACATGTAAATCTCCGGAGAATAATATATATTTATTTGCAATTTCTTTTCTCTGTGCCTTGGAATTTCATTATAATTTTAACTGCTTCATATACAGTGAAGGCTTAATTATTTGCACCGTTTTACATAAGAATATCAATCTTTACGAAAAATTACAGTATTCTGCAGTTTTAATAAAACGAGATTCACTTGATTGCTTTGTTTTGACCATCACTGCTGCTCACTTTTATCTCATATGTCTATTTAAATTGATTGACGAAGGTTCTACATCCCACCGTTAGAAGTACCAACCAAATAAACGAAGCAAACATATTCTAGACGGAAATATCTGAACTGTCATGTGATACCTTCTGTAGCCATTAAAAATGTTTTCTCTCAAGTCACCATTTTTCCCCTGTAAAATAAACAAACAAAATGTTTACAATAACAAGTGTAAAAAGTAGCAACACAATTCTGAAGGATCTTAATAAAACAGAAACAAATAACTGGTTCGACAACAACAAATTAACATGCAAACTATTATTCCCTCCATGTTTTAGCAAAGATTTTGTTGCCTGCAAATATTGTACGTACACGTGTGTGAGTGTACATTTTACACACATACATTCATGTATGTTGTTTAATTACTCTTTCCTTTATGAAGCCACATAGAATAGAGAAGAGTGCACTGTTTTTTGTGTTATCAACTATTAACGACAAACGGCCTTGATGGCAACATGTAAAACAATTACAGAGAACTGAATTGGGGGAAAATAATCAGCAGATAAAATCGTTGAAAGAGAGTTTAAAACAGAATTGGAATATTATTTATATTATTTTCATATTAATCAACCAGATGGAACCTTAATTGCTGGTCTCATCCAATACAATAAAAATTTATTTGTTTTTGTGCATATTCCAGTTGGTTCATGCCCAAAAATTGGTCAATATAAAACTGCTGACATAAAATTTTAATACAAAATTTTCTTAAGTAATTTTCTTGTGTTGTTTACCAAAGGCCTAATTCAGAAAAAGTATTTTATGCTTATTGACAGATTAGTTGACAAATTTCTATGGAATATTTGTCATAAAAGGCTTTAATAAATAGAAAATATTTTTATGAATTGGGCATTTAAATTCTGACTTTGTAAGTAAAAGTTGACCTATTTTTGTTCTATTTTTTCGAATTAATATATTGCAAATTTTTGCAATATGTAGGAATTTACTACGAATTATTCTATTTATTTCTGTAAATCGGAAAAGTTTGGTTTGGTTTCTTTGGCACAATTTACTACAATAAGTTTGCAATATATGTTTTAAAATCCTCTCTGAGTAAAATACGGCTAGTTTGCAAACGATGTGACAACTCTGCCTGCCAGTGTTGAACATGTGCAGGACATGTTTTACATGTGTGTAGTAGTGAAATTGTTGCAGTACTTCTATTATTTCAGTTCATTTTGTTTTACTCCTGTTTTGGCAATTTCAATGGACAGACGTTGTTGGGCCTTTATTTGTGTGGACAGCATATTTGTTGTGCTAAAGGTAAACAAAATTTTATTTCTCTTTCGATTGTACAATTTTTAGCTGTTATTCGTTTACCAATTTGCTATCATTTGTGATTCTAATTTAATTATGTTTTGCAGACAGTCTCTGATGTAAATTTTTTTACATATAATGTTTTCTGTCCTGTGCTTTTATTAGATTAATTTGTTGTTCGAAATCTTGGAGCATCAATAAAAGGAAATCTGTTTAGACCATTTAACTTGGAGTGTGTACAAATTTTCGTGTTTAGATATATAAAACATAAATAAATATTTATTTAGATCTCTAAGTAAATTAAGCACATATAAATCCTCACGGAAAATTTTTATTTTATTAAAAAAAAGTAGGCAATGGTTAGTTCGTTTTGTGATTACCATTCTTGAGTTTGTAAAAAAACCGTTTGTTGAAATGCTACGAAAGATTTCACTGGCTCAGGCCAATAAACAATTTATTATATTTTTGCTGGTTTACAAAAATTACTTATATATATCGCATTTGCTCATGACTGTTGTATGTGTTTATCTGTGTGTGTGTGTTTTAGTTGAAATTTATTAATTTAATATTGAGTTGGTGTTTGGTAAATATGATTTTGATGGACACATAATAAATTGCGAGTATTGTTCCAATTTCCATTGCAATTACTCATGCAGTTGTTAATGAAAAATTGCTTAATGAGTTTTTGAGAGAGATTTCCAGTTTAATTCTTTCATAAATTATTATTTTCTTAAGCTCTGTGCCCCTTTACGTCTGATTGGTTTGGTGGTTCAAGTGCTCTGCAAAATATGTCCAGAAGAAACAATTTATTTTGTAAAATTGAAAAGAGAGAAAACTCAATGGACCCTTATAAATATCATTAATCACTTTGTCTTACTGCAGGGTGTTTGTGTGCGTGTGTATGTGTGTGTGTGTGAGGAGGTTTTGCTGCCCTCAATTTATATTTAACCATGTAATAGTGTTGTAATGGATTTCTGCTGTTGCTGTTTATTCGTTAAAAACCATCTAAAAGAAAATAGAAACGGAGTCCACAACTGGTTTAATTTTTGTTTGCATTCTTTTTTTTCTTTATCTCTGTAATTGATGTATTTTTGTTATTTATTTTAACGCCACGTGAAATCTGTTGCGTCATTAGAGATGAAAATCTAAACAAATCATCAATTACAGCAATTTATAAAAATCTGCCCTTTTTGTGCAAAACAAAACGAATTTAAAAGAAGCCTAATTGGTTGGAAGCAGACAAGATAGCTTTTTGGAAATACTTTCAGTATATTTTCCAAAATTTTTACGAAACTGAACAGCGCTAGTTGTTTATGAGAGCGAACTAGACTCACGTAATAAAAACACGGATAAAAATGACGACGAGCTGTGTAGAGGCTTCGAAATCAGACAATCCATTATGCGAGTGTGCAATTAAGATACGCAAAGTCTGCTTTCAAAGATTTCTATTTTGCAATACTGGACACGTTTTCTGACAAGGGAATTATTGCCAAGCCAACATATATTTGAGAGCCACTGAATCACTACCCTTGATTGAGTTACTTCTTTCGAATTGATGCTTCATTAATTAATAATTAGTTTTACAAAAAAAAAAATTAATTGATTGTAGAACTTGACAGCCTAAAGTTTCCAGCGACCGCTAACTTTTTAAAGCTGCTCATGTTTACTGAATTAATTAATATTTATTTTGTTATTTTCAAACTGTGATGCTGTTAAATGCTTTTCTGTCTAAGAATCACATGTGGGTGCTTTAATTATTCAATTGTTCTTTTAAAAACTTGTATATCACATATTTCAATACTTATTTTGATGTGGGCTGTTAAACGAATATTGTGTTATGCATAAACGAAGGCGGCGCTGTAATTTGTTTCACACTTGGTTAAGTTTTGAGGCAGTGGAGTGTCCTTTAGATTAGACAATTTTTATAAACATTCCAAGTTTTATTGTTGGAAAAAATACACACTTAAATACATGCCAGAAATAAAACGTGAGAAAGTTAAAATAACTTTTCGTGTTACATATTTATAAAAAACGAGAACAAGAAAAATACCTCAGCGAAGAACAACCGCAAATACCTTTAGCCAACTTTAGCCTCAATCTTGATAAAAGGCTGTTTAATTTTCCATTAACGTAATAAATATTTGTTAAGAAAACACCTCGAACTCAATCCCATTATATATTTATAATTCTACCCGTTTGGCTAATACGACTGCTTTTGCTACACCCTTTCATTCACTGAATTTGTAGATTTAACGTTTATTTGCCAGATTACTCGTGATGTCTTTTGTGTTTAAACAACGGCTTAAAAATGTGCATTTGAAATGGGCTTTAATACTATTGACAGTTGTATGTGTATGTGTTATGTGTTGTACATGTGCATGTATATGGTGTAATCCACATAAAAAAATTATGCTAACAAGGTGGAATATTATTCAACTTGTGTTTGGGATAAAGGAAATAATTGAATCCTTTTGTTAGAATAAGAGCGAAGGAAGTATTTTTAGTTGCCGCACAAGAATATTTCCATGGGAAAGGCGCATCTTACACAAAAATATATGCAGGTAGCTTCTTTAAGAGTTAAAAAGAAAGACTTATGTTCAATCTGCATACATGCAAACGTGCTAACGACCATGCACAGGCAGGCGCGAAATTGATGACACCATCGATAGAGTGTTTCAATCATATTTGATATATGAGAACTTGAGAGCCCTTGACTTCGCAATAGTGGGAAATAAAAGTATAGATTTTTTTCTTTAATTGTTATTGTTGTTTCAAATTCGAATGCACACAAATCTCATATATAAATACGCCGCTTCTATTTTGTGGCACATCTTTGAATATATAACCGTTCATGAATATTAAGGAACAATATATGGCTGAAAAGGTATTGGGCATGTAGATGTGCCCGATATATAAAAAAGTAAACTAGAAGACTGACTTACACTTATACTTGTACATATACAAAATATAAATATTTACTATAACAGTGGTAAGAGGCGTTTAAAAGTAACATGGGCTGGTAGAAGATTCCACTCCTGATAATAGCTTTAATTGATTTCACAAATTCTTTGTTAAACAAATACATCTTTTAACTCAAGCGTTTGCACGTGTTTTTTTTAATAACCTTCATTTTTATATCTTTGAATGTCAGCTTTTAGAGAGCATCGTTAGAATTTTAATATTAAAAGGCACCTGAATATCATGGCACGGTTACATAATCTTTTGTCTTGAATATAATTTAAAATAGAAAACATCTTATCCAATACAATTTGTAATAAATATTAATCTTGAGCAGGAATAGAATAAAAAAAATGTTTCTGCACAGTTAAAGGTTGTTGTCCTTAAGAGTCTTGTTAGTCGTTCGTTAATCCTTAAATGCCATCGCCACTTTCAATAAAACAATTTCAAAGAAAAGTAAAGACTAGCAAATAGATTGTGTTCATTACACTGAGCAACACAACAATTTTCTTTTTATTAACGTTGCAAATGTTTTTAGTTTGTTGGCTGAGAAGTTTACAATTCTGACTTTTTTATTCTAATTTTACTGAAAGCAGGATAGTCGAAATAGAATATTCCAAGACACAAGAGAAGCAGATAAGGGATAACGAATTCTCCATCTGTTCTCTTAACACTATCCCCTCTTTTCATAGTTGCAGCACAATGCGTTCTCGGAGTAGGGTTTATACAACTAAGAGCCAGGCCAAATAAACAATAAGCATTTAAATAGCAGGGAGTCGCTACACCTCCATCCTCAGTACTCAAGTTTCTTTTTGCTTCATCTTCTATTACTGGATTTAATTCAATGTGAAAGTAATTGCATGAACTTCAGGAGCAGAGTATAAAAATATATCGATATCTGAAAATACCACAGCAAAATTATTTAAAGAATATTTGGATATTTGTTGCCACAAAAGTATACATTTTGGTTGAACAGTGTTATTTGATAAAGAATTGATTATTGACTCCCTGACTCCCCCACTGAGACCGAAAATCACTTGCCATCTTCACTTCCTTTCTCTTGCTTTATGTACCGTATTTCGTCTCACCAATAAAATATAAAGCCCAGTAAAAGTTTCATCGTATCAATTTGCAAAAGTATCTAAAGTAAAAAACAAAACGAAAATGTAAATGAAAAAGTAAAGAAAACGAAACAGTCTCCAATCAACAATACAAAAAGGATCCCTCTTCACTTAACAAAATGCTTGCATAATGAAGCAAATCGACGTTTATGTGAGTGTACGTATGGATTTAATACACTCGTACTATCCAACGCAGATAAACATACAGATAACAAAATAATATTCCCTTAAAGATGAAATGAAGTCCTTTGCTTAAAATGTATTCAATCCTGGTGAGAGTTCAATAAGAAGGGATACACGCACAAATTGTGTATTTACAACTTGTGTGGCATTGCATTAATCTACTGAAGGATTTTTGATTATAAGAGAAATATTATGTCAGCCTGGGCAGAAAAAGTAAGCAGAAGATGAATATTAATAAAAATATTAGAATCAAGTAATCAGTAAGAAATTCAAAAGGCATTCGGATCAGACATGTTTTTCTTCTTGTCGAGCTGGTTAATGTTTTAACCATGAAAATACTGGCCAACATCTGAACTCTGAAAAGAAGTCTACGAAGAGGCCTACTAAAAAACTGGATTTAAAATAAATTATTTCCAATAATTCTTTGAATCGATGTGCGTATTCTCGGCCAATCGTTATAAGATAAAATAATTTGAATTATTTTCAATAGGTTAGAGTTCGAAGGACTTGATAAATAATATAAGGATTAATGGAGGAATTGATAGCAAAAGAAATCCCGTATCAGAATTGAACTGCGCTGTTTTCGAAAACCGCTACACTTTCTCGTTAGTACTCATGTCTATTGTGCTCTTGTCACTGACTTAGTTCCAAGTAGAAACAGTTTCCATTTAAAAAAATGTATGAGAAAATTACCCACGAGAACTGCTTTAATATCAAACTGATAAAGAGGCCCGGACTATATCCCCATGACGACGGGTGTAGTTTTATTGTTGCTTAGCTCAATGAATTTACTGTTTTAATAAATATTATTGTTTTTCAACATTTTCAAAATCCAATTAAAACTTTTAATTAATTTTTTAGTGAAGACAATCTATAATAAGTCGTTGAATTATTTATTTAATCGTTCAACTACTGGCCAATAACTTGAATTATCTAGACTTTAATGCCAACAAATTGATAAAATACCAAATCTCACGTTGATAATATTTTATTGAGCTTTAAGAATAATTATTTTCACAGAAAATAAAAACAAATGTATTGTACGTGTGGAACTCAAATTAACAAACCGCCATTGGGCGCAAGCTCTGGCAAATGTTGCACTGCTTTTATGAAATCGGAAACTTCACACGCATACGAGTAACCAGCTGTGATGTCAGTTTTCTTCCAATTTATATAATTCACCTGGTCACTGATGTCATCGCAAAGAATATAATCCTGCTTAATTTGTTCCAAGGTCAAATGGGGATTGTTGACACCCACGAAAACAATGCCCTTTTCGGTTTCCGGTTCTATAACCACACGGAAGTATAGCATGGGCACTGGTATCAAGCCATTGTTATTTTCATCACGGGCTAAGTAAAGAGGAGTTTCATGTCCCTGTTTATGGGGCAAAGTGGTAACACCATATACTCCAGTATAGCACTCCACAGTGATTTTGTTTTTGGAAACCCAGGTACGCACACCATCTTCTACGCGAGCCCAGTTGCCAGCATTAAAAACTTGCCATTGAGGAGCAGCATTTATAAACAGAAAAGTGGCACGTTGTTGACTGCCATACATGAGATCTGCCTTAGCACCCATATGGCCGCGGGCCAAGAAAATATTTTTAGGACTATCAAAATATTTGTCAGCGTTACCTCCCAAATCGTTGTTAATCACTTCTAGCTGAGACTTTTGCGTATACAATTTGTCCACATTTTTACCACCAAAGAAACCGGCAGTTTGGAAATTTGGACGAGCAACTCCAGTCTGATAGTAATTACTGCCAGGATGCAAGGTGTGATGAACATAACGGGTAACTTCTTCTTCTTCATTAAAGCAAACTTCCATCATTCCCACATACCGAGTGGGAGAGACCTCAAATCCTACTTTCAATAAAACGCCCCCGTTGCATTCGCTGCCAGTTCTTTTGACCACAAAATCAGGCCAGGATTTGCAAATTAATTCAGAGAGTTTGTAGGTGGTGCCATCGACTCTGAAAATGTTGCCACTGACGCAGGAAGCGGTAATAAGAGTCTTGGCAAACGACTTGAATTTGCCGGGACAAAACATTTGCAAAGTGTTACCAGATGCGATTCGCATGAAGCCTGTGTCGGAGTAGGGATAAAAAGAGGCTTCATCTGTCTCCAGGAACACAGGCTGAGGATCGGTCAAGCCATTGCGTATCTTAATGCTGCATTCTAAAGATTCAAAACAAACAAATTTTAAAAAATTTCACTTAGAACATCCAGCTGGTGGGAACTTACCATCAGTTCGCAATTCAGGCTCTGCGCTGTCAACTTCTAGTGGAGTCTCCGGCAGCTCCTCCTCTTCCTCCTCCACCTCACTTTTAACAGCTTTAACGTCGGTGTAGGAATCATCCTTCAAACTTTCTTCTTGCAAAACTAGAGGAACTTCAGGCACATCCTCAGTGATATTTAATTTCCCTATTAAATCCAAAGGAATGACAGAAACGCCACCTGAGGTGCTCTGAAACAGGTTACAACCAGCAACCAGCAGCAGCAAACTAGTAACCAACTTCATGCTTAACAAATTCCGTTTATTCTAAATATTCTCGCTGGCTGAAACTTAAATACCCGACCGATAGCAAAATTCCACACTGAATACCATCGTGTTTTAATTAGAACACAGAAAACCTCAAGTATTGGAACAAGAACTCTTTAACAGTCTTACACTAAATCGTATTTGCGCTCTTGATTAGATATTTAATCAAGTTCTTTATTTTGATTTATTTTATTGTTAATCGTTATCTAGTTCAATGGCTACTTAACGTTAACGTGCGGCTGATAATTTGATCAAGTTTCTTTATTCTTTCGATTATTTCTTTAATAACTTAATACATTTCGTTGTTTCGCGGGAATAGCACTTCAGGTACTTTTTGAACTTACCTTCAGTCAATATATTTGAGTTATTTTGCAGCAAACCCAATCCCAATCCCATGACTGGTGTAACTAACTGTTGAGCAGTAATTTCATTCGCTGCGCTGCTCTGGAAGTTGGCTTTTCTTAGTTTTGTTTGGACCGGCACTAACGGTGTGAATTCTACTTCTAGTGTTGCCAAGATATTCAAGTCATTTTCAAGTCATAGTCTAGCGTTAACAGCTGTTTCCAACAGCCCCTCATGTCATGGCCTTCTGATCCTTTGCCTATTAATTTTATTCAATCTAAAATTTGTCTTCCAAAGCTATAATATACACCTCGGAAATCTAGAGTGCTTTACTGACTAAAAATTCACTACAGATATTTTGTCGGTTATGCAGAATGTTGTTTAATAAATCAAAGACCGTAAATTGAGTTATACTTCATTTATGACCTTTTTGGATTTTAGGTAACGATATACATAATTATTAATAACATTGAAAATTTAATATAAATTTTTAATTAAAAATAGGGAAAGAACTCACTTCTTATCTATACAGAAGCAATAATAAGCCTTTTCACAAATTGTGTTTATGCCTGAAAATCTTATAATTTATTTCGTTTTGTCTAAAAATTTATTATCAAACATTTTTGTAAATTTTTAATTATAACAGCTCAAAAGCTAAAATTGTTCGTAATTATATCTACAGTTAAAAAGCCTGAATACACAGTAGGCCTATTGTATAATACAAATAATTTTTTTATTACTATACTGATTTGATTTCGCAAACAATAATTTTGAAAGATTATACAGAAAACTGAAGGTCCCAAGAGGAACTAAAACAGAATTGTGTTTCCTCAACAACTGGTCATTGAGACAGAATCCTTGCAGTTTAACGCTGATAGAATTGAATTACGATAGGCTGTTCATATTATTTTGGTAACAAATCCCAAAATAATATAAAATAATAATATAAAAAAATAATTTCATTATTTTAACACGTGCTATTGATCTAAATTTATTTCCTTTCCAACTTCAGACCATCTAAGACATGTGCTTTTATCTGATACTCCTGCAATTTGTTGTTTGTATTAAAATACAATTTATTATTGACATTAGTTCCTATTTTATTGCTAAAGCTCTTTTTTCTATTGTTCACTTCGTTCGATTTGTTTTGGTTATATTTCAGCATGAATAGAACAATAATTTAGTTTCTAAGCCGCTAAGCAGCCACAAATTGCAGCTGTAGTAAAGTGGTCAGCAGTGGGCCACATAAAACAGACTTCAATCGTCACAAAATATATTGTAAAACAACTTATAACTAGAGAGTTCCGAAGTGAACTATGGTTGTGGAAGTAAAGTTATTCTTTTTTTCAGAGAATGAAAGTCTCTATAACGCCACAATAACTAAATTCATGTTTAAATTCACAAATTACACAATATAGTGCAGTTAAAAACCTTAGATTGCAATCAATATTTAATTATTATGTGTAAATCTTATGATAAACATTGAGCATCCTTCCTCTGTTTCTGATTCGCTATAGTGAATGTTTTCCATAACCACGTTTTTGGGAGGAGATTCACGAGCATGAACATGACATCGCCAATGTTTACTAAAGGGGCAAATAATTCTCAATAGAAACTATTGTTTTCAAACAATTCACAATAACAAGTTTAACACCCAAAATATTAACGATACCGATTTATTGGGGGTGGGAGTATCGTTGTGCTCCAAAAAAATCTCCTTAACAAAATGTTCGCTATGAGAGCCAATGTGTGGATATTCATCGCGCCATACTGAGAGTTCTATTGCCTCTACGCTGGGAAAATCACTTACTAAGAGTTCAATGGCGTTATGTTATTCCAAAAGGTATGTGCAACTTCGATGCTGTTCTCTTTTAAAATGTGTTTCAACCGAGTCTTTTACTTACGTGTTTTATTGCACTAAAATCCATCCATGTCTGCTGAATGTAGTGCTCGTGCAACTTTCTGAAAATATTGGTTTAGTATGACCACACCTTAACCATAAAATAAAACAAATTAAATACTTGGCTTTATGGATTGTATAAAATCCCATAATAATTTTCTTTTATTATTTTCCAAGCACATGGAAAAACAATTACAGTTATTTGTATGTCTGTCCGCCGTCCGTCTGTCTGTCTATCTATACGCTTATTACAATAGTTTGTTTTTACAATTTGATTTCATTTTACTTCTTGATATCTTACGCGCCGTCTAATATTTCGGACACTTAAATATTTAAATGAAAAGGATATTTTATAATTTTGTAGCGTAGTTACTGACTGGTTGGCTGTGTTTCCATAGATATGCTAAATATTTTTGAGTACAAGTGTATTTTGTATTTGTGTAGGCGTAGTATAAAAAGAAATTAGATATTTGAAGGTATGGTTGTACCATTCGTTAGTGTGTAAGTAGAAGCTGCTGTAGGCAGAGAAGAAAGAGAGCGAGTTGAAAAAATGCAGATGATGAAGTACAGTGTAATAGAGTGAGTATAATATGTTGGCTTTTGTTTTTGCTACATGTACGTAAAAGTTAATGAGATTTGCTAATGTTTACTCAGGTATATATAATATAACAATGATATTTTATTAAAGGTATTCACAAGGGTGTATCCTTGTCGTAAGCTCTTGTGAATATGAAATCTCATTTTCTAATAATATTTCCCTTGCAATTGTTGCTCAATCAATTTGTTAAGCTTCTGCTTATACTAACGACAACTCAACTGCTACACCCTGAGAATTCCTTTAGAATTTTTATTTTATTTTAATTTATTTATATACATTTCTTATTTATTTACATACAAACTAATATTAAAAATTAACTACGGTTTTTTGTAAATAAAACAACAATTTTCGTGTGGGTATTTATATTAAAAGAAAAAAAAACAAAAAAATTAATATGCTTTTGTTTTCTATTTCACGTTCCAAACGAAAATTTTTATTCTGTTTACAAAAACAGGCAATAAAATCTTTTTGTGTTTAGGTTATTTAGATTTGAGTTACTTCTTGAATTATTATTATTATTATTATTATTATTATTATAATTATTATTATTATTATTATTATTATGATTGTTATTATTTCTATGAGAAAATATATCGGCAGCTCAAAATTTGTTAAAATAAAAGATAAAATTAAAGTTTTTTTCAATCTTAACAATTGTTCCACAAAAGAAAAGTTGCAAATGAAATCAGGGACAAAGAAAAATAAAACCTGAAAGTGTTGCATCAAAAATTTTCAGTTGTTAAAACTTTCGCTGCCACATAATAATCTTAAAATAATAATAATCTTAAAAATTACTTAAAGAAATATGTTGGAAAAAATATATGGCCTTGGCTTTTAACAAAGCAAATATGGAACTTCATTAAACATCTTGACTTTTTCCTCTTCCATTTCTATGAGTCTAATGTAATTTTGCTTTATCTTATTGCGCATTGCAAATTTTTCTTTGCTACACCATTTTTCAGATAATTAATAAGAAAATATGAGTACATATAAACCACATACTGCCAAAAATATACGTGCAGAAAGATAAATACGTTTCCTCCCCCATGGAATTCGTTTAATACACATATTTAATCAAAAGAATTTAATGTTAATGTATGGAATATGAAATTAATTTATTTTTCTTTAACACAATTCCACAGATTGCAGTTAAATATAATACAGAAAGTACAGAAATTCGAATAAATTATGGCACATGTTGTACGGATTTTGCTTGCAGAAACTATTTTCTCAGTTCAAAGTGAAATTAAGGAATTCAATAAAAACTGGCTGAAGTATTTAAAAAGAAATAACAGAAGGTAAAAAAAGTTCCTGGTAACAAATATGTATAATATTTTTATAATCTATTCCAATAATTACCGTTATCGAGGATAACTATTATTCCCATAAAATCCCACAGCTGCTAATTGGCTATTGTGAATGTGGAACAATATGGCAACGCCTGCTTTATTGTATACCCTAAATTCAGTGTCAAAATGAAGGAGAAGAGAACACGTGGATTTGCAATTTGTTTACAAGGTAAGACCCGATGAAATTCATTTTATATTTCTTGAAAGTTGGGTAAGTGTTGAAAAAGAGCTAATCGATTGTGAAATATATATCGCAACCCCGCTTGATTCAACCTGAAATAATCGTTAACGAAAGCGGGTCGGACATTTACAATCTTTCCACGTGGTACTTATTGGAAACTAATGAAAAATATTACAAATAAATACATAAATATAAAACAAAATGAAAATATATTTATTATTGGTACCAATTTGATGCCAATCTAATAAATAAATAACGACATATTTGGTTTCTGTTATATTTAGATTTCCTGGTTTTTAAATTGTGAATTTTCTCCTCTTTTCTAATTTAGGTGTTAACAAGCGTAAGCTCTATTTTATATGTTAGTGACTGAAGGAGTTTTAAATATTTTTCGATTGGTGTTGTTATTTGATATCGGTTTTCTTTTTAGCTTATTTCACATTTCACAGATATTTTTTTTTACAAAAATATTACAATTTGTGCGTAAATTTCCACAGCCACTAAAACAGCCATTATTAAGGCGTTTACACAGCAGTAGAGGCGTCGCAATGGACGTCGACGTTGACGTTGACATTGTGACTCGGCATAGCAACTAAACGAGTTTGGCAAATGTTGTTGGCCTTGTAATTTATCAAAGTCGCCATTGTCTGACACTTGGGATTCTGTTTTAAGTCTTGCATTTCCAATGCAACCTGGCCAATGTCAAACGGACGTCAACGACGATGAACTGTTACAGGCAACCACCAAAGAATCATTTTCATCACTTCCACTGCCAGCACTACGTTCCGATTCGTTGATAACTTCCAGTTTTGTTTGGGGATGAGCAATTTTGTATTTGTTATGGCGTTTGCTGACAAGAACTGAACGGATATTGTTGTTCCTCACACGTTTTGGTGAGGAGCCCAACATGGCACAATCACTGCTCTCTCCCTCATCATCGTCACAGTAATCATCGCCATTGTCATAATATCCCTCACAGTCATAATCATCGCATTCATAATCAAAATCCTCATCATTATCGTAGTCGTAGTCATAGTCATCGATATCGAAAAAGGCACAACAACCTGTAGTTGCTTTGTGTTGCGTTGTAACACTTTGGCGACGGTTACGTTGGTGCTGATGATGTGAGTTTGAAAAGTGGGAGTGCTGCTGCTGGTGCTGATAATGATGGTGATGGTTGCGACATTCATTGTAGGACTTAGCCAACGCATTGTTTGTTGTCGTAGTTAATGTGGACTTGGCCTGTATTTGGTAAGAGGATAAATCATAGCATTTGAATTGTTTATTGATTAGACGTTTATCACACATGTTGTCATAATATACAAGTTCTATTACCTCAGGACCGTGCCAGGTGATACCGGAACGTACCAAATTGTAGAAACGTAGTACACCCCACATGGAGAGCACCTGCAATGGAATAACAGGAGAGTAAAAAAAAATAAAAAAATTGTTCAAAACATTATTAAGTGCTATTAAAACTGTTAAATTCCTATATAATGCCTCAGCAAAAAACTAAAGGCTACCTGACACCATCTTTTAACTCAAGTTTTTTCATCGCCAGCTTAAAGTTTCCTTACAAGATTTATCGATTATTTATTATATATAACTTTTTACGACCCCCTTTTCAATACTTCAGTTGTTGATGTCATGTTCGTTTTTTTTTTGGAAATCGAAAATTTTTAAATTTCAGTGTAAAAATCCAAAATTTAAGATCCGTAAAATTTCATCTTTTCATGGAAAATGTTTAAGATCACACACTTTGATAAGAAACTGTGCCATTTGTTAAGGCATCACTTGGATCTACTGGATGAGAATACTTGCGAAATTTATTCTATTTGGAATTTTTGTACCCGTTCACATTTGCAGTCACTGAAAAACTTCCATTCAGGCAGATGTCTCTACAAGGCACAATATTTTGCACTTATTTATTGGTTTGTTTTAATAATAAGTATAATGGGAAGTGTAAGCTGCAATGGATTTAACACTCAAATAATGTTCTGACTAACGAATTTATTTAACCTTCCACAGATCTACAGTTTTTGTGAATTCAGTTCTCTGTTCTGGGGCGGTCGCAAGCACGTAACAATGTGGCGGCAACGTACATACTATGTGTTGCCACCATCGTTCATACGCAAATGCCGTTTGGTGGGCGCATTAATCATGTTGAATTCGTGGTTGTTGTTAACTTATGCTGTGGTCAAGGTTCGTTCGTATCGTTGTTAAAGAAAATATGATCATCTAATTTTGGTTCGCGGTATTTAATCACATCACTTTTCAGGTTTCTCCCACACACATGACGCCTTGGCTAACTATAAAGATGTGTGTCCTTTGCTGTGAATTAATCATCTGGATAGCCGAAGTGCTTTCAGGTGTTTGCAAATTGGAGTTGTGGACACTATTGTCGTTTACGCTGGTCGTGGCTAATTATTTGTTCGTGAGCTGCGTGCAGAGTGTTTTCGAAAAGTCTATTGAACTGAACGATGTGGAAAATTTAAGATTGTGGCAGAGTTTTTAGCTTCTAGTTTTCTTTAATAAATTTTGTATATCATAAGTGCAAAAATATATACTGAACAATTAAATTATAATCAAATTCAGGAACAAAAAATATCATGTACCAAAATATGAATTTTTGTTAAAATTGAGTTCAGTTTGATACCCTACGAAAAAGGCTTTATTGACGGATCAGTTCTTGAATTATTCAAAAAAACTAATGATAATATTCTCCAAGTTCGAAATGCACCAAAAAAAAAAATAAAAAATTTCATCAGAATACACTCAACGGTCCTCGAGATGTAAAAGCTGTAACTTTAGGAAAATTACGAGCTAATTAATTTTGTTCTAATCTGACCTGTTCAAATTGATGAATAACTCCGAAGATTCTGCAGATAAAGAAATAAAACTTTAAACGTATGTCGAGCTGGATACTGTGATTAACACAACATAACTTTTATTTTTCGACGACCCTCCTGAATACGATTCACAACATTCTATAAGCCTACCAAATTTCATTGCGCTACCATATTCATTTTTATACTAAAAAGTAAGGGGCAGTTTTGAAAAATCATGTACTAAATTAAACGCCTATTTTCGTTACATTTTCTATATCTCCGTTGTCAATGTGTGCCCCACAAACAAGCAAGATGCAAACGACGCGCAACACTCTACTCTACAAACGTGCTGAGTTTCATTGCGCTACCCATAATACTTTTGGAGTTTTGATCAAAATTAAAAGAGCTTAATTTCCACAAAAGTGCGCAAAATTGTATGTTTTGGCCAAATTTCTTTCTTCAATATCTTTGGAACGAGTTGGAGTTTTTTGGTAAAAGTTACACCAGATGACAGATCTTGAAGTTGGCTATAACGTACATAAGTTTTTTCATTTTAAAAAGCAACGGAAAATTTAGAAAAATCATACTTAAACTTTAACGCCTACTTTTGGTGCTTAAAAGTGGGCGTGACACAATAATTTTTATTTTACATTTTAAGCAATTACGAAATGTATCTATGGTCCAAGTTTCGTTTCATTACCTCTTAAAATGGCCGAGTTATTGAGAAAATTCTAAAACATGATTTTTGCGGCCAAAAATGTTGAAACAAAAATCCAGTTTTTTTTGTGAAACACCAGGCCCCCAAAATCGTGTAGTAGGTGGATTCCGGCGAATTATTTTTTTCAAAACGCTGTAGCTCAGAAACCGTTAGAGATATTTGAATTATTCTTGTGCCATATGATAGTGTTGGAAGAGGACTACCAGATGGTTAACCTTTGGCCCGCCTAGCGGCCCGCCTGAATACTTAAAAACATGTATTTAGAGTTGTTGTCGTTATATCTCCGTAAGTAAAAGTCGCATGGTAGAGTAAAAAATGGCAAACGATTCACAACATTCTGCTCTACAAGCCTACCAAATTTCATTGCGCTGCCCCAAATACTTTTTTAGTTTTCATCAAAATTCAAAGAGCCTGATTTGCACAAAAATGCGCAAAATTGCATATTTTAGCCAAATTTCTTTCGTCAATATCTTAGTAACCACTTAATAGTTTTTGATGAAACTTGCGGCGTGTGATAGCCCTTGAAATAGGCTATCGAACGCATGTATATGGTTATATAAAAAAGTAAGGGAAAGTTTTGAAAAATCATGTACTAAATTAAACGCCTATTTTCGTTACATTTTCTATATCTCCGTTGGGAATGGGTGCCCCACAAACAAGCAAGATACAAACGACGCGCAAGACTCTACTCTATAAACGTGCCGAGTTTCATTGGGCTACCTTAAATACTTTTGGAGTTTTTATCAAAACTCCAAAAGCTTAAATTGCACAAAAATGCGCAAGAGTGCATATTTTTGCCAAATTTCTTTCGTCAATATCTCAGTAACCCTTTGATAGTTTTTGATGAAACTTGAAGCGTGTGATAGCCCTTGAAATAGGCTATCGAACGCATGTATATGTTTATATAAAAAGGTAAGGGAAAGTTTTGAAAAATCATGTACTAAATTAAACGCCTATTTTTGTTACATTTTCTATATCTCCGTTGGCAATGGGTGCCCCACAAACAAACAAGATGCAAACGACGCGCAAGACTCTACTCTACAAACGTGCCGAGTTTCATTGCGCTACCCATAATACTTTTGGAGTTTTGATCAAAATTAAAAGAGCTTAATTTCCACAAAAGTGCGCAAAATTGTATGTTTTGGCCAAATTTCTTTCTTTAATATCTTTGGAACGAGTTGGAGTTTTTTGGTAAAAGTTACACCAGATGACAGATCTTGAAGTTGGCTATAACGTACATAAGTTTTTTCATTTTAAAAAGCAACGGAAAATTTAGAAAAATCATACTTAAACTTTAACGCCTACTTTTGGTGCTTAAAAGTGGGCGTGACACAATAATTTTTATTTTACATTTTAAGCAATTACGAAATGTATCTATGGTCCAAGTTTCGTTTCATTATCTCTTAAAATGGCCGAGTTATTGAGAAAATTCTAAAACATGATTTTTGCGGCCAAAAATGTTGAAACAAAAATCCAGTTTTTTTTGTGAAACACCAGGCCCCCAAAATCGTGTAGTAGGTGGATTCCGGCGAATTATTTTTTTCAAAACGCTGTAGCTCAGAAACCGTTAGAGATATTTGAATTATTCTTGTGCCATATGATAGTGTTGGAAGAGGACTACCAGATGGTTAACCTTTGGCCCGCCTAGCGGCCCGCCTGAATACTTAAAAACATGTATTTAGAGTTGTTGTCGTTATATCTCCGTAAGTAAAAGTCGCATGGTAGAGTAAAAAATGGCAAACGATTCACAACATTCTGCTCTACAAGCCTACCAAATTTCATTGCGCTGCCCCAAATACTTTTTTAGTTTTCATCAAAATTCAAAGAGCCTGATTTGCACAAAAATGCGCAAAATTGCATATTTTAGCCAAATTTCTTTCGTCAATATCTTAGTAACCACTTAATAGTTTTTGATGAAACTTGCGGCGTGTGATAGCCCTTGAAATAGGCTATCGAACGCATGTATATGGTTATATAAAAAAGTAAGGGAAAGTTTTGAAAAATCATGTACTAAATTAAACGCCTATTTTCGTTACATTTTCTATATCTCCGTTGGGAATGGGTGCCCCACAAACAAGCAAGATGCAAACGACGCGCAAGACTCTACTCTACAAACGTGCCGAGTTTCATTGCGCTACCCATAATACTTTTGGAGTTTTGATCAAAATTAAAAGAGCTTAATTTCCACAAAAGTGCGCAAAATTGTATGTTTTGGCCAAATTTCTTTCTTTAATATCTTTGGAACGAGTTGGAGTTTTTTGGTAAAAGTTACACCAGATGACAGATCTTGAAGTTGGCTATAACGTACATAAGTTTTTTCATTTTAAAAAGCAACGGAAAATTTAGAAAAATCATACTTAAACTTTAACGCCTACTTTTGGTGCTTAAAAGTGGGCGTGACACAATAATTTTTATTTTACATTTTAAGCAATTACGAAATGTATCTATGGTCCAAGTTTCGTTTCATTATCTCTTAAAATGGCCGAGTTATTGAGAAAATTCTAAAACATGATTTTTGCGGCCAAAAATGTTGAAACAAAAATCCAGTTTTTTTTGTGAAACACCAGGCCCCCAAAATCGTGTAGTAGGTGGATTCCGGCGAATTATTTTTTTCAAAACGCTGTAGCTCAGAAACCGTTAGAGATATTTGAATTATTCTTGTGCCATATGATAGTGTTGGAAGAGGACTACCAGATGGTTAACCTTTGGCCCGCCTAGCGGCCCGCCTGAATACTTAAAAACATGTATTTAGAGTTGTTGTCGT
Source organism: Linnaemya vulpina (assembly GCA_963675445.1). Lineage (NCBI taxonomy): Eukaryota > Metazoa > Arthropoda > Insecta > Diptera > Tachinidae > Linnaemya > Linnaemya vulpina. Next base: position 86,736,458 of record OY776278.1, on the reverse strand, counting down.
TATATCTCCGTAAGTAAAAGTCGCATGGTAGAGTAAAATATGGCAAACGATTCACAACATTCTGCTCTACAAGACTACCAAATTTCATTGCGCTACCCCAAATACTTTTGGAGTTTTCATCAAAATTCAAATAGCCTGATTTGCACAAAAATGCGCAAAATTGCATATTTTGGCCAAATTTCTTTCGTTAATATCTCAGTAACCACTTAATAGTTTTTGATGAAACTTGCGGCGTGTGATAGGCCTTAAAATAGGCTATCGAACGCATGTATATGTTTATATAAAAAAGTAAGGGAAAGTTTTGAAAAATCATGTACTAAATTAAACGCCTATTTTCGTTACATTTTCTATATCTCCGTTGGCAATGGGTGTCCCACAAACAAACAAGATGCAAACGACGCGGAAGACTCTACTCTATAAACGTGCCGAGTTTCATTGCGCTACCCTAAATGCTTTTGGAGTTTTGATCAAAATTAAAAGAGCTTAATTTCCACAAAAATGCGCAAAATTGTATGTTTTGGCCAAATTTCTTTCGTCAATATCTCAGTAACCACTTAATAGTTTTTGATGAAACTTGCGGCGTGTGATAGCCCTTGAAATAGGCTATCGAACGCATGTATATGTTTATATAAAAAGGTAAGGGAAAGTTTTGAAAAATCATGTACTAAATTAAACGCCTATTTTTGTTACATTTTCTATATCTCCGTTGGCAATGGGCGCTCCGCAAACAAACAGGATACAAACGACGCGCAACACTCTACTCTACAAACGTGCCGAGTTTCATTGCGCTACCCTAAATGCTTTTGGAGTTTTTATCAAAACTCCAAAAGCTTAAATTGCACAAAAATGCGCAAGAGTGCATATTTTTGCCAAATTTCTTTCGTCAATATCTCAGTAACCCTTTGATAGTTTTTGATGAAACTTGAAGCGTGTGATAGCCCTTGAAATAGGCTATCGAACGCATGTATATGTTTATATAAAAAGGTAAGGGAAAGTTTTGAAAAATCATGTACTAAATTAAACGCCTATTTTTGTTACATTTTCTATATCTCCGTTGGCAATGGGCGCTCCGCAAACAATCAGGATGCAAACGACGCGCAACACTCTACTCTACAAACGTGCCGAATTTCATTGCGCTACCCCTAATACTTTTGGAGTTTTGATCAAAATTAAAAGAGCTTAATTTCCACAAAAGTGCGCAAAATTGTATGTTTTGGCCAAATTTCTTTCTTCAATATCTTTGGAACGAGTTGGAGTTTTTTGGTAAAAGTTACACCAGATGACAGATCTTGAAGTTGGCTATAACGTACATAAGTTTTTTCATTTTAAAAAGCAACGGAAAATTTAGAAAAATCATACATAAACTTTAACGCCTACTTTTGGTGCTTAAAAGTGGGCGTGGCACAATAATTTTTATTTTACATTTTAAGCAATTACGAAATGTATCTATGGTCCAAGTTTCGTTTCATTACCTCTTAAAATGGCCGAGTTATTGAGAAAATTCTAAAACATGATTTTTGCGGCCAAAAATGTTGAAACAAAAATCCAGTTTTTTTTGTGAAACACCAGGCCCCCAAAATCGTGTAGTAGGTGGATTCCGGCGAATTATTTTTTTCAAAACGCTGTAGCTCAGAAACCGTTAGAGATATTTGAATTATTCTTGTGCCATATGATAGTGTTGGAAGAGGACTACCAGATGGTTAACCTTTGGCCCGCCTAGCGGCCCGCCTGAATACTTAAAAACATGTATTTAGAGTTGTTGTCCTTATATCTCCGTAAGTAAAAGTCGCATGGTAGAGTAAAAAATGGCAAACGACGCGCAACACTCTACTCTACAAACGTGCCGAGTTTCATTGCGCTACCCTAAATGCTTTTGGAGTTTTTATCAAAACTCCAAAAGCTTAAATTGCACAAAAATGCGCAAGAGTGCATATTTTTGCCAAATTTCTTTCGTCAATATCTCAGTAACCCTTTGATAGTTTTTGATGAAACTTGAAGCGTGTGATAGCCCTTGAAATAGGCTATCGAACGCATGTATATGTTTATATAAAAAGGTAAGGGAAAGTTTTGAAAAATCATGTACTAAATTAAACGCCTATTTTTGTTACATTTTCTATATCTCCGTTGGCAATGGGCGCTCCGCAAACAAACAGGATGCAAACGACGCGCAACACTCTACTCTACAAACGTGCCGAATTTCATTGCGCTACCCCTAATACTTTTGGAGTTTTGATCAAAATTAAAAGAGCTTAATTTCCACAAAAGTGCGCAAAATTGTATGTTTTGGCCAAATTTCTTTCTTCAATATCTTTGGAACGAGTTGGAGTTTTTTGGTAAAAGTTACACCAGATGACAGATCTTGAAGTTGGCTATAACGTACATAAGTTTTTTCATTTTAAAAAGCAACGGAAAATTTAGAAAAATCATACATAAACTTTAACGCCTACTTTTGGTGCTTAAAAGTGGGCGTGGCACAATAATTTTTATTTTACATTTTAAGCAATTACGAAATGTATCTATGGTCCAAGTTTCGTTTCATTACCTCTTAAAATGGCCGAGTTATTGAGAAAATTCTAAAACATGATTTTTGCGGCCAAAAATGTTGAAACAAAAATCCAGTTTTTTTTGTGAAACACCAGGCCCCCAAAATCGTGTAGTAGGTGGATTCCGGCGAATTATTTTTTTCAAAACGCTGTAGCTCAGAAACCGTTAGAGATATTTGAATTATTCTTGTGCCATATGATAGTGTTGGAAGAGGACTACCAGATGGTTAACCTTTGGCCCGCCTAGCGGCCCGCCTGAATACTTAAAAACATGTATTTAGAGTTGTTGTCGTTATATCTCCGTAAGTAAAAGTCGCATGGTAGAGTAAAAAATGGCAAACGATTCACAACATTCTGCTCTACAAGCCTACCAAATTTCATTGCGCTACCCCAAATACTTTTGGAGTTTTCATCAAAATTCAAAGAGCCTGATTTGCACAAAAATGCGCAAAATTGCATATTTTGGCCAAATTTCTTTCGTCAATATCTCAGTAACCACTTAATAGTTTTTGATGAAACTTGCGGCGTGTGATAGCCCTTGAAATAGGCTATCGAACGCATGTATATGTTTATATAAAAAGGTAAGGGAAAGTTTTGAAAAATCATGTACTAAATTAAACGCCTATTTTTGTTACATTTTCTATATCTCCGTTGGCAATGGGCGCTCCGCAAACAAACAGGATACAAACGACGCGCAACACTCTACTCTACAAACGTGCCGAGTTTCATTGCGCTACCCTAAATGCTTTTGGAGTTTTTATCAAAACTCCAAAAGCTTAAATTGCACAAAAATGCGCAAGAGTGCATATTTTTGCCAAATTTCTTTCGTCAATATCTCAGTAACCCTTTGATAGTTTTTGATGAAACTTGAAGCGTGTGATAGCCCTTGAAATAGGCTATCGAACGCATGTATATGTTTATATAAAAAGGTAAGGGAAAGTTTTGAAAAATCATGTACTAAATTAAACGCCTATTTTTGTTACATTTTCTATATCTCCGTTGGCAATGGGCGCTCCGCAAACAATCAGGATGCAAACGACGCGCAACACTCTACTCTACAAACGTGCCGAATTTCATTGCGCTACCCCTAATACTTTTGGAGTTTTGATCAAAATTAAAAGAGCTTAATTTCCACAAAAGTGCGCAAAATTGTATGTTTTGGCCAAATTTCTTTCTTCAATATCTTTGGAACGAGTTGGAGTTTTTTGGTAAAAGTTACACCAGATGACAGATCTTGAAGTTGGCTATAACGTACATAAGTTTTTTCATTTTAAAAAGCAACGGAAAATTTAGAAAAATCATACATAAACTTTAACGCCTACTTTTGGTGCTTAAAAGTGGGCGTGGCACAATAATTTTTATTTTACATTTTAAGCAATTACGAAATGTATCTATGGTCCAAGTTTCGTTTCATTACCTCTTAAAATGGCCGAGTTATTGAGAAAATTCTAAAACATGATTTTTGCGGCCAAAAATGTTGAAACAAAAATCCAGTTTTTTTTGTGAAACACCAGGCCCCCAAAATCGTGTAGTAGGTGGATTCCGGCGAATTATTTTTTTCAAAACGCTGTAGCTCAGAAACCGTTAGAGATATTTGAATTATTCTTGTGCCATATGATAGTGTTGGAAGAGGACTACCAGATGGTTAACCTTTGGCCCGCCTAGCGGCCCGCCTGAATACTTAAAAACATGTATTTAGAGTTGTTGTCCTTATATCTCCGTAAGTAAAAGTCGCATGGTAGAGTAAAAAATGGCAAACGACGCGCAACACTCTACTCTACAAACGTGCCGAGTTTCATTGCGCTACCCTAAATGCTTTTGGAGTTTTTATCAAAACTCCAAAAGCTTAAATTGCACAAAAATGCGCAAGAGTGCATATTTTTGCCAAATTTCTTTCGTCAATATCTCAGTAACCCTTTGATAGTTTTTGATGAAACTTGAAGCGTGTGATAGCCCTTGAAATAGGCTATCGAACGCATGTATATGTTTATATAAAAAAGTAAGGGAAAGTTTTGAAAAATCATGTACTAAATTAAACGCCTATTTTCGTTACATTTTCTATATCTCCGTTGGCAATGGGTGTCCCACAAACAAACAAGATGCAAACGACGCGCAAGACTCTACTCTATAAACGTGCCGAGTTTCATTGCGCTACCCTAAATGCTTTTGGAGTTTTTATCAAAACTCCAAAAGCTTAAATTGCACAAAAATGCGCAAGAGTGCATATTTTTGCCAAATTTCTTTCGTCAATATCTCAGTAACCCTTTGATAGTTTTTGATGAAACTTAAAGCGTGTGATAGCCCTTGAAATAGGCTATCGAACGCATGTATATGTTTATATAAAAAGGTAAGGGAAAGTTTTGAAAAATCATGTACTAAATTAAACGCCTATTTGTGTTACATTTTCTATATCTCCGTTGGCAATGGGCGCTCCGCAAACAAACAGGATGCAAACGACGCGCAACACTCTACTCTACAAACGTACCGAATTTCATTGCGCTACCCCTAATACTTTTGGAGTTTTGATCAAAATTAAAAGAGCTTAATTTCCACAAAAGTGCGCAAAATTGTATGTTTTGGCCAAATTTCTTTCTTCAATATCTTTGGAACGAGTTGGAGTTTTTTGGTAAAAGTTACACCAGATGACAGATCTTGAAGTTGGCTATAACGTACATAAGTTTTTTCATTTTAAAAAGCAACGGAAAATTTAGAAAAATCATACATAAACTTTAACGCCTACTTTTGGTGCTTAAAAGTGGGCGTGGCACAATAATTTTTATTTTACATTTTAAGCAATTACGAAATGTATCTATGGTCCAAGTTTCGTTTCATTACCTCTTAAAATGGCCGAGTTATTGAGAAAATTCTAAAACATGATTTTTGCGGCCAAAAATGTTGAAACAAAAATCCAGTTTTTTTTGTGAAACACCAGGCCCCCAAAATCGTGTAGTAGGTGGATTCCGGCGAATTATTTTTTTCAAAACGCTGTAGCTCAGAAACCGTTAGAGATATTTGAATTATTCTTGTGCCATATGATAGTGTTGGAAGAGGACTACCAGATGGTTAACCTTTGGCCCGCCTAGCGGCCCGCCTGAATACTTAAAAACATGTATTTAGAGTTGTTGTCGTTATATCTCCGTAAGTAAAAGTCGCATGGTAGAGTAAAAAATGGCAAACGATTCACAACATTCTGCTCTACAAGCCTACCAAATTTCATTGCGCTACCCCAAATACTTTTGGAGTTTTCATCAAAATTCAAAGAGCCTGATTTGCACAAAAATGCGCAAAATTGCATATTTTGGCCAAATTTCTTTCGTTAATATCTCAGTAACCACTTAATAGTTTTTGATGAAACTTGCGGCGTGTGATAGCCCTTGAAATAGGCTATCGAACGCATGTATATGTTTATATAAAAAGGTAAGGGAAAGTTTTGAAAAATCATGTACTAAATTAAACGCCTATTTTTGTTACATTTTCTATATCTCCGTTGGCAATGGGCGCTCCGCAAACAAACAGGATACAAACGACGCGCAACACTCTACTCTACAAACGTGCCGAGTTTCATTGCGGTACCCTAAATGCTTTTGGAGTTTTTATCAAAACTCCAAAAGCTTAAATTGCACAAAAATGCGCAAGAGTGCATATTTTTGCCAAATTTCTTTCGTCAATATCTCAGTAACCCTTTGATAGTTTTTGATGAAACTTGAAGCGTGTGATAGCCCTTGAAATAGGCTATCGAACGCATGTATATGTTTATATAAAAAGGTAAGGGAAAGTTTTGAAAAATCATGTACTAAATTAAACGCCTATTTTTGTTACATTTTCTATATCTCCGTTGGCAATGGGCGCTCCGCAAACAATCAGGATGCAAACGACGCGCAACACTCTACTCTACAAACGTGCCGAATTTCATTGCGCTACCCCTAATACTTTTGGAGTTTTGATCAAAATTAAAAGAGCTTAATTTCCACAAAAGTGCGCAAAATTGTATGTTTTGGCCAAATTTCTTTCTTCAATATCTTTGGAACGAGTTGGAGTTTTTTGGTAAAAGTTACACCAGATGACAGATCTTGAAGTTGGCTATAACGTACATAAGTTTTTTCATTTTAAAAAGCAACGGAAAATTTAGAAAAATCATACATAAACTTTAACGCCTACTTTTGGTGCTTAAAAGTGGGCGTGGCACAATAATTTTTATTTTACATTTTAAGCAATTACGAAATGTATCTATGGTCCAAGTTTCGTTTCATTACCTCTTAAAATGGCCGAGTTATTGAGAAAATTCTAAAACATGATTTTTGCGGCCAAAAATGTTGAAACAAAAATCCAGTTTTTTTTGTGAAACACCAGGCCCCCAAAATCGTGTAGTAGGTGGATTCCGGCGAATTATTTTTTTCAAAACGCTGTAGCTCAGAAACCGCTAGAGATATTTGAATTATTCTTGTGCCATATGATAGTGTTGGAAGAGGACTACCAGATGGTTAACCTTTGGCCCGCCTAGCGGCCCGCCTGAATACTTAAAAACATGTATTTAGAGTTGTTGTCGTTATATCTCCGTAAGTAAAAGTCGCATGGTAGAGTAAAAAATGGCAAACGATTCACAACATTCTGCTCTACAAGCCTACCAAATTTCATTGCGCTACCCCAAATACTTTTGGAGTTTTCATCAAAATTCAAAGAGCCTGATTTGCACAAAAATGCGCAAAATTGCATATTTTGGCCAAATTTCTTTCGTTAATATCTCAGTAACCACTTAATAGTTTTTGATGAAACTTGCGGCGTGTGATAGGCCTTAAAATAGGCTATCGAACGCATGTATATGTTTATATAAAAAAGTAAGGGAAAGTTTTGAAAAATCATGTACTAAATTAAACGCCTATTTTCGTTACATTTTCTATATCTCCGTTGGCAATGGGTGTTCCACAAACAAACAAGATGCAAACGACGCGCAAGACTCTACTCTATAAACGTGCCGAGTTTCATTGCGCTACCCTAAATGCTTTTGGAGTTTTTATCAAAACTCCAAAAGCTTAAATTGCACAAAAATGCGCAAGAGTGCATATTTTTGCCAAATTTCTTTCGTCAATATCTCAGTAACCCTTTGATAGTTTTTGATGAAACTTAAAGCGTGTGATAGCCCTTGAAATAGGCTATCGAACGCATGTATATGTTTATATAAAAAGGTAAGGGAAAGTTTTGAAAAATCATGTACTAAATTAAACGCCTATTTTTGTTACATTTTCTATATCTCCGTTGGCAATGGGCGCTCCGCAAACAATCAGGATGCAAACGACGCGCAACACTCTACTCTACAAACGTGCCGAATTTCATTGCGCTACCCCTAATACTTTTGGAGTTTTGATCAAAATTAAAAGAGCTTAATTTCCACAAAAGTGCGCAAAATTGTATGTTTTGACCAAATTTCTTTCTTCAATATCTTTGGAACGAGTTGGAGTTTTTTGGTAAAAGTTACACCAGATGACAGATCTTGAAGTTGGCTATAACGTACATAAGTTTTTTCATTTTAAAAAGCAACGGAAAATTTAGAAAAATCATACATAAACTTTAACGCCTACTTTTGGTGCTTAAAAGTGGGCGTGGCACAATAATTTTTATTTTACATTTTAAGCAATTACGAAATGTATCTATGGTCCAAGTTTCGTTTCATTACCTCTTAAAATGGCCGAGTTATTGAGAAAATTCTAAAACATGATTTTTGCGGCCAAAAATGTTGAAACAAAAATCCAGTTTTTTTTGTGAAACACCAGGCCCCCAAAATCGTGTAGTAGGTGGATTCCGGCGAATTATTTTTTTCAAAACGCTGTAGCTCAGAAACCGTTAGAGATATTTGAATTATTCTTGTGCCATATGATAGTGTTGGAAGAGGACTACCAGATGGTTAACCTTTGGCCCGCCTAGCGGCCCGCCTGAATACTTAAAAACATGTATTTAGAGTTGTTGTCGTTATATCTCCGTAAGTAAAAGTCGCATGGTAGAGTAAAAAATGGCAAACGATTCACAACATTCTGCTCTACAAGCCTACCAAATTTCATTGCGCTACCCCAAATACTTTTGGAGTTTTCATCAAAATTCAAAGAGCCTGATTTGCACAAAAATGCGCAAAATTGCATATTTTGGCCAAATTTCTTTCGTTAATATCTCAGTAACCACTTAATAGTTTTTGATGAAACTTGCGGCGTGTGATAGGCCTTAAAATAGGCTATCGAACGCATGTATATGTTTATATAAAAAAGTAAGGGAAAGTTTTGAAAAATCATGTACTAAATTAAACGCCTATTTTCGTTACATTTTCTATATCTCCGTTGGCAATGGGTGTCCCACAAACAAACAAGATGCAAACGACGCGCAAGACTCTACTCTATAAACGTGCCGAATTTCATTGCGCTACCCCTAAATGCTTTTGGAGTTTTGATCAAAATTAAAAGAGCTTAATTTCCACAAAAGTGCGCAAAATTGTATGTTTTGGCCAAATTTCTTTCTTCAATATCTTTGGAACGAGTTGGAGTTTTTTGGTAAAAGTTACACCAGATGACAGATCTTGAAGTTGGCTATAACGCACATAAGTTTTTTCATTTTAAAAAGCAACGGAAAATTTAGAAAAATCATACATAAACTTTAACGCCTACTTTTGGTGCTTAAAAGTGGGCGTGGCTTAATAATTTTTATTTTACATTTTAAGCAATTACGAAATGTATCTATGGTCCAAGTTTCGTTTCATTACCTCTTAAAATGGCCGAGTTATTGAGAAAATTCTAAAACATGATTTTTGCGGCCAAAAATGTTGAAACAAAAATCCAGTTTTTTTGTGAAACACCAGGCCCCCAAAATCGTGTAGTAGGTGGATTCCGGCGAATTATTTTTTTCAAAACGCTGTAGCTCAGAAACCGTTAGAGATATTTGAATTATTCTTGTGCCATATGATAGTGTTGGAAGAGGACTACCAGATGGTTAACCTTTGGCCCGCCTAGCGGCCCGCCTGAATACTTAAAAACATGTATTTAGAGTTGTTGTCGTTATATCTCCGTAAGTAAAAGTCGCATGGTAGAGTAAAAAAAGGCAAACGATTCACAACATTCTGCTCTACAAGCCTACCAAATTTCATTGCGCTACCCCAAATACTTTTGGAGTTTTCATCAAAATTCAAAGAGCCTGATTTGCACAAAAATGCGCAAAATTGCATATTTTGGCCAAATTTCTTTCGTTAATATCTCAGTAACCACTTAATAGTTTTTGATGAAACTTGCGGCGTGTGATAGGCCTTAAAATAGGCTATCGAACGCATGTATATGTTTATATAAAAAAGTAAGGGAAAGTTTTGAAAAATCATGTACTAAATTAAACGCCTATTTTCGTTACATTTTCTATATCTCCGTTGGCAATGGGTGTCCCACAAACAAACAAGATGCAAACGACGCGCAAGACTCTACTCTATAAACGTGCCGAGTTTCATTGCGCTACCCTAAATGCTTTTGGAGTTTTTATCAAAACTCCAAAAGCTTAAATTGCACAAAAATGCGCAAGAGTGCATATTTTTGCCAAATTTCTTTCGTCAATATCTCAGTAACCCTTTGATAGTTTTTGATGAAACTTAAAGCGTGTGATAGCCCTTGAAATAGGCTATCGAACGCATGTATATGTTTATATAAAAAGGTAAGGGAAAGTTTTGAAAAATCATGTACTAAATTAAACGCCTATTTGTGTTACATTTTCTATATCTCCGTTGGCAATGGGCGCTCCGCAAACAAACAGGATGCAAACGACGCGCAACACTCTACTCTACAAACGTACCGAATTTCATTGCGCTACCCCTAATACTTTTGGAGTTTTGATCAAAATTAAAAGAGCTTAATTTCCACAAAAGTGCGCAAAATTGTATGTTTTGGCCAAATTTCTTTCTTCAATATCTTTGGAACGAGTTGGAGTTTTTTGGTAAAAGTTACACCAGATGACAGATCTTGAAGTTGGCTATAACGCACATAAGTTTTTTCATTTTAAAAAGCAACGGAAAATTTAGAAAAATCATACATAAACTTTAACGCCTACTTTTGGTGCTTAAAAGTGGGCGTGGCTTAATAATTTTTATTTTACATTTTAAGCAATTACGAAATGTATCTATGGTCCAAGTTTCGTTTCATTACCTCTTAAAATGGCCGAGTTATTGAGAAAATTCTAAAACATGATTTTTGCGGCCAAAAATGTTGAAACAAAAATCCAGTTTTTTTGTGAAACACCAGGCCCCCAAAATCGTGTAGTAGGTGGATTCCGGCGAATTATTTTTTTCAAAACGCTGTAGCTCAGAAACCGTTAGAGATATTTGAATTATTCTTGTGCCATATGATAGTGTTGGAAGAGGACTACCAGATGGTTAACCTTTGGCCCGCCTAGCGGCCCGCCTGAATACTTAAAAACATGTATTTAGAGTTGTTGTCGTTATATCTCCGTAAGTAAAAGTCGCATGGTAGAGTAAAAAAAGGCAAACGATTCACAACATTCTGCTCTACAAGCCTACCAAATTTCATTGCGCTACCCCAAATACTTTTGGAGTTTTCATCAAAATTCAAAGAGCCTGATTTGCACAAAAATGCGCAAAATTGCATATTTTGGCCAAATTTCTTTCGTTAATATCTCAGTAACCACTTAATAGTTTTTGATGAAACTTGCGGCGTGTGATAGGCCTTAAAATAGGCTATCGAACGCATGTATATGTTTATATAAAAAAGTAAGGGAAAGTTTTGAAAAATCATGTACTAAATTAAACGCCTATTTTCGTTACATTTTCTATATCTCCGTTGGCAATGGGCGCTCCGCAAACAAACAGGATGCAAACGACGCGCAACACTCTACTCTACAAACGTACCGAATTTCATTGCGCTACCCCTAATACTTTTGGAGTTTTGATCAAAATTAAAAGAGCTTAATTTCCACAAAAGTGCGCAAAATTGTATGTTTTGGCCAAATTTCTTTCTTCAATATCTTTGGAACGAGTTGGAGTTTTTTGGTAAAAGTTACACCAGATGACAGATCTTGAAGTTGGCTATAACGTACATAAGTTTTTTCATTTTAAAAAGCAACGGAAAATTTAGAAAAATCATACATAAACTTTAACGCCTACTTTTGGTGCTTAAAAGTGGGCGTGGCACAATAATTTTTATTTTACATTTTAAGCAATTACGAAATGTATCTATGGTCCAAGTTTCGTTTCATTACCTCTTAAAATGGCCGAGTTATTGAGAAAATTCTAAAACATGATTTTTGCGGCCAAAAATGTTGAAACAAAAATCCAGTTTTTTTTGTGAAACACCAGGCCCCCAAAATCGTGTAGTAGGTGGATTCCGGCGAATTATTTTTTTCAAAACGCTGTAGCTCAGAAACCGTTAGAGATATTTGAATTATTCTTGTGCCATATGATAGTGTTGGAAGAGGACTACCAGATGGTTAACCTTTGGCCCGCCTAGCGGCCCGCCTGAATACTTAAAAACATGTATTTAGAGTTGTTGTCGTTATATCTCCGTAAGTAAAAGTCGCATGGTAGAGTAAAAAATGGCAAACGATTCACAACATTCTGCTCTACAAGCCTACCAAATTTCATTGCGCTACCCCAAATACTTTTGGAGTTTTCATCAAAATTCAAAGAGCCTGATTTGCACAAAAATGCGCAAAATTGCATATTTTGGCCAAATTTCTTTCGTTAATATCTCAGTAACCACTTAATAGTTTTTGATGAAACTTGCGGCGTGTGATAGCCCTTGAAATAGGCTATCGAACGCATGTATATGTTTATATAAAAAGGTAAGGGAAAGTTTTGAAAAATCATGTACTAAATTAAACGCCTATTTTTGTTACATTTTCTATATCTCCGTTGGCAATGGGCGCTCCGCAAACAAACAGGATACAAACGACGCGCAACACTCTACTCTATAAACGTGCCGAGTTTCATTGCGCTACCCTAAATGCTTTTGGAGTTTTTATCAAAACTCCAAAAGCTTAAATTGCACAAAAATGCGCAAGAGTGCATATTTTTGCCAAATTTCTTTCGTCAATATCTCAGTAACCCTTTGATAGTTTTTGATGAAACTTGAAGCGTGTGATAGCCCTTGAAATAGGCTATCGAACGCATGTATATGTTTATATAAAAAGGTAAGGGAAAGTTTTGAAAAATCATGTACTAAATTAAACGCCTATTTTTGTTACATTTTCTATATCTCCGTTGGCAATGGGCGCTCCGCAAACAATCAGGATGCAAACGACGCGCAACACTCTACTCTACAAACGTGCCGAATTTCATTGCGCTACCCCTAATACTTTTGGAGTTTTGATCAAAATTAAAAGAGCTTAATTTCCACAAAAGTGCGCAAAATTGTATGTTTTGGCCAAATTTCTTTCTTCAATATCTTTGGAACGAGTTGGAGTTTTTTGGTAAAAGTTACACCAGATGACAGATCTTGAAGTTGGCTATAACGTACATAAGTTTTTTCATTTTAAAAAGCAACGGAAAATTTAGAAAAATCATACATAAACTTTAACGCCTACTTTTGGTGCTTAAAAGTGGGCGTGGCACAATAATTTTTATTTTAAATTTTAAGCAATTACGAAATGTATCTATGGTCCAAGTTTCGTTTCATTACCTCTTAAAATGGCCGAGTTATTGAGAAAATTCTAAAACATGATTTTTGCGGCCAAAAATGTTGAAACAAAAATCCAGTTTTTTTTGTGAAACACCAGGCCCCCAAAATCGTGTAGTAGGTGGATTCCGGCGAATTATTTTTTTCAAAACGCTGTAGCTCAGAAACCGTTAGAGATATTTGAATTATTCTTGTGCCATATGATAGTGTTGGAAGAGGACTACCAGATGGTTAACCTTTGGCCCGCCTAGCGGCCCGCCTGAATACTTAAAAACATGTATTTAGAGTTGTTGTCGTTATATCTCCGTAAGTAAAAGTCGCATGGTAGAGTAAAAAATGGCAAACGATTCACAACATTCTGCTCTACAAGCCTACCAAATTTCATTGCGCTACCCCAAATACTTTTGGAGTTTTCATCAAAATTCAAAGAGCCTGATTTGCACAAAAATGCGCAAAATTGCATATTTTGGCCAAATTTCTTTCGTTAATATCTCAGTAACCACTTAATAGTTTTTGATGAAACTTGCGGCGTGTGATAGGCCTTAAAATAGGCTATCGAACGCATGTATATGTTTATATAAAAAAGTAAGGGAAAGTTTTGAAAAATCATGTACTAAATTAAACGCCTATTTTCGTTACATTTTCTATATCTCCGTTGGCAATGGGTGTCCCACAAACAAACAAGATGCAAACGACGCGCAAGACTCTACTCTATAAACGTGCCGAGTTTCATTGCGCTACCCTAAATGCTTTTGGAGTTTTTATCAAAACTCCAAAAGCTTAAATTGCACAAAAATGCGCAAGAGTGCATATTTTTGCCAAATTTCTTTCGTCAATATCTCAGTAACCCTTTGATAGTTTTTGATGAAACTTGAAGCGTGTGATAGCCCTTGAAATAGGCTATCGAACGCATGTATATGTTTATATAAAAAGGTAAGGGAAAGTTTTGAAAAATCATGTACTAAATTAAACGCCTATTTTTGTTACATTTTCTATATCTCCGTTGGCAATGGGCGCTCCGCAAACAATCAGGATGCAAACGACGCGCAACACTCTACTCTACAAACGTGCCGAATTTCATTGCGCTACCCCTAATACTTTTGGAGTTTTGATCAAAATTAAAAGAGCTTAATTTCCACAAAAGTGCGCAAAATTGTATGTTTTGGCCAAATTTCTTTCTTCAATATCTTTGGAACGAGTTGGAGTTTTTTGGTAAAAGTTACACCAGATGACAGATCTTGAAGTTGGCTATAACGTACATAAGTTTTTTCATTTTAAAAAGCAACGGAAAATTTAGAAAAATCATACATAAACTTTAACGCCTACTTTTGGTGCTTAAAAGTGGGCGTGGCACAATAATTTTTATTTTACATTTTAAGCAATTACGAAATGTATCTATGGTCCAAGTTTCGTTTCATTACCTCTTAAAATGGCCGAGTTATTGAGAAAATTCTAAAACATGATTTTTGCGGCCAAAAATGTTGAAACAAAAATCCAGTTTTTTTTGTGAAACACCAGGCCCCCAAAATCGTGTAGTAGGTGGATTCCGGCGAATTATTTTTTTCAAAACGCTGTAGCTCAGAAACCGTTAGAGATATTTGAATTATTCTTGTGCCATATGATAGTGTTGGAAGAGGACTACCAGATGGTTAACCTTTGGCCCGCCTAGCGGCCCGCCTGAATACTTAAAAACATGTATTTAGAGTTGTTGTCGTTATATCTCCGTAAGTAAAAGTCGCATGGTAGAGTAAAAAATGGCAAACGATTCACAACATTCTGCTCTACAAGCCTACCAAATTTCATTGCGCTACCCCAAATACTTTTGGAGTTTTCATCAAAATTCAAAGAGCCTGATTTGCACAAAAATGCGCAAAATTGCATATTTTGGCCAAATTTCTTTCGTTAATATCTCAGTAACCACTTAATAGTTTTTGATGAAACTTGCGGCGTGTGATAGGCCTTAAAATAGGCTATCGAACGCATGTATATGTTTATATAAAAAAGTAAGGGAAAGTTTTGAAAAATCATGTACTAAATTAAACGCCTATTTTCGTTACATTTTCTATATCTCCGTTGGCAATGGGTGTTCCACAAACAAACAAGATGCAAACGACGCGCAAGACTCTACTCTATAAACGTGCCGAGTTTCATTGCGCTACCCTAAATGCTTTTGGAGTTTTTATCAAAACTCCAAAAGCTTAAATTGCACAAAAATGCGCAAGAGTGCATATTTTTGCCAAATTTCTTTCGTCAATATCTCAGTAACCCTTTGATAGTTTTTGATGAAACTTAAAGCGTGTGATAGCCCTTGAAATAGGCTATCGAACGCATGTATATGTTTATATAAAAAGGTAAGGGAAAGTTTTGAAAAATCATGTACTAAATTAAACGCCTATTTTTGTTACATTTTCTATATCTCCGTTGGCAATGGGCGCTCCGCAAACAATCAGGATGCAAACGACGCGCAACACTCTACTCTACAAACGTGCCGAATTTCATTGCGCTACCCCTAATACTTTTGGAGTTTTGATCAAAATTAAAAGAGCTTAATTTCCACAAAAGTGCGCAAAATTGTATGTTTTGGCCAAATTTCTTTCTTCAATATCTTTGGGACGAGTTGGAGTTTTTTGGTAAAAGTTGCACCAGATGACAGATCTTGAAGTTGGCTATAACGTACATAAGTTTTTTCATTTTAAAAAGCAACGGAAAATTTAGAAAAATCATACATAAACTTTAACGCCTACTTTTGGTGCTTAAAAGTGGGCGTGGCTTAATAAATTTTATTTTACATTTTAAGCAATTACGAAATGTATCTATGGTCCAAGTTTCGTTTCATTACCTCTTAAAATGGCCGAGTTATTGAGAAAATTCTAAAACATGATTTTTGCGGCCAAAAATGTTGAAACAAAAATCCAGTTTTTTTTGTGAAACACCAGGCCCCCAAAATCGTGTAGTAGGTGGATTCCGGCGAATTATTTTTTTCAAAACGCTGTAGCTCAGAAACCGTTAGAGATATTTGAATTATTCTTGTGCCATATGATAGTGTTGGAAGAGGACTACCAGATGGTTAACCTTTGGCCCGCCTAGCGGCCCGCCTGAATACTTAAAAACATGTATTTAGAGTTGTTGTCGTTATATCTCCGTAAGTAAAAGTCGCATGGTAGAGTAAAAAATGGCAAACGATTCACAACATTCTGCTCTACAAGCCTACCAAATTTCATTGCGCTACCCCAAATACTTTTGGAGTTTTCATCAAAATTCAAAGAGCCTGATTTGCACAAAAATGCGCAAAATTGCATATTTTGGCCAAATTTCTTTCGTTAATATCTCAGTAACCACTTAATAGTTTTTGATGAAACTTGCGGCGTGTGATAGGCCTTAAAATAGGCTATCGAACGCATGTATATGTTTATATAAAAAAGTAAGGGAAAGTTTTGAAAAATCATGTACTAAATTAAACGCCTATTTTCGTTACATTTTCTATATCTCCGTTGGCAATGGGTGTCCCACAAACAAACAAGATGCAAACGACGCGCAAGACTCTACTCTATAAACGTGCCGAGTTTCATTGCGCTACCCTAAATGCTTTTGGAGTTTTGATCAAAATTAAAAGAGCTTAATTTCCACAAAAGTGCGCAAAATTGTATGTTTTGGCCAAATTTCTTTCTTCAATATCTTTGGAACGAGTTGGAGTTTTTTGGTAAAAGTTACACCAGATGACAGATCTTGAAGTTGGCTATAACGCACATAAGTTTTTTCATTTTAAAAAGCAACGGAAAATTTAGAAAAATCATACATAAACTTTAACGCCTACTTTTGGTGCTTAAAAGTGGGCGTGGCTTAATAATTTTTATTTTACATTTTAAGCAATTACGAAATGTATCTATGGTCCAAGTTTCGTTTCATTACCTCTTAAAATGGCCGAGTTATTGAGAAAATTCTAAAACATGATTTTTGCGGCCAAAAATGTTGAAACAAAAATCCAGTTTTTTTGTGAAACACCAGGCCCCCAAAATCGTGTAGTAGGTGGATTCCGGCGAATTATTTTTTTCAAAACGCTGTAGCTCAGAAACCGTTAGAGATATTTGAATTATTCTTGTGCCATATGATAGTGTTGGAAGAGGACTACCAGATGGTTAACCTTTGGCCCGCCTAGCGGCCCGCCTGAATACTTAAAAACATGTATTTAGAGTTGTTGTCGTTATATCTCCGTAAGTAAAAGTCGCATGGTAGAGTAAAAAAAGGCAAACGATTCACAACATTCTGCTCTACAAGCCTACCAAATTTCATTGCGCTACCCCAAATACTTTTGGAGTTTTCATCAAAATTCAAAGAGCCTGATTTGCACAAAAATGCGCAAAATTGCATATTTTGGCCAAATTTCTTTCGTTAATATCTCAGTAACCACTTAATAGTTTTTGATGAAACTTGCGGCGTGTGATAGGCCTTAAAATAGGCTATCGAACGCATGTATATGTTTATATAAAAAAGTAAGGGAAAGTTTTGAAAAATCATGTACTAAATTAAACGCCTATTTTCGTTACATTTTCTATATCTCCGTTGGCAATGGGTGTCCCACAAACAAACAAGATGCAAACGACGCGCAAGACTCTACTCTATAAACGTGCCGAGTTTCATTGCGCTACCCTAAATGCTTTTGGAGTTTTGATCAAAATTAAAAGAGCTTAATTTCCACAAAAGTGCGCAAAATTGTATGTTTTGGCCAAATTTCTTTCTTCAATATCTTTGGAACGAGTTGGAGTTTTTTGGTAAAAGTTACACCAGATGACAGATCTTGAAGTTGGCTATAACGTACATAAGTTTTTTCATTTTAAAAAGCAACGGAAAATTTAGAAAAATCATACATAAACTTTAACGCCTACTTTTGGTGCTTAAAAGTGGGCGTGGCTTAATAATTTTTATTTTACATTTTAAGCAATTACGAAATGTATCTATGGTCCAAGTTTCGTTTCATTACCTCTTAAAATGGCCGAGTTATTGAGAAAATTCTAAAACATGATTTTTGCGGCCAAAAATGTTGAAACAAAAATCCAGTTTTTTTGTGAAACACCAGGCCCCCAAAATCGTGTAGTAGGTGGATTCCGGCGAATTATTTTTTTCAAAACGCTGTAGCTCAGAAACCGTTAGAGATATTTGAATTATTCTTGTGCCATATGATAGTGTTGGAAGAGGACTACCAGATGGTTAACCTTTGGCCCGCCTAGCGGCCCGCCTGAATACTTAAAAACATGTATTTAGAGTTGTTGTCGTTATATCTCCGTAAGTAAAAGTCGCATGGTAGAGTAAAAAATGGCAAACGATTCACAACATTCTGCTCTACAAGCCTACCAAATTTCATTGCGCTACCCCAAATACTTTTGGAGTTTTCATCAAAATTCAAAGAGCCTGATTTGCACAAAAATGCGCAAAATTGCATATTTTGGCCAAATTTCTTTCGTCAATATCTCAGTAACCACTTAATAGTTTTTGATGAAACTTGCGGCGTGTGATAGCCCTTGAAATAGGCTATCGAACGCATGTATATGTTTATATAAAAAGGTAAGGGAAAGTTTTGAAAAATCATGTACTAAATTAAACGCCTATTTTTGTTACATTTTCTATATCTCCGTTGGCAATGGGCGCTCCGCAAACAAACAGGATACAAACGACGCGCAACACTCTACTCTACAAACGTGCCGAGTTTCATTGCGCTACCCTAAATGCTTTTGGAGTTTTTATCAAAACTCCAAAAGCTTAAATTGCACAAAAATGCGCAAGAGTGCATATTTTTGCCAAATTTCTTTCGTCAATATCTCAGTAACCCTTTGATAGTTTTTGATGAAACTTGAAGCGTGTGATAGCCCTTGAAATAGGCTATCGAACGCATGTATATGTTTATATAAAAAGGTAAGGGAAAGTTTTGAAAAATCATGTACTAAATTAAACGCCTATTTTTGTTACATTTTCTATATCTCCGTTGGCAATGGGCGCTCCGCAAACAATCAGGATGCAAACGACGCGCAACACTCTACTCTACAAACGTGCCGAATTTCATTGCGCTACCCCTAATACTTTTGGAGTTTTTATCAAAACTCCAAAAGCTTAAATTGCACAAAAATGCGCAAGAGTGCATATTTTTGCCAAATTTCTTTCGTCAATATCTCAGTAACCCTTTGATAGTTTTTGATGAAACTTGAAGCGTGTGATAGCCCTTGAAATAGGCTATCGAACGCATGTATATGTTTATATAAAAAGGTAAAGGAAAGTTTTGAAAAATCATGTACTAAATTAAACGCCTATTTTTGTTACATTTTCTATATCTCCGTTGGCAATGGGCGCTCCGCAAACAATCAGGATGCAAACGACGCGCAACACTCTACTCTACAAACGTGCCGAATTTCATTGCGCTACCCCTAAATGCTTTTGGAGTTTTGATCAAAATTAAAAGAGCTTAATTTCCACAAAAGTGCGCAAAATTGTATGTTTTGGCCAAATTTCTTTCTTCAATATCTTTGGAACGAGTTGGAGTTTTTTGGTAAAAGTTACAGCAGATGACAGATCTTGAAGTTGGCTATAACGTACATAAGTTTTTTCATTTTAAAAAGCAACGGAAAATTTAGAAAAATCATACATAAACTTTAACGCCTACTTTTGGTGCTTAAAAGTGGGCGTGGCACAATAATTTTTATTTTACATTTTAAGCAATTACGAAATGTATCTATGGTCCAAGTTTCGTTTCATTACCTCTTAAAATGGCCGAGTTATTGAGAAAATTCTAAAACATGATTTTTGCGGCCAAAAATGTTGAAACAAAAATCCAGTTTTTTTTGTGAAACACCAGGCCCCCAAAATCGTGTAGTAGGTGGATTCCGGCGAATTATTTTTTTCAAAACGCTGTAGCTCAGAAACCGTTAGAGATATTTGAATTATTCTTGTGCCATATGATAGTGTTGGAAGAGGACTACCAGATGGTTAACCTTTGGCCCGCCTAGCGGCCCGCCTGAATACTTAAAAACATGTATTTAGAGTTGTTGTCGTTATATCTCCGTAAGTAAAAGTCGCATGGTAGAGTAAAAAATGGCAAACGATTCACAACATTCTGCTCTACAAGCCTACCAAATTTCATTGCGCTACCCCAAATACTTTTGGAGTTTTCATCAAAATTCAAAGAGCCTGATTTGCACAAAAATGCGCAAAATTGCATATTTTGGCCAAATTTCTTTCGTTAATATCTCAGTAACCACTTAATAGTTTTTGATGAAACTTGCGGCGTGTGATAGGCCTTAAAATAGGCTATCGAACGCATGTATATGTTTTTATAAAAAAGTAAGGGAAAGTTTTGAAAAATCATGTACTAAATTAAACGCCTATTTTCATTACATTTTCTATATCTCCGTTGGCAATGGGCGCTCCGCAAACAATCAGGATGCAAACGACGCGCAACACTCTACTCTACAAACGTGCCGAATTTCATTGCGCTACCCCTAATACTTTTGGAGTTTTGATCAAAATTAAAAGAGCTTAATTTCCACAAAAGTGCGCAAAATTGTATGTTTTGGCCAAATTTCTTTCTTCAATATCTTTGGGACGAGTTGGAGTTTTTTGGTAAAAGTTGCACCAGATGACAGATCTTGAAGTTGGCTATAACGTACATAAGTTTTTTCATTTTAAAAAGCAACGGAAAATTTAGAAAAATCATACATAAACTTTAACGCCTACTTTTGGTGCTTAAAAGTGGGCGTGGCACAATAATTTTTATTTTACATTTTAAGCAATTACGAAATGTATCTATGGTCCAAGTTTCGTTTCATTACCTCTTAAAATGGCCGAGTTATTGAGAAAATTCTAAAACATGATTTTTGCGGCCAAAAATGTTGAAACAAAAATCCAGTTTTTTTTGTGAAACACCAGGCCCCCAAAATCGTGTAGTAGGTGGATTCCGGCGAATTATTTTTTTCAAAACGCTGTAGCTCAGAAACCGTTAGAGATATTTGAATTATTCTTGTGCCATAT
Organism: Linnaemya vulpina; assembly: GCA_963675445.1. Taxonomy (NCBI): domain Eukaryota; kingdom Metazoa; phylum Arthropoda; class Insecta; order Diptera; family Tachinidae; genus Linnaemya; species Linnaemya vulpina. The sequence continues at coordinate 86,715,259 of OY776278.1, read as the reverse complement.
GATAGTGTTGGAAGAGGACTACCAGATGGTTAACCTTTGGCCCGCCTAGCGGCCCGCCTGAATACTTAAAAACATGTATTTAGAGTTGTTGTCGTTATATCTCCGTAAGTAAAAGTCGCATGGTAGAGTAAAAAATGGCAAACGATTCACAACATTCTGCTCTACAAGCCTACCAAATTTCATTGCGCTACCCCAAATACTTTTGGAGTTTTCATCAAAATTCAAAGAGCCTGATTTGCACAAAAATGCGCAAAATTGCATATTTTGGCCAAATTTCTTTCGTTAATATCTCAGTAACCACTTAATAGTTTTTGATGAAACTTGCGGCGTGTGATAGGCCTTAAAATAGGCTATCGAACGCATGTATATGTTTATATAAAAAAGTAAGGGAAAGTTTTGAAAAATCATGTACTAAATTAAACGCCTATTTTCGTTACATTTTCTATATCTCCGTTGGCAATGGGTGTCCCACAAACAAACAAGATGCAACCGACGCGCAAGACTCTACTCTATAAACGTGCCGAGTTTCATTGCGCTACCCTAAATGCTTTTGGAGTTTTGATCAAAATTAAAAGAGCTTAATTTCCACAAAAGTGCGCAAAATTGTATGTTTTGGCCAAATTTCTTTCTTCAATATCTTTGGAACGAGTTGGAGTTTTTTGGTAAAAGTTACACCAGATGACAGATCTTGAAGTTGGCTATAACGTACATAAGTTTTTTCATTTTAAAAAGCAACGGAAAATTTAGAAAAATCATACATAAACTTTAACGCCTACTTTTGGTGCTTAAAAGTGGGCGTGGCTTAATAATTTTTATTTTACATTTTAAGCAATTACGAAATGTATCTATGGTCCAAGTTTCGTTTCATTACCTCTTAAAATGGCCGAGTTATTGAGAAAATTCTAAAACATGATTTTTGCGGCCAAAAATGTTGAAACAAAAATCCAGTTTTTTTGTGAAACACCAGGCCCCCAAAATCGTGTAGTAGGTGGATTCCGGCGAATTATTTTTTTCAAAACGCTGTAGCTCAGAAACCGTTAGAGATATTTGAATTATTCTTGTGCCATATGATAGTGTTGGAAGAGGACTACCAGATGGTTAACCTTTGGCCCGCCTAGCGGCCCGCCTGAATACTTAAAAACATGTATTTAGAGTTGTTGTCGTTATATCTCCGTAAGTAAAAGTCGCATGGTAGAGTAAAAAATGGCAAACGATTCACAACATTCTGCTCTACAAGCCTACCAAATTTCATTGCGCTACCCCAAATACTTTTGGAGTTTTCATCAAAATTCAAAGAGCCTGATTTGCACAAAAATGCGCAAAATTGCATATTTTGGCCAAATTTCTTTCGTTAATATCTCAGTAACCACTTAATAGTTTTTGATGAAACTTGCGGCGTGTGATAGGCCTTAAAATAGGCTATCGAACGCATGTATATGTTTATATAAAAAAGTAAGGGAAAGTTTTGAAAAATCATGTACTAAATTAAACGCCTATTTTCGTTACATTTTCTATATCTCCGTTGGCAATGGGTGTCCCACAAACAAACAAGATGCAAACGACGCGCAAGACTCTACTCTATAAACGTGCCGAGTTTCATTGCGCTACCCTAAATGCTTTTGGAGTTTTTATCAAAACTCCAAAAGCTTAAATTGCACAAAAATGCGCAAGAGTGCATATTTTTGCCAAATTTCTTTCGTCAATATCTCAGTAACCCTTTGATAGTTTTTGATGAAACTTGAAGCGTGTGATAGCCCTTGAAATAGGCTATCGAACGCATGTATATGTTTACATAAAAAGGTAAGGGAAAGTTTTGAAAATTCATGTACTAAATTAAACGCCTATTTTTGTTACATTTTCTATATCTCCGTTGGCAATGGGCGCTCCGCAAACAAACAGGATGCAAATGACGCGCAACACTCTACTCTACAAACGTGCTGAATTTCATTGCGCTACCCCTAATACTTTTGGAGTTTTGATCAAAATTAAAAGAGCTTAATTTCCACAAAAGTGCGCAAAATTGTATGTTTTGGCCAAATTTCTTTCTTCAATATCTTTGGAACGAGTTGGAGTTTTTTGGTAAAAGTTACACCAGATGACAGATCTTGAAGTTGGCTATAACGTACATAAGTTTTTTCATTTTAAAAAGCAACGGAAAATTTAGAAAAATCATACATAAACTTTAACGCCTACTTTTGATGCTTAAAAGTGGGCGTGGCACAATAATTTTTATTTTACATTTTAAGCAATTACGAAATGTATCTATGGTCCAAGTTTCGTTTCATTACCTCTTAAAATGGCCGAGTTATTGAGAAAATTCTAAAACATGATTTTTGCGGCCAAAAATGTTGAAACAAAAATCCAGTTTTTTTTGTGAAACACCAGGCCCCCAAAATCGTGTAGTAGGTGGATTCCGGCGAATTATTTTTTTCAAAACGCTGTAGCTCAGAAACCGTTAGAGATATTTGAATTATTCTTGTGCCATATGATAGTGTTGGAAGAGGACTACCAGATGGTTAACCTTTGGCCCGCCTAGCGGCCCGCCTGAATACTTAAAAACATGTATTTAGAGTTGTTGTCGTTATATCTCCGTAAGTAAAAGTCGCATGGTAGAGTAAAAAATGGCAAACGATTCACAACATTCTGCTCTACAAGCCTACCAAATTTCATTGCGCTACCCCAAATACTTTTGGAGTTTTCATCAAAATTCAAAGAGCCTGATTTGCACAAAAATGCGCAAAATTGCATATTTTGGCCAAATTTCTTTCGTTAATATCTCAGTAACCACTTAATAGTTTTTGATGAAACTTGCGGCGTGTGATAGGCCTTAAAATAGGCTATCGAACGCATGTATATGTTTATATAAAAAGGTAAGGGAAAGTTTTGAAAAATCATGTACTAAATTAAACGCCTATTTTTGTTACATTTTCTATATCTCCGTTGGCAATGGGCGCTCCGCAAACAAACAGGATACAAACGACGCGCAACACTCTACTCTACAAACGTGCCGAGTTTCATTGCGCTACCCATAATACTTTTGGAGTTTTGATCAAAATTAAAAGAGCTTAATTTCCACAAAAATGCGCAAAATTGTATGTTTTGGCCAAATTTCTTTCTTCAATATCTTTGGAACGAGTTGGAGTTTTTTGGTAAAAGTTACACCAGATGACAGATCTTGAAGTTGGCTATAACGTACATAAGTTTTTTCATTTTAAAAAGCAACGGAAAATTTAGAAAAATCGTACTTAAACTTTAACGCCTTTTTTTGGTGCTTAAAAGTGGGCGTGACACAATAATTTTTATTTTACATTTTAAGCAATTACGAAATGTATCTATGGTCCAAGTTTCGTTTCATTACCTCTTAAAATGGCCGAGTTATTGAGAAAATTCTAAAACATGATTTTTGCGGCCAAAAATGTTGAAACAAAAATCCAGTTTTTTTTGTGAAACACCAGGCCCCCAAAATCGTGTAGTAGGTGGATTCCGGCGAATTATTTTTTTCAAAACGCTGTAGCTCAGAAACCGTTAGAGATATTTGAATTATTCTTGTGCCATATGATAGTGTTGGAAGAGGACTACCAGATGGTTAACCTTTGGCCCGCCTAGCGGCCCGCCTGAATACTTAAAAACATGTATTTAGAGTTGTTGTCGTTATATCTCCGTAAGTAAAAGTCGCATGGTAGAGTAAAAAATGGCAAACGATTCACAACATTCTGCTCTACAAGCCTACCAAATTTCATTGCGCTACCCCAAATACTTTTGGAGTTTTCATCAAAATTCAAAGAGCCTGATTTGCACAAAAATGCGCAAAATTGCATATTTTGGCCAAATTTCTTTCGTTAATATCTCAGTAACCACTTAATAGTTTTTGATGAAACTTGCGGCGTGTGATAGGCCTTAAAATAGGCTATCGAACGCATGTATATGTTTTTATAAAAAAGTAAGGGAAAGTTTTGAAAAATCATGTACTAAATTAAACGCCTATTTTCGTTACATTTTCTATATCTCCGTTGGCAATGGGTGTCCCACAAACAAACAGGATGCAAACGACGCGCAACACTCTACTCTACAAACGTGCCGAATTTCATTGCGCTACCCCTAATACTTTTGGAGTTTTGATCAAAATTAAAAGAGCTTAATTTCCACAAAAGTGCGCAAAATTGTATGTTTTGGCCAAATTTCTTTCTTCAATATCTTTGGAACGAGTTGGAGTTTTTTGGTAAAAGTTACACCAGATGACAGATCTTGAAGTTGGCTATAACGTACATAAGTTTTTTCATTTTAAAAAGCAACGGAAAATTTAGAAAAATCGTACTTAAACTTTAACGCCTTTTTTTGGTGCTTAAAAGTGGGCGTGGCACAATAATTTTTATTTTACATTTTAAGCAATTACGAAATGTATCTATGGTCCAAGTTTCGTTTCATTACCTCTTAAAATGGCCGAGTTATTGAGAAAATTCTAAAACATGATTTTTGCGGCCAAAAATGTTGAAACAAAAATCCAGTTTTTTTTGTGAAACACCAGGCCCCCAAAATCATGTAGTAGGTGGATTCCGGCGAATTATTTTTTTCAAAACGCTGTAGCTCAGAAACCGTTAGAGATATTTGAATTATTCTTGTGCCATATGATAGTGTTGGAAGAGGACTACCAGATGGTTAACCTTTGGCCCGCCTAGCGGCCCGCCTGAATACTTAAAAACATGTATTTAGAGTTGTTGTCGTTATATCTCCGTAAGTAAAAGTCGCATGGTAGAGTAAAAAATGGCAAACGATTCACAACATTCTGCTCTACAAGCCTACCAAATTTCATTGCGCTACCCCAAATACTTTTGGAGTTTTCATCAAAATTCAAAGAGCCTGATTTGCACAAAAATGCGCAAAATTGCATATTTTGGCCAAATTTCTTTCGTTAATATCTCAGTAACCACTTAATAGTTTTTGATGAAACTTGCGGCGTGTGATAGGCCTTAAAATAGGCTATCGAACGCATGTATATGTTTATATAAAAAAGTAAGGGAAAGTTTTGAAAAATCATGTACTAAATTAAACGCCTATTTTCGTTACATTTTCTATATCTCCGTTGGCAATGGGTGTCCCACAAACAAACAAGATGCAAACGACGCGCAAGACTCTACTCTATAAACGTGCCGAGTTTCATTGCGCTACCCTAAATGCTTTTGGAGTTTTTATCAAAACTCCAAAAGCTTAAATTGCACAAAAATGCGCAAGAGTGCATATTTTTGCCAAATTTCTTTCGTCAATATCTCAGTAACCCTTTGATAGTTTTTGATGAAACTTGAGGCGTGTGATAGGTCTTGAAATAGGGCACATAGTTTTTTTTATTAAACGATATTTACTTTCATAAATATAAGGGAGTTTAGGATACATTGCATGCACTGCACGGTTTTTTTCTATCTCGTTATAAATATATGAAAGTTGTTATGCTGCTAGAGAATTTCACGAGGAATAATTATTTATTTGCCACGCCCATTTTTAACATTTCAAGAAGTGGGCGTACGTTTAAAAACGCTTTTAAACTGCAAAAAGTTTATGTTTCTTAAATGTAAAACCAAATTGATGATTAACTCTGAAGATTCTGCAGGTAAAGAAATGAAACTTTGGTCGTTTGTCGAACTGGATACTGTGATAACTTTTGTTTTCCGACGACTTTAACTTTTGAAGATATGGAGACTTTTCAATGGTATTGTACTCTTAAATAATTTACAATATATTTATTTTCAGTGTATGTTTATCGAAGACAAAATTAAATGTGTGTTAAAGTCTAACCTATAACTATATTAATTATAATAATTATACACAAGGTTTTTTGCGTTAGCATATGTTTTCCAGAATAACTTACATTTATAAATGCCCGTGTTATAAAAAAGATCACTTCCGCTTTGCACATGGCATCGAAATGCTGGGGGAATAGAATTAAATTTTATTTTCATTATTCATGTACTTGTTTATTATCATTTTGTTTTCTGTTTCTGTTTCTGATGTCACAACAAATAAGGCGGGTAGAGGAGTGCTTTTAATTATTTAATGAAGGCTTATGAAAAATATAATTGAATGACTTTTTAAAAGTGATTAATTATTTGATAACCGAAAGAAATTTAAGAAAATTATTTTGTATATTTTTTTTAAATACTTAAAAATAATGCAAGATAAAAATTATAATTATATGGTTTTATGTAGAGACTTTCAATTAATTATTTTATCGCGTTTTAAATGGGAAAGTTACGTATACATTTTTGATAAAAATCAATTTAAAATAATATTTAACTTTATGTTTTATGCTTTATAACACATGCAATTATTATAAATATTATCAACATGTTATTTAGCATTTGATGCAATACATTTGAAAAAGGGCAACAAAAATATTTGTATTTAATGAATATTTTGTTAGTATTTAATAAAATATACTAAATTTAAATATATTATTTAATAAAATATAATAAATTAAAAAACCCTTTTGATTGAAAAATTTAGGGTATTTCAAAAAACAATTGTCCTCTTTTCATGAATTGTACGAAAATATCAACAAATTATTATTATTTTTTGTTGCAAAATTCGGGTATAATTTTAAATATGAGGGCGTGCAGCAGTTGTAAAATTTTATCGAGAACTGATTTCGTATTACTGCCAAAAACAATCACAGTGCCAAATTAAAAACCTGTAAAGAAAAATAAACAATAAAAATAAAAAATTAAAAAGAGATGCAAAAAGAAAAGTATGCGTAACATAAATATGTAAATTAATTGAATATAAATTTTTTTGTGAGCTTCTCCGACCGGGAACTTGATTTGAATTTTCATTTTTGCTAATACGCCGAATTTTTTTCAATTTATTTCGTGTGTTGAAATTATATGTCTATCGAGGCAGTCACACGAACGCTACTTCAACTTTTGAAGATTTGGAGACTTTTCAGTCGAATTGTACTTTTGACATTTACAATATTTTTGTTTTAAATTTATAATTTTCAAAGACACAAGTAAATGTGTGTAAAAGCTAAGATCGCAATCTTTCATTGAAAACAAATTTTATTAGAATACATCAAATGGTCTCCGAGATATAGCAGGTGCAAATGTGGTCTAATTACGCGATTTTCTATCGGTGTTGCAACGTCCTTTTTTGGTAAACCAGACTTGCATCCTGAGAGATTTCAGGAAATAATCGTTGAACGATTGAATCGTCTTTCTCGTGAATTATTAAAGTTAAATCAGACAGTTGCTGAAACAGTTGAGTGGCAGTTTCATGAACTCATAACAGATTTGCAGGTGTTAAAAGCTAAAGAAATATAATTTGCCAGCTTTGAGAAAGCAGATTTTCGTGTTGCATTCTGCAGCAACAATGCAACAGAGTGCTTGACTTTATTTCATATTTTCTGTTTTGGTTTCGTTTGTAGAAAATCATAGAAAAGGTCTTTTGCTTTCGACAGCACAAGGCCAACCCATTAAGCAAAAGAACATTGTTAATAAGAAAGGGAACGAAATGAAAAGCTCTTTTCAGCTTCTTCTGCTGGCTGGTCGCACTGCAGCATAATTAACTGGCAACTGAATCTAATATTTATATCAGCAAAATGTTTGCTCTTCAGTTCGTCTACACTTTTGTGCAAGAAATTGTATCTGCAAATAAATACTCTTGTCTCCGTTTAGGTTTGCTTTTATTCAATTTATTTCCACTTATTTATTTTAATTTTTTTTCTCTTTTTGTAAACTCTGTTCGTTGTTGGCATTTGAGACTGCAGCAAAGATACCGGGTGGCAAAAGGACAAATGCTGGAATTGAGTGTTGGCTGGTTAAGAGTAAATGAGGTCAGAAATTAAAAAGAAATGCATCTTTTTATTTATTTTCTTAACTTTTTGTTTTAAATAAAACGAAAAAAATTAATTTTTGAGGTAAGAAATATACAAAACTGCGGCCAAAGTCAAGGTTGTTTGTTGGAAAATTTGTAGTTGTCTTGCAATGAAATTGAAACATTTGCGATGAATGAAAAATGGACTGGGTAAAATTGAGCTTAAAATGCATTATTTTCACACAACAAAAGTTGAGGATAAGTTTTTCTTGCCTCAACTTTTATTTGGAGCGCAACGTTTTTTGCCAACAAATTGGCAAAACGGATCATGTCTGCTGCAATACTTTATATTAGAGAAAAATAATTGTTTTAACATGCGAGTTTTATATCTAAAATAACTCAAACGAATCCGTAGAGTGTTCCCAGAAGACTCTTGTTATTAATACTACAACACTAAAGCCTTTAAATGTTGCAAGTGCTGCGAGATTTATAAGTTTTTTAAAGTTCAAATTGAACATTTTAACGTTTTAAAATAGATTTTATATCAATTTACAAGTGTATTTATTGTCAGTACAAAATAAACAACATTTAATTGATATCAGCAGTTGTGGTTTGTGGACACCATTTTGTCAAACAGTCTATGAGTAGAGAATTATTTTGTTATCCCTTTCCCCATCATAATTTATGGCTGATTTTTATTAAAAATTTTGCAATTTAAAATTATTTATCTGTAGAGGTGCACAATTATTGTCGCACTCAAGTGTTTTTAGTGTTAAAAAAATTAAGAGCGATCGAAATCTGCATAAAACTGAGTAACGAAACCAATACCAAAACAATATAAATTAAGGAAATTATGAATACGAAATCAAAAACGATGTTATCAAATTGTGCGAAAATGCGTTTGACAATAAAAATACGATTCGGAATGTGTTTATTTCGATTATTTTATTAAATGGAACTCACCTTATTAACATGATCACGCAGGACATTTGAGTAGACCATTGCCACCGCTTCCAAGGCCATGAAAGTTATGTAACCAATAATCCAGGGAACTATTAGACCAGGATTTTCCTAAAACAAAAGATATATGGAAAAAGTAGAAAATAATTGAAAAATATGATGGTGTTAATCGGTGTCGGTAGTATTCGGCGACCCAGTGCTACTACGCCTTCGTCATGGAGACAAACTGACAACGATTATCTCAATATCGCACTAATTCAGATCAGAAAAATTCGAAAGCATATTCAGGACTAATTACGGTTTCGAATTCGGGATCTAAACCATCGTAGATATAAAATTTGAATACAATGAGACTAATAATCTTAATTTTAAACATCCAGGTATTCAAACTTTTTTTTAAGTCTCCCACTGTGCGCTACTTCTGGCAATTAAAATGTTTCATGAAATATTTTATGCTGCGTATTTTCTAGCAACGATTTTATGATATTCATTTCAATTAATAATTCGAAACTTCACTTTGAAAATATAAAAAAAATCACTACAAAAACGAAAGAAAATTGGTGTTTTTCAAAAAAGTTTTCAAAAGTAACGAAAACCATAAATTTTACTTTTCATTTTAAATTTTAATTAAACAAAAATAAAGAATTTCCGTTGAAAAGATCAACCCTTGATAAGAAATATTTATTTTTATTTTATCTGTAATACTTGACATTGAACTGAATTGTATTTGTTATCACTGGAGACCATAAATAAATTCTTTGTACAACAAATTTCTTTGTCTGTTTATCTCTGTTTGATCGAAAACGTGTGCACTTTTTGTCTTGGCTTTTCGTTAGAATTTCTTTTCAATACGGAATTCATATGCCCGCCCTTGATTGGATTTTATGTTAATCAATAAATTTCATGAGTTGTTTTTTATTACACGTTTTGTTAATTAAAAGTTATTCAAAAAATATATCACCAGCCGTAAAAGGAAAGAAAGAATTTGTCTAAACAAATAATTGGTGACTTTTTCCCTGTTACATTTCTTAGAGCAGAAATTTTAGCTGCTGTTTTATGGCTAAAAGCCTGACTAATTCTTTCAAATATTTAAACTATTTGAAAGCATCTCCCATTTTAATGCGTCAACATGTTTTCTTAACTTTTGCAGGCCGAAAATTCTAAAAGTCCTGTTGACTGTCAAGCAACAATAACAATTACCCCCTACTCGTAAGAAACTTTCATTTTGTCTTGTTCTAAACATTTTATTAAATTAAATTCAAATTTTGAGATGACAATATGTCAGAATAAGTCTCATTTGGGTATGATGTCTTGACAAATGATCTGAGTGTGTTCGTGCTATTGTTTGTTTTACATTCTAGTGAAATAAGAAAGAAACACTTATAGTGCGGGTGGCTGCAGGCTGGGGCACAAGGCCACCCACCATTCATATAATTTAAATACATCTGACGAAAAATACAAAATACGAGGCACCACGAAAGAAATGACAAACAAATCACTTTGAATGCGTAAAATAACAACTTCGGAGGAAACATGAAGGACAAAGTAAATAAAAATCTGTTGCCATTAAATGATCATAAATGTCTCGTGCACGCACACACACGCATGCTAATTCATTCATTCGCATCGAAAACGGTAATAAGGAAAAAATGTTTTGCATATTTCGAGGCGTCGCAGTGGCACATTAAACTGACAAGTTCAGGCTGTGCAAGTGTCGTGTTTTTGTTTGCACCGCGATATTTTTAAATCAAAGTAAGAAATTACACAGGGCAACAAGAAAACTGTGATATACAACAGTGGTTGGATAGGGTGTAGGCAAAAAGTCCAATTTTATGAAAAACGAGCTCTACGGCTTCAAAACAAAAATGCCAGTGTTATTCAACTTTATATATATATATATATATATATATATATATATATATGAGATTTCAGTGTTAAACAACATTTAACTTCAACGTTTTGAAGCTTGAGTTTTAACAACATCCAACAGCGATAAATTATTTCGTAGAAATATTTAGCCAAAATGCGCGTGTATTTTTTGTTACCTGTTTTACGTGTTCATTATTCCTCCAATTTATAAATAAAATGTGCCATTTCAAAGGTATTTCCCAGTAGATGTGCACAATTTATGTTGTTATGTCAGCCGCAAAGCAGCGTGATAGTAACAACACGTAAAAACACTTAAGCAAAAAATATTTTACAAAATTTCTATTTATCAAAATTTTTGGCTAAAAATTCTTATTCAGATACCTGAAGCTATAATTATTGACACTTTCAATAAGCGCATCTGCTAAACACCGACGCCGAACTGCACATAAATGTTTGATACGTTTCGGAAGTCAGCCAGCTACCAGGACTTGTATTGGAATTGTCCTTGAAATTGTAAGAATATTGCGATAGGATAACACACATGCTGGCATTATCGTCAGAGGAAAATTACTTTAAAAATATGTTGAAATAATAACAAAATATTACCGCCTGCGTTTAGCGGTGGAAAGTTTAATCAACTTTTGTTGCACAGTGTTGTGTAGTTTCTTTTTCTTTCCCTTCGTTATGACGTTTTCTTTTCCTGTCTTATCTTTCTTTGTCTTTGTATTGCAGACGGCGAAAAACAATTTATTTCCATGTTATTTTTTATATTTCAGAATATTTTATTTCATTTTAAATGAATTTTTGTCGTTTATTTTCTTTGTGTGAGAGTGTGTTGTTCTTGTCTTTAGTTTTAGTAATAAAATAAGTTTTTCGTAGCGATTTTTCTTTTTTAAAAAAGCAATCATCTTTTTATTTATTTTTGTTTCTACTTGATTGTATTTTTTTTCTGCTGTTACCACGAATGTCATTGAAGTCGAGGATAAATATTTGAGTAAAGGGTGACCAAAAAAAGAAACTGCTTTTCAAAGTAATAAAACAAACTATTTTAAAGTTGTGGGAAAACGAGCAGAGCTTATGGGCGTCATGGATTTTCCTAATTCAAACTTAGCCCGCATTTTATCGTGTTTGAAGAAAGCGTTTTTAAATATATTTGGAAAAAAAATGCCGTCTATCGAGTAAATCTCTTGTCTAATACAAAACTAATTGGCATTGACGTCCTGCTGGTACGTGAAAGCCACTAGACTGTACATGCGTTTAAGCTCATCATCCTGTATCCCAAATAACTCATTTCCTAAATAATTTTATTTCATGTGTTCAGCAAAGAAAAGCCGCTATCCGATTTGGGAAATTAGTTGGAGTTTAACAAAGACAAATTCACAAGAGTACAACAAGAATAGAATAAAACAAAATGAAATAAATGAGGGTCCTTAATGAAATGAATAACTGTTCCGTAAAGGCTTGTTGCTAAGCCCAGAACTTCTTTATAATTATCAAATAATAAAATGAGCTTAACAAAGAACGCGTGTGCTCGCTCAGATCTGTTGGAATTCCTAAACACAAAATTATTTTGTTTGGGCTTATGAAAGCAAAGATTAATGGATTTAAGGCTTTTGTCAATTTCATTTGCTGCCAATTCAAATTATGAGTGTTTCTTTTCTCTCGCTTTAATGAAGAGAAATGAGCCGATATGAACTCATTTTGCTGTCGGTCGCCTTAAATTAAGCAAAACACACTGGATATTTTCAAGGAACAAATCAATGACTTCTGAACACCCTGTTTGACTAGTAACATTTTTTGTGTGTGGGTGTGTTATTCTTATTTTTTTTTAATATTTTTTCCCTTTTTTGTGAGGAAACTTGTGTGTTATGTGTCATAAAATGACACTGTCAACACATGTTCATGGTAAAATTTTTTCATCAATTCAATGTCGGTATGAGAGTTTTATTTTTTTTCTTTTTGGTTGTTACTTGTATTATCGTTGTACACTATGTCGAACTGTGTGTGAGTGCGTGTGTGTGATTTGAAATTGTAAATGGAAGGTAAAAAATTTCGACTGAAAGCAACACAACAACTGTCTTTATGATTTCTTATGCAATCAAATTCGATGGCAATAAAGTTTTCATTCAGTCTTTTATAGGGAAACCCCAAATAAATGTTTCTCTTAATAAACAACACGATTTGTGTTTCAGGACACAAAGTAGGTATTTAAAATTTTAAGCAAAAAATCTTAAGGAAGAAGTACAAATAATTAATTTGCTCACCTTGACAATTCCGAACAGTAGCATGACACTCAAGGCAATCATCGACATTTGCGTGCCAATTATGGCGAAATAAGCTATTTGTACACCTGGAATGGCAAGAAAAAAGAAAGAAGAATATTATTCAAATTGAGTTTTTTAAAATGCTTGATCGTTAAGATTTAAATTGAAACTTTAGTATCAATCACTTCAGCAGTTAAGGATCAGATCTGTTATTTTTTTTTTTAGTTTTTTGCCACAAAATTTAATAGAGTTGCAGGCCTAACGGAGTGTAAAGAAATTCTTTTCTTTCTACATTTTCATTATGTTGTATGGAATTTCAAAACTGTATTGAGGGAACAACTACATTTCGTAAACTCTAATAGAAACAGCATGTTGACAAAAGGATACAAGGGCGCTGCCAACATTTTGCTCATAATTCTGTCAATTTGCATATTTTTTAATAAAAAATAAAAAAAGAGAAAAACAACAGTGAAAATTTTACTTGACTCTTTTCTTTAAATTTATTTTAAAAATCAGTTTTTTTTTATATCACCATTCATTCCTCAACTCCTCATTCCGTCTTTGTATTTAATAAGAAAATACACAAAATTTCCATAAAATATCTTGTGATTCACTCAAGAAATCGATATCAATTGAAACTGGTATTAAATTGTTCCTTTTGCCACTCGTGTGTCTGAACCAAAACATGTGAATGTTTTGTTGGTCTGCTTCAAAGCAACTGGATGTAAAATGTTTTAAGGATGCAAAAATCCCAGACATTTTTCAATTTTACATTTCCATTCTGGCAAAGCAATAATAAGGATTTGCTAACTCTACTGCTACCAGAGCAATTTAAAACAATAGAGTTTAAGACTGGAGATATGGAAATTTCATCTTTGTGCAACTCTGTCGCGACGGTTTTATTTGTGAGGTGGATAAAAAGGATCTTCGAGCAACAGGCGCAAGACTTTAGCACCGGCAAACAAGATTCTGTTTATTAATCGTACGTCCCCTTCATTGTTAAAATTGAGGACTGACGTTCAACGGGCATTAACTGATGCCCTGCTACCACTTTGCACGGTAACAAGGGAAATTCTTTCACTGAAATTCCCGGTAAGAGTCCGGCTGCTAAGGCTTAACTGAGTGGCATGTCGTCAAGTTAAAGTTTCTTCGTTCTTAACGAGTGGGATCGCATATAAACGAAAGCATTCTGTTGACTAACCAAATTTGAAGTGGGATGGTCACAGAAAAAACACCGCAATTAAAAGTCGCCCTGCTGTAGCGTGGAATAATAAACATGATAAGTAACTTTTACATGTTTATTTTCTTTTACATTTTAAATCACTTGATATTCCAACAAATACTTTTTGTCATTTGTCGTTTGCTTGACTGCAAACAAAAATACAAAAACATATACACACAAGCACAGAGAATTGATATCTACTCGAATGTACTTGACTTTTGCTTAGAAATTTCGATTAATCTGATGTCTGTATGTATGAAACACACACGAAATGAATGAATAAACGAGTGGCCAAGTGAAAGTGAATGTGTGCAGATCGAGAATGGAAAATTGGTTGTTTTTGTTTGATAATAAAAAAAATATGTGATATTTTAAGACCATGATGTTATGAGATTTTCTTTTTTAATATAATTGAAAGTATGATATAAAAAACATTAGATTTCTTTTTGAAATCAATGGATAAATGTTGTAAATTTTTTTGAAATTTATTTTGGTTTAGAAAAGCAAATTTGTTTGTACCAGACTTTCCAACTGCAGAATTTCCATTGTGTCAAGTTTTAAATTTAAGAAAAATGCGGGTTTATCCACAAAATAAATATATTTCTTGTACTAAAAAGTGCGTGACATTTAATTGGAACTGAGCAAGTTGCTGCTAAAAAGTTTTCAAAATATGGCATACAAAATACACTCGTGCCACGATATCCATCTCTGATCGAAACTCTATAAAATAGAATATTTTGCATATTGTGTGCACTATTATTTGCCATGCATTTGTGGACAATTGTATCAAATTGTTACCACACGAGCTTAAGCAGTTTTTGCTTCACATATAAAATGAATTTTACATGACCATAACAACAGCATCAGCAGCAAAAGCATCAGCAGCAACAAAAACAACAACAATAACAACTTGCAAGATAAAAAGTAAAACTTGTTTCTTGTTTGAAATTTCACTTGCCAATGAATACGTTTGCGTATAATCAAACTGACGAGTACAAATAAAAGTAAATACCAGCGTTGGAAATCGAAATTGTTTTATATTTCAGTTTTGTTTTCAGCTTCTACGATTAGATTCAACTCAAGGAATGAATGTTGGCACAGAGACTTAATCCACAAGATTAATCAAAGCATATATTTGCAAAACAAATTGAGATAAAATCTCAAACAAATTATATTCAAATGAAAGTTTTCAAAAGTTCTAGTCATCTAACTTTTGGTTTAAATGCCTCGATTTTGTAGCAGTTTTCAATTATACACACAAAAATTAGTGATTTGATCCATAGTGCAATGCGAAGTATGCCTACAGCCAAAGAGGTTATATTTTCGTCCTCTAATGTGCTGTCAATACGTCCCATTGTTTTTCCGGAATACACTTTCTTAAGAAAAAAAAGAAAAAAAAAATAACAATAGTAATAATTATCATACGATAATTATTCTTGCTGGAAAAATTTTATAGGTGCGGTAAATGAATGAAAATGAAGTTATAAAAATGTTCTTTGAAACATATTTCAAAAGAAAATATTCGTTTACCTGATCCAAATTAAAAACACATTTACCATCTCTGCTTCAATACTCCAGCATCAAATAACATTGAAAGTTGCTATTAAAAGTTGAAGATAAATGTAAATACAAATATGTGCATTTGTATGTGTGAGTGTGAGTGTATGCATGTATATTGAGTGCTTTCATCAAACAACTCTTTCCGCAATTCAAGTTTTACTCTCTTTATTCTTTCATGCATGAGAGTGTGCTCTTGGGTTGAGTTTTTTCATACACATTTTCATAATTCCAAAGCAACACACAAAAGTATGCAACGATTGTTATCATTTTTTCTAAATGTGCGTTTGTTTGCATGCATGTGTGTTTGGGTGTGGGAATGTGTGGAGTTTATATGTTCTATTTTAACAACAGGCTCAGTGCTTTTAGATCTCACGTTTTTGTTAAAAAAAATTTTTTTTATTGTATTTTAACGAGCGAGCATAATTAAATTGAGTTTCTTTATAAAAAAAATTTAGTTCAATACAAAACGGACTACTTTGAATCAGTAAAGTTGAATTGATTTTGAGTTTGGATTTTAATAAAATGTGTGAACTGTTTAAATCCTGGTTGAATTGTGGCGGCCATAGAATTGGAGGTTAGTATAGAGTGCGGTTAAAAACAAAGTTGCATCGTTTTTTTTTTTGTATTTCAATGCGTCTGTTATTTCGTTTGAATGTGTGATTCGAATGCAATTCGTTTTAAAGTTTTATTTCGAAACAGTTTGTGGTAGATTAAATTCGAAGTAAAGCTGGATTTTTTTTTTCAAATTTTGTTGCAACATTCAAAGCTATTGTTTCAAACTTATGTTATACGTTCATATGTGTGTGTGTGTGCGTGTTTGCATGCACGTACATGTTTAACATGGTTTTGATAAAACTTTGGTACATATTTATTTATCTTTGTTTTATGTACGCATACAAACATATAAAAAACAAATACATGAGGTCGTTTTCTTTTTCGAAATGTGCCGGAAGCCGTTTGTCCCAGTGCTAAATTGAAATAATTTAATAAAATACATGTACATTGCCTTTGGGGCCGGCCAGTAGATAAAAGACTCACAAAGTTTTAATAGTTATAAAAAATTTAAAAATATATAATCGTAATAAAAAATTTAAGAGCGGTTTTTTACGCATACAATTGACGTAGGAAATAGTAAAAATATATTTCTTGAAGAAATATTTTTGCTGGAAATTTAATTCTTGTTGGCATTTTCTTTTTATATTCGAGAGTACAGAAACTTTGTTTGGTTTTGTCGATTTCTTAAACGTTTTGAAAATGTCACAGTTTCTCCTAACGTTTGAATTGTCAAATATTTGTTTAATAAAATAGAAATTGTTCCTTTTGACATTTTTGTTTTCATTTCTATATCATTCGCAATTGTTGTACGTTTTCGAGATTTAATTAAATTTATATTGTTCCAACGCTGATTTCAAAGTGATTGATACGCTATTTGATTGTTTGATATTAAAACTTACCGTAGTAAACATCCTCCAAGTCACTAGATTTATGCATGTTGATATTTATACGCCAGGAGTAAATTAAGACGATAAGCAAGGATATGTTCTGCAAATAAAGAAGCAGTAAAAATAAATTAAATTTTTGCATTCCCACAGACCTTCAGTTAAAGTTGTGAAATACAAATATTTTTACTTTAAAACACAAAATTAAACTTAAAACTAATTGATTTGATATAAACTGATTGTGCTAAGAAATATTTGTGTTAATATTTGCCGCTAAATAATTTATGTGCTGACATTCAGTATGCGATGTCACCCGGGGGTTTCTGAAGACTGTGTGCTGGTTACATGATAATTCTTTGCTGCTGGAATTAACAACATTAACATTTCTTTCATTCATGTTAAATTTATTTGAATTTGTCATATAACAAAATATTTTTTTAAATTAATTTAAATATTTTCCATGGCTGCATTTTGCCATAATAAGAGCTGATAAATTTGTATTTTACTAATTATATTAATAACTGTCATTTTTAATTAAATAAGCTTTTAAATAATTATATATTTCAGCGCCCGCAGGCTCATAAAAATTATTTGCAACAGTAAAAAGGCAGAATAAATTTAAAAATATAAATGATTCAAGTTGCCCAGCAGTTCTGAAATTCTGTTATTTATTTATTATTGTTATACAAAAGAAACAGAGTACATAAGCATAAGGGAATCAATTAAATTTTAAATTATTTTTATTTATTTATAAATAAGAATGTTGAGCCTGAGTTCAGTTTTTATAAAACAACGTTAAAGTTTAGTTCGAATCCTCTGGATAACTTCTTCAGGGTAACAATTAATAATAATTTTCAAATTTATAAAAAAATTTATATATCTATATTTGTTGTTGTGCTGTGAATAACAGCACTTGGGGGCGCACCCTTTAATTTAATAAATTCTTTGTTTTTGACTTGTGCTGGAATTTATTTTTTGTAGTTTGTGAAATTGTTTAAAGGATTCAGTTCAATGTCATGTGTCTTGTGTTGGTGCGCTCCTTAATTTGTAAATTTATTCTATTTCAAGTTACACATAAAATGCATTTTGTCAATTGTGTTGCTGTTTATTCAGCTTCTATCTTTTGAATTTGTATTGAAATATTTTGTGATCTCTTTTTACCAAATACTTGACTGTTGCTTTTTTTGGCCATTGAAAACAACACAAAGACGTTTAAAACTAGAATAAAGTTGTGACCAAAAAGTTCATGAATCCTATTTCAACTCAATTTCTATAAATTCTCTTTAAATTAGGCTCAGAAACGTTGGAATAAAATGCATATTATGTCCTTTGATTGACAAATTTCAAAATTTGTATTAAAAAGTTTAATACGCTTTTAAATTCACACTAAAATTTCAAAGTTTTTACTTGAAATTCTTGATGGAGAGCCCCCACTGAAGTTATTGGAAATATTGAAAAAAGAATTTGGACATTTACGTTTATAAGAAACCGATCCTCTCCAAGGGGCACCAGTCATATAATAACAGGAGCACCAGTTCTCAGTATTAAGAAGCCAATAGTGTGGCATTTCGCACGTTTTATTTTTTCCAGTTGGTGTTTCCATATATTCTCTGACTTTTTTTTTTTGCAAAACAGTCGTTATATTATCTTCCTCCATATAAATATGTGGCCTAACTTCAGTGCTAATTTTGCTTTATGAGCACAACAAAAAGAGTGCGATAAATTCTCTTGCGTTTGCTGTTCCGAAAAAGTGTTAAATTTTTGTTTAACAAAACAAAATGTTGGTTTATTTGATTCAATCGTCCCGCTTGAATTTTAATTACAATACGAAACACAGCATTAATTTTTAACTTGATTTTAGACGACGCTATTTATTTGCAGAAATTTGAATGTTTTATAATAGAAAATCTCGTTTCTTTCTCCCATGTGTTTGAGTGCGTGTGCATGTTAATACAATTAGCGTTTTGTGGTATTTAATGTAAACGTGTGTGCATATGTGTGTGTGTGCGTGATGGCTGCAATCCCTTTACACAAACCACAATTGTATTTATTCCCGGCCAAGCACAAAAACACATAAATTATGATTTTGATAATTTTTCACAGACAAAAGTCAATTCTAGTTCCACTAAATAATTTCATTGAGTTCTAAAATATCTTCTGGCGATACGGAATATAAAAACTGGTTTTTAGTTCAAACAAAAATGCTTCAGCAATTCAATTGATAACAAAACAGATAACGTTAAAAGTATTTAAAAATTTCTTGCAAATTGTTTGTGTTGGTTTGCTAAACAATTTGTTTAAGGATTTAAGAAAATATTTCAAAACAAAACTTTATTTAAAGTTGATTTTTGTACCAGAGTATAAATTATAACTGAATTATCCAAAAAAAATTTAATAAAAGAGTTTTGCTGCCTGGTATAATCACACGCTCCATATTCGAGCACACCCACAGAATTTGTCGGAATATTTATCAACACTTTGGAATCAAAATTTGTGTTTTTTGTTTTCTTTTCTTTCCCAACATCTATCGTATTATTATTTAATTTCTTTAACAATTCCATTCGTTTTCCTCTGGTTTTAAGAAGATGTTGTATGAAATATCACGAAATTGTTTGTGCCTCAACAACCAAAAAACTAGTCACAACTTTGAAGAAGCTCATAATCTCTGATGAACTTTTAAAAGAGAATAATTTATTGTGATTTCAAGCTTCGAGTGTTGGCTGAAATGTGGGGAGTATTTGAGAAATTTCTGCTTAATTTATGTGATCGCTTTAACAAGATTTTAATTGTATTTTTTGTTGCTGTTGCTTTTTGGCAACATTCAAGTCCCGGCTATAAAGTATTTTTAATGAAGTTATAAAACTTTGTTTTAGATTCTTTTTTTATGGCGATGCCGGCAATAATTTCATTAGAAAAACAACAGAAATAAATGGCAGCATATAAAAGAGTAATAAAATGGCAAAAATCTAAACAAATTCAAATCACGTTTCCATAATCAACATAAATTATGAGTTTTCACTCCTCTGCATTATTTTTGTTGGTTTTGTTTTCATATCTTTTTTTTTTCTTTCTTATATTTCCATACATTTAAATTGCAAATTGTGCAAGAAATTTGAAAAATTATCTTGTGAAACGTAGTACATGACATGCTGCCGTGTAGTGTGGCGAAATGCTTTTATGTCGCACTTAATTTTTCGGAAGCCTCAACCAAATTCAACTGCATGCTGCCTTTGCGGCAATAATTCACTGCAATTGCATTTGAGTGTGTGTGTGTGTGTGTGTGTGAGGGAATGTTTTTGCATATTTTCAAGTTAAAAATAAGAGCTTATTTTAACTGCACATTAATTTATTTGATGCAAACAGTGCAACCACGGCATTGCGGTTTCCATATCAGTTGTGGTTGTTTTGTAGAGAGAAATTTCATGATTTCTAGTGTTTGGCCAGAAAAATTGTGTAATTAGTGGAGAAAGTTTGCGAGTTTGTTGGCGAAAATTGGTTTGTATATTCCCATGGAGATGGGAGATGAAAAGCTCCAACAGAATATTTAAAAAATTGGAAAATATTACAGGGAGCACAACTGAAACGAACGACGAACTATTTTCATTGATTGCTTTTTTTTCTTTTTAAATAAATAGATGTTAAATGGATGATATATAAATTGTGTCCTCTGTATGTAATATTATTTGTTGCAGGGCGTGTAAAGGGTGTTTTTTGAATAGGTATAAACCTTCAAATAGGTAGCACTTCTTAACTGGGGGATTTATGTTTACTTTCGTTTGGTATTTCATCTGAATATACCAACACCTAAATAACGCTTCGAAATTCTGAAAAATTATTTTGAAAATCATGGACCTGTTCGAAATACTAATCCCATGAATTTCGTTTAGCGATGAATTTCACTTTTTGTTTGAAAGGATACATCTATGAACACGACTGATGACAATTCTTAAGTCCATGAGAACACAACGCTACATCCAGAAAAACTGATTGTTTGGTGCGCTTCATGGGCTGGTCCGTACTTCCTTAAAACCGATGTTGCCCAGACTTTTGCAGCCAATAATGAGCGCTGTAGAGCCACGATTCAAGACTTTTTCTTCCATCAATTCATGATGTGCAGAAGCACAAAGAGACGGCGCAACATGTCGCACAGTCCATGCCACAATTGATTTATTAAAGGATGCATTCGGTAGCTGCATAGTTAAACTTTTCGGAACCTTGAGTTGGCCTCCAAGGTCGTGCAATTGAACGCCGCTAAAGATATGTGAAGTCGCTAGTCTACGATCATAACCACTAACCACTAACCACCTGAAAGGCAACATTCGCAGCTTTATTGCCGATATACGGCCATATTTGTTGGAAAAAGTTATCGAAAATTTATAATTCAGATTAAACTACGTACGATCCTACTACGGCCAAAAGTCATATTTAAATTATAGTGCCAGCAAATTATCTTCCGAATACAGCGAATTTCATGTCATTTCTGTTCTACTGCATTTCCAAGATCTATACCTCCATAAAAAACGCCGTATGGCTTGATGAAAATATTTCATTGGCTCCAGCACCAAACCGTCAGCAGACTTCGGCCTAATTAATTAATTAAGTGTACGAGCCAATGAAACGCAGGCATATTGACACACTTAAGCGGCAACAAATAAAGGGACGGTTCTATTCCTGACATTTTTAATTGCATTCGCGTTTGTTAAGTGAAATATGAAACAAATGCATTGACAACACTCTTTTCCCCCACTACAAGAACAAGCAGAAGTCTCCTGTGGGCTGATGTTATACACTTTTTTCTCTCTTGTTAGTTTTAGCAAAATGGTTGAATTTTTCTGTTTTAAGTAGATCTTGAAATGAAATTGTATTTATTTTAAGAATAATAAAAAGGAGTTTTAAAAAGCGGTCACATGGTATGAAATTCATGCTCAATTGAAATGGATTCCAATTTTTAAATAAATTTCAGGCTCTGAGGCTCTGAGGCTTTTTCTGTGCTTTGACTTTGGGTGCCTAAAAATAGGCAAAGTCCTTGTGTTTCAGTATGTGTCATTGTGTCAAAATGTTGAGTTAAATTGGCCATTTTAATGCACAGCGATTGGCGTGCAAAGCAGTGAAACAACATTCATTCACACTTTGTTTTGTTTCTGCAACAGCGTTTTACACTTTATAAATTATTCACACATTAAAACATGCATTTTTTGCGAATGAATGATGTGCTGAGGCAAATACGGTTTTTATATATTTCAGCACATGAAGTTTAGTTTTTTCCTTAAATATTTAAATACTTACGATTGTGTAAATTGCACTTGTTATGGCCAAATTTTTGGCGTGCATGTTGCGACAACATCCGGTACCAGTCAGCGGCCCATAAGGATACAATATTACCGATTTCATTTTCTCACCAGCACCAGCAGCGACAGCAGCAGCAGCAACACAACTTTTATGTTTCGTTTTCATTCTGCCAAACTGACGAAAATAGCAGCGTTTATATCAGAAGCAGGAGCAGCAGCGGGGTCAGCAGTACGGGCGGAAACTTCTATACAAAACTTAAACATGCTGCTTTACGCTTCGGCAGTTTACATGGAATACAAAAACAAATAGACTGCTTTGCACACATGCACAGGCAAGCAAAACGTGTGCTTAAGTATGAGTGCAGGTTTTATTTTTATATTCAATCCAATTAACGTTTGGGGGAATGCAAGGGAACCTTTTCTGTTGGCTTTTATTTATTTATTTATTTATATTTTCTTTTCAGCTGCGTTGATTGGATGGTTGTTTTGCAATCTTTTATTTGCAGTTCTTTCCACTGTTTCACTCCTTTTAAATTAATTAAGCATGAGCTGGCAAATGCTGCAAATAAAACGGAAATAGACAGGGAGAGGCAGTCTTTAATTTAATGCATACTTTCAGGCGCAACAAATACGTAATGAAAATGTTAGTGTAGTAAAATATATCGTATGTTTGCGTGCGTTTGTTTAAAACTGCTTACACATTATTGTGCGTGAGAGCGTGTGAGAGTGTGTATGCGTGTGCGAGTGCGTGTAAATCTTTTATTGCATTCAAGCAGATTATGTTACCTCGGGTGTGAAAAAATTTTTTTTTTTTGCTTTACTTTTACAGTTTCACAAAAACAAGTTTGTTTTCTTAACTTCGCATTATGTGTTGTTTGTGTCTTCTTATTTTTTTCAAGATTATAAAGAATATAAAGGCTGCTTCCACAACTCTGCTGCAGCTTAATTATAAACTTATAAATGCAAGAGACTTGATTCAAAAGCAATAATAAGCCAAGTGTGGCATATTAATCCTACCGTAAGCAATTCTTTCTCAAGCATATTATTTTATGGATTCATAAGGGAATAACAGGAATATGATGACTTGCTAAAAAGTATTTAAAAGATTTTCTTTAGAGTTTTAATTAAAGGAGTTTCAGACATTTAAAAGCAATAAAATAAAATTTAATTTTTTGGTTTACGGAGAAAGAAGTTTTGGCATTCTCAGCAGTTTATATAATTCTGATGATTACTGAACATCAATAAAAACCGGCAACTGTGTAAAAGTGGAACAACTCTATAAGTTGCAGGAAACCTTTTACATAACAACGATACAGTATTTAAAACACGCTTGTGAATTTATTAAATACACACAATTAAACACCGATTAATGGGTAACAATGTTTCACAGGGGAAATTTATAAATATAATGCTTTTTTAACGGCAGCTGCAAATTTGCAGTACTCTGGTATAATCGATATCGAATTATATGAAAACAATATCATAAAATGTAATTTATTTTAACTCAATCAACCTCCCATTACAAATTTCTTTCCAACAAAACTTTTTAGCCATAATATTTTGCGAATGGAAAAATATCATAACACCCATACAGGAAATTGCAACATTTTATGGATTTTTTATGTTTTCAAATAATTGAGCAAAAAAATTTAGCTGAGAAATAGAGTTTATTGCCCTCTAAAATAATGAACAGCAGCCATGTGCTGAAATAAAGTGCTGGCATTCGGAAGGAAAAGAAGCAAAACCAAATGGAACATTGTTTTGTGTACACACATTTACCACCACACCACACCATTTCCCACCACATACACACAAACAAACAGGCTAACAAAGACATTAAAACAATAACGATGGGCAGCAATAAAATCATAAATAACCAAACAATGAAAATCTAAAACAAAAGAAAAAATAAAAAAGTTTCTAAATGAGCCAAAATAAACTTGAATGCGAATGAGAAGAACACATTTTGCAACTTAAGCAAAACCGATGGAGAATTCAATGCAAAAAAATTAGATTAAATAAAATAAAATACGGAAAAAAGTCAACAAACCAACACAATTAAATGTGTTAATAAAGAAAACTGGGCAAACACTTCGGTCTTGTTCTGGCAACAACAGATAGCCAGACAATTCAAAATGTTTGAAATTGAAGAATATGGATCTCAAGGAATTTGTAGAAAAGTTTTTATACAAAATTGAGCATTTAATTGTCTAAAAGCACTTCGTGTTAACAGTGGCTTACGGCGATTGTACTCCGAGTCAGAAGGGAAAATGTGAATGACAACGCTGGCGAAAGTGTTGAGAAAATGAAAAAAATTTTTATGTCGAATCATCGAAACAGTAGAGAAATTGATGAGAATTCGACATGAAGCCTGTGGCAGCGAAGTTCGTCTTATAGTTAAAATTTTTTCCAAATTTTATAGTTTAAATTTTCACCAACTTTGGGAACCTGATTGAATAAATTCACAAGACTGAATAAATCCATGAAGGGGAGGCAAATCGCTGAAAGCGGTGAAAGATATACGAAAAAGTATTTGTAAAAACGGCTTCGAGGACAAAATGAGAATGGATTTATAAACAATTATTTTTGAGAAAAAATTATTATATTCACTTTAATTTTTCACCAGACCTCGTATATCCCCATTTGTGCTATAAAGTTGTATTAAACGAAGCATAACTTGTATGTACTGCACATTTTACAATTTTTAATTGGCCCTTCGCTCGAGATGGAGATGTGCGATATGATCATGGGGCAGAATGTTTTTATGACTCGCCAATGTATGATATAAAGTATTTTAGACTGCATATTGTTTGCTGGGTAATAGTTTTGATGTTAGATTTTATAATGGAAAAAGAACAAGACATGAGTTTATTATGAAAGAAAAAGTAGGAGAGCAAAACCAAAACCAAAAGTCAATTTAAACGAAAGGCCTCTAAGAATGGGCTCAAGTGAATGCTGGAAGCTTTTGTGCTCGCACACACACACACACACACATACATCTACCCATTTGCAAATATATTTTTATACACTTCCTAAATACCACATTAAGAAGCCAACATTTTGTGGCAAATCAGTGGTGCGTATTATAGATTCAAAATAAAAAACATGAAAGAATTAGTTTATTTGTGAAATTGATACTGGAAATTACTTTTGCGGTCACAAATTTAGGAAAAAAATATTTATTAAAATCCATCTGTTGTGTTCATGAAAATTAAAGAGGAGTTGAAGAGTGCTTTAAAATAAATTTTAAATAAAACTTATTTTTTAAGGAATACGGTAGCATGAGAAATAATCAAAAGGCTTGATATTTAAAATGCACTTTAACATACCCGGCAGTTTTCTTTCGAACTTAAGAAGAACTTTTATTAAATATTGAGATTTTAAAAGCATCAATTGCTCTATAAATTCTTAATTGATTACAGTTTCCAAACTATAGCAGCCCTCTGGAATGAGACTTATAACATTTTTAAAAACGAAAAACAATTATTCGTGTGTGCCATTCCATTCTGAATGTGATACAGGAAAAAATTGTCATGGGCAAAGAACCACATTTCTATTTAAGCGATTACGCCAGGAAAAAATTGTTTCAGTTAAATTTAGAATTTTAGGAATTGTAGGTTTTAAATCTTCAATTGAATTCTAATCGTACTGATTCCTTTTTGCAATACATTTTACAAAAAATTCCTTAAATAAAATTAAAAATCAGACAATAATCACTATGGATCCTGGAAGTGATTAATTAGCTACTGGCATTGCATTTTTATTTACATAAAATACGGTAGGCAGGTAGCTAATTAATTACTTCCAGGATCAATAGAAAAGGAAATTCGGCCAATTATAATTTATAATAAAAAATAATCAGTATGATTTTTTTGTAAGTTTAGGCGAAAACTAAACAAGAGTTAACAATATTATACATTTGGAAATCCTCATGTGAAGTACGCCAACCCACTTTGCTGTGGAAGAAGTTGTTTCCCATGGTTGTGCTAATTATTGCTGTCCTATTTAAAGGGCGAAGGCAAAGCACTGACTACTGAACAGTACTGGCATCGATTAATGCAATCATGCACTAAAAACCATCCACAATGGAAAATATGACGCCGCCAAGTAGTGACCGTCTGATCACTACATACGTTTTGCTCCGTTTCCTGGGTGCAGCAAAATAAGTCCTCTTTACACAAAATGTACTTTTCCACCATCTCTGATGAGTAATTTTATTGCTGATTTTTACGCGTTTTAGAGCACACGTATGTGTGAGTGTGTGTGTGTGTGCATATATATATCTAATAGATATTAAATGTTATTGCTTTAGTTTTTGTTTGCGCACGTCCTTGATAAATGTTTGCAGCCTTATCCGTTGTTATTACGATGATGATGATGATGATGATGACGATGATAAGAGCTTAAGCCAACCGTTCTGAGGCCGGCTACTTTTACTACTCTGCTACTTTATGGTTTTGAGCAAATAGTTGTATATGAAAATACACTATATATTTTTTATTGTGAAACTTTATTATTGCGAGAGTAAGTCAAATCATTATAGACACAAAAAATCGTTTAGGCTCATTAATCCGATTAATAGGGATGGAGTGAAAACTTTTACCGCCATAAAAGTTTCCGAAATGAGTTTCTTAAGCCATTTACAATCTATCCAACCAAACAAAAGTATTTGACACACAATTCTTCTATCAAGTGTTTCTGATTAAACTACAAATAGAAATGAGGCAACAAGGGGGTTTTTTTTTGTGCTGCACTGTTAAATCGTTAACAAAAATTGTAATTTTTTCTTTCGTCTCTATGAAACTACAACAAAATAAAATTACAAAACTGTATGTATGTTTTGCTTGTCTGTATGAAGTCGCCTGCCACTGTGCAACACACATACGAATCGTATGATTAATTTGAATGCTATCAAAATCACTCATACGCATCGTTGTACTGCTCGTAATGACATGAGCCTTTTAATATTTGAAAGTCATTGTGTTGGTTTAGGAAAAGTACAGCATGTGCTAAGACAGAGGAAATTAGATGATAAATTTTATTATCAAATTATTATTTTTACTTACAAAAAACAAAAAAAAAACAAAAAAGGAAAAACTTTGGCAGTAACAACATGAAATCTTTTTTATTTGCTGTTTTAGTTGTTCTAGCACATGCCAGCCAGAATTATCATCATCATAAAAGCAATAAATTAATAATTTATTTGGCATTAAAGATTAAAAACCATGAGTGTGGTTAACCAAAAAAATAATACAAAAATGGAAAAGGAGAGAATTAAATTTGAATATTCAAAACAAAGAATTTCTAGAAATTTATTGTAGAATTCCTAAAAGATTTGTGGCTCTTTGGTGGAGTTTTAGATTTGTTCTAAACTATATTCTTGCGTAATTTCTTCTTTTCCGAATTCTGTAATATAATTAATTATATTTCTAATTAGTACATCTGTTAATTAACCACCTGACAATCCGCTGCTCATAGAGATTCGTTTTTGAAATTCATGTAAATCATAAAATCCTTAAGACTTAAATCTTTTGGTATTCTTCAAGATCCAATAATATCCCTTTCCTTTGTTGTACAATTCCGGCAAGGAAAGAATTATAATGTTCTGCAACTTTTGTGGCAAATTATTAGATTTTGTTCGATGTAAATATCATATGACAGGGGGAAAAAAATTTGAAATTGTTGCTTTCTTTATTGTGGTTGTTACGGTTAAAGTTAATTTTGATTAAACAAGATATTGTGTTTTTTGTGTTCTTGGCAAATTGTTTGTAATAAAAAGCTGAGAGAAACAACCACAAATTATGGTCGTTATGATTTCATGTTTAATAGTCCGAATACAGAAATCATTTATTAATAATTGATTGTTGTGACTTATTGTATGCGTACAATTGTGGTAACGTTTTCATGTTCATCTGCTTAAACTTTTTTCCTTTTCATTCCGAGGAAATAATGACACGTAAAAATGCTGAATAAGGATTATAGCAGATAAATTGGACGGAAACAAAACACATACAAAGTCCTTATGAAGAAGGCCTTAACAATTTTAGTTTGTGTGTATTTTGAATAGACATGGTTTTGGTTAATAAAATATTACTTCAGTTAACAAATCATACGTTATGCTCCAACCAATTAATGAACTGGAAACTAACAAAATGTTTGTTAAATGAATTATTGATGATTAAGGACGAAATTGACTGCTCAAAGTATGCTAAGCCATTTATTAACTTATTAATATTAATAAAACTCTTCAGAAAGACATTCGAAATCAGGATGCAGGTCTCATTTGTTTCACTTAATTTAGTTGTAAATTTTTTGAAGCATTTTAAATGTGCTCTTCTAAACCATTCTAATGTCAGTTAACAGGAATGGGCTCGTTTATGGTTATTTTTAAAGCTGTTGCACTTAAAGCCATGGCCATTTGGATTAAGCCGTTTAAACACATTCAAGTACATGGAATTCCTTTTTTTCTATTGACTCACACAGAATGGCCTTTTGAACAAGTAAAGGATGCCCAAGAGAACGTTTATGATGACAAAAAAAAATGTGTTGCTAATAGAGGAATAATGACAACTCTTATGGACTGCTGGCACTTTTAACTTTCAAGCATTCCAGCATTGTGGTTTAACAAGGGAAAAGTATTGATTTATTTATTAAATTTAGAATTGAAAACGGGGTTCTTGTTAAGTCCTTGAGCCAGCAAAATATAAAATGTTAAAGTAACAAGTGAAAGAAGAATATTGTTTTTATTGTGTGTGCGGCATTCTTGGTGTCAATTTCTCGCAGATTTATCTTTCCGTCCAGTTATTTAAAAATTTTCAAAATTGATTTAACAATTCAAATTTTTATCGTAGCAGCGTTATATGAAATTGTGTTGCAGTACATAAAATACTTTAAATTAAAATCTAAATTTTAACTATTTTTCATTAAATTGAAGAAAAATAGTTTCCAAATTAATTTAAATATAAATAAACGACATTTTTCCTACACTATTAAATTATATTTTAAATACTTTAACTGTTGTGTTGTTGGCATTTGGGTGAAACAGTAGACAGACCCTTTTTAGGGATCCTACAAAATGGCTTCAAGAACATCATTCCCCTCAAAAACAATGCCTGCTTATATTCTGCTATTTAAGAAATTTACTTTCTCAGGCCTTGTTTGCTTTCCTAAAAGGAACTCCATAAAGTTTTTTAAAACAAAACAAGAAAATTCAAGAAATAAGTTTTATAGCGCCTGCAGCGAAATACAGTCTGTTGCGGTCACATCAAAGGAAATTTGAAATTATTCCTTTTGGACAGGCAATTTCATTTTGCTGTTAGAACGAATATAAAGGACAAGATAAACAAAAAGTGGGCCCAGTTGTGGACACGTTTTATACTCGAGATTTAGATAAACAACTAAGACAAGGAAATTACGCTGGAGATGGAGGAAATCCCTTGACGAAAAACGAAATAATAATAAAAAGAAAATGATTGTAATAAAACTTCCGGTGTATTTCAATGACACACACAGACTCTTTTAAAGAATTCATTTTAGAATTCTGTAAAGTTAAACAGTTTATTAAAATCCTCAGTTTTTTGCTATTAAAAATATCAATTCGGAAAAGTTTTGAAAATTGTTCAGACAGCATGGCGTTCGGAAGGTCACAAATTATAATTAAACATTCGCTCTTTTTGTGTTTGGAGTTCTTGCGCCTTCAAAACCGGCCTTTTAAAATGTTGAACTTAAAGCTGAAAAACTGCTTCAATACGGCTTTTATAGCACTTAAAGAGATTGTAAAGAATCAAATTCCTTTAAATGTATTTCTAATAAATAAAATGGCAATAGATTATGCGCTTAACACATTTTCACTTGGAATTGTTTCTTTACATGTTTGTCTTTCCGGCTGAGAAATTATTTTAAATTTATGTCATCACGATAATCCCAGTCTGTTTAATGCTTTTATAACAAAAGTTTAGAGCCAAAGTCTTATTCATAATAAAAGCTTAATGTGTTGACACGTTTCCATTGTTTCCATTTTCAAAAGAAGAAAAAATTTGCTCGCTTTTAATTCTGCTGTTGTATTTTTAAATAATATATTTTTTTCTATTAAATTTCACAATCAGGAATTGTTTGAAAAGCACTAAATTTTCTTTACAACCTACAAATAAATCAATTTAGTAGTGAAATATTTAAATTAAGCGCCATAAAATATTCGCACCGGCAAAATAGAGCAGCTGCTTTAAATTGCTGTCCTAACAATTTATATCGCACTTTTTCAACTTTTCTTCTTCTTCATGTGTTTTTTTTGTTGATATAAGACTTTCTTTAAAGACAAAAAAAAGTAGGACAAAGTTTTTTTGTGAAAGTGAAACGGTCGCGAATACGATTAAATGCAAGTGACTTCCTCTTCAGCCAGGCAAATTAAAATCAAACAGAATAAAAAGAAAACTTTTACTTCCACCTATAAAACTTGGCATAATACTGTCAACTCGAACTCAGGATTTAATACACTCTCAATACGTGCACATGTACGTGTGTCTGTGTGTTTTTGGTTGTTATAGAAGATACAGTTTCTGCCAATATCACGTTACAAGGAAGAGCCCTTCGCTTCGGCATAAGGATGTCTATTATTTTATGCAGCAGCAGACATTTACGATGAGTAAATTTGATGGCTCTTTTAACAGGGAAGTACAGTTAAGCAGCCAGCATTGAGGGAAGAGGTACAACATTAAATTGCTCTTGCAACAATTACCACGAAATGGTCTCTTCTCCTCCCTCAATGACCAATAAGCAAGTTTATGTTTTGTATATCATATTACATATCGTTACCTAAAACGCAGAAGGTCCTATCTAACAAGCAATTCTAAAATTAATCTTCTTCTAAATAATCACAACAAAAGAGAGCCAAATTTGTAGAAGCTAAAATAGCGACTCTATTTACGCTGGAAAAATTCGCGTCAAAGGCCTTTTTAAAATGTTTTGTTTTTACATCTCCTGTAAAAGTATCGAAACGCTTTATAGGGCATTTTACCTTTCAGCTAACGATATTGTATTGTTTTTATAAAGACGAGTGTACAAAGAGTCGTTGTTTTTGATGTTCCAAATTGTTTGTCATCATCATTTTTATTAAAGTCGTAGTAAAACGGTTTTGACATTTTATTGCACAAGTATTTTATCGTCCTCATGCATAAACCTCCTCAATAACCAGCTGACAGATGGCTGGTTGGTGGGGTACTTCGTTGACAGAAAATTATCAGATTTTTATATGAAACCTCGTCACTCTCCGCCGTCTTCAGAAACGATTTTTCTTCTATGGCATAATGCCATAAAAGAGTGTTACAAAATACAATCGGCAGGATGTCTTGCAGCAAAAACATTTTACGATTTGTACGCCGTGAATTGGCTTAATTACAAAACCTATTAACTTTTAAAATTCTCTATGACGCTAAAGGTCAATGGAAACGCAATTGTTGAGACAATAATAAATATAATTGAAATGAAAGTCTATAGCAAATTAAGCCATCATCGCGATAATATTTCACTGTTTAAATCAAGGACAACACGATTAACAAAAAACTATTAATTATGACAAGAAATCAAAGGAATTGTTGTCTTGCATGAGAAATTTAATAATTATAATTAAATGACTTGTAATTATTTTATTGTTAATTTTGTTTGAATAAATTTTTTTTTTTTTTTTTACAACATCAATTTATTAATTTTGACACAATTCTGTTTAAAATTTTGAATTAGGAACACTTTCTGGACATCTAAAAGCAAAACGTTCTATTTTTACACCGAAATCGATTTCATCAATTTACAAATTATGACAGTTTTGGACTGAAATGCTTCGAATGAATCACACGAAGAAATAATTTCCCAAACAAATCAACTTTAATAAGTTTTTTGTAAAATTTTGTACGCTAAATTGCAAAAATATTCTTTGGGATGCTGAATCTAATTTAATATATAAGTGAAATATAAAAATAAATTTTAAAACTGCTTTAATGCAATTAAGTTTGAAGCATTTTTCAAAACGCTCAAGTGCTCAATTCCCAGTTGACAAACAGCTTTTCACATTTGAGAAGAGTTTGACATTTTATTGCCCGCCCACTTTCTCCTTCAGATTTTAATTTAATTTTAAGTGTCTCATTGAGAAGAAAAACCAAAGTTTTACTAAAACTACACACGTCTACTCATATGTGTAACAACAACAACAGCAGCAACAGCAGCAGCAACATGCAGTGAGTTAAAAACAAAAGTTCCTCGGCAGGATCTAACGAGTTGAAAACAAACTGCAATTATTTGCCAGTTACTGATTTAGCAAAAGTTTAAAAATCTCTGGCCACTTGAGTATGAAGTTGGGTTGTGTGGCACATCTCTATACGAATCAAACATGCGGCTGGCATTTGCATGAGTGGCAGTGTCGGTTTCGTGGAATACGATTCCTGATGTGTGTTTTGAAGACAAAAAATAGAAATAAAATATAGAAACGAATCAGTCAGTAGCTAACAATTACATTCGCATCTCTAACTTAATTGCAAACTTTTAACTGCTTTTTTCCTACTTAATTGCAACATTTTAATCTTTTGTTAAAACAAAAGAAGAAGAAAATACCAACAAAAAAAAAAAAAAATATCTGAAACTTTTTAATGTTTTTTTTTTGTGTTGGTGCTTCTCATTTCATTTTCCATAAAATTTAATTCAGTTGCCGTTCACAACATCAACTCGCTGCTCAGAATGTCATGAGTTAAATACAAGATAATAATTGAAACTATTTGCAATATCTTGAAGCAAAATTAAATTCACTAAGTCTTCAGCAAAACAAAATTTTGAAATGAATAAAATATCTATAAATTTTTTTTTTTGCATAAAAAACAGAAACAAGTTTTCGGCCAAAAGGATTCCAAAGCCAAGTAGCGGAAAATAAAAGCATGAAAGGAGAAAAGTTAGAAGAAATAATAAGAAAATATTTTATTTTAACAAAAAATTTAACTTTTAATGGCAGACAAAATGAAATCAAGAAGACGAAAAAGCTTTTCAACTTTCAGCAGCGAACTGAATTATCCGCAAATTAAAAATAATTTCGAGATCAGCAGCAGTGAATTTAAATTAGAAATGAGATCAGAGTCATAAAAAATATTATTTATAAAATTATAATTTTTATAATTTTTTTATTTAAAAAATTATAATTTTTAAACAAGTCCTGTTGTGTCTTGTAAATCAAACTGTTCATTGTGGCGAGAATATCAAGCAGAGGCGCAGGATGTTGCTGCGGACATGCCAGGCCATTGGGCTTAACCAGACGAATACTACTGCGAATTTTGGCAAGACTTAAGGAACATTCTCACTTTTCTATTTTTCACAGGAAAATGACTATTTTTTGTTGCCCAAGAAGAAGGCATTTTTTGTCAAAGTATTTCCATTCAAAAGTTGCGTAAAGAATTTCTTAATATAATTCATTTTATTTAAAAAATATTTAAACTTTTTCTTGTTCATATTTGCCTGCACATTTCTGAAATTTTTCTTTACCCGTTTGCAACGTTTATCCTTTTTCTAAACATGAATAAGTAATTTCAAAAGGAAAAAAACTTAATCTTTTCAAATTTATTAAATACGTTCCTTTACATTTTCAAGGTGCTTCAAAAGCTTAAGCGAACAAAAGGAGAAATAAAAATCGTTAAATCATCGTTACGTTATTCGTTAGACAAAAGTAAAAGAAAAGGATTTTAAAATGATTATTCATCCTCTAACAGAAATAAATCGAAAATATTACGTTTGCCAACGACCATCAGTCAAAGGAACAATAGAAATCGGAAAAGGAAAAAAGGAGATGTGCTTTGAAAGACGATCACTAATAACCGACATTTAAGCTTCAGCTTAAAATGGTACAAACCAATACATGACACGTGTAACCTTTTCAATGGTGGACGAGTACATGCGAACAAATAATAATTCTTCAATATCACTCGTACTTGAGGTTAAAGTAAAAGAGAACAAGTTCCAGAAGTTTTGTTAGGTTTCAATGGAATTAACTCAGAATGAGTTAATTTATTTCCCAGAGAAAGTAGCAGCCAAATATTTTATATGTTCATCCATTTTATACGTTATTCGTATTCGTATTCGTTACTGCACAACAGGTTGGAAAGTTGCAGCACATAAAAACATCCTCCTACGGGTGCATAACAAATTTTATACTTCCTGGTGTTTATTTCCGGTTTCCTGTCTTTTTGTATTTTATTGCTGCATAAACAGCAGACATCAGTCTTGTGATTTCCTATCAAATTTATGTTGACTTACAGTCAATGTCCACGATGAGTGCTCAAAAGAAGCCAAGACTTTAAAGGAGGCTAGAAACTTGGGAACTGGAAGCATTTGTGCTGTAATAAATAACCTCATTGAACGTGTTCATCCAACAGATATGAAATATTCAAAAAAAGGTTAGACATGTGCTCGCATTTTAGCATCTTCTAATAAAGTGTTTTTGAAAATAATACTTTTTAATAACACCTTAAGAGGCAACGTGGAAACAGTCCTTCCGTAACCAGGTCTTTAAAAAAAATTTGTGTTCTACATGAAAGGAAATACCTTTAAAAGGCTTTATGAAATACCTGTTAAGGAAGTCTCTTTACAGAATGCACCTTTAAAAGAAGGACGAACTAGAACAAAACGAACTTTAACACGAAGAAGATTTTAAAAAATTACTTATAAAAAGGACTGCAGAAAGTCCTTTTAAAAAATAAATCTGTGCGACTCGTTTTGACTTGCCGCTGCCAAAATATTTATTCAGTTTATATTACCGGCAGCAACCGTTTTTGTTTAGACAGAAAGTCATTTCGAAATATTTCAAATGGAATTTTGAAAGACTATTTTCAAACAAAGTTTTTTAAAAACTTTTTAATTTCCTTTTTCTTTAATATCAACATGTTACAAGTTGGTTATAATTATTATAATTATTTTTTATTTCGAACAGCACTCAAGATTATGACACCGATCATGTACTTTATGAAATACGAGTTCAGTTTAAATCCCCAAATTTACATTTCAAAAAAGTATTTTTGTGAAAAAAAAAGAAAAACAAAATTAGTGGAAAAAGTTTTTGTGAATGTTTTACTTTGATTTTGTTAATGAAAATGTTTAAATTATGTAACCACTTATAGAAACTTAAGAAATGCTCGCCAATAAAGTTGTTTCATAAAAAACCAATGAAAGTCTTCTTGAAGATTTATTCTTTTAACATTTAACAGCAGCTGCTTTTAATTTGTAACTTTCCAGCACTGATTTTATTGCCGGGCGAAAACAGGGTTGTATTTGTTAGATGGGACTTAAAACCAACTTTAGAAAAGGTTGTAGCAAAATCATTTCTTAAGGCAACACCACGATTCAATAATAATCAATCGTAGTTAAAACCACGTCTGTGAGAAAACCCTATCAGAATATATTTTTAAAGAACATGAGTTAAAAACCCCTGTTTTAAACAACCTGCCTTTAAACTAACTATTGGCTTTAAGAGAAAAACTCGTATTCAAAAACTGTCTGTAGAAATTTATTTGAATCGTAGACAATCCCTTCATAATGCAAAACATTTTGAGCATGAGAGACAAGTACTTTTGAAATTTGTTAATAAATACTTTTTTCATCAGTTTGACGTCCCCTTACCCCCAACCCCTACAACAGGAAAGAATGCAAATTCTTTTTTTAAATAACACAAGAATATTTTAATAAAAGATACCGCACGACAAGAAGAAAATGAGATTTGGGAAGCTGGGAAAATGTGGCTTGTAAAATTGAGGAAATTTCGTTCAAAGATATAAAAAGTTTTAACCCATTCGCTGCCAAGCCTAAATCATATAGTCATTCCCATTGCCAGTTATGTTTTGAGTGTTATTGTTTACCAAAACTGTGTTATTTCATATATAATCATTTACAAGCAGAAAACTAAAGACGTTGGCAATAGGAAGGCAGAAGGACTCGATATCCTTTTTCGTATTTACGTACGTTTTAGTAGAAAAACAACTAATAAATCATGCAAATGGATGAAGTAAAGAAAATGGAATAAAACGAGACACGTTGCGAAAATTGGCAACACTTAGAAATTCACTATTGTCGATTACAGTGTCTCGATATTACTGTCCGAGCTGCCCTGATAAACCTCCATTATTGTTACGAATCCTATCATGAAGATAAGATATCATAAGTGATTTAGTTGCTATAAAATTTTGTTATAAATACACGATGACGTTGATTTTTGGGTGTAAGATCATTCTCTACAAGAAATAAAGTATATTTTTTGTACAAAATTTTATTTATAGTATTTTTTAATTTTTTTACATATTTATATCACATTTGTGGCAAAAAAAAAATTTGCAGATTCAAAAGTCTGCATGTTATAATATATTTAAAGTAGGACGAGTATACTCGTCCTTGGCAGCGAATGGGTTAATACGAGATTTTGTTGCTGCCGTTAAGCGATTGTGTGACTTGTTTGGGTGTTTCGTTTGCTTCCTGATTACAGCTTTTTGGGGCAAAAATGGAGCCATATTTGTGTCTGCTCATTAACGAACTGCAGTTGTGATGCTTCTTAAAATGAATTTATTTTGTGGGAAAGTGAAAAAAAATATCTGCTTTAATTTGTATCACATCATGCAAATTGGAAGGGCGGTAGGAGCGATTTGCATTTTTGAATCAAGTGCTTTTACGTGATTTAATTTTACTTTTATAAATTGTTTAACATAAAATACACACTAAACTGCTGTTGAAGTACTTTAAACAAGCCACGAGCGTACGCTGGTTTACAATGTGATTAAATTTTACGGAATATTATGGTTTCCACGTGATACACTTGGCTTGCGGTTTGCGTTGCAGAGGTTTTAATAAAAAATATAAAAAAAAACTTTTAATTTGTTAATTTTTTATTCAACTTGAAGAGAGAGAAGTAAGAGATAAAATATTAAATGAAAATAAATCTGCATTTTAATTTTTAAATGTGGAATATTATGATTTAGCGATGAAAAGCGAATATTAAATGTTTTCTGCACTTAAAACGTTACGCGTCTTCTCAGGCAATAATTTTTTATTGAATTTAATGTGGAAACAATAATTTTGTGTTCCAAATAAATATCTTCGTTGAATATTAAATTTATATGTAATCATTGTTTGTTTTATAAGATTATTTTATTTACTACGCGGCACACTGGGGGATTTTGGCATAAAAATATTATATAAATATATTTAAAAAAAAATTTAAATAGTTCTGAGATTTCTAAGTGGTTAGTCCAGCTGTAATAAAATGTCAAGTAACATTTAAAAAGGTGTTGCTGAGCTTTTTTATAGTTTGGATTTTCTATCATTAAAAAGGACGGAAGGCTCAAAGTGGGTCACTTCGAGTATTTATTTTATTTTTTGTTTTGTAACTGAACTAGAGAGGAGGGGACAGTGTCAAGAGGACAGATGATATATAAGATAGAGGTTTTTCTTGTATCTTTTTTATTTTTTACTTCGCCGGAGAATTTTTTGCTTCCGGCACCGGCGAACCAGGGATCGTAGTCTTGTGTTAATGACCAAGGAAATTTAGTAGTTTTTATTTAACAAAAAACCATTTGTTATAGATAGATTTTTTTAACCAACATCTTAAAAAAAGTCTCCAAAATTTATGGAATTTATCGATTTAAAAAGAAATCAAAGTTTTGAAACTTTTTCATTCTACTTTTTTGCAAAAAGGGAAGAGAAGTCTTTTCCGATTGACGAATTCTCTTCAGTCTTTGTTTAACAGTCAAATTTTTAATATTCGAAAGAACGTTTTAGGAAAAATTTCAAGTTGAAAATTTTAACATAATAAATCGAAATAATTAGAACGAATAAAATGGAACGAATTATTTCCAACATGATGGAAAAAGAGTAAAATATTCAAAAACATGAAGAGAAAATATAAAAATGTGTCTTACCTTTCTTTGTTGCGGTAACTGATCAATAAAATGGCCTGTAAAAAATTTGAAAAGAAAAAAAAGCGTTAGAATTTGCTTTTAGGAGAATTAAGCGACAGAAATATATCTAGTGACATCATGGGATATCAGTATTAAATATCATTTTTAAATATCTTTGCGTTCCACCAATACAGATGAATCTGTATTGAATGAGCAGATATGCACGATATAAATAGTTTTTTAAAGTTCTTAACATAAAAGTGATTCTGGATTAACAATAAAAAGAAATTTATACATGTGAAATGATAATAATTAAAGTGTATCAGTTCAAGCAGCAACTTTCAATGCAAGCAAATCCCAAATAATTAAATATTTTATGTGCCCAACTGCAAATAAAAACAGTTCCAGTCGTACAGTTTTTGTCCACACAGTCTGTGAACTTTGTATTCGATGTATATTGACATTCGAGAAAATATTTTATAAAACTTATTCTGCTGTCTTTTATGCAAAATATTGTTAAAAGCCTTCGCAAACACTGACCGACAGGAAAAGCAATAATAAATATATTCCATTTCAATATTGACATCGCATTTAAGCCGATCATAAAAATTTATATAAAAATATATTAAAAATGATAGAAAAAAGTTAAAAGTTTATAAGCTGTTTCGTATCAAAGATTTACTGATACACTTTTCCCAAAACTTATATTTTTTGTACAACCAAAACACTTGGGTAGCCCGAAAGTTTAAACGTTTTATTATATTTTCAGGAAATGTACATCATAATCAATGAACAGCATTAAAGGAACGTACGAAAATCAAAAAGTATCAACAAAATTTGAAAAAGAAAATATATACAAAAAATAAAAAAGAGTACATAAAGTTGCCCCCAAAGACATGTTTATGGAC
This sequence comes from Linnaemya vulpina, assembly GCA_963675445.1. Lineage (NCBI taxonomy): Eukaryota > Metazoa > Arthropoda > Insecta > Diptera > Tachinidae > Linnaemya > Linnaemya vulpina. The sequence goes on along the minus strand of OY776278.1, from coordinate 86,676,044 downwards.
AGGAAATTACAAAACAAAGAAATAAAGTTAAGGAATGGCAAGTAAACAAATTCAACTGCCAAACTGCCACAAAGGACGGATTAAAAAAAATGCTTAACAACGGCAACAACTGAAAATGTAACAACACACTTTGGCAATAAAACTTACTGCTCAATAATATTGTGCTAACAAGCGGGCTCTTTGCATTTCGACCAACACAACTTGACCGGAAAAAAAAGCAAAACACATAAACAAAAACCTAAAGGAATAAACTGCAAACAAAAGGAAATAAATTCAACATACAACACGTCACATGTTGTTACAACAGGTTGAGTTGATAAACAAAAAGGAAAAACCGCAGCCAAAACCTCGAAAGTCTTGCATGCTACAACTCGTGTGTTAAGAAAACTAAACAAACACTTTAAGTTGGACGAAACAAAGGCAATAAATAAACAACGTGGTTTGACTTACTTCTGTCACAGTGCATTTTTAAACAAATAAACACATACACACACATTTCACTTTATAATTTGTGGCTGCAGTTTTACTTTTACAAAAATTTGCATGGCGAACGGCCTGATTTTTATTGTAAAACACTACAAACTGGTCGAATTTGGGACTTAGAAAATGATCAAAAAATCTTTAAGCATTTCCCAAACTCAAATCCAAAATCGAGCGAGTCTCATCTCTGCGTAAATATTTTGGAAATTCATGAAAGTGGTAACAGCCTGTCATATTTTATTCCAAAATTAATAGCGCTTAACGGGCGATTTATCGCAAAATTAAATTGGTGACAACTTTATTTCTAGAACTTGTCGCTATTCACTTGTTGAAATCGCTCATGTGATTCAAAGCCTTCAAATTAATTTTTACGATAAAATGTTAAGTCCAGATTTATAAGGACAAAATATATAACTCTTCCAGCACTGGAAGCTAATACGGTCAGATTTATTGGAAAAAGTAGTCTAAAATGGGACTGAATTTGCCGAAAATGAAAAATAAATGCCATTTCCAACAATATTTCTGTCTTGTGGTAAAAAATTTTAAGTTTGCATGCAGCTAAAAAAAACACCCTTTACAACATATTGTGTTTAAAAGTTAATAAAATCCTTTTTATTACTATTTTCTTTCGTGCAACATTTTAATTGAAGCTTTAAAATTTTATGACACAAAAGTGTCATGATTAAATTGAAAACTGACTGGTCATGTGAGCAACCAGAGTTGGTAGGCTGTAATATTTTTTTCTCTCTTTTTTCCACACAAAATACATTTAAAAATTTACTTCAAAACTCCATTAGCTTAAGTATTTTTTATTGTAGCGAAACCGAAAGTTATTAAAGTGTTTGCAGGTTTATTAAATGTTTATTTTAACGAAAGCACACAATAGAAGGCAATAAATTAATGAAAGGGGGAAAGGAAGGCAGGAAGCAAGGCAGAAATAAATTAATGAATAAGAAATTATCTCAAACGAATGCCTCGATATATAAACTGATGAGGAAAATAAAAAAAAGAAACAAACAAACCAACCAGTTGAATGGAAATACAATAACTGCGTATGAAAGAAAATACTCGGAATAATCAAGTCAGTGAAGTTTATTAAAAATGCATGAGTTCACAGCTTAAGAAAAAGGCAATTGATTTTAACTTCCATAAATCACAAGCAATAAAACAAACAAAAGCCTAATAAAAGAAAGCAAACAAGCAAACAAACAAACAAACAAACAAACAGGCAAACAAGAAAGGAAGGAAGGAAGAATCAATGAAATAAATTAATAAATGAACCACCGCAGTCCTCCCACTAGATCTCGAAGCAGACCAAACACGACGACAGCTAATCCAGGGGAGAGGACATAAACGCAACCGAAATATGGCATTCAACAATTGAAGGCCCGAAGCCGAACGCTGTTAATTTGGTTTTTATGTTTCGGCTTAATTTGATTTTTATTTTTTATTAGGAAAACATTAAAATGCTTTCATTTGCACAAATAATGGCCTGCAGCTCCAAATAATTATTTTCTTTGTGTAAATAGTCGCCATAAGGAAATGTTTCCGAGAGGCGGGGAGGTGGGTTGAATTTGCCTGCTTTGAAATGTTTGTCTGCTGGCCTTTTTTCATAAGCAAACAAGTTTTCAATAGATATCGTAGCGTGCAAGAAATTTTAATTCTATAGAATTTAAACTAAATAAAACAACAAAAAAGCGCTAATTTGTAGAAAATTAACAAAGTAACAGTCTGTCCCACGATTTCACTGCACCTCGTTCCACCGAATCATTATATTTAAGGCAAAAATTCAATCTCAATTTTTCTTTTTAATTTAACTACGCGACAGAACGGTGTGTAGTGACGATAAGATTCTTGCTGCTTTCATTCAAAATATTGAGGAATAATTTCTTATTCCCAGACTCTCTCGTTACTAAAGGGTGTTTCAGCAAGAATGCCCCGTTTTCATTTTAAAATAAAATCTCGTATATTTTTATTGGAAGTAAAGAAGACAAGTTCCTATCAATAATGGAATAAAATAAGCGCCCCTACGGGTCTGATGACAAGCCATTAATCTTTTCCTGAATTCCCATGACTTTTTCACAGAGATGTGATTAATAAGAAAAACGTCCAATAGAAAAGTAGTTCCGCTTTGGAAAATCTTCCGTCCCATTGTTCTAATTTTAAACAATTTTCTCTTATGATTTTCGTAAGCAAAACCCTGTTTGGGATAATTATTTCTTTTGCATTTAATTTTTTTCTTTTAAATTTAAAGACAAGTCATTTTACAAGTATTTAAGTAATTTTTGGAAATTCAAACTCACATGGGCCCATAAATACTCATGCACATGCTTGTCATTTTCATTTAATGTGTGCAACAATAGCATTTTACTACAAAAGAATGAAAAAACATTCATGGATTCTTTATGATGTTAACTTAAGACCTTGAAAATTCATATGCATGCCATGGAATTAATGCGACACAAATTATTATCCTGCCAGGAGCCAATATGTTTTATATCTCATACAGGCAGTGTGTGCAGTAGTTTAAAAGTAGTACTCATTTATGAATACGTCTGTTACTGTTCAGCAATCGGAGAAAATTGTCTAGCCGAAATGCTTTTTTATTATATCTGATGGCTTTTAACGACTTTTAATAAGAAACTTTTTTCTTTTGCTGTTTTAAATGCAAATTAAAAATTATCTATCGTCTTGTTAAACAATCAATAACTTTGTATTATACTTGTATGTATGTTTACATGTATCTGTATGTGTATGTGTATGTGCATGTATAACTATATGGATGCATTATATTTGCTAAATTCAGAAGTTCTATTAAATTGTTTGAATTAGTAACAATTAAAACTAAAAACAATTTCTAACAAAATTTTTAATATAAAAATTTGAATATATAGTTTTTCTTTTAATTTAAAACTATTGTTTGAAATTGGTTTTCCAAATACTATTTTAAACAATTTAACAGGGCTTGTGAACAAGTCTATTGTTTCACTGTCTGTAAGGATACGACCATATCCATAGACAAACATTTTAAATACTTAAAAATGCTAATTCCTGCACTGCAAAATACTTTTAGTTCTGAGATAGCAAAATCTGCCAGTAAAATATCTTTTATATCAGGTCAAAATCATTTTGGCATAACCGTGAATTTTTTGTAACGTATTTACTGTCAGCAGCATCTCTTCAACTGCTGTATGAAATTTCGCTATAACCGGACTTGCCGTTTATGAACTGCAGTATTAGTTAAATTTTGTTTAGTCCCCACTGTGCAACTGAACCGATATGAATGGAACTATGGCCATTTAACTCAACTTTTTTAAATCACCAAAAGTTTGTTACGCGCTATTGAGAAATTTCGTTTTAAAGGTATCCGAATTGTCGGCATTCTACCACAGTTGGAAATTAAACATGAAGTTTAACGAATTCGTAAATTTCTTAAATTTATAATGCCTTTTAGTATAAAACAAACGTGATCAGCAATTCCGAATATTACGCTGAACGCAGCACTGCTTTTGCCTCTACCAAAAGAGAACAATGGCAGCTGCACTTCCAGATCTACATAAAAAATCATGAATTTTCCCTTAGTTTCGGTTTACATTCTGAAAGTTTTCATTCTGAAATTTTCTCAATGAGAAGAAGCGAAAGAATACAAATTTCATAAAGTCAACCAAAATTTACAAAAGAAAAGTATTTTTTTATTTTTCTCTTGCGCAAAAAACGTACCTTTTACAATCTTGTAAAAGAAAAAAATCCGTTCGCTTAAGGATTAATTTATCTTCTTTGCAAACTTCATGTGAACAAGAAGGGGTTAAAGGAATATTTATACACGTCCATGTTCATGTTTAATACGAGTACGTGTTTTACAGCTGAAGCAACAGTGTAAAATTTTCCAACAACCAACAACAACAGCAACAGTGTTTAATTCTTGTGTTAAATATTAAACGAAGTAAAAATATCAGATTTATAGTTGCATGCAACCAACGTTCTTGCACTACAACAACATCAAACAACAAGTGGCCACCAAAAAAATAAAAATTAAAATTACATGAATAGAAAAAAAAAAACACGAAAAGTCATGTTCTCAACTAGAACAAACGGAAACTAAGCAAAATGGAGAAGAGTGCGGCGGAAAGAAGAAACGTGCAACACAAAATGATGGCAGTACAATACAACAAACAGACTTCATTTAAGGGTTCTCTGTAACAATTAAAAGCAAAAATAAAAATGAAAAGGACGATAAGGAAGGAGGCGAATATGCTAAAAAAGAGAATTTAAAGGATTAATAACACCGTCCAAGTTTATGCTGGTTAACATGCAAACACATGTTTTGTTAATTTAGTGTCATTAAACCGGCAAGGGCGCGCAGCACTTTAAGCCTTTTTGTTCAAAAAAAAAAAAAAAAAAAAAAAAAGATAAACAGACACAATTTGAAATAAAATTACGAAACTTTTAAATGCAAAGCATGACTGCTTCAGGAAAAATAAGCAAAATTTCAAGGCCCATATAAAATTTCAGCTAATTTTTTAAACAAGAAATTAGACCCTCCTTCGGTCAATTAGTTAAGGACGAATTTTATCTTGCGTTTTACATTCCTTTTTTAATTTTAATTTTTTTTGTCTTGCTATTGATTTTATTTATTTTTTTTCGCAACAGCAGCAGTTGAAAATTTTATACACAATTTGTAAATGTGTAAAGTCCTTAATTTACTACAACAGCAAGAACAACAATTTTCATTTGTGCTACTATTTTGTTGCTTTTGTGATGCTAATTTTTCTTGCCATTAAAAAAAGAAATGCCAAATAAAAGCAACAACACTTGTCTTCATTAATTTAAATACTAAAAAGAAACAAAATTCACTGCAGTATCCTCTCTGCCACACCCTGCCTTCCCTCCCACAATCCAACCTCTACAAATTGCCGTTGAAATTTTAATTTTTCCGTTTTACCTCTCATTTCCTGTGTATCTTTCACCGCATAATCCTGCAATCATAATCTATTTATTTCATTCTGGGCAAACAATTTTTTCCCGTATCTCTCTGCAGTGTGTCTGCCAACCGACCAAGGAAACAGTGTAATAATAATAGTGCCTTGTCACCAGGGAGTAGCATAATGTAAATGTTTTTGTTTAGTCAAAATAATTTCCGTTCTACCAACTATTCAAATTACTAAAAGGTGAAAATAAAGTCATAAAATTATATGGAGAGAAATACGAACGGATTGAAATAATGTTGAGTTAAAGGCAAAAGAAAAGAGTAGGATGTTCTCGAGGGTTGTTAAAATATACTTAAAATTAATTTAATATGTGGGAAGGTGTAAAGGACTTACAGAATATTATAAATATTTATTTTAAGTGGTAAAAAATTTAACGCCATTTAGTGTTCTAAATCTTCCAACCACTTGTACTCCTTGAAATATGAAAGTGCGTTGCATTCTTGGCTTGTTAATATGAGCAGCCTTTCCTCTTCATTAATGCCCACAATTTCTAATGATTCAATATATTATTTGCACTTTGCAAGGAGTGCTAATACATATCAAATTTATGCCGTAATTAGCAAGTTAGTTTGAATATTAACACATCGTAAGAGGTTTCAATGCTCAAACTTTATGAATAACACCAACACAGAGACTCTATTAGAACATCTAGAGCACAAATATTAATAATGGAAACCCCTATAAGAAATATTGCAGCATCAACAAGGCAAAATGTAAAATTTGTAAACTCTGAAACTTTATTAAACTTTCAAAGGAGCAAGGAGCAAACACTTCCACTGTAATCATTATTGATGTAATTAATCATTGATGAGACAACAAAAAATATTCATAAAAAATCTGATGATTTTTGCTTTCACGAAAAATGTTAAACAAGAATTTTATAAATTGACAGACTTCATGTATTTAACACGGCGTACAATTTTGTTTTATTATAGTTTCATGACATGAAGCTCTCACCAAAAGTCTCTTAAAATGATTAAATCGTAACAAGTTTCGCTGAAAGTTCCACGCTCAGCAGCACGAGTAACTTAAATGTTCTACAGAGAGCCTCAAGCAACGGCAACAAAAAGGACACCACCGATGGTTAGTTTGGCAAGGAAAAACACAAGAAAATTAAACAAACAAGCAAACGAAAAAAAATTGCTTCAATGGCCTTAAAAAGAACACTCACACCATCAATGTCTGCTGCCCACCTGTCCCTCTGCCTGCCTGCCTGCCTACCTGCCTGCCTACCTGCCTGCCAGCCGTGCTTGTCAGCATCTTAACGACAGAAAAAAAGGGGGGGAAAAAGGAAAATGATGACTAAACTACGCCACTAAACATGCTAACTTGACTTGTTTGCATGCATTCCATTACAGATTTCGTTCATTTTTTTTTCTCCTTTTCTGAAGCACAAAATCATATTTAAAATGCAAGAAATGCTGAAGTATAGAAAATAACTACGAAAAATTTCACAGCATCTGAATTCACAACAAGTTTATCTGGAAATTATAGCAAAACATAAAAATGTTTTCCAGCCGTCATCAGCTGAATGGTACGACAGTTTGAATGCAGATTTAAATACCAAAATTTTGCTTAAATTTAAAACGCAATTAGTTCTGTTGTGAAGATTCTATAACAAACTGAATCTGAACAAACAAAATGAGTTTCGCAAGATAAGCGCAGGCAGGTGTCTGGCGGTATAATATTTTTAGAAAAAATTCCCTAATTAAATTGTTTTTTTGTACTTCAAAAGTAAATATTTGTATTTTTGTTTTGAAAACCAAAGTGTACTAAAATGTTGTGCTAAATTTTGTACTAGAATATGGAATCTATTAGTTTTGAATCTTCTGTTCAGATTTTTGAAAGTTTGAATAGTTTTAGATTTTTACGAACGCTGCGAATTTCCATCGTTTATAAATTTCTTCACATGTAAATTTTATCAGCGGTTTTAAATGTGCTGAAATTTATATTTTGTACTAAAATTTAATTTTGTAATGAAATTAAATAAATGGTTTGCTTAATTTTGCATATTTTTGCCGAAATTAATGTTTTGTATCACATATATAATTTTGTACTAAAATTTAAATTTTCTAAATATATTTGTACGTTAAACTAAAATTTTAATTTCACGCTAAAATATCTATTTGATACCTAAATTTATGTTTTTTACTGGCACAAAAATGTTCTACTAAAATTTATATTTTGTACTAAAACTAATTTGTTGTACTAAATATATATATTTTTCTAAAATTCATATCTTTAAACCGAAGTTTATATTTTGTAACACAAATACTACTTTGTACTAAAATTTATATTTGTACTAAAATTCATATTTCAAACTTTAAATAGTTATGCTACCATTTATGTTTTGTGAGGAAAACTCAACAATTCTGACATATATTTTTTTTCGAAGCTTAATTTAGTACAACTATTTATCTTGTACTAATATTCAAATTTGCAGTTTTAATGACCCACCACAGCAGAAGCGATTCTAGCTGAGGCTTTTGCAGCGGAAAGTTTTAAAGGAAACGATTAATTATCCACACTTTCTGTTAGCAGCTCATAGAGGAAACGGTAGATGTCTTTATAACAACGTCGGAAGGGTTAATATCTGTTGTTTATCAGTAAAACAAACTTTTGTGTGGTTTTTTTTTCTCGCATAAAAATAAAAACAATATTTGCCACGAGATGAACATAAAGAATCCAGAGTTAATTAAAACAATTTCAATTTCCCTAGAAACCTGCTGTCGGCTGTGTGTGCATGTGGTTGATTGAAATGTTCACTAGAAATGCGTTGAGTTTCCAACGAAAAGAAAAAAATTTACATTTTATCATCTCACGTATTCGTTTTCAACTAAAAACTGAATGCGTTGTGTATTAAAAGAAATTCCACATGCGTCCGCTTTCATTAATGCAAATAAGTTAAGAGCAAACAAACACACACACATAAACATACTCATACATAGAAAAACTTTAATACCTTTTGACGACAAATGCGTGGGATTATGATTAGACGCAAATCCCTAAAGTTTTTTAACAACAACTCAATCAGTCCGTTGTACAACAAACAGCACGCCCACCAACACGTTCCAGCAGTCAACCATCCGCGCTTTTGCTGCAGCAGACATCCGCTGGCATTTTCAAAAGAAATCGCAATTTCTACACGAATACAGACTGTTTTACTGCCGAACGTCAGGTGCGATATGATGTTACACAAACGTGAGCTGAAGAAACGTTGTCTTTTAATTTACGATTTTCCTTTTAAAGTTTCAAGGCATTGTGAGCTTCAGATAGAATCCTTCAGCTGCATGAAGAATACGAGTATTTTGCGTTTTTAATTTATTTAATTCCCGTCTATCCGTAAGTCATGATACGCGTCAACTTTTGTTTGTTTCGTTTTTATTTATTCATCTCTTTTGTTAACCTCCAACAAGCACAAAAGCAGCATGGAAATTTGACTTCGAGCCACCGTGTAAAACAGACATCAATTTTTAAATATATTTCGCTTCAATTTTGCATTAAGTTAATATTTTTATTGATCAAAAAATACAAGCAATCGACAGCCAAGCAGGTGTTTCGTGTTTCTATTAATTGTAATCCTTTTTAATAACTTGAATTAAAAATTAATATTATCAACGTCAAAAACACTTTCAACACTCGATATTTGTTATGCTCTTGATATTTAATTTTCAATTAATTTTAAAAATCAATTAAAATTTTGCTCTGCATTTATTTTTCATGAGTTTCTCGTGCATGCGAAATGTGTGTGTGTGTTCGTCGCTAAAATTACAAAATATTTATTAGAACTAAAAATGCGTCGCTAGAAATAAATGAAAAACTGTATGTCGGTACGCAACAGTGTTGCCAGGGAGAGTATAATAACCGTTAAATATTTAAAAAGACTTTAATGATAAATTGCATTCGGAGATTGTGTTCAAATACGAACGTGGCGCATTTTTGCTTTTGCATAAAAATAAAACAAAATATCGTATCTAACGATTCAAAGTATTAATTTATATCCGAGTTACAATAGCAGCAGTCTCAGAAGTTAATGCCTTCTTTTATTTAAAATAAAATAATAATAGTGTTTTACTATGCCAGATAAAATGGTAAAAATTGCCAAATAATTAAAACAGGAAAAAATTGAGTTTGTCAAAAATTTTCGCTTGAACTTCGTTAAAATTTTCTCTGAGTTCTGACTTTTAAAAAAGATTTTTACTTTCGATTTGCTAACAAAAAGGGTTTGATAATGAGACAAAATTTACACTTTTTAGTTTTTTTTTAACTCTAGGATATTTTTAACAGATCAAAATCTGCTCTGCATAGTTTTTAATTTTCCAAAATCTTGAGGTGATTCAGTTTGGGATAACGTCGCTTCGCCCCCTTTGAAGACGCCTTATGCAACCTGTAAAGGTAAAGCACCTCCTTAAATGCCGTATGCAATTTTATTACATTCAGACTAGCCGTTTAGAATCTTCAGAATTGGTTCAAAAGCCACTGCGGGGTATCACTGGTGCGTATGATTGTTGAAGTCGAAATAAAAATGTTACTCATACGCACATGATTTCTATTGACTGTCTATTTCACGAATCTACAAAAAAAATTTTCTTTCGTATAATTACATTTGATATAGATATACTTTTATAAAACTTGGTTTTTGTTTCATATAAAATTTTACGAAAGAACGAGTTATTTTGAATTTATAAAATAGGCAGTTAATTTAGCTCCTGTCCCACGATGTCACGCGATATCGTTCTGTCGAAAAGAGTACATTTAAAACAAAAACAATTTCTAAACTTTTGTTTTTTTAATGTATTTTGACGACAGAACGATACCGAGTGAGATCATGGGACTGGCAGTTATTTCTTCGCAGCGACCCTGAGAAGGTTTTGGGAAATACATACTTTCTTTAAATATATTTTACTTGTTTTTTACGATACACAAACCAGTGTTATGTCGTCCAAGGACGTTATGATGGAAGTGTAGCGGCTTTTGAAAACAGCTATACTGCTGTGATGTATAATTTGAAATTAAAATATGTCTCTGTGAATCAAAACACGATACGAGTAAGAGCTTAACAATCGAATGTTAAAAATTGAATGTTTGCAGCGATCAAAAGTTGTTGTACCAGCAGTATTTCAGATTTCCTTGTGTCCTTTTTTAAGCAGTCCTACAGTCCATTATGGCAGTAACTGATATTTAATGCAGTTGAATCGTAAATCAGCCACAACAAGGCGAACCCTGTGTGATTTCTAAGCTAATATTTCTAATTATTATTAAAATAAAAATTTTTAATTTCCAGCGAATATAAAATGTCAGTGCAACTTCATGCCATTCTGAATTATTTCATTTCTACCCTGCAGTTGGTATGAACTTAATTTAAAATGTTTTCTTTACATGTTTGTTCAGTGGTTTCTGGCTTGAAACAATTCAAATTTAAAACCGTAGAGGTATGAAATTTCCTAACAACACGTACGCTTGTGCAAATGCAACAACAAAAAGTGTTATTTAGTTGTTATTTAGGTGTTATGCAGCTGTTTGTTTATGCGAATTGTGGCTGCTGCGGTTGCATTGTTCTCAAATACCCAAGAGAAATACGTATTATTTTTGGTGAATTTAAAGGATGAAGTATAAATTTATGTTTGAATTAATAAACGGCAAGAAAAGCAAAAAAGGCTTTCGTTTTTATTATATAATTTGAAACCGAGTAAGACAAAATAGAGCGAAGTTATGTAAGAGTTTGGTTAGACTAAAACTTTTCAACTTTTCTGAAGATAAAACTGTAAGAACTTAATTGTCTATTTGTGCGATGCTGGGCGCTAATTAGCGAAAATAAAATAATTTATGATGCCGACGTGGGAAAACGTAAATGCTTTAAGCCTCAACAAATCGAATATACGATTTTTTACACATTTTTTATGAGATAAAAATACTGCGTCAATTGGTCTCGGTTTCATATTTTTAAGAAGAAAAATAATTTTTTTTTCTAAGACCGAATATTGAACCGAGAGCACTCTGTGACACTTTGTGCCATCGCAGAGTTATTTCCATTTACCAATTGGAAATTTATAAGAAAATGTCAACTAATTGTAGCAAAGTGATGCGAATACGGTGTCACAATATGCCATGAAGTCAATATGCAATTAAGTCGTTACCCAACGGAGCAGAGTTATGCAAAACAGTTCAACTGCGAATAAAATTATTAATTTAAAAATAAATACTAGAAAATAGTGCAAATAAAATTCGGATTATCGCATTATCTACAACGAGTATTTTCATATACAGGCCGGTTCGAAGGACCATAAATAAATAGCAAAAAATAATTACAATTCCAGAGACAATTTTCTGTTTCGGGTATAATTAAAATAAAGTAGACTGGAGTATATTCCTTCGGATGCTGATTTTTACTTTTAAGGCGACGGTTTGGAAGTCAATCACAATATTGACACTAGTGTACACTAAACGTTGACTTGCCATGACGTATGTAAAATGCCAAGTGTAATTTCGTATTAACATAAAATCATGTCTGCAAATTTTATGTAAATTTTCCTCCTAAACTTCTGTTCTTTAGTAATTAATTAAAATATTGTTTTAGACTACAAAGTTTTCTCTGCTGAAGTTAAAACGAAACTTGTTCAATTAAGGAATTTTAGCCGCAAGCCAAGAGCTGCCAGAAAACTTGGCAAAACCAACAACTGTATGTTTTCATGTAAGCATGTGTATGTGTACATAAATAATTGATGTATTTGTAGCAACAGTTTCAAATTTAAGTTTTCTCCCAATTAAATACTCAATATATATTTAATTATTTTGTTAAAGAAATATATGACTAAACACTTACTTTTGATGACTATTTAAATCCTTGCATACTGCTGTTTATGGTTTTTTAAAGCTTTTATATAAAATTGTTTATTCAAAACAAAATCTAATAGAAACAATGAACCGAATTCTTCAAAGAAGTCATCTGCATTGTTGTTATAATATCGTCAGCTATTGTTTTGTTGTTCTAAACACTTTTAACAAATACACCTGCAATTCACTTTCATAATTTTATTAATTGTTGTCGAGTGTCATACGCATTATTTATATGTAAATATATATAACTGTCTATGTGTTGTTTTAATTACATATATAGAACTGTTTAATGAAAGGAAAAAAAAAAACCAAACCACCACTAACTCATCAAAGAAACAAAAGAAGTCTTTAACACACAACAACAAACAATTCAGTTCACTTTACACACTTATTTGGGGCTGCCTATTAAAAATGTTTAATGTCTGTTTTACTTCTTCTTTGTTTGCTTTATTTCACCGCAAGCTTCCTTCTATTATTATTTTATTGCAATAAATGTAGCACAAACACAAGGTATCGTTATTATGACATATGAGTTTCTATTTGTTTAGCAAACAGCAAATGAAATAAATATTCCACAAAATGTATTCTCCGCTTTATGTGAACAACACGTTTATTAAACATCGAATGGTCGTTGATAAACTAACGGCATGCTGCTACATGTTCAAGTATTTTATACAATAAATTTTGCTAACATCACAACAGCAACAACAATTGTACTGATAAAATGAAAACAAATCAAATGAAAGAGAGCGAAAGTTGTTGAAAAAGAGTACAAATTCAAAGAGATTCTTTCGACGACTTGTAAGTGGTTTGTTTTGTTTATGATGAAGAATTCGACGAGTTTTATTTGAATGTTGCCAACTTTGATATAAAAATTTTAAACGGTACAAAAGAGTTTTTTACACATACACTGATACACACACATACAAATTACAGGATTTTTATTTTGTATTTAATCATTTTTCTTTTGTTTTCAAACTATTATTTCTTTAAAGTTGAGAAGAGTGGACATACTTTAAGTTTTGTTCCGTATTCCTTAAGATATGAAAATGTTCGAACTTTATTGAAAGACTTTATTGTTGCATACGAAATGTAAAGAGATCTCAAGTTTTTATTAGATTTTAGACTTTTTTTTGCTAATTCAATATATAGTTGTGTAACGAATAGGACGATATATGAAATTCCTTTCCTACTTTAGCAGCTGCAATTTAAAGAAAAAACAGTATTTACATACAATAAGTGTATTTACATACAATTATTTTCAATGTACATAAATAATAATTGATGGAATTTTGGCTACCGTACGATGCTAGTATTAATATCTACTTGGTATTGGAGCGCAGCCTTTCCCACCTTAATATTTACAAAATATTTGCCTCGTGTTAAAACTTGTTATAAAAATAATGCCGGTAGTTTAATTTCTATTGGTCACTTTTAACCCATTTAATATTTCATAACAAAAGCAAATTATAATAAAGATGGTTTAGTCTTAGATCAATTATTTTGTAAAATTTTAAAAAAATAATGTAGTACATTTTCCAAAAATTCAAATTTACTGAACGATAAATTGTCTTTGCTTCGCATGGAAAATTTTAAAATACAATTAATTATTTATGAATAGTTTATTTATATTTATTTTTCATTTCTGTCTAAAGAATGTCTAACCATATTTAAATTTTCTTTAGATATCTTTCTAGCAATTAAATTTAACTTTAAATATCTTAATATTTTCTACAGAACTTTTTGGATATTTTTTAGCAAAGAAATTAGTAACTTTTTTTATAAACATATTCGATGAATTTCTTTCTGTTTTCATTAAGTATTTTTTGCAGTTAAATTTCACTAATTTCTATATTTTTAATTCCCTTTAAACTTTGTTTTCCATCAATTCCTTATAAATAAAATATTCCCAATAAAATAGTAAATTTTTGGTAAAAAATCTATTTTAAAATACAGCAAAAAGGAAACCGAATTAGATTAGAAGAAGACAGTGTTGAGAAGACATTTGGAGAACGATAATAAAATGGGAATTCGTTGTGTCTATTTCATGCTGCCGACGGCAATTGTAGCTACAAAACGTGTTTAAAATGCACACAGAAAAATACCACAATAATATCTTCTCTCTGAATATAAACTTAATGAGATAATTAATCTCTTGTAAAATTATGTGAATGAACTATTTAGACAAAACAAACACAATAGAACAACAGCTTTTCTGGTTTGTTTGAATTCTTTTTTATATTTTATAATTTTATTTAATAGAAACATAAAAACCCAACTTGTTAAATTGCAGATTACCCAACTTTACTATCGCTAATCTCTTTGTTAAATTCATAACACAAATGCCATATTTTTAGATGACCTTTAATGAAAGACAAAAAGAGAAGAAAAAAAAAAATTGCATAACCCTGTATAAATTTCACAGTGGTTGTCATCATTATAAACATTTGAATGCATCTTGTAAATGTAACGTTAAGCGAACAGTAAACGGAAGTGTAGCAGTTTTACTAGCGCACGGAGGGCAACTGAAACTAATACAAGCCTTCAAACTTTTTCCAACAAAATGTCAGAATGTCTGTCCGTCTGCCTGTTTGACTGCCAGTTACCCAGTAAATCAGTCAGTAGAATGCAGGGGCTGCCTTAAACACCAGCGCAAACACTCAACCAAACCAAAAAATGCATCAACTGCTTAAGTTTATCTAACCATCACAATTATGGATACATGGATGGTTGCACGGTTCGTTGCATTGCCGGCTGGATGGAAGCACGGGTGGATGGGTGGTTAGCAAAACAAACCATCCCTCCATCCATCCATTCATATACACTCACATGGCTAAATTTTCCATTTAACAATATGTTGCTTTATGTAACTTGTCCAACTGTTCAAGAACTTCAAACGCCAAGAATATTTAATGGAAAAAACAGTGCAAAAGAAAAATTATATAAATATCGATTAGATAAAGTAGAAGAGTACACAAACTGACACAGTCATTGACGATTTTGCAAGCTCAAGGATACAGTTTCAGGTGCATTTTTCATGGCATGACTGACTGCAGTACAGCAGCAAACAAACCAACGGCCGACCGAGCATATAAACGACTGCCTAAGTGCCTGAATAGGCGAGTAAATGAATGAATGAATGAGTGAATAAATTTATAAAATGTTCATTCATCCATGCAACTATAACTCAAGGGTGTTTGCGAACAACATAAACGGCAAATGGGAGTATAAACACGTTCTTATCGAACACACACAATCCGAAATCGAAACGAAAATAACTTCTATTTTGTCTGGCATGAGAAACGCATTTTGCAACAACTTCCACAACAACTTGCGATTCGAATGGCGTAAATGTGTGTGCCGTAAAATAGATTTTTTTTTTCAATCAAATCTTTAGGTCGCCTTGTGAGTTGCTATTGAACTCATTGACGAACAAATAAGTCAAAATGTTAATGAAAGCAAAATTGATTGGGTTTTTATGATTTGAAATTTCAAGGAGCTTTTTGCGACTGTTGTCTCGTTTAAAAGGTTTTACTCCGTCAGAGGCAAATATGATTCGAAAAACAATTGGCAACCGATACTTTAAACCCCACTATTTGTAGGTTGGACATACGGTGCTTAATAAACGTGCAATATTTTTAAATAATCAAGAAAGTTGATGGGGGATCTCTTTATTTTTATAAAAAAATTTTAATTACATAAAGAATTGTTGAATTAAATCACAAAATTTCAAGCAGAAAGTCTTAAATGACAAACGAGTTTCAGTTCAGTTTTTCAATGAAATTGCTATTTAGAAAAAAAAAAGGATGAACAAATTCTTGGAAAATACTGTAGTCTTTCTAATTAATGAAATCTGTTAAATAGTTTTCAAAGCAACAATTTTTAGCCAACAAAATATTAAAACAAAAGTTGTCCGTACTAATTGAGTTTTCTGCCCTCGTTTCTTAACTCAAATGATAACTTTTAAGTCAAGTTCGCTGTAGGAAAATATATTTAATACGTTTTACATTAACTCTTTGCTTTTGTTGGCGCAAAGAGAGGGAGAGGAATTCTTTTATTAGCCGTTTTAAAAAAGAAACAATAAGAACTTTTCGAGTCCAGTTTATTGGGTTCCATAAAAAACACCATCCGAAGTAAAAATAAATAAATATTTTGCATTAAAATTTTAGCACTTGACTGACTGCTTACAAGTGAAAAGGATACCATTTTATTACTTGTTGTTAATTTAAGTCTTGAATGCAAAAAAAAATATTATAATAATAATAATAAATAAATAACAAATAAAAAAGAAAATAAATTAAAGAAATAACAGAAAACGCCGACCTTTTCTTGCGGAATGTGCATGATTTTGTGAATAAATTTCTCGATACTCGTATTTTATTTGTTTCCCTGAATAAACTTTTCTTTTATTTTATTTGCAGTTTCATTCGCATTTTTTATTTAAACCCGAAAAGGCTTTTTACCACAATCATTTTTACGCCACTATTAACAAAAACAATGATAGATGAAAAATAAAAAATAAAAAATCTGAAGCATTTGCTAAGAGAGTGTTTTCTTTATTTCTTTATTTTTATTTTTTTCAGTTTGCAAAAGGGGCTCTGGAGTACACGCTACTTGGCAAAAAGGGAAGGGTACAAAGCCTGTTTGAGCAGGCATTATTAACATGTTTCTCCTTTTTTAAGGATTTGCTTCGTTAAGCACTACAACAACAATCGGACAAAAGATTTGTTGAGTATGAAACGGAAAAAAGGTTGCTGCTGCACGATGTGTGGGAGCGCGTGTATGTGTGTGTATGTGTTATTTTATGTACAGCCCCAGGATATGCTAACAGTTTTTCAAATAATTTACTTTTAATGTTTGCAAACTTAATTTTATTTTTGCCACTCAATAACAAGCAAAATCATTAATATTTTCTGCTCTTCTTGGACAAACAATAAAATAGTTTATTAAAAAAAAGAAAAAAGAAAAAGAAGGAAGAGATATATAAAGAAATTGCCAGCACACATTTCTTCTCCCCATTGATTATTTCGGACGCAAGTCGTGTGACTTGAGATATAAAATTTTACTTTCTACAAACTCACGTGACTTTTTATGCACCAAAATAGCAAACAACCAACCGGACTGCAACCAGTTTACGTAACCTCAAATTGCAACTTTATTTGAAAACAAATTTTAAAAAAATCGCAGCTTAAAAATTGCTTATTCATGAAAGATTTGATTTCTGGTTTCACAGAGATCAAAATCAATGTTGCCATTGTTGGTCATTTCCGATGAAATTCGATGGGATGTTAAATATTCGTTTGGCTAAATTAGGAATATGCTGTATGGATTTTAGGATATTCAGAGCATTGCACAGTGGGGGGTTTAACAACAAATATCAATAATGGTGGCTCCGTTTGTATTAAAATTACATGCAGTAATTGAAACGTTTACAATTGAGATCTTCAATATTTATAGGCCATTCTAATATATTTATAAACCTTTTCAATATTGAAATTTCCGAAAAAAGCTAACCCATGGCTGGCGAAATTTTGAATATCAATCATTAAATTAAAAATTACTTCAAAAAATTTATTAGTTAGTTAAATTTTAAGTATATCAATATTTTTGGCTAAAAAATTTTTTATTAATAAACATGAAAATTAACTTCAAGAGATTATTTTAAAATTACATTTAAAAGAAAAACTTGGCGGCATAGAAAATATTTCCGTGGCAACGCTGATCACAACATTCAAAACGCTGCACGCTAGAAATCTCAAATGTTAAGCATAAATGAGAGCGCGTGTATTTATTTTGTGTGTGTATTTTTTTTTTTTCGTTTTGTTTTCTATCTCCGAACATCAACTATTGAAACCAAAAATACAAGACAGCAACTCATTGCCCACTATCGATCAGTTACATTTCAGTACTTAAATTGAAAAGACGTGGCTTCAACTCGCAGATCGTGATGTTGTTGTATTATTTTCGTTCGCCAAACAACATGATATTTAATTAATTTATATGTGAATTTTTATACATAAAATATTAACAATTAATTTATTAAAGAAATATTTTTACAACTTTTATTATTTTTTTTAATTCAAACTGGTTTAAATGGTCTCAATATTGAAATATAAAATCTATTCATCGCCAATAGTGCAACTACAAGAAACCACAATATCAAAACCATAACAAACAGCAACATTTTACAGATATTCGGTGCTGAACTCAAGGTAAAATAGCAAGGAAAAATAAATGGACAAAAAGAAAAACAAAAATGCAAAAGGAACAAGAAATAAAAGATGCAACGAAAACAATCATAATAAAGAATTGCAATTGTTTCTATTAAACGTAATTTTTTCATGTGGAATTACTATTTTTGGGAATTGTCGTTTTTATCTCGTCAATTTAGTTTTAGTCGCGATTCGATTTTTATTGGTTTTAAGTTAAGCAAAATATCTACTATTTCAACAAAAATGTTAGTGAAAAAAAAATAATTTGATATTTTTTATCAGTAGAACACAAGACATATTTTCATTTCTATGCGTTCCAATTTAATACCTCATCAAAAAAAAAAATTGTTGAAGAAGTCATATCTTAATTAATCTATATGATTACAATTGTATTTTGGATTTTTTTTTTGCCATTTTCGAAAATGTGTTTTCGTTCACAAAGTGCCACAGACAACAAAATCCTATTTCCTGAAATGTATATTTCATTAACACAAGTTCGAAGCTGAAGGGTTGGTTGATGTGTCAGAAGCAACTTTTTTTTATAAAATCATTGTTTCCTGTGTAGGCTAGTGAATGAAGTGCAAGTGAAGCTTAAATAAGTTTTCCCTTCCCGCCATCAACAACGATAAAACAACCTGCTACTTTTTCATTTATTTAATAAATTTCTTTTGGTTTTTTATTATTATTAGAATTGGCACTAGGGTTATGGCCCCAACTCTTGTGAAGCACAGTGCTTCAAGAAGGAGGGATGGTTTAAGAGAAAGGGAACAGCAGATTTGCTTTTTTTATTCTTACAAATGAAAGCCGAGTTATTTGACTTGCGGAAATATTAGCAGATCATTTGCAAGAATCTTTGAAAACTTCGAAACATCATAAATAAATTCATTGACATGAATCTGATTCCTAACTTGGGCTAATTTACAACTACGAATAATTAATTTCTCTGAGTGTAGCCGTATTTATATGCCTGTTATCTCAACAGATAGTAAATTTGATTTATTTTTATTGACAACCCGAGATGATAATATTTAGTTTGCTTAACACACTTTGAAATCATAAAATCTTCTACAACAAAAGCAAAACAAACAAAAACAAAACACACAAAATAACATCATTTAAAATATGCATCATTAAAAAAAACCCCGAAATCGTTTTGGCAAAACGATAAAACAACAAATCCGAGCATCTGGTTGTGCGTGTGAATGTACATGATTTTTAATTATTTGTGTGCTTTTTTCTAGCCACAAGAGCAACGAGACGTTTGTGCCTGAATCTGAAGGTCCAAAGGCCACTCTACAGCAAAACGCAAGACAACATTAGAAGCATAATGAAATAAGCGATTTGCCAAGAAAGAACACAATTATAAAATCATATAAAATGTACGCAACATTTTATCAAAAAGTTGCATTTTATTGTTGCACTCTCACGCCAAAACGATATATATCGTGAAGAGATATTTTTAGTTTTTTCACAATTTTGATCATGAAATTGAAAATCTATAAATAAAACTGAATAGGAAAAAGACACATTCTTAATATAAAACTACACCTAACTCTTGTTTAACAGGGCATGAAAACTTTCAATTGATTATTCGGAAAATGTTCAAAAATTATTACTCTCTCCTGTAAAGTTGCAATTCTTTAAATTAGAGGCTTTCTAGTTGACACCAACGATATGCGCCATGGTTTAGACGAAGGACAGTTGTAAGGAAAGAAAATATAACAAAACAAAATAAGAATTGCAAGTGCTTTTATAGCAATTTTTGGGAAAATTCTAATCGTGACGCACGCTACAACAGCTAATAGGAAATTTTATTATTTATTCTAGAACTATAAAAAATTATTATTTACAAAAACAAATCATTCTACTAACTACACAAAAATAATTTTATATTCCGTTACGCACGCTACAACAGATTTATTTTTTTAATTGGAATCTATGCAAAATGATAAATAACTAATTTTTTATTGTAAATATTTATATCGAACTGTTTTTGCTTTATTAAATGCACATGAGTACTGCTGAGGATAGTGTAGGGGCTTTCGAAAACAGTTGTTTAGCTCTGCTGTGTACGTTGGATACTTGTACTTTGGAATATTTAGCATGTCTATCTGAATTTAACACCAGGCGATCAAAAATTATTTTTAAAAAAATTTATTAAATTTAAAGAGAATCGCAGTAATAAAAATATTTTGCTCCGATCAAGCCCTCTCCAGATCACAACAATAGTAGGGGCTTGCAAGTTTGGGAAACTCTACTTAAACGTACATAATAGTACTTATTCTGGGTATCAATAAAATTTCAGAACGCGGCAGATTGAAAAATATTCAGTTTTATTTTACACCATCAAATGACGGGGTTTTTTTCAAAAGACTTGTAAATTCATTGAACTTTGAAAATTTCTATTGTTAAACAAATGAACAAATGCTAGTGTTTTCTGGTCTTGTTGTTGTTGTTTTAACTTTTTTTTCGAGGCACAAATTTGCATAATTAAAACGACACACTTGTACGTTGAAATAAGCTGAACTATTTTTTTTAAGTCATGCGACACCTCAAGAGTGTCTTTTTTTCATATTCTTGTTAATCTAGTTCGCTTCACCAAATGGCAGAACGTGAGCGTGTGTTGGACAAAATTCATAGAGAAAAAAATATTAAAAATATTTAATTTAAAACCATCACAATCATAAAATGATAATTCAGTTGATGAGTCATACGGGGAATACCAAAAACGACAGCAGAGAAAGAAGACAACATTCATTTTCATACAGATGAAATTAAAGGCCATTCAATTTCAATTTATTAACAAGTTTTAAATTAAAAATAAGATTTTTTCAAACTTTTAACAACAAACTTGAACTTTTAATAAAAGAGAATTATTTTAGAAACTTTAAATTTCTAATGAAACGCCTCCCACCAAAAGCTTAAACTAAATGCGCCCCTGGCATGTCATCAATCACTTTTATTGTCTTCACTTTTCCCTGTATGAGGGTGGCAAGACAGATACTCTATATATCAGCGTTTAACTAATTCATTGAAAATTGTTTAATAATTGAAAATTGTCACTTTTAATTAGAAACAGAATAGAAGGTTTAAATCAAAATTTGTTTTACATGTTTTCTAATCGAATTTCGTTTGTTTTACTTTTAACAGTTTGTTTTGGGTTGTGCGGCGCTGTCAGTATGACGTTTCTACTTGTTATTGATAACATCGCGCTTTCTATTGAATCTGAGTCGGCAGTGCAACCTAAATTAAGTGGCATGATGCGTTTACATGTGAGATATTTTGCTGCACATGGGATTTTGCTTAACGCATTTACTCTTTTTTTCGAATAAAATTGTTTTAATTTATTTTCTTTTATTGATTTTAAAAGTTTGTTTACAATAAAAATGAAAAGTTGACTTCCCTACTGCAGTTCTCTTTTTATTAAATGCGATCGATCATCCCAACCTTTAATTATCTGCCAATTAATTACAGTTATTGTTATTGTTATTGTTGTTGTTGTTAGTTGTTGCTTGTTACAAGTTTAATTAATGAATTAAAGAAAAATGAGAAATAAATTATCCCCTGGATGCATAACAGAAGCAACTCCATTGAACAATTGTTTTCCTGTTTCTTTGTTAACAACTCAATAAGTCTCTTGAGAGAAATGAAAATGTTGGCTATTGTTTCATGTTTTTTATTCTTAACGCAAATGCTGATGATTATGATGTTAATCAAAGTGATAATGATGTTGTAGTGAATATTTGTTTTTAAGTTGTTGTACACTAATTATTGTGATGATGATGATGATGGCCATCGTTACTTAAGAGCACAAACTTTTTGCAATCAATTACTTTTCTAATGCCGTTGGTATGTAGGGGAAACGAATGGGATGTATTAAAAAGCTGTTGTTGTTGAAATTATATTTTTAATCATTTTACGGTTAGAAAAATAATTAAAATGAATTGCGAACAAGTTTCTTTTGATATTTTAAGTAATTTATAGACGATTTATTAAGTAGAAGTATAAACTATTTATTACAAAAGTATATTTATGGGATGCCTCACAACTACACTGTGCAACAACAATACATTGCACACGACCACTTTGCTTTGCTTTACATTTTGGCAATTTGTATTAAAAAAATATATTTAAGATAAAACCAACACTAGTTCTTCTACAAAAGAACTTCTAGAGTCGATCGCCAAATCTTTGCAAAGATGATTTCAGGCTAAAAAATAATTTTAAATACTTCATTAGGAAATCAAAATTTAATTTATTTATTATTCAGTTTACTACAGAAAATAAAGTAAAGAAACTAACAGCCTAAAGAGGGAAAACAGTTTTGAAAATTTCATTCACAACATATCGAATTTTTTAAAAAGAAAATTTTGGTGATCGTTTTTTCATAATTACGGAAACATATCTCAAATCCAAGTAATTTTTGTAGGTTAATTTGAAATGGAAATTTCGTAAGTAATCTTAGTTTTGCCTTGAGAATATCAAGAAAATTTATTTTTGAACTCCAGTCTATTATTAACGTCTTGTAGTAAGACGTACACACCGCCTCATTTCTGTTTAGTAAATACTTCATCGCACAGATACAAAACAATAAGGTCAAGGTCACAATTATAAGTCTGCACACACGATTGCGAGACAACAACATTTAAAAAATTAATATCAATATAAAAATGTACGTTTAAGTTCACTACATTAAAAAAAATAAAGTTGCGTTATTTTTTAAGCAGAAACCGCACTATTTTCGCAAATGAAATTTTTTAAAAATATAACAAGACAAACAACAAAAAGTAAAACCTTAAAAATACACAGACTTCGAGCATCTCAAGCACCTTGTGGATGCAAAAATTTAAATAAAAACCAGTTTCGCATTCGTCTGTTGGTTCGTTGATTTGTTCATTTAACCAAAAGTCAAACACATTTATTTTACGTTTAATATTTTGTAACGTTATTATGTCTTGCATAATTCGGTTTATGCACATGAACATACCGCACACACACACGCACACATGTAAAATGTAACACACGTACATGAACATTAATTTTAGTTTAGTTTGTTGGCCATAAACACATGGTCGGTAAGTTAAGAGAGAAATGTGTAAGAAATGTGTGAAACTGAGTACGACAGCGAAACTGTTGCCAGAGTAGACGTTTTTATTTTTTGCCATTCATTGGGAATCAGAGTTAGTTTACGATTGTTGCTCGATTTATGTATTTTGCAGACATGCTACCAGTTCTCTTTGTGACAAGTTTTGAGTTGGCCTCACTGTGCACTGTAACAGCGGAATGGACAGCTACCAAAACTTCTAAAATCACATATTCTAGTGAACTCTTGATTTCAGAAAGATCATAAAAATATGACTGCGAGTTCAACAACTTTTGAATCAAATTTTTTGCAAGCACATATTTTGAAAACCTATTAAAAATACAATAAAAAAATACTCAAACATATTTTCAAATTAATAAAATTTCACTTTGTCGTTTCTTGGCGTTTTTTAAAAAATAAAATATATATATATATATATATATATATATATATATGTAAATATAAATTTTTTAATATTAAAAATTTTTGCTACTAAAATTTCGGTACAAAGAATAGTCTGAAAAAACATTAAAACGTTGAAAAAAGAGATAAAAAGCCCTACTCCATATTTGAAGATGCCGAACGCCTTCTTTCTTTCGTACAATTGTATTTCAATCAGAAACGATTTATAAAAATTTGTTATAGTTTCAAATTCAATTCTCAAATTTCGAAATAGGCAGCTAGCCCAGAACATCCTTTCTTGAGCTTCACTCAAAAACAATCGCATTGTCCTGCCTGCCCTCCGCATTATAAAAGTTGCTAGGAAGGGCAAATGACTTTCTGCACTGTTCCAGAATACTTATTCTCAAGCAAGAAACACGTTGTCTAACGAAAGCACGTGTCCACTACACTTGTACAGCTTCAATCAGCTTTTCACGCCAATTAAAAATATAATTATTGGATACTAACTTCCCCTACTGCAACATCACAATCTCACTGTAATAAAGTTTGTTAAGTTTCCAATTAGTCAATTATTAAAAATATAATTAAGAAAATAAAAGCAAAATATTTTTGCACTTCTCGGAACAAACACGCCAGCCAATAATTAAAGTATTCGTAATTTGTAAAATTTATTTGTTAAATCTGGAAGCATCTAATCAAAAGTGCAATAAATAAAAATGTTTATCTTGGGTTTTATAAATTTTAGTTGCTATTTTAAAATTGAAGTACCAGCAAACGGTGTGAAGCGCTAGAGAATGTGTGGAATATCACACTTCAGTTTAAAATTATAAAATGAAATTACAAAATAAATTTGTTGTTTATCAAAGAAACAAACTTTTAAAGTTAAAAAAAAACATGCGTGAAGTACGAGTCTTTTGCAAATAATTTATTCGTTGGAGTTTCTTTAAAACTGTTTTATTTTATATTTCATTTTATAACACAAAATAATCGATTGTACCAGCGTTTTTTAATTGAATTTTTTCGTATGAATGCTAAATTTAGAAAGAGGCGACATACATGTGGGCATTGCCAGTGACTTTGAAACTTCTTTTTTAATATCTTTTCACAGAAAACTCAAATTTAATTAATAAACCAGAACCACGCAAGAGAATAACTTATTCCTTTAAATATTTCTTTTGCACATCATGAGCAAACGTTCTTAAAAAGAGTCCTTGTCCATTGACCATTTTCTGTAAGTCCAAAAGTCCAAGAGAAATGTATGAAACATGGATCATTAAATGTTTGAAGAAGGACCTCTAGGACAGATGTTCGTGTTTTGGTAACTTCTCCTCACTTTTCCTGTCCACACTAATACAACGTTCCTATTAACACGTCGGCGAAGCGAATTCTCTAACAAACTTATAGAAGTTGAACTTGGAATTATTAAACGAAACAAAAGCTGAGAACTTCTTGCCTCCTGCAAATATATTTTCGTTTTGTATTTCAAGAGTTATTTGCGTTCATCTGCCTGTTCATTTTTGTTACTCAAATTTTTAAATTGCATTCATCTTGGGCATGTGTTCAGTGCTCACCTGCATTAAAGAAAATCCAATTGCAGTCATGTTGTAAATATTTGCTTGCCAAACATTAAGTTTATTTTTTCAGCTCATTGTAATAAATTTGCATGCTGCATAAATAAGTTTTACTAAAAGGAGAATATTTCAAACTATAAGAGAAACTAACTGAGCGATACGATACGTTGTGCAACGTGTTTGTATGTTTGTGCAACGTTAAGTAGGAAAATGAAACCTATTCTCAGCAAATTAAGGAGTGTGTAATGAATGGATGATTTAGTTTAATGCCAGGGATGGCAAGCTTAGCTTGACCTACTAAGAGGCCACATGTTGAAGAAAAAACTTCCATAAACTTTAAAAAAAAAATTGATTTATTGATTTGATGCTTGGGAGACACTTGAAATAAAAACATATTTGCAACATCTTGTATTTTCCTAAACAGCAAATCAATAACATGCGGCGTGCCCTCATCAATGCCCATCCCTGTTTCATAGTTGGTTGCAATCACAAATAATGCAGTTGTGACAATATTTGCTGATGTTACAGTGTCTGCAGTTGTTGCTTGCAGTTATTGTTGTTGCTGTTGCTGTTGCCATTGTTGACTATTAACAAACAGTTTGCAAATGCAATTTGTGTTCCACTCAGACGTAGCAAAACGAGGCAGGCAAATTGTTTGTCCAACGTGAGAACGACTTGAAGTTGTTATTGTCAGTGAGTTTCGTTTTGTTTTGTTGTTTGTGTCGCTGTCATTTGAATGAAAAGTACGCAAAACGAAAGTATTAAATCCAAAGAGGTTATAATTAATTAGACAAAATTTGTGTCAAATGAAAATGGCTTTTGAATTAATTTAATTGCCTTTATTTTTAATATTTGACTCTTTTCCTTTTTTATTTTTCGCTTTTCCAGATTATGTGGTGAAAAGTCAGCAACACCAAAATCGAAATCGAGCCAAACATCAGACGGTATTCAACGCTGCCAATTGACTAAACGAATTTTGAAATAAACATTAAAAGGATACTCAATTAACACGTACTTGACTGGCATTTTAGCAGCCACCAACAGACGCCCCGCTTAAAATGACGTCAAACATTGTTGAAGACTTTTATAGTGAAGATCAGCATAATTTTAGCAAAATTTCTTTAAATATAACAGAAGTAGATCCGAACATTTATTTGCATCCAACGCTGGCCGATTATTATCTAAGTGAGTAAACTTTTCATTCCTTTTCTTCTTTTATTGGCCAGCGATGTCATAAACTACAGATCGGTCGCAGAAATAACATTCAAATAAAAATATATTCTAATATATTGGTTTTGTTTTCAATGTTGTTTTTAAGACTTGCGGCGGCGTATAACACGATCAGTCTGTCAGAAACCATTAATTGTTGTTCGCAAAAAGTGAGTGTCCTATTTTCAATTATGGTCTAGTCATAACCTTGACAATTGGTAACACAATAAAAGGGAATAAAAGATCGACAATTATTATTTTGCGAAAAAATCAGTGATCATACTGAAAAATCCCAATTCGGGAATTTTAAAAAGGTTTTTTTGAGAATTACGGGGATTTCGTATTATTTTTTTTCTGCTGAACTTTCAGTATAAGAAAAGTTTTAGATAAATTTGCATTTAAAATATATTTCCGAAGAAAATGTTATAAAACTTTTATTCATAAATATACTTGGCCAAAAATTTTTTAATCTCATATTTATAAAAGTAACAAAATATTATTTTCAGAAAAATCTTTTAGAAAAATGTTTTATAAAATGCATTTCAAAGTCATTTCGAATAAAATATTTTGAACAGTAAATGGAAAAACAGGTAAAAAGATTTATTACGTCCATATATCAGAATGACAAAAAAATACCAGTAAAAAGCATTTTTTAATACAGCTTTCGTGCAAAAAATATTATTAAATTAAAATTTTATTTTCAATAAATTCTTTTTTGTAATCCCTCATTTCGTAAACCACCTTCAAAAATTTTGCAACAAACAAAAAACTGACTGCGAGGCTTAAGAATATTTAACATTTTTCATTTTCAGTCCTGCAGCACTTTTCTTATATTCTTTCTTGTCAGTTTTAGTGTTCAACTTTTTCCTGCAACTTCTTTTAACAGCAAAAAAAAAATAAATTTCGAAGGCAGATGAACACACATACGAAAAAGCCACGTATTTATTCCTAACCAACATCCTTTACAAAACACAAGCAGTTCATGGCTAAAATGGTTTCTTTTACTTCCATTTTTATTTCAATTATTTAGATCTCACACCGTTTGTAACACTCTCCATATTCGTGGCCGCCCTTCTAGTGATACTCAACATTTCCATTTTCGGCACCACAATCGCCCACCTGAGACGAAAGGTGGATGCCTTCTACAGGGGTCACTGCATACTCTTGTGTTCTCTTTATCCGCTTATTAGTTGCGCAGCACTAACGACAATTTTATTCCCCAAAACGTGGTTCATATGTCACACTGTCATGCACTTGAGCTTTACGGTTGGAGCGGTGGCATTTCAAATATTGTGTTTCCGTTACTTGGACTCGGAGACAAGTTACTTGAAGAAGGCCGATGGTGATGCAGTAAGCATTAATACGCCACCGTGTTGTTGCTGTTGTTTGTGTTTGCCGACAGTGGTGCCCACGAAAGCGAAATTTTGCTTGCTGCGTTACATGGTGCGGCAAATGCCATTCGTACAAACGTGTATTATGTTGGTGTTGAACGTGATTTACTTTAGAGATGCGGTAAGTTGGAGAAGCGAATGTGCGGTGATTTGCACAAACAACAATATTAGGCTGGTGTTAAATAGAGCGCGAAAACGAATTTTATTTTATATTGAATTTTACTTTTAGTTTTAGATATTAAAAAAAGTTAAAGTTTCAATACCAGCCTAACATGACCCTCCTGCAGGCTTTTATTAATTTGTGTTTTCGTTTTGTCCTTAAATCGCAGGATTTGTACAGAAACGTCACCATATATTTCATACCATTTATTGTGTGTTCGATATTGATGGGCTTGTGGGGCCTCAATATTACCGTGCGTATCGTGAACGCCGTTCATTCCGAGTTCAATTTAATGGTGAGTTTTTCCCCTGCGAAATTATTTAATTTATTCAATCGTTTGTAAATAACGAACTCATGTTCTGTTTCTCCTTTTGTTTTTCATTAGAAACGATTATTTTGCTTGCAGCTCATCATGCTGTTGTGCAAAGTGCAGTACCTGCTTTTGGACAATCAACTGGATCATTTGGTTTTGGGCGGCTACTATCCCATCAACCATGTGATTTACAAGCAAAGTAAGAGTTTCGCACACTGTCGCCGGCTTTATTATTTTTTCAACTTTTCTTTTCTCTTTTCCCATTTAGCAATTATCAATCTTCTGATTTTATGCGAAATGGTTTTGGTTTCCATGTTGGTTCAAAACGCATACAATGAAATTCCAGCCAAGCTGGATTCAATAACAGCAAATGTTAAAAACGATTGTGATATAGATTTTAATTTTAAATAAATATAAATAATATTTGTGAAATCTAAATAATTTTACAATTTGGGCGATTCAAAAAATATATTTTCTTTAAACGAAAATGAAATTTTTACATTAAAAATAAATATATTCATAGAATGTTACTAGAAATTCTGTCTTTTTTTCAATCGATTTTCATATTGTATGTGATATTTTCATGGTGAAATTGGAGTACAAGGTGGCATTGCTACAAGAAAAAATAAACGTAACAACAACCAAAGAAATCTTTGACTGTGTAAAGGCAAAATTTATATTAAAAAAAAAAACAATTGATGCATGACTAAAATAATTTTAGAATATAATGTTTTGAATTTTGTCGTTGTTCGAAATTTCGAACTTTGGAGGTACATACCTTTTAACATAACTTTTTTTAAATCTCACGGTATATGAAAAAATATCGAAAATAATATTCGAAATTTCGAAGTTAACTTCGAATTTTCGAACTTTAGAGGTACGTAATTTTTTAACATAAATTTTATTTTTTAATACCTAACGGTATATGAAAATATATCAAAATGTTATATTTTATTCTATTTCGAAACGATTTGTTTGTACATGAAAAAATTAATTCCCTTTATTCTGTAACAATTTGCAGACGTCAGATCAAGACAATATCAAAAACAGTACACTTATTTCCATGACAACCTGACAATATTCTCTAAAATCTTCAAATAAGCAAGAGGCTGTTAACAATTGCCAGTTGATGATGAAAAGGATTATAGAAGTGGCCTAATTTTGATATCTGCATGACGTTGAAAATAGTTACAGAATAAAAGGTCATAACAAAAGCATTTTTTTTCAAATTAATCAACGAACTGCAACTGGACTTTTTTTATTTTTAAAGCTTTGAAAATCCTTTCGACTCAAACGAACTCATTGAAAGCTACTTGACAGTATTTATTTGGTTCTATCGAATTCCATTTTAAAAATGAGGATCACCATGTTTCATTGCTTTTGGTCTTCAATGAACGCACCGGTATGATGACTTCACATACGCCTTTTTTATTACCAGTTTATTACACTCAATAAAATTGAAGGTAATAAAGAAAGATTAAATTTCAATTTCACAGATAACAAGAATTACAAGAGATGTTTGCATGTGAACAACACTTTAAAGCGATTGTCAGGATATTGACAGCTGACTAAATGCTAAATTCTCACATTAAACACTTACAAGCAAAAAGAAGGCGATATAATGGATTTAGAACGATACAAGATTAGAGCACACAACGCCACTCGCATACGAAAGTATATCGACGCAGCACGATGTTCATCACACACAAGAATGTGCGTGACAATGTTTGTTTCCTCATTTGTGTGCTACACCCGTCCAAGCCAAATAACTTAATTTACTAACGCATACTCGTAGCTAATGCTGCACTGCGAAGGAAGTTCCAAATGGGCAAGTTTTCCAGAACCGCTTAAGTAGAAGTAGGCAAAAAGCTAATTTTCATATTTCTCCGAACGTAATATTTTATTGCCCCAGGAATTTAATATAAAAAGAAAACTTTCAAAGGATTTTGGTGCGGTAGAATTCATTTACACTCCCTACTTCTTCCATTTCAATGATGAGGCTGAATCAGGGCTTATTTTTGAAACAATCAAACATCTGAATAGTTTTCTACAACAAACAATTGTGCAGTGAAAACCGCAGTTCACACATCAGGCAGATCTGCAACTCGATTTGAAGGAGAGCGTGTAAATTAAGATTTTGCGAAATTCTGTTTGTTTTCTTCATTCTTTAATTAGACATGAATAGAATGCAATCAGCAGAAAGTTGCCTCTGCTCAATTAACTGCTAACAATTTAGTGGTTTTAATTCATTAATTTAAACCGCTTGGCGTGGAAGTGTGCTAAGTCCATTCACCAAAAAAATTGAGAATTTTTTAAACAATTATTACTCTTTATAAATTTATTTCTAGTATAAAGAAAAATTTTAAATACACTTGTGGCGTGAATGAATGTCCTGCAAGAGATCGCTTTCAGATATTTTCGAACAAAGTTGGATGTTAAACTGTTGAGAGTTTTCTCTGGCAAACAAAAGCCAAGATAAGAAAATTGGAAATTTTATTAAATGAATTTGGATTACTTTTGAAATAAGTGCAGGCAGTAGAAACTTAAGTTGTTACGTTAAACACACTATTTAACCACTTTCCTTTCAATTCGTTAGGCACTTGAATAAATAGTTTTATACAGAGTGGCACAAAGTTAATTACCCAACCGGAAGATGTCAATCATATTTGACATCAAACAATGGAAAACTATGACAACTTAGAACACTTTTACACTGGGAGAGTTAACTTTGAAAATTTTTCATTCAGCCTAAATATTTTAATATGTAACACACACCTGTATAACCAGCCAACTACTGGTTGAATAGGATTAAAAACGTATGTAATATTTTTATATATTTTTCGTGACCTCTTTTTTTTGACCGTTGAGCAATTTATTACAGAACAAAATAAACAATAAACTTCATACGCTTGACGATGGGAATATTTAGAATATTTTTTATAAACATCAAACTAGTAAAAGAGAACAGTACTGATATCAAGGCGTTTTTATTAAATTTTTCCACTCTTCAATGAATAGTGTTTTTAACGAAATAAAACATTGTGAACATCTACATAAAAATACCCCTCAAACTAGATGTGTTTTATAAATCTTGGTAGACAAAAACATAATCAAAAGTGTACCAAAAATATATGGCGGCGTTAAAGATTTTTAGTCCAAACTATTTTTAAGAATTTACTTTTAATAAATTTTTTTTTATTCTAAAATAAGTCAAATTCGCATAGAATACACCTTAATGATTTAAAAAACTATTTATATTATTTTAAACTTTTATTTAAAGTTAAGATTTAAATTGTTATTCCCATCTTTAATTTGAAAGAAAAAAATTTTACAATCATTTCCCATTCAGCAGAATTTGCATTTCACAAAAACTGATTATCACATAAGAAAAATGTGTTCGAAATATTGATGTTTTTAATTTTAAACTTGACAGATTCTCCCAGTCAAGCGTGATGTGCGAGAGCTTAAGTACTCGTATGTAAACCTATTCGAGAGAATACACACAAACACATGAACTTTCTCTGGTTAATACAGTACAGCGTGAGTTGTTTTTGCACTGCTGCTTGCTTTGTAATGCAACAGTAAACACAGGCAGGCACGCACGCACACACACACACACACACACACACACACACACATGCACACAGTCTATTACTCACTCTCCCACTCTCTTTTTATTATTTTGTTAAATTTACCAGCATTGTTGTTTGTCACCCACCCCTCAAGTTATGCAATCACATTTTTGTTGTTATGTGTGGAGAATAACTGCGTGTGTGTGTGTGTTTGCTTGCACATGTGTTTGTTTATATTGAATGATGATGGTTTTATGGTTTAATGCTTCAACGGCTTGTTTATATTCCTTCGTTTATTATAATGGCATGTAATTTATATTGCACAATTTATGGTGTATAAGGCTAGGCGTAGATTGCAAATATAATTCATATGTTATATACAAATAGAAGGTATTACATTCATTCATAATAACACCAACAATGACTTTGTTATATACTTTTGCAATTACGTCTGAAATAAATGAAATTTTCACTGCAAATTTTTATGTCACATTACAAATTGATGAAATAATTAAGTTCATTTGAGATATTGTGTACGGCAATTATTGCAAGGATTTGCTATACGATGCAAGGTGCTGATGAGACTGTAGCGGCTTTCGAAAACAGCTATTCTGCTCTCCATGCCACATACTAGTTATGGTAAAATGTTCAAAAATATATGCTGGTATACGAGTATTTGAAATTGTGTAAATTATGAGAATAGATTTTCTTTAATATTTAACATTTATCCTTTCATATTCAGCATTTTCCCAAATCCATAAGCACTTTAAAAAATCTTTGCAATTTAAAAGTTTAAATACAAAAAAAGTCATCTCAAACTCAAACGAATTTATTTTTTCCTTTTTGAAGCTGAAAATTTGCCAAAAAGAAATTTGATCAAATAACGAATTTTTATAAGGCCTGTTAAATGCCAAATTCACTGTTTAAGCTGTTATCAGGCTGATTTTTCTTTTTAGCAAAAATAAATTCTTTTTTCCTCAATCTTTGACTATCGTGGACATAATTCACCACTTCAACAAGCCCAAGGAGGAATGGACGGACGATTTATTTAAAGTTTAATGGTCAGAAATAAAATTCCGAATCACAGCATTCTTCTATATTTATTGCTCTTGGCTTTTTGCTTATCATTATTGTTGGCCAGGTTGTTATGAATGAAAGTCTGTTGTTATTGTTGTCGTTTATTTTAAATTTGCCCAGGAGATTTCTGTGTTTTATGAATAAATTAATCGCCAACAGAGTTGTAAAATTTTCATTTCATTTCCGTTTTACTTTTCGGTAGTAAATTTTATGTTTTCAACCTCGTTTTTTTTTTTTCATCATTTCACCTGATTTATTTATGTCGATGTAAATGTGCTGAAGGAATTAAACCAAATGTTTTGCCTAAATGTTTCTCGGCTAAATTGTGTGTGTGTGATTTAAGCAGATTCTGCCGTTTTCATTAATTTATTTATATTTTATTTTTATAGTCTTGAGTTTTATATTCATGAATTAGCCTTAAGTGAGTGAATTATTCTACTTGACTTGTTATCATAAACTTAAAAAAAGCACAAGAAATACTCCAACATCAACGTGAATAAATTCAAGCGAATATGCATGTTAAAAAGCAGAATATTTTTCACTGAAAAAACATGCAGAATTTATCATAATCAACACGAAAACGTACCCCTAAATTAAGTGAAATATGCACGTACACATACATGCATGCCTACGGATGTGGTTATCATTTATCTGTTCAAACATATCTTCATCTGAAATCATAAAACCTGCAATCAATTTTGGATGGTTTGTGGTACAATTTGCACAAACACTTCACAATTAGTTAACAATAATACTTTGAATTTCTAGTCATTTGCGGCCTTTTGTATTCCAGGTGACGATATGCACGTTTGTACAAAGCAAG
The DNA here is from genome assembly GCA_963675445.1 of Linnaemya vulpina. Taxonomy (NCBI): domain Eukaryota; kingdom Metazoa; phylum Arthropoda; class Insecta; order Diptera; family Tachinidae; genus Linnaemya; species Linnaemya vulpina. The sequence goes on along the minus strand of OY776278.1, from coordinate 86,641,926 downwards.
CACGTTTCAAGACTTCAAACTATCAAAACGAGTTCATAAAGAAATAAATAAACGCACTTCATCTCTTTAGCCGCTTAACTGATATTTTACAAATTCCCAGAGCAACAGAATTCGAAGAAAACTGCGTTCAACGAGTCAGAGAAGGATTAAAATGCTTAAAATGCACCACGAATTCATGTTTTGAAAAGGAATTTAAGTTCAGAATAATAATTCTTCTAGTTTTTTTACCTCTTTTTGATTAATAATGTGGTCTAATATTTATTAAGCTTAAGGTCTCTTTATTTTTATTATATTATAAAATTGTTTTTCAATATTTCGTCACTCCTTTGTGTGACTTCTTCAGGAAATTAATTTTTTAATTTGATGTGAAAAAATAATTTTTGTTTATAAAACAACAATATGAAAATTAAATATAATAAATATATTTTATATAATAAATATATTTTATATAATAATTTTCATATTGTTGTTTTATAAACAAAAATAATTTTTTACATCAAATTAAAAAATTAATTTCCTGAAGAAGTCACACAAAGGAGTGACGAAATATTGAAAACAAATTTTATAATATAATAAAAATAAAGAGACCTTAAGCTTAGTAAATATTAGACCACATTATTGTTCAGAATAATAATAATTTGAATAATCTAATACTCTATTCAACAACAGAACGATTATTCGAACACAAATTGAATTACTAAAAACAATCAGATGTTAAAACTTATAACCAAATTAAATAACACATTCGATTAATATTATTCGTTCCTACGAACCGAAATCAACTAATCAGATTATTTATTTCTAGACGTACTTGGTAACATATTCGATTAAAATTATTTCATATTTCCATAAAAGAATCAAACAGCCTAAAAAAAGTTTCCTCAATTTCGTAGCCATATTTTTATTCGAATAAAAACTAGTTTCGCCGAATTCTTTCTATCTTAAGAAAAATAACATAATATTTATTTGAGATTTTTTTTTACAACTTTGCAGTCGTATTAAGCGCATCTCACACTATCAAACGCAATTTTCATACCCGCGGGACTTTTATGTTTGACAATTTTATTCAAGCTGCAATATTGGGGTTCATTCTGACGACTTTACATATTGAGGAGGGTTGACGATTTTTTTTATTCATTTTATTATCAATTGTTTAACCGCTTAACAATCGAATAGCTTTAAAAATTTAGACGAAACTCTAATCGTAACATTATTCGGCTTTGTTCGAATAAGCTTAAACGGAATCACTAACGAATCTACAAACTCTTAACTCAAATATTTATTACGTTAACTTTTAATCGATTATTTATCCGAATAAAAATCTAAAAATCCTGATATACTTTGCAATCACGGTTAATATATAAATTTTACTAAACAGTTATTCCACTTGAACCTTGATTAATCGAATAATTATTCGAATAGGAGATGGATAGCTTTTATTACAAAATGTTTCATTTTTGAGCTAAATTTCAGTTAAAAATATTTTCATTTTATAATTGCTTATTTAATCGAATACAAATTACATGTTCTTAAAACAGAAGAATATATAATCGAATATCCAGTAAAACAAATTGTATTCCAAATATTTACATGGTAGCCTTATGCAAAAATACTTCAAATTTTCTACCGAATAATTATTCAACTATAAGCTAATGTAATTTTTTTAATCCGAATAAAAATTGGATGTTCTTACCGAATATTTGAATTTCTAATCGATATACATTCAAATGGCCATTATAATATCATTTTATTCGAATAGTCATGATACCATAATTTTATTACATAACCGAATATTTATTCGAAAATAAGTTACACTGGCAAATATCTGTTCATAGAACCGTTCCGTAAATACTCAAAATGTTAAGGAATATTTCACATGCAGTTTGTCAAGTTTAAAATGTGTTCTTTGTCATTTCATATTCGAATAATTCCTCGTTGGAGCTTGAAAAATATTCAGTTTCCCCAAATAAATTTTAATTTCCACAACTATTTATGAAATAAACTTTTGATTTACAATATAAAATTATATGTTATAAAAATTAGAAAAAAAGAATTAACAGCACGAATATTTTCTATCTGGCTGGTTATTTGTAATAGACTAAACGGATTTCAGTGTTGAAGTCGTCACATAAAATAGATGTAATCACTGCTTTCAATGAAATAAAAACAAACACACGCACACGAAATACAAACAGTAGGATATCAATGTTGTTAACAGTTTACCTTTACCTCACACACATTTACAACCGCACACGGATACAAGTACTTAAGGATATAACATGAATGCATGTACACGTGTGTGTGTGTGTGTGTTCAATACTACACATACAAACAAATCAGCTTCTTATTTATAACAATTTATAAGAATCATATTGAAACCCAGAAACAAAACTGGCAAAGTGATATAAACAGAGACGTAAACATATTCGTACGCTTCAGGTGAGAGAGAAACTCATGAATTGAAATATTTTTAGATGTTGTTTTTTATCACACGAAAACTATTAAAAGATTATGTTTATTGAGGAAAGAAAAAACTGAAAACAGAAGCTGCCCAAATACACTTCCTGCAACTCCAAAACCGGCCTACGCTTCTGTAGTGGGTAATTTATTTGTACTTCATCAAGCTGTCAACAAACGTTTTGGTTAACTAAACGACAATAAATTATTACGCAACATAAACATAAAAAAACACGAAACATAAATTTGCCATAAAATCAGGCGTACATGTTACAACACACACACACACACACTTTCAAAGAGAAGCTAAAACACATCGACGAAAATAAAAAGAAAAATGATGAAAAAACAGCAGAACAAGAGGATATCTTTAACGACCTAATAAAAACTGACGCATGATCCATATGATGCCAATAATAAAAATATAAAATAAATATTGATATGAAAAATAATACCCAAAAAATAAAGCAAACAAACGTGCTGTTCACTAAACACAAGTACGACGGAAACAAAAATAACTCAAATCGTAGCAGTTGTAGCAGCGAAGACAAGAACAACTTGCACAAAACAAACGTACAACCTCCCACATTTACTCCCTTTACCATGTCATTTTACAGCAGACACAATGTAGCGCTCGCTCTGCTCCTGCCATTTACATTTTAACATTTTAAAGGTGTAACGCATGGAAAAAGTTTTCGAAAGCACACAAAAACTGCGGCACATATTTTTGGGAAAAACTCAGAATTAAATTAATGGCCAAAAGAGCTAATGGCGTACAAAATGGTGAGGAGATGGGACATTAAGCCGGCAATTTCAAAGATTTAACAAATTAAAACACATTAATTATGCTAAAGAGTGGCAAATGTACAAACAGATTAAAAGCGTCAAAGTCCACTGGGGAAAAAGGGCAATTTTGATACGCAGCAGTGAAACAATAACTTGATTTTTTTTTAAATTATTACAACTGGTAAAAGCGTTTGTATATGAGGCATTAATAACGCATAACGTTAGCTGGCTAATTCGTAAATTATATTTCTGTTTTATAAAGGTTTTATAAATCTGGTTTATAAATCAAAAATATATTTTTAAAAAGTTTGCTATATTGCCAGGCACACATTAAATAAAGAATTCAAATTAATCGGAAAGGCATTTCAAAATTTAGTTTTACTAAAATTGTTGTTTTTACCAAATGCGCACTATTGGTCGGAACGCAGCCATTTGATTTTTAAATAAAACCGCAAAATAAAACTTAAAGAACATGTTTGACAAAAATCAATTCGTTAGCATTTTTATACGGGTTGTAACTGGTTCACTTTAAACATGGTTCTTGTGTTCTTTTGTAGAAAAAATTTTCACATTTTTCGCACTTTTTAGCAAAAAAAAATGCATGCTATCGCATTTGGAAATAGCTTATCTGTTAGAAGTTAATTTACAAGCCATTCCGAAAATTAGTTTTTCTTAAAACTTTCCCAAATTCTAACATTTTAGCAAAAAGGTCAAGAACATGTTACATATTTTCTAGAAATGGAAACGCCATTAATAAATAATTTTATCAGATACTCTGAGCAAATATTATTGTCGGCATGGAGTATCATAAAAGTCGTATACTTCTTGCACGAAGAAGTTGTGTTAATTCTTGTCTAGTGCAGGAAGAAATATTTCTTGATGTGTTCTATTGAAGGTCGAGTACGCACACCCAGAGTTCTTAAAAGTCCCTTTCAAAATCATTTATAATTCCAACCCAACTTTCCTTAGACATTAACAGACAAATAAATTCCTCTTTTATTTTATGGGTTTTAGTATTTCACTTCACACATAATTTATTAGGCACGTCTACACCACTCACACACACACACACACACTCTCACTCTCAGACCAAATACTCGTATAAGAAACATACACACGACACATCGAATCATTTCGCACCTGATATGTTGACACAAGATTCGAATTTATTTGCGCCTGAAAATATGTTAAAAGCTTTGGCACTCCAAACATTCTGTAATTAAAGTAGACCGGGCCACAAAAACACACACCCACACACACACACATACACAACTCAAAGTCCCTGCTACATAAGAAAGTTGTTGTTAAAACACACAAGGGAAGAATTTAAATACTCCTGTAGATTAAATATCCCATTAAGGATATTTCTTCTTCTTCCACAAAGTGTTCTCTAACAAAAATGTAATTCGATCAGTTTGCCAGGCACTTTGCAGGCCTGTCGGTGTGCTGGCATGCGGGTATAGTTTATTGCGGAGAAGTGAAAAGTGTTATTTTATTTAATAGTTTGGCTTAAAAGAAAAAAATATCTGCAAACATCAGGGAATTGTATGGGAAAAAAACAAACGCTTTGCTGACACTTCAACCAGACCAAATCAAGAATCAAATAAACAGCAAATCTAATCAATCAATAAATCAGTAAATTATAATAAAAAACACATTTAAAAAGCGCTCGTGTTTTATCGATATCAACAAAATTCTTACTTTCCTTCATTCTTTTTTTTTTTTGTTGCTGGGAAAAGTTTTCCAAAATATATTCAAAAGCACAAACAATATTTCATTTAGTGTTACAACAACAACAACTAGTTATTTAAGTTCGCAAAGCACATGTGTAAAAGTGTGATTAACTTGACACTGATTGAAAGCTTTGGAAGTAAAGAAATGGGCCAGTTTGGAAGAAAGCGGAGGTTGCTGTCTAATCAACGGCTTGACTTAAATTTCCATAAGAAAGTTTACAAAATTCTAAGCAAAACGTTATTGTATTGCAATACGATTTGTTTCTCCTTTTACTTCGACACATTTTTTGGATTTAAACAAATTGAATACTAAAGAAATGAACAACAGTGTAACACGATAAACAGAAGAGTTTAAAACTCTGAAGCTGATTTCAAGAAACGACATTATTTTATAAATCAGCGGTCCGGCGATGACAATCATGCAGTACGTCCAGCAGGAACTATGAAAAGAAAGGGATAAAGTTAAACGAAGAAGTCCTACACTCGGCTATTCCAAATCTCATATACCCTTCACCGACGTACGTGTTACTTTTATTTACAAAAAAAGTCAATCGTCCCATCCTGGAATCGTGTTTTTGATTTTGTTTAATTTTCAATGCCAGTTTAAATCTCCGTTGAAGTATAAAAAAAGGGACGAATTCGGGCCTAAAAGGGCTGGAACTTCGTTTTTTATTTTTCTGCAACCAGAAGTCCAACCCGTAACCTGTCAGTGGACTAGAATTAATAAAACGTCCTGGTCTCAAAAATACGAATTTTATGATACTCATTGTCAGGAATAACTGAAAATTTTTTTAAATTCAAACTATTCTTCATTAGGATGCTTCTGTTATGAAACACATTTTCTTTTGTAGAAAATATGCAAAATTTTCTTGACTTCCTTTCCTAGAAAGTTACAACTGGGCGGAGTTTCAAGCAAAATTAATTTTCAAAATGACTTTTAAAGGAATTTTTAATAAATTTACTGTTTTCAAATGACCTTTTTTATTAAAAAGTGCAAAAAATGTGTCATTCTTTTCTAGAAAAGAGAACAACACAAGTTTTTTTTTCAAATTTATTTGTGCTTGTTGCTGATTTATTTACAGGACTTTATCCTTTATAAAATATTTTGTAAGAATTTGTGGCTTATTTTCTTTAAATTCAATGGTGTAAATTAATTTATAACCTACAAAAGATCTTATATAATTTATTTTAATATTAAATAACTTATTATTCGTCGTTAAGGATTATGTCCCTTGATTCAAAGGAAATAAATTATTAAATAAGCAACAGAGAAAAATCGCTTAATAGTTTGCCAGGAGCAGAGTTACATCGCTGATATTCTTTTATATTTTACGCAGATAAAATATATTGCAGATTATTTTAAAAGAAAATATCATTAAAATTTAACATAAAAATGGGCCGTGTTTACAACTTATTTTCTTTAAAAATGGTAGTTTAAAATATAAATAATAAAAAATCAAAAAATAGAAACTGTTGCGACACATCGAACTTAAATCTCTTTGAGTTCATGACACCCTTTGATTTGAAAATGTCAGCAACATTTTAAAATTGAATACCGTTTTGACATTTAAGCTGTTCTCTTTAAATTTATCAAGTGATTTGAAATAAAATTGAATACATCAGAATATGTAAATTGAGGATGAGAACTGCCCAGAAAGATTTTTTTTGCTTCAATCAATTTAATTCTTTCAAGTTAAAATAACTTAAGGCCTGCACTCATATTAAACAGAATTATTTCACTTCTTTATTATTATTTTAGCTACATCCACATTTCGAAAATAACGTAACCAACTGTTAAAGGATAACAAATTATCTTTAAGATGGAAGCCTTAGAAGTGATAAAAAGGAATTCGAGTAAAATAATAAAATAAATAAAAATACTTTCCTACACACAAACTGACTTATTAATGATACACAAAACAACACTTACCGAACGAGAGAACAACTGCCACGCAACATTCCAAATGCAATTTTTTATTTGTTATTCCGTTAGTTGCTTTTTGCGTTTGTATTCATTCAGCGACTGTAAGCTGTGAAGGCATGTGAATCCATTAAGATTTTATTAGATTTATAAGCTGAAGCACCAAATAAACTCGTTTTCTATAGCAAATCATAACAAAAACCTATAAAGCAAATAGAAAGAAAGAATAACGTGAGTAAGAAGGAACACAAGCAAAAAAAAAAAGTAAAAGTAATAGAAAAATCTTAAATCTATTTTATATTTGCTGGCTGGTAGTCTGTTTGTATGTTTGTCTGGTTGTTTGTTTTTTATAACTCTCTGCCAAGGAAACACTTGAAAATACATAAAAGCGATAGACTATCACAGGATGGATATCGGAATTCAAAAGCAATAAAATAAAATATTTAGCAGGGAAGTGGTATTCGGTGTAGCAAACGAAAATCCTTAACGCAGTCATAATAAAATTTAAAAGCTGTTTATGGAACCCCAGCAAACACCTCCCAGACGACTGAGTATGCTTCAAAGGAATTTTTACACTCCCAGCGAGCGTGCGGACTGTGTGAGCAACTCATTAAAATTTAAACTTAAATTTGTAATGCTTTTAAAATTTATTTGATTTTCATTCCACTGTATTCGGGCACATTTTTATTTCATTGAAATATTTAAAAAGCTTTTATTGTCTATGGCCACGTGATATCAAATAGATTCTTATTTATAACAGATTCAATCAATGCAGGCATGCCTGTTACTGTGTAGATGCATAAGTATGTGTGTTTGTATGTGTGCATGTATAGAAAGCGCATAATTTATTTCCATTGAACTACAATTTCCTTTAATTAGTTACAAAATCATTTTAAAAAGAAAATATCATTTCCGAAAAGTAATTAAAGCAAATCCGTAATGAGATTTTTTATCTTCAGTTTGCAACAAATCAATATTAATTATTGGAATCCCATCTTGTTTATTCGTTATTTTTATTTTATTTTCTTCTTTTTTTCTATTAAAATAAGAAGAGCATAAAGGAAATAAATTTTATTTTCATGTTTGCAATCTTCAATAATAAATAAGAGATTTTTTGCCACTTTCATTTGCCCTGGTAGTAGTTGATCAAACAAACACATGCTCAACACACACTCACAAATCCTTTTACACACATGCAGCCGCATGCAATTACATAAACAGTGGCATATAACATACCCGAGCTTTCGCACTGTAACTTAAGGTAGTTTATTGTGTTGCATGCAACGGCAGGCCAGTGGTAGCAGCGGAAACGGAAAGAAGCAAAAGTTTTAAATTGAAATAAAACTCGGGAAAAATATATTTTAAATATTCAGAAGATGTTACAGCAACAATGTGGCGCGTATGTGTTGTGCCATAAAGGCTCGCAGTAAATTAAATTGTACTTCAACAGCAGTCATTCTGTCTGTTGCTTCCAGCGAGCCCCATAAAGCTAAAGAAGCTTTTTGAATGGTAAAAAATTTAACCGATTTTAATTCGCTTCGAATTCATGCAAAATAATTTGATCGCTTAAAATTACTCTCATGGATTGTCTGCTTTCGAACTAAAATTGTTCAATTTCGTTTCCATTTACCTTCTCTTTAATAAAATAGTGTTTCAAATATTTAAAACCAAACGGCCAGTTGGCATATTTTTTCAACACTTCAGTATTAAGTTGAGCAGAAACTTAAATAGAAATCCACTTAATTTCAATGTTCAAGAGAATAAACAACAACAGCAACAACACATTTACTTTAGTTGTATCAGCTACGAGTGCTTGGCCAAATAAAACAAACAGCAAAATATATTTTTTTAAAAATGTATGTGTGTGTGTGTATGAAGACAGGCCCATTAGAAACACCCACACAAGAATTGCAGAAAAATAATGTATGAGAGCTCAAAAGCCAACAGCACACACAATCACACACAGAGATGATAAAATATGTAACAGAGTGCATATTTTATATCCTTTTCATCCAACTTTCAATGTAAAATTTAAATAAAATCGTTATTGTCTACAGGTTTTACAGGTTTCATTTCTTTAAAGTAGGCAGCTATTAACTAATTTTCCAAAGACTATTTAATAAAGAAGAATTTGGAAAAGAAAATTATATCATCCTTTGCTGAATTCAAAAAATGAATTTTTAAATTCGAAATCACAGCTGAAGGAATCCTCTAACGATCTCGAGTTGTTTTTAATATGTAAATTAATCATGCAGTAATTTTTTTTATAAATAAATAAAAAGAAAAATATGGTCAAAAAGGATCTATTACAAGATGTCGAATTTCAAGGCGAAAAAAGGTGACTGATTGTGAGAGATGGAAATTTTTATTTGGAATTTTAAAATTGTTAAAATTGTTACTGTTGAGTCAAAAAGACTCTGCTGCTACTTTTTTCATTTCCCATTGATAATTATTTACAGTCTTTTCGACTTGTTGGCATAAGACAGAGATTTTAAATAGAACCAAAAAAAAAAGAAATCTTAAACCGCGAAATCGGTCGATCTTGCTGATCATGCGCAACCGTCAAAACAAGAGAATAACTGAGCAGAGAAGGCGTCCTTGACAATACCCACTGCTGCATTGGCGGTAGAGCTTCACCGACTGCGACTGACACGATCCTGTACTAAAGACAGCATTACAGAGGCCTCCCTCGTTGTCATTGTAACAAAACTTGGCCGGCGAAATAATAAATCAAAATTGGCTAAAATAAATTCTCCATTTTCTCATCCCTCTTCATCTGTCCTTTCAACACTATCCCCTGCTTTTATAAAGCCTCAATGCCCATCCAGGGGATTAGAAACACTGTACACTCCGTTTGGTATCGTCCAATTCCAGTCCATTTAAACCAACGTGATTAGGAAATCAAAGTCTACTCATCATCGACAAATTATTGATAAAAATAAATCTTCGATTGACATTTTTTTTGTATTTAAAAACTATCAACCACTTTAATTTTTTTTTTTTCATTCAAGATTTATGGTTTAAATGGCTGTTAACCAGATTGTGGATGTTCAGCAAATATCTCTGCAAGCCTTCTTTATATCTAGAGATACGTGCATGTGCAAGTGTGTGTGTGTGTGAGCGTGTGTGTTTGATGAGGCACAGCTGGGACAATATGATAAAAAGGTCCTTCAGTCAACGACCACATACGCCAACACATGGTTGAACGCAACAATTAGAAATTTAGCCGCCCGGCTATTCTGCCAAACGGATTAGGCACAGACGTTTTGACAAATTTGTGGAAACCAAATAAATTGTGTGTTTATTAGAACAGAGTTTTTATGGCCTGAATATCTTTGCCTTTCAACGATGCTGAACATCTCAATATATTTTGTTTGTGGCCCATTTTTGTTTGAGTCCTTTTAATCCCACTTAAATCGTAGATGTGACAAATCAAGCATTTGCCTGGTTGCTAAAGAAAAAAACTCGTCTTATTAAGCAGCCAAAGCGAATCTTTAAGGATTTTATGAGTGCCCGCCTTGAAGCTGCCATCAGCTCCGGCATTCACATGTAGTCATGTGAGGTTGTGTGTGTTTGACAGGGAAGGAATGCTGTTGGTGGGAGGTCATGTACGTGACAGATGTGAGCCCGTACGTCTGTTTGCAGTACGAAAAGCATTTGCGAATCATTTGGATCAGACTGTTTTTGTATTGTTGTTGTTGTTGTTGTTGTTTGTTTTTTCATGGCAGCAGTATAATTTTCTTTTTCTTATTTTTTGGTTTGATTTTTCGTTTGCTTTAGAACTTGTGATTTTAGGTTTGTTTGGTTTCCGTTAAAAATTTCAATATTTAATTTTGTACACGACTTTGGCTAAAGCAAATATTTTTGTTCGGTTATTGAAATACACACGCACACTCTCGTGTGTATTTAAAACATTTCAAGAATTTCAGAAGATTTCATTAAGCTGTCTTTTCTTTAATGCTGCACAAAGCGTATTTATAAATCGCTGCAGGCTGGCTTTACGGCTGGAGACGGTTTCTTTTATTACAATTAAATTATATTCTCATAAATGCAGTCAAGCTGAATGTTTATAAAACGTTGAGATTAATTTTGTCTTAAGCAAAACATCAATGACAAACAGACCAGCAGCGATTTTGTGCTCATAATTTCCTTAGTCATGTTTAACTTTGAGAATGGGAAATACGTTTTGCTATTGTTTACATGAGAAATATTTTTTAAGGAGGTGCTGGCATGCGATTATCATCAGCGTTGTTTTCTAAATTTTTCCACTTTTCAGGGTGGTCTTAGAGTCATTAGGATTAAGGTTTATTTTCATATTCGAGAGTTTAAATCTTGAGAACAATAATTCTTCGCATAATAATTAATCCTACGTTGTACGCTTTTTACAATAATACTTGTTTTAAGGTAATTTAAGATCGAATATAAACAACTTGGCCCAAAACAATATTTTCTGCCAGGATTTCAATAAAATCCGCATCCTTTTCTTTAATTTTATCCACAAAATCAAGATCAGCCGCGTTCTTTGTTATTGTCACAAAAGCTCACATACATGCAAGAGTGTATACTCGTATGTTGATGTATTGCCATGTTAAATGGCCGTGTTCGATTAACTTGAAAAGTATGAATCTTTACAAGTACGAAATAAATGTCATGCCTTTTACTTTTAATCGCAGCAATTAAAAAACAAAATGAGATGATATTTCACACGCTCACAAGCCAGGATGGGAAATATTATGAAAATATGACAGCATATTTAAGCCAAAAGATAAGACGTAATAATGAGTTTTAAATACTTTGGCAAGTTCACAAGAAATGCGATATTTCAATAAAAGTTATCAGTGCGTGCTGAAAATGTAACAATTTGCAATTAATTTCTTATACGCTGCAAAGTTACACACACACACACACACAAAAATAAGATTGTGTTTAATCATTGAACTATTTAATGAAGAAATTATTTTATATTCAGTCCTTCACTTGTTACACAATGAAAGTTATATCACACACTTCCAGCATTCCCTGTCTTTTACTCAATTATTTTCTTCTTTTTTTTATTTCTTTAAACAGGAAAACTGTTCATTTCTGTTGTGAAACACTTTTTGTTCTCTTTTCGCTGCACACTTTCACTAAATAAATTTAAAGACAATTATAGTGTTTTTTCGTGTTGCAAGCAGTGAAAATAAGAAACCAAACTGAAACTGAGTCTTTAATTTCGAAGCTGAGAAAAATAAAGTTAAAGATATATTCTTTAGCAACTTTCTTTCTTGTTTCACTTCAACGTGTTCTATAACAAACTTTAGTGTTGCAGGAAAGTTAAATAAAGTTTAAAACTTTAGGGTTTACTTCGTCAATGTTTGCAACAAGACAATACTTTGATGCATTTCACTGTGCTGCTCCTAGAAATAGGCAACATTTTAAGAATTAAATAGAAAACAAATTTATATATGTGTGTGTGTGTGGCTGCAAGAGAAAATGCGAAATTCAGTTTTAAATTGCCAACAGAATCCTGATCGAAATACTTAAAACTAAAAAGTGTAAGAGCAGTGTGACCAGAGCTTAAAATAAAAGAAGCTTAAATTAAGTTTAAAAAGAAACTAAAAACCGATTTTTTTTAATATTTAAGGGCAGCGGCTTCCCAGACTCTAGACAGCGATCACAAAATAAAATTAATCCTCGTTCGAGCAACGTGTGGTAGACAACTCCCACAGATTGTTAATTGAGGCACGAAAAAAACTAGAGAGCAAGTAACTTGTTAATAAAGGATGTGCTTTAAAGTTTTCAGAATCCTCATCTAACGGCCACGAAAATCAAATGGACCTGGAAGAGTGATTAGCTTTGACTGGAATTGATTGGAGAAACCCTTGTCGATCTACAAATTAAAGAGAGTTCGGCAATAAACGAAGTATTCTGCAGAATGAACGATAGAGTGGTTCAAAATGGCACTTGACAAGGCCACTTACTGAGGACGAAAAGGGTTCAAGGAGCGGAAACAGGAAAGTGGCAGACTGCCGCCTTTTATTTAAATTAAAAAAAAACTCTTCTAAACATTTTGTATGTTTTTCAGATTATTTCTGTTAAATTTGCAATACTTGCAGCAACAAGATAATTCACTTACGACCAACTGCAAGTTCGTATTCACCTTTGGAATTAAGACGCCAACTGAAAATCCAGCATTTCAGCACAAACTCTCCAACTAATTCGTATTCACATCTTTTCATGTGAAACGTCTGCTTACACGTATTTCGATTGTGTGTTTATGTGAACATGTTGACAAGTTTTACTTTTCTCCTTTTTTTTTCTTCTGCTCACACATACGACGTGATAATGGCTTTTACCACACATCATCTTGTCTTGATTTTAGCCTAAAGTTTTTTTTATAATATTTTTGTCTTCAACTCGGCACAAGTTAGAGCAGAGATTATTGTTGCAGTGTTTATTTCGCCTTTAAAGGGAGGCCACATACGACAAATTTGTGTATTAAATCGGTTTGTTTGGAGGTTACTTTTATGCGGTGAAACATATAAAATTATTAGCAAAATGTTTGATTTTTTAGAGAATTTCAAATGCAGCAAATAGTTTTTAATTTCGTTTTTTTTTTTGTCGAGTTAATGGAAAGAAGAAAGATTTATTCAGGCCTTCAAGTTGTTTTAGATATTTTTCTTCATTTATGACTTGTGAAATACTTTTGTAATCTTGTATACAAATACGCCACACTCTTGTGGTACACTTTTATATATCTTATCGTTTAAGGATAGAGATAAAATATATATAATTTAAAAGGTATGTTCATGCAGATATGCACTTTGCAAAAACTTTTTCGAAAAGTGTTAAAAAAGCTTCCCGATTTCGCTTGCAAAACAAAAGCAATTACTTCAAGTTGGATTATGATTTACAGGCTGGTGTTCGAAAAACATGACAATCAACAACAATTTTGTTTTCAACTTACACAGCAGAGTAGTTGAGTGCTGCTTTCAAAAGCCGCTGCACTTTCTCATCGGTATTTATGAGTATTCGTTTATTGCCACTCGTTAGGTGACTTATCAATACTAACCCGATGTTTTTGCAAATTAAATCCCTGCCTTTCCGTTGGACTATTTTCTTTTGTCTCATTTTATGAAATTTTTATTACAAACCAAATATTTTTTTCGTATTTTAAGGGACAAAATGGCGCAAAAGATCCTTCCGAAATTCTAGGGTCAAACAACTGAATAGGAAGTTTCGCCAACCGGTTTGCAACCTGCTTCACATACAATTTGGATGTCCCTGTATACCCGTCCTGGATTAAAATAGATGACTGACTCTTTGAGTTGCACAAAACGTATGACTTGTTTATTGGTTTATTCATAGTTGTATGTGTGTAGTTTTATTGTGTGAATGTGTGCGTTCAGAAAAGTGTGTACGAGCAGTAACTCAGCCCACTTGGCTTTACAAATGAACATGTCTGGTGTTTGCACGTCTTGAACACTTTTGACAATTTCGAATGTTGTTCGTTTTGTACAGCCCCAAATCATTCCAAAAAAAAGGAGAAATGAAAAAATAGAATGAAAAAGAAAACTTTAAAATCCATAGACGCTCACTAATGTCTTGCGAACTTTTGGATAGATGTTCGTATGTATGTGTGACACACAATTCACAGCACACACTGACTGCATGCATTTGCAGGCGTGTGAGAACGTGTGCACGACGTTTGTTTATTCTATTTAAAAGTTTTAAGACCCGAAGTCATAGCAGCACGTTTGTTTAAGAAGTTAAAGTGTTTGCTATTTTCTTAACTCCCACTTCCTAATGGCGCCGCCACCACATGACTTGAATTGTTGCATTCAAAAAAGGAAATATTATAAAACAATTTCAGATTAAATCAAATTTAAAAGAAACTGATTTTGTTAAAAAAGAAATACTCTACGAATTACATCGTTGCAAGTGAACGAGTAAAATTTTTGTTATTAATTTTTGCTCTGCCTATTCACTATTGGCAAAACCAACTTTTTTTTCTGGCAAATGGTAATTAACTTGATCATCTAAATAACCAGGAGTACTGCAATAAAAATGAAAACAGCATAAAAACGCTGCACATGCTGACTGTTACAGGACGAACTTTTTGTTTTCTTTCAAATAAAATCTTCCTTATGAAAAAGTAAGAAATTTCACACATTCATTTAACTAGAGTTGTCTGAAGTAAAATAATCAAAACTTATTGAAATACACACACACACACTAACTTAATCAAAACAAATACAATTAAGATAACAATGTCCCAGTGAGCAATTTGTCGATGACATATAAACCATTCCACCAAACTATGACTTTTTTACGTTATCATCAGATTAATTTTCTTAAATTTTTTTAAGTTTTTACGCATTTTCAAGGCAATCTAATGCAGTTAACAGAATACGTTGCACATGGTTTCATTTTAGTTTTCCTTATAATTCTCATTTATTTAGCGAAAGTTTTTGCTTGAATTTCGTAGCATTCTGAACTTAAAATTTTATTTGAGCTGCCATAAGCAACAAGAAAATTATTGGTCACAAAAAAAGAATCAAATAATAAAATCTGAATCAAAGTATTATTTCCGAGTCCGTCTTTTATATGACATTTTGAAGAAATTCCAAAATTTATATCAGATCTTTTCGTAACAGAAAGAATTTTCAAATTATTTCAGAGCTCCTACAGAATTCTCTCCAACATTTTAATACATTTTCCAACCAACAGTTTTTATTACGACTTTATAAACAATTCTTGTTTGGACGAAACTGTTAGCAAATGTTCGCTGGGTAAGCACAAGATAGCAAAAAATGCTGTCCAAGTGTTATCTTTATCGTACACCAAAAGAAACAGTTGCGATTTGACTTCAACATTAAAACTGGTCGAAAACTGACAACAGCAGAAGTGGTCCTGCGCACAACATGAGTTAAACGAAAAAAGCTCTCTTAAATTAAATTAAAGAGAGCAAAAGCCAAAAGCAACAGGCTGCAGTTAGAAAACCTCCAAAAATATTTATGTGAAAAGATACAAATAAACGAACGCATTTAAAGAACTCTTTTGAAAACTGAATAAAACATCATTTCAGAAAATGAATAACTCCTGACTCATCATCATCATATAAACTTATTCCATGACTTTTGTGCGCTTATGCTGCCTTCTTTTCTTCCTTTCTTTCTGCCTTCCTATTCAAAGCCTTGAAATCCTCCATGTAATTCATATCAAAATGACAATTGTAATAGAGATACAAATTATGCCGGGTCAATTTTATTTACCATCAAGCAAAACTTATTGTGATTATTATTTTTTTTCTTTTTCTTAACACAAGAAACACGACAAAGTGGGTACAAGTTGTTCAGAAAATGTGTTAGATGAATACTTTTGCGCAAAGATAAATAAAAAGGGAGCGATGGCAGGAACTCTATTCATAAAGTAAATAAAAAGAAAATTATATAAAAGTTCTAAGTATTCGAAATTGCTTCCAAGGACATCAACACCAAAAACAACACCAAATGAAATTGTTTGCAAAAAAAAAAAACAGTCAACGCACAACTTATTGGAACGTCGTTTTTACATGTTAAAATAGTTTGAAATGAATTTCTTTCTGGCAAATTAAAAAAAATTCAAATTGCCTTTTATTCTTTTATTTATTTTGACTAAATTCATTTAGGGTACATTTCCAGTGTTATTAAATATTAAGAACACAGAGTTCTATACTGAGAAAATAGAATACGAGGATTGTATTAATACTAAATTGAAATTAACAGAAATGAAGTGCCGCTTCAATATTTTCTTCATTTCCCAGAAACAGAAATTAGCTTAATTTGACTACACGGACTAAAGTTTTGATTTTATGAAAATAACGATTTTCACATACACACGTCACTTTTTTGACAGCCTCTAGCCTTCTATGGTGAGTGTATTTAATGCATAATAGTGTAACACACTGTCCCACTGCTCTTTTTCAGCCTTTGCCATTCAAATGGAACAGACATGCAACACGCCAACATTACGGGCACCCACTGTATGCCAGTGTGTTTTTAACACAAAATAAAATGTGTTTGTGCCAGTGTGCTTAAGTTTGCGTTTGTATAACGGAAATTAAAGCCATTGACTTTGGAATCTTAAGCTTGGGTGTGAGTGTGAGTGCTTGTTCTGTCTTCATTTACATTTTATCACCATCAACCCATCACCCATCATCATACCACACACAAAGGCCGTTTAAACATTAAAGCACACAAGTTATACTCTGAAGGAGGATTATTTTGTGTAAGATTCCAATTTGCAATTTGTATCACTTACACTATCACAGATTTGTAGACGCAGCACGACATAAATACGTCTAATACAATCATCTTTGGAATGAAATGGATATCGCGGAGATGTGGAAGAGTAGAGAACAGTCCACGACTGTACTCAGATTATGATGAGGATGGAAGTGATGCTTCATGACATTTAAGGAAACATCTAAGGATAACCCAACCACCCCTCCCCTCCCCTCCACCCACCACTCCACTCATTCAGTCATACACTTGACGATGTTATTGAGATTTAAACAAGTGCTAATGCTGGCTGGCTGGCTGGTTGTCGACGGCCTTTTTACCAAATGCAAATAATACTCATAAATACTCGTAGAAAGAAAAAGCTGAAACTAAATTAAGTAGGAGAAGATGAAGTTGAAGTGTAGCTGCTGGAAGAGCGCAACAACTACGGCCGAGATGGATGGCAGAAATACCAACAAATTGTTTTTATTACAACTTTGACTGCATTTAGATTGTTCGCAAGTATTGGCCTAACGATTACTGCCGCTAATGATCTCCGGATGAGGATCAAAGAAACAACAAAAAAAAAACAAAAACAAAAACCAACAACATTGCGGCCTGTTTTTGATAAAAGAAATAAGAACATTTTCTGTCTGGAGTTTCTATTGAAACGAACAAAAAAAATTTTTCTAACTTTTGTTACCCATCAGCGTTCATTGTTAAAGAGTATTTCTATTTCATATTTCAAATGCCTGCAAATTCGTTGAGCTTGAATACGAGAAT
This sequence comes from Linnaemya vulpina, assembly GCA_963675445.1. Classification (NCBI taxonomy): domain Eukaryota; kingdom Metazoa; phylum Arthropoda; class Insecta; order Diptera; family Tachinidae; genus Linnaemya; species Linnaemya vulpina. The sequence continues at coordinate 86,624,005 of OY776278.1, read as the reverse complement.
TTTACTTACTCATAATAAATTTTTCGAAAACATTGAAAGCGTTCAGATATCGTAATATTTTGATACTTAGACTGGCACTCAGTTTATGAATTATACCGTGAATGGAGGAGATTTTCAGAGGACAAATGAAGAGAGATGAGATGAAAGAGGATTTCTTTTCTTTGCCGGTGAATTTTTGCTGCAAAGCCGATGAAGAAGACTGAAGCAACGCGCTTTTAATACACGAAGGCTTCAATCGCTGTCGATAGTGCTTTGCCTTAGACATCATGTTGCAGTTTAGTAGTGAGAGATTCTCGACTGAAGGCAGGGTCGACTTTAGGATCTTAGCCTTCGTAGTCAATTATTAAAATTGACTATTGAAATATTGATTATTTTTCTTAGAAACTTAGACTTGATCAGTGTCGCTCAGTCAAAAGTTGAGTTTTTGTTGTAATTCTTTGCTCAACAAGCCTTCAAATTATGCTAAACAGCTGCCAAAAGTTTCAAAAGAGTTGAAAGTAACAGCGACGTCTTATGAACGCTCCCCTTAACAACTTGTTGTTGTGTAGATCTTCATGAATGCTTCTCTTTTAAAATGCATTCAAATTAATCAATTCAATTGACGGAGAGGAAAAGTTTTTAAATTGCCGTAGTGCCACTGCATATATATACGATGCACAGTGGGGTATAAAGTCCTTTTTTACAAGCAAAAAAATCTCTTTAAATTTAAAGTAGGCAGCTGTTAAAATAAACAGCCAATAAATTGTTGGAGATATTACAGAGGCAAACGAGTACTTTTTTTGGAATTAATCCATTAAAAAAACGCCTTTGACCCCACTGTGCAATGTAGTAGTGAGCATAAAATATTTATTCCTTCCTTTTTTAAAACACAACAAATGTATCTCCTTTCTTTCCTGTGGCATATCAATTACCAGTCGTACTATTATTATTGCGCGTGTTAATTAAATTACTCGTAGTTTCTAGCGAGTGAATCAATGAACTATTAAAACAGGGAAGGGAAAAGTGGAGAGGAGATAAGGAGATTTCATTTATTTTATTATAAAAATGCCACCCAAGGGAATCCTTCGAGTTCGTCTAAGCGTATACAATCTTGTTTTACTTGTGCACAAGCAAAAATAATTTAATATCTCTTTACATCAATCATCTTTACTTCGTAAGAAGACAAACTTAATAAGCAGTTTTCAAATGCAGCAGTCGTCGTCGCAACAACACTATTTGTGTAATCAACTTTTAAAATATATTAAATATCCTTTTGATTGAAGGATGGAAGGATGTTAAGAAAGATAATTAATAATTTTCTGGCATTTAAGACATGATTTTTAATAAAACACGTGACAGCCATACATTTTGTTTAAGAATCAAAAAATTTTAATTTGCAATTAAATTTTGTATTTAATTTCTATGTTTTTTTATTTCGTTCTTATAGATTGAACTACAACTAGAAACGCATCTGATTACAATCAAAAGAAAAGATTAGACTTAAAATTATTCAATGCATTTGGCAAAGACAACAACAACATAAACCACAAGTTAAACGGGCATTATGCATGCAGCAGCAAGAAGAAGCCAAGAAGCGAACTGAGTGTCATAAATAAAAATTATGTTAATTTCCAACAACATTCTGGGACCCACAACAGCTGTTGCTGTCACGATAAACAATTTAATTAATCAACGTTTGCATGTTGTAATTTGAATTATCTCACTTGCGCTAAAGTACACAAACGCACACTTTTCCCACGCATCTGAATGGCAAACAATCATAACAACGGCAGACACTACGCCCTCCCACACCGCCCACAATCAACAGAGTGAAATGAAGTGATGCTTGAAGTTAATTTAATTGTTGCAATTTCTAATGAAAAACAACAAGGAAAATATTTATTGTTTATCGAAATAATTAACTGCAGCCCCGAAAACTATGCAACACAAATACGCAAATAAACAGAACAACACAAACATTCAATCGTACAACTGCCAGGGAACGTATTTTGGCAAAGCACTCCGGTGCGTATGATTAATATAAATTTGGGACATGGCGATTATTATTCATACGCAATTATTACTCATACGCAAGAGTAGACCGTGTGACAGCAAGCATTTGGGTGGATAAGTTTTGTACTGTCAGGGTGTTTTCAGTTTATATTTGAAGATTAAAATCAGATTTTAACACTGGATTCACACAAGGCGGTGAGATGATTGGAACCCCTCCAATTTCTGATTTTAGAGGAACTTATTAATTTTTTTGTTATTTTGGCACATGAATACTTTTTTACATTTCGAGTTTTATAGGCTGAAAGTCGTGATATTAATTTCAGAAAAAATTATTAATAATCCAAAAATCAAATTAAATTGGTTTTGATTTTCAGTTGTTGCTTAGAAATTAAATTAACGTAAATTGGAAATTGAATAGTTGTTTGCTTGCAATGTAGCCACTTTTCATTGATGCCCAAGATCGGTATATTAGTAAAAAGAAAAAATTCAAGTATTTCGAAAGTTTATCGAAAAGTTTCATTGACCAAATATCATCAAATGTGACAGATGTGACCATGAATGATTCTTTTATTTTGCCCTCTAAAGCTGATTAAAAAAAGAACTCAATTATGATACAAAATGCTAACTGGGTCTCTTTAATTAAATATTTAAAAATAAAAACTATTTGTTTTTGTTTGTGTATTTAATTGTGCGTGCAAGAAGTTAAATTGAAATATTTGACAGCAAATTGTAATTTTATGCTTTAACTTTTCCTTATAATTTATTAGATATGATTCCTTTTATTGGAATAGTTTTTTCCTTTATTAGTAAACGACCCCCGAGGTCGCTTTATTATTGCTTTAAATGTGATCTCGCTTAACTTTTTATTGAATTATTCACATTTAATAAAATCAAATGTTAAGTATTTTCAACTTGTCTTTGATATTTATCAATCCATGAAGTTGAAAGTAAATTCGTTGTCAATTGCAATGTAAAACTTTGTATGTCAAAGTTCAATAGACAACGAAAAGTAGAGACTGAAGCAGAAAGAGAACAGACACAGAACCATTTCCAAGTGGATTTAAATATCAAAAACTGTTTATCAAAAGCAAATAAAATGTGTTACAAACTGTTGCCTTTTCAAGATTTAGCCATCAATTCAGTATTTTATTACACACAAAAAGGTATTTCAATGACTTTTAACAATAACGAAATACCGATAGAAGAAAAAAAAAACACAAGAACAGTGAAAATCGTTGCCAGCCAAAAGCAATAAATATTTAAGTCCATTTAGCATTAAGAAAGTAACAGTTCAATAAATATTTCCAAACACTTCAATCATAAATTAATTAGTAACGACATCCGCTGTTATTATTCATATAAATTTGATTACAAAACAATCTTGCGTTCCGAATTCTGAACACTCAACGCTTGGATTCTTTAAAATTTAACAGTCTATTGCAATAACAAACCAGCTTTTTATTTAGAAGCCGAAAAATGTTTTATTGAAAAATAATGAGATTTGATTTTACACACGCACCCAGTGTTGCTCATATACGAGGACATTCACCCACCCAAAAAGTCATTCATTTAAGAGGCAATTTAATCCTCTGATACACGGACTTATAATTATTGCTGACTGCTGCAAGAATATATATGGTTGGGGGAATCACAACTTTTTCATGTCTTGACGCACTTAACGATCAGTAACTTCGCGGCTTATTATTCAATTTTCAGTTTTATTACGGATTTTCCAATAATAAACCAAGGTCGTTTGCACGACATACGAGGTCTGTCCAATCATTAAGATGAATTTTAGTTTTTCTCAAAAATTATCTATTTATTAAAAAAACAAATTATATTTTGTCCTCTTCAAAATGGTCCCTCTCAGTTATACCAGAAGAGTAGTCTCAGAGTAGAGTCAAAAGAGAAAAGAAAAGAAGACACGATAGCAAACAACTACAAATCAAACGCTTTACAAAATTTCGTAAATCCAGGTCACGTGCAACATTACAAAATAGCTCCAGCAATTACTGAACGGATGATCTCTACATATGAAATGTGTTGTGCTCGTACAAGAATGGGTTTCAGAAACCAGTTACGCGAATTCTTTAGAGCCCTTAAAATTAATATATCATTAAACTAATGAAATACTACAGCCTTCACTAACATGATGTTTCTTTTATATCAAATACAGCAAAAAATCTTCCTTCTACACTCTGAAACTGGTAGGAAGAGCTGCAACTACAATCGACAGACAGACAGACAGACAGACAACCACCCCTGCCAGCGAAGTGTGAAATGACTTCATTAAACTGCTGACATAATAAATTCCATTTTATCATTGACTGCTGGAAATCCAGTTAATGGAAAATTGTTTACGCTGGCATTTAATGGAGCAAACAGTTTCTATGCAGAAAAACATTAACGAATTCATGGCTGCACCGCATTCATTATGAAAAATTATAAACGAAAATTAAATGAATTTATTTATAAAATAAATTTTATCAAACGTTAATGCAAAAAAAAAGTGTTAAAAGAAACGTTCAAACCAAAACATGCACAAGCATGAAAGCCCATGTTTTCGCACGCTTTGAGGCATTTGTTTGGGTCCTTGAGGGCTAAATGCACAGACATGTTTTCATTTAACTTTTTGTTTTAACACTTTTGATATGAATAGAAGAAGTATTTCTTTTTTCTCATAGAAATTGTAATTTTGCCAATTTTTTTTTTTTTTGCTGAAGGACGTGATAACTTTGAACCAAAACCTTTAGCCTACATTTGCTTCATTTCTATAGAACAGAAGTGGCTTGGATTTTTCGGTAAGAATAAATTAAAGCCCCGTTCGTAACGTGTATGACCAAATTTTTGACAGTTCACATGGACATTTGACAATCTAGATGAGAAAATTCCCTGATTTTCTAGTCTACGCGAGTGTGTCTTGGTGTAGGCGAAGGGCAGCGTCTGTATAAGAAGAGAAACTAGCATTTTAAAGAGTTAATGCTTCAGTTTTTGAAGGGATCCAGAACGTGACGCACGCTACAGATATTAATATGAAATATTTTTTATACTTTTTACTCCACAATTAATTACAATTTATTTGATATTTAAAAATAAAATAGCTACAACTTATGGGTCTGATAATGCATACCTAATTCGAACGTTTGCAAGACAGCAAAGAAACCTTTTTTATTAAAAATTTTTTTAAAGTGATATGAACACCGAAATAATTTCAATTCCTTTCATCCAAAGAAAATCTGATTTAAATTTAATAGAAATTCGTACCACAATCAAAAAAACCTACAAAAAGGCACAATTGTGTCATAACACTTCTAGGGTTAATAACCATCGAAATGCATTTTTAGATATTTCAATATGAGTACAAACAACTGAGTTAGAAATTACCTTTAATAATTTGATAGCCAACCATTAAAAACTTTCAACGAAAAATAAATGTAATAAAAATTTTTCCAATTTTTTATAAATAAAATAACTGGCAGTATTTTCATTTTAATTGCCACAAATCCAGCCAATCTAAATTGTGTGCGTTGTTGATCTGTGCAAGTGAAAAAAAAGAAAATATTCAGAATTTACTAGCACAGCATGTGCACTTTTTACTACACATGCAGATTATTAGGGAGGCTGCTTGGGAAACAGTTTTAGAAAATAAAAAACTACTAAAATAAAAATTGTTGTTAAGAAACGGTAATACAGGGATTTAACTTGCTTTTTCTTTACACAAAAAAAAGGTCTTTATAAAATAATAAAAGTCACAAATTATGATACATGAGTACTGCTGATGGAAGCGTAGCAACTGCCTAAAATAGCGCTGTTCTGCTCTTCTGTTTGAGTTGAGTTTCCCTTGTTGCCTGTAATATTCATAATGACTTTCTCTAAATACAACAGGTTACGAGTCTCAGCATGAAAAACTTAATTGAATTGAAATAATCGCAAGGACACTTTACCGTCTGGAGATCGCACCTCAACATTCATCCTTGAAACGATCATATAAAAAATATATTTATTTCCTACTTGGCGGTGCCCTAATAAACAAAAACAAACAAACAAAAATTTATAAAAAATATTGCTTTTCCATCAACAGATACATTTGATTCATCGGTTGCAATATTTCACGGTTGTCGGGCAAATTCCCAAATGTGAAAAAATATCACAGCCACACACACACACACACACCCACAAAGCACACACTCCTGCTCGGTGCACTACTGACGATAGGAATCATTTTTTATGGGATAAAATAAAAAATTATTTTATAAGGATAAATTCTATTTGCTTTCTTATATTAATTGCTGGCACGTGACGACTGTTGCTATTTCAGTTGCAACAGTTTTTAAAGCAAAAAAAAAACAAAAAAAAGAATATAAATATAAAAAAATTTTAAGGATTTAAAAACCATATTGACTTCAAATTGAAAATTCAATTCAGTTCGTGACTGAATTTAAGTGAAAAATTGCTTTGAAAGGGAAAAACTTATTCAATGAAATTATGGATAATTTAAAGAAATTTATAAAAATTACTACAAACTCAATTGCAAGGACATGTAGTTTTGGAAGAGGAAGACAAACTGAATTATACAACGAATTTCGTGCACACTTCCATGACGCATTTTATGTTGCAAAAATTTGTAGAAGACTGAGAGGATGCACAGTGGCGCCAAAAGCACTTCACAGCTGCATTAAGTTCAGTGTGGGTAACTCTTTTAATAAAGTTCAAATTCCTGTAAAATTTTAAAGGTATGGGAAAGGGGGAGAAGGGTACTCTTCAAACGAAGTAATTATTAATTTTTGTAGAGCTGCACAACAACAACAGCGAGGCTATTTTAAATTATTGAGTGTTGCTCTAATAAAATCTCGGATGTAAAGAAAAGGGAGACGGTTAACCCCATTTAAAATAATTATTAATTTTCCTATATCATTCACGGGTGACCTCAAATTTAGTAGGTACGACCTGCAAGTGTTCACTGGTTTTCTTACTGCTCATTTTGGACTGAATTGCCCGTAGTGGCAGAGTAAACTGGTGCACTCAACTCTATGTCGTTTGTCGTTACAGAAGGACGAGGCTATTCTACACATTCTATGTGAATATATTATTCTGCGATGTTGTAAAAGACTCTGAGCTTTTGCTATTGGATAACATCAGGCGTACTGATGGCACAAAAGAATCCGTAGTGCCGGTCTCTGGGAAATCAGTGAATAACTTTGGATATTATCGGAGTTACCTAAAAGCAGTAACGGGTCCTTAGAAATATATACACAAGAAACTTATTTTCTGCCCAGACTATCCGTACGTTTAATAACTTATTTGCTGATCATTCAAAGTGGGAAGGAATTGGAGGACGCGTAGTTTTCAGTTATCCCTCGCATTTAACTGAAATTGTAAAACGATTTACAGCCAATAAATTTGTTAGCAATCAAGTTTGCACCCTTTTTTCTCCTGGTAACAACTTAATAAGACAATTTTCTCAATTTTATTTCAACATATAATCACCTCGTATAATTTTAGTAGATATAAAATGCTAGTAAATTTATAAAATTTGCCAAGTTAGGAATCACAAATAATAGATAAAATTGAAAAAGTTGAAAAAAATGTGGAGTATAAAAAGTCAAACCATCAGCAGGATAAAATTCAAAGAGTCTGAACGAGCGCACAAGAAAATGCGTTTAATAAAGACATAAAAAAGCCAATTGAAATAAAATGCAAGTGATAGCAATTTTAATGGCGATGCTTTTTGCGCCATGTAACCTCAAACGAAATTCCATGACGGCTGCTGATGAAAGCAAAAATAATATGGGAAAAGGTTTGGAAAAGGAAACGATTGAAGACATGCCTTTGGCGTACTTTCAATTTCATGGAGTGCGTAGTTTAAACTTGATTGTCTGCCCATCAAATGGAACAGGTATCGTATTAACAAAAATATTTCCCCCTGCCCTCTTGAGTTTTGTTAAGCAGAAGGATAACGTCCATTTACACTAAGAAGAAGTTGAAGAGGAGAACCGAGATGGAGGGAAAACGTTGGAAAGTTGCACGACTTCTATAAGCAGATAAAAAATTGTCATGGCAAAAAGGCGACAATGCAAGAGATTTCCATTTTTTTCTCATTTAATTGGTGATTTCGATATTTTCACGTGCTCTTTTTCCAACAGATCGGCCGAGAAGGCATAAATAAATTCTTCATAATTATCTTCGGGTGCCTCAAGAGTTGCCCCTACGCCTTAACATGGTCCCACAAAAAATATTTTTAAGGTGTTAATTTCCAGGATCCAACGATCAATTGACCGGCTCCAAACTTGAAACAAACTTTTCACGAACTCACCTCTCAATCGGGCCATTGTTTCTCGTACTTGGTGAAACCACTTGTCAGCCAAGTCCAGCTCTTCCATTTCGGCTCAAAAAATGTTTCATCATCCTACAGTAGCGTTCACCATTCACAGCAACGTTCGGTCCAGTGATACCATCGGCTTGTAATTTACACTCAACAGCAGCTCCTGGCTGCTTTTCAAACGTGCTTCGTTTGCAAGTCGATTCATTATTAAGTTGTAGACCGAACGGAACACGTTTAACAGTAATATGATGCACGAAAACAACTGTGCTGCCCAAAACAACCACTCTTTATAATGCAAAAAAAGTCGAAAGCAATATTTCGAAAGGATATTTTTCTTCACGTCCTGTAAATGCACCTCAACCTTTTTTTAATATACTTTCCTTCTAGGTTTGAAACAAATTGGCGATCTTGCTGCTTTCTATGTCGACCACAATATTCCGGTACGCATTTGGTCGTTAGAGGATTATTTGGATGAAATGCCCAAGCGTGGCCCCTTTGGACCGCCCATAACATTTCGTGCGGCTAAAAACAGACGTCCCTTGAAATTCATGCTGGAGCCTTTAGACCATAAGACAGGTATAATAATAATCGATTTCAATAATCCCTGCGCCTTAAACGCTCTCAGATGGTCGGCTGCCTCTGAAAATAATTTCTTTAAAACCAACAACTTTTGGTTGCTCATCACAAAAAATCTGAATGACGTCAAATCTTTAGAGGACGATGACATTTTTCTACCTCCCGACAGTGAGGTAAAGGTTTTAGTACAAAACGCCAAAGAAAAATATTCTCTGCTGGATATTTACAAAGTGGCGGCCTTTAAGCCTCTCAAATATAAATTTGTATCAAGAAATTTCGCCGGTAGAAAAAATATGCTGCAGGCATTGAGGGCATATGGCTCGGTTATATCGCTGAGAGAGAATTTAGAGGGCATAACTTTTAATACCGGCCGCGTTATAAATTTTCCCCATCTATTTACCGATATCGAGGATTTGTCTTTGAGGCACATCGATACCATGGCCAAAGTAACGAATCGCTTGGTTGTGGATATGGCGAAAAAACTAAATTTGAGGTTTGTAAACCGTCCGCGGTGAAATGTGTTTGATATTTATTTCTTTTGCAGATTCAATACCTATCAAACCGACAATTATGGCTGGCACAGACCCAATGGCTCCTTCGATGGCCTCATGGGTCGCTTTCAACGTTATGAATTGGATTTTGGTCAAATGGCGTTTTTCATGCGTTTAGATCGCACAGCGGTTTGCAATTTCATTGTGGAAACCTTTCGCATACGTGCCGGTATAATGTTTAGACAGCCCCCGTTGTCTTCGGTGGCAAATATTTTCACCATGCCGTTTGATATGGATGTTTGGATTTGCCTTATCGTTTTGTTGGCGTTTACTTTTTGTGTATTTGTGTTGGAATTGTTTTTATCGCCGCATGACCATGAAATTCATTATTGGGATTGCGCCAGTTTCGTGTGGGGGGCCATGTGCCAGCAAGGCTTCTATGGTTCGGTGACCAACTTCTCCTCTCGCATTATAGTCTTTACAACGTTTGTGGCCACTCTATTTTTGTTTACTTCGTTTTCAGCCAACATAGTTGCTTTGTTGCAAAGTCCTTCGGAAGCCATACGTAGTTTGAGTGATCTCAGTCACTCATCCTTGGAGCTGGGAGTTCAAGATACCACATACAATCGGGTTTTTCTCAATGTTTGTAGACGGGAATACAATTTGAATATTTTTATTTGAAAAAAATTTTTTTAACAGGAATCTACTGATCCAGTTACACAATATTTATACCTCAAGAAAATCGTGCCCAAAGGTGAAGGTATTTACATGAGTCCGGCAACAGGTATAAATAAAATGCGCTACGACACTTTCGCCTTTCAAGTAGAATTACAAACTGGTTACCAAATAATAAGCGATACTTTTAGCGAGGCTGAAAAATGTGGTCTAAAGGAAATGGAACCGTATAAGCTGCCCATGATAGCAGTGCCGACGCGTAAGAATTTTCCCTACAAGGAGCTTTTCAGAAGACAGTTAAGTTTTGTTGTTGTAAAGAAAAACATTATTAGAATAGAAGTTTGTTTAGTTGTTTTTTCTTTTTCAAGAGGTTGAGATGGCAACGTGAAGTGGGTTTAATGAATCGCGAGGAACTTAAATGGTTCACTCAAAAGCCCAAGTGTGAAGGCATGGGCCGTTTTGTATCCATCGGTTTAAAAGAATGTCGTTATGCTTGGGCTGTCTTGGGTTGGGGTTTCCTATTTGCAACCACAGTTTTGTGTTGTGAATTGCTGATCAAAAAGATAGTCAGTTAAATGGATTTTCAAATAAAAATACTTTTTAATGTGTAACAGTAATTTTGAAATAAAATTTAACAGAAATTAAATGTCTAAATACCCTGTCCTATTTCTCTCTAATTTTTATCCATTTCACTATTAGACGATTGCAGCTTATTCGGTTTCATCCCATGTTCGGTTTTATTCCTAAACAGCATTTACAGAAATCGTGACTTGACTTTGATAGAAGCCATGCTTTAGCATGAGCTCTTCTAGGCACGCACCTCTTTAATCCCATCATCACATTATGATGACAAGTTAGTGCGAACACGTTTCACAGCAGTTGAGGCATTTTTTCTTTTTATTTCATTTTACTTTTCTGTTTATTTTTATTGTTAAGCACTTAGGAAAAATATATATTCTCAAATTTTGAATGGCAAGAAAGTATTTTTTCCACTTTTCCTTTTCAGCAGGTCACTTATGCGTCCAGGTGTCACTATTTTTCATAAAAAACAAAAGAAAATACTTTTGCCTTAACAACTTAATACAGCAATTTGACTTAATTCGAACTTTACAATAATTACAATCACTACCTCTTTAGCAAAAATGCATTTCGGTGCCTACACCTTCTCGCGGATTGCAATTACAGGCAAAATAAAACACGCTAACACGCAATGAGCGAACTGGATATAAAAAGCCAACATAAACCAAGTCAAACACAATTAACACGAATACGCCAGGAAGAACGTAACAATGCGTTTGCTTTTGGTCTTTAGAGCAGCTTTAGCTCTTTTTCTTATGAGTGAGATAAGAGATTGTGACAGCAATACTTCGATAACAACTGCCAGTGCAAATAAAAATAACATAATTTTAGCTTATTTCGAGCATCAAAGTGTGCGTAACTTAAATTTAGTGATGTGTTCAGCCAACAAAACTTCAGGTGAGAAAATAATAAAAGGCACACCATAGATATATTAAGTTAACAGAAAATTTTAGTTTTTCAAATATCTAATATAGCGAAATTCTATTTCGATTACAACGTGTCAGTGCGTTTTTGGTGGGGGGAGCAGGATTTAAGTGAAAAAATCGAAGATAACTTCTTTCATAAGCAAAATACAGTCGAAACATCTCAAAACATTTCCCAAAAACGATCTATGGAATTTAAACTCGAAGCTTTACACTATAAAACGGGTATAGTTTTGTGGGATTTCAATACAGCTTGTGGTTTAAGCATATTAAAATGGTCTGCGGCCCCCGAAAACAATTATTTTACCACCAATAGGTTTTGGTTGTTAATAGCGGATCATGTTACAGATTTAAAAGCACTTGAAGATGAGGATATTTTCCTGCCTCCAGACAGTGAAGTAAAAGTTTTAATGCAAGATTCGCATGATAAATTTTCTTTAATGGACGTGTATAAAGTGGCCGCTTTCAAAAGCCTTAAATGCAGTTTTGTAGCAGAGAACTTTTCCGATAAAAGGCAAATGATCTCGGCTTTGCAATCGTATGGTTCGGTTATTTCTTTGCGTGAGAACTTGGAGAATATAACTTTCAAAACTGGTCTAGTGATAGCCTTTCCCGACATGTTCACTAATATAGAAGATTTGTCTTTGCGTCATATTGATACCATTTCGAAAGTAAACAACCGCTTGACAATTGAACTGGCCAATAAATTAAATATGCGGTAGGTGTTTTGTTTTGATAGAATTACAAGTATTGAATCTAACTACTAGTATTTTAGTTTCAATACTCACCAGACCGACAACTATGGCTGGCATCAACCAAATGGTTCTTTCGATGGTTTAATGGGCAGTTTTCAACGTTATGAAGTGGATTTTGGACAAATGGCAATTTTTATGCGCTTGGATCGTATTGCTCTGTGTGATTTTGTAGCTGAAACTTTTCGCATACGTGCTGGACTTATGTTCAGACAGCCGCCTTTGTCGGCAGTGGCCAATATATTTGCCATGCCTTTTGAATATGATGTTTGGATTTCTTTGGTGGTTTTAATAATTGTTACTTTTGGTGTATTTGTGTTGGAATTGCTCTTTTCGCCGCACACTCACGACATGGATTACTGGGATTGTGCTGTTTTCGTTTGGGGTGCCATGTGTCAGCAGGGTTTCTATGTATCTGTGGCAAATCGCTCGACTCGCATAATAATTTTTACCACTTTCGTAGCCACTCTATTCTTGTTTACTTCTTTTTCGGCCAATATAGTGGCACTGTTGCAAAGTCCTTCACAAGCTATACACTCACTAAGCGATTTGAGTCAGTCGCCTTTGGAAATTGGCGTACAGGACACAGTCTATAATAAGATATATTTTAATGTAAATCAATATTCGTCTTAATAGTGAAAATTTTCTAAGAAATCTTCTAATTCTGAAATCTTTTTTTATTTAAGGAATCGACTGATCCTGTTACAAATCTATTGTATCATAAAAAAATTGCTCCCAAAGGCGACAGCATCTACATGAGACCTTTAGTGGGTATGGACAAAATGCGTTCTGGTATGTTTGCTTATCAAGTGGAGCTACAAGCTGGCTATCAAATTATCAGTGACACTTTTAGCGAACCTGAGAAATGTGGTTTAATGGAGTTAGAGCCCTTTCAACTGCCCATGATAGCTATACCGACGCGTAAGAATTTTCCTTACAAGGAGCTTTTTAGACGACAGTTAGTTAGAATTGTTACATAATTCCTCAACTTTTATAAATATGTTTTTGTTTTCTGTTATAAAGGTTAAGATGGCAACGTGAAGTGGGTCTTATGAATCGTGAAGAACTTAAATGGTTTCCTCAAAAACCAAAATGTGAAGGCGGTGTTGGCGGTTTTGTGTCCATTGGCTTAACAGAGTGCCGTTACGCTTTGGCTATATTTGGCTTCGGTTGCCTATTTGCTGCCTTTGTATTGTGCATAGAATTAATGTTAAAAAATTCTTTAAAATTGTGGAATTTTGTGAAAAAATATCTTGGCTAAATCACATAATGACTTTTGAGATATATATATATATATATATATATATATATATATATATTATGAATCAATAGCAAATGACTTACATTTAAACTTGGCTCCGTATTTAAGATGAAAACTCTGTCTGTATCTTGTTTAGAACCAATTCCATAATATAAATCCAATTCATGAGAAACATTTAGATGAAATTTTTTCTTTTAATTGTTTTTTCTGTAGTTTTGTTTTTTTTTAATATTCTGGTTTTTTATGTTTATTAATTTCTTGTAATAGCGATATGATGACAAGTGGTTTTTAAATTGGTATCGATATTTCCTTTACCACTGCCTTAACAATATCTGGGGTTTTAAAGCACCAGTTTTTAATGTTCTTACTAACGCGACACCAGGCTTCTCCATGTTTGGGCTCTGAGGCTATACAACGTTCTAAAACCTCATTTTGTTGGGCTTCTGTGCCATGCAACAATTCAAATTTGTAGAAATAAGCCCAAGCATCACCCAAATCGGGATCGATTTTAACCTAGAAATAAAACATAAGATATAAAGATATAAAATAGATGTTAAAGCGAAAAATAAAAAAGGTTTAAATATTTACCGTGCGATTAAACCAATCTCGGCATTTTGAAAATTTATGTTCCGACCAAAATAATTTTGAGACGGCTAATAAAACATGAGGATCATGTTCACATTTCTTGAGGGCATCAACTGATTTTGTTTTTCGTTGAGGCTTTGATTCCATGAATATGGCCTCAGCCCATAGTTCGCCAGAATCGGGACATTCCTGCAAAGCTCTAGCCATCATAGTACTGGCTATTTCTTTCAAGCCTGCTCTAAGTTCAACACGTATGGCCTCCAACCATAAAGTTGGAGTTTTAGGATTACGCAAACGCCCTCTTTCCAATATAGAACGTGCTTTAGTTAAGACTCCTTTGTGTTCCTCCAGTTTGGCGGATAACAACCAGAGAGGAATTGAAGTGGGGCACTTTTTAATACCCAGATTGTAAGTGGTGGCAGCTTCTTCCAAACGATGCTGTTGCTCTTCTATTTGTCCCTTCATCATCCATAACTTAGCGAAATCTGGGAAAACTTCAACAGCCTCGTCTAGAAGGCCTGAAGCTTCATCCAAACGATCTAAAGCCCATTCCAACCGGGCTGATTTCATCATTACTCTAGGTGTAGGAGCCGAACCTCTGGCTTTGGCCAGTAAACGTCTAGCGCGTTCATATTCAGAATTTTCAGATTCTAATTTAACAGCCGCTAACCAAATGTCTTCTGAGTTAGGGTTAGCTTGAAAGGCCAATGAGAGAATTCCTCTTGCAGCTGGTACATCACCAGCCATCCACTTAGATTTAGCTCCCATTAACCATAATACCTCGGACTTGGGACAATGCGCTACAGCACGTTGTAACAAAGTTTCTAAAGATTCACGTGTGCCATGGTTCTTTTCGAAATACGCAGCTCTTAACCATATACTCTTCTTAGAGGGGAATGTTTGTAAAGCGTGGGCATATACCGATCGAGCACATTCAAACGCATTTTCTTTGGCGCACTAAAAATTAAATTCCATGTTTTAATATCATATTACAATTTTTTTCACTATGTACTTACGAAATCAGCATCATCCATCCAAGTTTGCTTGCGATCTTCCTCTTCTACACCAACTCCTATGACTGCCTTAATAATGGCTTGGCAGCAGTTAACTGCACCTGATTTTTCCGCTTCTATGGCCTCTTGGAACCAATGTTCTCGATTTATTTCTACACCGTTGGCAGTTAGAGAAGTTATCGAACGATCTATGATTTTTTCTACCATGTGTATATTGCCATTGGCCTCTTCGAGTTTGGCGGCTGTTGTCCATATTTGTCTATCTGTAGGTATATTTTCTCGGGCTTTGTTTAGAACCTTTCGGGCATTTTCATAAGTCTCTAAGCGAGCTAAAGCTAACCATAGCTCTACACTAGTATTACAACATTCAACAGCTCTGGATAGTAAAATTCTGGCATCATCGGGATTTTCCAATTCCACGGCTGCCTTCCATAAACGTACAGAATTGGGAATATGCTCCAAAGCTTTACGATAAACTCTTCTCTTTGCCTTTGTTTCTGTCTCTAAATCAGCAGCCTTTATCCAAATACGCACTGAAGTGGGTATGTGACGAGCCGCCTGTGCTATGACTGCCTTGGCGGTGTCTATGGGTTGCAAACGAGCTGCCTCAAGCCACAAATCTTCTGATTGGGGATTAATTTCACAGCCTCGCATTATCAAATTGCGAGCCATTTGTACTTTACCCGTAACCTCTTCCAGACGGGCTGAAGCTATCCAGGCTGGTGGATGGTTAGGATTTGTTTCTCTTACACTTTTTAGAAGAAGACGAGCCTTCTTTATATCATTGATATCACCACCATAGGTTGGAATCATACTTTGCAAATCCGTCAGATAGCCCTTGGGATCAACTACTGTCTGTCCGGTTACCGAATCTGACACTTGTGATAGTTTCACATTCATCAAAGTGTTACGGGCCTGGCCTATTTTACGCAAATCTAAGTCTCCAGTTGGTGTTAACATACCTGGTGTGGCTACACCAGGCATCATTGAAGCTAATCCCGAAGAAGGGTCTATAGTGTTAGAGGATTCACCACCCAGATTTCTAGACAATACACTGTCGGGAAGAGGTGTAAATTTTTCAGCTCTGGGATTACGTTGCTTTCTATTCCGACTATCACCTACTTCCGGTATATTTGTCCATTCCTCGGCAGTGACATTAGCCAATGAACGTTTTAGATCAGAGAACTGCTGCTGTATTTTGGGTCTGTAATAATAGCCAAATAATTATTGGTTTTAAAATACATATTTTATAGTTTGCAATTAATACACACTGTAAAAATTTACTTAATGTCTGTTTTTTTAATTAGTACTTAATAACCAGAAAAGGATTAATTGAATATTCATATATCAAACGTTATACATGCATACATGTGTACTCACATTTCTAATGGAATTCATGCATACATGCGTACATGCATATACGATTGTGTTAACTAACCCAAAAATAAAAATAAAATAACATTAACAATTACTAACCTCTCCTGACGATATCTTTCCAAATCTTCTCGCAGTCTGCGATCTCTATACTCTTTACGTTTTTCATCCATACGTTTGTCAATGGAATCATATATAGCATCAGCTTCTTCGTCATCTTTATCATATGGATCTTTTGAAAACAAAGAGCCACTATACCCACTAAATTCATCATAATTGGAATCATTTAAATCTTCATCTTCCTCCTCTTCTTCATCTTTTTTCTTTCGTTTTGCAGCCGGCGGAGCATGGCGGTCATCAGAAACATCATTTGCATCACGTGCAGGACCAATATCTGAACGTGTGGTGAATCCAGTAGCACTATTTCAATAATGTTTTCATTATAATTCATCCAGAAGCCATATATGTGTGTATGTATGTACATGTATACACTTTACTTACCCACGACCAACACCAGCTACATAGCCCAAAGGAGCAGGTACGCCCAAAAAATGTTTCTTATTGCGATTTGCAATAACCGCAGCTGTTATATTAGACATTTTCAAGTATTGTTAAATATAACTTTAATATTTTTATTTTATTCTGATTTTCAACAAAAGTTTGTAAACGTTTTGTATTTCGTCGTCTGTCAAACAAATGGTTTAACAAAACAGCTGTTAAGATAACTAATGCTGCCAAGTTTACTTTGGTGCCATTTCATAATGAATGGCAACGCACATCTAACACATGAACAAAAAGTACCGGTTCCCTCTTCAAAACCGTACTTCAAATTTTCTTCTTCCCTTTTATATTCATATATGTATGTATATATGTGAATCTGTTATTTCATCAAACAATATCCATTAAACGTTCTTAAGCTCTATGAGACCAAGCTCATGACACTTTTTAAAGGCTTTCATTTATTTATGTAACATATACATACATCTCAAGAACATAAATTAAAAATGTGCAAGAATATCAGAATATATCATTAACATTTTCAGTTTTCATTGATTATTTTTATATAATTTAATATTATCAACAATAATAATTGTATGAATATAAACAGTCTTTCATTTTCGCTTATTCGTTGGTTTCTTCCATTTCCAGTTCTCTTGCCAATAACTGAGTGCGTTCGTTTAAAGTTTGCTGCATATCTGGCTCCAATTTCATGATATCTATAGCTTCTTTTAGTAACTGCATAGATTCCAAAAATTTTTCCTTTAAAATAACAAAATCTAGTCAAGAAATTATTAAAAAAAAGTATATAAGGCATATTTCCCACTTGAGTGGCACTTTGGGTTAGTAAGCCATTAATAAATTCTCTTTTGGTTTGCACAAACATGGCTTCCTGTAAGTCTAGTAGTAAATTGCCTCTAAATACACTCCAACCACTATCCAATACATCGGCGACTTCTAAAAGCTCTTGGCAGAGTTCTATCTTACGTTTAATAGCAGCATCGTTCATTTCTGAAAATTAATAATAAAAATGTTTATGTACATACATACATATATAAAATTGTTACTCCGGAATCACTAAACGTCTTTGTCTATTTACCCGGTAAAGTGAACCCAGGAGCATTGCCGTACAGCTGCGTCAAGGCGTATTTGACTTGTAAAACATGTGTATTCTTTTCATGCAAAATATCGCGATATCTATGTAAGAAATCTTCAAACGCCTTAATGGAGGTCTTGTCCAGTGACTCAATTTCCTTTAGCATGGCCAGATTACCCAGTTGGATTTGTTTTGCACTCAGTTGATGCGGGCACAATTGACAACGCCAAACAGCAGAGTTATCCATGGGGTTTGTCGAAATAATCTGAAATTGTTTGCAGTGATAAAAAAAAACTAGTAAATTTTAATTAATAAATTAAATTGTACCTTTCCCACTTTGCATTTAGTGCACAAAATCGCACCAACAAACATATTCAGTTCCGAGGGATCCTGACATCTTTTGCAGGTGCAATCGAAACACTTCGCTTGAGCCAAATGTTCACGTCTCATCAAAGTACTTTTCAGAGGTTGCGTGTATGAGGTGCATATTATATCTCCCTTAGCTATGGGCTGTTTGGCAATAAATATTATATTCATTTGCTCGTCGAACGTATGCCGGGTATTTGAGACACAATCATGTGACAGCATGGCGGCTAAGAGATAAATAGCGCGCACTCTACGGTTACCCGCTGACTGACGAACCTCAAACGTATTTGTATCTAGACGAGCAGCCACACGTAATATTTCGCCTTCACTCCACTCCGTCATGCCCAATATGGTTTTGATAAATGTCAATAAATTGGCACGTAATATTGTGTACAGTGGCGTATTTAAACGTTCCTCTAGATGATCTTCCAGGGCGGAGAACTGCTCATATAAAGCAGGGTTTTTTTCTTTCAGAAGCATGCAACGCAAAGGTAGAATAACACAATAAGCGGACTCTTTTTTGGCAGCCTCTGCATTTGTGTGTTTATAATCGATTTTGGCCTGAAACTTGCGGGCAGACATTAAAGCACATTCGTCTTTGTGGTGTATAGATTTCTCACAGTCTGGACCACACAAAGGCCAAGCACAACCTTTGCATTTGTAATAATTGTTAACAGGAGTGGCAAGTTTGCGATGACAACCCAAACACAACGGTGAGCTGGCAACTTTGGGACCATATATCAGAGGAGGTTCTCGTAAAATAATTTCACCCAATTTAATGTCACGTGTGGCTCGTATATGGCGGCCTAATACATCATTTTTAGAGATCTAATAATTACAGTAAAAGGATATGTATGTAATTTAATTACAGTAAAAGGATATGTATGTATGTATGTATGCATTTAAATGGCAGTAAGAATTCAAAACCAGTATATACTATGAATGTGGGCCGTTACATGTATTTATTAAATATTTTTCCAAATTTTTACTGCCATTGAATATTATAACTTAAATTAACGGTCTTTTGAAGTTTTATTTTAAATTCTACATTTTTGTTTATAATGCAATTCACCTCATAACATTTACACTCGGCCTTGTGACCTTTTTTCCAATGGATTTTCTGATGCTCTTTACCACAATAATACACCTGTTTGCAAGCCATGCACTTTAATGAAGCCGTTACGCCACATACGGCACATTGCGAGGGATTCGTCATATTTATTTACTTGAATTTTTGAATTAACTGTTACGTCTTTATGTTGATTTTAATATAAATTATTGTTATTATTGTTTTTCAATTACTCTGTAAATATTTATACATTTATTTTAATTTGTTTGCGTAATCGAAATAGCGATCAGTTCGACCAACTACTGTGAACGGAAAGACAAATGAAATGATTTTCTCTTAGAAAGAAAATAAAGAAAAACACTTTTTTTGTGTGTCTCCTTCCTTCTAAACACCACCACTATTCACACTGAAAGCAAAGCGATCATTGAAAAGAAAAACTGCATCATCTGTGAAAAGTGGCCAACATCAACAAGAAAAATAAATCTTTTTAAACAAAACACACGATCAGACATGATCGTCAATAGACTTAAATGAAAAACAATAAAAGCAGAGAGACGATCATATACAAATTTATCCATTTGTCAGACAAAATTATCTCATACAGCACGCAGAACAATAATGACGACAAAAAAGAAATAAAAGAAAAGCTGCGTAACGACCGCATTAGAAGCAGATTGTTCATAGAACTAAGTCTTTTATGAGAACTACATACGCATGTGAGTTTTTGATCTTAGCAAAACCGGAAAAAATGGAGGTTGTTTTTTTTAAACCGGCATTATAAAGGTTTTGAGCTCAACCTAAGATATATCAAAGCCTCTAATATTTTCCATTTTAACAGCAAAATTCTTTTCTTCAAACTCTGAATATATAATTGACTGTAGATTTATATTATTATTTCTTTACTTAATTTTGATAGGAATATATTTTTCTGCAGTACATTTTGGTCTGTTCACAATTAACATTTCTATTCTTTTATAGTTCTGTTCGTATTATCATGAAGGACTGTTTGGCGTGCAAGTTTTTTTTTTTTTTTTCTTTTTTTATAATTGTTTTGGACACATGTTCACATATTTCAATATGCTTCCCATACATTTTTCAAACTTTTTTCTTTGCGAGTTGTTCGAATTATTGAGAGAAGCTACATAGAGATAAACTTTTTGTTAATTTCGTTTGTAAAAAATAAATGACAAAGAATATTTTGTGGTAGAGAGAAAATTAATTTTTATTTTGGGAAAGTGTATTTTTTACGCACATGTTACTCATGTATGTATGTATTCATTGATATTTCGAAATTGATTTTAAGAAAAGTTTTATATTAGATGAAGTTATATAACTTCTTCGGAAATTAAGTTATACCAGTTTTATTACTTACATTTACGGTATGTAAAATTATATCTGCAAAATATCTGCATAAATTTTCAACTCCTAATTTCCAAATCTCATTCCAAGTGTAATTCGTTTTACTATGACACAAAGCTGCTCTTCTATTAGCCTCAATCTTCAAACATGTATATTAAAGAGCTGCAACATAAAAAAAACTTTAATTAGTTTATAAGATTTTAAGTAAATACTCATAAACATTCTTATATCATTTGTAATTGTATGTATTTGATACAATAATTTTACATACAATATAAATTACCATTTTAAAAGTATGTAATTTGTTCTTATTTTGAGAAGTTTGATGTGAATTGTTTCTTCAAATTCAAATAATGCAAGCCCTATGCATTAAGCAAATTGTTATATTTATTGAAAAAATAAGAGTTTAAAAAATAGTTTGCCCGAAATTAAGGTAAACTATGCATTTTGTTTAAGCTAAACTTTTAAGGTTTCAGTTATTTATTTGTTTATTTATTTAATATTTGTATGGTGTATATTAATAATTATAAATTATTATATTAAACATGTCTGTTACTTAATAAAAAATTTGAGGAAATCAGTCTTTTTTATATTAAAAAAAATTAAGAACGAAAACATTTTGATTTGTATTTCTTTCGTTTGGTTTCTTTACACATGAAAAAGGGGGGAAGAATGATTATTAAGTTTTGTATTACATATTAATTACAAAAGTTATAGAATATAATAAAAATAATATTCAAGATTTTCTACTATCTAATATTTACGTAGGCAAAATCTTAATTTCTTGTATTGATTCATATATAAATATTTATTTTTGTCATGAAAGTCCAAAGGCTATCCTAATTACATTTATGTATGTATGTGTACTTATATTGTTTTAAGGAATTTTTCATATATTACGTTAGTTTGAAGCGTCGTTTCATATATAGTCAGATAATTTTTATAATTACGATACGAAAACACTAAATACATTTTACACATGTAATACAGTAGGCATAATAAAATAAATATTTTAATTAATATTGGTCCACTTTTCGATTTACATCCACGCATTTGGGTACAATTTGATGGTAGTGTAGCTATTACTACGTTGATATATTGCAAGTAGACAATTATGTCCCATAAAAGGGGAATTAATTTATTTCCTAACACAATCTTTTTCACTGCGGTATTCATAACAATTAATGTGTAGTTGATGTATACTTTAAAAAACTATTTCCATATGAAATTTGCTTCAAGTCGCCATTATTTTTTATGAATACAGCAGATAATTTTTTCCATTAACGGCGCTGCTAAATAATTATATTTTTATCATCCGGCCTCATATAAAATTAAGAATTTTCCTTATCCAAAGTGATTTATAAAAAATAAATAAGCTACAATTAATTTTAAGAATAAAGTCGGACTGTAATAGATTTATACAATAATAGAAAATAATACATTATTTCCACAATTAGCTACTGTATTACAATTAAATGGGAATTTCGTTGCTGTAAATGTATTTTCAGTTGTAATGAAATTATAATTTTATGTTTTGTAGTTAAAAGTTGATGTGTTTGTATTGACATTCACACTTACGACACACGAACGAACATTCGTTAAACATTTACACACTTTTATATTAAATATTCACACAGAAACAATTTTTCATACATCATATAAATATACTTAATTATAAATTTTACCTAGACAACAATATATTTAATTAAATCTTAATCTTGAAGCACTTTTGATCTTTATCAGATTTGTTTTTCATTCAAAAATAAATAATATTTATAAATAAAACAAGAGCTAAATGTTGTACAAAATAAACAGGAATTTATTTTACTTTGTACATAAATTCCTCTTTCTATATAATTTGTAGTATTTGAAGCCTTTTACTAGTTACTTATTTGTATTTTCAATATTTATTATTTGTATCATGATTTTTTACACTGTGCCATTTTGTAATTATTGCAATAAAAATTGTAATAACCAATTTTGATTTTTGAAATCACTATAAAATCGATTTTGAACATATGCCAGATGGGATGGGTTCCGAATATATGAATGGAAGAGGCGTATGTTGAAACCTTATTTTTGTAGAAATAATTTATTATTTGGAAAACAGCTTTAAAAAAAACAGCTTTAAAGATCATATTCTTACTTAATCATTTAATGTTTAACTATTGAAATTTTTGGAGTTTTTTAAATTTTATAGGCTAAACAGTAATACAATTAGCCATGTCACAAAGTTAAATTTGGCTCCTCAGAAAACAAAACAATTTATGAAAATCAAATTATTTTGAATATCATGAACGGAATTAGTTAATGACAATTTTATGTCGAAAGAATCCTTCGTTATTCGCTTTCGACACGAACTCCGTTGCCGAACAGAGCTTGGTAACAGTACTAAATATCCAATTTATTTATCAAGGTCCCAATATTTTATATTCCGATATTTATAACGTTTTCCATTAATAGAAAATATTATAAATTAAATTCAATCACAAGTGAAAATGAAACTTTTTCTATTTTGGAGTTTATAGTCTAAAATATATTGTTTGAAACGATGACAAAATTTTTGGTATTCAGTAGCACAGTGTTTTTTGTTCAAGGTTGTAGATATTTATGTATTTATATTTAAGTGTAGAGATTTTTGGCGAGTAATTTAAGATTTTTAACTCTTGTTTTTGTTATTACGACTAATGCTTAGGTTTTTTTTAATATGTTTGCAAATAAATTAAAATTAAATTTTCTAACCTCAAAAAAGTGAATTTTTCTTTAACCATCTTTCTTATTAAATTAACTGAAACACTAAAACTTATTTAAAAAAAAGCTCTTTCTACCTCAATCAGTAACAATATATGATATTTCTTTATTCCCCCTATCCTGCAGCCGTCTAACACAAAAAATATTTGTACGAAACATTTTTCTATAAAAGAAACATGCACTTAAATTGTTAAATAAAATAAAAATAAACTATTCTGTAACTTGTTTGTTTAAGTTTATATGTAAATATAAATTAATGGCATGAGTTATTTCTTTCTTCATTCTTCTTTGTCTTCAAAATGATGATAATGATGATGTATGTGCTCGTGCACATAACGATGTATAAGCGATGAGGAAGTGGCACTTCCGTTAGCACCAGTTCTATTAGCGAGAGTGGCGCCTGTATTGTTGCTGTCATTGCTAGCAGCACTATTGCGGCCACTCTCCCTTACACTCGTAGCTTCTTCTAGATCTTCATGCAGAACTTGTTCTAGATCTTCCTCAATTTCTATGCCACCATCTACCAAGTGTTGCTGCTCAGGAACTTCACTGTTTACATTTAGAAAGGCATCGGCATTTAGAGGGTGTTTACGAAATGTGGCAGATTGTTCCGAACCGTTATCATCTCCATCATCCAAATCTACTAGAGTGCCTTCCGCTACATGTCTTTTGGCGGCAGATTGTTGGTCTTCTGGGCCGAGTACTGAAGACTCATGTTGTGAATGACTTTCTTCATCACTGGTTTGGGCCAGCAGATTTTCACACTCCACTGAATCACCATCGATATTTATTGTGGTGGCATAGTCACTGTCATCTCTTAAACACACTTTTGAGTTTAAGGCGGGATTGTTAGCTTCTGCTTGTACAGCGTTGGCTCGTCGATGTCTTAGCACTCGATGTTTGCGCCTTTGACTTATGTCCCGGTCACTAGCGTTTTTAGACACTAAATTTGTTTGCTCTAATTTCTCGCTTAATTTAGCATACAAAAGTTGATCATAATTCTTAACCTGATCTCGCCGCCACTTGTCCAATTGATCCATATGCGGTTTCTCTACAGTGGGACTTACCAAATGCAATGCAGATAAATTGTGTTTGGAGGAAGAGGGCAAACGTTGATAACCATGATATTGTGGAGAATTTTGTGTGGTATTGTTGTGAACTTGGGTCTGATGCTGGTGATGAGTTTGGGCGTAAGAGCCACTGCGCAAAATTTTACTGGTTTTTATTTGATTTGGTGTCACCGGTAAACTCAAATGTTTGGCAGTGTGTTGTGTGTTGGTAGACATAATGGGCTGCACGGTGGCTATTTGTTGATGCTGGTGGCCAGTAGCTGCAGCAGGTGGGCTATTTAGTTGATTTGTAAGCGATGAATGGGGTGGTGGTGAATGACTTATGCCTCCACCACAGATGGTGGCATGCAGAAAAGAATCATAGCCACAGAGATTCATTTTACCATGATGTCCTGCCGCTGAATTACTGCCACTGCCAGCATTATTAGCTGCTATAACGGCTGGATTAATGGCCAGTTGTTGATGATAGATGGGAATGTGCGGTTGGAGATGATGATATATATTGTTGTTGTTGCTATTTGTACTGTTGTAATGTTCGTGCAGAATTGTATCGTTGTTGTTGCTGCTTATGGTATTGGCACAACTGCTGGAGCGTTGTCGTGCGTTGGGGTAATGAATCTGATGCGGACTGGCTGAATGAGAGTTGTTGTGGTTGGCAATTAATGTAGGAATTTTCGAGACAGTATTTGAGCGTTGGCGCTGCTGTGAGATGGTTGCTGTTGATGTTTGCAGCTGATGCGAGTGGTGTTTGTGCTGTTGCTGCTTTGCAAGATGTTGCTGTTGATGATGTTGTTGTGTTTGTTGTATTGCTGGCAGTGAATGTCTGATGGGGCTCACATTTGCTTGGGGTTTTCTATAAACAAGAAAAGCCGTAAATTAGTTAAATAACGAAGATGGAAATGGATGAAAAGGACTAAAAAGGAATTTTTTCTCAAATTTTCGAAATCTATAACTTCGAGTTTCAGATTAGTTGGAAACTTGTTTATTCAAAATATATGGGCATATAAGTATACGTATGTTTTAATTTCATTTAGAACAATTTGAATCACATGCAATGTTGCCAAATTTCAAAAAAAAATTAAATTAAATAAATGTATTTAAAAAAAGATACACAAAAAATTTTTCAAAAACAAGCAATTAAAGAAATTGATTAGAACTAATAAATATGTTTTCCAAAATTATTATTATTTTTCAAACTTGGAATCAAAAATTCGCTTACCCATTCAGCTGAAAACACAAACGATTTTTTTCCATGCTCTCTCTAATAATACTTATAAGATCATTACGATTTAGAGCCGATTTCCAGCACTCAGCTGAATTACGTTTTTGAGCTACCGCCGCCGATTTTCCAACTTTGATGGGATTGCGCAGCTGCACACCATCGACAATGTCGCCACCAGTATTATTCAACTGCTGTTCAGCATTCCAAAGTAATTGATGTTGTGTGGGCTGTTTTTGAAGATGGCGATTCTTCCAGCTGTTCTCGTTGCCCACTGATAAACTACGTTGTCTAGTTTCCATGCAATCTTGGTGCTAAATAAATGCAATGCATGTTGGTGAGCATATAACGCATACATATGTACATACATAATAACGTTGATGGTTTATGAAAGTGAGTCCAAGTTAAAAACAATGTGAGTTATGACAGATTGCAAACAGGCATGTTAAAATGTTGCATTATCGCAAGCAAATTTAAGAGTACGAGTGCATACAAATAAAGAGAAATAAAAAATAAAATTAACATAATGATAAATCAAAAATTCATATGTTTAAAAACCAAATCATAATATATATACGGCCTTATTTAGAAAAGGATTATTTTAGGCTTATCCACAAATTTATATACAAGTTTATACATTTTATTAGTAAACTTCAAAATTTTAAAACTAGTCTTTTTATATAAAATACTGGCTTTGAACTCTTAAAGTATACTTTATTTTGTTTGCGGGTATGGGCCCATATATCTTTTATAAATAAGGCCGATTGTATATTAAAAAAAAATATGTTGGATGAAAATTGGCAACATGGCGTGGCATGTTGTGTTTTTACCGAAGTTTTGAGTTTAATATTTTTCAGTTCCATTGCGGAAAAATTCTGTCCGCAAGTAAATTTTTACTTTTTGGTTAAAATTTGTTTTCCTAACATGAATGTTTATGTACTTCCGTTTTAATTTAATTGTGTTGTTTATCTCAATTTAGTAATAAAAACAAAAATTAATTTAGGGACGAATTCAGATCTCCAGGGAATCTTTTGCCCAAATACATACATACATTTAAGAAGGCTACAGATGTTCTGAATTTATCTAGTCTATAACACTAGACTTGAATTTAATATTGCAAAAATAGTTCATAAGATAACTGCAGATTTTATTACGTTAGCAGGCTGATCCATAAATAAAATGTATAGATCGCGCTGCATTTGGTAAAAGTAATGCTGTGTATGCATTTGGCATTTCTTTTGTGACAACCGTCTACATTAGATGCATACAAAGTTTGCAAAGTCAATGATATACAATGAAAAGTGATGTACGTTTCCCGTGTCATAAAAGTTATTAATGTAAAAGAAGAAGAGAGGAGTTAGTTCTACACTTTCAACAGAATCGTATGAGTTACAAATCGTTTGAGATAATACGAGTGCATTATATCCACAAGATGTCTTCAGTATAAAAAATAAATGAATAGAATAGGAAGTTTCCCATATTTCTAAAACGCGTAGCCGAGACGTTTTCATTGCTACTGTTGTTTTTGTTACTGCACATTCGACTACTTTTTATTAAGGAATTAAAATCGAGAGAAAAAAACTGTTACCTTTTGTTTACGTGATTTCCTTAACATTTTTATGCGTGTTGAAGCCACATGCTTCATATAAGCCTCGTTTGTGGTTAAAGTTTTATTGGCGGGATACTGTGATGTGGATAAGATGGCCGCCGCATTGCGACTTTCATCTGTTGCCGCTAAACATTCTTTGCAGGCTTCAGGCGTAGTAGCCGTAGGTGTTTTAATATTATCGTAAATTGTTTCAAGCGGTGAATTTGGTATTTCCGTAGCATTTGGTGTTACAGTTGGTTGTGGATAACAACACTGTTGTTCCGCTTTGATTTTATTGAATTTATGATGGGCTTTAGAAGCTGATTTGTGGGCCAGAGCTTGAGACAAATTGGAACCAGTTATGTGAGTATTTTCGCGATCTTTATCGCTATTACTATCATCATCTTCATCGTCCGATTTAATTAGTTTACGCGGCCTATAGCGATGAAGTCTGCGCGCAGCTTGAGATGCTGCAGTCTTCTGCATTGAATCTAGGACCACCGCACTAGAAGCTGCTTTCTTATTTTTGGCAGCCTTCGATTTGCCTTCAGGCGACACAGTAAGGCGGACATTAATGGTTTTACTGCCACTATGTGGCACCACCACAGATTTCCCAATTGATTCGTAAATGGTGTAAACAATGCCCACAATATCATCTTTTGTAATTTTTCCATGATGACCATCCAAATCGTAGAAAGTAAAGGAAAACTGCAGGGGTTGTGACGATTTGCCACCCTCCACCGAAACATCGCAAGTAAATTCCTGAAAGAGCAAAGAAATCATATATAAATATAATATACACATAAATATTTCTGAAATCATTTTGAATAAATAAAATAGGAAAATATTTACTTAGCAAAACATATTGAAATTGATTTTTATGTACGACTATTGTGATGAGATTTTTCACAACTGATGGTCAATGAATGAGTGGTTGTATTGAACAAAGTGATTTGAAGCATCCATTTGAATGCTAAAGCAAAGCCGACTAACAGTCCATCACTTAAGCGTAGACCACATGTGGAGACTACAAAAACTCCTTGAATATATTCTGCATGCCAATCCACATTGGAAACACATTTGTATATGTGTGTGTGTGTATGTATTTGTGTATGGATGTGTGGATGTTCGAGACAGGGGTGCGTTTTCTTATAATTGAAAAAAGTTCCTGTCGCTATATTAATGATTTGGAAATCCAAAATCAATGCATTCACACAGCGAAAGTCAAATAAAATCATCAGTGCCCAACCACCGCCAACACCACAGCATGCCACGCCACGCCACCATCCATCCATCCACCGAATTCTTAATTTAATTTTGGTTTTCTTTTTCTCTGGAAAGCAATCATTATTAAAATGAATTATATTTGATTTTTATGGCCTGAAGATGTAAAGAATAGTAACTAATGGCGCTTGTATGAAAATGTACAAGAAAAAAAAGAAACGCGCAACCAACAACAATAACAAACAGTTGAAAAATCTTCATAGAAAACAATTAAAATTTTCTAAAAAAGAAAAAGCCAAACAACTATTGAACGAGTATTTCATTTTAAAAAACACACAAAAACTGAAAGAAAACAAATCAACAAACAAAATTAGTAAATAGAAAGTCGTACCCCGGGTGATATTTTGGAGAGCAACAACAGCAAAAGCAGCATCCATTGACTTTAAAGTGTGAAATGAAATTTATTAGGAATTTTAAAAAATTTCCTAAGAAAATGTTGTTTTCTTTTCTTAAGCTCTTCACATTATAATACGTGTTTTTTTTTCTTTATTTATTTTTTTTTTAATTTGGATGCGTGTTTGGGAATTTTTTGTCTGATTTGCTCGTGTAAAACTGTTTAGCGTTTGAAATTTTTAGGAATCAGTACCCGTTGGAAATGAAATTCAAATCTAATTACGATTATGAATAGTTTTATGGAAACGTCAAAAAATAGTTGGGATTGTTCGAAAAGTGTTAATTTGTTTCGAAATCGAAAATGTGAGACACAACCTGCATTTAAGGCTTTCTTCCAGACTTTTCTGATTGTTATTAGCGTTTGATATTTTCAATAGTCGATTTAACAGTGACTTCCAAACTTTGACTTCCTGTTCGAGCAACATCTGTAAAGTTGTTGTCATTTATTCGGTTTTGCGAAATCATTCTAACATTGTTTTATTTAACGCAGGCATAATCGTCGTACAGAAACTACTAGTATTCCCAATGTTGTGGATATTTTGGAGTCCACTGGTTCAGTAAACATGAGAGTGTGCTGGAGAAGCCAAGGAAGTGGACCAGCCCTTCACTGTCAACGGCGAGAGCTGAAGGTCGATGATTACCCCTGACTTCACTGTCATACTTTCGAAATTGCGTGTAAATATATTTATGCACATATTCTTTATTATAATATTGAAGTTATTACTATTTACCTCTAAGCGTATATGCTCCTCAGAACGTTGTTGCTGCTGGTGATGATGCTGATGCTGCTGCTGTTGATACGGCGTCTGATGTGCGTGGCGACTTGAGGAGTGGTTATTGGGTTGTGTTTCCATCTGTCCCTCAATTTCATGTGCTGTTGTTGTCTGTTGCTGTTGTTGTTGTTGGCAGTCTTGCTGTTGTTGACCATGTTTACTATGGCTACTACTGCCGATGCCAGACTGTTGTTTTTGATGTTTACCATTCGCACCAATATCCTTTGTACCGTTATATGCCAGTGACAGCTGTTGTGTTGTAACATGATGATGATGTTGTTGATGTTGCTGCTGCTGCTGTTGTTGTTGCAATTGATGCAGTGACTTTTGATTATGCCTCTGATTGTTATTAGTGGCAGATGTTATGTGGCACGCATTTATGCCGGACAATGGCGATGTAGTTGTGGTAGTTGGTGCTGTTGTTGCACCAATTATGTTGACTACCGGTGAACGTAACGGGATATTGTTTTCACGATCACTCACCATCAACAGATCGGGTGGAGCACTGCAAGAAGATGAGGCACGCACCTGATGGTACATTAACTCTTCAGAGTCCGTGGTGCATTCTTGGACTGCAAAGAGATATTTAAAAGAAGATTCAATTATTAATTTTGCTACATAAAAATTATTCTCTAAATCCTAGAAAAAGTTAGTTGCGAATTGGCAACCAAAATGACAGCCCAATGGAAGACCTGCTTATATTTATTAAACTTATTTTAGAGTGTAAAATTTAAGAAAAAAACACTTTAAACAAAAGCTTTTATTATTTAACGTTTGTGTTTAATATCTAATCTAGGAGACGGTATCTCTTTTAGTTGTTTGTTGTTCCTTTTTTTGGTTTCGTCGGCGGCTATTAAGTCAAATGGCTTATGGTTTTATTTTGGTTTCTTAAATGTTTTACCAGACGGCTGTTTGGCTGGCTGTTCGTTTTCCCGGGCTGTGGTTGGCTTGATTAATGCCTTTTAACATGCAATTTTGTACAGTCAGCGTTTTTAACACTATTACAGTTCATCGTTCAGTGTCCGTATTGATAGACTTGTAAAGGAGGAGTACTTGAGAGCTTAAAGTGTGTTCATCATGCTATTTGAATGTACCCGTAACGTACATACAACTTTTCTGAACACATGCATACGTACGTGATTGTAAATACGTACATGCATACATACATTCAATTATATCGTTACCTAAACTCCAAAAGGCCTTAGTTAAAAAGTTTTTAAGCAAGACTTGCTTTTGATTTTGTTTTTTAAATTAAAATCCATGCAATCAAAAGAGACACTTTTAAATTGTTTTGTCAGTTACACGCTTTTCGATTTTAGGTGACGATGCGTATTTTTATATATAATTAAAATGTTTGGCAGCAGGTTGGTAGCGAGCAGGATGTGAAAGGCAGCACTCTCGACTATCTAGAGGCGATGGCAAACAACCGATAACAGGAAAAGAGATTGAATATACGAAACTATTTTCAGCGTTATCATATTTTCCTGTTGACAGAATAGCCCGTTCCAAATAAGGTGTGTCAAGAGTGATTTTTTAGTAACTTTCTTTTTAGTAACAGTGTTTTTGACAGCTCATCTTCATTTTTGTAACATGCTACTTTCGAACATGTTCAGTTCGAAGTCGATTATCGTTAAATTGATAATCGTCTTAAAACGAAGATGCTTGAAACTGTTTGTTGTGGATTATGGGCCGATGGCATCTTTGTACTGTACCTTTCCAAAGACGACGAAAGAAGGAACGTTATTGTGAATGGCGCGTTCTATCGAGCGATTATTGCAATTCTTTTACGTTTGGGCCCAGCCAACTCCGCTACCAAGATCGCACGATTTAACACCTTTAGAATATCTCCGCTAGGGAATTGAGAATCCCTTTGGACAGAATCAGATCACTTATTTTAAAGTGTTTGAAACTTTTCAACCCACCTTCGTAGGTATGTATGGGTGTATGTGTGTATGCATGCATGTATGTATGTGTGTGTAGTATCTATGTACACACTGTTTTGTATACAGTTTAAGTAAAACAAAATACCGAGTCTTTGTGGCGCCGCACAAAAAGTAAAAGTTATAAGAGAGCAAAAAAAAAAACTAAAATAAAGTCCATGGGTGTTTATTTCTGTGTCCATTCAATTAACAGCTCATTGTATTCCGTTTGTTTCTTTATTAATTTAGTGCAGTGGTCGTCAAAGTGGCCGACATTGACCCCCAAGGAGCCGTTATCTATCACATTGTAAGAATCAAATTGTTAAATTATTTCGAAATAACAAAGTTACTTTCACTTTCCAAGTGTGTATGCGAATGTATCTTAAACGAATTTATAATTAAATATAAGAAAGCAGGTGAATAATAAATGTGCAGGAGTTGATAAACAGAATAGCTCCAATTGTATGATACATCAGCGTCATTTTAAAATATTAAATTGCAAACTCCCGACCCCAATAAAGCTGATTTCGATACTATTCCAAGTGCCATACTAATTCGAAACTTTTTAATTGCACTCGAAATACTGTATTGATATGATTCATTACTAATGGGATTTCTGTTGCATAAATTCGAGTTTGTATTTATTTATCTTGAAAATTCCAAAATATTAAAGTGAATTATTGAATAATTATTTGTGCCTTTATAACCATTTCAGTGAATTTGTGTATCATATTTTACGATAAAATTTTAAAGTTTCGACATTAAAGTAAAGCTAAGCATTTCTATTACTAGATAAAACACCCATACTTACACACATACACATGTGCATGTGTATGCATGTTGCATTAATACTTTATATCTCATTTGTTGCGCTTAAGAGATTCATTATTACAGACCACCCTTCTATTTCTTCATATCCAACGTTACACACAAAGCTTAGCCTAAAGCGCGGTATCTTTTGAAGAGAAACAACAAAAAATAATAAATGCTTTCATGTTTTTTATTTCTGCTGATTCTTCTCAACAGAAAAAGATACAAAATTGTCTTCGAACAAAAAAAAAAAAAGAAAAAAAAATACATATAAAAACCTCTAAGTCAAAGCCGCCAACATCAGCTTCATGCCGTACTGCTCTGTGAACACGAAAGCACAAAATATATAAATTACTAAGCGGCCGACAAACGGACGGACGGACCAAAAAGGCATAGAGGCCAAACGAACGAACAACCGACAGTGAGTCTTTCAGTCACTTAATATTTTTTACTTTTTTTTCACTTACAGTCAAGCCGCTTTTTTTTTTTGTAGTCGTAAAAGCGTGCCTGAATGTACAGATCCGTACAAATGTTTGTATATATTTACATACTTGTATGTATGTTTGTATGGAAGTGCTCTTTATCTTTTCATTATGGATACATACATACACAGTTTCTTTGGATCGCAGTTGTAAAGTGCCTTTTTTGTGTGGAGAGTGCTCCCCTACAGAAAACTGTAAACGGCATTTACATTTGGGGCCTTATTCAAGCCCTATTTGTTTTTAGTTCAATATTGTTTTGCAGCTGTTAACTTTGAATTGCAACACTGCAGGGAATAAACCCAATGCAGTAACAGCCGAGGCCCAACCACTGTTTATGTTTCCCGTCCTGGTTTTAAAACGTCTAGCATTTTAATAATAAAATTGCTGCCAAGCTATGGGGACACTGTTTTCCAAAATAAAAGCCAACAGTGTTGCTTTTCCCAAAAAACCGAATAACAAACACTTTCCACAGCAATAAACAATCACCCTATCCCGTGAAATTTTTTTTTTTTTTGTGAATATGTGGGTATATGTGCAGGTACCGACGACTTTCTTTAAAGCCTTCCATGTGATCTGCAACGAGAGTAGATGATGAACAGCTAAGCAGTGAAACTTTAGACGCTTCTGAACACTACCTGAGCCCTTCCATAGGCGATACTTAACTCTTTTTTTCCCCATGAGTAAGTTAATGCACATCCCCACACACACAAACACACATACACGTGCAAGTATGAAGTTGGTTGTTTATTTGAGGCAGTAAAAAGAGGTTTTGTATTTTCACTCGTCCGTACAACCATCTTAAGAATAACAACAAATACGAAAATCGTGCTTTGGAACTGGTTTCTTTTCTGTTTTCTTTATTATTATCAAACTTTACTACCAAACTTATTGCCAAGAGTTTTTGTTTTGATATTCTGTTTTCCTTGCCGTTCAATTTTGTTATTTATTTTTTGTTTTTGTTTTATTATGGAACAAGTACCTCATAAGCAGGGATGCAACATTTTGGTTACATTCAACTCGTTGTTGATGCAAACAAGTGCCCGTACAATATCCTTTTTCACTTTATGGCAGGATCTTTGTTTTAGTTTTAATTTCTTTGAAGGCAAACGAGCACAAAGAACATCGTTCGAAATTGTATCCTGCGTTTTAAGTACAGTGAATACAGGAAATAATTAGCAGGGCAGCAACTTCTGAATTCAACTTCATATTAGCAAATATATAAAACATATTGAAAAAAAGAATACGGTGGTATGGTGAAATTGTTTTAACCGGCTTTAAATATTTCTCAATTAAAAATATTTACAATCACACAGCAACACAGGAATTTAAAGTAATTTACCATCGATTCGCTACAGTTCTCGAATTCTACTTCATAACAAAATCTGTATAAGTAAGAATTATTATCACCTATTAAATGGTGGCAAGCGAATACATACGAGTACTGATGATGGAAGTGTAGCGAATTCCAAAACAGTTGTTGTGCTCTGATGTAGAGACTGTGAAAGTTGCCACAGCAGAATTGATTACAAACATTATAATGATATATTTTGCAAGTCAGTCTATAAGTTGATATCGCCATAATGATTTCAAATAACTTATCATGCACCAATAAAAATATTATGATTTTTTAATTAAATTTTAATTAACAAAATGTTTGAAGTTGCACAACAGAAATGCAAAATCTTTATGGTCAGTTGCAAACACAACTTAAACGATTAAAAAATCGTTTTTTTTTACAAAACTTTGTTTAAGTATTATTATAAAGATGGCAATAAGTCGAAGAATAGTTTCTTAAAGAATTGTTGTTGAATTAAAGGAATCAAACTGATCAAATTTGTAATACTTTGAAAATTTCGGATATATTGAAAATTAGAGCAAAAGCTAAATTTATAAAAAAAAAACACATATTATATGTTTTCATAAGCATAAAATATTTTTTATAAACCGGGCCCTTAATCCATTTAAAAAAATAAATTCATATCGTTACTTAAAATATTTCATTTTCCGATTATTACTTGACTGACAATTTCATGTTCAAAATTTGACGTATTCACTTCTATAACTTTGTAGTGTTGGCAGATGTTAACTCTGCCTCAGCCAAGAGCCTATTCTATGCTCCCGAAAGTAAATCAATTGACAAATTTTTTACATCAAAGAAGTATTTGCGGCAAATATCGTGAATATAAGTTGATAATAGAAGAGTAATAAAACCGTAATAGCAGGAAATATGCCAGAAGCGATTTAAGATTCCAATTTAACTATTTTGCATATTATAAACAGAGGCGGTCGTTCAATCGGTCACTGTTGTTCTTTCCAATTTAAAATTATATCGACAGCAATATTTCAAATGGTTCAAATTCCATTGATTTATTATTCATATGCGATGGTATGCATACGTATAAACATACATACATACATATTCACATACATACACACAAGCATACATATTGAATATTATTATTGACTGAAACTAAGCTCACGATTTTGAAAAGCATCAAAAACTCAATGCCGCTAAATTAAATAGTTTATTAACAGCATTATTGTTAAAAGATAAACACGATTAACGACAATAATAATTTATACTCGTACTGCAAAAGCCAGCGCAAACAACCAAACTACAATAATAAATTTCGAATTTGTATTGAAAAAATAAATTAAGAACGAAATATTCACATTTATTATTGAATGTTTTGTTTTGTTGTTATTATTATTTTTTTTTTTCAGCGACTGTTGACGTTAATTATAAAGCGGTTTTTATTTTTCATAATTGTTGTTTTTGCAATTTATGGTTAGAACGTTACGTTCTGTCTACATTTGGAAACAATTGAAAATGTACAATGTGAAATCATAAAAAATAAAACAAATCAAAAATTAACGTGCCAGCGTCGAGTGGTTTACATTTTATGGCTGGTATTGGGCAATTATTGATTACAAAGTTCGCCTCTCTTTTTTCATGTCTAGGCGACAAATAAATTCTTAATTAAAGTTTAATAATTAATGACGCTGTATGCGAATACAAAAACTTGTAAAGAACAAAACTTGGAGCTTTTCGAAATGGCTTTTAGTATTAGAGGCTTCTCACTGAGCTTATTGTCATTCGGAAAAGTATTTCAATCCTTCAACAACAACAAAAAAAATCAAAAACTTTTTGGAAATGAAACCATTTTTAATTTTATTCATTTTATTCCAAACATTTCGTTTTCTAAGGAAACCAATATGTGAATGGGGAAATGGATTCAATTACTCATGGTATTGTCAACTATTTGATACAGCACTTGGTATTATCTTTCTGTTAGTTTCTTATATATATATATATATATATATATATATATATATATATAGTTTTCTGAACTATCTTACCGATTTACAATATTTTCAAAACATACATGGTTTGAAAGGTATTTTTCTGTAGATAAGCACGATATAAATATTATTAGTAATGTATTCCGTTTAAGAACGGATTTCAACTTTTGTCTAGATTCTAGACATACATGGACCCATAATCCATAAGACATACTTGTACGTTTTTATATAAAATTATGTATTAAACTGAAACTACAGTTTTCAACGATTTCAAAGTATTTGCGTTAAAAGGTTTTTTTTTATAAATTTGATTTATAAGATTTATTTTTCGAAAGACTTGAAAAGTCTCTTCATATACACACTTATATACATATACATACATACATACATATGTATTTATTTATATAGTTCTTCTTTGTTACTTTCAATAATCCACTTCAAACAACAGCAAAAAGAAATATCTTTGAATGTTAATAAATGTGCTTGAGATGTTGTTGTTGCTGTTTATTAATGGTGACTCAACAATTAAAACTGATACAAAACATTTCAAAGGCATTCCGAAAAACGTGTTCTGTGTTATCTTGGCGCCGCTATATTATAAAGCAACAAAATACAATCTTCAAAATAAATAAACGACTTTTTTCCATTTGGATTTTAAATTTACATTAAAAAAAAAACCAGTCCACTCAAAGAAAAATATATAATAATATTTTTCAAAGACCGAAAGCAATAAAGAAAAACTTCAAACCAAATATATTTTCGATTTAAATGTACTAGCAAACAATTTAAGAAGCTAAAGCGAAAGTTGTTTCCATCGCAAGTTGTTGCCTAATAGACAAAGTAATGAAACGAAATTGATTCTATTATTTCGATTACCAAAATATGTATATAGGAAAAGAAACGCAACAATCAATGTTACATAATTTAAAGCTAAAAAAATAAAAATAAAATATATTATCCAGTATAAACCGATTTCGAGCATCTTTACACATCGATTTTACAGAAAAGGCGAACATGTTGTAAGTAAAACCATTTTACTAATAATATTTATATCGTGCATATCTACAGAGAAATACCTTTCAAACCATGTAGGTTTTGAAAATATTGTAAATCGGTAAGATAGTTCAAAGCGCATCACAACAAAAGGTGTGCTGTATTTAGATATAAGAAACTAACAAAAAGATAACACCAAGTGCTGTATCAAATAGTTAATAAAACAAGGAGTAATTGAAGTGTTTGCTGGGTTATCGCCAATCGTTGTACAAGTGGAAGTCAATTAAAACAAACGGAATGCCAGGCATTCGAATGATTTCAGCATAAACACGGCAACAAGCTCAATGCCCTTAGCATAAGTATTTATATGTCCGTTGAAAAGTTATTGAATAAAGACAAATAATATATTCAATGTTCATTAGCATGAAATGCAGCAGAATAATAAACTTGAAAGACATTTGGGCAATTAAAACAAAACAAGAGTTATATGAATAATAAAATCAAAAATAAAAAAGAGTTTCCAATGGATAAATCATACCAGATTTCGATTTCTTCACTAGAGATATTAATTTTTTGCTACAAGCGATTCATAAGGAGTTACTTTTAAATTTAGCCACGTTCGAATTAAAGGACTTGTTTACATTTACATTGGCACTTGGTAATTACATACTCGCATGTAATTTGTGTTGCAAAAGTAGAAGCAACAAATTGTTGCATTTCCTAATGACTTGTGTAACAGACGAAAAGTGCTGCGCAAACAATTGACAGCGAATTATGCTGGTATGCAGTAGTAAACTTTATATCGTCAGCCAACTTTTGCAAAATTGTTAAGTGTCACAAATAGAATTTAAAGAAAAATAAGTACAAGCACACTCATAACAATAATAATAAAAGCTAAATTGAAAACACTAAAACACACGCCCTAGACTTGAGCAATAAAAATGTTTAAGCGTCTGCGCCCTCTTCCGTCATCAACAGCCAGACCGAACAACCGCACACACACACAGACACACACACACATGCACAGGAAATTTAAAAATTTATGTGAATTTCCGGAAACGAAAAAAAAAAATATACAACAAAATTAAAGACAATTTTTCGCTCTTCTGAAACTTGTTTTGATCATATTAAATACTTAACAAACAACACTTAATCCTCTGACATGCTTTTTTTTTGTTACTGTTGCTGTTTGGTTTTCTAAATCTTGAAAAAAGTTTTTGTTTTTTTTTTGTTGTTGTTGAAAAAGGTATAAAAAGTCACATTCATCAAAGGCCTGATGCTACACATCCACAAGTATTTTTGGGGCTGAGCAAAACAAAAAAAGACGCCAGCGTATACAGTTATTTTCTAAAAGGGAATATTCATTTACACATACAATTTCTACATAAAAAACTTCTTAAGATAAAAGCTAAACACATAAAAACTGTCAGACAAACATCAAAGTAGATGCGGTTGACATGTTAAAATATATGTACAGGGTGGTTTCTTTATATGTTGGTGTTACTTTAACATTATAATCGTTCGTTTAGCTTGCAACACGATATATGATTTAGAATAATATAACTTTAAAATACCACACATTATATAGAGTTTTCTATATAACTTCTCACGAAGTGCAAGAGATTTCAGGGACAGCGGTGATACTCCACAATCAGCTTTGCATGATTAAAAACTACTCAGAATTAATCAAAAGCAAGAAAATGCTATTCGGGAATCTTTAAACATCGATTGTATACAAACGATTAACATCTTGTAAATGAAACAATTTTAGAAGAATATTTATACGGGGCATATCTACAAGAATATATCTTCTAACCCATAAATGTTTTCAAAATATTATTAACAGATAAGATAGTTCAAAGTGTACCACAATTCAAGGTGTGGCGTATTCAAACATAAGACACTACAAGAGATATCAAATCAAATGCGGCATCAAATAATTGATAATAACGCCAACATTTAATAAAAGCGAACGGAGATTTGCTTGTTCTCCCAATACTTATGATATCAGGCATCAAAACACCCTATAAGTTATACCCACATACACGCACTCACTCACTCAGTCAAACGTGAATACATAAATATTTTTCCTCCTCTTGAAAATTTATATATTTTTCGCATTCATTACCACATTTTATGACAAGCACACCATGGAATACACATACAAATTTTTCGGTTTATGTTGTCAAAAGAAAATTGAAATTTA
Organism: Linnaemya vulpina; assembly: GCA_963675445.1. Taxonomy (NCBI): domain Eukaryota; kingdom Metazoa; phylum Arthropoda; class Insecta; order Diptera; family Tachinidae; genus Linnaemya; species Linnaemya vulpina. The sequence goes on along the minus strand of OY776278.1, from coordinate 86,584,283 downwards.
TACACTGTTTTTTTAGTCAAAGATAAATTTTCGTTAGAAGTGTGGAAACTTTAATAGAAATACCAAAAAGAAAAAACATCTTAATATTCAAAGTATATACAAAGAAAATGAAAACGTTCAAGTTCTAAGAAAAAATATGAAACGTTTACAATCAAGAGGATGGAGCAGGGAGGAGATTAATGCAATATTTTAGGGAGTTGCAAAAGAATCTAGATATGGCAGCATTTTCACGCTCCTTTAAAGAAGTTGGCAACATTGCAGACATATTTATGGGCGTTGTAAAAGCTATTTGAAATGATAAATCCCAGTAGAATAAAGTAACTGTAGAAATAACCTCTTTCCCAACAGGATACCGATACTAAAAAAAAATTGGACGCCATTCCATATGCACACTGAATTTTGAATGAAAGTCAGAAGTCAAGTGCAGCAGTTTTTATTGTACTAAATTGCCAAATTGAGAGATTATTTATTTGTAAATAGATATTGTTAAACATTTTTGTTTATAATAAAATTAACAAAATATTTTAATAATAATTTTTTATGGTTAATATCTTCTTATATTTTACATGTGAAATACTTCCCTACGCCTTTCTGCAATTTCCTCAAGGATATGTGAACAAATAGAAATTTTTAAACAACATTTGTTCGCATTTTCCTGAAAAAGCAACATAAAGGCGTGGCGAAATATTGAACATGTAAAATTGAAAAAATATATTTATACAAAAAAAAAAACCTCCAACTTAGAAAAATATCATTAAAATAATATTAAAAGGTCAAGAATAACTATAAATCATTAGCATAAAATAAATGATTTTGTAATAACAGCGCACAGTGGGAGATTTCGAAAAAACAAATCTTAACGGGCAATCCCACTGTAACAAAAATTCCATGGTAACTTTAAAGAATGTGTGCAAAACGAAAATGTCAGCCGATGCCAATCTGATAACTTGGATCTAATAAAAAAGATTTTTTAATCTTAAAAACAGTGACAAACAAAAAACCCGTTATTTACTTCTCCTGGGGTATGAAAAGTACCATTCAAGTGCAATGTTCCAGTTTACTTCTTATTTAATTTAAATCTTTTTTATTTGTTTATTAAATGAACTTCGTTTCAGGTTTCCTGCCCTTTTGCCAGCAGCAGCCCTCTTCCTAACAAACTCTATATACACTTCATCTCAACTTCTTTCTCTAAACATGCGATTTGAATGGATTTCCAATAAGCGACAGCATAGAAATAGAGCATGGCAGAGAGTTGGTTAAATAAACATAAAAAATGATATAAAAAGATGCATAAAAACATGAGCACAATATGAATCAACCGTAAAACAGCAAAACAAATACTTTGATATACTTCGCAAAGGCTCGTCAAATATATAATATAAAAGAGCCAGGACATAAGCGGGCATCCCTCATTTTTTTCTTGCCCCTTTTTTTGTATGGCAGGGAAATACCTCATACATGCATGCATGTATGTGTGCAAGCAGTCTTGGGGCGAACAAAAGACATTAACTATGAGTGGCATTTTTCTTAGTTAAATGCCTATTTTGTGTACGTGCAGTTATTCGTTTTTCATTAATGCAAAACTTGACCCAGTTTTTCTTATTTTTCTTATTTTTCTTTTCTTTCTTTTTTTGTTTGCCATCTCAGCACAGCAAGTTAATGCATACAAGTCTTGAATCCCCCATTTGTGTTAAATATAACACTCTGCCATCACAACTGGAACGAGTGCTTGATGTAAACAAAACTCCAAGTGCACTACTAAGACAAAAGCAGAGCAGAGTGGAGCATCAAAGGGTTTTTGTTGTGTTTGCATTTGCCATAAGAGGAAATACTGCAACATTAATAATTGGGTATTATTCATTGTAGTATTAAGTTTGGTAGCGCCGCAGGCAGGCAGGGCCGAAAAGATCAAATGCGTCAAATATTTTGTTATTAAAAAAAACATTTTTGCAGTTATTTAAAAGGTAGTACACATACAAGGCGTTCCACAAAAAGAAACATTTTAAATATGTTCGTTATTGAAGGATCTGGAGTGTTTGCAAAAACAGTCCTTTTTATTTTAAATAACAAGTTCAATGATTTTTTTTTCCAATCTCAAGGTAAAAAACTTCAAATCTTTTCGAATCCATTAAAAATTACTCCTGTGCCGTTGCTGACCCGCCTTTTGGTAAACTAATCTTTAGCAAGATGTGCTCTTTTACAACAAGCAATATAAGGGGGAATTCCCATTTTTTGTTAAATCAGCCAGAAGAGCAACGCTTGCAGGTTATGGATTTTTTTTTACCAAAACTCATGCTCGGAAAGTGCTTCGTGCAGTTCTTGTGTTAAGCGACGAAGTACATTTCTGGGAACAAAATAATTTAGTGTAAGAGCAGCCAGAAGCATTGCAAGAACTGCCAATGCATCCTGAGAAATGCATCCTGAAAAATGCACCGTTTGGTGTAGATTATGGGCCAGTGGCATCGTTGGGGATTCTTTTCCAAACACGGCAAAGACAAAAACGTTACTGTGAATGGCGAGCGATACCGTGCGATGATTAAAGATTTTTGTGTTCAAAATGGGTTTGGCCACATGCCACACGGCATACGAATCAATGTCCCAATAGAGAGACGAGTTTGGAGGTATTTTAAAAATGTTCTTTATGAATGGAGAAGATCTCAGAAAGAAATCTTGTTTTTGTTTCTTCTACATTAATTAGATCATGTTCCAACTAAGCGAGAGTTCTCAGCCAAATACTTATATTAATAAATAAATTTTAATAAAAAAATAAAAATAAATAAAAATTATAGCACTTTTTTCAGACTTACTGCCTGTCGCACGACATCACTAGACATGGTTCTGTCTCACAATTCAATTTAAAAGAAAAAAGTAATTGCATGTAATTTATTTCTCGCTAAATGTCATCTATATAAAAATTAGTAAAACTAATGATTGTTATTTTATAAATTTAGAATATATTTTTGTTTTAAATACAATTCTACAACAGCATGTTGTCTTGCGACATCGTTTTGCAGGCAGTTAATGTCTATTCGGTATTAATTTACATAAAAATTAAACTTTTTCTACTAAAATTCTGTATAGGAACTTTTTCAAGCCACTAACGCCGTAATAACATAAATAAATTCATGTTCAGTTCATAACATAAACTGTTATCACATTCAACTAAGCCACCTAAACAGTGGTGATAAACACAATATACACATGAGCACTGAAGATGAAAGTGCAGCGGCTTTCGAAAACAGCTGTTCTGCTCTGCTGTGTAAGTTGAATAAAACTGATGTTGACTTCCTTTGTGCCTAGGAATATTTATCATCATGTCTTTCTGAGATTTTAACTAAGTTAGAACAATTAGCCTATATAAATATTAATATAGCAAAATAAAAATGTTCAATAAAAATAAAATCACATAAATTCAGTTGTTAGTGGGACAAGATTTGTCCTGCCTATTAGAAAAATAAAGGAGGCAGTAGAGTTGAAATTTAAATTTGTTTGATCGAACATTTCCTAAACTGCTTAACAACAGTTATTATGTTTACATCACTGCGGTATTAATTCTATTTCTTTCAAGTGTTGGCGGCCCTGCTGATTTGTAGAGTTCACACAGAAATGTTGTCAACTAACAGTAGGCCTTAAATGTACATGAATTTATACAAAATCCTTGCAAACCTCTGGCCAATAACACTAAAACTCCACATAATTTGAAAAGTTTTAGCGAAAGTGTCTTAGCAAGGAAGCGTTACCCTGAGTCGTACAAAACCATTAGAAATTATGTCACATTTTTTATGCAAATTATCTGCAACTTATGCATGTAGAAACATAAAGTAATTGCGAAAGCAGAATGTTTACAAACCGAGTTCTGTTTTTTGTTCTTCTTTTCTGTTTTGTTTATTGTAATAAATGATTCAAAAGGCGTCATTCATCAGCTATTCAGTCATTTGAATTACTGACAGTAATAAGTCATGGGAGATGTATGAGAGCAGCACTCTGCAAAAAGGCAATTTTAAAAGACGTGCCATGATTATATGATAAGTGGGGATATATTGTAAAAAGTTTATTTTTAATATTTTCTCCAAACTAGACAGGGGATTCTAAGGAGAAAAATAAATTAAATGGACATGATTTACTAAGTAAACAAAAGGGAGAAAAAGAAAGAAGAGCCAGTGAATGGCATAATTAAATCCATACAGAGCCACCCATACACATGAGTATGCATGACTGTGTATGTGTATGTGTATGTGTATGCGTGTGCAGCTAAACTCTAAGCAAATAAAACGCAAAGCAATATCCTTTTCTTGTTTTTCTTTTTAAGCAGATACAAAGTGTAACTAAAATTTACGATGACACTAAATGTCGCTGTTAACTTCACGTACAAAATGTACAAGCAAACACATGATACGACATTAAGTATGGCAGTTTTAAGTTATGGCGCAAATAATATTAGAAGATACAGCCAACACGAGAAAAGCCATTATTGGCCACGTTAGCAGGCAGCCGGCATTAGCAATCGTTTAACTATGTGTTTAAGAAAAATCTTAAAGTAACAGAGGAAATTTCATGGAATAGCGACATGAAATTTTAAATGAAGAAATTATAAAGAGAAAACAATTAAAAACATCGTCGGGTTTAATAAACAATTTTGAGTGAAGCAAAAAGAAAATTTTAAACTGATTTAAAAAAGCAGAAAAAAAACTGTTTTTATTTTTTATTTTTAAAAACCGATTTCTTTTTCTAAAAAATAAAACTGGGCTTGAGCTTTTCGTATTCTCTGTGCCTCGATTATTGCCATCGAAATAGTGCTGACAGTCTCTGTTGTTTTCAACTGTTGCATGGTCGTGTGGACCACTTGATATCGAATATAATATGCGATCAGCGTTGGAAAATATACGGATCAACAATATTGCCGACATTTTATTTTTACGAACCGACAGGGGGACTTTAAGAATATCGTTATTGAGAGCATCTACCCAATAAGTACGAAATTTTCTGATCTGCATTAGGGCATGGTTGCGTTAATGCGTTAATTGTTGTCGTCCTGTTTTAATGACGAAGCGATACTGTAGCAAAACTTCTCCGGCGATGGAGAGACTGCAACAAATTCTCTGTATTGTTGTTTCATTGTTGTTCATTTGTTAACCCTTGAGTGCTGGTCCTACTTGAAGAAACGAAAGTTTTGAATAGCAGATTTTGATGGGAGATAAGGAATAACGTAGGATAAAGAGCGGATAATTGGGCTGCCCCCGCTTTAATATTGCAACTAATGCCTCACAATTCAATATTAGAAAATACATAATTAATGCATAATAAATTAGTAAAGACGAGTTACAAAAACCTCCGGCTTGTATGTGAAATTCGTTGTTAATATGCTCAAGGTGCAAATTTGCTACCAAAAGTGAGCGCCTTACGCCATTGTAATTATTTATATGATTATGTTCTATTAAGAATTCAGCTCGTTTTGTTTGGCAAAATGAAAAGTTATTTTTTAAGGCATCTCTGCCTGTTGGGCAATGAAATTTTATTATAACGCCATTTGTTGGAAATAAATTTCTTTTTCGTTTCGAGATGGGGATGGGGATGGGGCAGCGCAGTATCATGAATAAAGGTTAAATTTCCATGAATCGACATGATTAAGACAGCGATGCAGATGATTATGATGTTGATAGAAAATGTAATAAATGTGTACTGGAGCACACATTTTAAATCCAAATGTTAAATGTTTATTGAGGAAATTGTTGTTGCTGTTATGCTCGTTAGGCTGGGCTGCCACAAGAGATTGGCAAAACAAAACAAAAACAAAAGAAAACAAGACGGAAAAAAAGAAGCAACAAACACAACAGAATAATGAAATTAATCCGGCATGAAGTATGCCGAGCACGTTTTCCAGCCATATGCACAAAATAGTGTCTTTTGTCTAACTGAATGTGCGATATTTTTGTGTCTTCCCCCAAACCTTTTCAGTGGTTGATAATATATTGAGTTGATTTGAAGTGGGAGGGAGTTGTAGGGTATTAAATAGTAGAATACAAAACCCCATGCTACTCGTGTTAGATTTCAACAAAAATAAATATAATAACATTAGATGAGTTTCTTTATTTAACGTTGTAATGCCATTACCATGGTTACTACAAATACTTTTGGCCACACGTACACTCGCACGCACACTGATAAAGCAGTTGTCAATTTAGGAAAATATTCCTTTTACACCTACAACTCGCATGTATATTTTTGCCATTTACAGGGGCTGCCGGGATTTTGTTGAGTCACAGTGAAATTATGAAATTCTGTCAAACAGCAGAGATTACAGGGCATATTATGGAGGTAAGGAGCGGAATCTTCTTCGGTTTTTCTTTAATTGTCTTTTATTTAGAAATTGTTTCGCTTTCAAACAAAATGTTTTTGCTGATTGATTTAAAATTTAAATTGTTGGTATTTTATATCTCCAATAAAACACTATTTAAACCAAGAGAAAATCATAACTATATTCATAATATTTATAATCTCATACTGATGTGCATTAGACTTAGATAGCATCTCTTTTATTTTGATTAAATTTTGTATTATATAATAAAAATAATAACAAATTTCAATTTATCTAAAAAAAAAAGCATTTGACACCACTGTGAGGCGATAAATGATATATAATATAAAGGAGATTTGGGTATAAAAGAATCGAAACATGATATATATAAATGAAATCTGAGGAGCCTTAACAGTTAAGCCATACATATAATAGAAACAAAAAAATTATTGTTATTTTACGATTTTTTTCTTTATCCGAAATGATTTTTGTTACTGATTTATTTATTTATTTTTTTGTCAGAATTCTTTGTGAAATTCTGATGTTTATAAAATTTTTTTTCAGAAATCCTATTTATGCATTTTGCAAAGCACGTTTGCAGAGTATCAAGTGTATGAAATTCAGCCAGGCTTTATGAAAACAAAAGATCAAGTGAAAAAAGTCATGGTGGTTGTATGCCCTGCCCTACCAACTTTGTTTAAAGTTTGTTGTTGTTCATGTTATTTGCTGTTATGCTCCTGTTTTCATCGCTCACCATCGGTAACACACAAATATTAAACATCTGTTGCCAGGATGTGCTCCTTTTTTTTGCTTTCTTTAATATCATTCGTTTTAATATCTTTGCAATAACTGAATAATCTTTTTTCCAAGAGATTTCAGTTGTTCAGGTTATTTTAATATTTTACCTAGAATCGGTGTGACTACTTTACTGAATTGGTATCATTGAAATTTTCTCTTTTCCCCCCGCCAACGAATGAAAAGCATAGTTGAATAGATACAAGTCCCTGTACATCCAGTTTCAAAGAACCTTTAATTGACCTACTTTTTATGCTGTATAAACGGGTACAAGTTGAAATAAGTTCAGGCAAGCGAACAACAATAATAACAACTCTATTTCTTTAAACATTTTATTAATATTAAAAAGATTTTCATTTTGTATTTCTTTTTCTATTGAAGATTATAACAGCAACTACAGAAACTTGCCTGCAAATTTATTCTCTTCAGCCAGAAAAATAAGTGGCAGAGAAACAAGAAGCCAGGGCCATAACATTTTGTGTTAACTTTTTTATGAGCTTCGCAATGTTTATGACAACTATTGTTTAATTGTAGCAAAAGCTTGTCTTCCCCCCTGTATGGCCATAAAATACAATAACATAAATACGAGAATATAATAAAAATATATAAAAGAGTATAGACATTTTTGAACATGGACCATAAAAGTTAATTCGCACAACTTTTGTTTCAGTACGAATACGCAAGAAAAACAGTAGAACTTGGAAGTTTTTAAGCAAACAGTCTTTATGGCATCAAATTGATGAACACATTAAGAAACTTATTGAATTGATGTGAAGTGGAAGGTCCCCATATACGGAATAGACACTGCATTTCCACTTACAACCATTATTACAACTTCATGTTAGTTGACAGCAGAATTTTGTCGGAGTTGTAAAAGTTGTTTGTTATTTATTACAACTTTACTTTCAACAATAATTGTTTTATCTTGAGGTATTTTTATATATATATATATATTTTTTTTTTGTATATTTGTATTTTCAATATTTCGAAACGAAAATATTGCAAAACCAAAAGCGTGAAGAAATATTGAAAATATAAAATTATATTTAAAATAAATAGTTACATAAAAAGAGCTCAATTTAAAAAAGTATTATTGAAACACTACAGAGATGTCAAGAGGAAATAGAAATCTATAGTTACAGTTTTGCAAAGTTGCATGGAGCAAAAATGAGCGACACACAGAATACCAATAAGAATATCCTGCATTTCTCATCAGACCCTTTAAATTTTCATTAAAAGGCAAATAGTGTGCGTATTAGCAAATTGTACATGGTACTTATATATAAATATTTCGTATTTGTTGTAGTTGTTATGTAGACGACAGGAAGCAATTTTTACTTAAATCCCCATTGAGATGTCTAATACAGTTGTAACAGCCGAACAAAGAGACTCTTAAACCAAAAACATAACAATCAATAGAACGCCACACCAATTTTAGATGAACACACACACACACACACACACGACACATAGAGCCTCATATCCACAAATATTTTTCAAATATGTATTTTGTTTTACATTAATTCATATACAACATCTGAATTGTTGTTTCTTTCGTGTGGTTGTTGCTTGAACAACAAAGTTGTAGGTATTTTTTTGTTTAATATTGTTGATGTTGTTTTTTTTCTGCCCCACCCAAAAACAAAAAACAAGTCATTTACACTTTCTGTATTGGTGATTGTGTGTAGACTAGTGTTGTCAAATGTTTTGTTGTTTGCTTTTTTTCACACAAAATAAATTTTCTCCCCAGAGCTTTGTTTGATTGAGTGAATGAATGAATTGTGGATGCATGCATGAATGGATAGTTTATGAGTGAATGAATGACACCTTAGCGGCCGAAATACTTTGTTCCATTCTATTTAAAATGTTCAAAAGCTGTCGGATTGAATAGAAAATTTCATGTGAACAAAAACAAAAGCTAACAAACTTATAATGGGGACGAATAGATAAAATGAATTTCAATATTTGAATGTCAGCCCTTAAATGAAAATAGTGTCAAAATAAATACGTTGAAATGCTATATAAATACTTTGAGAATTTCGAAAATAAACGACGAAATTCGAACAAATCGAAAAGTTTAAAAAATAATGAATTGATAAAACAAAACACTGATGGCATGTCATTTTTCAATTATGTTGTCACATCCCTTGTGCTTTAAGGCTCTGCATTGTTGCTAAACATTTTCTAACATTCAAATATTCTCACTTAAATTGGCGCACTTACACACACACACAAACACACACACACACATTTCATTTATGCTACACTTTAACCCCTTCATAAGTACAACTTTACAAGTAAACCCAAGTGCACTCAAGTGTGTGCACAGAAAGGCGATAGTGAAGTGTTAAAGTACGCGGAAATATCCATATAAAATATTGGCTGCTTTTACACTCAAATAAGAGTTCTTATACGGCTAAGCATTTTGTTGAACAATTTTACTTGTTTGCTTACAAACAAGTAAAATCAAATGTTATATGACTGACTGATTCCGTGGCCGTCAGAAAATTTATTGATAAAATTCACTTTTAAATGATGCAGAATAAGAACAATTTCGACAATGCGTAGTTTCAAATAGGAAAGATTTATATTTTTCACGCCCCAAACTTTATTTTACTCTCTATGTAGTAGTTTTCTTTTGCATGCGTTATTTACAGGACTGCTTTAGAGGATATGCTAAGCCGGGGTTAAACTGAACACTAACCCAGTTATTTCAGAAAAACGTTGAAGCTTTTGTAAATTTTTACCCGCAGAATGCATGTCATGAATGTAAGTCCGATGTAGGCTGATGATAAGATTTTGTGTCAAACGAGCGACTCTAGTCTGGATACAATTTGTTTAAATTTTTTTGGTATAAAATAATTTTTGGAAACTTTTACTGTAAGCGTACAGAATTATCAAGTTTTTTTCTATACATACAAAGTTTTTCACACATCATTTTAATAATAGAACAGAAATAATTTTTAAACTTTTTATTCTTAAAATTTTGCACTTTTAACATATTTAAAATTTATTGACTTGTACATCCCTGGATCAATTAATATCAGAGTGAAATAAGACAGGTGCCATTATAAGGCAGATATATAAATTTTGCTTTCTTTTGAAGTTGTTTAAGAAATTCGAACAATTCTGTGTTCCTTTTAAACAACTTTAAAATATTTATAAAAAAGTTTGTTTTTTTTTAACGAATTACAAATTTTTAAACTGCCATTTTAAAGAGTTCTGCTTGTTTTTTTTAAATATTTTAATACTTCTGAATCGGTATAATTGGATTTATATTGAAATTACTATTGTTCACATGAGTTGTTTGGCGTCAAATTACAAGTCCGTTGCCAAGAAATGTGCATCGGGAATATTTTGGAATTAAGAGGTCTATTGCGAATTGGTTTTGAACCTTAAGCAAAAGGTTTATTTCTCAGTTCTAGAAAATGCAGGACTAAAAATTGGAGATGACGTATTTTTTTATTTTTTAAAACTTTCGTTATGGGAAACTTTCGAAAAAATCAAATGAGAAATTGTTCTACAAATGAGGACGTTTTGTTAAAAAAGCTTTGACAGATGGTTACACAAACAAAGTATTTAAGTGCGTACATATTTTTAGCTACCACTGTTTGTCATTGTAAGTAAGAAGGAGCACTGGGTCTGATGAATATATTAAACATTTATTTTCAAATATTTACAGTTCCCCACTTGGCATTAAAAAGATTCCGCGAACCCACAACTAGTCATAATTCAAAGCAGCATAATAAACTTCCCGTACTGAACGAAATTCATAATCTAACTATAGTTTTCTTTTCGTATATAGCAACACGCTATATTTTTGTTATTTCTGATAGCCCACACACACATATACACGAGTGCTCGTTGATTAATTTTATTATTGATTCGAAAATAAAACAAAAAGCATAAAATGTCAATGGCCAATGATTTCTTAATTCTTTCTATTTGCTTTTATTCTCTCTTATATTTATTAAACACAAACAGCAAAATATATTATTGTCGTATATTTTTAGCGTGGGAATCGAATGAGAAATAAAAGCAGCCGCATAAATTTTTCATTTTATTTCTTTAAACATTCAACACTGACTGTTATCAATTAAAAACCACTTAAATGGTGGATAGTGCACTTTTGAAAATATAGCGACACTTGATGCAATAACTGAAAGCCGACAACGGCTGGCTGATATATTGATGGACGGACAGACAGCTGGAGAGTAAGTATTATTATTTTTCTTGCTGTTTTTTTTTTTTTTTGTTGTCAGTGGGCAAGCACTTCAAATTGAATCGCAATTGTTTTTAAAGTGCTTTTCGTTCATGTAAATAAACTATTGCTCGTGCAATGAGGGTGGGTTGCTGCAACTTCCTGCAATTATGTTTCGAACAGATGATGAAGCAGAAAATCGTTTTTTATACTTTTCAATTTTAAGACTTGAGAGTTTCATTAATTTGTTTTTTTTTATTAATATTTCATTCCTATTTTATTAATTTAACATACAAGTGAAAACTTGTGTATTGAAAGGGGATTGGCAGTAAAATTAATTATATATGTAAATACATACATGAGAATGTATGTGTGCTTAATAGTATTTAAAAATATTTCATATATGTTGGTCCATACTCACAGTCGTAACGACAGCATGGTAACACAATGCCGAATGTGGGGCAGTGAACGCATTAATAAACCAGAGCTAATGGCAAGATTGGTAATAACTTTGCGGCTGAATAACGTCAGAAAACAACATAAAAATATTATTTAAGTATAGTAATCAAGTTGGCTGCGATCTTTCTGAGAACCCCTATGATCTGCTATTTTGTCCGAAGAATGTTGGTGGGTAAATCAAGTGAATAGTGCGTTACTACTCTTTTTCTAAAAATTATTTTTTTCTCAGTAGTAAAATATATGAGACATTTCAATGAAACTTTTACACAATGAAACAAATAACATGTAGAAAAGATATATGCTTCATTAAATTTAAAAAAAAATTAGTTTTTGAGTTATGACAGTATTCCATCAAATGGCCGATGTCGTATCTTTATTATTTCAAAATTGTCTGTCTTGTTCTTCTCGCATGTGTTTAGAAATCGATTTGCGCTGGAACATTAAACAGTAATAACGAAACTTTTTAAGACCGATCAAATCTTAATAAATAATTGTATTTGTCGTACGCTAACTTCGTTTTGCTAAACTTTCCGTCGTTGACACTTATGATTTATGTGTTTCAAATGTCGTTTTAAGACAGCTTGTCAAATTTAATAGCAGTATGTATTGCACTTTTCGTCTTGTGCTTCCTTCTGCTCGCTCTCACTCTCCATCGATTTCTATGCGCACAACTTCATTTGTGATTGACAGTTTGATTGATCGATGAGCATACGTCTGGAATACACAAAACAACAAACGAATTTCATATTTTTTTTTTCTAAACGGTTTAAGTTTTTGTGATTATTTATTTAGAGCGAAAAAAAAACTAAGACCTTTATTTTATTTAATATCATCTCGACATGTTTGGCTGGAAATTTGTTTTTAGTGAAAACGAAACCTTACACACACACACATACACACACTTATTTCGTAGTTAATAGTGGCACTTTTATCAACAAACCATATTCTTAAAAACATTTTTCTAAAGAAATATAAAACCCTTTTTTGTAAATATGTACGTATAAATAAACAACATCAAAACAATTTCGAACGACAGCGACATACACACGACATAATCAATTTCAAAGAAATCCCTATACACATACTTATGCCACTCTAATTAAGATTTGAATCTTTATTATGCTCCATTTTCGTTTCCCGCTTTTTGTGTGTCCGTCACAGTAAGTGTGTGTGCGTGTGTGTGTGTGCAGGGGGCAAATGTGTGTGTCATGTATGGGATTCCGAAAAATAATCAACAACTTTAACAGAAAGCAAAAACCCTACAATTCTTACGGTGTAAATAATATTGAACTATTAAAATACAAGTCCAAAGATGTGTATGTGCGCATGTATGCCTGCATGCACCTCTACATATACATTTATTTTTTTGTATAGAAGCGACATCAGCACAAGAGCCAGTTTTTTTAATATCTGTTGCTGTTGTTGCAAAAATAATAATACCACTATCATCATCCAGTTAGCGAGTAAGTAAACCTGTCATCCAGTCAGTCAGTCACTGGAGCCGTTGCTCAATATATCTGTAGCATAAAACATAAAAATATTCAAAAGAATGCCCCATTCATTTTTTGTTTTATTTTATTTTATTTTTTCTGCATGTCCTACATTTTTAAAAATCATGTTTTTCGCTAAATATGAAGTGTAAATTACACATGCACAAATACAGTGATATAAAAAATTGTAGGCTCGAATTTTATATGTACAAAAATAGATAAATATAAATAAGAGCAAATCCTGCTTGGCCAACACTACATTCGTAGTCGTGTTCTGTGTTGGAATGATTGTCAGGAAAAGGCCTTTTGCGGCATAAATATAATATAAACTTTTACATTTTTCAGCACATGGTCGATGACTTCGTGTTTTACGAATCAATGATCGCAATTTCTTTATATCCGGTAGTCAATAGTTTATTGTAATTTTAATTGTAACAAATTTAAACACAAATTTCTATTTGGATCTGTTATATTTAACACGCACTATCTGTTATATAATGCCAGTTAAGACTTGACAACACATTTCATCTGAACTTTCGGTCAAAATTTAGGTTAACTTTGGAGTATTTCAAAGGGCGGTAGGACCGTATATTGAATTAAAATTTGACTGATTGGTTTTATAATTCAATTGATAACAAAAATTATTGATTAATTTTGTAGGTCACATCTCAATTACAAAAGGTCTGGTGATTAATTTTTGTAATCACAGTGGGTAAAGTCGGTAGTGCAATCTGAACTATCATGATTTGCAATATTTTTTTAATGCAATAAACGAGAAAATAGAATGAGATTTAAAGTGGAATTTCAGCTTTTAAAGTTTTAATCGGAAACAAGAATTATTCAAGATTAATCAATGGTTTGACAGGCTGCTCATTACGCACTTGCATTCAAGTGCCATCTAGACAATTTCCTTTTAAGCACGCAAAGCAGGCAATTGCGATAAATTGGGCTTGATTTTAAAATATAAAACTTGTATTATAAATGAACAACTTAAGAATCTCTGCTAAATTATATTTAAAAAGTGTGCTCTTTGCGTTTTGCAGCTTTAATACAAAATTGTGTCATCATTTTCAGATCCTCAAAAGAACTTGGCAGGGACACTTTGGATTTCAGAAAATCCAATTGTCTAATATTCGTCTAACGACAATGATTTTACATGCAAACCGTTTGGAATTATTTTCAATAATTAGTCACAATTTTCAAAAAGGTTATTTCATGTTTTATTTTTTCCTCTTATGAAAGGTATTGTGTCTGTCTCATTAGGGGATCTTCCAGGAAGAACTAACAACGCAATGCTGAACATTTCTAACAAACACTGTGTGTGGTCTTTCATACTTTTTCCAAAAAAAATCAAAAACGAAAAGAGAAAACACATTTTGTTTAATGTTTTTCAGGAAATACTAGGAAGATTAAAAACATGACTGACAACAAACAGCCAAAGCGGAGTTGGAACTGTGATAAATCTGGAGTTATTTGAATACGAAGAATTTGTTACACCCATGCACATAGCAGCGCACGCACACACACACACACATGTATATTCTATATACATTGTAAACACATATATATATAGGTACATGTTTACATAAGTATGTATGCATATACATATGTATGTTCATGTGCAGACTTGGATGGATGTAGTGAGATACCAAACCAACACTGAAGAAGAATCAAAACAATAAAAAAAATTTCAAACGTTTAAAAGTCATCAATCATTGTCAAGAGCTAGATGATGCAGTCAGTCAGCAATCTACGCACAATAACCAAATACCAAAACACAACAAAAACAACAAAATATCAAAAACACAACAAGTTTCATCACATTTTAAAGAGGAATACCAAACCATCAAATGGCGATAGAAAAAGATACATTTCTAGTTAAAAAATACACACACACAGTGGAAACTTTTAAATTTGGACTTTAAACTGTCAAAGAAATGACTTCAATAATCAAATGTCATGATTGTCTGACAGCTGTCCTCAGTTAAAATGTTTGAATGTTTCATCGTTGACTTCAACAGGCAACTGCAACATGAAATTTTGGTTTGCGTATTATTTCATGTATTGCCCACTCCAGCCGAAAATACACAAAAACTAGTGTCTGTCCGTCAATCGGTCGGCCGGCCTATTCATGTCAAAAACAAAAGCAGCAACCAACACTTATGAACATACGAAGAAATCAGCCAAGAACAAACAGAAATGAATAGAAAAGATATTAAACGTTGGTTTGACAAGAGTAGCTGGCCAGACCGGGCCCAACTACCATCGTCATCATCAATTTCAATTAAGCATACATTTTTCAAAACAATATCAGCTAGAATAAGTAAGTATTTTAAATGGAAGAAGCGTGAGTAAGTGCTTCTTGGTGTGTAGTTTAAAGTTTAAAAGCTTTCAAGTGTCACGTTGTCTTTGGTGGTGGGAAAGACCACCCTTTGCTAGACTGCATATTGTTCCAAGATATGGAATTGCTTGGGGCGATATCTATAATTTTATTAAATTTTACTCATCTGTCAAAGTTGGAAAAACTGTCTGTCATTTATTTAAGATTTTCTATAAATATTTTAAATCTCTTTATATTTTTTATTTGAATGTTTTCAATTCATCGATATGATCCTGCCAAAGTAACAAATACTGTTTGCCTTTGATATTTGAGTCTGAAAAGGTTAAACGCAACATGAAAATAATATATTTTAGCTTAAAAGCTTATTTGGAAACCTCGAAACATATTTCTGTTTTTTTAATAGTTTTGAAACAAGTAATTACGTGCTCTCAAAGAGATCCGTTTTATTTTTAAGCAATTTTGTGCTGCTGCCAAAATAATTGCTTAGAATTTACAAACTTAATATGGAACCGGGGTTGGAAATTAATTTTCTTTTAAGATTTTGCGAAACAGTTGGAATAAAATTTCTGTCTGCAAAAATATCTCTCTGAATAAAATATTAAAATATTGAACTCTCAAGTGATTTAAAAATTTTTGCGATTTGCATTTCATATAAAGAAATCCGAAATACCTAAATGAAAGTGGCTAATTTCGCCGATTTAAGTGATAATAAATTTGGATGTGGGATGTGCAGTGTTGCACATTCAAAAAGGTTTTATACTGTCGGATGCGTTAAAAGTTCCTCTTCTTTTTGCTTGCCACTGTTTTTTTTTTTTATTTATTTCTTTTTGTTTTTTTGTTTTTCTTCCGTTTAGCAGGAAACCAAAGACAAGAAGCTGCCGACTAACAGTTTTAATTTATATAAAAACTACCAAACTGTTGCAGGGAAACGTTATTTATTCCAAGCAAAACTTGCCATTAAAAAAAGGATAACAACTGGTTGTGAAGTTGCTATTTTCTTTCTCTGGTTGAGCGGTGTGTTTATATGCATACATGCATACATACTATATCGTTGGTCTAGAGTAGAAAGGGCCTAACTCACATTAATGTTGTTAGTGATTAAATACAGTTCACACACATACACAATTTGATGACTACATTTCTATTATGTTTTTACCCTTATAAAAATATGGGGTTTAAAAAACCATAAAAAAAGTCTTAAACATAAAGACGTTATAACATTTTCGTTTGGAAATTTCTCATTTAACTGGAATATAATGTAGATGATGTGTGGGCTAGAAAAACAACCGAGATTTGCATCTAAGATCCCCGCAGTTTCAGAAGAAATTTTTCAGAATATCGAAATGGGGCTCTTTTCCAGTTATTTCGCGTTTTTTTTATAAATTATTTTATATTTAGAGTTATATTATACCTTCAGATGAACTGAAGTTTCATTTGAAGTAGTTGCAATAAGAAATTGAACTGTTTTGGAACTGAGAAAATTTTTTAAGCCGAGTTTTTATAAGGGAACATCTTAAGTTTGTATACAAAATTTTCACGAAAAACCTTAATTTTCCTTGGTCTTCAATGAAATGACAAAAGAATTTGCATTAAATTTAGTTCTCTTCAAAATCTCGACCATAAGTTTTAGTCATAATTATGTAACTTAGGGCCTTTCTAAACGAGAACAACGATATGTGTTTATGTATGTAGGATTGTATTGGAAAAAACGTGCAAACTACAAATCTTGTCCGAAACAATGTGCGGAAAGACTCAGAACTTTTGAAACCTGAAACTTATTGAGACTCATACACATCTTTTAAGACAAGATCAACCAAGAAATATTGTATGAAACAGTGAAAAAAGGGTTTTCATACATATATTAAATAGTAGTTGTTACGACGTTCGGCCAAAACGTAGGCATCGTGGCAGAGTATGATGGAAACCTCTGGCTCACCGACACAAAATGCAGCCGGGATCCAAACAAAGAAATAAAACTGCTGTGGCTTAACAAAAGAAAGATGAAAGAAAAAGAAAAAAAGAACGAACAAAAAACAAAACATCGCACACTTTGAGAGCTTCTTTTAGCTCTTGTGTACCGATGCCGACCGAAAATACAAAAATGTAAAGAAAAAAAAATGTATATGAAAAACAAGAAAGATGGTAAGACTATAATCACGAGTTAGCTGAGGAATAGAAGAAACAAAAAAGCCAAATAATGAATGTACAAAAGATCCGCCAGACGAATGGACGTTTAAAATGTCATACACACCCTGACTACTCGTACTATAGACTACTGCCTCTGCTCCTTTAAGCAGTGCATTCGCATACAGACACATGTTCGTATGTGATTGTAAGATGCTGTTTACAGCTGTCCCTTTTTCCAATTATTCGAACCCAAACCAATTACAGTCTCCAGAGCTCTAGCAAAAGATCATACAAGAGACAAATTCGAAATATATTCTTTATAAGGGAATACTGTAACTTTTGTTTGAATTTCAATCCGATGTGGTTTAAATGCATGCATGTTGTTTCTGCAATCGGCATCAGTAAAAGGAACCAAAGCCATGCCGTCAGCTTTGCGATACATCGCACTCATGCTCACAACTACAGGAGTATTATTTTACCTTTAATGTGCATTGTTTGGTAGTTAGTATCAATCTTTCTTTCCGTTCATTTTGCAGTATATTCTTTGCATTTATTTTCTTGCCGCGGTCGTTTTATTTTGAAGTAAATAAGTATTACATATTGTTTTCGTTATAGTGCAGTTATCGCATAAAGACAGGTCTTAAGAGGCACCAGGGATGCCAAAGTTGGCGGAATGGTAGAGTTAATACCTACTCTTCCAGCGGCCATTTGGAAAAGGAAAGTGCAACAGGATTAATTAATTGTTTAACATAAATAAATTTTTGTCTGTTCATATCTATGATTTTTCTTCCTTTTCTTATTGTACTTAATTGTGTTTTTTGTAAGATATGCGAACCCTGGATAAAAGTAGTTTCTTAAAAGCAACAAAAATGTTTATGTATTTTTTGTATGTTTAGTATAGAAAAGATATTACAACAATTAGCTTTAAATAGGTATTCTTTTTGTTCAAAACTATTACAACTTTAAAACTCTCATAGTGTACGAGACTCAAAAAGATATATAAATGATTTTTAACAGGTGTGAAGTGAAATTTCCAAGTATATAACCCTAGACACAAACCAAGTAAGTTAAAAGAGCGCTAGCCGGGATCTTGGGAAAACAGGAACTGTGATTTTCTCTGTTCAAAGATTTTTAAATTCTAGAGAGGACAAGCCAGGATCTTGGTAACAGCACTTTGTCAACAGGTTACCAAAGGTCTGTCAGAGGTTTGCGTCTAGGGTTAAAAACTTCGAATTTAAAGAAAATGGGAACCTAGTTGTCACCACTTTTAGCTACTGGTATAGAAATTTTAAACGCATTAATAATTCCACCTTTAACAAATATGTAAACAGAAAATACTCAAGTGCATCCTTAGCAAGAAGTAAAATTGCAACAACAACATCAATTGTATATTCCTGCACATTCAAAGGTTACATTACCTGTTTCTTTAGACAGTCGGCAGAAAAGCATCCTAAACTGAGCACAAAAACACTGGCAACTGGTTTTGGCAATATTGAAGCAAATGCTTAGATACATACATACTTATATATAAACATACACACGTTTATGAATCTTCTTATATTTAATTCTTTTTGATTTTTTTCGCCAGTTAAATCAGTGATGTTTGTTTGTTTGTATTATTTTTTTCCAATGGCCGACTTTGTTTTTCTTTTTGCTGCAATTGCTGCATCTACAAGCAATTAGTGTATAGGGCATAATTGAAAGGTAGAGATTTATAATGAAATGATCAATGTTTAAAAGCAAAACAACGATGGACGCAAAACAAATTAACGTTGAAATTGAAAATAACGAAAATTTTTTTGTTATTTTATTTGTTTAGTACTATTTGTACGTTTTTCCTGTTGAATCTGTCCAAGTTCCTTAGAAGTCTTTTTGAATCTCAAAACAATTAGATACAAATGCATGGATGTGTGTGTATATATATGTATGTATGTACGCATGTAAGTCTTTCTACTTTGTATCTAAATCTAATGCAGTGTCTATTTTCATATTATACCTGTGCCGACCACTGCAAAGTAAACACACTTTCTATACATACTTGTAATTTAGTACAGAGGTGGAAAATATCTACTTATAAATATATATTATAATATATACCTACAAGTATATGTACATATACTTATTTTGGTAAATACATGCATATATGACCCGCCTTCAAACTCCAGAGGTGGTAGAGACCTGTACGAATACTTTAACTTCAACATTTGCGAGATTTATGCTGAATATGTTTATTTGCACCCTGCCTGAAACACTATCCAACAACATGTATGAATATAAGTACATAAGTGTGTGCGTGTATACACATAGCCATATATATGTATGTACATACATTCATATGTCAGTACGATTTGACCACACAAAGCAATATTTGTTTGACAATTCTCCAGAAAGAATGGAAACGAATGAAATGCCCATAGGTTGGAGATGGTCGTTGACAAAAGATTAACAGAATGTTCACAAAACTAAAATAGGGTTATTCAAGGCGCCGCAATTTTCCTTCATTCAGTATCCATCGAAATTTTTAGATTTATTTGTAGGTATAGGAATTTCGTTTGATATCTATTGGATTCAGTGATTTATCTCCACTTAATGTATCTAATCATAGTGCATATTGAGTTTACCGTCTCTGTTGTGTAGTATGAAACGTTAAATACTTTCTGGAAGGTAGGTGCTTAAATTCATACAGCCATAATGCATACCGACATACAAGTTTATTTAAGCTGTATGTATGTGTGTATGTGTGTAGATATGAATTTGTCGGTGGAGTATGGAATTATTATGGAGTTTTCTAGTTACTGCTCGCTTTACTTGCCAGTCAGTCTTCGTTTGTTTACATGGATTTTTTTATTTTCTTTTCAATATGGTTTTGTTTGTACAGGGTACTGCACCGTCACTAATCAGTGATGTTATCTTAGCTATTTTGATATATTTATCTAGTTTTTTCCTCGCGCTTCTTGTATTCGAATATGCGATGCTGCTGCCCAATTAAAACAACACAGTACCTGACCAACATTTTTCGAGTAAACTAACATTTCAGCGTAAGTTGTGACTTCTTTCAGCTATTGCCTACAAATAATTTAGGATATATATCTAAAAAGTTGAAACTATTAAATCGTTACTTTTTTTGTAACACCACACACCTTCAACAACATTTAAACATGTTATTTTAAAAACTCTGTCATTAGCGTCTTTCTTTTACTAATACAATACTTAACAATGTTTGGAAATCTTTCAATAGGGAAACGAACGAATAAAAATAATTATGTATGTATATAATAAATCAATAATATATAAACATACATATATACTGCGTACATATTTATATCTACAAAATGGATGAATGTTAAATAACCTCGCACGCGGATGGTACACTTATTTCCGTTGGAGCGGAGTCAGTTGACCCGTAATTTTTATATAAGAAAATTGTCTTTAATAGTATTATAAGTACCTACTAATAAGTACAATATTTATGCAAATATCCATGTAAATATATGTACATCTCCCAACGACACCCACACAGCAATAAAGCTGCTAAAACAGGCATACATATATTCTGTTTGAAAATTTAAGACTTTTGTATTTGGCAAGTTGACATCACTTCCATTGAAATACCGTCTAAATTGTGTGCGGATAAATAATGTGGTTGTTGTAACAATTTATACTTAACAATTTGTTGTTTTTGGGTTTTGTATATACATGCCTACATACTTACACACATCCTTACATCAATGTGTGCATGAATGTGAATAGAGGTTTTTTTTCTTCTTGTACTATTGTTGGCGGGTCGGCTTTTCAAAAGCAAACGATCAATTATTGTGCTGCTTTTGAATGCCATGCCGAATATCTTCAAAACATGTTTTTGTATTTTATTCTCTTGAACAATTTCAACACACTTGTGATTCGTTTAACGGCAACCATTTTCTCTACGATTCATAATAACATTTCTGATGGACTCCCATAGTTTTTGATTTTAGTTTCGTACAATATTTGCAAATACCCGGCTAATCAAAATACAAGAAAAATCTCAGAACCCTTTGAAGCTATTTACCTACATACATATCTGACAGATTTATATCATATTTCTGGTAGATTGTCAATTTTAGCTCTGACTTTCCATCGGTTTATTTATAGAACTATCTTATACATATCGGCTAAGATCTTAAAAATTCTCCCGCTAAATTTGTGATCCCTGCTTACCAATAAATTATATATCATTTAGTGATGAAACAATATTAAAACATCGGCTTTCCGATATGATTCCTTTTTTTCTTTGTGAACTTTTTGCCAGTAGATTTAAGGTAGACAGTTAGTTGCATTCAAAATTTAAGATCTTGAAACAAATAGTCAATTTGCTATGAGTAGCCACATAACTTGTCGTTTTTAATTTTATGAAATCAGCACTAGTAAATGAAATGCACACTTCATATGCAGGTGTAAATAACAACTTACCAGAGAATTGCTTATAGCCACCAAGAATTTTATGTTTCCACCATTTTACCAGATTGCCTGCCATTGCCGCCAAAAGCTTGATCAAATAAAACGTATTCGAAAAATCCAGCAGTTAAGCTGTTTCTAAGTTTGTTTTGTTTTTCTTTCTAAATTTTTGTTTTAATCCAAGGTTTTATACGTACAACAACACAACTGTAGCCAGTATTTGTTTACCATTCTTGTGTATATTTACTATTGCTTTTTATTCACTCACTCATTCTCGTATAAACAAACGCATACACAACACTTTTTTTTTTACTTTATACTAAGTACAGGCAAAGGGAACAACAACAGCATTCATTTTGTTGTTTTTCTTCTTATTTTCTTACAACTTTTGTTGTTGGCATTACTTTTTTAGGTCAAAAACAACAACAAACATCACTCACTGTAAGACAGAAGAATAACAAAACTTTTACAACTTTTTGGATTCTCGTTTCTGTCGTTGCTGCTGCTGCTGCGAACGTTATTTTTTAATGAGACAGACGCCGAAGGGAGTAAAACAAATACAAAAGGATGGATGTATTGTGAGGGCAGACAGAGTAGTTACATTAAACATAAATTTTTATTTGGCTTGCGTTTGATAAAATTTCACTGATTTCAACCTGATTCAGAGACCTAATAAAAAAATTAATTTCTGTCTTATAAAAACCACATATCACCGAATTTCATTCGACTAGTTTCTTCTTCTTTCAAACGCATAATTTCTATGCTTTTTTTTTATTTTAGTTATGGAGGAAAATGGGAACAAATCCAAATAAAATGCAAGTATTTCTTACTGTAGTTGTTATTTGTTTAATGATAAATGGGGGTTGTTTTCTTGGAAATTGTATTTTATTAGATTTGGTTTTAAATAATGCCGATAAGTTTCTGTTTGTAGCATCTTTATGGCTAATATCTGATTTAATGCACTTTCCTTAGTCATACACTCTCACTTCCATGTTTTCTAATGCACACAATTTCTTTTTTTTTTTACTTCATTAAAATTTTGTTGAACTTCTTAATAATTGGAAATTATTTTGATTTCTGAACGAATCTCTTCGTTTTCATTACTTTTTAATAGATTTGTGTATATACAAGATGAAGAACATAAAAAACAACAACAAAAACGTATGTAGTGTATCCAGCGAAAACCCGATTATCCGACAAACACGACATTTCCAATTCACGTTCAACTCTCAACTAACAATATGTTGGCAATAACAAAATGTTTCATTACTTTTGTTCACTATGGTATGAAGCGAACATGTATTGTTCGAAGCAATGTGACTACAGCCAGAGATGGAGTGTTCATCAGCAAATTGTATATAAGATACTATTAAATTCGCTTTGAGGGAAATGACACGGAAATGGGTACGCACATTACACAATTCAGTAAAAAAATCTCCGAAATCGTCGCTGTTATCGTATATATATATGTATATATATATATATATATATATATATATAAATGTATATATATATATATATATATATATATATATATATATATGTATATATGAACTTAGAGAAAGCAACCAAACTTTCAATTTAATATATTACAGAAATCGGAAATATTTCATACGGTTATCCTTTTTATAATATATATATATATATATATATATATATATATATATATATATTTCTTAAATTTTAGTCTGAATACCCCGACTTCTGCAGTTCTTAAAACGAAAGGCCTTATTAAAAAAATGTATGCTTATAAGTAAGTTTTTATTTGCGAAATTTGTCTTACGAGCGGTTTCTAAGCATAAGTATTTTGTGAATAATGCCCTAAGTGCTCTTTATTCACATAACTATCAGATTTTTAATCGAAAATCGCCATTTTTCAATTAATCCTACAGCAATCTATGATGAAATTCATATGTATAAGGGATTTTAAAAGATAAAATGTGTAGAAATTTAGATATTTTTCCGTGGTCGGCAAGGAATTCTAGCGAGAAAAATTTACACAACATTAATCTATAGACGCTAACTGCCAAATCTACCCTCGTAAGCCTTTTTATCTATCCCCCATACGTTTGACTGTTTTCATCTAAATTACAGATGTTCCCACATTGTCAAAGTTATTTGGAATACGCTCGAATGCATGCACATACGGACGTACATAAGTATGTGTACATGTTTATGTAAATAAGCAAGTGTGTGTGTATACACACATACTGGCAAAGATCAAAGAGACCCTTGTAACTTTGGGGCATGAAAGCTTTTTTGTACAAACACATGCTCGCATGTGTGCACACCCGCTATACGAATATGACTCCAGAAGTATTTGAATATGACTACCAAGTATTTGGTTATATCTACCACATCGTCACAATTATGTTATCCAAATTTGCTGCTGGTTGCTTTTCCCGAAAACTCCTTTTTTTATGAACTCATGCCGAACAAATTTGTCGATGGTAAGAAAAATTGCATTCTATTCCAAGTCTTGGTTATTGCAGCGACCCGACCCTTTTCATTTGTTCTTTCCGCCGTTTCATTTTCAAACAATTCAACATCAAAAGGACCTTCTCTTCGTCCTCATGACCATATTTCAAATTCATAACATCAAGTATAGAAGAGGTTAGTTAGTTGCATATATGAATATTCATGTTATGCGTTTACTACGAGTGTGCATGTGTATATAAATGTGTATGTGTGGAAGCGACACACACACATGGATGCATGCATCTAGCTGCGTTCCCATAATAAAGACAAACATTGTTTTATGACACTCGAAAAATTATCATGAAAATCATGTTTAGTTCTAGTTAAGACACAGTTGTGGCGACCGACTTCAGGCTGCAGAAAGTTAAAGGAAAATTCTTAGATCGCACGAGTGCCTTCAATAAATCCAAATTTTTAAACTGTCCCATTGCTTAACTTAAGTACTTTTCCGATTCAAGTCCTATGGCCCAAGGTAGCGCCCTAATAAAAATGTAACGAACGTCTCAAACACATATTGATTGTTTATGAATGCGGCAGTAGAAATTTGTGCAGATCATGAGTATGAAGTGCGCAAAGGTAGAAGCAGCAAAATAGGATATTCAGACCGTCGCTACAGACCTATTCAAACACACACAAATGGGACATTTTAAACCGCCTTAATGCTAATTAGAGGACTATTCGCAATGTGATGGATATGTTTAAGTTCATTCACTGGTTCAGTAAAAGATCGATCAACAAACGCACGTCGACGAAACACAAGATCTGCCGAAAACATCGCCGCTCTCCGTGAGAATGTTGTGTAGGAGAATCCTAGAACCTTGGACCGGCCATCACTGTTAATCTTAAGCGCTATAGGTCGATGATTACCAACTTCCTGAAGCAACCTGAAATGTATGATCTGGACACTAACGACATGAGGTTTCAACAGGACGGCGCTACGTGCCACAGAGTTCACACCACATTGGATATTCTGCACAGGGAAGCCGCGCGGACCTTTTAACGACACTATCATATTATCACACATAGGATTTGTTGTATTTAAATACAATGATAGGCAGCTCTTAAGAAAGGCGCTTTAGCTGCTACGGATTTTAGAATTTTCCCGTAGTTCATTACGACTTTCCAAACAATATCTCACTTGATCCAATGATGCACAGACGTGTGCGAATACCAACAACTGCATTAAATCGCGACGTTTGTGTTTCAGCAACTTGAAGCACAAGCAACAGCTGATGCATAATAAAGAATATGTTTGTTTGTAAGTATTTATTTACGTACGAGTGTGTATGGATGTGTCTAGTTGTTTGCAGTACTTCAAGGGTAATTAGCGTTAAGAGTCGCTGATGTATTTTGCTTTTTACTTTTAATATCTTCTTCATCATCATCAGAATCTCATACCAACCACCAAGTCATCTGCCGTTGATGCAGTCATTACTTACTTCACCATCTCCCTGCAGCATTTGTTTATGAACATACGAGCGCATATGCTCACACATGGTTACACACACACACACATGCCTACACACACATGTAGATACTCCTTTCACGCCGTTGCGAATGCTTGGGCTGTCTGACAATTTTGCAAAAGCTCATTTAACCAAATAATTCAATTAAATGCTGTTAGTGAATAGTCCCAGTTCCGGAGATCCAATCAAGAATAGGCTGAGGGAAAATTTATATCCCCTTTGGCCAACTCTGGAATGTAATTTTAATTGTATGTATTTTGAAATGCACAGTATTGCAAAACAGTTGCTCCTCTTTTACAAGTCACAGGTGTTCGTTATTTAGATCACTTTCCAACCCTGAAAACATCAAGTCATTACTAGGACTGTTATTCAGAGGACGGCTTTTAGAGGCGCAATGCATTGCAGTGGAACCGAAGAAGAGAAGGGATAATTAAAGCTGAGTTCGGAATCGAACCCACCATCTCTTGCTTCGTTACCAACTCCAGCGAACAGTTAAATTTTTTAAAATGGCATTTAATATTAGATTTAAATTGAACTAAGGACTTTTGGTACAGCCCCTGTGTCTTAACCGGTAGCACTCGACGGAGTTTTAAGTGTTTGCATTTTATGGAGCGTACGTGAGTTGGATTAATTTGTTTAAATGTTCTCAACTCAAGGAGTCATCAAAGGGAAAAAATAATTTATAGTCAAAAGCTGGTATTGTTCGAGATTTGTTATTGTTGTTAATTTTACTTTGTTACACACACAAGAAAAAGAAATCAATCAACAGAAAATACTGTTTTCGTCCCAACCTTTCGCAGTTGCACTCTCGCCAAGAGTTCTAACAATTAATTATCTTTCTGGGCGATTTTTGAACGAAGTCTTGTCCAAGTTGGTAATTTGGTAGGTTTCCTTTTGCCTCCTTTTCTGAGTAAATCGTATCTGATCCATGTTATCGCTTAAAGAAATTTTTTAATAAAATTATTGGGGACTCTATTCCTGCGCATCAAGCCAAATGCTACCATCCATTCATCCGTTGCTTAATGCTTTCGAAATCAATTATCGCTTGAACGATGCTGCTCCGTCTCCTTTTTGCTTGATCCGCATCGTCAGCAAAGAACTCCTCTCGTACAGAATTATGTTATCCGCTTCTTGTGAGATGGTCATTCTAGTCTTTTATAGAAGTCAAGGGCGATCCCACAGTCGGCCACACTCACTGCATGCATCCTTTAACTTATCAAGAATTTATCAAAAGTTGGTGACATAAAATTAATTTTTTCTGTGTCTGTGCAAAACGCCCGCGGTCTCTGGTGGGAATAGTTACAGCGGAAGACTGGCCTCACCACCTACCAACAGCAACGGGTATTAGCCGTTCTTGAAGACATTTTGGGTGGACTGTTTTTCGGGCGCAAAATATTAACCAACCATAAAATAATTCCCGCCTGTTCTTTCTTCAGCTGAAGAGGTCTTCATTTATTAATTTTTTTCTATTCTTCCTCTCAAAGATCGTGTATTTGTCGAAATCAAAGGCTGTTAAATGTTTTTTAAATAGACTTTCAAGAGTACGAAACCGTAATTGTAATTAAGCTTTTCTTTTCATCTTTTAGCAAAACAAACAACAGAAATTGTTTTGGTTGTTGTTCCTCAGCGGAAGGTAGCGAAACATTCACACTCACGTCCATGAATAATCGTACACATTACGGACGTAACGATCAGTATGAAAAGCTTTTATTAAAAGCCGACATTACTGCCACCCAGAAGACGACGACGATGACGACGAAACGCCTTAGAGATGAACAATCTCGAAATATAGTCATTTTGTCTATCTTGCGATCGCTTGCTTTTTTGTTAATTTCCTTTTTCTTTTTTTTTTGTTGGTTATCGTTCTTTGGCTTATTTTTTCGTTTTTTATTTTTGTATTTAACTTTTATTTTGTAAATCGATTCGCAGCGCCGCTCACAACAAAGTGAAAAAAGTGATGGAATAAAGTTGATGTTCGTGTGAATGTTTGTTTCTTTTTGTTTAAAAGGGGCAAAAGAAGTGCGGGGATATTCATAATTGTTGTGTAGTACGTTTTGAGCAAATGTCGACTTGATTATCGGAAACCGTATTAAGCGCATGCGCGCAATATGCAAGTATGGACAGGGGCTGAGTTTTTGTTTCTTTCTTTTCATGCTTGCTGCTTCTTTTGTCTTGTTTTTCGTTGTTGTTGCTATTATTATTTTATTTTTCCTTGCTTCGTTATTAACACATCAAAAGATGTGTGCCGCAAAAATTGTTTTGTACACTTTTTGTTGCCTCGTCGGCACTTTCAAACGTACGAGTACATATCGGGTCTACATTTATCTGAGCATACACTTTTATTTATACGGCGTGTTCATTAATTGTAGCTGGGATTTATTAAATTATTAGTTACATATAAATACACACACTTACACACATTCACGCGTATTTACTGTACGTTAATATCCATGCCCTGCCCCTGTACCAGCCAGCTGCGTTTTTTCTTTAAAAAATATTTTTTTTTCAACTCATACTCACTCTTTATGACCAGTTCCATGTATGACTGACTGCATGCAAAGTATCAATTGCATTGTTTAATTTCCCCACCATTTATTTCAATGCACTGTGTGTCACTTAATTCGAGATTATTGTAGTATAAGCTACACTTGTGTGGCTAAGTGCTACCCTAATACATTTATAATGTAACGAGTATCACCGGTACTCGTTATTGTGCCAAGCTAATGTCATGGCTTTTTTTCCTTCTATTCATTCTTCTTTATCTTGTGCCCAACACGTTCAGTCGCAATAAAACTTAATTATAATTTAATATTAAAACAACGTTTTTTTATTTAAAAGAATACTTGACCCTCCTGGTCAACACTACATGGTGGCAGCGGTAAACATTTAATTAAAGTGAAGAAGCTTTTACAATTGTGAAAGAACTAAGTTTTTTCATCACGTTTTTTGTAAAAAAAAAAATTTTTTGAGGTTAGGTGAAAATAAATTAATTTACATCAATCTATGCCTCAAAAAGCAGACAAAACTGATAAAATGGAGAACATTTTTGTGGCAAACATCGCTCCTCCTGAACCATTTAATTTTTCGCACCCAGATGATTGGGCCAAATGGCGGAAAAGGTTTGAGCGGTATATGAACGTGTCAGGGCAATCAACTAAAACAGAAAGGGAGCAGATTGATTTGTTATTTTACATAATGGGGGAGAAAAGTGAGGAAGTCTCATTACAATTTGGATCCGCACCAACGAACGTGGCGGATGCCTTAAACAAATTTGACAACTACTTCAACCCAAGAAAAAACATCATATTTGAACGCTTCAAATTCAACTCAAGGGTTCAAAAGCAAGGCGAATCTGTGGATGATTTCATTACTGACCTACATGCCCTTGCCGAAAAGGGTGCGTACGGAAATCTGAAGGAAGAGTTAATCCGAGACAGAATCGTGGTGGGTATGCTCAACACAAAAGTTAGTGAACAGATGCAGCTGAAACCGGATCTAACGTTAAAGGTAGCAATAGATACAGCTCGACAAGCTGAAATTCAAATTAAACAAACAAAAGTCATCAAAGACGACAAAAACGTGTGTAACGTTCAAAAGGCAAGTGGCGGCATGCACGTACGTAACCAAGGTGGAAAAAAATTTTCAAATTTAAATGGTAATGGTAATTATGATAAGAATAAATGTAATTATTGTGGATTTAAACCACACAATAGAAAAGAGTGCCCTGCCAGGGAAAAAAATTGCAACATTTGCAACTTACGTGGACACTTTGCGAGTGTATGTAAAAAGAAAAATGAAATTAAAGCAAAACCAAGTAAAAAGGTAAATTCGGTTGAATCCGCAAATTTAAAATCAAATTCTGAAGATCGGGAAAATTTTGACTATATGATCGGCACGGTGAATAAATTTTTCACGGGAAATAATCGTAAATGTGTAGATTCGTGGTACATTCAGTGCAAAGTAGCCGAATTGAAAAATAGTTTAAACTTTCTTATAGATACTGGGGCAGACTGTGTCTGCATCCCAAAAGATTCGATTTCGAACCATCATAATCTAACCATCATAAATACAGATACAGGCTTAAAGGGACCGGATGGTAATTCGTTGAACGTTCTAGGAATTGCTAAAGCAACTTTAGCTTATCGTGGGAAACAATGTAAAGTAGACGTTTACATTGTTGAGGGGCTTAGTACTCCTATTTTAGGGCGAAATGCTATCGTAAAATTGAATATTCTTCAGCCTCCGGCTCTCGAAAATTTTTTAGTTTCAAAAAGTGAAAGTGAGAATATGTCATTTAAGTTAGTGGAAAATTTTCCCAGACTTTTTCGTGAAATCGGGGAGTTTAAAGGTGAAATTAACATAAGATTAAAAAATAATGTTACTCCTTTTGTACAAACAGTACCAAGAAAGGTTCCAATCCCTTTATTACCAAAATTGAAATCGGAAATTGATAGATTAATAGATCTGGACATAATTGAACGTATGGACGATGTTACTGAGTGGGTCAGTCCCATAGTAGTTGTTCCGAAACCAAACAATGAAATAAGACTGTGTGTTGACTACACCCAGCTTAATAAAGCGGTTATTAGGCCATATTATCCTATGCCGAAAATTGAGCTCTCCTTAGCTAACATTAAGGAAGCTAAAATCTTTTCGAAAATCGACACGAACAAAGGATTTTATCAAATAAAATTATGTCGTGAAAGTCAATTACTGACTTGTTTTATATGTCCATTCGGACGGTTTATTTTTAAAAGATTACCTTTTGGCATTTCTTGCGCGCCAGAATATTTTGTCTCAAAGTTTAATAAAGTCCTAGAAGGAATAAATAACTGCATTTCGCATGTTGATGATATTCTAATTTTTGGGAAAAATCGTAATGAACATGATGCCGCTCTCGAAAAAGTTTTAGCTCGCCTTGACAAAGAAGGTATAACTATTAACAAAGAGAAGTCATGTTTTGGTGTAGACCAAGTTACTTACTTAGGTTATGTTCTTTCAGCAAATGGTGTTTCTATTGATCCAGAAAGAATCAAGGCAATTGTTGACTTTCCCAAACCAGAAAATAAAACAGAAGTCCAACGTTTCCTCGGTATGGTGAATTTTGTTGCAAAGTTTATCCCCAATCGGTCTAAAATATTAGTACCTATCAATGTCTTAACGGGAAAGGTAGATTTTGTTTGGGATAAGGTACAGGAAAAAGCTTTTTTGGAAATTAAAAACAGTTTGACACAAACTCCAACTTTAGCCTTTTATGACCCTTCTAAACAAATTATCATTAGCTCAGACGCATCCTGTTATGGTATTGGTGCCTGTCTTTTTCAAGTGGACGGTGACGGTAAGAGGGAAGTGGTTTCATATATATCCAGAACGATGACCGATACTGAAAAACATTACGCTCAGATTGAACGTGAAGCCCTAGGCATAACTTGGGCAGCAGAAAAGTTAGCCGAGTATATAACAGGTGTGGAAGTAGTATTTGAAACAGACCACAAGCCTTTAGTGCAAATTTTACAGTCAAAAAATTTAGATACCTTGACCCCAAGACTACAACGTTTTAGAATGCGCCTTATGAGGTACGACTACTCTATAGTCTACGTACCAGGCAAAGACTTGAAAGTAGCCGACGCTTTATCTCGTAGTCCAGTTCCTTGTAAAAAGGACGAGCCTCAAGAACTCGGGATAGAAACTGAAGCTTTTGTACGTTTTATCGTAAAACATCTTCCAGTAAAAGATTATTATGTAGAAAAAATAATAAAAGCTCAAAAAGAGGACCCAATATGCAAACTACTTGTTCAGTATTCGGCAGATGGTTGGCCAACTCGTGATAAATTACCAGATTTAATGGTACCCTATTATCAATATCGTTACGATATTTCTTTTTCACAAAATTTAGTATTAAAGGATACACGAATAATTATCCCTCCAGGTTTACAAAGAGAAGTAATCAACTTCATTCATTCAGGCCATCAAGGAATTGCCAAGTGTCGTAGATTAGCTCAAACTTCGGTTTGGTGGTTAGGTCTTAGTTCACAGTTGGAAGATTTAGTAAAAAACTGTCCTAACTGCATTGAGGAACGATGTAACAACAGGGAAACATTCAAGTATGAAAATCCACCAACTCGACCGATGGAGAAAATTGGTTTAGACCTTTTCAAATGGAACACGTGGAATCTTATAATAACTGATTATTACTCGCGATATTTCGAATTTTTTCCACTAACCTCTATGACTGAAGAGGCCATAATCGACAAAGTCAAAGAATTTTTTTCACGCTTTGGTATTTGTTCCATATGCAGGAGTGACAATGGTCCACAATTTCAGTCAAAATTTAAACAATTTGCTTTTGATTACAATTTTACACACGTGACAAGTAGCCCTTATTATAGCCAATCTAATGGTGCTGCGGAAGCAGCGGTGAAAGTTGCAAAAAAATTGATAAAAAAATGTGAAAATGTTCACGAAGGTCTTCTTAACTACCGTTCAACCCCTTTAGCAAACGGATTTTCGCCCGCGGAATTAATGATGGGTCGCAAAATCAAATCTTTGGTTCCAATGTTGCCAAGTCTGTTAGAACCAGAGAATAATCAGAAAGTATTAGACAAGGAACGTCAAATTAAAGAAAAACAGATTCAAAATTATAATACAAGACACAGAACTAGAGATCTTCCGGAATTAAAAAAAGGGGATGGGGTGTGGATAGTCGATTTACAAAAATATGGTAGGGTTTTAAAAAAACTAGACGAACCACGATCATATCTGGTTAAGGCGGATAGAGAGACGTACAGGCGAAACAGATGGCATCTAATCTCAGTGCCAAATTTCGGTACTGGTAATTCCGACAATTCAGACGAATTTTATAATCCAAATGAAAATTGTATAGTTGAAAACAATTTCGACAACAATGCTAGCGAGGATCAACCCGATTTGCCTTATACTCCAAAGGAACTACCTTCTGAAGAAACTCCAGAAGTTGGTCCCTCAACAAGAGTTGGTAGACATAGAACTACACCAACTTGGTTTAAAGATTATGTAGTTTAAGAGATTGATTTAGAAAATTAAAATACAATTTTAGAAAAAAAGTTTATTATATTTGTTACCTATAAAAACACATTCATTTAAAATAAAATAATAATGAAAATACAAAACAAATAAAATTGTACAAACATCTTTATTTAAAATCAAAAATATCAAAACAATTGTAAAACTGGAAAAATAATATTGTAAAAATACTTTAATTTAGTTATCAAAATTATAAAAAAAAAAAAAAAAAAATGTTAAATGAATTTAAAAAAAAAAAAAAAAAAAAAAAAAAAAAAAAAAAAAAAATAAGTATAATAATTATTACTTATTATATTTAAAAAAGGGGATGTAGTATAAGCTACACTTGTGTGGCTAAGTGCTACCCTAATACATTTATAATGTAACGAGTATCACCGGTACTCGTTATTGTGCCAAGCTAATGTCATGGCTTTTTTTCCTTCTATTCATTCTTCTTTATCTTGTGCCCAACACGTTCAGTCGCAATAAAACTTAATTATAATTTAATATTAAAACAACGTTTTTTTATTTAAAAGAATACTTGACCCTCCTGGTCAACACTACAATTATGATTCTGAGATGAAAAGTTTCCGATCAGTTCTTTGATCTTTCAGCGAAAGTAGCAGTAAAAGAATTTCTTAGGAAGCCCCACAATATCTACAAGTGCACATACTCGAACTATCAACAGCATGACATTTAATCTTCGATATGTTTAAGATTTCATTGAATTCCTTTGATATTGGGAATGGCAACAGCCAAGTCATTTACAATTTATTTTACAAAACCGATTTATTTCATATATAATTTGATTTACGTTCAGTTGTTTTTTTAACTGTTTTCTTTGGAAAAATGTCAGACAAAAAATTTTATTTCCTGCAGGCTAAACGAAGAGTGGACTTTTTTGTTGAAATCAAAAGTTCCAACGGAACAAACAAGTTTTGATTTAAAATATTTTTTTATTAAATTAAGTTTGATGTTTTCAAAAAATATAAATCCAAAAAAGAAAAAGTCTTGGGATGTACGGCCTCTAAGAACTTCACAAAAACGTACCGTTTAGTGCCATTTAAAAAAGTACCAAGATTTAATACAACAGACCTTCCGGCGGCACGACTTGTATAAATGAAATAACTACCTAAATTAAAGTAAAGCAAAAAGAGAGTGCTCGTTGTGGGCCAAGCCGGTTTTCGAAGCACTATAAACGAGTGACATGTTATGTAAAACGTGGACCTGCAGTGTAAAACGAAACGACTTAAACCAAACCCCAATACTTGTTTATGAAAAAAGTATCATTTGAAAAACTTGCCTGATATATCGCACCGGCTAGACGCACGGACAATCTCTATTTGGTTTATGTGAAAAACATTTTGTATTAAATTTTGTTGCCAATTTTTCAAAAAAAATTTTTTAGTTAGAGAGATGTATTGTATTATGATCGTTGCGAATTCGGAAAATCCATTTTCCATCTCTGGAAATCATTCAGTAAACAAAAAGTTGGTGCCATTTTTCATGCAGACCAATGGGTCCGATTTTCCTCATCACTCAATATTTTTTATTTCTTTATATATTTTAATAAACATAAAAAGGAACCTGGATACGAAACTTGTTTGTGACTGTATACACAAAGGACTTAATTACACACTGTGTAATTACACACTGAATAACAAACAATAAAGCAAAGAACTAAAAAGGAATACCACCCATCTCAAAGAGAGTTAAAAAGTACATGTATGCCAATAAGTAATTATTTGCGTATGTGTATTCAAATATGCATTTATTACGCATATTATATCCTTTTGTGTCAATCCTGCGTGCAGAAACAAAGTGCTTACTTAGATAATTAAACGTTGATACTGCAGAAAGAAAAAACACGTTCATTCCATTGTGCTTCAAAAAGAACAATTTAAAATTTTTAAATAAGTTGTAAGATATTTTCATCCTTGCAGATGATATTAGGCTGCGTAACCTATTGCAGTTCAACTAGACTAGTTGCGCCAATCCCATGTGGAATAGCCATGGAAATTGCTTGTAAATACTAAATATACTGTCTTCTCTAGAACTGCGCATCTTAATAGTCCTGACGGCAGCGATTGCTTTTTTTAAAGAGAAGAGAATTTTGTGTATAACTGCCAGGACTATATTATGGCATATCTAATAGAAACTGTGCGAAATAGAAAGGGTATGGTGCTAACACCTACTATACACAACATATGTACAGGATGCAACAAGTTAATTTCAATAGTGTGTCTGTGGTTTTTGCACTGTAGAACGCATTGCTTAGCAGAGGCAAGACCCAACAGAGTTGCCAGTATCTTTCGGTGGTATCTGTTTAATAACATATGGCATGTCTCGCAGTTTGTTGTGCTATTGATTTTCTTTATATAAGGCAAAGAGTAATAAGCAAATAAGCCACTGCTATTGCAAAATATAAATGGCTAAACCCAAGGAAACCTCTTCCTTTATATGCATTAACTGTGGTCAGAAAGTTAAGGAACTGTACAAGAAATATAGCAACACCCTAAAAACTGTCAATTGCGTATGTTAAATAAATGAAAAGTTCTTTAAAATTCACTTTATGAATTTTTAATTTAAGGAAAAATGCCACAATATTGCCGATAAGTATATAGAGTTTGAGCCGGTCATAATATTAGTGGACTCCATGCTGCTCTCTCAACAGGCCTATAGACATTCTCTATTTAATCGTGACTTTAAGGTGCGTTTAGCTTAATAGAATTTAATTGAAGCGAAAATCCAATATTCAGGTGACTTTCATTCAGCTGTTTTGGAAACTATCGCTAATGCTCCTACTTCTGGAATCATTCACATTATGGCGTGAGAAACGTGAACAATCAAATCTCGATATGACACATTCCAATTTGGTAAATGAACATGGATTTTATTTATGCTGTGCACAAAATATATTTGGCAAGACAAATTTGTGGGTATATATTTCTTTATGTGTTTGGTAACATTTTATTTTTTTTTATCTCAGATTATCTACTTTGTACTTCCTTGCTGTTCTTGACAACAATGACTCTAAAAAATCATGTGATTTTTTATTTTGGTATTAAAACTTTCGGTTTCATTCTATTAAAAGCCAATGTGTTGGCAAATTTTTCAAAATTTTTCCTGCTGCCCAT
Organism: Linnaemya vulpina; assembly: GCA_963675445.1. Lineage (NCBI taxonomy): Eukaryota > Metazoa > Arthropoda > Insecta > Diptera > Tachinidae > Linnaemya > Linnaemya vulpina. The sequence continues at coordinate 86,548,019 of OY776278.1, read as the reverse complement.
CATATTGTGGCGTGAAAATACTACTGATTTTGGAGCTGCCGTTCATCGCACTCTCGTTACAGGACATCATTTGTTTTCTTTGATATTTGTTTATGCGGTAGTTACACGATTTCGTGTTCTTCAAGCGGCATTAATTGTGTTGCCAGTTTACATTATAAAAGAGTTTTTAATGCAACATTTTTCAGCATTTATGGAAGAACAGTTTTCAGAGAGATGAGTGGAAATCACTTTAGGGATCTGAATTAAGTAAACCTGTTTAAACTAAGTCTACGTATAAAGAATTAATTCATTTAACAAGATAATAAAGACTAAATAGAACTATATTTGATAAAAAATACTTGCAGAATAAAGTTTTTTTACAACAGTGTATTTTTTAATTAAACCTTTAGATTGAGAGAAGAAAAGAAATCTGATTTCGTTCATTTGGGTAAAATTTGAATTAATAATTACATAAACATTAATCCCGGACATCAAATGAGCTGTGATACAGTGTTACTAGTTTTACTATTATTTTATTTTCATTACAGAATGATAATTACTATTAAAACAAACTCATTTACTTCGAATGAGAAAGTATAGCAGCTTTCGAAAATAGCGCTGTTTTAATCTGCTGTGTATGTTGAAAAACTGAATTGTTGCATCTGTGCATTTCATCCTTGTACTATTCATCATGTCTTACGAATATTAGTCTATCAATAATAGTAGAGTAAATTATTTCAACTTTTCTCACTAAGAACACAAATATATTTTTCTTGTTGTTTTTATAACCGAATTTATTAGTTTATTAAGACGTTTATGTGATTATGATCGTTTATGAAGTTCAGTTTTTAATACATGTATGTTTTTTGATCTTGATGTATGCATGATTTTTTTTAACTTTAATTTTTTGTATCCTCTTGTGGTTTTATTTGTGTTAATAATATGAATATCATTTTAAAAATATGTCTTATATCACTACAACTCTTTTATTTTATCAATAATTGTTAGTTTGTTTTTAATCATGTTATTGACTTATATATTAGGCTGATTCTCAATTGATGATATTTCAGTACTGTTTCGCTGAATTTGCATCTATAATATATGCTCGTTGTGAGGACAAGTTGTGAGAAAATAGAGTCCTCTCATAAGTAAATGAACTTATAATTTGATATCCCTTAAAACGAAGCTTTCTCTTTGCTTAAATTTCCAGTACTGTTTAATCTTAACCTCTATACCATAATCACTTGGAGGAAAAAACTTAATTTTTAAATTATTAAACAAGAATGCTATATATTTTAATTATCTAAATTGATAAAAACGAATGATCAACTCTTTGTGAGCAAATTAAAAAATTATATGTAGGTGTTTGTTTGTTTGTATGCATTAATAGAAAAATATAACTAAATTATGTTTAGGTGGTGATAATGATGATAATTAAAAAGTAAAACGAGCAGTTATTGTTGTTACTATTAATTTATAAAACTTCCAATACTGATGTTTGCCATCAATGTAAACGTCTTGTCTCTGTCTACGTTCCTCATTTATTTTCATTCATACACCTCAAATCATTATTTCATATATTGCTTACAATATTGTGTAACGCTTAGCTTTCTAAGTATTTCCTTATATTCAATCTGATTTAAAATATTTGCACGAAATTATATGATTCCCATTTTCGTTTCGTTTCCATTGCGTGTGTTTTTAAATAAACATCTAGATCGTATTGTATCTCTTAAAGACTAAATGAATTTCTTACAACAAAAGGTTTAGGCTTTGTAAAACCTCCATTTCTTATCTGTATCAGCTAGTATAATATCGCCACTCTGATCACATAGCTGCTACGTTTCTTGGTGTCTTTAGGCTCTAGGATGTCATATTCCATGACGACGAAGAGGAACATGAGGAGCAATCATCACTTTCGGGCGTTGCATTCAGATTGTGTGGTGCTGTGGGTCCCCAGATACGTACTGTCGAATCATCGCTGGCTGATGCTAACAACGAAGGATAAACTGGATTCCAGGAAACACAGTTAACAGTCTTTGCATGACCCGCTAACTTAGCCAATGGCTCCTCTCGTTTTATATGCCAAATGCAGACGTGCTTATCTTCACTGCCGCTAGCCACAAAACTTTCATTAACGCCTCCAAAGCATGAGTGTATAGCAAAGTTACTCTGGCGTATGCCCTGAAAGCTGCGTACAATACATTTATCTTCAATATCCCATAAATGTAGACCTTGGCTAGACACGTTGAGCAGGGCTAAGCGATCAGCAGAATTAACTGAAAATGTCATAATCGGATGTGATTCTTTGAGAACATCGAAGTCAGTACGCGGGTTATCAAAGTTGTACCTGAAAGTTTGATATATAATAGTTGTTATATTCTTGATTATGAATTGTTCTTGACCTTTTCGTATTAATTTAGTAATAATTTCTTTTCAACTTTTAGGTCTTTGTGATATAATTGATTTATTTTGTATTTATGTTTTTTAATATTTCACCACTCCTCAGGGTTAAATTGTTTTTCTTTTCATCCAATAGATGTATGGAATAAAAAATACACTGTTGTAAAAAAACTTTAAATTAAATTGTTTGGTGGGCTTGTCATCAGTTTTTCCTTCAAAAGCTGATATATTATAACAAAACTTTTTAAATTTGATGACACTACTTATGAATATGTCGATAATTGTAAGGATTTCTTGGAGAAGCAGATGTTTTATCTTAATATGCCTGCAAGAACATATGGGCTATTCTATATTCTCTAAGTCATTTGTCCTTCATTATAATTATAAATAAATACACACATATGTATTTAAAGTTTAATAAATATCGCATCAAGATTTTGCCTCCCGTTAGATGTGTGAATGTACATATATGTACATATCAATTAAAAATGTGCTGACCTAGTTTCATAATTGCTCTTTTCACAACTTATCGTTTCTAATTTTACAAACTTACCCTCTTATGCGGTAGTGATTATCAGCGGCTAATACAGTCTTATTATCCGATCTGAAGGCGACACTGTTTATGCGCACACCCTCCCATGATTCCAGCACCGTTCCTTTGAGATCGCACAAGTAAAATTGACCCTTTTGGCCACCACAAACGAAGCGAGTTCCATCCCGGTTGAATGAACCACATGACAAGCTGTCCTCTTGGTTCATGTTATTCATTTTCATTAGCAAACGGCCATCGTCTACATTGAAAATGCATACTTCAGTCGAATCCTCAGAGCCGACAATCAAAACCAATTTTGAATCTGGACTCCAGCTAATGAAAGCCACATTTACTTGTGACTGACAGTCCAACACACGGCGTTGCTTTAATTGCAGCTTATAGGGATCAACATCCCATATTATGACAGCCCCGTCCTTGCTACCGGTTGCCAACTTAAGTCCATCAGGAGAAAACTTGCAGAACCACACTTCGTCGCAATGATCAGATAGAATTTGTATAGTTTGCAGAGGAAACCCATCTGTGGCACAGCAGTGGTCGCTTAGCAGTGAAACGTTTTGTAAATTTGTTTCCCAGGCCATATCATGAAATAGGCAATTCTGTGTCTGCAACTCAACAGCCTGCTGCAACAAAGTTCGCAGACGGCGTGGTGCCATCATTACCGAAGGTGGTAAAAAAGTTTGTAGACGTTCCATGACTAAAGCTCTTGATAATATACCCTTGCCTTCCCATTTGGCACGTTGATATAAATCGTGATTATTTGAACACATCATGTACGAGGACAATTGGTGGACACGTGATATATTATGCTGCAAAGGAGTCAACTCATTGCGCAATACATGCAAAGCGTCGAGAGGACATCCATCATCTAAATTTTCTAAATATTTTTGCTCCAGCAAAATGAATTTCATTTCAGTTATGGTCGATGGTTTGCCATTGTCTATCAGTGGTTCAAGTTCCTGAAATAAGAACAAATTGATAAAAAAAATTTTCTCATTTTGATAACCTAGTCAGCAGACCGAAGAACTATTCCGCTACCAGTAATTGATTAATAATTTATAAAAAAAATTCAATATGTACATAGGGTACATACATACGTATAAAATCTCAGGAATTATAAAAATTTTAAACAATTTACAATAACTTCTTTCAAGAAAAATAAAACCAAAACAAAAACAGGAATTAAAATGTAAGTGTATATTGTAGAATGGAGAACAATGTCCTCTGTTCAAGGAAGAAGGTAATATTGTATGTTTGTGTAGGTGCTGCGTACTAACTTCCACGTATTATTGATAACAATAAGGGCAACAAAACAAAGAAAGATTAGTTTGCTTTCACACATGCATGCACCCATATTTACATAAATACTAATGCATATATGATGAGAGCATGTAAGCACAAGAAATTGAGAATATGGCTTTGTCTTCATAGAGTAAAGAGAAAAGTAATATATCAATATCATATATTCTCAATTTTATTTTAAAATAGGCCTACCACATTGACATTGACGTTTCCCTACATTATCAATGTGCAGTTTTTATAAGTTAAATATTCCTACAGGCACTGATCTTTGATTTGCCGTTCTTAAGGCAATTATAAACTGTTATCCCAATCTCGTTTCTATACAAAATTTATTTAATAAATTTCTTATTTTATCTGTTACGTTATGAAACTTGATTTGCCCTAATTTTCAGTGTTTGCGTTTTTCGAAGCTGGATTAGGGATACATATGTACATACGTTTCAATGAAACAATGAAATCATGTTTTACCACAAATGTAAACAATAGCTAGACTCATTTTTGTTTTGCTACTGCTTTCCACACCATTATTGTTTGTTTGCTTCGCCCCTTTCCTGTTTAGACGATATTTTTGCATTAGTATAGAGCTTTTGACATACAGAATATCGCACGTTATATTCCATTTGACAAATACGACCAGTGTGAATGGACTTTAGATGTTTCTTCACACATCTACCACTTTTGCTACATTTATTTTATTGCTATTCATTTATTTCCATACGTACTTATATATATGTAAATATTGGTGTAGTGAATTATAGTTAAGAAACTGAAGCAAAAATGAATGTATTACAATGGTAGCCTGATTCAAAAGTGGTGCTGAGAGCGACTATGGTACATAGAAATATAAGAATATGCATGTTCATAGGTGACTCCATAAACAGAATATATATATTCGAGAGGAAGATGGGAAGAAATAAAAGCACTAAGAAAAAGGAAGGAGAGTAAAATAGAAGGAAAGCCCATCATAATAAAGAAAATTATACCTACGACTAACAAAATAAACAAAGAGAGTTCGTTTATTACGGAAGTGATATATATACATATGTGTGTATGTATGTATGTAACTCTTGTGTACATAAGAAAATTTAAACAAACAAGCAAATTTTTACATATTAAAAGAAAGTATATAAGCAAAAACTCGCAGCTTAAGCAAAAGCACGCATATGTTTGTAGGTACAAACATATGTAAATATGTAAGGACTTTTAGGTATTTGAATGTATGAATGTGGCTGCATATGTTTATGTACATATGAAAAGCATTGTTGTACACGGACGGACAGAGTTATTGACAAAAGAAATTTGACACAGTACTTATATTTTAATTGTTGCTGTTTTCTTCTTTAAGTATTTATCTTAGTTCACTCACCTTCAGATCTGCATCGGCTTTATTCCATTCCCCTGATAAAACGTGCTCACGAAACTTTGTAGCTGAAGGATGCTCTAAATAACAGCCAGATTCAGTCATCAGAGTTTTCACAGATTTCTCCAAGCCCAAGTCTTGCAAATACTGACCAATGAGACGTATAATTTCTTGGTTAGATTTGCCTAACCATGATATTGTCTTGCTAGCGACTTCATGATTATTTTGATCATCGCAGGCATTTTGAGCTTCTGTGCTACTGTTATCATTATTGTTGTTATTGGTATTGTTGGCAGTGAATCCGTTGTGTTTTGAATCGTGACCATTAGTAGACGATGAATTATTAACGCTGGAGCCCGCAGCGGAGGACTCAGTGGCATGACTGCTACCACCGCCAGCGGCTGGAGCTGAATTGGGCATTGCACCACTTTCAACAGTAGAAGCACTAAACGATGAGGCACTCGATGAAGACGTGGAAGGGTTCAAGGTCGAATTTTGCATATTCGTTGAACTGCTCGAGTCCCGTTCTAAGCCGCTAGTGCCTCCACTGCAGTCGTCTTGGCTTTGTTTCTTTTTGTCGTCGCTTGCTTTTGTGTTATTGTTCGTTGATTTGGTATTGTTGTTGCTATTATTATGGGATATGTTATTGTTGTTACTAGTACTGCTGCTGCTATTTGTGTTTTGATTATTTGCTGATTCACCTTTTGTCTGTTTTTCGCGATTATTTCGATTACGTATTTGTTCTTGTTGTTGTTGTGCAGCCGCTCTTGAGGTTGTTGCTGTTTCTGTGTCTATGGACACAGACGAACTGAGACTTGTACTACTGTTGTTTATACTTGCTAAACTTGCTGTTGCTACTGTAGTCGTTGATGTTGAAGTCGTTATTGATAAAGTTGTCGTGGTCCCTGTGTTCGTTCCTACTGCTGCTGCGGCTGCTGATGTAGTGGCACCTCCTGCTGCAGAACGTCGTCCTTTTTTGCGCGGCGGCTGGTCCTCAGCTGAGGTACCAGTTGCAGCAGCTTTTTTGTTATTTCTATCAATTTTGAGTCTCTTTATATAACACGCTCTTCAACGAGGACTACTACTCTTTCCTCCCAATCGCCTTGTACTTTTTCTTTATTTCTTCTAGAACTTTAATCTCTATCGCTCTCAGCCGCAGGCGCATCCAGCGAACTCGTCAGGTGCGCTCACTGAATATTTTTTCTATTTTATCTTTTAACACAGCTGGCCAAAATATGTGAATAATTTCGTAGAGTGTAACAGAAAGACACCAATATGGGGATAAAGAAAATCTGTTCAAAAATGAAGAAAGTATTATAAGTCAATTACAATATTTAACATCAAAAATTATTTTATTCTTCGTAATTTCAAAGTATGTAAAAATATAAAAAGCGTACTGAATTTTTCCAACCAACAAAATTAGAAGTAAAATAGTATATTAGTTTTAGTATTCCTCCTATTCCATCTGTTCACAAATATAACACTATCACAATATACTACTTCTCATCGTCATTCTCTCACATTTTATTAATTTTCTTTCTGTTCTCTGATTCCATTATGCTTTATAAGTCTGGCAACATATACAAAATGACATTTACCAGCTGATCAACTAATTCTAACCTAAATGCATATAACGGATGAGACTGATGTAAACAGTGCATACACACAATATTCGTGGCAAACACGAATTATGAAAATTACGACCCAATTTAGTAATGGTGGCTATATACACGACCAAAAACATAAAATATATGAAAAAAGACAAATAGAAAAAAACCAAACAAGTTTTTATGTAATTAGATTTTTTCTTCATTGAGGAACGTTATAATTTTGTAATCATTGTTGTTTCACTTACATGATTAAGGACTCGCCCTGTTTAAGAACTTATTATTTATTTTTATTTGAATACAACAGATGTAATCTTAATATTTAGTTCAATCAAAGTAGAACGAGTATTTTACTAAGCAATGAAGGCCAAATATATTCTTTATTTCAAACACAATTTACTTGCAGTTTATTTTGTTATCTGTTCACTCACTTATGAACGTATTTTTGGAAGTAATAGTTTTTCCATTTTATTCACTTTTAGAAAATATCACATACGCTACTAAGTTTTACACAAAAATTAATATTGTACACACATACTAAGTATAATTTTTTTATTTTTCCCCCTTTTACTTTACTCCGTAGTATCTTTTACGTTTTGTTAGTTGGTGGTGTGTTTGGATGTATATAGTTTTTCTTTTCTTCTGATGTCTATATTTCATGGGTATTTTGCTTTTACTGCATCGAAAATTAGATACGTTTCTTACACACTTGACGCATACATATAAAAAAAGCTATAAATGGTTGGAGAAATTTCACTTCTTCCCTAGAAAAAGTTTAACACTTTTCAAAGCAAAACTACTAAAGCTTTATGTCTATCTATTTTCAAACAAATTATTACTTAATTTTTTTATTTATTTTCCTCACTTCAATCAATTCAATAAACCAACACTATTCTTAAGCCAATGAAATTTGACAATAAAACAAAGAACACTTCAGTTATAGTGATGCTAATGTTGCGTTGAAACTACTAGTTATAGAATCGTTTAGATGGACGGATGGATACTCGCCTCTTCATATCAATGATGCATCTATCACTATGGTTCTGGCAACTCTACACAATCAATATATATATATATATATATATATATATATATATATATATATATATTTAGCGGAGATAGGATAGTCCGCGTTGTTATGTATGTACGACATATGACGTATGCCGATAGATGAAAAATGGAGGAACCAACTGTTCTGATGTATGGACCTAATTATCCGATGTACACTTGCAATTCTCTGCATATCATTACTAAAACACCTGAAACTTTATCCTTAAGACGACAAGCAGCAATATATCGTAGGCCCTCAACAGCTAGAGGAGCTTAAACTTAACAGTACCAGTTTCAGTCTAGATATATATTCGCTTATCTGGCTTCCAATTTCTCAATTGCAAAACAGTGCATTAAGAATATATTAATGGTGCTGTATGTCTGTTTAGTAAAGATATATTGAGAGTTAGCAGCACTGGTTATAATTGCAAATCGTGTGTATCTTTGTTTCCTTTTTCCTTACTTATACAAGTTACATCTCTGCTTTATTAGTTATTCGTTTAACGGCTTCAATTTAATTCCGCTGTTGACTGCCAAATAACCAATTAATATTTTTATATTAAAGTTATTTTCCCTTTAGCGAGAATTCTTGTCTGTAATTTATTTAAGACAACTGAATGACGGGAACTCCCTCTGCCAATAACAATCAATATATTTAAAAAAAGCAAACAAGAATTCGCTATCATATGAAATTTAATTGTGTCCCATCTTAGTAATTAAAAATATATTTTTTTTTTCCAAAAATTTACGCCAAACTCAACAGATATTACGTAATTATTCTTGGTGGCTTTTATTATTATTTGCAAAGTAAGTTTACAAAGTATCAGCGCACAGACACCAATGGGGTATTGATCCGTATGTTTACTTTTTGATTTGACATGATGCATGACCTTCACATGTCGTTATCCACCGGAAATTCGCCAGAAGATCTACATATCTATATAGTTATCACAAGAGTTAATCTCTGGAAAGTGAGGAAACCCAATGAGGCTTGATGTTGATTGACTCAGCTGTTTTGCGACCATTGTTGGGAGTTATATTTGGAAACAAATAAAATTTCGCAAGTAAAATGCTCACCTATTATTTCATTAGTCGAGCATATTTATTTACAGCGGTTTTTAAGCGGACCTGTTTGTAAATTCGTCACAGCTGTATGAATTTTACTTTACATTGCTAATGAAAGTTTACTGTTGTCTTTTTATAGACGTGGCCATTTTTGGACTCTGATTTGTCCATCATCTGCTTCAGATTACCATTTACAGGACAATGATGCATTTACTAACACGCCCTTTATAATAGTGACACTTTTAATTACAAAACATTTCATAAAAATTTAATTGTCAATGCTTTCTCTATGAAAACTTAAAATTTTTAATTTTGATATTTTTATTTATATTCTTATAAATCACTTTCGCAAATAGAAATAAATATCTTTTTACAATAGAATAAGTTTTTCTTTTATTATTTGGATTATATATATGTATTATATTAGTTTTACCTATAGTATTAGTTTAACAAGGTTTTTTCTTGGGAAACATTTTATTAATTTTATATTGTATGCGTTACTTCATTGAAAGTATTACTTCGATTAATTTCTAGTTTTTGTTCATTTAATACAAACTTCAATTATTATAAATAAGAAAACTGGGATAGAGTTCTTCAATATTATGTTATAAAGATTTTAGTCATAATATATCATTACAAAATATGCGTTATTAGGTGTTTACAAAAATTCAGTTATTTGAAGTAAACATATCCTTTGAATTAAGGCAAGCTGAGATACAGAAGTGTTCTCAGTTTTTTTTTATCGAAGATGGTTTTTATATTTCGTATATAAATGATTTTTGAGCCCTCCAATTATATAAAGATTTTATTTATAGACATATGTAAATATATTATCATATTTACTACCTTGGCAACGATATCACTCAATATCGTTCAATCGATAAAATACGTTAAAAACGAAATGTTAGAATTTGTTTTTGTGTTATATTACTTTGTCGATAGAACGATATCAAATGACATCGTGTGCCAGGCCGTTCATGTTACATATTTCAAAATTAAAAAAAAACTATGTATAAAACAAAAATAACATTAAATTGAAATCGGTTTTTTCTATAATTTTGTGAGTGAAAAAATTTGATTTGTTCATTATTTTTTAGTTAGTTTTCAGTCTCGCACACCCATGTTTCCAGTCTGTGCTTTAGTGTTAAAAGTAAATATGACATCAAGGACACCTTGTACTAACATCGAGTTGTGAAAGGCATGCTTATAATTAGCAATACTTTAGATTCTTTTATAATTTCCCCTAAAGGTATTAACGCCGAAATTATGTATTATTTTTATCAAGCTCTTAAGTCACCAGTTCTTTTATATTAATAGTTGAAACAAAGAAGTTTAAAAACGGAATTAAAGCAAATGTATGCTCTGCAAGCACTGCCAGTATTTTTTAAATGCGTGTGGATATAAATACGTATGCAACATGATATTTTTGTACAACTAGTGGCAAATGCTACAGGTAAATAATATCTATATAGAATTAGTACTGGCTATATGCGTACCTTTCTGAACAATTAATCCTTGACTTAGTACAGTTTCCCTAAGAAACTATATAATAAAAACATATAAGATAAAAATTTTTTAACAGAAAGCAGTTGAAAAAATCTTAATTCCAATTTATATGCAGTATTAATGGTGCCTATAAACTTTGATTTAGTTTTCATAAAGAAGGTTTGTTTATATTTTCTACGTTCTGTTTTTCTCGATCATATTTATTAAATTAATTTTACAGTAGTTGTTATGCTAAATAATATATTTTCTTTGTTTAATTTTATATTAACATATTTCTTTTTAAATTGATTGGTATTGATTTTAACTATCAATTATATTTATAATTTTTTACTTTAAGCCATACTTCAATTATTCATTGTGTCTAATTTACTTTACATAATTTTTAAATATTTTCATTTTTAATGAAATTCTATTTATTTATGTTTTTTTTCATATTCAACATCATTTTCATATTTTTTATATGAGTTATATATAATATGAGCATATATAATATTAATAAAAAAAACTATGCTAAATTGTTAGTTAAATGTTTTTATTAATAGTTTGTTTAATATTGATTAGAGATAAAAAGTTGGGTGGTTGTACAAGCAGTTTGCAACTTGTTTGCGCAATACCTTATTAGGATACACTTATGCTATTTAATGTTCTCTTTTTGGACTTCTAATATTTATACTTCTTATATTTTTATTATAATTATTAAAAAAAATATGTAAACTTAACAAATAGTTATCAAAGGCCTAAAATTCAAATGCCAATTCTTTTTCAATTGGTTTAAATATAGTATTACCAAATCATCTATAAAAAACAAGAAATAAAAAACAAATACAGTTAATACAGTTTCAATTTAATTTACAAAATAAAAGTGCAACTATCACACAACAAACACCAGAGTTTAAAAGTTATTTCCTAAGTATGCAAGCACTTCTATTAAATATACTCAGTCGCGCGTGCGTCTATGTTTATGTGTGGAATTGGAAGACAATATAAATAAATATTTTAGTGAAGTTTAAGAAACTATAACCTGACTATGTGGCGTGATTTAATTAATAGAAATGGAGCATTATTATTTTTAATACGCCTTGATATGCCCAAACGAGACGGTAGAGTTATTATTATTATAGAAAATATATATAAATTTATGTCTAGTCAAGATCGAGGGTTGTGTTTAACACAGTGTAATTACTGATAGGAAATTTTGCTTTTACTTTTTAAATTTTTATTGGCTATTAGAAAGAGTACAAATGCTTTTTGTTGTTTTTACAAAATTTGTTTTGTAGCTAATAAGAATTGGAGAATATTTTTTATATTATATTGTCTAAATATAGTACATTAGGTCGCATATAAACTTTAATGTAAGCTCTCTGGCAGACTTTTAATAGCTTCTTTTTTATAAAGTGAATAGATAAGCCCTTAAAGCAGAAATGCAAGAATTTCAAAGAAAAGGGAACATGAAACTAAAATATACTCTATTTTTACGAATACTACTTCAAATGAAAGACGCCAAATATTAATAAAAAGAAACCCAACCACATCCGTTTCTACTCTTTGTTAGTTATCACTAGTTACCCAAATATAGTTATAACGACTTACAGATAAACCTCTAAGTCAATAAATTAAAAATATGTTTTTAACTTGGTATGACGCAAAATACGTACCCTGCTTCTAACGATACGCTGAACGCTCTGATTTATAACCGCAGTTTTCATCCAAGCAATGGATTTTTTGTCGTTGTATCTGATGATTTGAATACTTATCGTACACCAAACATCCCAGTTGAATTTGTATGAATGGAAATTATTTCGTATTGACTACAAATAAATAGATTTTTTTTCGCAACAGTAGTTAAAACGAAAATCTCAAAGAGAATAATAATTGGAAGGGACCTAAGTTCGTAATCTTACAGACTTTTTAGTAAGTCGTAAAATTCAATTCATATTATTAATAATAGGATGAATAAATAAAAAATTAAAAAAAGAATTGACCCTTGTTCTGTATTCTAAATTTCTATAGCAACAGATCTATAAATTTTTATTCCGCTTGGAGTTTAGAATAGTTCCGGTGTTTTATACTCATTTTATGCTTAGTTTTTAGCTTTTTTCAAACTATAAATGATTCAATTTATTTGCAATATTTTGCGTTCAGCCTAGCAGTTCGGGGTCGAATTTTGAAATGGCTAAATAAATTAACTGATTCTTCTGTGATTTGTCGTTGAAGAAGGTGAATCAACTAAGGTGAACTTAATTCGACGATGTCTTTATCTTATTAATTTGACTTGCATTTATGTCCTAATTTATTTTAAAAGGCATTGATTAAGGAAACCCAATAGTACAGTATCCGTTTTTATATACAATAGTTTAAACTGCTGTTTATTTTAATGAGTTATTTCCCATTAGTTTTAAAGATTGACAATAGTGTCCTATTTTCTTGACTTTACAATTTATTTATAAATGTTATATAGCAACAATAAAATATACAAATATGTGGCGAGCAAATTATGGGTAAGTTAAAACAAAATGAGATAAAACTCAATTCCACTTTGAAACTTTACAATCTGAAATAATAAACAAAGAAAAAAACGGGCAGTGTAAGTAAATTGGTGTTATATCTAAAATTTCTTAATAATAGTTATCTCTTTCTAAGGAATACACACTTCGAATTATCAAAAACAGAAAATCAATACATGTTGTCTATGTTAAGTTTGACTGTAGTATTACTTTCGAACATGCTAAATGATATAGATTTTCTATCTACCTCTATATTTAAATCATAAGGAACTTGTGAAATTCAGAATTTCTTTATATGTATTACGAAATATATTTAAATGCTTTTTTTCACTGTGTAACAAAATCAGTTTCTACAACAAGAAAACTAATTTAAAATTTTTGTTTTTAAACTTTGGAATTCATAAAGCTTGTTGTGTCTTAATAATAATAAAAACTTATGAAAAGTATTAAAACTCCTTAAACCACTCCATTTCTAGCCCAAAGTTCTGACCAGAGCTATTAAATTAAAACAAATTAAACATGGAATCTACATAGTTGTTTATTTGAATAATTCTTACTACTTAAAATGTCTTTATATTTTTTTAAAAAATATAAAACCAAAATGTAAAGATATTTTTGTTTCGATGACCACAAGCAATTGTTGTGGAACAGATTTATAAAGTTGAGAAATTACATATTGTAATTCATTTTTTATAATTGCAAAAGAAAAACATCTATATGCTGTGTGCGCATTTAACAAACGATAATTGTGATCATACAACAAAAAAGAAGAAGAGATTATACAAAACCTACCGCCAGTCTCGATATTTGGTTCCCAAAGAAAATGCACCGTTTGGGCTACGATACTGTTAGGTATGGTCGCCAACCGTTACCTGCTGCTAAGCATCTTGGACTGTTGCTGTGCTCGGATGTGTTACAATAGCTTGTTGCTGCTGTTGTTGTTGCTGTTGATGTTGACGACGCCGTTTTTTACTCCACATTTCATGACAGTCTTGCCAAGTGGGTAATATAGGGGCGGGCATTCTGTTTCAATAAACGGTGGGATAACGTAATAAATATTTTGTTAGAGTGTAAATATATTTCAATTGCTAAGATATGGGAGCACCGGGCAAATATTTAATGAGCTTTTTTGGATGCACTGACATTGCTCTTTGCTAAATCTTGGATTTGTAAGAAGTAAACCGTTCTTCAATGCTTCGGAAGTTACTTTTTACATCAAATTTAATTTTTTTATGTTTTTAATGTTATAATTATTAGTCTTGATTCAATTTTAACTATATTGTAATCCCTTACATGGTTTAGAAGTTAACTTCCTCTTTTGTAAATAAAATAAATTAAAATATTTTATTTGGATATTTATATAAAACAATTTTTGTATATAAACAAGTGAATTTTTATTTAATTTACTACAAATCACGGCTCTCTTCAGCGGCGAGATGTATAACAAGTAAGGCAGAAGTCGATAAAAATTGCAAAAGGAAAACTATTCGCTTTTGTAATGTACAAAAAGGTTGTAAGAAATTCTTATGGATACACTCTAAATGTTACAACTTTTCAATTGTATCTTACTTTTTTAAATTTCTTTTTTCGCTAAATAAATCAATATCTTTCATCCACTCAAACAGTTTCCATTGTTATCAATTTAGAGTTCTCCTGATACAAATAAAAATCATTTGCCTAGTGTAACCATAGTGTTTTTGCTGCAATAATTTTAATTAATTGTTACATATTAACTCACTCTTCTGGTTTAACATTTTTCAACCATTGCGACTTCAGAGCATCTTCTGCCGTTATACGTTTCTCGGGATCCAGTTCTAACATTTTATCCAACAAATCCAGAGCCGGTGTTGGCATAAACTCAAAATCTTCTCGTAGTTTTCGTCGATATGTTCTCTTTTGTTTCAGCGTATGGAAGAGTGGTAATTTGATCACATTTGGCCAAACAGCAGGTACCGGTGAACCGCAGACTTTTGTTATATTCTCCAAAAGTGCCATTTCATAATTACCTTGGAAAAGTGGCCGCTTAAGGAAAAGTTCACCGAGTATACAACCACACGACCAAACATCAATTGCCGGGCCATAACGTTCTTCGCCAAGTAACAGTTCGGGTGGCCGATACCACAACGTTATGACTTTATTAGTATAGGGACGATCCCGATCTTCGGCATTGTATAGACGAGCCAAACCAAAATCGGCTAATTTCACTTGACCTCTAAAAATTTTAAGGAGAATAAAATTTAACAGGTTTCTTTTAAGTTTTCAAAATAAATTTTTAAGCTTCTTGATTTTTAAAATAATTTTTTATGTTTATGTTTGTCTTACAAGTTACAGTATTCGATATCGATAGAAATTTTAATTGATATATATATATATATATATATATATATATATATATATATTGAAATTTGGATCAATATTGATGCAGCGATTCGGCCACAGTGGAGAATACAGCTAATCGAAATAACATTTTCTTTATCTCTCTCCTCTAGTTCTATAAGCTGAATATGGAAAAATAATCATTACTTAGCAGACTAACACCGCTTCTAATCAGACACGGGGTGTTATTTTAGTTACTCCTTTTATGCTTAAATTCTTGAATCAATTCCCCCGAAATATGTACTGCTTTAAAGACACAGTTTATATCTCATTAAAATAGATTCAGTAATTTGAAAAAAGTATATTAAATAGGGCTCTTCCGAAAAAAATTAATATTGGTTTTTGTGGATTGAGTGTAGCCAGAGTAATTACGCGTTTCTTAACGAAAATAAAATTTGGGGAATTATAATCCGCACCATTAATATTATAGTGAAATGTTAAAATGCAATGCCCACATAAATAAAGTGGATAAAAATAATTTATAATAATAAACTTAATTCTACGGGTTAAATATTGTAAATTATTCAAATGTATTAAGTTTCAGTTGCATATTACATTCATAGATAGTTTATGAGGTTTTTTTCTTACTTGTTGTTCATTAAAATGTTTGAACATTTTATATCACGATGTAGGAAATTCTTTTTGTGACAATAATTTAATCCGTCCAGCAGTTGTTTCATGATGCTTGCATTATTTTCATCATTAAAATCAACCATCCCCGATTCTAGCAAACCCATCAGATCGTGATCCATATATTCAAATACCAAATAGAAGGAACCCTTATCTTTGCGAAACTCCAAAGCATCCTGCTTATCGGTGACAATTTCGTGCAAATTTATGATATTCGGATGATTCAGTTGTCTAAGAATTTTTATTTCACGCACAGCTGTTATGGGGAAACCTTCCTTCTCATGATCCATACGCACCTTTTTAAGCGCCACCATTTCATTGGTATGATGATCATGTGCTTTGTAAACTTGTCCATAGGTACCCTCTCCTATTTGTGCAATCATTTCGAAAACATCTACACAGCGTTCACCCCAATCACGCACATTATTGCGTGAATCACGTCTATTTAAAATGACAGGACGCTTGCGTTTTATATCTGTAGAATTTGTGTTGGATTTGCTGGCATTATTGGTGCTACTGCTAACACCACAGCCTATGTTATCAAAATCTTCGGGACTATTAATAAGTTCGTCGTCGCCACTGAGATCTTCACTACCCGGAACCATGGGAGGCATGGGCAAATTTAGCAGACTTTTGTTAGAACTAGCAGCACCACTCGTTGAAGAAGCGGTTGATGTTGTAGGCCTCTTGGACGTTGCACTTTGTTGCTTTACAATTGTTGTCGTACAATGATGATTGGGTGGTGGTGAAGGAGTTGCAGCCAACGCCAAATCTGCTACTGTAATGCCTGGTGGCATTGGTAGTGCTGTGAGACTCTTAGGTTTAGTGGTGGTTGTTGTTGCAGCTGCCGTTGTTGTGATTGTTGCGCCAGCTGTTGTTGTTGCTACTGCTGTTGTTGTTGCTGTGGATGTCTTTGTGTTATCCAGTATTGTAGCTTCTGGTTGTATAGCGGGTGGTATGGTACTTGAAATAAGGGCACGATCTGTTTCATCATTACCTGATGATGTTTTGGTTGGAACTGTTGGGCTGACTAATTGTGGCATTGGAATGTTATTGACGTCCACTGCTTGCTTTTTGACACCATTGCTCTGCTGATTTGGCACCGCTTCCGTGCTCGTTGTGTCAATGGTAGTCTTTAAGGAATCATCATCTGCAGCTGGCTGTGATATATTAGTCGCTTGCGTGTTTGCAATAGCGACTGTTGTGGTTTCATCCGTAGTTATTTTTGCTGGCAAATTGCTATCTAAAGATGAACTATTCTCATTTATTGCTAAAGCCCCATTGCTGTTACTATTTTCTTCCTGCTTTTCAATAATTTCCTAAAAGCAATCAAAAATGCTTTAATATCCATTTATTTGTGAAATTTTATTTAATCTTATACCTGTAACGCTTTTTGTCTTTTATGTTTGTCCTTGACCAATTCGGCAAACAAACTTGTCTCGCTGATCTTCTTACTATACTCTATTCGCTTTTGTTTCAAGTCACGCGGAGTACTGGATGGAGATCTTGATCTTGATCTGCTGCGAGACCTGCTGAGGGGAGAGAATTTTGACCGCGATCGCCTATAGCGCGACGAAGAACGACGATTCCGGTAGTAATGGTGAGTAGCACTACGTGGTGAATCTGTTGGAGATTCCACGTAACGCGATGCTCGTGGAGAACGAGATCGTGAAGCATAACGTTCTCGCTTTGATGATCGCGATCGAACAGGAGATGGCGATGTGGGATATTTATATTTGTGTGTCCCACCGCTTGCTCTGTAGTTAGATGAGGGTGACTGTCCTCCCCTAATTTTCATAAGCGATATACTAGGACTTCTGAAAAATATACAAGTTCAAACAAAAGTGTTAATGGCAATTCATTATTTTATTTAAAACTAAAAAAAGAAAAATTGCTTAAGTTGGCCTTTTAGTAATAAAATAGTCGAAAAACTAAACTCAATGCAAATTATTGATGACTGAGCAAAAGAAATTCTTATTGCAAAATGATTAATAGTTAAAAGCAACAATTCTAAAGTTCTTCATAAGTTTGCAAGTAAATAGAAAAGAAGCAAACGAAAATTTGTTTACTCAACTAGAATTTAAAACAAAATATTCTTCGCTGCCATCCCACAAGTTCCAAATATACTAACATATGTAGGCCAAGTAAAATTTTAGTGCTGAGTAGGTTTCAAAATTTCCATTTCATTTTAGTCCACACGTTAACGTTAACAAACAAAGAGTGATATATTTTATAGTTGTGAAGTTATAAATTTAGTGAAATTTTATTTAGTAGGAAATATGCGATTGGAAAGTTAAGAAGCAATTAAACTGGTCAGAATCAGCAATACTAAAGCTCAGGGTTGCATGTATTTAAAGCAGAAAATCTAATAAAAGTAAAATAGTTACAATAAATTTTATTAAGTGCAGGAATTGTTTCTACATGTATTAGAAAAAATATTTTTAAGAAATCAACTAAAAATGTGGGCAACATTATTAATTGTCAAACTATTTTGCTTCATGCAAATATTTTCTAAAGCCGACGGTATATATAAATCAGGTTATGAGCATTATGACCAGAAAGAACGTGATCATACGAATCTCTGTGTACAAGTACAACCCAACGGTGGAAGTCTTCATGAACCTTATTATATGTGTAAAGGTCCAGAATTCCCCGTAAGACAACTTAATGTGCCTTCCACACTCATAAATCCAATTGGAGACAATTTTTCAAATTTGAATAAAAATTTACAATTTGAAAATGCATATCAACAAAACCTACAGTTTTCACAACCGTCTACACCTTCTGAAGCCCACCGTTACTCTCCCCCAGCTGCCAATTTACTTTATCATCTGTATCGTACAACACATTCAATGCCGCCAAACCATTTCGACATTTCTTCCTTTATACCAGCACACTCAGAAAGCCACTACGAAAATAGTCCACAGCCAAATTTATCAACTAAAAATGGTATTATTTTAGCCAGCGAAATGGAACCAAATTACGAAAGCGAAACGTCATCGCCACAAACACATACTAACAATATTAATGTACAGCAGTTACCATCGAAACCAAATGGACATGAAATGAATCCTGAACAATTTACTGCTTTATTGAACAATGAGGTTTTGGGAACACCGAATTTAGCGTTTTCCAATGATGAAATGCAGCGCATTCAAAACATGTATTCAGATCCTAACCCAGAAATACCTTTGCCGGCTCCAACTCTACCGTTTCCGCCCGAATATTTAAATGATCCAGTTTTAAGGACATTTTACAACATTGACCATAGTCCAAGTGAGGAGTCACATATTCCCTCACCAACACAACAATATAACCCAGTTTTGCCAGAGCCATTTAGGATAAAAGTCAACCCTAATGCTTACCCTCATTCACAAACTCTTATACGGAACCCGGTTTGTTTGCCGCCGACAAAATCATTTACCCCCAATAAATGTTTGGACTTTCCCCCTAATCAACCACCGTTATTTATAGCTATACCCTGGTTAATAAGTCCTCCTTATCACAATATATTACCAACTTTGCAACTGATGTCTTGTGGACAAGGTCAAGCCAATGCTAACATATACAGTCATGACCACATACAAAGTAGTTTAAATTTCGATAACTCTTATCCACAAGTTGGTAGTACAAGCAACAACTCATACATAGAAAATTTGTCAATTGAAAATTCGACTCAAACAGATGATCAAACCAGTCCATCAGAAGTTGAAGCAAGATCTCCAAAAACCATACCATTTTCTGAGGAAGATCTGTTCGTTGAAGACACTACCACCACCTCCACGACGAAGTCTAGTGCAGACACACAAGATAAAACAAATGAAATCACGCCTGACACAAGTAGAACACCCCATACTACTGTTAGAACATTTAAGACAATTCTGCATAATGCCAGAATGCACGCCATGGGTCTACGTGGTAACAACAGACCTATACAACAAGTACAACATAAACGAGACATTCCATATATAGACAATGGCAGTGAGCCCAGCAACATTAAGAAGCAATATGTAACAAAATTAGAAAAAAATGTAGAGATATAATAAAAATTTTAAATATCTTTCCGATAACATAATAATGCGGAATGATTTGAAATTTATATTTTGATCTTTTACAAAAACAATGTTTTTAATTTTTTATGTAGACCTTTTTCATTTTCAGAACATAATAACAACAAAAATTATGAAAATTAAATAACTGGGTTTTCTTTAAAAACCGAATATTAAATTTATTTGATGGTTATGTTCTTCTATTTGCATAATTAGATATTCGATTTTTAATATAATTTCAAGAATCTACAAATGTTTACAAATATTTCGGTATTATGAGTTAATTCCGTCGGTAACATCATATTTTAAAAATGTGAATTACCAACATAAACAAATTTAATTTCATTTATTATTTAAAATTTATTATAATTAAAATTTCAATAAAGTAAAGAGCTCGTTTTAAATTCAGTTGTTATCGAAAGGCTACTACTGATCGTAAGACAAGTGATGGGTTTTGAGATATCATTTGAAATAGTTTTAGATAGTCTGAAAATAGGATTGTGCCGCCAATACCAATTTGGTCCAAAAAATTTTGACAGAACGGCTTAGTTTTGCTTAAAATGTTGGCCTATAATAAAATTATTCAGTCGAATTTTGTCGTTAAAATCAGAGTTTTTTACAATAACCGAACTTTTAAAATACTCTTCTTTAAAATACAGACTTTTATATAGCAATTTCGGTAATTATATTTTACATATAGCTTTTTTTTCAAAATATCTTCATTATGTGTAGACAAATGGAAACAATATGGATTTTTTGATATTTAATATTAGAAACTTCAATCTGATATAATTTTGTAACACAGCGGTTAGTTTTATTTAACAAAACCTTTCCACACATTTTTATAAAATGATTTCTTTAAAGGAAACTTAAATCCTTATTGTTTGCTATATATGTGGGTAAGAATTCCACTTAATTCGATCGAATTTTAAGACAAAACCGATGGACAAATAAACACATATTATGTAATATTTTAATATTTGTGATACTTACTGCTTGAAAATCTCCATTGTATACATACCTAGAATAGCGTTTAGTGTAGTTATCTCTATTATAACGATCATATTCACTAGCCCGAACATTTCGAGAACTACGGCCGTGATCGTAATAACTTTGTGAATTAATGGCATTACGAACATCTTGTAGTTTTCGTTTCTTATGAGGAGGTGTCGACGGCTGATGGTGATAATACCTATCAGTGTCTTTGTATTTTTGGCTCTCCGCGATTATAGCTGCCGTCTGTCGCTGATGATAGTGATGATTGCCAGGTGCAGCTGTGATTTCTGGACGTCCATGATGATGATGGTGATGATGACGATGATCATCTTTGTTGGGACTTATTACAAAACGAGGGT
This sequence comes from Linnaemya vulpina, assembly GCA_963675445.1. Taxonomy (NCBI): domain Eukaryota; kingdom Metazoa; phylum Arthropoda; class Insecta; order Diptera; family Tachinidae; genus Linnaemya; species Linnaemya vulpina. The sequence continues at coordinate 86,526,283 of OY776278.1, read as the reverse complement.
TGCGGCCCGAAACTGAACTACTGCTACCGGCATACAAAGGAGGAGTATGTGGTGAATGAGGATTAGGGAAACGACTTTTCGCTGTGGAAGTCCTCGGTGGTGTACGATGACGCGGGTTGCGATTCGATACCGTCACTTGTAAGCCGACTATGTTATTGGCAGGAGCTGTGGAAGTCGAAGTAGATGCACCACTCTGTGCTGTCATGTTAGCCGATTCTGAATAATAACTATTGCTGCTATCAGGTCTCATAGGAGGTGGGGTGTCCGAGGATCTCGGACTGCGTTGTTTAATGGGTGTATAAGTAGGATCGGATGGACTTTTGGCTGCTATAACTCCAATAGCTGGCGGGGTATAGTGTCTTGATGATACTTTCACTGCCAAAACATCGTTAAGATCATTATCTGAAATGCCTTCAATACTTGAAAATGATTTGTTGCGTCTCTTTTTGCGCTTTTTCGACTTGCGACTGCGCTTGTGCTTTTTGTCTTTTTTATTTTTCTTCCTTTTCTGGCGTTTCATCTCTGCCTCCAACTCATCCGTATCGATGGTGTCACTAGTTAAATAATTATCCAGCTCATCATCCCAATCGGAATCTTCAGCAACGATTTTTTCCAATGATTTATGGCTAACAGAAGGTGGTGTTAATATCGAGGAGCGCCTACTGCTGCCAATATGCCTTACTTTATCTTTACCATCCAGGCCCTTGGTTGTACCATGAGTTTCATTAAGATCAATTTTTCCAGAGCTATGCACGGGAGAACCCAAAATAATACGTCGTACGTGATTAGGTGACAGTTTGGATAAACTATCGAAGCTATTTTTTCTCTTGTTTCTAGAAAGTTAAAATATCAGAATATATATATATATATATATATATATATATACATATATATATATATATATATATATATATATATATATATACATATATATATATATATATATATATATATATACACATATATATATATATATATATATATATATATATATACATATATATATATATATATATATATATATATATATATATATACCGAAATAATCATATGCAAAATATATGTATGTATGTACTTATTTATAATAATAATTTCATAAGCTAGTTACTTTAAATAATTTCATATCACCCACCTAGAGAAGGCGTGACAAAATCTTTGCGTTGTAAAATAACGATTATTTATTTTTGAACAAAAAGAGAAAAAATTATATTATTTTTGAAACAATGAAATATGTAAGACCGCACGCTATGGGCACCCACAATCTTCAATTAAAGTTAAATCCTCTTTAAGGTATTGAACATATCAAAATCTTTTAGAGATATCAAAAATGTTTATTAAAACAATGTTATTTTTGTAAATTTCACAAATTATTACGTTTTTTATTTTATTGATTTATATTAGCAAGTACACGGAACATTTAAGCAGTTACCCACGAAAACTAGGAATATATCTACCATTGAATATAGTAGTTCAATATTTTTTAACCGATTATATTTCCTGTTGAGATTTCATTCATATTAGAATTTTGTATCAATAGAGAAATAACGATAAGAGGATATAAAAGAAATTAGATCGAATGATCTCTCTACTATTTTTAAACAATACTAATTATAGGTGCTCTCAGAGTGCCATTAAGAACTTGTGTAGAACGGGAGCGCCCATTACCTGTAGTTTTCCTCATCACTGCTTAGATTAATATCTGATCGGACTTCGGGTTTCTGAGAGGCAGGTTTAGTATTAATCTTAGTTGTAATATTATGCCGCTTTTTGCCAACATTGGTGTGGCATTGTTTACCCACCGATGCATCTGAACTTATTTCACCAGCCTCTGGATCTGAAAAATCTGTGGAACTTACGTCCGAGTATTCAACTATGTTATCGGAGGTTATATTATGAACTTTCTGATTACTTGTGGCGCGACTGTTATCGACGCAACCGTGACCACTGGACAATGATTGACGTCTTAAGCTGTTGCTCCGACTACTTGAAGAAGTTGATTTCGCATGTGTTCTTCGACTTTTCTTCTTTTTGGTTTTTTTTGATTTCTTATGTGGAGTATCACTATCGACATCAAGTTCATTTGCAGAATTTACTGCGTATTTGGCGCACAGCTCCTTCTCCATCAATCCAATATCTTTATATTTTGACTATTTGCTGTTTTTGTTGTAGATGTTATTTCTTCTTCTTTTAGTTTCTTTACTTTTAAAACTTACTTTTCACTAGATTTGTTAAACTTTGTCAAAAATAATTTAACGTTTTTTCTTGGGGCAGACCTCCAGTCCTTTGCACTTTAAGACATATTGTTTTATTTAAAATCTACTTCTGTTTATTGAACATATCAATTAAATTAGTTGTATGAATATTATTATTTTTTATTTTTACGTGTGGTACCCGACAAATTTTTTTGGAAGAGAAAACTTATCGCTTTTTACCCCGTGTTTGAGGTTAGATGGCAGAAATGTCAAACTAAAATATTAATTAGTGCTGCCGGACCTTACACAGTTATCGAGCTTTAGGTACTCAATTTAACAACCCTGAATAGAAAATTACATTCTTTTATCCAATCGCGAATAACATAAGTCACACAATCAAATTTGCAAAAATATATTAATTAATTTTATGACTGTTTGTTGTTTGTATATAGATTCGGTAAAGAAAGTTTCCCCTGAAAGTTTCTCTACTTTAGCGTCAGCTGTCTGTTGCATAGAACACTTTGAAATGCACATCTCATTTTCACTATTTGTTAACTTTTCAAGATTTCACATTAAATTCGATATTTAAAAGTTTTAGATAGTTACTTCACTTTTATATAGTTCTAGTTAAATAAAACTTGTTGCCGGAATATGATTTTTATAATTTAATCAGAACTTGCAAAATATAGCCAAGTCAGTAAGCTACATGCATATGCATGGATGTGTTATCGAAGCTTATATGTATTTAGTTTTTGTGTCTGGACAGTCTGCTATACTTTTTAAAAACAGTCATAATTTCATGTTTAATTATTTTTTAACAATAGAAAATCCAAGAAAGAATTATAGAACACCCTTCTTGAATGATGATTACAAAATTATTTATGGTAAAAAGGATCATTGCCAGCTGTAAGAAAGTTTCATGACAACTGAATGAATTAGAGTGCTGCCAGATGTATAAAAATAAGCATTGTCCACGATTGAGGGTAGCAACCATATGATTTGAATAAATTCGTGTATGTGTATATATGGTTCACGTATATAGCAGCAATGGGTTATAACTGATGAACCGACATATACACACGTCAATAGAAGGCATATGCGTTCATTATTCTTGAGAATGTTGCTCCATTTCATATGAGGGGTGGATAGCTCAGCAGGTGGTCGGTTGAACCCATCACATGTACTTAGAGTAGGTTTTAGTCAAAGTATATATCTAGCTGTAGAGTATAATATATATATATATATATATATATATATATATATATAATTGATTGTAATAACATTTTCATATCGTTATAATAAACAGGACTACGAAATTCCTTGTCAGCTTTGTGGGCTGACATGTGGGATATATCTCTTCCTATCATTTTGTGTTAGTCTGGTATCTTTTTTTTACCCTTGATTATGAATGAAAATGCAACCTTTCTGTTGGAGCTGTGTTTAGTATTATTTTGGCGTGCTTATTTAAACAATTCGTTTGAAGACATTACTCCAAACTAGTACAGCCAATATTTTTTTTAATCATATTTGTTGTGTTATTTAAAGTAAACAACGAATTTTGTATTACTAAAAGTGCCAGTTCCAATATTTTTATAAGATTAAAAAATGTCTCTACAGCCGCCACCCTTGGGCGAAAACATTGATGTAAGTAGCAAGAAAAATTTTAGTGCCACAATAACTTGGTGTGTTTACAGGACTATGAAGTGATGAATTTGTTGGGAAAGGGAGGATTTGCCACTGTGTACAAAGCCAGATGCATGAAAACACAGCACCTAGTGGCCATTAAGATGGTAAATATACAAAATTTCATTAATATTTTTCTAATAAGTGTCGTTTTCAGATTGATAAAAAATTAATTCAAGGAGCTGCAATGTCGAATCGTGTACGGCAAGAAGTGGAGATACACTCGCGTTTAAAGCATCCTTCCGTTTTGGAGTTATATACGTTTTTCCAAGATGAAAATTATGTGTATTTGGTATTGGAATTGGCTGAAAATGGTGAACTACAACGTTATATGAAACAGGTCATCCGTCGTCCAATGACAGAATCTGAGGCGGCAAGTATTTTACGTCAAGTTGTGGATGGTCTTTTATATCTACATTCCCATCAAATCATGCACAGAGATATTTCATTATCGAACTTGCTGCTAAGTAAAGATATGCATATCAAAATAGCAGATTTTGGTTTAGCAACTCAGCTTAAACGACCTGACGAACGACATGTCACAATGTGTGGTACGCCCAACTATATATCTCCCGAAGTAGTTTCCCGGGCTTCACATGGTCTACCAGCAGATGTTTGGGGATTAGGTTGCATGTTCTATACCTTACTTGTTGGCCAGCCGCCCTTTGACACAGATGCCGTCCAGGCCACACTCAGTCGTGTGGTCATGTCCAATTATCACATACCATCTTATATATCATATGAAGCAAGGGATTTAATTGATAAACTTCTAAGGAAGAATCCAAACGAGCGAATAAGTCTTGAGCAAGTTTTGCTACATCCATATATGAAGCGTTTTTATACAGAAATTGAAAGCAGGGCAGTTAATAGTACTATCAGCTCCGTGGGTTATAATCAAAGCGCGTCAAGCTGTGATAGTGGCATAATAACATTTGCTAGCAGTGAGTATTGAATTTGTATTTATTTATCTCTGTATGTATGTCTATTGTTTATATTGAAATAATAGTTGTGTTAATGAAATCATATTAACTTTGCGAACATTAACAGCCAATAATCTATAATATATTGAAACTAAATAGTCCAAAACACCACAACTGAATTCGAACTTGTTACATAAATAAACTAAAAGCGAAAATAATAGGATATACTATTTAAATAGTAGGACATAAAATTTAAGAGAAGACATTTTTTTTGTGAAAGGAAATAAAAGGTTCCAATAATACTCAAATTATCCGATAAAATATGTATGTACATATATTTTTCAACATTAAAACTAAACGATATGTATATAAAACCTATATATCAGTTTATTTTTAAATTTATTTGAAGTTGTTGGGCAATATATTTAATAACTTTAATATTCATATAAATATGAAGAGTATATTCTCAACAGAGAAATCTATAATTCATAACTTTAACATCTATTATATATATATTAGGGTGGTTTTAAAAAATTCTTTTTGGCGGCACCCCCCTAAAATGTTTCATTTTGTTAGATTTTAGGATTGCCAAAGTTTGAACACAATTGGAATATGTTAACCCGTGCCACTGGGGCTTCAAAGTTTTGAAAATATCAATTTTTCTTGAATAAATCTAAAGAAAAATAAAATGAAAAATATATTTATTGTACTTGATTTTTAAAATACATACATACATAATTGTTTTCATTCCAAAAATTGATAATATAGGAAGAAAAATTAGTTTTTTCACGATAGGTTCCATCTTTGCTCTAAGGGGTACCTAATCACGTTTTTAGGGACATTGGCTTGATTATCTCAAATTCAGTAATTCTTACTTATTTTTTATTGCACATAAAATATTATAAACAGAATCGTCTTTAATTTGATGTATGACACGGGCAAATATATTAAACCGTTCTAGAGATATGGGTCGGCAAAGTCGCAAAACTGCCAAAAAATCGAGATTTTCAAAACTTTCAGGCCCCAGTGGCACATGTTAACATCTTTCAATCGTACACAAACTTTTGCAATCCTAAAATCTGACAAAACTAAACATTTTAGGGGGGTGCCGCCAAAAAAATTCTGACTTTTTTTTTACCATATGAGATAAAACCACCCTAATATATATATATATATATATATATATATATATATATATATATGTCTTTATACATTTGCGTAGGCCATATAAACTATCCGAAGTTAAAGTATGTATGCAAAATTTAACAAAACGTGGCACAGAACCGAAACAGGAAATATTTTTTTTTTTAATTTCTTTCTGTAAAGAGTAGCTGATACCTTAATCTGGGACATGTAGACTTCAACCACATTTTTGAAAAGTTTATACCTCTCTTGTTATGAAAAGACTTTTATAAACCATTTGAGAATTTATATGAAAACTCACAAATGGCTTAAAAAATCGCATTATAGTAATTGCGAAACTTATACAAACCGAAACCCAACAAACAACTTTTATTCGATATGACTCTATTTTACTTTTCTACATAAATTCTACATAATTTAGTAAATCTTTGAAATTAATAAATAAGTTTAATATAATTAATTCCTTGCAAGGATTTTTACAGCTTTGTAAAACGCAAAAGGAAGTTTCGAATAATATGTATATACATACATATTAAAATAATTATTCGATATTTCGACATAACTTTAGAATTAACGTTAAATTTTGAATGATTCTTTAAATCTATTTGAGATAACAAAAATATACATTGCGATGCAAAATAAACAGTGTAAAATTACTTAGAAAAGGAGTTCATAAAAAATTGGTAAAAGGAAGTGCCGCTTTCCGTCAAATTTCGTTTCGTTCTTAAATAATTTCTCATCACATTCCTAATTAGCTTAACATCTTAAGCTGCATTTCGATATATTTTTAATTTGAGATATTTCGTATTTAAATATCAAATACGAAATCAAATATTTCCTGCTTCCCTTAGGTAATGCTTCCACTGCTTCGCGACCCCCCTCTAATGAAAAGTTTTCCAGGCGTCCATTAATGGCCCAAATTTATGAACATCGATCATACGAACAAACTGCAACCACACAAGAGAAGCCAACTCAAAATCAAGCATATACGCCATATACGGCCACATCTACATCAGACAGTATGGACTTGGATTGGAAAGCACCAGCCTTAATGGCACCGTACTCTTCAAGTTCACAATTAAGAATTGAAAAACAAGAACATAATTTTTTACCAAAGCCCTCTCTACAACGACTGTTAGCTACGGGAAATTCTCATAATTTGGATCAGGATAAGCAACAAAATATGATACCCGGTATACCAACCTGCAGTGTTAACCGATCAATTCCGCAACCAGTTGTGAAAAATTCAGATAATTACGAACATATACCAGTACCACCTCTGAATTCCACACGTCTACAACCTACTCGCTACAAAACCAAAAGTGCAATAATGAGTATTTTAAAACATGGGGAAGTTGTTATTGAGTTTGTTAAATATCGTGCTAAATTCAATTGTGATCGTATAACTGATATATGTTGGATATCGACTGATGGCATGCGCATTATAATCTATCAACCAGATCCAGGACGCGGCCTTCCAATAGGAGACCATCCACCAGAACTGCCCAGCAATGCGTCTGACTGTATATTCTCCTATGATAACTTGCCCTCTAAACACTGGAAAAAATATGTATATGCGGCACGCTTTGTGGGCTTAGTGAAAAGTAAAACACCCAAGATCACTTACTACAGCAGTGAAGCCAAGTGTGCCTTAATGGAGACACTAGAAGACTTTGAAGCTTGTTTCTACAATGGATGTAAAGTAACTAAATCTCCCAGTGAAGGTGTTAAAGTGTATGATAAACATGGTCGTCAACTTAATATGGAAATAGAATTGCAACAGGCTCAAATTTTAATTGATCATCAGCAAGCATGTTTTGACCACTGTCGCAAAGTTTGTGAAGTGTTAGAAGTGACCGAACAGTCGACAACTCATTCATGTTTTCCCATTGTTATTGGACGGAGGCCAATCGCGGACTTGAAATCTCAACAAATCTCTAGACACCACGGTGTCAGCAGTAATAATGTGTTGATATATTCGTCTACGCCAAAAACACAAGAAGGATCGTCGATAAATTTTTCCTTGAATACCATGTCATCTTTACTCCATGAGAGTAAAAGTCAAAAACAGCAACAACAGTTAATTGCAGCTCGGCAAAATGTACCTGTAAAAAGAGTTACTGTACCTGGAATCGGCGTGGCTACACAGGTAAGAAGAAAGAATGGGAACAGTTTGAAAAATCTTTTAATATCATTGTATTTCATCACAGCTTTCTCACGGCGTTGTACAAGTGCAATTCCACGATGGCTCTTTGATCTCCATTATACCAGCAGCTCAGGGTGGTGGCATCACCTACACCCACCCGTCTGGTGTATCCACTCACTTTGCAGCCCATGACGATCTGCCTCTACAAGTCAGAGATAAAATTGCACACCTGCCTGCTATTGAAACGTCACTTAAGGAATCCGGCACTTATGCGGCGAGTGAGAACTATCGTGCCGCTAATCAATATAATTATAATTGTATGACGCCGAAAACCACGGTTTCAAATCAAACTAATCATCATCCCATGAAGTTTTTTCGATAAAAACTTTGCAAATTCATAAATGCCGGGCATCGGATGGAATGGATTTTAAATTCGCGTAATTTTCTATAATTTTATTTCGATTTAAAGGGAATAAAATATATTGAAAAAGCTCTTGGAAAATGGATGTGCTTGTAAGGCTATTTTGAAATAAAAGACCAGTTTTTTAAATAAAATTTTATATTTTAATAAAATTTTAAATTTTGTATAGACATTTTATTTTTTAATTAGACAAAAAAATAATCAATTTCATGTTGTATTATAAATATATGTATGTAGTATTTTTAACTAAATATTAAAGAAATTTATAAAATATACAATATTTATGTACTTAGATAATTACAATGCGTTTTACTTAAATCGGTTTTTATTTTAAGGATTTTCTGCTTGCCCAACAATGTTACAAGATATTGTTTTTTGGGACAACTTCATTTGAAATAAAATGTTATAATTTGTTTCCAATGGAATTGTGCGACAGAACGATGTCTAGTAGCATCGGGGAACATGCGGTTGGTTAAACTATTGTGAAGTATTCTACCAATTAGTTTAAAAAATTAGTAAATAAAATATAAGTATAATAAAAAATTATTAATTTGGTGAATGGATTTATTTTGCTTTGCCTAAGCTTGGCTGTGTTTTTGATTTTCAATCAACATATTTCAAACTTTTGAAATTTTGTTGTTCCTTTCTATAAAAAATAAATTCAATTTGATGACATGAGTTACACATTTAATTCTGTTTTGAAATTCAAGCACAAACAGATTTCGAAAATACAACCAGCCAGACAACCAAAACAATGCGAAACTAATTCGTATTAGATTTTATAAGGCCAATTAAATCCGATGTATGTACAGAGTTATCCATAAATAACTTTGCATTATCTGTTATGGTTATTCGCAAATCCATGATTGTGCTTGTAAGCCAAAGTTGTGCATGGGCCTCTTTATAGTTGTATTAAGACCAATTCGGGCTTAATCTGTCACCAAGTGTTTCACGTGCCTACTAAAGTATGTTTATAACTTAGCCGACAATATAAAATAGTAATACATATACATACATACATATAAGTTGTTTTAAAAAATGGCAATTTTTAAAGAAAATTGTTTGATAATTTTTGTTTTAAAATGTCTAATTGGCAGTTTGTTTACATTAATTGTTTTTCAGTTTGTGTAGTTTTTTTTTCGTATTGTACAAAATCGTTGCAATTCGTTAGGCTGGAGCCACATCAGCATTTTAGTGGCGCACATTTTTAAGTTTTCGAAATAAATTTATATTCATATTTTAGGTTTTTCTTTTACAGAAAATAATCCTGTGAAAACGCAGCTAAAGTAGATTTTACAACAATTTTTTTAAATTTGAAGCAGTTAATACAAAAAAATACTTTTTAATGCAAATCATTTTGTATGTATTAACTTTTAATATGGATTAGGCTAAATTTTTAATTAATTTTCATACAGACACATTAAGATTAATTAAAGCTTAAAAAGAATACAACCAAATTTGTGGCTTTTAAGAATTTTATTTTGGCTGTGGTTATCACTCCCATTTCGCAAACTTTTTGGACACATTTATTCTTTCTTTTTTGAGACACTTTCCGCATATGTATATATGAACACAAGTGAAAAATATCTTAGACCCCGGTTCACACACTTAATTATTTTGCTGCTTATCTTTAGTGTCTCTATTTCATTGCGACACGGAGCTACGACCAAAAACAAAAATCAGCAAATAACTTATTTTCTAAACGAAAATTTAAAGTCATAGATAACTTTTATTTTTTGAGGAATGAATAAAAATTAAGAACTTTGTACTAGATTAAATAATACAGTTTGTGTAGGTCTTCTAGAAGAAGCGCATTCGGTGACCGCAAATGTTCGTGGTCCTTCTAAATAACTGACTGTTGCGAAATGGGAGGGCCTTAGAATTTTTTGTTAATGAAATAAGAAATTATATTCTTTTGATGTGTCTATATTCATTTATGTATTTTATATCTAAATGTTTGTTATTAAATGATTCAGTAATTTTTACAAGCAAATTCAGAAGAATTCATTTTGAGCACAATATAAATAAATCTATAAATTAATGTGTACAGTTCTATGCAAATGTAATATTGTGTAATATTTTAATTCTTGATGTGTTGAAAAGGCAAAAATATAAATAACTATGCAAAAATAAACGAGGGCAGTCACCGAAGCCGAGTTGAAACGAAACTTCGGCGGTATATCTGATACTTATAAAAACGTTACATACATACAAAAAAATAGAATTTCAAATTAAAACTCTATGCCTTCTTTTGTTCAATTTTATTTTATTTCTCATACAAATTTTGAAAATTTTAATAGAAATACATGAGTTTCTATACGTTCTTTCGGTGAACAAATCAAAAATTTTTTATATACATTGTACTAATGTACATACATATATGAAATTTTTTTGGAAAACTAGGGCCTAAATTAGTTTTGTCGATATTATACCAAGGTTTTCCCGCATTGTGCTAGAACTAAAAAAGTAGAGGCACTTAAACTATTTTTTAAGATTGCTGTTTCTTAGCTACATAGAAATATATGAATACGTTTATGTATATTCATACTTATGTTGGCTATCAAACGTTCAAAATGCACTAAAGAAATGCTTTGAGATTCCGCAGACAATTGAGCCTAGAACATTATAATTTTTATTCTATTTTTATTTCATCTTAATTGTAATTGATTAAAATTTCATATGTGTGACTAACCCGTTTGAAATAAAACCGAAAAATCAGTAGAAATATTGTACATATTTGCAGAGTTTTTTTTTTATTATTTATTTTTATCAGTTGCTAAGGACGGAGAAAATCAAATGAGTCTGGAGGGAATTTTTTCTTTGGAAAATAAAAAATTCTGCTGCGTATGTATAAAATGCAAACCATTCGATTGATATGTTTTAATTCGTGGCTTAAAAGTTGATAAACAATAAAATGAAAAAGGATCTATTTTTAAAATATTAAACTAAATAACTAAACTAATGCAAAGTGAGGAAAATGGGGAAATAAAATGTTTAACGTAAAATGAAACATACATTTAAATTGTAATAATAATAATAATAATAATAAAATAACTACATTCACTATAATATATAAAACAATCAAAAATTTATAAGAAAATGTGTTTTTGAAGTTTTACGGTTTTTTGTTTGTTTGTCTATTAACAAAAAAAAAAAAAAAAAAACAAAAAAATATTCACGTTTACAGATATAAAAAATGTTGTCATTTGTATTGTTTTATTTACTTCTCCTTAAGCTCAAAATGAATCTTCTGAAATATGTCCTAGAAACGATCTTTAGATGTGGCGCTATATTCTAGTTCATTGAGATTTTGTATTTCTTGTAATTCTTGGAATTTCTCATGATCCCTTATGTGAGCATAGTTGGCCGACAAGCACATGAGATAATGCACCAAACTGAGTATGACCAATAGAGTGGCCAATGTAGCCAAAATAAACATCACCTCAGCATTTTCAACGCCATCTTTGCAAAAAGCTTTTATTTCATATTTTTCGCAAATTTTCATATCCTCTGGCTTGGTGTTGGCGGGAAACATGAAATCTGTAAATAGTTCAAAGAAAACCAAATAATTATTTTAATTTCGAAATTTTCCCTCAAATTCAGTCACAATTTTTCGAACTTAATCAAATTGTTCATAAACGGAATTTGTTTAAATTCGTCGCTGCATCAACTTACGGAATTGTGACAAGTCTATACAGCTTAAAGAGCGCTCCACACTCGAGCACATATTCCAGAACATGGTATAAATGAAGGTGCAAATAACCAAAAAACACAATATCAAAGTCCAAACAAAGTTTAGCAAATATGTTAAACCCATGAGCTGGAAGTGGAAAGATAATAATTTTGCTAAAAATGACAACAAATAACTTTCACTAAAACTCATGAGCAAGTAAACTTTGTCGCTTACCACTGCACACGATATACGGCCACCGACACGCGAGCGCCATGCTCTGTAGACCTTGTAACGAGTCGCTCCAGTTGCCAGAAAACCAACAAACAAAATCATAAAACCCAAAGCCGCCATGGCAGCAGCAATTGTAACAAATATCATTTGCACTGCTTCAATCCTGTTCAATGTGAAATTCAAAGAAACAACAATTAAAATAATGACAATCTTTTATTTTTTGTTTCTGTTCATAATAAAGTTCAATAAACTGTTTTTTTGTTTGTTTGTTCACTTGCCATATTAAACGCAAATGAAAAACTTGATCCACCATGATGACGGTTAAAGAAGCGCCTCGATACATGGTGCCACAAAAAATACCCACACCTAAGAGACACATGAGTGTCGCTATTAGGGTGGCATATGGTATCCGCGCCATACATGACTGACAGCAATCACCTGGAAAAAAATAACAATAAAATCACGGTATTGTCAATATTTCAATAGAAATTCAAATCAATGAATGTGTTTGTAAAGGTGTCTGTGTTTGACGTTAGGATTTGCAAAATAATTATGGCTAAAAGCTAAATAGATTATTTAAAGCGTATTGCAAAAAATGTGGACATGAATATGTGTATTTAAATTCAGCTGACTAAATTTAAGCGGCAGGGTGTTAGAAAAGACATTAGAAAGCAGAGCGTTAGAGGATTTCAGATTTAATCTCAGTTGCATACACACATGAAGCCAAATCCGATCTTACAAATATTGAGGGATTTCCCACACACACTAGAACAGAAGAACGCAGATTAAAATATTGTTTTTCACTTTTCGCAAGTAAAATTAACACGTTCCGATTCATATAAACTTCGCAACAATTTCCGATGTATATCAATGTATGAAGTGAATTTTGTGTGTATAAAACGACAACTTTTTTTTATAAATAAGGCTCCAACTAAAAAAAAAAAACTATGCACTAAATTTTGATTAGTTGTCTTGTTTTTTATTATTTAGCAATAAAAAGTGAACATATTAGGGATTTCAGTTATCTGCTATGCAGATCTTTAGAGAACCGTCTACCCAAATTTTTTTTTAGAAAAACCAGACATTTTTGTAAACTTCTTTCTAGTCAATTAAGTAGATTTTAATTTTTCCTTAGTCTGTTAATTCACATGATATTTTAAGATTATTAACTGGGGAAAAACACAATAAGCGAACTAAAATTAATAATTAAATAACGTCTCCCAATTAGAAATGTTATTTAAAAAATTTATTTTTATATAAATGTCTTCATGTTTTTTATATACATTTTATGAATAATGTTTTTATTGTTTTGCTGAAATGACTAGGTTTTTTATACGAGTACTATTTTATTTGACCTGACTCTAGATAAGCAGTGAATCTTTTAAAATTAATTGTTTTATGTTTTATTATCGATCAATACTCTAGTCTTTAATATTTCGAACATTGCGGTGTTCTTCCAAAAATTAAAAAAATAGGGATTTCCTCGAAATTGTATATTTCTTGGACCTGTCTAATGCTCAGCTTTTTTATGTTGACCATTTAATTAACCCTTTATTACTATTGCGTTTCATGTTTTTAAGATGAAGTTAAACGTTAAACATAATGATACTACATTTGCAGTCATATGAAAAAAGAAACAGATTCAATTAGTGGTTAGAGCAGCCATTAATTAAATTAACAAAATGATGCAACAACAAATTAAAAAGGAATGCCTTACAATTTTCTAAAAAGAAAATTAAAACTTAAAACTTCAAACGTACAGTTTATTAAAGCTTGTAGAAACTACATGCTTTCCATAAGATTTCTAGCTATTTTGTTAGTAGTAGGGGTTGTTGATATTAAATAAATTGACTAATTGTTAATAAATGAACTATTTGACACACTGTCATTGTACTATTATAATATGAAATTTATTTGTTGGGTGGTTAAGCAATGTCTATATGCATTTCATTGGCGCTTTTTATAGTTCATTTATAAACAATAAAATTGAGATTTTATTTTTCATTTGCCTTATAAATACTTTCATTGCTATCCAAAGGATTTCTAATTGTATAAAGGTGTAGACAAATAAAATAGAGTCATATCGAATAAAAGTTGTTTGTTGGGTTTGGTTTATATAAGTTTCATAGCCTACTACACTTATTATAATGTGATTTTTTGAAATCATTTGTGAATTTTTATAATTAATTTATTAACATAATTCTCAGATGGTTTATAAAAGTCTTTTAATAAGTTGAGAAGTTTGAAACTTTCCAAAACTGTGGTTGAAGTCTACTGACGATTTGGTAAAAAGCGCCAATGAAATGCATATAGACATTGCTTAACCACCCAACAAATAAATTTCATATTATAAATTTACTAATTTTCAAAAGAACAACATGAAGCAATCTTTTGTTTCAATTAAAATTCTTGTGCCATTCTTATTGCTAAACGTTTCCTTCTTCGAGCTTTCATATGCACTTATACATATTTTTTAAATTGGAATGGTTAAAGTAACAAATGAAAAAGCAAAAGGAGTTTCAAAAGTCTATGAAGCAGTTCTTCCGTTGTAAATATTAATGCTTTCAATCTCAAAATTGACATGATTTCTATAAATTCGAAAGCGTTTGTGAATCAAGAAATCATAGTGTGATTTATTGCGAAAGTTGCAATGTGGAGCTAAAAAGATTTATGTCTTATTGTCCTTAAATAATAACACTCTGTTTGAAATTTTGTATAGTTTTTGTTTTGACGTTATTATAAAGAATTCAGCAAAAATTTTACGATGTAACCACTCTATTATTATATGGCAGGTATCATGACGATAAGATAAGAAACGAAGATACAGAAGTATATTCATAATTTTGTAATACAGTGTTTGCCATTATTCATATGCATCGAAATAGTTTAAAATAAAAAACTGTTCATATAAAATGTGGATGTAATGACGATTGATAAAGCAGATTAAATTATTTCATTTGCTGAAAAGTAAAAAAAAGTTGGGAAATGTGGCAAAATATTTGCCATTTTGGAAAATTTTTTGGTAATTTCATGGAATAAATCATTTTATATTAACGTCTCTTAGAAAAATTTATTTTCTTAATCAGAAGAAAACTTTAAATCAAATTTCAGAAAATGAAAACGTCTCTTCTAAGTATTGAATTCAAACACTATGGGAATTTTAATTTCCAGCGACATAATGATGAAGTTGAGAAAAATGATTTTGATTAAATCTTTTTAAAAATTAAATTGAAATGATAATAGGTTTTTAAAAAATTAATACAACTAAAAAAATATTTCCAGATAGGGGCCTCAATATAATTGGAAAAATGTCATATACTTTTATATAAAAATTATCGACAACACAATATTGTGGAATTAAACGATTGATCACCATATACGACTTTAATGCGAGTTTATCAATTGAACAATTGCATTTATTTTCTGTCAGAAGGTTAATCAAATTACACGTGAAGTGTATTTATTCATAATATTCGCATTGTCTTTATTTTGTATTAAAATTAATAATTAATGTTTGACTGCTTCTCCGCCGATTTATGCGCTACGGGTGCCATAATCTAAAAAAATTAATGCGTCCATATTTTAAGAGAACAGTTTGCATATAGAAAAATAAAGTTAAGAAAAATAAAAAAAAAGAGTCGATGAAATGAATGCATAGTAATGAAATTCTAGTGAATTTGAAAAGTTTTAGAACGTTAGACATTTACAGTGATTAAATAAAAACACCAGCTTTATTAAACTACAGCTGTCGAATGAGTACATAAACGGTTTTGCACCCACTCTTTACAAAATGCTTTAGAACAGAAAATAGGTCACAAGTGGTGACTGAAGGTAGAAAAAGAGCAAAAAAGTCCGAGTACATGTAGAAAAAAACAGTTTAAAAGATTTCCAAACTTAAGCTCTATCAACAGAAAACTACAATTATGACAAACAAAAAAAAAAAAACAAATTCAGCTGTCCTACCTTCGCTACCATCACGTTCTGTATAACGATCTAATGAGGGATCCGAACGGTAGGTGGGTCTGCGGCGATTGTTGTAGGGATTGTTATTGTAGGCTCGCGTTAAAACGCCATCATCTTCAAAATTTGTTTCCAATAAAATTTCTTCACGGGGATCTCGTACACGATCACGGTTATTAGGGCCAGCTAAGGACATTTTTAGGAATAGATTTCTTTATAGAATTCTTTTTTTAATACTATTTTGCACTAAATTGATAGTAGTTAAATAGGATTGATTTTTGCTTTAAATTCGATTTAAAAATATGTATGATTTGTTAGTATTTTTTTTTTGTTTACAAAATTTAAGCAGAAATAACAAGTGATTCATTTTATGAATGAGTTTCAGTCGTATTGCTGATTATCGTTAAGTAGGAGTATGTTTTCATTTTTATTATTATTATTTTTTTTTTTTTTGACAAGTTCTGATTCTTTTTTTTAATAGAAACTTGTTCGGGCTTTTGCACGTTTGGAACTAATTTTAATACTGAATTAAATATTTTAATTTAAATGACTGAACCATTTCTATAAAATTATGAGTTAAATTCAAATATTTGTTAGATAAGAGTCTCATTTGTAATTGTTTATCTTATCTAATGAGTAATACTCTCTTAAACGTTAAACATAAAATTAATTGCTAAAGAGAAATGAAAATTAACCCTTGATGGGTCGTGATTGAATGCTTTAGTTCAGGAAAGATAATTACAAAAAAATAGTAGACAAATGGCACGGTATTTGGTTAGGATGACAATTGATCAGTAATTGGTTTAAGAAGATGTATTGGAGCACCAGATGCGACTGGTAATAATAGTTTAAAAATAATATCAGCAAATAGAGATAATTTGCTAGAAAGCAACAGGGGGAACATTTGGTGGCTGAGTCAAAATTACTTCCTTGCATCATGATATCTCGGGAAGATTTGCTGACAGATTATTCAAGTTTCAGACACTGGCTAGATTTGGTGACGACATCTTAACTGAAGGGGCTAAAAACCAGCCGAAAGCTTTTGTATAATATGCTTACTGAATTGGGTCTGGGATCACCCAGTATTATATTTGTTAAGAGGCCTTGGAACTTTTCACAAACGACTTCTGAAAATAAATTTTTAATTTGCTTAGAGTTGCTAATTTTCAGATTTAATTTCTCTATCCTTAGGAATTCAATCTTAAAAACAAATAAGTTGTTGAACTTAATAGATTTAAAGATCTAATTGGTTTCCAAATCACTGCGTTGCACATACATATAAACAAACAATTCTAGCCTGTGGGTTTTCTTGAATACGTTTGTTTGTTGGCATTGTTTGCAGGAGAAAAGCAAATTTTTGGTTAAAATGTTTATTCATTTGTTGTTAAGTATCCAGCAGTAAGTACGAATAAGACGGTTGGTTGGTTTTACGAATTAATTGAAATCCTCTGGCACATGTTATAAATGACAACTGCAAAATGAGTTAGAACAGCAGGATATATTTCAAGTCATTGTAAGCGATGAACTTTTATCATCGTACAGTGTCATGAGAAAACAAAGGATTCCTTTTGGCTTAGTTCCATTGCAAGCCATCGTATCATCACATCATATGAAAAGTTCTTTGTCAATGTCGCCAGAGGAGGCAGCAGAGCCAAATGGGGTTGTGGAAAATAAGGCGTCAAATTACTAGGAACAAATTCATATTGTTCATGCAGCAGCATATATTTTACATAAATGAATAGATACCAAGTATAAAGCAAGATACATAATTACTTGTCAGAGTACATCAGAACTGTGAACAGGGACGACAACTTTACACTAGACGCACTATATTTATGAACTTGTGCCCGACTTTAGCTATTGCAACCATTAGTAAAACTTTAGTCGCCAGTGTAAACACTTGGCTCTTGTTCGGCTTAAGTCTGAAATTAACATAAACTTAAGCAGAATAAACTTTGTTGAACTCATTCAAGAGCATTTAGTGTCATTAAAATGAACACAAATCTAAACACAATCTTGCGTTTGTAAATCAAGTCAGCCAGCCAGCATTACGTCTGAAAATTTTTCATTTTTGGTTTTCTTATTTTATTTTATGTAAGTTTAGAAAATGTTCCATTAAAATCTTAGAGAAGATTTAATGCACTACACACAACTGTGTGTGAGTTTGTGTATACATACAGGGGGTTTTTGATAGGGCTGAAGTATGGGGAGGCTGCAATGTAAGTAAATCCTATAGTGGTTTTATTATCAACATAAATAATGTGAAACACATACAATTCAACCCATCATTGTGTGTTATTTCAACTGTGAACAATACAAAACGGTTTTAAAATAAAGTGCACTTAAAAAAAAGGCAGTAAAACATAAAAAAGGGGTTTTAAAATTTTTATCTGTCAAATATGTACCTGCTTGTGGTAAGTTTTGCAGGGCGATCCATAGAATAACATGTTGGTTATATGAATGGTCCTACAAATCGAATAAAAGTACAAAAAATACATATTCTGACTTTTTTTTGTTTTTCGGATAACGGAATTAGTTTCAATATTTATAAAAGTTATTTTCTTTTAATGAAATACTTGTATAATTGCTTTATAATTACATTTTATATTTATATGCATTTGCAATTCTTAAATGATCTGTGAGAGTTTGTGCATAAACTAAGTGATTTTGGAAGTTTTCAAAAATATGGTTGAAATCTATTGAGACAATAGCATTTTTTTTTTATATTAATAATTATCAAAAATAGCATTTTTGTCAGAAGAATATACGTATACTTGTTTGAACCTGAAACCGTCCATTTTTGTTATCATTCAATTATATTGTCAAGGTGCACAAAATATACTAATCGTGGCACTGCCTGGGAGAAAATTTATACCAACAACTGGAAAGAAGTTTTAGAATGTTCGAATATCTTAACTCTACTTCCTATTAAATACAATTTTTCATTGGAATTAAAATTCATATAATCAATTATTCAGTTCAATGCATCTCTGTTAATTCATTCAGCGCTATAACCATTTAGTAGATCAAACTAATTTTTAAGTTTTCGAATATCTGATGTGTTGTTTTCAATCTTGCATTCCTTTTCAATTTCAAGTGAGATTCGCTTTAATTCCCCTAATCTAATTTATACATTTTATTTCTTTTAGTGTATTAAACATTCAATCCCACCCCTGCAGTATTACATTTACTTTTTAGTTTATCTTGTGTTTTAAACTGCCTTTTAAAAACAATTCACATATACGAATGAGTATTTATGTCACTTCAAGCATTTCTGCAGTCCCATAATTAGGCTCTAGCATTTTATCATGTGCAACTAATGGGCTTTTTTCTTTAAATTATTATTTTTTGTTCCTTCTTACAAGATGAATAATCCACTATGTAACACGCTTTTAATTGCATTTCATTTCAAACATTCGGTAGCGGAAAGGATTTCCTCCGCTTTATATGCTGGAGATGTGATAATAAAGTTTTGCAAAACAGTAGCTAAAGAAAAATAAAAAAATAAAAACACAAACGGCTTAGTGGAATTTTATGTTGCAGAATATTCCATTATTACATGAATAAAATCTAGAGAAGATAATTTGTTTTTTAGTTTTATCAACTCTTCTTTTAAGGATAACCATTTGGAAAATAAAACAGAAAACTAAAGAGAATAATAAGCAAAACTTGAGGTACATTAAGTATTTATTTTTCGTAAGTGAAAAGGATTAAATTTAGAATTTATTTTAAATTAAAATTTTTTCGGAAGATTCGTTTAAACATCTAACAATAATTTGAGACAATGGAAAATATATTTAATAACTATCGTCCGAGAAGGGATATAATTAAAAAAAAAACAGTGCTTTTTATAAAAATTTTCTTCAAAGTAGGCGGATTTTTTCAAATATTTTGCTTTATTTGTTGCGGGCTAAGTATGTCTATATGCTGGCATATCATTGGTTCTTAACCATGTCATCAGTAAACTTGAAACAAATTTTGAAAAACTCAATCAAATCCTCTTCGTTTGTGAAGATTATTTCCAAAACTGAATTATAAAAGAAAAAGCATGGTACGCTTTGAAAAAATATTTGCCAAAGTTCCCAAACAAATTAAACGATTTTCTTTTTCACTTAAATAAATCGAATTCGTGCTGTGAAATTTCGAAAATAAAATAAAATGTTCTGCGATTCCCAGCATTAACCAAATGGAATTTCGATAACTCATAAAGTTGAAATACATTGATTTTTGTTCTGTACGAACTTTCGAACTTAAATATCTGATGAAATATTGCGGTAAGCCAATAAAAAAATCACAAAATATTAGTTTTGAATATCTGTAAATAATCGAATTTGCTGTCTGAGCATCAGATTTCGGACTAATACTTGAAGAATTGAAGTATGTATCTCATTTAGTTTATTTAGCAAGAAGAACCGAAATTGTTGAGTTTTAACATGTTCGAAAATTTTAAAGTGACATCGACTGTCAGTTGAACAATTAAAAGCGCTGTTATGCTCCGCTTTTTAAGTTGAAAATAGAATTTATGTTGACTTTGTCTTGGTTTCTTGGAATATTTACTGTCATTCTGATCTTAATAATTATTACAAATCTTAGCCCATAAATCTTAATTAAACAAGATTAAAGTTTCTTTTCTTAATATGCAACATACTAATACAGCTCTCATTTGAATGTAGTTTTTCAGAAGTTTAAAATTTTTGTGTTAGAAAAGTTGAAAATTAGAAAATTAGTTTTTGTTGTATTCCATATGGAACTTTGCACTCTATAATTATCAAGAATTTGTTGTTGTAAATTAATATTTATTGCAGCAATGGTAGACAATCACTGCATTGTACTCCACATGGAATACAGAACAGATCTGATTAATTGTATTTCTTGAATTCTATGAAATTTAGTTATTTCTCAAACATTGCACAGTTTTTAGTTAAGACTTTCCCTCTTTTTGATTTGTTGTTTTATTTAAAAAAATTAAATAAATTTTCCAGAAAAAGTCTGCGAATGTGCTAACAGAGTAAACGCCTAAAGCAGAAACAATTTCGAATTATGCTTTAAATTAACATAAAAAATATCTGAAATCATTGCCAAAATGATTTTCTTTCTACCAAAACATGAACATAAAAATGAAAGCAAATTGATTTCTCTAATTTGATGATTTCCCTTAAAAGAAATCAAATAAAGGGACCGACCAACCAATCCAACTGGAAATATAACTTTTTAACAAATAAAATTGCACTAATACAAACATATACACACACACACACACAAAGATAATCATCGCTGTTGGTTAAAGGGAAAATGAAGTGTTATTTTTATGTTGGGTGGATGGGAATGGGGATTGGGGTTAGTTGTTGTCGGTTGAAATGAGTGCGTAAAACTTTTCCCTTTTTGTTTGCTGATAAAAAAAAGAAAAAAGCAAAATTTGAACATCAATACTCAAACTTTCTTGGCTTCTGTTGTATGTATGAGCCTAAATATGCGGATTATTATTATTCGGCTTGTGTCCGTTTATTCAATTCAATCCAATTGAAATGAATTTACCCTAGAGGAATAAACCGAAATTGTACTAAGAAGATACATAAAGTACGCATAAATACATATTTACTGTATACAAGAGAATACAGAGAGACATGAATCCTTCAGGTATTTTCTAAGAAATTTGTGTGAAGGAAGACTAACGAATGTTGTTTGTCATATTTACACCCACATATTTGCAAGCTTTTGATCAAAATTTTTAATTTGCTATTATCTATTCTCAGTATGGAACTATATCTTCAATCTTTAATAAGATCCATATTTATAATGAAAAAAGTCCTCTAGTATTCTAAAAGTGCATCAATGCCATTTTCTAAAATGAAAATGATAAAAATTGATTCTAGTGCACATTTCTGAGTTTGCTTGCGATGGCACAAAATGTATATTTTCGGCCGCGCTTGTAAATATTTAACTTGTAGTTTTAAAAAGTAGTCAACGCACCTTAAGGTTTTTAAAGTTCCCCCTTTACAAGATATAAATTTGAAATTGTTTATAAAACTTTTCTAGACTTAACTGTAGCAGATAAATGTTGTGAAGTATCTTCACATTTCCCCTATTTCGTTCAGGTTTATTATGAAAGGAAGTAGGGAAGTAAATTCTTGTACATACAAAAACATTTGAGTGGGTTGTTTGTCCTATTGTGGTTGCTACCGATGAAATACATACTTCAGTTGCAATAAAATGGATTAAAAGCAGAAACTCTCTAAACATTGGAATTTAAGGCCACAAAAAATATTTATTTATGGCTTGCAAGAATACTTTAAAACAAATTTACATAAAGAAGGGTGGAAGGGAAGTTGAAATATTAATTTAATTTGAAATTTTTTTCGGTTTAAATTCAGTATATCCTTTGAGTTGAAAATAACGCGATGGTTATAATCATGGGTAGCCACAAACGCAAAAGAATCACTGTATTTTTGTTGTTCTGTGTTTTTATAATAAATAAATAAAATAAATAAATAATAAGGCAGCATTCAGTTAAAGCATAATTGAACTCAAATATGTGACAAATATTAGTAATAAAAAAACAATCCTCTTTGCTCTGTAACTATTAACTAACTTACCTACTCCTACTGTACAACAATTAACTAATTCTGACAGCCTGTCGACATTCTTTAGGGACTCATAGCAAAGGCTGTTAGTTAATTGCTGAAGAAAAGGAGTACAGAAGAGCTCAATTTTTGATATTATTTTGACGCAAGTTTGAAAAAGAGTTACAAAATACCCTAGATTTCTCTGTTTACTTCCTGCCCTCCGCCAAAAATCTGCCAAATTTTATACAACTGTATCAATACTAAACTAATGTTAATAGTAATTAAATCTCTGTGTTTGACTCCTTTTGCATATCCTATATTCTAATTTTTTCCCTATTATACTATTACATTTTTGGATTGATTTTCATACCTTATTTTTAATCTTAATATATTTTGCTTTAAGTGCATTTTAACAGTTATTTGTGATTCGTATGCATAGGATATCTCTAAATTCTATTCTAAGTAAATTATACTATATGAATAAGCATCTGACTGCTCCATCAGTTTCCGTTACAAAAGCTTTTTGTATTAAGAAAAGAGGAAAATAATAACGGAAATGAAGGAATTTTTATTCCTGCTTTGGCAAAAACTCGTTCTAAACATTATTGTACGTACATACATAATTAACTTTATTTACGAGAAGAAATTTAATTGTTACAAGATGGCGCGTTTCACATGAAGACAATTAGTGGAATAAGCAGACAAAGGAAGAAAAAGTTACGTAGTGGAACAGAGCACACAGCACTGAAGGAAATTACTATGTAGGCAATTACATACGTACCTGCATACGTATGTACATACACTCATCAATATGTATATGGCATATATTCCTTCCAGTACTAATCAAGCAAATTTATTATTAATATGTTAAACAGCTTACCCATGATATCAAGATGAGTTGTAGATTACTTTATATATATTTATAATATATATCTTGTTGTAAATACTGTCTCGTAGTTCAGGCCTGGTTTAGTCAACAGTTTCGTAATAACATAAAAGAAATAC
This sequence comes from Linnaemya vulpina, assembly GCA_963675445.1. Lineage (NCBI taxonomy): Eukaryota > Metazoa > Arthropoda > Insecta > Diptera > Tachinidae > Linnaemya > Linnaemya vulpina. The sequence goes on along the minus strand of OY776278.1, from coordinate 86,502,346 downwards.
CTATTTCAAGCCATAATGGAGATGAAAACAACATAAACGTAGTATAGGCAAGAAGTAAGCTTTAAACAACTTGTTTTATTTATTTTTACTACTTGCTTCTTATTCTTTTTCTACACTTCACTTTTTATGCTTTCAATATATTTCTTTTAACTTTTTACTACATACAGTAGAATTCTTTTGTAGTTGTGTGAGAATTTATGTGCCTTTCTTAATTAATTTGTTTAAGCTGGGCTTGGTTTTCTTTTAGCTATTAATTTATTGTGATATATTTTATGTATCTCTTCACTTGCAAATTATGTTTTAATTAACTTTTATGATAACATATTAGCTGAAGAGCAAGCAACAAGCTTTTCGAAATGAAATAAAACCATGAATGAATGCAATTTAACACAAATTACTACGCGTAAGCAGAATTAATCAACAAAACAAAACCTTTCCAATTGGAAAACAACCACCATCAAACTTTGTTGCCAGTAAACTAAACTGGCATTTACTAGAGTTTGTTTTATAGTACGACATTTCCTTTCAAATTCCAAACACACGTACAAGTAGCCAACAACTACATGTAAACAACTAAGAGTTGCATTTTACGCCACCAACAACGTATAATAAAAAATACTAAATGAAAGCACATGTGTATTCCTATAATTAATTAATACATGAGTCATCCTGTTGTTCGCAGACTCCGCGCTAAATAGGAAAATAAGTCAAAAATAAAAAACGTTACACGTTGTTCAAGTATCAACATTTAACCGTTAATTTATTCTTTCATTTTCTGTTTAAGATAAGCATATCAATTAACCCATATAGGACTTTACGTAAGAATTCCGTTACAATCCAATTCATGAAAAGTTTCTTATTGAAATTTGCCTCTCTGGCATCCCTGTCTGTTGTCATTGCGGAAATTTATGCCTCTTCTTTGGTATTCTGACAGTCATCGCGCTTAAATTCGTTGTGCAAGTGCAATTTTTGTTAAGTTCTAATAAAAAATGAACATAATCGAGGTAAATCAAACAAAATTGTATATTATATTTGTAATAAGCTAAAATATACTTGCAGCTAGAAATTTATAATATATGCGAATGTAAGCATGCGGTTCTAAAATTTCCTTCCAATATATGTAAATCTTCACTGTATCTCGTCCATTCCAATAAAAATTGTGAAATTATAACACTTGCTTTGCAACTAATATGTGGTGTTAAATATAGTAGCTTCGCTGCTTTGCATGGAATACGCGATAAAGTCTGCAATGGAAAAGTGAAATTAACATTTTCATTGTTGCGTCAAGAGAAGCGTGCAGACGAAAGTTTTCAGCCACAAGATCATAGCAGTGATAGTGACGTCCCATGTACTTCGCAACAAGCGCGCCAACGACTTGAACATCGTTTGAGAAAAAGGCGTCAAATTGAAAGAGAAAAAAATTATTATGCTGTAAAAGCAAACAGTGTCTATGCTCCAAATCTAAGTAATAGCAGTGACAGTGATGTCCCTTGTACTTCACGCCAAGCTCGCGAACGACTTGAACGTCGTTTAGAAAGGAGACGTCAAACTGAAAGAGAAACAAATAGTGTTGTGGTAAATGCAAGCCGTGATTTTACATCAAATCCAGATATTATTGCTTACACTGTTGATGGTGGACCGATCGTGGAGTGTTCTGTTATGGCATTTCAAATACGATTTTTCACCTGCACAGATATTATATTTCCTCGTCTAACGGATATAACACACGGAGAGTATTGCAACGGCAGATGGCTAGATCTGTTATCTACTGTCTTTATTGATACAGGAATTAATGGGTAAGTCCTAGTTTTACAAAAAAAAAAATCATAACGTTCATAAGTAAGTCTTTCATAGATAGTTTTGAACTGAAAAGTAAAATAGCCTTCTTTTATAGAAATAAGAATCCACTAGAAAAGTTTTGCAAACTATATGGCAAACGTGAAATAGAGAAAAATCATATACTTTGTGAACTTACAACATCCGTTTTAACCGGTCGAATATTTTTGAATAATTCCCGCATATCTCACTTGATTAACATTTTCAACGATGTACGTTGGCTATTTGAATACATAACATGCTCCGAATATACTGTCTGGTTCCTGTTGCCTAGCGTTTTTGGAAATTTGCAAGACATAAGTAAAATTACAACAGAAAATACAAACTTTGACTTGATGACAACTGAAATACAGCTTAAACAATCAAATGCCACGCCTCTTCCCTGGACACAGGCCGAAAAACATATACAAGAGCTGCTATTGGTGGCAGTGCAATTGGCATTTGGGCATCACTGTCAACAAAATATAATATATTTGCATAGTTTAAATTATGTACGTCAGGAGTATTATTATTCAGTATGTTGTAACTAATCTACATTTTGTTTTATTCTTTTAGTTGGAAAAATATCAAAGTTTCGAATATTTGAACTATTCTATGATAAGATCTTCCAGCAGCAGACAGGTTTGTTATAATTATCGTTATTTATATTATCTTTGATCTAATTTAATTTTTTTATAGTTATTGTTTGAGAAAAACTTTTTCAACAGAATATTTAATGTTTGTGACAAATTGAATATCTGCTGTGTTTTGGAATGTTGTGGTGGCCTATATTCTTATATCAATCAAGGCTTTATTATTAACTGCAGTTGGCAGGATTCTTCGAAAGAATGGAAAATAAGTGTTGAAAGTTATTCATTAACTCCAGAAATTGATTCGTTTATTACAAACAGCTTTCTACAGCAGCTTGCAGATAATTTAAAATAAGGTATTTATAAAGTTATTTTCAACTTAACATTACCAACAATTTTTATATCCACATGCATATTCAAGTAATTTCAACTACCAATAAGTTATATTCGCCTCAAAAATTTTACATTTAACTAATCAATATTATACAGTCCAAAACGTAGCTCCTAATTTTCTTTGGTTTTAGTATTTTCTTCCGCTTTGGCCTTGCGATTATTTAATATACTAGTTATAAGAAATTCTCCGGCTTTATAAGAACTTCTTACCAAGGGACCACTGGCTGTATATAAGAAACCTAATTCATTGCCTTTTTCCTCCCAGTGTTTAAATTTTTCTGGTGTTACATATTCGATTACTTTAAGATGTTTTTTAGTTGGTTGCATATACTGTCCCAGTGTTAAGCATTCTACGTCAGCTTCACGTAAATCGTGCATCGTTTGTTCTACCTCAGCGTCAGTTTCACCTAAGCCCAACATTATGGAACTTTTTGTTATAAGCTTAGGATTAAAACGCTTGGCTTCCTTGAGAACTTTAAGGGTCTGGCGATAATGAGCACGTCTATCACGCACAAAAGGGGTTAATTTTTCAACGGTCTCAATATTGTGGGCATACACATCTAACCCAGAGTTTGCAATTATTTCAACACAATTCATATCACCGCGGAAATCAGGTACTAAACATTCCACAAAAATGTTAGGATTGCTGAAGAAAACATTAATAAATTAAAATTTTCTAAATTTAAATTGCGAAGTTGCTTAGTCCTACCGGTTCTTAATTTCCCTAACTGTTTCGGCTATATGTTTTGCGCCGCCATCCGGCAGATCTATAGAATATATAAGACAATTATACTTCGGTCTGTAATATTAAAAAAAATTTGTTTACCATCTCTGTCTACGGATGTCAGTACAATATAATCTAAACCCCATGTAGCTATAGCTTTAGCTGTATTTACTGGCTCTGCGGCATCAAGAGGTGGCGGTACTCTGGCAGTTTTGACCGAACAAAACCGACAACCACGAGTGCAAGTATCTCCCATTAACTGAAAATAAGCAACAATAATATCAGTCAAGGTCATTAGGTTATCTATTTATGAGCCATGAATTTGTTTACGCACCATAATTGTTGCTGTTTGTGTACCATGTTCGCCACCACCCCAACATTCTCCTATATTCGGGCATCTGGCTTCCTCACAAACCGTTGCCAATTTTAGTTCACGCAACTGCGACTTAATCTTAGCATAGTTCTTTCCCATTGGAATGGTGGTCTTTAACCACGGGGGTAATCTCAACCGTTCATTCTCTCCTTTTTCACGCTTTAGTTTGCCCTCAAACTCGGCCCATTCTTCTTTGGTGTTGTCCGGATTTTGTACAAAATCTTGAAAACTAGGTCCTTTTGACAAACGTTCACGTATTTCATCGATTTTATTTGGTGAGGCCGCAGCATTAGACAAATTACATTGAACCAGAACGGACGTAGCTTGCTATTAGGTTTTTGATTATTGACAAGGCTTTGTTTGAAGTTTTATTTACTTACTAATTTTATAGGAGATTTAGGTAAATGTCTTAACATTATTTATTTGGGCAATAAAAGGTCTCTTGTTTTACTTTGCGCAGTTATGAAATTGAATGGAAACAATGAAGACACCCCTCTTCTTTGCTCATATAAAAGGAAAACATTAAACAGCTGTTCATTCAATACAGAGTATAGTTGTATTGTTTAAGTAGTAGTTTACATGATACATATCTAGCCATATAAATTAATTAGTTAGTAATGGGAGAATTTGGCTAAACAATTTGGGACTCTTGAAATGGGAAATGGCAACGATGCTCACTTAGAATTTGTATTCACGGTATACATATATTAATATATATTTGTAAAATTTCTCTGTAAACTAAATAGCAAAAAGCAATAACGTATATTTGATTAAGTAGATGCAGAACTTGAGGGAATTGAGGGAATTTTGTACTGCATTAGGCGTTTTCTAATTTGGGCAACGACCCAGGTAATATGTGTGGGAACTACCAAAAATCCCTGCATTTCAATTTCCAAAACAATTTGAAAAATTTTAATTGCGATTAAAATTATATTAAATATAATATTCCCTGTTTTGTTGTATTATCAAAGTTACTCAGCATATGCTTTGTTTAAAGATCATAAGATCATAGTTTAAACTTTAAACTATGATCTTATGTACACCGTTTTAATGTAAAAATTTAAATACATGCTCAACCCAAGCTTACATTGTTCGCATATACATACATATATAAATTAAGTAAAGTGCTAGGCGAAATAAAAGGATTCATAGGACGACAATTTCTAAAGTAATACACTTCTGTAAAAAAAAAAAAATATTCTGCTATAATGAATTCCGAGTTGATCGTCATTGTTGTTTGATTTTATATATAGTATGTATATACATATTTTCAATTTTCTTTCCTTAAAATAAGACGGTATAATTAATTGAAATTTTTTTCAAAAATATATATTTTTATATATTTTTACGCGCAAGGAATTGTTATGCAATAAAAACGGTAATTGTAAAAAATGTTCACCAAGAAAAAATCAAATGCAGTGAAAATATTTCTAAAGGACACAAAGAAAAAACGAATCTCTGATCCTTACACAAATAATAATTGTAAATATGTGTATGTATTCATATAATACCCATCGATTCATACTATTACTATAATACGAAAAACTAATGCGCAATTAAATATTCTTAATACATAAATCCTTATTTCATAGTGCAATTTTCCCTATACATAAATGTATTTTTAAATATATTTAAAGTCCCAGGCTGCATTCCATTTCTTATAGTTTTGCTATCTCCATACCAACAAAATTTTTGAAATTAAAAATCGATAGGGAAAATTAAATTTCTGCTAAACTGCGAGAACAGTGAAACAGAAGAAGGCAGTCATTTAATATAAAAAGTAATTATGTTTATAATCAACAAGTGTGTTGGTGATAGAGACCGGTCAAATCTAAACGAAACGAATTTAGGCAACTGTAATGCACAGCGCATGCTCTATAATTATTGACATTGAAACATCTGACGTCTTCATATATCATCAACTATTGTAGTGGGTGAACGTTCATGAAAAAAGTGCATCAGAAAAAAAGAAAGAAAATCTATGAAAAATAATTTTCATAAAAATTTAAAACATTCTAAAATAATAAAAAGCTTTAATGTTTATGAACTTGTGGTGTAGTGTTTGGTATTTTAAATGCATTCAGCCTGAATGTATGCAACACTTGTTTGCTATTCACATATGTTAGCTAATCAGTCACTGTTTCAATCAACGCTTACTTTAATTTAAAAAAATAATTAAAACAAAAACAATTGCTCATAATCACAATAAAGATTTATTGGCAATATGCCTGGTACGAGGCGCATTATATTGGGCCATGTCATGTCCGGCCTGTGTGGTAAAATGAATCGCACAAAGCCTTTGCCCATCGATGCTATGGAGACACCATTGAAACGATGTTTAAATACCTTCGATATAACCTTATTGGGTAAGAAACTATGTTTTTTTTAATTGACATTAAAAAGTGTTAAACATTTTAATATTTTCTAGGTATCGGCCATATGGTGGGTGCTGGAATTTACGTTTTAACTGGCACTGTAGCTAAAGACATTGCTGGCCCCGGCGTCATTGTATCCTTTGTATTGGCCGCAATTGTCTCTATGATGGCTGCTATATGTTATGCAGAGTTTGGCACTCGCGTGCCCAAAGCAGGATCGGCGTATGTGTATACCTACATATCCATCGGAGAATTTTGGGCTTTCATTATCGGATGGAATATATTGCTGGAACATATGCTTGGGGCTGCTTCTGTTGCCAGAGCCTGGAGTGGCTATGTTGACTCTTTGCTTGGCGGTTGGATTGCAAACACCACCTTATCACTGTTTGGGGAGCTAGAAGAACCGCAACTATTTGCTCGTTACCCCGATATATTAGCTTTTCTTGTTTGTGTTTTTTATGCTTTGGCCTTGGCAGTTGGCGTTAAAGCCACAGCTTTAATCAATGGAATTTTAACCGTGGTAAATATTGCTGTCATGGTTTTGGTAATATGTGTAGGATTTTGGTATGCTGATGCCAAAAATTGGTCTCAGTCGGAGGGTGGTTTTCTGCCTTATGGTTTTAGTGGAGTTATAGCTGGAGCCGCCACCTGCTTTTATGCCTTTGTGGGCTTTGATTCTATTGCAACAGCAGGTGAAGAAGCTAAAAATCCAGCAGCTTCTATACCTTTGGCAACACTTTTGTCATTGACTGCTGTTTCGGCTGGTTATGTATTAGTGAGCGCTGCTTTAACCCTTATGATACCCACTAATGATATAAATCCATCGGCTTCCTTGCCTGAGGCTTTCGGTCAAATGGGTTTACCCTGGGCAAAGTACATCATAACTGTAGGTGCTTTATGTGGCATGACCACTACTTTATTGGGTTCTTTGTTTGCTTTGCCACGCTGTATGTATGCCATGGCTTCAGATGGTTTGCTATTCAGTTGCTTTGGCAAAATTAATGCTGTTACCCAAGTGCCTGTATTAAATTTGGCCATATCTGGCATTTCTAGTGCTTTGCTGGCCTTAGTATTTGATTTGCATAATTTAGTGGAGTTTATGTCTATAGGGACCTTGTTAGCCTATACCATAGTCTCAGCCAGTGTTATTATCTTGCGTTATCGCCCTTTACCAGTTTTGGAAAATCCTATTTATGCCCCGGATACTCCTGAAAATGAAGATGATGATGAAAATGATACTACTTCTCAATATAGCATTGATACGGCTTCTCCCACTAGTGACTTGATAGAAGGCATGTCTGCTGGCCGCCTTAAACCGAAATATAAATGGTTGGAACCTCTTTTAGGTCGTTTCGAGCCTGGCAGTGCTGTTTCGGCAGCTGTTTTGCTCTTCACTGTTCTGAGCTTTACTCTTTGCTTTCAATTAAAAACCTCCTGGTCAGACGCTAAAACTGTTAGTTCTTGGTGGGCTTTGTTAATGTACGGCTTTTTGTTATTCATAATATTGTCCTGCGTTTTCATTATATCGGTACATCATCAAAATACTCGAGGTCTTAGCTTCAAGGTGCCACTAGTCCCCCTGTTGCCAGCTTTCAGCATTTTCAGCAATATTGCACTAATGGTTCATTTAAGCTTTTTGACTTGGCTACGTTTCTTTATATGGGTATCTTTGGGTATGTTAATCTACTTTGGTTATGGCATTCATCATAGCAAAGAGGGTGCCGTATGCTCGGCCTACTCCATGTTAATGTCATCTAATCCAGAAACGAAAAAATCGCCCTGGGCGGCAGCTGGGGATTTGGATTTTCTCATAGGAGCTAGTGGCTCCAATAGTCGCACAGTATTTCAACGTTTTATAGGACGTAAAAAGAGTGACAGTCAGCCGATAGTGGAAGAGGAATTGGTAGAAGATGAAACTGATGACAATGAGGAGTCTTAAAAGTGTGAAAGTTTTGATGCTCTTCCCGTTCTATTAAAAATAATCTTAAAAAAATTGCGCAAAATATTATATGTATTTATGTATTATACACAAGAAACAAAAAACATTGCAAATATGCAAATGTAGACACAATAATATGCACAGTGGGGATAAAAGTGAAGCGAAGGCTTTTTGTGATTCAAGTATATGAAAAGTATCACATAACATGATAATTGATTAAAATTTGAAAAACAAGCAGCAACAACTGTAATAATTGCACCCAATCCAGATGATTATTCAAAAAACTCATATTTCTTTTTTGGTACCCTTGAAAAGTTTCTTCCACACTTCTTCAACTGACTCGAAAAACGAAGTTAAACAGTTCATCTTTCTTCTACGTGCTCTACTTCAAGAGTTCTACTAATGTTGATATGGAACTTTTCAAATAACAGGTTAATAGAACAGGGTTCAAATTATATATCGATCGAAATCTCAATACAATTCAAACGGGAATTTCGATAGGTATCGAATGCCAAAAATTTACTCCCATCTATTAAATTTAAAAGATCATGTGAGCTTCGGACTTTATTGCATTTCAATTCAATTCATTTGACTTTATGAAATTTACTACTGATAAACGTATTTCTGGAATTCAAATTATAACATATTTACTTATTAACATATCCATTGAAAAAAGCTTGTTGCTTCACTTTTATTTCGCAATATCTTAAGGAGACAAACACATTAATTCATAAAAAATATTTTATGTGTTTGTGTAAATATACTAAATTTATAGTGAGAAAGAAATATAATTACTACAATACAATAATTAAAACAATATAAATGTACCTTCATATGTATTATGTGTAGATGTCAATATTTATGTTAAAATATATTTAAACAAATATAATTGATATGTTATTATTTAGATTAACAAAAACAGTTTAATTTCACATGACAATTGATATTAACTGGCATAACTGAGAGATATTATTTCTGAAACTTTTCATTAGAATTTATATGTATGTATTTGTTCGGTTTGGAAATACATTTTAGCAGAAGTTGGTTTTTTACTTTTTCAACAGCATCTGCACTTGATGATGCTTTACAACTGCCTCTGCACAATATAAAATTATAGTCTATAGATATAAATTTGATTTTCATGGAGCTGCCTCGATTATGAAACAGCAACAGCTGCTTGCTTTCTGTTTCCACATGTTTTAAACACAAAAGCCTTGCAGGATACATTTGTGGTGTCCTGACATCAAAAAGGAAGGTGTCAGTGCTCAACATACGTTTTAGTATCTTCTTAATAATTTCATTTTATAAACCATTAATAGAATAAAAATATTTATTGAGTATAGACAACTAATTCCAAACTTGTAATGAAAAACGAGTAAAATTGTTTTCTACTTACTGCCGTACTCGTAATGTAAAGTTTAAACGCGCTTTAAGGCATAATTTTCATAGAAAATTTATTTTAAAATACTCTTAAAGGTGATATTATGAATACGGCATTTGAAAAATTGATTTATGTGACCATAAGAAATGCACGAAAATATTTAAATTCTAAAAACAGTCCTTATTGCCTTAAGTGCAATCTTTTATTAGAAACCAAAAATTGCCCTTTCGACAATGAAATGTAAATTTTTTTAAATCGGGAACAAGAAGTTTTAAAAACTTATAAAAATTTACAAAATCACATGCAATAAGTCGTTTATTTTCCATCCTATTGAAATGAAAAATTAACATTTTATTCACTGATTGCGAACTAGAAAAATATGTAGTTCTAAATAATTTATATATTCTAGTGAAAATTAAAATAACTTGAAATTTTTTTATGCAGTTCCGCGGAGAAATCAAAGTAAACAAAAAACCTTGAACATTTTTTTGGAATAGTAGAATTATTTAGTGCGTGTTCTAATTTCTTCTTCATGAAATTGGATATAAGTAAAATTAAACTCAATTCAAGGCATTGCAGTTTTAGGAAAAGGGAAAAATCGTTTGAATCCTCGATCGAGATATAAAGCATTTAAGACCAGAAAATACACTTTTGATATATTAAACTACTTACACTTGGGTATTTTGTAAATAAACTTCATTTAAATATGTGTGGATTTATATAGTCAGCATAAAAACTAGCTGCACTATTAATTGGCAGCAAACATTTTGATCGTGTCAAATGCAAGGGTTATTAAATGTTGAGTTATTGTATTGCTAAATTGTCAATATCCTTTTTATGGTTGTCTGTAAAGATATTATATCAATGGACATGTTTAGTTTCCATTTTTCAATATTTTGTAAAAAGATTAAATTGACTGATAGTGTTTGTCAGGCATTTTTATTTCTTAAATACAGATGTTTCTACATGAACATACATACATATTTATGTTTGTAGATAGCGTGCACAAATCTCGTTGCAAGTATCATAACAGCTGTAGCATGTTTGAGAATAGAACAAATATGTACTATGTAAAGGACATTTGGTTTTTTAAATACATTTTTTATTTGCTTGCTTGTGACTAGTTTCTTTTCCTAGCAGAAAGGAAACTAATTTTGATAAACATTTTAAATTTGCTTAAAGGCAATCGATATTGATATGCCATAGAGGAATGTGAGGGCGGTTTTGTGTCATCATTAAATAAAGTACGCAGCAATTACTTTGCTTTCGAGTATATGAAAATCATTCTGGAACTTACATGAGTCGTAACTATTTACTGTTTAACTGCAACACTGATTGTTTTTTTTGTTTTGCAGAGATAATAATCAGTGGCATTAATATAATTATTGTATGAAAGAAATACCTCTTTTAATATCTTAAAATATCAGTAAATAACAAAAAAAATTGTTAGTAGGGAATACTTCTGCAACACATAAAAACTCAGTACGTTAGAGAACCAAACCTTTTAACAAAAAGTGTTACATGTCAATTGGCAATATTTCTAAATGCCCAATTAAATGGTCAGAAGTGTGGCCAGAACTACGTTTACAAGAACGCACTAAACAATGAAGTACAATTATGATATCAAAAATATAACAAGTAACCAAATCCTTTATTAATATAGATTTGCCACGTTAATGATAATGAGAGTAGAATATGCAGCATACATGTATTTTCTTCTCAAGTGGGAATTCAGAAAAGAACATAAAGAAATGTAAAAGGCAGAATAAATGAAACTCAGAAAAGGAAACGCTATTAGTTACAATAAAGAAGTGACACGATTGAAACTCTTCTTAAGTTCATAAAAGCAGTATTGCGCCGCAAAAGTCTTTTAAAATATATTTTCTGTATCAATAAAAATAATAGACTTTCATTACCTTCGCCCTAAAGAGCAAAACTTTGTTGACTAGTGAAGATTTTCATTAAACATCATCAACATATAAGTTTTTTAAATATGAATGTATGTATGGATTAAATTATGTTCCTTTTTCTCTTCTAGAAAAAAATGCTACATTTTTCCCCCTCCTTTGCAGGAAAGGGCAGTGATATGTTATTTAAAAATACGAAATTGATTGAAATTAAATCAACATCACGTATGAAAAATAATTAATGTTTTAAAACAAACTGCCCCTTTTTAGCATAGAATTAGCAAAATGTTACTGGTTCTCCAGAAAATAAAACGACTTTAGTTATTAATCCAACAACAATTATTCAGGCTCAAGTTATAATTCGCGAGCCTAGAAGTTATTATCTTTTATCTAAGAGCTCATATTAAACTCGAATTCTTAATAAAGAATTCAATAATTAAAATATTTATTAATAATAACCCGAACAGCAAGACCAAGCAGTACTGATTTCGAGTCCGCTACACCATTTCATTCTTGATCAGGTGGTACTAGTTAGCAGGCATACCAACCACTTAACCAATGGTTTTAACAAAATATAATTGGAGCTTTTTATAGTCATTTTGTTATCTCACCTTTCGTTAGTATTAAGCAATCAGAGTTATGCAACTCTGATTGCTTAATAATGGAAGAAATATTTTTTAAACTAAATTTCCGAACCCTAAAACTCACCGTATTTATAATGTGTGTACAAGTGAGTACATATAATTTATTTACAGCCACTTCGATATCACTTATTTCCACTACGGCGTTCTTTTGTCTGCTCTTTATGCTTTGGATTTATGTATGAGATTACTTGTGTTTGACATTTAAGGTGAATTAAAGGTTTTGCAACAACTCTAATAGCTTTAAAAAGCAATATGCAATTATGTTTTAATTTTGGCTTTTGTGTTTTGTGCGCTATTTCAAACACAAACATATTTGTTGTAAATTAAAATAAATAAATGTCGTAGTTTCCCAAGACCCTCTTCTTTACACAAGGAATTATTACTCTTCAAGTTTTAGCTGTTTCTACACACCCAGCAGTTTTAACAAAGTGTTAACACAAGGCTGTTATGTAATTCAGTTTCTTAATATGCCAAGTATGTATTAGATTTTTTCATGTGGAGTACATACAAATTGAAATTCTGTTAACGTAATAACACATCCGCTGCAGACCCTGGATGGAATCTCCAGATAAGCAAACCGTTTGTTCTGTTAAACAAAACTTCAATGAGATGAATTCCACTATTTCAAAGACATTTTTTGAAGAAGCTCTGGAGTCAGTCCATAAATATTAAAGGAAGCAATTATCCCAGAAAATCTTTTCGAGAAATCACTAAGAAGGACCTAAATTCAATATATAGAAATATTTCATGGAAAATTGCACAAACTGTAGCATTCTCTTTAAGAAGGAAAATAATGTTGGTCGACTTTGCACAGTGGGGCACTTGGAAAAAAATATAAATATTTTGGAAGTTTCGTAGCGAGTAGTGCCACTGTAATGAACAAGTTGTGTTCTGGCACTCTCGCGATTATAAAATCCCAAAACGCGTTTTTCTTGCGATTTATCATATTAAATAGTATATCAGCTATTTGGCAAAATCTCTTATTATATATTTTTAAATATGAAATTTATTTGTTGGGTGATTAAGCAATGTCTATATGCATTTCATTGGCGCTTCTTACCAAATCATCAGTAGACTTCAACCACAGTTTTGCAAAGATTCAAACTTCTCAACTTATTAAAAGACTTCCAAAAACCATCTGAGAATTATGTTAACTAAATTAACTATAAAAATTCACAAACAATTTCAAAAAATCACATTATAATAAGTGTAGCAGGCTATGAAACTTATACAAACCAAACCCAACAAACAACTTTTATTCGATACGACTCTATTTTATTTTTCTATACCTTTATACAATTAGAAATCCCTTGGATAACAATGAAAGTATTTATAAGGCAAAATGAAAAATAAAATCTCAATTGAATTGTTAATAAATTAATTTTTTGACATATTGTCATTGTACTATTATAATATGAAATTTATTTGTTGGGTGATTAAGCAATGTCTATATGCATTTCATTGGCGCTTCTTACCAAATCATCAGTAGACTTCAACCACAGTTTTGCAAAGATTCAAACTTCTCAACTTATTAAAAGACTTCCAAAAACCATCTGAGAATTATGTTAACTAAATTAACTATAAAAATTCACAAACAATTTCAAAAAATCACATTATAATAAGTGTAGCAGGCTATGAAACTTATACAAACCAAACCCAACAAACAACTTTTATTCGATACGACTCTATTTTATTTTTCTATACCTTTATACAATTAGAAATCCCTTGGATAACAATGAAAGTATTTATAAGGCAAAATGAAAAATAAAATCTCAATTGAATTGTTAATAAATTAATTTTTAAATCTTATAATTCTATTAAAAAGTTCAAGAATGTGGTACTAGTGTTGATAAAAACAAAAAGAAAATATATTGTTTTCACCATTTTATTGAGCCTGATTGCGGTTGGCGTTCTTTGTCTTCTAATTCGACAATTTGTAATAGATTTAGCTTTTTGTATTTAATCTATTACAAACTGTGTAATTTGTAAGCGAAAACCGTCAACCATAATCAGTGTCATTGTTTATATCTAGATGAGTTTAGTTTAAATTTATCAGCTCATCTCAGTATACTCTAGCGATTTGACCTCGTCTTCTATCAGAACTTGCGCGAAAATATTTCTGCAATGTAAAAAAATTTTATTAATAAAAATATTATATAGTTTTAATGTCTTAGACAAATCTTCTTAGATTATAATTCGTCGAGGATTAAGCTTTTGACCGTTTAGTGAAATTTTCTTTCAGACATACAAATTGACCTGCTCTCCTGGTCGTACTTGATCATCATAAGGCATTCTTGTTGTGATCACGTCGTATTATGTTGATATATATTTTTTATATTTATAATCAATATTTTACAAACAGTCAGACACAGGAGTTGTATGCATGCTGCTCTTTAGTCATGGTTACTTCAACCATGTTTCGTTCTAATATGCACCCGAATATGGAGTCTGCTCATTGGATAATCTGGTACTAGGCCACCAGAAATGTTAATGATCATGCGATAATTGCTTTGGTGCTGAAACTAAGAGAACGCAGATTCAGATTGTCTGGCTGTAAACCGCTCTACTCTCATATAAATAAATGCATATAGGCAAATGTTCATCTTCTGACATTAAACTTTTGTTTGAAATATACATTATAAATGATCAGAGATTAAGCTTCTGCTTAAACGTTCAGCTTTAATAAATTTGGTTTATTGCCATAAATAATTCTGTTGCTGTTTTTGTCTTGATTTCAAACCTCCACTTATTTAGGGGCACAAAAGAAAAAATAACCGAATCAAAATTATAATTACAAAAGGTAGAAATAAACTAACTTAAAAACATTTACTTTTGGAAAGCAGATGTTTCTTTCCTTTTGAAATAAACAAAAAAAAAGCGATATTTTTGGTACACCATCCTTATAAGAAAACGACCAATAATATTTGAAATAATACAAGTTCCTTGTTGCTTTGGCATTCAAACATGTTCCATTCGAATACGCAAGAACCAAAAAAAAAAAACAAAAAATAACAACAAAAAATTGTGTAGTACAGTCAACAGTTGTTTGGTGAACGCATCCAAAATAAAGATCATCATGATCATTATATTGAACATTCGTACGTGCACTCGCACTCACACTCACTCACCCTATTAGGAATATGAAGACGAGTGTAAACAGGTTATATACTGCGAGTGTTGGCGGCTTTCTTGCCAGGGTTTTGCATGTAAAGGATCACAAGGATACGTAGTACAGCGATCACCGATCATTGACAATGATAAGGTGGTAGTTTCTTTTTCTCTCTTAATTTTTTTTTTTTTTTTGTTGTTCCTCTACTGTTTTCATCTGTCTTTTGTTTTTTTTGCAGACAGATGCTTTTTCTACAATTTTAAAATTTCTTAAAGCAATTTTCTTATTCGAAATGAAATGCATTGGCGTTTCTTTAGTTGAAAAGGACACTTACACACGCACTCACGTCATAACTATTTTACTCTATGGTTGTTATTACAATGATTTTGAAGTAAAATGTAGACAGCAGATATTTCTTTACAAAAAATTATAAAACAGACAGCATCCTTCTCATATGGCAAATGTATTTTTGAAATAAAACGGAGCATCTGTTCTAGGCTGGTGATAACGCAGGGATATCTTTTGAGCGAGCAGTGTTTTTAAAAAGGATACTACTTTGTTTGACAATAACCGACCAAATAGTAGGTTTTCATCCACAATCTTATATAAATGGGGAAGATACGTTTTTATCGTAATTCTAAGAATGGGGACTGCTTTGTGGTTTGAATTGCATTCAGGATAAACTACACTCTCGCTTTGGTTGCCTACAAATGGCATTTCTCTAGTTGCTGTAAAAGGCTCAAATCCAGGGGGATGAACAAATCCCAATCAAAAACGAACATTTAAAAAATATAATTAAATATAATTTAATAATATAATTATATATAATTAATTAAATATAATTAAATATAATTCTACAGTTTGAATGAAATTTCCATTGCTCCCATTAAATAATGATGCAGGGTCTGCACAAAACAGCTCGTTTGAATAAGAAGATTAGAAGCCAAACTAAAATTGTTATTTTCATTTCTATTAACCATAAATTATTGCGAAACCTGCCTTCTAATAGAATTTATATATATATATATATATATATATATATATATATTTATATTTATGTTTCATTTAAACGCAGAAGTTACAAAAATTACTTCAATGATTTAAAGCGAAGGAGCTGAATGTGTAAGTTTTTCTACTTTTTAGTTCTTCGATAAACTTCAAAATGCTTGGTAGAGCCGAAAACTTATTCTGACTATTAACAATACATCAATATACGATTAAAGTATCTCGCCTAAATATCCCCCCTGTTCATGAAGACCCAAAATACACACATAAAATATGAACGACCTTATTCTGAAATGATTGATAAGTTAATGTATGCTTTAAAGGAGTTTTAGCTATAGGAAAATCAAATTTAAATTTAACACCGATTTGTGAATAACATTGATATAATTTGTGGTATCACATTTTAATATTGTTGTAATTATGTACCAGACAGACAGGACATGAAGTCGAAGGGCGTGAGGTAGCATGAATTAACAAACAACCTTCGCTTTGCTGTTTCATTGCCCCATTTCAATATCATCCAATCCATTAGCAAGAGCTTCAACAGATTGCGGACACAAGCACAACAGCTTCTTGGCAGGAGTTTAGATAATGTATTATGAATAAACTACAAGCCAACTAAAATTCATTGTTCATGATATTGAAATATAATTGCATTTCGAATTTACGACGACATTGAACACTGGCAATTATGTATGTACAACTTTTCTAAAATAAAACAAATAAGATTAACTTTATTAATTGCCTTAAAAGATATGTTACCCCAAATTCTCCAGCTCCACTCCCTAAAGAGTAAAATCATAAAAAATTATGTTAAACACCAACTGATAAGGAATGACATGTACTTTTTGAAATATTTATCACTTAAACGACTTCAGAACACATAAATCGTTGAAATTCCCATAATTTGTGTGCTCTTTTCTTCGTTGTTTCTAATTAGGAAACTGCATTCAAGTAGAACAAATCAAAGAACGCTGGCAAAGAAACGACTACGAGTAGGAGTACATGACTGAATAAATAAATATTTATAGAAAGTAATTCATGTTAAACTACTTTTCTTTTTCTGTTCAATTGGTATGTAAAAATGCCATAATTAATATAATAATCTGGGTTCTTTGTGAGAGCACAATGAACTCCAATATTAAATGCGGTGAACAATTGATAGGAAAGCAAACATAATCCTTAACTGAAATGCAAACAAACGTAATGGCAGATACTCGAAAATATCAAAACATCGGCAGCGTATCCCTTCTGTAGCTGTGAATAAAAAACATCACACATAAACGTGTTCTGAATACTAAAACAAATAGGAAATTCTATTAGTTTTCCGAAAAAAACATACACAAATTACTTAAACGCTGCATTTCTAAATGATGATGCCGTGCAGAAAATGTGCAGCGACTGTATTACAAGTAGTCGGAACATCATTTCATATCCCACACACTAAAATATCTACAACACAATTAAATCCTGCTGCACAAAAGGTGGAAAAAGGTACACATGGTTGGTGTTAGGCAATCATGAATGAGGGAGCATTTATTTTAAGGATAATATGTGACTGGGGAACGTATCCCAAAGAAAATGAGACAAATTTGTCATGCTATTCCCACAAATTTGTTAACTATTTTTTGTCAGTTTGACTTCCGTAAACATTTAACTACAGCAACCATTTTCATTTCATTCAAAAATAAATGATGCTGGTAAATTTATTCAGTGTACAGTGAAAGCTCTCTTGGCGGACAGCTCTTATAAGCGGACATCTCTTTAAAACGGACAATTATTAAATCTCCAGAACCGATTTTATAAAATTTTAAATATAATTGTTTTTTATTTCGTTCCAATAACCGGACATCTCCACCTCGCGGACAAAATCTTCGTCGACGGAGGGTGTCCGCCTATGAGAGCTTTCACTGTATATTCATATACAATATTGTGTGCACAATGCCCACAAAATCACTCATCCTTGGAACGAACATACATCCGTTTCCAATGGGTCCTCAAATACTTCTTATATCAAGGCGACTTTTTACTGTCGGTGTTGGCGAATATGTGATTTTAGCAAGACACTGCGCAACCGCATGCACACGCGTGACCACAATGGATATTGTAAAGAAAAGATTCGCTGGTCACGTAATCTCATTTCTCGGCTATTCTCATGACCAGGAGGATAGTCGATGGCTTATGCGAACAAGCCCCAGATACTCGTATCCCTTGAAATAAGGATCAAGGGAATTCATATGGAAAGTCAACGCTGGCGGCGCGCACTTGATGGATATCATCTTTTCCAGTTAACAGAAAACATCCTAAATATCCAAATAAAGACTTCCATCACTTAAAATGATTTGTTTTTTATTAAGTAAAAACTTATTAAAAACCGGATGATTAATTTTGCGTAGGCCTGTGCAAACCTTTAAAGTTCATTATACGCATTTTGGAAGAGTATAAATTCCATTAACGAAAGTAACTATAAAAAAACAAAAACTAATTTAAAGTACAT
The DNA here is from genome assembly GCA_963675445.1 of Linnaemya vulpina. Taxonomy (NCBI): domain Eukaryota; kingdom Metazoa; phylum Arthropoda; class Insecta; order Diptera; family Tachinidae; genus Linnaemya; species Linnaemya vulpina. Next base: position 86,483,594 of record OY776278.1, on the reverse strand, counting down.
GCTCAACAGAGCATACCTTCCCTTTTTCGAAATGTGTTAAAATCAAGAAGAATAGGAAATGTGGGAATTTAAGAACTCTATAGGAAATGCTTGTTATTAATTCACAAAACAAAAAGGAAACACCGACGAAAAATTGTTAAGCAATAGGATGTTTTACACCTACGGCTCGTGCACATTCAGGTATGATCGGTCATATGCTGCAGTTGCAGTAACAACAAAGAAAATCAAATCACATGTGTTTTGCTGAATCTCTTATTCCTGTTGCATGCATGCAGGAAAACATCATATGCAACATATGTTGTTATTAAAATTGAAAATATGAGAATTGATTTCCTCTGAAATCAGCCATATTATGAAAACTTTTTAAATATTTCACTGAAAGAATAATATGCATCATTATTCATTAAGAAACAAAAGGGAAATTGAGAATAATCAGCAATTGTATTCTCGCGTTTTCCTGCCAGCATGATTTATCTATTCTAATTCGTTCATCAATTAAATATTTGCTTGTGAATCCTTTTTGCTTTTTGCAAGCGGAAAAAGGGTGATATTGAATGAGAATGATAAATAATTGTGATGCGGGTTGATAATAAACTCAGAAACAAAAAACTATTGATAGTGTTACAACATGTTGTATTTGCAAATAATTTTAGTAGCAGAAGGGTCCAATAACTGATTTTATTACTGAGAAAAGGAAATGCACGTCATACAGAGTATTTGCCAAAATGGGCCACATCTTTTGCTAAAAAACCGATAACATTTTTACCTGCAAGTGGATTATTTTCCAAATTCTCCCAAATGTTACTTTATTTTACTAATTATACCACAATTTTTTCAAATTTATGTGCAATTTAATTGGTAAAAAAATATATAAAAATTTCAATAATTCTGTTGCAATTATGTCTTCAAATATTTTCGAAATGTGACTGTACCTTAAGGTTTACAAGCTGCTGTATCAAATTTTAATACAAAGTTCAACACTTTTGGTTCTATACCAAAAAAAAAAAACTAAATAACCAATTCTTTCCAAATAATCTCTTAAATACACCTGCTTGTTGCTCAAACAGCTTTTGGCATTTTAGTTGTGTGTGTGTGTATATGCTTGTGTAGAAATTTTCAGAACAAGTAAAAAAATCAAATTTAAAGCTTCCCCTTAACCTCTTTCTGTAAAATACACCTCCATCAATACTTAAGCATTTATTTTTAAACCTGAATGGAGTTTTGGAAACTTGTTTCTTTTTTGTCTGTGAATCGTTAAGATCGAACGTATATTTGACAGTGTTAACGTAATTTAATTGAAAATGTCCATTTATTTCTGAAGTGTAAAAACACTTTTTGTTACTCAGTTTTCTTTTATCATTTAAATTTTTTATTTTATGATTTTAAACAAACAGAAATAATTAATATTAATTTTAACTTTTAAGGCGAAGGCGAAGGCCACCTCTTTCAGGGTTGTTTGAATTAACTCAAATATTTTGTATATGTTTGTTTAAATATATTTATTCACATACACATCAACTTGATTAAATTGCTGCTGACTGCTTGTACGAATACATATACACATGCATATGTGTATAAACTCCATACTAACATCAAAATTCATAACATTTAACTTTATTAAAGCTTTTGTATTAATGCACACACACACCACTCCAATCGCAACGTTGCTAAATGCAAATTCATATTTTGGCAATTTGGGGTCATGATGCATGAAAAGTAACAAATCTTTTCTTAAAGACAAACACAATTAATAATAGAGTTGCGCAGTTTCAGATACATTTTAGTAAAATTTTAATTCGTGAAGAAATTTTCATTAAATTTTTATAGCACATCTGAATTAATCGGGGCATACAACTTTGAACTGTCAATTCGACTGTTTAAGGTGACAAGTACTTTAACAGTTCCTGGTTTTACGTGTCAATTTTTGTTGATGAAGTTATAGAATTTTACAGCACAGGGTTTTAATAAATGTTGCTTTTAATTATAGGACAGATGTAGATAATGTGTCTCAAAATAATAGATATATAATTAGTGAAAGGTGAAAATTATTATTACACGTATTTTTAATAGGGGGATAACGATTGTTGCCAAAACCAGCTGTTACTCAAAAAGAAATATCGGATATATTCTCTCTAGTAGAGACATTTTTTTATTACTCAAAATCCCTGTGTGCCATATTAATATATAAAAATGAAATCAATAAGATTAAAAAAAAAAACATATTGAATCCGAACCCGTGGTAAATTAGCAAATAAGAAACTATTTAACACAATACCAACAAACGATTTGATTGTCTGATCTGGTTTTTATTGTGCAATTTCTGTTAGTTGTTATTCAAAAACTTAACATTGAAAATTGAGTTATTTGAATAAAAAAAATTAACAATGTCGCCAATATCGGCGCTATATCGGCATCGGTTACTTTCCTATTTTGTATAATTATAACCAGAATTTAAGTTATTTGTGTATGTTAAAACATTTTATTGTTGTTATATGTTCTACATAATTTTGTTTTTGTTTAAATTGTTTAAAGGTTTTTAAATTTTATGAAATTTGATTGGGTTGAAAGGGAAAAGATAAACCTTTTCTGAAGAAATATTGAATATAAAAAAATATATATTAAAAGATTTTTATATAAAACGACCACAAGTTTAAAAAAAAATTATTTAAACACAAAATTATTTTGTTAAAATCATTTTAAAAGTATCTCTTTAATGAAATGCAACCTGCAGGCAACTGACGGCATTCGACTGCTATTTAAATTGTATTGAGACTCCGATCAAAATCGAGTGGCGCACTTTGAGTCCTGGTCTGTGGTGTTTTAAATCCGAAATTCCGCGTTGTTTAAATGATGATGTGCTGGTTTTTACACTGAATTAATAAGTCTATATAAAGATTTTCTCGTTATACTCGTACATACATATTTCCAATCTAGAAAGGCTCAAAATGTGTTTCACTCTCACGTAAACTAAGATTTTTATTATACCCGTAAAGCGCTTAAAGGATTAAGCTGCTTATCATATGTTATTACTTTACTTCGCAATTACCCTGATTAATATATTTCCATCACAGTAGTACTTTTGTGCGTTTGTACTTTTTACGATTTATATTGTTTATGATTGAAAAGAAACTTTTAAGACAATGAAGCAATTGCCCTGGTAATCTCAAATACAAAAAAAAACAGATTGTTTGTTCTCTAAAAATCCTACTGCACACATATAAAATAAAAAATGTGCTTGCAAGTATGTTAATAGATAATATGTGGAGTAATTAACATAAATTTCGAGAACACTTAAAATCGTCGCCAGGTTTATTCACCCCAAAATTATAATTGTGTCTACAACGAAGTAGGAAAAGAAAGTGAAATTTCCAAACCGATCATCGCATCACACACAGAAACACACACTTCACTATTAACCAGAAGAAATGTACCGCAATTCATTCCATAATCACGTTTGTTTTCACAATTATGTTGCTTTCATTGCCTGGTTTTGCAACACTTGCAAGTCAACCAAACAATCAACAACAAACAGGTAGGCGACGTTCGTAAAAAATTCCATTTCGATTGAGAAACTTTCTTTGAGCTTTCTATCCAGAAAGTATGTAGAGTGTGCCCACCAAACTTTGCAGTGTCATTGGCCTTTTTCTTGTGAAAGCTTTTATTGTTGTCGACTGTTTCAAAGCGTGGATCTTGCTCAAACAGACAGTCGTATAAGTTTGAATAGAAGAGATATATAAAAGAAACTATCAAATTGAATGAATTGTCAGACAATCTACCATTGTGGCCATTTTTGTATGTAGGAACGAGGTATGTTTGAAAATGTTTCAAAGTTCCTGTGTATTGAACGGATCTAGTGTGACAATTTGATTTCCCGGTTGCAACGTTCACTCACAAACATCGTGCAGATTATCTTCTGTTTACAAAGAATACGTATTAAAAATTTAGAAGTGTTTTATGTTGCTTTACAACGACGTTTTTTTTTCAAGAATAAATAAATAATAACAATTTGAACAAAGTTTGAGGGAAATAATAACCTTCACAACAATTAACAATTAACCCTTTGGGATCTATTTTGTGCATGTATGTCTTTTTAATATTGTAATATGTCGCATTATGTTATGTCATAAATAAGTCCATGTCGTATCGTTCATTTATATGGTAGGTTCTAACTTTGCAGAAATCACATGTCATAAAAAATTTGTTCCGAAAACTCAAGAGTTAATTTAGTCGTCCCGGAAATCAAAATCACCATCATTTTGCGACCGTTCTTTTAAATGCTCACAGGATTTTTGGACAAATAGTCGTCTATGCATTCCCACGACCACACACTTATTTTACACTTTTAAATTATGCTTTTCGAGTATTTTTAACGGATAATGGAGAATTGAATTACATGAAATAAAATTGCCATTACAAGGCTCGTTCGACGTAGAAGTAACACACACTTGTGCGATAATAATCGCTATCAGGACAAAGTGTCTCCTAGTGTAATAAACTGAAATTGGATCGCCTGCTTTATAGTTTTAAAGTTAATTTTCCCTCCTACTTCGCATATATCTTAGAGTAAGAGTAAATATGCAAGTATGTTTTCGAAAAAAGGTGAGAGCGTTAGATGAAAATGTTGTTTTATTGGTATTTTCTCAACTCTACGAATGGCAGAGCATAACTACTATTTTTCATGTTGTAGTTAGTAACCAGTAGTAAGTAGTTGGCGCATAATGAAATGTGTCATGCATTACAAGACGGGTTGTTGAACCGAAGCGATTTAGAAAGCGGGTTTCATAGCAAATAAAGTTCAACAACACTAAGAGAAAGTGTAGTTAAGCAAGTGATGATGGAGAAGTGGAGAAAAGTTTAATTATAGCGGAAGCTAAATTATATGCATACGTACATGTGCATACAAATATGTGTGTATGTATGTGTGTACATAACTGTAATAAAACTTAACAATGCAAATTAACTATTTCCTAGTGTGCTCGCTTAATGCACAACAACATATTTTCCGTTTAGTTCAATTTTTATCACTGTTTTTTATATCAAACTTTGACTATCCATTTCTCTTTTATTTGCAGTTTTCTTTTTGCAACATTTGAGCCAACACGACATTAACATCAGTGCCTTCATACGTACACACACGCACTCACATTGTATGCCCAGATTATTTTAACAAGTAAGTAAAAAGCTTTTCACTGCACCAAAATTATCAAATTGTGCAATTTGCAATTAAAAAAGAAATTACTTTCACTTTTGCATTAAGCACTTTCGCAATAATCGCTTGTTATCTGCTCTAGGAAAGTTAAAAACTTGTTTGCGAAGCTTCAGGTAGCATATGTATATACCTGCACATATTCACACAAACATAGTTATCGTTATCTAAAATCCAATAGGCCGGAATAAAAAGAGTTCGAAATAGACTTTTCGATTGATTATGATATATTTTTATTGATTAGGTATCTCGTATTCAATCAATAAACTAAAATACTATGGGCCTTAAAAAAAAATTGTCTGCCTATAAGACAAATTTCATATATAAGCATCAAATTCTTTTTATGAATAACAAAACAGTAAGAGGAAACTGAGTTCATCGCAACTACCAAATAAATCTTTCGAAGTTCCAGACGCAAATAATGTTTTTATGGAAATATTCAAGATCTTATTAGGCCTCACAATTAATTGAAAAAAAAACAATATATATATATATATATATATATATATATATATATATATATATTGCAGTCTTGCGGTTTAAGAAAACAGGTCTTGATATTGATGTATTCAACAAATTTAGTACTCAATTTAAGTTAGTGAGATACATGACGAATTTCTTTTATAATTAAGAAATAATGGACACACCTTGTTCTGCATAACAGGGATATACCTATTGAAAATGCTGTCTGATAAACAAAGTCTTTAGTAGAAAAATCTTTCTTAACATATCAAAACTATCAGCTTGGTTTGGGTGGAATTTATCGTGACCTAGAGATAATCATTTATAGGTCTCGTGCCTCCGCCCTGATTTAAGTTACTAAGTCCAAACTCTACATTTAAATACTTTATAAAATCTTACTGCAAGCGCACTACCTGATTAGGAACTGCAGCATTATTAAAATATTTTTTCATAATATTGCACTGTATGACGGCATTGTTGAACAAGTACCTATTGTGTACCATATACGGTGTCGTCAAAAAACCTTTCAAATGATATACACAGTCATGTACACACGCACACACATGTTTTATAATTATAATTTTGCGGCCTACCTCAGAATGTCGTCATAATACAAAAAAATCTCTAGTTTATTAGTAATAAACACAAACAGGTACTTCAGCTTCATAAATACAAGGTGAATGGGTCTAATGTGAATGTGTACATACATCCAAACATACACATTTCAAGTACGTACACATTTCAAGTTTCTTTAGGTATGCAAAACTATTGTGTAACAAACATATAAACAAAAATCACTTTAGAATATCAAAAGCGTTTGAAAATTATTGGAACGTGTTCATGAAAATTTATTATTCTGTTCAAAGATCATAAAATATCTATATATTTGCTTACCCGAAAAATTCACTTTTTATTAGCTCTTCCGTATTTCCTTGCTGCAGAGTTATTGTACTTTAAGAAGAAATCCGTTTATGACATTTAAACATTAATTTTTGCTAATTCCTAAGATAAATACTCGTACTGACATACACAAACGCACATACATACATACATGCAGTCCTGGTTAGGTACGTGTGAATGTAAGTATGAACTATTTTCCTTCTACTAAAATTGTGCGAACAGGTACGCGTAATAAAATAAAATTTCCAAATCTCTTGAACACATATTTAAGGCTGAAGTTTTAGTGACGCCAGTAGAAGTAAAATGTATAGGAATATTGTTTTGAGGAGTGATTGTTTTTTTGTTTTGTTTTGCGGTTTGTTTAGAATGTGTTTAGGGAAAACAAACTGCTACTGTATTGCTAACGCAGGCACATGCAATAAATACATGCGTTTTTATTTCCGTCTTAGACGGCTTTTACTTTTAAGTGGCTGCATTAACTGTGAAAAAAATTATAGCAGTGCGATTTCAGTATACAAGTATTGATATAGAAATTTTGATTAACATTTTTAGATAGATTAATTCAATTTAATTCTCTTTTTCACATTATTTTTGGAATTTGGGTCCCGATGTGGCGGGTAGGTAGCAAATCTAGCATGTCAGTCCAATGCTTGTGAGTCGATTCCAGTCGAAGACTCCGCAAATCGGTTTTTGGGGTGTGTTTGTTATTTCAAAAGTATAGTAATAAATCAATCCTTAAAAAAGAAACTTAACAATATAACGATATATAAAAAGAATGTATTGAATTTCAATCCGTGGTAATTAAGCTAATAAGAAATTATTTTAAACAATACCAATTTCTCTTAGTTGTTATGCAAAAATTTCGCATTGAAAACTGAGTTATTTGAATAAAAAAAAAGTAAAAAGATATATCCACAAAACTCAAGCATCGCCGGTATATCGGCATCTGTTTCATCCGTAAAAATTCAAAATAATTACTTAATGTAAGTTCGGAGTGAGGTGTACCTATTTTAAAAATGTTTATCGCATAAATGTTTTAACACAATCATTAATACGTATTGTATATACCTACACAACTACGTAAATCAGATTAATTTTTGATGCTAGTTTTTTGAACCGAACTGTGCCTTCCTCTTCCCTTGGCGTATACTTATAACCATTCTATTTATTCGTTCTAATAGTAAACTTGCTGAACGTTTGATTTTGGTCAAAAGTAAGTACACGTGTACATGTTTTCAAATACCGATATTATGTACATATTCATAAACATGTGTTTATATGTATGTGTCTAAGCAAAATAAATTTTAGCGACTGCGTTCAAAAACATTCTAAATATTTCCAGATTTCTTATAAAAATTAAACCCATACGTGCAGACACACAAACATTCATACACATATTTCGCGTTGTGAACGTAAACGTTATTTTATCTGCAAAATTCAAATCCAGACTCTCTAGAAATTTAACATTTAAGTATGACGCATAGCAAAGCACACGCTATTAAAGGTTAAATAAAATAATAAAATGTACATGTGCTAAAGCTTGAGAATATTGCAACAGCGTAAACAACTTTGGGACTTCTCTCATTGTTGTCATCAGCTCATTCACTAATACAACTGAACTGATCAGTATCCCCTCATGCGCCGTCAATCTCTCTTCCATAAAACTGGAGCACTCTGATACTTCGCTATGAAGTAAACAATAAACAAACGACGTTCATTACAATAAGAAAAACAAGGGAGCCAAATAACGACGCCTATGAAAAACATGTTTTGATCGAAGAGTAAAACAGCACAAGATCCCAAATAAATTTGAATTTATACGAAAAACGTTAAAAACCGTTGAAATTCAAAACAGTTTAACCAAAGAAATGGCGCTTTTTAAATTTTTACTGCGAAAATGTGCTTAATAACGACTGAGAGGTGAATCACTTCCCATGCAAACATACAATAAGTATGTATGTATGTATATACATATACATCCATGTATGTGTATATATTTTTACGTACACATGTATTTATATGTACGCACTCCATGCATAAATATTACACATACATACATATGTACTACATGCATAAGCATGAACATTATTTTAAAGTTCGATTTCATGAAATTAGAAAATAGGAAATGTTTCCGAAATAATTCATGGCAAAAATGTCTACATACATACTATAAATAAATCCCTTAAGAAGGAAATTACTTCCTTAATGCGAGCTTGCAAAACACCATATGAATCACCTTGTCGCAGCTGCAAATTGCAATTTTTGTTCTAAGCATTGTATTCTACCTGCAGACGATACGTAATAAAGTAACATATAGTAAAGTAATGTGCAAGTTTAAACTGAACTCAAACAACATGAAACAAAAACTACAACAACAACAGCATATATTTAAAGAACGTGTGCGAAGAGATGTTTGAGAATGTGCGTTTGATTTAGTATTACTGAACAAGGCTGGCAGGACGAATGAATTCCTTAAGAAGTGTAGTTGTTGCATGTATAACGCAACTGTACTACAGTACTGACATACCCAAATATATTCCCTTATTTGTTTTGGCATTTGTGTATAGGGGTGGTTTCACTTCTAAATAAGAGGTTTTGATAAAAAAAAACATACGGAACGATGTGTGTTGTTTACATCCCGCTCATTGCCCAAATATTAAATCAAAACAATTTCAAGCAAAAATTACCATGATATCTAAAAATTAGATATCAAATTCTCATTTCATATTTACGTGCAATTTTGAAATTAAATATTGCAAATATTTTATTTAAAAATAATAACGTTTAATAAAGCCAAACATACAGTATTTTTATATGTCCATGCAAAATCTCTCCCTCTCTTTTGTTTTGTCATTAAACAACATTAACTGGTAAATGTTGCTCAAATGCAAAGGCTAAAGGGAGACAACTAATACCTCTACTGGCTCGCTTTGTTGCACGCTGTTTTTCTCTTATTTTAAAATTTCTATGGTGTGGCATCCCTGTAATATGCCGTTGTTGAACGTTTGCTTGTGTGCGAGCATTTTACCAAATTGTCTGCCTTTTGCTATTTTGTGAAGTGATGTGAATACGTCAGTTGAATTTTATCAAGCAAGCGTTCAACACACAGGAGACGCCAAGCGCAACGGATGTAGTACGATAGAGATTTGCGAAATAGAACGAATACAGAAATATTTCTACACTTCAATACAAAGAAAGAGATTTTGTTTTAAAAATCGTCTCCTTAATATGTGCATTAAAAATATTTCGTAAGAATACATTCAACTTTCATCAGCGTATTTTATAAATAAAAATGTATTGAGGACGTTGATGTATTTAATATACAGAAGTATATTTAAATAAGAAACGCATAGTAATTGGTGCAAAACGTAGCAACACTGCTGTCATTTATTCTCTTAAAATTCTAAACGTCGTATGGATAGAAAATTGATGACAAAACAAAGTGCGCATAAAAATAAATAAGAAATAAAAAATAAACATAATTTAAGTGCATTTTTCATAAACCAACCAAGTGTTGAAAAAATAAAAGCTAGTGATATATTTGTTTGCCAATATAGTGTTAAACACTTTAAAATTTATTACATTAATAAAAACTACAACATGGATAATAATACAACCAACACAACTGCCTCCTCGCCACAAACCACTACAACATCGGTTACTTCTCTAAACAATACTGTTGTTACAAAGATAACATACTCTCAACCAGGCTCCCCCGTTCCAAATGATGTTACAGCAGCCAGTAATTCGAGCAGCAGAACTGGCGTCTATACGTCACCCAGCACTCCATCCTCTAGTTTGTCTACACCCAAGAAAAATTTTCTGGATGCTGTAATGTTGCAAACAATACGAAAAAAGCTTTCTACACCAGGTGGATCATTCGAATTGCAATCCCTTCGATTGGACTCTGGGCTTGATTCGCCGGTGAATGTGGTCAAAGACCGCTATATTATATGTGCCAAACCAAAGCACATATCCGTTGGTGCATTCGCCAAAGCACCTTCTTGCTATCGTCATTTGGTGGACATGAATATGTCTAACCTTAAGTGTACAGATGTATTTACGGGTGAACAGTTCCTATGCAAGGTAATCAACGAACCTCTACACAAAGTTCAGCAAGCATATTTTAAGCTCCAACAAGAGCCTAATCAATGTCGCAGTTTGATCTATGGCCATCAGTTGATACGTGGTGTTAAGGATATAGTCTCGTTGAATAAACAGCGCACTTATGTTATATTGGCGCCGCCCCGGCCACTAAATGCCTGTGATAGTACTGTAGGAGTATTCGAGGATTTACATACTTATTTACGAGACAAGCATCGTCTATCTGAGGCGGAAGCTCGTTCGCTTTTCTATCAGATTTGCGAAACCGTGTTGATGTGTCATCGGAATGGTATTATTTTGCGTGATCTCAAATTGAAGCGTTTCTTTTTTGTGGACGAAGCCAGGTAATTTCATTATTATATATGTATATTAATATTTTTTCTCACTTTTATTTGAACTATTTAACTCACTTCCAGGACTAGAGTTATTATAGAGAAAATAAATGTAGGAAGTGAGGGATTATAAATTGAAAATTTCTCAATTTATACATACACACATTGTCGTATACGTAACATTTAGTTATTTTGAAATAACATATTGAGAAATAGAAAGGTAATAAAAGAATGCATTCACGAATGACATAAAATAAACTCCTAAAAGCAAGTAGCAATTCATAATTCGAAACATTGAATGTGCAATGAAAAAAGTATTAAGCGCTACCAAAACATGAAGAAGTTTAGATGAATAAATTATAATTTTATGATAATCCAGTCAAAATAAATATATCTAAAACTTTCACATTTTGCTTATAGCCAACAAATCGTTTAAGAACATTACACGTCGATAGAAATTCCACGTCTGTCTTTGCGAACTTATGAGTTGTAAATATAAATAGCTTGCGTTTGGGAAGTTGACAATACTGCTAATAAATGTTTAATAACACGTCGCTAGTTTGATAATGAAAGAAAAAATAACTCACTGATAAGGTGGAAATGGACACCGAATGGAACTTAAGCTATAGCAGCTTCTAGCAGGCACATTTAAAAATTTTTTTTATATTTCGAAATATTTCTATAACAAAAATTATCTTGCGGCTTAAAAAAATTAAAACCACTAATAGAAATATTTACTTGATTTTTTTCTATTGTTTAAACCTTAAAATATTTGATACTTATGTTTTTACTATCATATACGATACGTCAATGGGGGCGTTACTTATTTATTAAAAACGAGAAATAAAATCGGATTCGTTTATGGGATCGTGAATAAAATTAGATACATATTGATAACTACTAATAGTCTGGTTTTCAATATGAAACGGAATATACGGTATAACTCTGTTGAGTACAATGGATATTTTTCTAAATTTTGACATTTTATGGTATCGATCGTGTTTCAAACTAAGAAATATTCAAGAATTTATGGGTAAATCTATAAAACGTACACGTCGGCAAATTTTAATACTACGGACAGCTACTACGGACAAAATTCTTCGATGACACACTTTAACACATATTATAAGTCAGATAACTAACAACTAATTGTCACGATATTCGGGAATCAAAATTTAAGGCAAGCGGCCAGTCATGATTGTTAAAGTGTACATCGTTTAAATCGAACATCCTTCAGTTAGATTTCATACCTTTACAGTACGTTTCATAGACACTTTCTTACAAAATTGTACGACAAAATACATGGATGCACACATGGCCAATTTTTCTCAATAATAAAAGTAATATGTACACTCGTATTTACGATATGTTTGTAAATATAGCGACACGCTCACATTCAGCAAAGCAACAATGAAACATTTTAAACTCGTTATTGCCATTAACACACAAACATTGAGATACTAAAAAACACAGCAAAAATCCAAATTTGCAAGTTTGAAGTTATATGAAACAATCATTCTAAAAAACAGCGAAAAATAAAAAGTACCTACCTACTGTATATACATATGTATGCGCTTATGTATGTATGAATGTTCGTTGATAAAATTTCCAAAGTTCATATGAAAAGTGCTGGTAATGTTTCATAATGCTTTATAGACATTTAGCAACCCATAAAATAAGTTTATTTTTCATAGTTTAATTTTTGCAAATTATAGGAATTTAGAAATAGGTAGGGACCTACCTTGTATGTGGGTATAACTACATATATGGTACAGTTTCCGCTTTCGATAAAATATTCATTATCAAAATTCATAAAAATTCTTTTAATATAAAAACCTGTCTAGGGGTATTAAAATTTTAACAACTGTATTAACGATTATTTTAGTAATATAAAAAAATTTGTTGTTATGGCAACATTTGCTGTAACATTGAACGTATTTTCAAAATAAGTTGTTTTGAAATCAATAGGTACTATGAAATACTCAAAATCAACGCCAACAACACAACCACCACCAAAATCACACTACAGCGCAACATTACCAAAAACAGAGGGCCAACAATTACAAAATAAACAAAAATTAACACAACACAGAGAATACACAATCTTTTATAAGCAGCACACTCACAAACACTAGTCTGTTGTCACCCGCAAATTGTAATATATGAGCTCCCTTCCCGATCTTTTCATATCATGTGCATTTATACGTTTATACGTATGCTATATGTGCCTACTTCTCAAAAAAAACTTGATTCTTTCGAACAGCCACAAAAACGATAACTTTTTAAAAGTCTAAGCGGCTGCAGAATTGCATTTTGTAGATATTACTAAACAATTTAGCAGCTTGTTGCATATAAATTATGATCGTTACTGAGAAACACAATAAGCTTAAGAGAGCAAAAAAAAACAAGAGAATTGTATATAATGTTTAGTAAACATTTTTACATCGTTGTTGGCTAAATTACCCATACCAAGAGAATAGAGCATGTTTATTGTTTATATGGAGAGCGGGAGGTTTTTGCAATGATCCTATACAAATTCATATGCAAGTAAGCGTTTTACACATGGTGCAACATTTACACAAACGATTTTTCTGTATGCAATATTTTAAAATTAATGATAGCTGGTTGAAATTATTGAAGTTATTAATAATGAATAAATATTTATATGCATACATATAAATATGTATATATGTATGTACATAGTTTAAATGAATCATAATTGAATATGTAATTTGAATTATAATTGCATAATTTTGAGAAATCTCTCCACAATCAACGGCTGCCCTGGCTTAATTTTTGACACTTTCGAAATTAATTTTAATCCATTTCATGTATACATTTCAGTGAAATCGCGGTAGTGTGAATACAATTGTTAATAATTGTAATGTACACTTGTGTCAGTTACATCAAGAACAATAACCCATACTAAAAATAAGATCTATTCAAGTTTAAAGCTACTATATCCTTTTAATAAATATAAGGAATACATATAGAATATTCGTTTTGAACTATTCTTATGAGTATGGTTAATCATGATTTTATTAACAATTTTAAATATGTTGTATATGAAAAAAAAAATAAATACTAATAAATTATTTAATTCTTACTGACTAGGGATCAATTCGAGCACGCGACTTCAAATATTTGTATGAAAGTACAAGTAAATACCTTGAAAGTAAATTCAACTATCTCAGTAATCTTTAATAAAAAAAATTATGAAATATAATTTTTTTAATTCGATAAAATAAGCTGTATTGTATTTGTTATTATATAGTTTACATTACTGCGAAATCACTGTACATTCAAATTCATGGATTCATTGACTAATAAATAGGTGACGTATTCATAATGATGGCGTGGGGATAAACGAGGTCATATGTTGTTCAATCAATAGGTACACGCGATTACGTACTTAGTTATCTGACAATTCAATATTTAGTAACAACTTTAAGTACGTCTGTACAATATTCATATATGTACATGCATACATATATGTATACCACACATCCATACATATGTATATATGCGCACTTAATTTGTTAAATGTATCTCCATTGTTTAATCTTTATCCAAATTATTTGGTGCTATTCAATAAATACTTTGTATCTGTGTACATAGTATATGAATGTTTGATATATTTTTAGTATCTTCATTTAATTTCTTGATTCTTTCAAAATTGTTTAAGGTCATTGAACATGTTGCCTATAACCCTGGGAGAAATGAAATTCGTATATATTTTATCTATTAAATAAAATACAAAGACTGTATGTGTAATATCCGTAGGAATTTCTAAATATACTGTGCCAATTGCATCTATTTTTGTAAACACCATTTCCCACCTTTCAGTAATATATAAAATCAAAATAAATACATATGTACACATATTTATTTTTTATGTTTGTACATTAAAAATAAGTTTTATAAATACAATCAGTATATGAGGGAAATATATTTCAGACCAAATTTGATGTACATCAAAATTATTGGCCTTTTGATTCTCATGGGATCGAGAGAATCCCAAAATTTCACTCACGATATCTAAAGCTCGCTAAGCTATGAAACTACGGAAAAGCAATCCGAAAATTTTGTTAAAAGTGCCTAGTGCGCTCATTCAAACAGCAATATATATATATACCGGAATATATATCGGAAGTTGAAAAATGTAATATATTCCTAAGATTTTACATAAAAAAAATCCCAATTTCACTTGAGAAATCGAAAAGTTGCAAAAAGTCGAAAAAAGCATTGACATCTTTTAAAATGTTAAAATGCAAATTTAAAAAAGCTTAAATATTACAATAAACCAAATATTTTAGTTATTTAACATTTTAACAATTCTCCAAAATTATAAGTTCAGCACATATTCGAAAACACATCAAAAGTGCATTCCTCAAATTTATAGGCGTTCTTTCGATTTAAATGGGTTAACTTCCGCAAATTTACTTCTGATGGGGAATTTCGATATTGGAATAGTTCATCTCCCAAATATTAGGTTATTGCGTTACTATAATAATAGCATATTAGGTGTTTTGTTTTTCTATAAATGAAATATAAACTCACGAGTGGTGAAATACCAACAAAGTGATAAAATTCTCTTGTTTTCAAGCTTCATTAAAAAACTCAACGTCATGCATTTCAATTTTTAAAAGTATTTCGTAATTGTATTCTTTTGAAACTTTAAACGTAACAGAAAAGGTAATTAGTCATTTGAGGAATTCATGAAAAAGTTTAAAAATTTCACAATTTTTGGAAATTAGAATTCAATTGCTGGAAATGTTATCTCTTTTAAAACAGAAGGAATGTTCATATTCATATATCTAGTATAATATGAACTTCTGCTAAAAATTTATAGTGCTTTATTACTTCGTTAGGTGAAATGCAATATTATTAATAAATTAGTTGAGGCATATCAGATATTTAGAAATTAACAAAAAATTATTATTAATTTCTAAAGTTTTTTTTCCCACAAAATTTCTATTTTTATTATTATTTCTTATTTAAATTGTTATTTTATTTCTTTCTTAATATATTCGACCCAGCACTTATAACTGCAATACATTTTTGAAGTCCTGCTTACAACCAATTGCTGTCCTTCCTTGATTTTGAGACCAAGAATTTTTCAAAAGTTGCTTACAAGTCTTCCAGATCCTGTTTGTCCATTCGTTCAAAGCAAGTGGTAAAAGCAAGATGATTAACTAGGTGGAACGAAAATTGGAAAATTTCGCTAATAATAACTCTCCATTGAAGCAGCAGGAGTCCACAGTACGCAAACCGCTTTTGGTCGACATAAACTAGTTAGGTTTGGTTTAGATTTATATCAAATAGAGTGTAGTTCGCGAGTTACAATAATTTCTAACCATTAACTTTAGTTAGATTTTTTCCACTCTTTACTCTCTAATATATATCATATGTATTTTAGTTTAGTAATCACTTTTGTATATATTTCCTAAATTTTTATTATTTTTAATAGAAAACAGTGTATTCCATTGGATACAGTTCTCAGTTTGTGCTCTCTTGTTCTACTCTTCTGTTTGTGCTCAGAAATTATTACTACACTAACACGAATACAACGACTGCTATTGGCCCCATATAAACATTCATGATGGTCTTGCCTCATTCATGTTGATTTTGTGAAAAAAATGGAATATACCACACGAGAGCAAAAAAAAAAAAAAATTTTGCGAGGTCATTCATTGTAATTGTATTTTATCATTATTATTATTTATACCTATAGTAACTTTTTTCTCTTCTGCTTCTTTCCTTTGAAGCTCTTTTTTCCAAAATTTACTGTATTTTGCCTCGATTGTTGTTTTAGTTCATGGAGTTATTGTGCTTTTTTGCTCTTCTTCATCGTTTGCATTTCATTGTTGATTATTAGAGTTGTTGTATTTTGTTGGTATTCGTTTGTTGTATTGATATCAGGGTCAGTTCGAGGTTTCATATTGTTGTAATACTTGTTGAATGTTTTTTTTTGTTTCTTTTTTTGTATTTTGTATGGCAAGCTTTTGGGTGTTGCTTGCTGGCTAGTAACTAATATGTGCAAGAGTGTATGCAGTTAATAACCATCATACACAGCATTTAATTTGTATTTTTTATGTATGTGATCTTGCTGGCAATGAATTTATTACAAAATTTAAGTTGTCTATCTTATAGTAGTAGGTATGGGCGTAATTTTTTGAAGTTTTAATACTTTTTAAACATTTGTTATGGTCGTTGCAGAGGCAACTATTAGAACTAACAAAAAAGTTCAATTTCAATTGTTGCGGTTGTCAGTTGTCTGCATTTAAAACTAGTAATGAAATTGAGGTCAAGTTGCGAAAGAAAAAAATCAAGAATAAAATGGTTTTTAATAAAAAATAACAATATGCTAGGCACATATTTTAATAAGCTGAACGACCAACTGTTGCTGGCTGGATTCCATCGTGTTAGAAGTTTTTGAAAGTTGCGTTATTTGCGACTTGATTTTTTGTTCTAAAATCGATATGTTATCTACGTACTGGGTTGTTATTATTATTAAAGTTTTTTGAGATAGACTGAAGTTAAACTAAAGTTTGTTGCTGACGTAATAACCGTGTTTGTTTGAAATACTTACTTACATGCATGGATGTGTGTATATTAGTGCTGTTTTTATATATTTTAGGTCGTTGCCTTAGTCACGGTGTAGATATGTACTTAATTGTTGTTTATAAACTATTTGGGGGAAAGGATAGATATGAAGACCTTTTTATGATTTTATGATGATCGAAGACTGTTCTAAATTTTTTAATAGGTTTTTCCACGGGTTTTCTCATACCCATTTTAGCTTAGAATTCATACAGCGGATATAATCCGTTTTGTATGTGAGATAGTGTAGCAGCTTTCGAAAATAACGTTCTACTCCACTGTGTAGGTTAAAAAACATCATTGATGTTGGATCTACCCATTTTGATCCTTGGATTATTCATCATGCCGTACCAACATTAGTTTATCATCCGTAATTGAGTATAATATAAAAAATTTAAATATATATATACATATATATATATATATATATATATATATATATTGCGAAAAGAGTAGTATTGTTAACTAGGTTTATGATACATTATTTTACGAATGCTTTCTTTTTTTAACTTTCACGATTTATAAATTTTTGGAAACAGACAATAAATATTAATTATAAAAAAACATATATAACCTTAATTTCCTTTTTTCAGAACAAAGCTGCAGTATGAATCTCTTGAAGGTTCCATGATTCTCGATAATCCCGACGATGATACTCTTAGTGAAAAAATCGGTTGTCCTCTTTATACCGCTCCCGAACTACTGTGTCCCGAACCCACCTACAAAGGAAAGCCAGCCGACATGTGGGCCTTAGGTGTGATTTTGTACACAATGCTAGTAGGGCAATATCCGTTCTTTGAGAAGGGCAATAGCAATTTAATTACGATAATACGTCAATGTTTTGTACAACTGCCGGGTCATTTATCACGTTCTGCGCGGTGGCTTTTGTTGGCTCTTTTACGGAAAAATATATCAGATCGTGTACCCATTGAACATATATTCTTGGCGCCTTGGCTAAAAGAACAAAAGCCTTTTCACATGTATATACCAGTGGATGTGTGCATACCAGATGATGAAGATGATTGCATGACTAAAAGTGATAACATGGGTTGCATGGATATTGTTGAAGATGGTGTGCAACCGTTAGATTACTCTTGCAATACGCTGGGTATGAACTTCGTTAATGATTCGTATGCTGAAATGGGTTGACGCTGGTGTGTTGACCCTATTTAAGGAGCCGGCATAAGCTTTTTCTTATGCTCAATGCTTAAGACTTAATCTTGCAGCGCTGGCGCGCTAGCTTCGCCGTTTTAGTTGCTCCACGTCAAACACAAATTAAAGTGTGACATTCGCCTTCTTTTTACAATAAAAAAAATATCTAAACTGATTTGGCGTTATCCCTTTCCGTCCTATTAAAACGTCAGCTCGCTAAAAGACTTGTAAACGTCGTTGCTGTTGCCCGCCATCCAAGACGATTTTGTCTAATTTATGAACATTCACAAGATTATTAAAACATCTAACAAGTGAGAGAGTGTGAGACTGAGCATTATGTCTGTCAGACATCATAAGCCCTTGAGTGTTTTACGCTGCGGCATTGTGTCTTAATTTTTCCACCTTCCCAAGATTTCCAGTTCTTTTTTCTTTCTTTTTTTAGAAAATGTTTTGGATTTCCTATAGTTTTTACAAATTTAGTAAAGTAAATAATTTGTTGATTTTTTTATGTTATAGTACAATTTTGTTGTTACTCTGTTGCCTTGATTTTTTTTTAATAAAACACAATAGTTCGAAGTTCTTCCAAGTTCTATGACTTTGAAATTTTTTTAAAATGTATTAAATATTAAATCAAACTAAGTATTGCTGTTGTTAATGTACACATACATGCACACATCCAAACATACTTATCGTCATTTGAAATTCTAAATGCCCTAACTAACAAAAAATTAAAATAGTATTTTGTTTTTATTGTAATGTATAAAAGAAAAATGCATCATAATCAATTGTAAAACCCATTGTCAATATATTCAGTCGCTGTCTTTTGGAATTTATCAAACCATGTGTATGTTTAGTGTACTAGAGTGAAAAAATTGTTTACATATAATTAAGAAAAAAATATATCCGCTGGCCCTTGAAAATAAAAAAGAATTGCGTTGATTTTATTTTGAATTTGCAAAAAAACAATATAAAGAATATGAAATATACAATAAAAATAATAATTTGATCTCAATATTAATAAAATAGTTTTTTTTTATTCAATTATGTTAGTGGGAAATTTTATTTTTAGTCACACGTGCCGCACTTTGTTAAAAACAAAGTCCAAAAAAGTTGCGAAACTATTTTTAGGTGAACTGAACTTAAATATAATAAAAAAGCATATTGATTATAAAAAACATGTGTAAATGTATTAATAAACTAGAATATAAGTAAAAGATTATTGTTTATGCACTATGTATTTTGGAATCAAACTTTTCACAGGGTGCTCTTTCAGTAGTTTAGCTTTAACATTTATTAATTTCGTTCATGCATATGACTTTATCAATTTAAAAAAATTTAAATTCTTTTAATTTGCCCTCTAAATTCTAAAGCTTTCGAAATTTTAAGCTTTGTCAATAATTTAAAAATTAAATTTTACGACGTTTGGCTCTTCTGTAGATTCTGCTCTACCAATTTTTCACAACTTGAAAACCATTCGCTATATTTTGTTGTAAAGTGTACGAAAATTTTGATTTCAATAACCTTGTACTTATTGTGCTATAATTAATTTTACATAATATATATATATATATATATATATATATATATATATATATATTGTCTTTTTAGAGGAACAAGTGCGATATGTACGTACAATACATACATATGTGCTACATACATAAACTATTTTTCCTATCTTGCGCAATTTTTAAATTTGCCAACAGCTATAGAATTAAGCAATTACTAAAAATATAAACATACTAGTACACAATATTTATAATTCATACCCAGCTAGTATTTTTAATATTGAAAGAGTCTACTAGGAGGAATATTCTTCATCTTTGCGAAACTGTTGTATGAGATAATTATTCTGTGAGTTTCTTCCACAACGCATAGCAAGATGCTTGTAGATGAAATCTTATAATCCATAAAACCGTAAGAGACTCCTGATGATAATATAATAATTTCTTTTTTAATTTTGCTGCTTATCGTAATGTCGAACGATTACTTCTTTTGTATAAATGTAAATTACATAGTCAAATAGGCATTTAATTTTTCAATCTCATGTCATTAAGTTCTTATCATAAGATCATTTTAGGAGTTGTAAATATATTAAACGCAATCGTCTAACGAACTATCAATGATAACTGGATAGATAAATTTTTTCTAAATATTTCCAAATACATATCGTCACCTAAAATGCAAAACAGTGAATAGTGAACAGATTCGAAAACGAGCTTGCTGTCGATTGTGGCAATGTAAATTATATTATAAATACATGTTAACAACTTTAAACTTTTGCTATTAAAAATAAACAAGATATAGATAAAATTCAAAATAATGTACCTATCATTAAGGAAATGAATGATTCTCTTAAATAAAACAACTTATCATCATTCGTGATAAAAAAGTAACTTGTCAAATGTTTGCCCAGAAATGTGTAACCACTAAAGAGTAATCAGAATCATTTTGATTCAGACACTCACTACATTCTAAGTTAGAATAGGCAAAGGAATGCTGTGGTTAATATACCAGACTTGCTTTTCAGATAATAACCCGTTTTTGTAAATGTGTAGTTATATACATAATTTTATACAAATTTAATTGCTTACGGTTGTGTATTTAATAGGAATGATTTATTGTTTAAATTATAACATTGTCTTACAATTAGATAATTTACAAATAAATGATTTTGAAAAAGTGGATGCAAAACCTAAACCCATGCTTAGCCATTATTTAGTTACTTTTCATTTTGCGTTCTAGTTATTCCAATATTGAATAATAACAACTAAATTTGAAATACAGAGGTCCTTAATACTAAAAAAAAATAGTAATAATAAATCGGCGGTGTTGAATATAAAATTAATTACAAATCAAAATACCTAATATAAATTCGTCAACAGTGAACTTAATCTAAATTCCCTGATATAGAGCATTAATATAAAAAAGCACCGCCGAAATAATTATTTATCTGCTATTCCCTGTAGATACGGAGATATTTCCAAACTTTGTTATATATTTTTCATTGACACAACTGAACACCAAAAATGGTCTGCTTTACATCTGTTATAGGAGCCGAGTTTCACCATTCTCTTTTGGTTTTGTTAACCAGCTGAACGCCTTTTTACGTCTTTCGTGCATAAACTCTTTAACTGTCAACAAAAACAGTCTACTTTTTTCAAATGTAATGTAGTTTAAAGACCACCACTGCGACACCTAAATGATCTATTGTGGCATAAAACCAAATAGTGTAGCTGTTAGTAATTGAAATAAATAAAAACAGAAAAAACCCACAATTGAGTTTACATAATATGAACAAAATGTCTACATATGTGGGTATGTACGTACATATTATTAATATTCAAATTTTTCATGCATATTTAGAAGATAAGTTATTTTGTTCCAGAAGACAAATCAAATTAACGTAAGGGACTTTAGCAAAGGAGTTTTCTCTAGCAAAAGGCCTCTTTTTTTCTAAAATACGCATTTTTTAGTTCGATTAAGATTTTAAATCCAGATTTGTAATATAATTTTAATATCTGAAGTAGTTCCCGTTTTGTGTAGTTTTTTGCTTCTCTTGTGAATGTATGCAGCGATGTTACGTTATTTTGCATTTTACATTACGATATAAAGTTTTGGCTTATATATATGGAGACCTACTCGTGTGTATACCTATCTGGGTATACACATTCGTATGTTTTCTGTATATATTTCGTTACAAAGTTTGTCGTAAAATATTGAAATGCTCAAGCATACATACATATTAAAATTTCTTCACACAAAATGACGCATACACTCATATTTGAAAATTATTCAATGAACTTGAAAACGTAATGAAATAATATACATACATACATACATAGATAATATATTTGTAAAGATGTGTATGAACATCATTTATAACGATATTATGAAAACAATTTAGTATTGATTTAGCATGTAGGCATGTTTGTATGGGAGGACTACGTAAATGTGTCTGTATGTCTATGGGACTAATTGGGTACCTCGTTATCAGTATCAGAAATTGCAAGGGCAAGATTTGCATTATATCATGTAGTATATATTATTATACACCATGTCCCATTTTAGTCATAAAATCCATATAGAGAAAATTTCCGCTTGGCAATAAAAATAAAATTCCATTTGAAAAACAATAAATTTTGCAATTCAAATTATATGTATATTAGAATTCTTATTCGTTTAGTAAGCAAATAAGTTGTCAATACTCATGCTCATACTTACATATATTTTTACATATCGTTGGTCTAATGTAAAAAGGCCCTAACTCGCATCTTTTCCGAAATTCGTCGCATACTGGACCAGCCTACTGGTCCTATTGTGTTAAAACTTACTATATGTCCCATTTATATCATACAAATATCCACGTAGGTAATCAATTTATATATATGAAAACTTTCAGTTCTGCATTCGTTCATCGCAATTTATTTAAATAATTCAGCGTCTGCCAACTGAAGTAGGAATTACTGTACGTTGTTAAATACAATAAATTTTTGAATGCATTTCCCCTCATGCTAACTTATATACCAACATACATACTCGTATGCATACCCGCTGGACCTGGGATTCGAAAAAAGTAAATAAAAGGGGCCCGAAATCATATATTTCCTATAATAGCACGAAGATATTTTTGTTTACTATAAAAACTTAATGAAAATTATATTATGCATTATGTATATTAGCTTGTATTCATATCGTCAGCACGTTTTTTCTGATCATGATCAAAATGCATTGAAGTAATATATTACTTTTGACTCTTTGGCGAAACTGTACATATTTATGTGTAAAAGCAGAGAACTTCTTAAAAACACATATATACAAAATAAAGAACATAGTTTCTGATTATGAGTTAATAAAAAAGAATTATATTATCTTAGAACAATTTATATGCGATATTGTGTCACTTAATATAAGAAATATTTGCATTTTTGCAGGTTAAATATGTTGTTGAAGCAAATCATTAGTGGGCCTGTTAGCTTATGCAAAAAGTTTCAGAGACCAATTAAGAATTACATAAGAACAAGGACAGTAGGCTTTGAAAACTCAACAAATAAATTATATTTGATAGGGATGCATGTTTTTACCCATTTTGTTTGCCGATGGTAAATTAGTTGTGTAAAGGAAGAAAATTAAAATAGATTCAAAAACCTAAACAATATATTCGAGAAAAATTGTTGTAGGGTGTGATGGACAAGAAATTGAATGTAAATTCAGGAATTTTAATTTCCAAACTTGAAATATTTTTCCATTGATATACATAATTTGTCATTGTAAAAAAATCTTATGTAAACATTTTATATACTGAGCGATAGCTGAGTTCTTTCTCTTATCGAAAACGATAGTTGTTCTCATTATCAAAAGTTGTGGTCAAGTGGGTAAGTGCATACGAGTACTTACCAGAAAATATCTGTATGTATGTATGTATGCACGTACACCGTATTTGTTTAAACTGTTTCTTTTCAAATTTGTTTATTTATATATATAAAAAATACGTATCGTTGGCCTCAAGTAGAAACGTCCTAACTCACATAACTGTTACTTTATAGGAGAAGGTAAAAACATAACAGAAACTATATTGATCACAATAGCAACCGTAATTATGAAATCCCTGCAAAATGGTGATATGCTATACTACAGCACCAAATTATTGTGACAGCGGTTATATGCGAGAAATGTATCGGAATCATTTAAAAAAAAACTCAATTTCGTAAAAATTACGAGTTAGGGTCTTTATACTTGAGACAAACGATATGTATGTATGTGTACATGCATACATACGTAGTTGTATTGAGGAATACGTTTTCAAAGTCATGTTGCGAAAATGTTCGTCGTTTAATCACATTTTTCTCACCTTATTTTATTCGACTTTTGTTTCATTATTGTTTATTTTTCATAAATCGTCTGGTTGTTGCTTTAGTCAAACTCTTGTCAATGTGGAGCTGTTGAAATATTGTATATCCGTAGCAAAAATTATTTTTTAATAGTCAGATGCTTTATGATGGTGATGAAATTTTACTTCCTTTCCGCTAAGAAATTGTAGTTAAGAACGTTTTGAATTAATACTGTTAATTTAAATGCCAGCAAATCGATCTACATACAAAAATATGGATATAGTATGTACAGATATGTATGTACGTATATACATATGTACAGACATATAAAATAACCGTTTGTTTTGAAAGTGTATCAAGTCCAGTCCGATTTTGGATGCAATACCTATGTATTATCTATCAGCAATATCTGCTATCTCACAGGCAAGTGAACTAAAATACTTCACATGCCATATCAAGTTAAGCTGATTTTGTTACAAATATTATTGAAATTCAATTTAAATGAGTGGTAATAAGATATTATTTTTCTTCTGAGATAAAATGACTTAGGCCACTTTCAATATAAAAGGCTAATTTATTGTAACGCAATAGATATGCAACAATAGCGAAAATTTGAAAAATATTACATCATACTGAAATTGCAATAGTGGAATATTTTTTTATATTCTTTTATCAAGAAACACGTGTTTATTAGTGATGTAAGGCTATTCGTATTCGAATCGCAGAATATTCGGAAATATTTTTTAGATATATGTATGTATTCATCAGTTAGGTAAGCATATCGCGAGTTTTAAAGTAAATAATAGTAAATTAATAAAATTAAACTATCTATGTAAATAGGTACTGTTTTGTTGTTGTTAAGCGCTCAAGTGGTACGTAGGAAATAATTATTTGTAGATAAGATTAATTTATTTTGTCAACAAAATGAAGAAACTTTGAATTGAAAGTTAGCCCACAACAATTTTTGTGAATACAATTATTAAAATTTCAAGATAGAAGTAAAATTTATTAATTTTTTTTTGTAGTATTAATAACAGATTTTGTTAAATTATTTTACCGTGCTGAACTGAAGAATTAGGCACACATATACACACACATCCATACAAATACGAGTATATGGATTTGCTCACGCATGTGTAACATTTTTTGAGTTTCAGTGTCGTACATAATAAAATAAATCGTTGACACAGTTTGTTGAAAATAATTCTTTATTCGTAATATCAACAATCTAAATTGTCATATTAATCAAATGTATGTTTGAATTTAAATTAAATAACAAAAACCTATTTTGTGTGTTGCATTTTGCAGATATTATTTTCTCTGTAGCTTTCATTATTTTGTGATACATCCGATAATATATTGACTCTAGTTGTGGTTCTTCAAAAGGTGTTTAATTGATTTTTTTGAGTCTATTATATATTTTTCGATATTCTCCTTTACAGGTTGGTGTATCATATAATATATATATAATTATTTAGCAAGCATTATTTGTATATTGGAGTAGTTAAGGGGCGTTTATTTTTAAGGAGCGCTTATTTGAAAAAAAATAATTACCGGTTCGTCGACTTCGCAAGTAAGAAAATTTTCAGAACAACATAATCCAAAAATTCTTTAGTAGAAAATATTTTATTGTTGTGTTCAAATATACCTGCTTGATAGATAACAAATCTAACTGTTGACGATACAAAATTAACGATTTCAAATAATTAAATGTAGTACTGTAGTATAGAAGTAAAACAAAAGTGGTTGACGTGACTTTTTGTACGGAACCTTATTTTATTTTTTTTGCGTAGTTTATTAAAATTAGCAAAATGAAGGACAGAATAATTTCAAAAGTGAGAGATTATTTTATTTCTAAGGTTAGATAAGAAACATTTAATTGAGCAACAGAACCCATATAAATTTTCCCTGTTCTTAGGCAGTTGAATATATGTATGTAAATAATTGAAATGACAAAACAGAAAAACTTTAATTTTAATTTAAATTGTATTTTGAAATCTGTTATTGAGGAGATTGTAGTGCAAATAAATTTTTTATTGCAGTAAACGTACGATTATTAACATACACATGACGACATAATAAACTTCTAGAACAATAAATATAATTACAATTTCACTTTAATAAATAAAAGAACAAAGTAGAGACAAACGTGCTGATTAGCATTCACCACACATTAAAGTTTGATGTAGTCAACGCTGATAATAATTAAACAAATTACTTGTTTCGAGTTAATGCAGTGACAAGTTATATTTTGTTTTCTTTCTTATATTTATATAAATAAAATTTTGACCTCATTGCATTCAAGAGAGCAAATCAGTCAAGTCAGTGACCTATTGTACCAATTAAACTGCTGATAACTTGCCTATTGGCAAGTGAAGGCGACAACAACGGCCGATTATACTCATATTCTCGACTAGTTTTCGTTGAATACACATTTACATATAATTTATAAGATATATGTTTTAATGGATGAGATTAATCGGTTTAATGGTTGATATAATCGGTTAATTTTTAATGGCCAATTTTGAAAATTGAACACTTACATATGTCAATATATTGTTCACCAAAGGTTGACTAACTGCATAAAGGCTGTAGGAATAATTAATAGATTCGTATCCAACCAGTTCTCTCTTGCTTTGTTTTTTATGAAATGATTGGCGCATACTCATAGTCAAAACAAAGTATACTTTTTTGAACTCTGTTAAAGAAAAGTTTTTATATTATTATGTGCATATTTATGTCTGTATGTATACTCGTATGATAGATATTTCATTAATTTAAAATCTACAAAATATCTTAAGCAATAAAAAGTGAAAAAGATATTTTTAACACGAAAAATGGGCGCTGAATAAATTGCTGCATAGTTTTTTTGCTGTTAATCTGTTGCAAATTTTTGCAACCTATTTTTAGTACAAGCGTGTTGAAGAGAACCGCATCTAGCAACACTTAGAAGTTTTCTATATGAATGTGTATGTGTGTATGTATGTATATGTATATATGTATGTATCAGTGTTTAAGCATTTTGGTATTTAGTTGGTATTTGGAGCACTTACTAGAGCTGAGTAAAAATAAATACTTGACATAATTGGGAGTTATATATATATATATATATATATATATATATATATATACACTTGCGTAAGTATGTATTCACACAAAGAACGGCAATAGATTGAAATTTAACTCTAGAATAGCTTCTACAAATTTCTAGACTATTGTAAAACACAGTCGCACACAAAAGCGAAATATGTACGGGAACGAGATCTAGTTAGAATTACATACATCCACCCATAACTATTGTCTACATAGGTTTATAGTGGATTGTAATATGTAACTTTAATTGTCTTAGTAAATTTAAAATTTGTAATTGGTGACATTAGCTAATTGTTATCTGTTTCATTGATATCCTTGCAATTTTTGTCAATGGTTTTAGTAAATACGTTATCTATTATAAAATTTTTGATTTTGAATCTCACAATTTTAAATTAAAGATAACCGTTATATATATTCCTACTCTTTTTACCGTAGTGCTTTTTCATAAGAGCTGTGTGGCAACTTCGACAAATGGTTAGGTGCTACTTTTGCATGCAACCCTGATAAGAAATTTTACAAATAAATAACATAAAAACTGTGTAAAATAATGCGGAATGCTGTTATTAGACTTAAATACGGATTGCTTGTTAAAAATATTCAGTTATTGTGATGAAAAAGACTTAATAAATTTATCGCGTTCTCATTGGATGCTTCATAATGTCATCGATAATAATATATTTCACAAACTAACTCTTGATGTATTAATGTGTGGTCACAGAAATAACCCAACAATATTGCGGCGGTAAGTATGACATGTAACTGCAAGTTGAACAACCTAGACAAGATTCATAATCCAGACCTACAAATTTTTGTTTTAACATGTAACTAGAACCCATACATACCTTACCTACGCCGATCGCTTAGAAATATCTAAAAATTGGCTAAATGGCTGTTATCGTGAGCAACAATATTTTCAACGCTCCAAAATGTTTGCCGCTAAATTGCACTTAGACCGCAACTGGTTATATGTATCCTCTGGATGTTATCTTAGTCAACATAAACGCCTAAAGACGGAGGCTTTACAAAGGCGTTATCATCGAGAAATTGTTACGGGAAACAAGGCGGATATAGGTGATTTTGTTAAAAAGGGTGACAGCATATTTGTAGGCCGTATCACAGGCAGTTGTTTTATTTATGAAGATGGATATACTACAGAACAACAATTACATCTGCCAAAAGAGTACTTAAGATGTGTAGATTTCGCAGGCAATTTATATGCAACCAGTACTGATAACTGTGCTAAAATTTGGCGACGCGAGGACGAACTGGGTTTGGTAAATTTGGATTTATTGAAAGATCTGAAGGAATCCTATAAAACTATACGTTTTAACCCGTCAGGAAATCGTTTGTTTGGTGGTCTATATACTTCTACCAATAGATGTGCCTTAAAAGAAATCGACTTGGAAAGGTGAGTACCACCTTTGTTTATTTATCACGAGCGTTATGAAACTTGCTTTTCACATATGTAAGTAGGAGTTAGGTTTTCTACACACCTTTGAACACCTCTCAATTTTTCGAGCCATTTTTTTTATGATTTTAATGAAAGTATGTATGCGTGTAGAATAATAATTCATTGCCAAGGAGACATTATACAGGTTCGAAGGACTTTGTCAAGCAATAAAATTATAATGTATGAATATCATGTTATTTTGTAACATAACCTTAAGAAATCAGCCTTGTACGCACATAAATATGCGTATCTCCTTTGACAATAAGGTAGATAAAACGTATTGAAATCAAAATACAGTAACAAATGTATAATTTTGGAAAAATTACGCTCTACATGTATAATTATAAACCATGTAAAAGAATTATAAACGACGCTAAATTCAATATACATCAATAATTTATGTGTTACTTACAAAATGATAAAAGAAAATACATGCCTTTTCCAAGAATACTTTTTGTGTTCTTTTAATATAGTAATTAAAGTGCCTATTGTGTAATTAATATACATATATATAAATAATTCATCATTATTTGAGCTATACTAGTGTTTTAACACAGGATTACAAGTCTAAATTTATTTTTGCCTAACAACTTATGTTTTAGTGGCTACGAACATACACTTAACTCTAATACCATCTCCATTTATGACCTCAAAGTGAAGGATGATAACATCTTGTTTACTGCCAATTTTGATACCAGCTTTCGTCTTTATGATCGTCGTTCCGATTGTGACGAGTTTATTTGGGAAGACCCCTTTGATTCTTCGTTTTATTGTCTGGAATATGATGGTCTCAATGCAGTATTATGTGGAACAAAATATCACAAACGTGTCAATTTGTACGATATACGAAAACCTGGCAAACACATGCAGCTGTATTTTCCTCATGACAAATCAAAACGCCGAGGAGATTCTAAATCATCCCCAGTTTATAGTTTAGCCTGTGATAGCCGCTATTTGTTTGTGGCCACAGATCACAATGTACATGTACTTGATTTTAAAGTAGACTGTGCAATCAGCAGGGATTATCGCGATCTATTTCGTGACATGTATCGTATTAATATATAGAAACGTCAAGTTTTGGAAACTATATTATTATTTAAGTATGAAATTAAGCAAAAAGGAATAAAATGTCCGTGATTGAAATATTAATATGAATTGTTTTTCTTTGAGTGTTTAAAGGGAACTGCTTTATTTTATTCAAGACTTTTTAATCTTTCTTTTTTCTATTATTAATAATATTTCCACAAAAAATCAATATAGTTTAAAAAACTAAACACAAACGTATACATTACAGTACAAAAACAAACATATTACAATAAAGTAAATTTGTATAAAAGTATATTATAAACTAAAGGATTATAGGAAGTGATACATTATCTGCTGTTTTGTTACTAAACTATAATAATAAAATTTGAAAAAAAAATTGTGCCGGTAAACCTGCCTAGATATAATACACTATACTTATATTAAATATAATATTATTTACATACAGTGTTGATTTATATGTAAATGTGTACGTTAGTTTTACAGCAAAACAGCTATTAATTATCGGATACATATCCCATTTTCTTCTAACTAATGCATATAGTAAATTTATAATTTAATTTAGCTTTTACGGCTAAACTTAAAACAAAAAGAAAAGATATTGTGTTCAAATACGATGCAATCAAACTGAGTGATAAATTTTAAGATTTCTTTATGTGTTTTGATTTTTATGTGTGTGTGTGTGCGTAAAAACTAACTTATATATTGCTTAAAACTTAAATAAAGGCACCACTCTCTAATCTAAAATAATAACTATCTTTGAGTGTCTGTCGTCGTTGAAGTTGTCATTTCTGCTTCGGTATCATTAGCCGCTGCTGCATCAAATGATCTCGTTGTACACTCAATATTATTGGAAGAAGTGCTCTGAGAAGAGGATGCATCTGTTGTAGGTTTGTCTGCGGTTTCACTTATTGCAGCAGCAATTTCTCCATTAAATTGCAAGAGACAACCCAACGCTCCAAAGTAGCCCTCATGTTCAAGGAATAGACCTTTGAGAGTCCCATTTGACCAGAACTCCATGGCATAAGCCAATAATTTCATAGCTATGGGATTAACTCGCAAGAAATTACCGACAAAAACCACCTAAAAATATAAGTGAGAAAACAAAAATATTAGTTGTTATAAACACGGAAATTCGCTATGCAACAAAAATATTAAACTATGCTTGAGAAATAATTATGCAAAATGTGAAATATGATCTTGATATCACAAAAAATTGTAAACAGATTGTATTTTGAAAACACGTCGAATTTGTACGAAGAATATTGGTGAAATGACTATTGGATAGAAAAAATAACTTAAATGGCTAAAATAGAATAAAAGATTCGTCCAAAATGTTTTCATTAATTTTAAAAACCATACAAATACTTATTATAAGTATTTTTGTTAACACTAAAAAATATATACATATATTATTATATAAACTTTTACTTTTCTTGTTTTGTTTATAATTTTTTAAAGCAATGTTTTTATTTTATCATTTTGTTTGCAACACATTAAATTATTTGTCAGAACTTGCTTAGTCGACTGGACTAAAATGTATATAGTGTTGTTAGAACTGTTACGTTATATGTTTTCATTGCGATAAGTTATAATAATTTTCATAAGAAAGTTAAATAAAATTATGTTTATTAAAAAAAATAACAGAAAATTTCAAACGAAATAGCATGATATTTTCGGACGTCATTAAAAACTTGGTTACCAAAATGAGTATAAAGTTCCGTTTTTTTTTATCATCGTACAAGTCGGATAAATATTTGACATCCGATCAAAAACTAAAAAAAAATCAAAACACCAAGGTCACATGTTGGTGCGTTCTATACTTCAATTTATTTTGAAAAGATAGAAATCCAAGCGAAATGGTGTAGATTATATTAAAAATAATATTAAAATTCCAACGCTTTAAACTTTTATCAAAATTTTGCAAAACCACTCAAAAATAATAATCTACATATATCGCTTAGATAACATAAAAATTTCCATAAAATATTCTTATTTATTGTTGCAATAAATGCAAAAAAAATATTACTTACTTTATCAATTTGTTCGTTGACTGCACACATACGAGCAATTAAACCAATGTTATTAGTAATTGTAACTAGAGTAGCATTTGCAAGATCTTCTCGAGAAACCGAAGCCCTTTTTTCTTGTATATGCATTTGGCCAAAACTGAAAAGAAAAATAACACATGGAAAGTAGAATTTATGAAATTAATTTCAATTAACCTAGCATTTACCTTGAGGCCACTAAATCTCCAGTCAAACCAAAACGATCATAATCACCACCATAAATATCCCGTATTAATTTATCAACTTTACGGCTGTCACCCTTGGTGGCCAATTGTATGGCCTCTTCAAAGGAGGTACAGCCAGTAAGAAGACAACAGAGACCCAGGAATGTACCGCCACCCAGGCTGTTGTAAATAATATATATAATTAAATAGACATAATTTTTTGTTGAAGAGTTTGCAAATTAGAACTCACCTAGTACCCGATACACGCTTGTAATTATCGGGTCCATAAACGGCTAAAATAGAAACACCGGAACCCACATTTACCAATATGAAGGGATAAGGTTGGGAAAAGTCAAATGCTTTTTTTTCGCTTTTGCTGCAATATTTTAAATTTAATGTAAAATATCAGACTTCTAAACTCGTTAAACATTTCAAAAGAGTTTCATTGAAAATGGAAAAGAAATAAAAGCTGGAAAATTAAAGGCATATGTATTATGCGTATAAAGTTGGACTTGAGTTTAGCGCCTCCCTTTTTCTCTCGCTCTCACCAAAAAGAGAACCAAACTTTCACTTAAAGCTTGTTTTTTCGAAACAAACAAGAGAATCCGGTTGGAGAGATCACACTTAGGCCATGTGGGTATAAAACTGCAAGTTATCGCAAGTTTTGAGATTTGCTTATTACCCTATAATCCAATTTTTCTGTTGCTGTTGGAAAATAAAAAAGTAAAATTTTATAAAACTTACGTTACATCCCGGGCATTTTCGTAATAGTAACATTCTGTACGATTCTGTATTTCCGAAAATAATATGCCTTTTATTAAAGTGTCCAGTTCATCAAACTTAGCCAATTTCATATTGACCTGCTACAAAAAAAGATGAATTGTTCTTATTTATTACAAACTAGAAATCTTTAGATTACTCTGCAACGCAAAACGAATAGTAAATATTCGATTCTTGAACTTTTTTATTTTATTTTTCTTCTTTTCTGCGAATATTTACGTACCTCTCGAAAATCATTTTCAAATTTGTAGGCTCCGCCACCCGTCGCACAGACCGTTGTGACCAATTCAGCCATACCTTTTTGCTTAGCTAGAGATAAGAAGTTTCCCATATCTGTGGTTTGGAAGCGTATGAAATGCAAAGATCCTGTACGTTTGCGTATTTCCACATTATCCATCTGAAATTTAATTAGTTGTAGATTTATTTTATAATCGTGAAAGCAACTTGGAATTTAGCCTCTTTTTGCCAATAATATTATCAATATTATTCCTATAATATTATTTATATGAAATTTGAGCATCTGCCCCACTGTTATATTTAGAATGAAGAGATGTGAACACTCAAATGACATGAGAAAGTATGTAAATATAAACATAACATTCGTCACTTAGAAATTTTCCGAAACATTTGGACTTCTAAATTCCCTCTAAGAAAATGGATAATTTTCAAAAATCGGAAATCCATTCAAAAGTAACGAGTTATCATCAGATCTCAAAGTTGTGAGTTCCCTGACTACTCTTGTATGTGTGTGTCCTTGTGTGAAATGGGCATGATTTGCCAATTTTTATTTTAATTACACAATCAAACAGATTTGATTGTGTTCTGCAAAAAATCAAGAACAATTGAAACAAATAAGAGTAAAAAGGGATTTATGAAGAAATTTCGTACATTTGTTTCATCATTCCCATGCTTCCCCTAGCATTGCAGGTTTATCACAATATGTATTTGTTTTATAAATGATAATGAATACTGTTTCAAAAATTTCCAACTTTGATAAGCTCTTAACAAATATTTCTATCAGTTTTAAATTAAATTTCAATAATAAATAATATTAGAATGTGTATGAAATATCTGAAGGGAATTCTGCAGTATGTTAACTTTGCATTTTCGAAATCTTCATCATTTACAAAAACTTCCAAAACTCTCAAACACTATTTGAGAATTCCATATATAAGTAAAACCATAGCAGACTTTGAAACAAAACAAATACTTTTTATTTGCCATGAATTAATTTTATTTTTTTCAAACCTTTATTATATCACATGTCAAATAAATTATACTGAATACATTAATTTATTATTTTGAAAAATATCTGCATTTAATTAAATTTGTAATTTATATAACAATTTGCATGCCATTTTTAACAAAAGTCTGAAAAAAATCTTGGGTCAACTCTATATTTAATAATTATTTAAAGTGCTTGAACTCAGATCACCTGAACGAAAAGTATGTCAGCGTGTACATTAAATATTTACGTTTAACCAATAACAAATATAGAGGCAGAATAATCATTAATGTGAGTGCTCATTTTAAAAATGTAGAATTAATTTACATTTTAAGCATTGACGATATATATTATTACAATAAATACATTCCGAGTTGTTGCTAAATCTAATATAAATTAATGTGTTGGATGGAAGTACACACTTGTTAGTCAACGTTTCAGAAAAGGGCAGAAGGGTTACTGAAACGAGACAGTGTGCAGTCTTTAAAGAATTTTTTATTGTGGGTTACAAAATATAATTTTATGTATACTTATTCATTATTAAAAAGTCGCTTTTTAATATTGAACTGGAATAGCATGCTGTTACGAGAGCTGAATTAATGTCATCAGAATTACGTAAATAATTTTCCATCCATTCTATTCTTAGTGGAAATAAGTTCAATTAGCGAACTCTGTAACTTTATTTTGTATTTCAATATCGGAAAAAAATCAAAAGATCTGTAACCTTAAATCTATATGTTTTCCTGCAGTATGACAATTACAAAAACACTAATGCTAATGTCAAATAATAAAAGTTTGTTATAAATATGTTTGTACTATCCAAAAGTCATTTGAATAATATTTTTACCGATTTATTTGGCTTTACAACAAGGTCAAGTTAACACGTTTTGTTTTTTAAAGTTATTTTTATGTTTAACAAAGCTGGGTAGAGAAAAATAAACAAAACAACATGCAAATTACAACATTTTCAAATGCAAAGTTTTGAATTTGTTATTAAAAAGAAATAAAAATATACATATGTAAATAAGTTAGACTTTGATCTAACGTGTGTAAAACTTTTGCTCTCTGTGTATTTTAATTTTCTCTACCTGTCTCTCTCTTAAGTACTCACCTGTAAATGTGTATCTCTATGACCTGTTTTGCCATAGGCTGAATTTTTTGTTAAATACCGTCTAATACTTCTTAAACTTTCGGCCTCTTGATCTTGTTCATCTGGTGTTATATCTTTGGGTTCAAAATATACCAACTTTGTTAAAGTGCCACCAATATCCATTCCAAACCAAGGCATTGCTGCAATCATTAACAATTCAAATTTCATTAATTTTTATTTCCTTAAACATCTCGTTTTTAAACTTTAATGTATTGATTGTTAATATTATTTACGTAAATAGAAACTATAGTATCTTTGCGTAATAAAATTTCCACTAGCCCTTATCTTAATGTCAGCACGTCTGTACCCCCTCAAATTGATTGAGAAACGCAAATAACACAATAGTTAAAATGCTCTCAATTAAAACGTCGTCTCACAGCGTACACGAAACTTATTTCTTCTATTAACGTTTATTGAATATGTTATAAACAATAATCATACGATTGTTTTGTAAAGATTTATGAATGAGAACCAGTTAGATTGATTGAAGATTGTATTTTGTACTCTCATTAATAGAAATGCGCTCTTTTGCAACGGAGTTCGATATTTGTTTGGAAATATTGCGTTTTTTTCTCCTTATTGTAAAATGGAAATAATTTGCTGTGCTAAATAGTTCCTGTAAAAAATAAATACTTTACAGAATGCAGCAACAATTATTGCAGCGTTCAAAATTTATATAGAACTTCAATATTTTTAATTTCAATATATGCGCACATCTGTACACAACTTACATATTTGATTACATTATGTTTGAGGTCAACGTTGTGTAACACAATTTCATAAGGTTTTAAATTGTTTTTGACGCTTAATACGAGAGTAATTAGGCATTTTGGTTTACGACGTTTCCTGCATAAGTTTTTTTTGAAGTACTATTTCTAATAATTAATACGTATCAACTTTTGTCATTTAATTTGAATAAGAAAAGCTTTAGAGATTTTGTGTTGCTTATTTTTAACATCTATTTAATTACAACATGTGTAGCTCTTTCTTTATAAATATAGTGTTTCGTGAGTAAATAAAAAACTTTTCTTAGCTTCGACCAAAGGGTATTTGCTTTAGTTAAAATAACATTTCGCCAATAGGTCTGCGTTTAGACATCAAAACATTTAGAAGAAAAACAATTAGAAGTTTCTTTTGTTCACACAACATGGAACATTCCATTAAGTTAAGAAAGCAAAGTAAATTTCAACGAATAAAATGTAGATAAAGCGTGTAGCCGACTACTAAACACAAGAGCGGTACTCTCTTCCCCACCAAATGTTTTCATTTCTCTAAACGCAGACAAAATTAAGATTGTAAGGAATTTTTCTATAGACTTAATAACAAAATAAATAAATTGCAAAGTTTTGTATTCATAAAACTTATGTTTAAAAAGGATGTATTTTTAGAATTGTTGTATTGTGAATAACTATTTTTCCAACAGCTATGCTGTGAATGTAAATTATTTTCAATACAATATTTAGGATTTGTCACTCTACCCTCGTTATTACCTTACATGAATATGTTTTCTCTTGCATTTCGTTGTGATAGATAATATATAACACAAATACTTTTGCTTATGAAGTCGAATAGTCAAATATGTGAATATGAATTTAAAAAAAAGCAATGGAGCAGAGAATTTAGTTACAAAACTTCCAACATTTTCAATAAAATAAATTTACAATATTAGAATGCCCAATTCTTACTTACTCAGAATTGCAGCAACCTCTAGTCGTGTATTGTTATCCACATATTTATTAATTTTAGTTTTATTTGTTTTTTCATTGTGATCTTTATTTTTATTACTAGTTGGATCTCGATTTTCATAAATAATGGCGGGCGCATTGCTTAGATTGACTTCAACCTTTGTGTGATTGATGCAATTTGCTTCGGTTTTATTAGCGTTTGAATTGAAATTTTTATTTTGATTTTTGGTTTTCATATTTTGTATGTTATTGTGGTTAGCCAATTTCCATGCATTACGCCATGAGTTGCGTTTTCTTTGCATGGTGGGCAACACAGGTGACATGGGCACAACTAAAGAAGATTTCTTTTCGCCATTAGCGCTCGGTTGCAGTTTAAAGATTTTCAAATTAATTGAATACTTGCTACTATCACGATAGGATGGTAATTTCATGGTTTTAATATTTTATGATTTTAGTTTCTGCTTTATGTCTTAATGTTTTAACGAGCTATGCGTAGCTATTTTTTAATATCACAGTTTTCTTGCAAAGTTAAAGCAAATTGGTAACTTAACTATTTACATTTTTAAAAGATTTTGATTTTATGATAACTTGTCCTAGTAAAACGTTCATTCCGTTTTTATATTTCCGTTAACTTGAGTTTAGTTCTTGAACGTAAAACAAGCGACTGATAGGGACGCCAACGTTAAGCCAACTAAACAAAGCGATAGCTCAAAAATTATTTTAGCAGAATTTGAAAATTTAATGCATATGAAATAAAAAAATCAAACGAACCGAACGATCGTCTGTTTATTGTCGCAAGACCTTATTAACATATTAAAAAATTAAAAAGAAAGCAAAAAAAAATTAAAAAAAACTGCTTGCTTACTAAATTTAACAAAAGCAGCTTAAATATTAGTTCAATAATCATTTCAAAGAGATTCATCGAGAGCGGAAACGCTTTAGAGAATAATTTTGTTTCATTACGTTTTCTGTTTTTTCTTCCAAAAAGAGATTAACAAGCTAGCTTAATGAAACAGAGTGCGTTTATACATATTAAACATATTTACAATCTGTAAGCAATGGCAAGGCAAGTGTAGAGGTGTGTGTGTGGTTTGTACGTAAATCGATACCCGCTATTTATCAATTTTATGTTGTTATTAAATGTGCATTAAATTCATCAGTATGCGAGTATGTGTCAACATTAATGTACTACTCGTGTATTCGATTTTGAGTTATAAATATGTACGTATACCTTAAATTATAATTTTATTTGATTTATTTTTCACTATCTTGATTTTTTTTCTGACTATCATTCCATCTATTTTGTTACTCAGCGAAAAATTTTTTTCAATTATTTTTTATTGCATATATTAATTAAATACTAATATTTTTTTTGAGTTTGTTATGATTCATCAATATATCAATATTAGAAAATAAAATCAATAAGAACTAACTTAAGTTAGAAACTAATAAACTGACAAAAGGAAATTAATTTTAAACGAGAAGTTCAAAAAAATTTCAAAATTTCATTAGCATTTGCTTATGCTTTGGTGTAAGTGATTATGAAATGCTGGCATAAAGCCATATTTAAATATCAAAACACTCAACTCTGAGCCGAATTTCTTTTTGTTTACTTATTAGACACTTCAAAATTTCATTTTTTATATTGATGAATACTAAATTGATTTATTTCGTTTCGATTAGAAATTCAATTAATTTTGGAACATTTCGGAACAATTTTACGATTATCCACTGTAATACGAATTTTCAATACTTTCATAAGTAATAATCAGATTATAAATGTCTGATGAGCGAAGTAATACGTAAATACGGAATTTTATTTTCACAAAGTCACTTTCAAGCAAATTATAACAAAAAGTAGGTTTTTGCAACAGTCTTTCCTTTCCTGCTTTAAAGACAGATATATGCAATTGTTAGGTTTTAGATAAGCATGCCAGCAATTGATAACAGTTCACAAAAATATGTTTCCAAGTGTTTTTTATTTAGCAATAAAAAATTAGTTTGATAAATAAGTAATAATATAGAACTTTTTCTTACTTAGGATAAGTAAAGTTTATATGTGGGGCATTCCACAAAACTTTGGATCATAGAAAACAAAGTATTTTTTCTGCTTTTTCCATACTTTGATACTAAAATTCCCGAATTCGTGTCCATTAAAGAAAATATTCGAAATTATTATTATTTATTTGATTTTATGAATAAATTCTAAGCCTAAAGTATACAAAGTAAGCACTGGCTACTATGACCATCGGCTTTCTATGTGCAAGTTACACAGGAAGTTTGGATTGTTTGATTTAAATAAATCTGCAAATTCTTGCGTCTAATTTTTTAACCTTTTTTCTTTTAATAATTAATACATTTGTTGGAGTTCTGAGGTTATTTTATATTAATATTTAATTTTCAATATTGCGCTAGTTATAGCGAAATGTTAGCTTCTTCAAACAAATCTATTAATTATTAAATCTTGAAATGTTGTCGCTTTCAAATTAAGATATATATATATATATATATATATATATATATATATATATAAGATATATATATATATATATATATATATATATATATATATATATATAGATATATATATATATATATATATATATATATATATAAGATATATATATATATATATATATATATATATATATATATATATATTATGAAAGTTCTAAAACTGCTATTTCTTCCAATTTTTATTATTTTTGTAACGAAATCAATCAGGAATTAAGGCGTGTAAAAATAACGTCGTTTTTTTAGAATATTTCCTAAAAAATTATATAAATTCAGAAATATGTATAGTGTAAATTTTCAGAAGTTTCTCAAAAAATAATATACAGACGTAGGAAGATTTTGGGTGAAAGTATGGTAAAATACATCACAAGACAATATTTTAAGTCTTTTTTGAATTTGATCAATACAAGATTCATTGTCCCTTCTTTGCGTTGAGTTTTACAATATAAGTTCCTTAATTTAAAACGATCAGTTTTCTTTGAAATTATTTTTAGTTTATTTCTACTGCAATTTGAACATTGCAGTGATAGGATATAGAACCATTTATGCCGGCATGGTGAAAATTAGAAAACTCCTACACGTGTGCACATAAGT
Source organism: Linnaemya vulpina (assembly GCA_963675445.1). Classification (NCBI taxonomy): domain Eukaryota; kingdom Metazoa; phylum Arthropoda; class Insecta; order Diptera; family Tachinidae; genus Linnaemya; species Linnaemya vulpina. The sequence continues at coordinate 86,443,239 of OY776278.1, read as the reverse complement.
ATGTACATACATAGTATACAGCGCACATGTGCAAAGAAAAACACTTTGCCATGCATGAAAAATGCATGTGAAAAACCTTTATCTAAAAATTTAATCTTTTGTTGAATCACAAAGAAAATTTAATTGAATATATGCTTGTATGCAAAATACGAGTATGGCACTTTAAAAACTAAATTAAATGTTATTATGGATAGATGTTAAAATTCAAAGACCATACACACCTTTGGCCAATTGTCTTTTGAGCGATGCAGCATCTTCTGCCTGTTGTTGTTGCAGTTCTGATGACATGTTTCTTTGTTTTTCAATTTCGTTTGCCTCTGTTTTTTCAATAGATCACTTCCAGAAGAGTACGGGTTTTACGGCATACAGTCTTTTTTCTTTCGGTTAGATTTTGGTATATGTACTTACGAATGATGAATCAGCTTGAACCTATTCCACAATGTAATACACTTCTTGATGTTTTTCTCACAGTGCCGATTGAAGATCTATTTATCTTTGTGTATCTGTTGCGTATCATCCGACTAAATAGAAAGAAAAAAAATTTTTGCAAACACGAGAACGGCAGACATCAACTGAATAAATACTTCAGGTTTGCAGCGAAATTTACGTGGAATGTGTATTTCGATTTGAGTTTCTTTTTCCGATATTTGGTATACTCTTTGTTATTAATTACTTTGGGCATGTACAAGAAGCCAACAACAAACCGCACAGAATATGGCAAAAACCAAATGTATCAATTATCAAATTTAGTTGGTATCTTCAACACTAAGAGAAATTACATTAGAAACAGCTGTTGTAGTGTCTGCAAAAAACAGTCTGGCAATGCTGTTGGTAATGCTGCTATGAACAGAAAGTGACATTTGAAGCAACACTGAATTTATTGAGAATATATGCCACAGATGGCGTTTTATATGTTATAAAGTTTTCTCAATTTTATAAATGCTTAACGGTTGCCTTTCTGATTTAAAACATTTAACGGAGTGCGATATATTTTTTTATAATTATACTGTAATATTCCTCCTGCAAAAGAGATCGTCCTGTGTGACTCAATCGTAACATCATATAATTACTAACATCACTATCGTTTGCACTAATTACAATTCAAATATGGCACCAGTTGTCTATCCTCAATTCACAATTGCACATAGCGGTTGTGGGCTTTGATAGAAAAAGTAAATTTCGTAGATGGCGCCCTTTTATCTACAGTCCGTGCAATGGTTTGTGTTTGAAAACAGACCATACTTGTCTATGACGTTGCCTATAAAATTTATATTTAATATAAATTAGTATTTATTATATTATTGATATTTAATGTAATTTGGGTTGATTAGAATTGATTTACTATTACAATTCACCTTCTGTAAAATAATTAAACTTATTTTAAGGCAGAAGGAAGAGTACAACTGCAAATACTTTTTAACCAAATGCATGCTAATATGTTTTATGATGTCTGGTCTTCTTCCATTGTGCATATATAAATGGTACTGTGAATTTGTACTTATGTTTGTGTAGACATTTGTATGTAGGTGTGTATGTGTGCATGTGTGCTTGTACACATTGCCATTGTTCTCTTGTTGTTGTTACTTCGTTCTAAGAGTCCTTCTGCCATTTTATCTGTGCAAAAGAAACAAATTGTTTAGCTCAACAATGCGACAATGACAATACGACAATTGTTTTGAAGAGTAATTAAAAACTTGCTGCCTAAATACACGAATCTTTTATTATACATCTATTTAAGAAAATACTTGTGAAATGCCAAAAATTAGGAAGAAGGGAAGTGCTGCGGATATTTTTTAATTTTATTATTTTATGATGCTGTTTTTCCTGCAAAATAGTCAATAGTTGCAGTTGTTATTATTTAATACCATAAAACTAAACTCCTTTTGAAATTTGTAGATGTTTCTATTTAAAAAAATACATATTCAAGTATTTAGTTTATGCTTTATTATAGTGTCATTAAGAGTTAGAGGCGCGAGAATAGTAATAAAAATGCACGTTTGTACATGCAAACATATACATTCGCATGTTGTGAATGTTTATATTGTTTGTATAGAACTCGTAGGCTTCTTAGCCTTGTGGAGCATAAACAAACGAGTGAAAAATAGATTTACGTGAAGAAGTATAGAAATATACTGATTAGGAAGGGCGCGCACATCTTCAGCCTGCAATCATACAAATCCAAGTAATTTTCAAGAATTAAAAAAATCACAGTCTGCCTTAAACGTTGCACGCAGATTGAAAACTCTCTCTCTCTCTCTCTCTCTCTCGTTGAAAATAAAGAGTGCTTTTAAACTAGTTTCGCTGCATACATTTGCAGGAAAGTTTGCATCCACAAAAACAATTTCCGCAATGAAAAAGGGCAGTGTCACGCCTCTTGCAACTAACTGATCAAAATATAGCACAGATTTTCTTTCAGGGGAAACTCACAGATTTGAGAAATCTGTTAATAATCTTAAATAGAGAGACTCTCAAATCCACAAGTATTTATGTACTCACACACACAGGCAGATGCATGCATGCATGTGCATCGTATGTTTGCGTGAGTATGGAATTCATAAAAGCCTCTGTTCAATATGAATTCACATCATTATTCAATCTGCATGGAGAAGGTGTAACAATAATTCCGTGCAACACATTTGCAGTTGCTTCCACTTTTCTGCAATCTGTCGTGGCACTGATGGAATCAATGATTTGTGAAAAAAGACAAATTAAAATTTAATTTCGCTATTTACAAGACAATCAAATTGAAATGAATGTGGGAACAAAATCTTGTGCAAATGCCAATAAACGTGTTCAGATGCGAAGACGATGCATTTCTTAACACTGAAAATCTCTCTGAAGGCATCATAATTTGAACGTGTTGAAGCGAAGTTAAATAATATAAATTTTTTTCATATCAAAAATCATATTTTTTATTAAACTTATAAATCATGCCTAATTTAACCCTTTTGAATTGAACGCTAAGCAAATGTAACCCACACACACACACACACACACACTTGCAAGAGTGCACATGCAAAATCCTTCAATATTTTCGAGAGCATTTACGACAAATCTTGCATTTCAATGAATAAATTTATTAAGAAAACAATCAATTAAACTTAACTCGATGTTTTTTTATTTTTTATTTTATTTTTTGAGTGCACAAAGATTCATGTGAACTTTCTGTTCCCGTAAAAAGGGGTTTCATTTATTGCAAAACCCACGTATGGCATTTGTTAAGAGGAAGTTTATGCCAGTCAGTCACTCAGCCACTTGGAAAAAAAGAAATGGCAAAATTTATGGATGTTGTTCGAAAAGGAATGTGTTGAATTTTTTAATGCCAATGATTTCTTTATTCAATTTTTCTTTCTCGCTTATTTTTTTTCCATACAAACTTACGAAATGCGCACATGTAAACTAAAATGCTTGTTGTTGAAATCTAAACGGGCCACTTAAAACTACGATGACAAGAAATGAAAAAAAACTTAATTGTTTGCAGCAAATTAAAAAAAAATTTAATTTAGTGGTGTTTAAATCAAAATTTACCCCGCATTCATAAAAAATTTAAATGGATATAAAATCTATTTAAAGAAATTTTTGTACATAAAATAAAATATATCTCAAACTCATATATAATTTTATGAATTCGGGGGTTAATTTAAGGAAGTGTTGCTAAATATTTAAAGTAGACCGAATCAGTTTGGACCAGAACTGCATAGGCAATCCCACATGTTTTGCTCGTTCGCTATTAAATTTCGGTATTAATTTGTGTACGCGCATGCGTCTTTAGAAGTACTTTCTGTTTCTCAATTCGGCTCTTTCATGAACCTCTTCTATAGTGTGAACAGGTACCGAAGAGGGAAGGGGACCGAATCTGGTGCATACGGTGCTGTTGTTTTGACTAAAAAATTCCAAATAAACTATGACGAGTGAGCGGTTGCTTGTCGTGATGCAAAAGGACGTTCTCTTTGCATGCATCTCGCGACCGGCGCATAATTTTAAGGTAATAAACAGTGACCCGGACTTCTAAAGCACTACCCCACAGCAATTAAAGAAATCAGTGAGTGCAGTGACTTCTTGGCTCTTCCATTGAGGCAAATTTGAACTGCCAACGACGTTATTCAACAATTTGTGACCGATTCTCAAGCGATGGGTGCTCTGGAAAGAACTTCGCTGCCACACGTTCCATATCCAAAATTTCCGATGTGACGAAATTCTCAGTAACTGCTTTAATATTAATTCGAATGCCCGAAATTGATGTGCTGGATTATCCAGGACGAGTGCCATCATTCAAATTTTTTTCATCCTCTTCGAAAAGCTTCTCTCAGAGCTCAACCACCGTGTGTCACTCTTCAATTCATCAATTTGATTTTTTACAAAAAATTTCATGCCAATTCTTTGACCAATTTTTTCCAATTTCAGCGAAAAACCGCCGAACAAGGGAAACACTTCTAAATTTTACAACTCTCACAAAGAAAATAAATACGCTACGAGGAGTGTTTGTTAGCTCCGTCCCGATTTCAACAATTATTTATTTTTTGCCAAATAAGCCTATTGTTTTTCAAGCTCTTCTTAGATTATTATACTTAGTCCATGGTTTCTTAAAATTTTCTTGCAAATAATATGCTTCCTCAAGGCCCTCAAAATAGGCGCTTGGTTCGGCTATGGCCTCTTTATTCCAGCCAAATTTGTTACCGCCGAGCTCTTCTCTTCAGGTTGGCAACTGTTTAGAATTTTTGCCTCCCCCTGTAACCGCGCCTGATTATAGAACACCGTGACACATCCTTGTTTTTTTTAAATTCAAACGGACTAATTTTTTTGTCGAACTCTGTTATGAAATCATTTAACCTTTTCGGCTACAAACTTAAACATTTTTTCAATTCAATTATGAATACATAAATTTGTTTCAATAAAACTCTTATTTTAAAATTAACTTTTTACAGGCCATTGATTGCAATCGCCACAAAAATAAATCTTAAAATGTTTTTTTTTTTATTAGCTTTAACAAATTTTATTTAACAACGCATTTGGCAGAAAAAACCTGAATAAAAGTTGTGATTTTACAAAAAAAATTTTTTTTTGCAAAATTTAACTTTTCAGCTTTTGTCCTGGTTCAGTCGCTTATTTCCAATTTTATTTTCGCTTCTCTCGCCTTTTTAAGGGTTAGCAAATTTATTTATTTTTTATTTTTGCTTAATTGTTGTACACTATTTTAGTTTTGTCAAGTACAGCGTGTATTTATTACTTTAATTTAAATCATTTTCCAAAATTTAGTTGAATTATTTTTTTTTTTTCGGTAAATTCAAGTACGCACTTCTGTTATTATTGAAGTGTCATTAACTCGTTCCTCAAAATCCCACGGTGTGTTTATGACCACAATCACAATGGGGTAGTATTTAATGGCAATTATTTGAAAGTAGAATAAATGTGGAAATAAATACTCATGCATGCACACACACACATACTAGTTTATTTATATAAAAGTACTGTAAATAGTTCAGACATGAAATTATTCATAAATTCAGAATTTTGCATTGAAGTCGCACTCGAACACGACTGTAACAGAAAGCTGAGCACACGATTTCCGCTTCGTATGTGTTCTTCTTCTTCCAGAGGTTGCTTTAAAACAAAATGAAATTTAAATGAATTATTAATTCATAAATAAAATTGAAAAAAATCCCGTCTTAAACATGCACTTGGATGGACCAAATAAAATTTGTAAAGCGCAGAACTAACAGGTGGTGCGCACTTCCATGCGGACTTCTTCGGGCAACAGCATTAAAAAAAATACAAACGGATGGATAACCTCTCCTTTTGTCCCAAAAAATGGTAAAAAATGCATTTTCTTAAAACAAAATGTAGCGAAAATTTTTACTCTCTCAAATAAAGGAAAAGGGCAGTTGTATGGTTATAATCAGGGTTGTTACCTCAGTGCTTTTCGCACTATTTCAAGTGCTTTTTCGATGCCTCGACAGGAAAAATTTTAAAGTTGTTGCTGGATGCTTTTGAAATTTTATTTTGGTGCTGTCTTGCACAAGACCTCCCGCTATCGCACAGAATGAAATCACCTACAAAATCGTTTCTACAGTCAAAGTTTACTTCGTCGGAGCTGTTTCGATTTGTTTCCAAAATTTCTTTCAATTTGTAATAAAGCAGCCAAGTAGTACAACTCTGCGAAAAAAATAACATCCAAGTACTTATAAATACAACCTATTAATATTTGCCTGCTTAAAACCCTACTTTGGATTATCCAATTGTTGGTAATTATCCTTCGCTTTTTTGTGTTCCATCCATTTTGCTTCCTTCTGAATCTGACGTTACAAACTTTAGGCTAATGAAATCTGTGGCAAAAAATATTTTGAGCAAATTTTTTTGTTTTATTTCTTTTCAATATCTGCTATTTCCATATATCTCGAAATCTGTAAACTTTTCTTTATAAAACTTTCAAATCATTTTTACTTCTGCAAATTCCTATTATTAATTCATATAAAAATTTTAAAGTCAGTGCTTTTGATATAAAAATGTTCACAACACTGCTAAAATAAATTAGGGAACTTCAAGTACAAAAATACGATAATATTTTAATTTTATAGAATAATTTTTTTTTTATAAAACTTTGGAGTCTTGAAAGAGCTGCGCCTTTTATTCTCTCAAAACCTCGAAATGACTTGTAAAATAAATGGAATTTGATAACATTAGATACTTAGAACACTTAAGATATTTTTGGTTTAACAGCTGTTCACGATATGGCAAAGTTTGTGTCTTTTGAAAAAGTTTTCAAAACCCCGAAAAACAAAAAAGTTTAAAAATTTTCCTTTTTAGATATCAAGAAGCTTAAATATAACATTTGTTTGTTAAAGTCACTGATTTTATTCAAAATAAAAACAATATTATATATTTAGTAGAGTTAATCCATAATTGTGAATTATACATTCATTCATCATAGTCACTTTTGTTGCCCAGTCCGATCGAAAGTCTCCTTGAGATGTCCAGATCAAATGTCTGTTATCTGTCATTTCATCTTCCTGGTTTTGAATTATTTTCAAAATATCGATTTTTGTTTAGTGTAAATCGCGGCAAAGAATTTACAAAAGTGCATAAATTTATGGGTACAAAAAGTTAAAAAAAAACTTTTGCTATGGCCAACGAAATCTATAATAGAAATCAGTTTTTAATAAGTACAGAATTGTATGAGAATAGAGTGCACATAAACACCCACATCCAGACACACATACATACATACCAGTGCATTGTTTTCATTTTGCCAAGAGCGAAAGGACAAATATGAGTATTTGTTGCAGGACAAACAAAAGCTCAATGACAAAAATTAATGTGAAAGCATGAGCACGATAAACTGTGCAAAATTGAAATCACAATAAGAAAAAAAGGGAATTTTTATAACACAAAATAGGGATACATTGATTGCAGTTGGCTCTCTCCCTAGACATGAATTCGAAAATCACACACACACACACACACACACAACGAAGAGGACATAATGAGATGTGTTACAACATGTATGGCACATCCATCCCCGCATGCCAGTTAACTAAAAATTATACTTTCGCAAGGTGTGTGCGTGTGCGTGTGTGTGTGTGTGGGTTTTAAATAACCGTTGGTACCTAAATGTTGCATATTTATGTTGCCAAATATGCTTGTGTTTGTGTGTGTGTGTGTGCATGTGCGTTTGTATAATGCCAGCTTTTGCGCACAAAACAATGACAACAAAAGCTCCCACACCAAACAGCCATTGTGATTGGCTCAATAGCTCTAACACAGACACACAATTCGCACACTGCCAAAGAGTGCAATAACGCCAATGGCAATACAATACATTTCCAAGATGAACGAAAAGAAGCAACCGAAGAATAAGAGGAACTACAACAACAACAACAACACTAACAAAAACAACAACTATTACTACTCGTATAATAAGCAAAAACAAAAGTCAAGCCAACCAACCCAACCGTTTATTAAAATGTGTATACAAAAGTGTGCCTGGGTGTAGATACGTGTGTGTGTGTGTGTGTGTGTGACTAACCAAAGTTGGTAAAATCTTAAAGCACTCTCGCTTCCCCAAATAGTTACACACACCTGCATGCATACTTCTGCGGTTGTGTGTGTCTCAGTGATGGAAATCTTGATTCAAGCGTACTTTTTGTGGTACATTTTCCACGTCGTTGGTTTGTTCCAAAACAAATCAATTTAAAAAGAAGATCAGTTTATTTTTGAATTTATGAAAGAAAAGTTAAAATTAAAAAAAAAAGATAAATAGACTATTTAGAAATTTTCTTGCAAAAGGCTAAATTTTCCCTGCCTTCTTGTCAATAGTTTCTATATAGTTTTGTATATAGTTTATATATAGTTTATGAATATAACATTTACTGAAAGTGTTTTAGTTTTTGTGTATTTGTGTGACCACAAATTAAAAATGGTACCTGAATTGTGTAAAAAGTACATTTTGTTTTCGAAGTCCATACTGTTTTACATCCCTGGTGTGACTGTCCCGCAAATGTGGCTCTAGAACAGGGATGCCAGATAATTTAACATTTGTGTAACTGTTTCAAAATTGTGTTTGTATTTCAAATGTGGGCGCTTAGAAAAACATTGTGGCAAATGTTTTAAGGAAATCGGCTAAACTCAATGTTTTTAGTGCTGATGCAGCTTCAACAACTACTAATTGGCTTCTAATCCTCTGTGGCCACATAATTTATTTAAAAGCATCTGGAAAGAGATGCTACGATCAGCTGCTGACAGCAGTGAAATAATTAACTTTATGATGCGAATGTGGTTAAGAGGAAGGCGATCAAGAAAATGCCAGTTGGAATCGAAGAAATATCCTTAAAAAAGAAATTAAAGACAGCAACTTCTTGCAACTTAAAGAGATATCCTAACATTAATTGTTAAGTATTTTGTTTCTTCAGGAATTTACGTGTTTCAGAGATGAGCTGGATGTACGAAGCAGAAGACATTCTTAAAATAATACAGGAAGCAAATTGAAAATTTCATATAAAATAATGTACGGCAACTGCATTTCAAATAAGTGTGTAAGTGTATATAAAGAGTTTCACTGGATGGGTATTATAATTCTCCTCCTATCTAATTTTGTTTTTTAAATTATAAACAAAACTTTGCATTGCACTCAGTGCCAACAAAAGCTTTAAGGAAAAAAGTAATTTTCTATAATCAAAACTTCATTTCTGTGCACGAGTATGAGACCTACACGTGCATCTGTGTGTGCCATGGGTTGTTCGTCAAAATAGATGTTTGTGCATGCGAACATGGGGAGATATTGTTAGATTACAAAGTAGGCACACAAAGAAAGAGAAGAACGCCAACACACTCATCTATGACAATTGGAAAATAAAAGCTATTAGCACAATCAAACAAACAGGCTCTTATCTGCATACATTGACGGTAATACAGTGTGGAAATGCATCGCATGTAGCCATGCTACTCATACTCATGCACCAAAGGCGAATGAAAAACAACGGAGAACAACAAAAACGAGATCTGAATGGAATGTGTTGAATTCGTCCATAATTCGAGTAGCAGGAAAGTCCTGTTTTCCTGCTTTATTTTGTTGCTGTAATAAACAAAATGAACTTTAACAACAAACAATTGCAGCTCAACATATTCCAACGTGAGTTCGATGTGGAGCACAAAAACAACTCAATGCCATTTTACTCTGTTCTTCAACAACAACAAGCACGCTGCCATTGTATAGAACACACCTCTCAATGATGATGGTACAATGCGCACAAAAGTCTCAATGCGAGATGAACAAAGATCGACGGCTGCATAAAAACCAACCAAACAACGCATACAATACCAATAACAAGAACAACAACAACAATGAGGGATACCTACTCCTATCTGAACATATACAGGACATGCACACCATCAAAAACACATAAAAAAGAAGAATGATAATAATGATGGGGAACAATGAGAGCAAAAAGAAAGACTACACTGCACAACACTATCAGCGTATTAATTGTACACAACCATAACGAACACATGCACAAAACACAAACCTATTCTCTGGTCAAACAAAGCCAAAACATTTACTAACCCAACGAACAATGCCGTCCTTTTCTACCACTTTCATACGACGCACAACTCACTTTCATTCTTATTCTATCGCTCTTTTTGTGTAGACCCCAGACGACCGGTGAAAAAAACTCAAGCCTTCATTTATAGGGAGTAGACAATAATAGTTGGAACATAAATACTGAGAATTCAGCTGCTTTATTCAGCGCACACACACAAACATACAGAGCACGAGAGAATAATGGAAGCATGCTGCAAGAGAGTAAGAGAATTGGACAAAAAACAAACAAAAAAATATTTGGCTGGAATCGTGTCAGTAGTTGGTAAATGTGTGATTACATCAGTTAGTAAAGAGCTGTTGAGGAGAGCAGTAGTGTTATGTGGAACTGAAAAGAAACAATAAAAATAAACGTACAAAAAGAAACAGTAAATCGAAAAAGAACATAAAAAAGACAACAAACACAGAAAAGAATCAGCAGTCGCACCATAAAAGACTGTTTGTTGCTGATGAATAGTGATTATTGAGTTGAAGTAATAAAACAAGAGAAAATAAATGATAATAAACGGCTAAAGAAAGAAAAGTGTTTTAAAAGTCTAACAATTGCTTGCCTGTACATAAACATGGCAGCCCTGTCGTCGCATCCAAGCTATGGGTTTCATTTAGGAGGTCAAGGCTTGGATATACCCACTCCCGGGGATTACGCTCCTCAAACCTCTATCGGCCCCTCCGACATGGACATAAAACGAGTGATGCATTTCTCACAAAGTGGCAGCTTGGCTGCCATATCTGCGGCTATGGGAGGCTCCCCCGTAGGAGGACACAGTGCCAGCAACGGCAATTCCATTATGGGCACTGCCAGCATGGGGCACATGGTGGCACAAAATCACCACAACCACAACCTTCACAATCACATGCAAAATGCCGTAGGCCAACAAACGCATTCTCCCAATTCTTCAATAGGTTCGGCTGGGAGCATCGGGAGCCAGGGCTCCCTTAGTTCCAATATGCACAATCTACATGGCTCAGGCACCCAAGTAGGTCATCACCATCCCACCTCTCCTGGTCAAGAGGGACACATCAAACGACCCATGAACGCCTTTATGGTTTGGTCTCGCCTTCAGCGCCGTCAAATAGCCAAAGATAATCCCAAAATGCACAATTCAGAAATCTCCAAACGTTTGGGTGCCGAATGGAAACTCTTGGCTGAAACCGACAAACGTCCATTCATCGATGAAGCCAAACGCTTGCGAGCCCTACACATGAAGGAACACCCCGACTACAAATATCGTCCACGCCGTAAACCTAAAAATCCTTTGGCCCAGGGACCGCAGGCCGCTTTACAGATGCAAGCCAATGGCCAGCAAAAGTTGTGTAACAATGGAGCCCCCGGTTCTGGCTCATATAACCCCTTCCATCAATTACCTCCTTACTTTGCTCCCACTCACCACTTGGATCAGCCATATCCTGTGCCCTACTTTGGTGGCTTTGACCCTCTAGCGCTATCCAAACTACACCAGACTCAGGCTGCTGCCGCTGCTGCTGCAACAAATCAAACGCACAATCTTCATGAGGCCCAAAAAGCTCCCCAACTACCTCCCACCACTTTAAGCAGTTTTTATTCCGGCATTTACTCGGGCATCTCAGCTCCCTCTCTATACGCAGCTCATTCCGCCAACGCTGCTGCCGCCGGCCTTTATAATTCCTCCTCCGCCTCATCGCCGGGCTCCTCACCGGGAACTGCGACACCCAACGGCATGGATATACAAATGGACAACGCTTTAAGGAGACCTGTACCCGTTTTGTATTAAAAAATCTCGCGAAAAAAGCCCCTCTCCCTGACCTAAAACAAAAGAACTACCAACCAGCAGCTGACGTTTGAGCCAACATCCCCTTTCCCCCATTCAACTTCCCGAATGAAGAGTGTTTACTGTAAATGTATTTCTAAGTATTTCATAGTTTAATTAAGAACATTTTTAGTTTCTAAGAACTAAAATTAAATTGTTTGTTGTTTTGTTTTTATTTTCTTTTCTTTTTCTCCATTTGCCCCGTACTTCTCTTTCGTTTTCATTCCTGCACAAAATTGCGCAAACAACTTGTAAATATTTTATTTACAAACTTCCATTATTCAACAGAAAGTATTATTTAAAAGTAACTAACAGATTTAAAAAGGAAAAATAAACAAAAATATTTAAATGAAAAAAAAAAATCAATGGAAAAATTAAAATTTCTTAATTGTATTGATTAGATTACGGCTGAGGTCAGTGGCGGAATAAAATTGCAAAGAAAAAATATGAAATTTATTTCATTAATTTCTGGTTTTTTTCTCTTAAAGTGAAGCGATATTCTACGGCCTTTTTTAATTGCTGTTCGCAGAAAGTGTTTGTTGTTTTTTATTTCTTTGTTTTCCCAATCCTTTTTTACGTTTTTGGGTTTTTCAACACGTGTGTCGGTGGTCTGGTTATTGAAAGATATTCGGAGAAAGAAATATTTCAAGTTAAATACCGCTGATTACAACAACTGTTGTTGTTGATAATTTCTGCTTCTACCGGATCGTACGTAAATAGTGAACAAATCGCACCAGGGCCTTGACGGACGGCAGACAAACTCAGCTCGGCAAATATTAATAATAAAATAAAAATTCTTAAAAAATAAAATAAGGTTCTTAAAGTACGTCCACACTTGTCGAATATTTGCCGGAAAAAGCGTAACCACTAAATATTAATGGAAAGTATTTTGATTCAGATGCCTGTTTGTTGAGTCAAACAGTTTGATAAGCAAATAAAGCTGCAATGTAATTGTTGTCTGTATTGTTAATAAACATAGCGCCAGCTGAAATGGAAAACCACATAACCAACATACAAAAAAATTATGTTGCTTCATCAACTATTTTGTGTTGCAACATTTAACGCATTAAAACAATTAATTAAAAAGGGTTTTTAATATAATAGTACAATGACAGTATGTCAAATAGTTAATTTATTAACAATTAAAATGGGAATTTGAATTTACATACACATTTATTAGTTGCGTAGTTTTGAGTTTCAGCTAACGATATATACAGTAGAATAGCAGTATATATAAGTGTCATAGTCTACTACACTTATTATAATGTGATTTTTTTAAATCATTTGTGAGTTTTCAGTTAAATTCTCAAGTGGTTTATGAAAGTCTTTTTGACAAGATGAGAAGTTTGTAACTTTTCAAAACTGTGCTTGAAGTCTACTGATGATTTGGTAAAAAACACCAATGAAATGCATATAGACCCACCCCACAAATATGTACGTTTCATGTTGAGAAAAGTTGTTTTTTAAAAAATTCTTTCAAATAATTTTCTTCGTGTAAAACTGTAGAAACTGCGAGTTCACTACAATTTTTACAAATTTTAACTGAAATTTATTATCAATTTTATCTTAACTATTGTGCTCTAACGATTTGTTCAAACTTGTAAATAAATATCCGTGTCTACCGGTTAAATCACGGACAAGAAAAGGCAGCCTTGAGGAATCCATGGTTTCAGTGTCTTTTAAAGCCCGTCTAAAATTTATTAAAAAAGCCACAGTAAAATTAAAATGTATGTGCGTATTTGTTTCATCACCTTTTTATAAAAAAAAACTCTCACATATTAACATATTTAAAAAGAAAAAGAAAAAAAAATATCAGTTAATATGTGTTTAGTAGCTGGAGTTGTCTAAAATTAACAAAAAAAAAGCAGAAAATTTTATTCGATTTTATTTGCGTTAATGCAAAGTGCTGATAGACAAGTAAATATTCGAAGTTGTTTTTGTTTAAATATCAAATTTTATAAACTTATTTGGCAAATAAAATACGCTGGAAATACGAGCATAAATAAACATGGAAATTACACCATTTCCAATAACCAATTTCACAGCGTAAAAGAGGTTTGAAATATAAATTGGAGAGGGAAGAAATCTTTCGATTGTGTGAGGAGTTTCACGCCAACAAACGCCACTCTCAGCTCTTTGAAAATAATAAAAAATATCGTCACCGTAACGCTTATCAGTTTTATTTAAAAAAAATCACAATTTTATCATTTCGTTAGTTTTTTTTTTCTCTTAGAAAATACAACTCATTTTCTGACTTTTGTTTAGTCCACAGAAAATAAAAGTTATTTCTTGACTTTTATTTATTTCACAGGAAATAAAAGTTATTTCTGGATTTTTTATCTCGCTAAAATTAATATTAACCGATTCCGTGCAAAACTGTGATTTAATAAAATACTTATAAAAGTCAAGAAATCAGTTTTATTTTCTGGCGAATAAGCAAAAATCAAGAAATAACTTTTAGTTCATGTTTGAAAAATAAAAGTCAAGAAATAACTTTTATTTCATGTTTGAAAAATAAAAGTCAAGAAATAACTTTTATTTCATGTTTGAAAAATAAAAGTCAAGAAATAACTTTTATTTTGTGAGGAATGAATAAAAATCAAGAAGTCACATACAACAACATATTTACCAATACAAGTATAGTAATTACTGTGATTTGGCCAAATATATTGTGGGCTTAAAAAGTGAAGTGTAGGGAAGTGCCGAGTTTGTCGCGTTTCACACTGTGAATCTTTTGCTCCGGCATTGCTTCTGTTGAGTCAGGCTAATGAAATAGAAACATTCTTATTTCGCTCCATTTATAGAAATAAACTAAAGAGCTGGTACAAAAAAAGTTTGAGCTCTTGAAAATTATTTATTAAAAAGTTAAATTATGTCCAGATCATGATTTAAGTTCGCAACTATAATGAAAAATTCGTAGAAAAAGTTTTATTCAATCCAAACCATTTATGAAAATTTATATTCGTTGTATATGAGAAAAGAAAGAAAAACTTCCGAACTTCCATAAACATCCGGGTCAAGTGATGAAATAGTTCAGCAACCGGCAAGTAAATTTAAAACGAATCACTTCGATTATTGTGCGACGCGACGTGAACAGGACACCACAAATAAAAATAAACACGTCATTTAAAAACTGCCTTGAGTTGTCATTAAAAAGCCGTCTTAAGGACTTTAATCCCTCCTTCCTATTTCCTCTCACAGCTTGACAAAACACAACTTCAAATTAAATCTGAATTCCAGGACGAGCAACGCAGTGTGCGCGATCTTATATCCTTTTTGTTTGCAAATCCTTAAAGGTGTGATGAATACAAACAATATCGCTTACACAGACTCGCCTTTGCCATTTACTCGGCCACAACTTATTTGCTGCCAAGGGAAATTTGTGAATGTTTTCTGAAAAAGATAAGGATAAAGATTTAAAGTAACATTCCGTTTGGGTAAATTTCACAAATCAGGAAAGCGAAAAGATCACTTAACATTTCCTCATGTTTACAAAATTAATTTTCTACAACAATTAAAGTTTAACCTTTGGCGTAGCCTTTATTGCTTTATTGCTTCTCTTGAAATTTGCTCTACCTGCCCTCCAGTTCCTTTTGTGTGTGTGTGTGTGTGTGTGTGTGTGTGTGTGGTTGTGCGTTTTTATGGCGTTTAAGTTGAATTCGGGTTCGCTTTAAATTCCGTCTTACCTGCATAATTTGTACTAAATTCCTTTTTTAGTTGTTACTTAGTGTCGTTAATACCACGATTAGCGCTGGCTTAATTCATGTACTAGTGCGAAATGGAAAAAGGTTCAAGGCTTAACCTACTCCGGGTGTGTTAGCGACTTTGGGTTTTTTAAATAGAATCTCAGTGAAAATTTCAAACCGAACCGTCATGGAAACTTGAAATATTTTTTAACCCGCACACGTTTTAGGAGATACTTTAGACCCGAAATTAGTTCGATAACTATTTGAAAAATATATTTAAGATTTACTTTTGCTGCTTTCGAAATTCGAAAGATAAAAACAAACATTTCCATTCCAGGTATCCATCCCACTTGCGCTCTTCGGGGATAAGTCGGCTTCAAACAGTTTCCTCAAGTTACTTGTTGTCATCCTAAAGAAATCCTGCTGAAATACGAAATCTTCGTCCTCGTTTGTGTTAACTGCGAACTAAAATTAAAGCGGTAAGTCAAATTAATCCTTTAATTAATCGTTTTGAAGTAGAAACATAATTTGCATAGTTTTTGTTTTGTAAATAATGAAAAACACGGGGTTTGATTTATTTGTGATATTCGTTTTCTTCAATATTTTATTTGCCACGTTTTTAATGTTTAAATTAGAAGAGTTTTTATCACAGCGTTGTGTCACGCACGCTACAAATAACGTAAATAACTTTAAAATTCGTAGTATTTAGCGAATTTCGCATGAAGTCTGATTTCTAAAAGAAATTATTCGTGTAAGAAAATTCTAAAATAAATTACTAACGGCGAATAAATTTTATTGGCTTTTTTTCAAAACCCACAAGCCATATGTGACGCACGTTACATAAGCTTTAATTGGTGAAACTAACCAGCTATTGGCCCCTTCCTATAATTACACTGCCCAGCAGCCAAATCCTCCTTTGAATAAAACTATGTGGACTATATGGATTTTGATGCGCTAAACTCGAATCCGTTTTCGGTTTTTTTCCATCAAGTCCAGATTTTTTTTATGGGCGTGGCAATTTTTTGCCTCTAAATTAGCCAGGCACTTAGACATATTTCACCCTAACTCGGGAACGAGTCATCCGATTTTCAAAGGTAAAACACCAGAAGATGTGTAACAATATTGTTTTTATTTTAGTCACATACAGTTTTTCTTTATCTCTTATCGTTTTGGAATTATCCAGAAATTAATCGAGAAAAAAAATTTTTTTCGTACAAAATTCGTAATATTTTTCAGTTTAAAAATTGAATTTGAAAAAATTTAAACCAAATATTCAACACTGTACTTTTTTCTAATAGTTACAGATCTTAGGAATTAAACAAGGCGTAAACCATAAAAATCGGCTGAGAAATTTAGATGTTATTTTCAATTTACCGCAGGTACCGAATGTTGTAATGCAACCAACCTTTTATATGTATGACGATAGCATTTCATTAGGTGAGCAGGTAAAGGAACTAAAGTGCAACGTCATTTTGCATGGTTCTTGGAATTAAAGATTATAATCTTTTTAGTATTTTTCATTAACCTGTAATTCTAAATCGAGAACATTAGGGTGATTCTAATGATCTTCTGATAATGAAAAACTTGTGCGATACTGGAAGTTTACAAGATAATTATCATCATCATCATCATCATCGAAATAATTATTTTTTATTACACGCAGAATGTGCCAATTTGAGGTTATGAATACCGGCTTAAAGCAGAAATATGGGAATTAATAAGGGAATAGCACGTCGGCAGACATCCGTTTTATTTTTTCAGAAAATTTTGAACTACATTTTGCAACAAATCTTCGTTTACCTCCTCAAATGCCATCCTTAAGAGCATCAGTTGTGTGTATTTCGTTCATATAAACCCGCTTTTCAAATCTCAAGAATGAGGCGGTCAGTTGAAAACGGGCCTCATCACTTAAAAAGATTTTGTTGAAAAATGCGTTGTTTTCTTCTAGTTATTCAAACAGCCCATTTCACAAATCAAAATCTTTGTTTCAGAGTGTAGCATTCCATAATTAAAAGCTCCCAACTTTTTACTAAAGAAATGGCAGCTCAATTCTTGACAGTTTATCAGGTTAAAAATTAATTAATTCTTCGCTCTTAATATTTGCAGTTCATAAAGATATTGTAAATTTATCGATTTGATTTTTCAATTGATAAATTTAATAAAAAATTTTTTTTAAAGGCCAAATATTTGCTGCAAAAAACGTAACCACTAATTGTTAATAAGCAACATTTTAATTCTGCGCAGTGTTTATTGAGTCAAACAGTTTCCAATTATGTGGGATTCTACGCTGCTGACTTTCTGTTATTTATGAAACTGTTTTCCTTAAGAAAAACTTATGAAAATTAAGATGTACATCTTCACTTTTTAGTGGTTACGCTGTTTTGGGCAAATCTTTGGCAAGTGAGACCGTACCTCAAGACATATTGAATTACTTGGGCGGTTTTCCTACCTCTAGAACAGCCATCCTCTCTCTCTCTCTCTCTCTCCCTCCTTCTCTTTATAATTGTGGCTATAAAAACGCTGGCCAAATTGTTTCGATTTTATTTGACTCAATTTCTTTATTTAATTATTACAAGATTCCAAACAACAACAGCGACCACTTCTTTTTGTACACAGTTAATGTAATTTCTCTTTGTTCCTGAAATGTGGCCAAATGTGTATTTGTTGTTGTTGTTGTTGTTATTGAAAGAGAAATAATATAAAGAACGTAACGAGAACCTTTTAATCAGCCCTGTTTAAGTGTCATTTATATAGTTTGTATTACTATTATAACAAGCATTATGACGATTATTACGCTATAATGACGTTAATGCCAATTATTCTTTAAATTACCAGAAACAAGAATCGAAATATGCTTTGAGTTAACCACACGTTAAATACGGCTGGGCAGCAACAGCAACAGCAACAGAAATGGAAACAGAAACAGAAACATCCACAGCAAATAATAACGAACAACGACAAAAATACCCCACTTGTAGGAATAATGAGGACCATAAAAACCAACAGAAATACAAAATTGTTACAAAAAACACCCTCTTGTTATTTCGACGTTGTTTGCTAAAAATAAAAATTGAATAAAGAACCCACACTTTGACTGTATTTACCAAATACGAATTATATTCGAAACAAATTGCTTAAGGGAAGTTTTCTGAAATAGGAAATTCGAGGAAGGCATCTTAGTTTTCCAGTTGATGTCGACCGCCTCCACTCGTAGAGCGCGCAGTGTGGTCGAGTACATATTCGAGCGAGCGTATACTTGAGCGTACTTGCCGGGTACTCGTATATGAAGTTGAAAGTTGACGGCTGTTAATGCCACAACTGTTGGGTATGGTGTGGTTAACGCTTTAGCACACTGTGAGCTAAAGGAAGCAGGCACGGACGGACGGACGGACACTGAAACTGGAAAAACATATTGTTAGTTTAAACACAAGTCTTTCATAACTTTTATTTTATAATGGTGTCGTCGTTTTGGTGACATTAGACGTCCTGGTGGTGGTGGCGCATAATACGAAGAAAGGGAATGAGGAGTGGGTTCGTGCTTGTGTCTGCTTTTTGAAACTACCACCGAAAAAACTTGGGTTTCAGCCAAACGGTGTGTTTTTGTCTCCCCAAAAGTCAATAATACCAAATCAATAAACCAGCCAGCCAACCAACGTTTCTTTCTACAACCTTTTAACTTTTCTGCTATAATTAGTATTTCATTTATTTCAAACAATCTTTCGCAGTAAACAGCAGTAATTAAGTTGTAATTAAAAGCACTCGAAAAGCTAAGCAATTGTAAGAGCGTTTCATTCCATTCTCTCTTTCTTCTTGGCTGTTAACGTTGATGGCGTGCTTTTGCTTTGTGCTTAATTGACATCACCGAACCATGATCATTTCAAGTTATTTTCTCTTCTTTTTTTTTCCTCTTTAACTTATTGCCTTCTAAAATAATTTAAACGAATTAATATGAAGTGCCAAATCATTAGTGGCTTTTAGCACGTTTGTCCACCTTCACGTTTGTTTGTTGTTCTTGTTTTTTTCTTTTTGAACTCTCCTTTTTGGGATTCAGTGTGGCATGAAATGCATCACGCTGCATATCATGCAAAAAGAAATGCTAATGATGTTGAGTACGAGTACTTTAACTGTGACAAATGATGATCATCCACGGCGTTACGAAACCGCAGCTTTGCCATCAACGTCAGAAGCAACTCAAAAAAATAAATGATAAATAAATTATATTTACAAATGTAAAACAAAGCTGATTAAAATAATTAATAGTGCTACACTTGAGCCTCGAAAAAAGAAAATTATTATGTAATTCTAAGGAAAACAAAATTTTTGTTTATTATATAAATGAAATTTTAATTATGTGCTACTTGATTTGTTTATTTTATGAAAATTTTTATTTTTGCTATATTAATATTTTTATAGGCTAATTGTTCTAACTTAGTTAAAATCTCAGAAAGACATGATGATAAATATTCCTAGGCACACAGGACTAAGCCATTCAACTAAGCCACCTAAACAGTGGTGATAAACACAATATACACATGAGCACTGAAGATGAAAGTGTTGCGACTTTCGAAAACAGCTGTTCTGCTCTGCTGTGTAAGTTGAATAAAATTGTTGTTGACTTTCCTGTGTGCCTAGGAATATTTATCATCATGTCTTTCTGAGATTTTAACTAAGTTAGAACAATTAGCATATAAAAATATTAATATAGCATGTGCTACTTCTTTTTTCCCAAAATCTTATTTAAAAAATTCAAATTGATCAGTTGAGGGGTTTTAGCTCGTTCCTAAGCGCATTTCACTGGGACTAATGCAGATCATCAGGGAACCTTTACCCAACATTTCCTAGAACAACTCGAGATATTTATTTCAAACTTCCAACTTAATAAATGGGAAGCCTAAAACAAATATCAAAGTCACAACAAGAACTCACTGATCAATTTCCTTCCTTTTTTATTTTCTCACGTCCCATTCTACAACTGGTTGGTCCTCTGTCGACTCAAATTGTAGGTGTAACAGAAATAAAGAACAACAACCAACTTCCCTCTAAGCAAAATACTCTCCAAACGTTGTAATATTAATTATAAAACAATACGGAATGCGTTTGAAACGATCATTTAATAAGGATCGCATTAAAGCATCATCCTTCGTCCCTGCTGTAGCAAAAAGTTTGCCCATGAAGTAAAAAACAATTTCTTTCTCAAGTCTTATTCTCTAAAAATGGTCGCTTTCTTTCCTTAGTTTTCGCACAATGTATTGCCTGGATAGGGGTCATCACCTGATGACGGTCCTAATAACAAAATCTATTTGGAAAGATGTTCTCTTGTCCCTCTTCAAATTTGGGTTATAAATAGGCCTGTCTTAACTGTTGCACTATTCTGCTCTTAGTTTTTATTATCCATTGATTCGATGTTATTTTCGAAATGAAATCTTTTAATTTTATTTACAATTCTAATATAAAAATGTGTCAAAGGAACTGCAGCAAATTTTCAATCAAAGGATATTTAATATTTCTCCATAAAAATGTGTTACGCATGTTCGAGGAAAAGTGGGATGTGAATAACTACCTGGAATGGGAATTCCAAGTTTGTTTATTTTTGTAATTTTTTTTTAATTTATTTTAAATACTACCATAAACTATATAAAATAACCATAAACTTCAATATGAAATAGTAATTTTTTATCAATCAAATTTTGTTTAACTCAGAAGCATTCCGAGTTCTATATGATTTCCTTGTTAAATTAGTAACCAAATCCAAAGTTAGCGAAACATTATTAAACATGTTCTACGAATGGGCCGATAAGTGGTGGACAAGCATAAACTCAATGGCACTTCCCATCAAATAAAATAAAAATATTACAATTCTGACAGAACGAGTAGAAGAACTGCACCTGTTGTTGCATTCACCATCGAATATATACAAGAGTTTTGGCACAAATTGTGGTTAAATTATAAAAACTTTTAAAAAGAGTATAACAAAAACACACGTTTACTAAGTTTATCAGGAAAATTTTCCTTAAAAATTATTAAAATCTTCAAAATATGAATTTCCCCTGCTTATATCCTGGTACAACAAGTTCTCAGTGTTAACAACAACCAATTCTTTTTATTTTATTTGCAAAAATTTCCAACAGACATACTGCCTTGCATTTACTGTTACACGAGTGCAATAACAACAAAAGCTAAAAGACAGAATTAAAAAAAAAAATACATTTAGCAGGGTGTTAGTGCAAATGCAAATATACTCATCATTTTAATAACAAACACATACAAACAGACGAGTGCAGCATACTCTCTTACACAATTTGCCACCCTAATCAAGAGAAAAACAACTACAACAAACAACTAAGTAGGATATTAAAATAAGTATTAAAAAACAGTAACAAAACTTTGGCGTTGTCAACATCATCATTTCTTATGCCACAATATGACAGAACAACAACAATGGAATAATATTTTGTTGCTTTTTATGCAAATTTGTACTAAATAAATGTTCATAATAGGCAGAGGGACGGACAGACAGACGGACCGACCGACGGACAAGCATGCTCGTAAGCACTGTGGAAGACAGAGATTTTCAACAGATTTGTTTTGTAACATGTTTGCGTACTCGTCGCATATTAACAAATAAAGAATTAGATGTGTAACAAAACTAATTCAAATGGAAATATGTAAATAAAATATGCAGTTGTTGTTGTTGCTGTTGTTGGTTGGCATGAATAATGAAATGCCTGAAAGAATGTGTATGATTAATTAAAAACATATTTTTTTCATTTCTATAAAATATTTTTTATTCACTTTTATTTTGTTAACAAAAATTGTAAAAAGGAATATGAAAAATCACAAGATGCCAACGTGTGTTTAGCCAAGTGTACGAGAGTGTACGATAATTTGATGAGTAGGAGGCAGCATTAAAGAAATTCATGTGCGAGCCCGAGTGTACGTACTACGTACGATGTGTGTATAAAATGCAATTAAATCAAATTAACGTGAAATTATGACAAATTTATGCAAATAAGTTGAAATATTTATTTGCATACAAAAAAGATTTTATTACGGTTCTGTTTTGTTAGTGGTGTTGGCATAACTAGCGGCTTGCGAACGCGTAGCAAATCTATAGAAAAAATATACGGTTTCGCATTTACTTTTCTAACTGATTTTGTATAGGAAATCCTTAAAAAATCAGACTGCAAAACTAAACTATCCAACATGCTGATGCTCCGATGGTGCTCCTTTGATGACCTCAACTGTTAGTTCCCCTTTTTGTTTAGCATGAGATTTAGAAATCCTTTGAATGTGTAAAATGTTTTAACAGTCTCGAATTAATTCGGTAAATAAGGGATTTAGTTTTTTTTCAACTATTATGTTTCTTCTTTTTATTGCCTGATGATAAAAAGCACAGGGTAACAAAAAAAAAAAACATTTTTGTATCTGAAACTAAAAGCACATGCCAAGAGTCCGCTGCAATATATTTTGCTAAATTTTATTTTTTATTTATAGTTAGTTTTAGAAACAGTTTTTCTAAATAAAATAGTTTTGAAATATCATGAACGGACTAAATATATATAACGAAATATACTAACGAAAATATCCGCATTCCTGTCAAGTATTTTCCTTAAGGACTGCGATTGCCTGGAGATTGTTTCGATGAGCCCGAAAGAAAGAAGTCCGGTATGGTAAAGTCGGAATAGTGAATCGCCAAAACGAAGGACTACGCGACCAATAAATGCCACTTTCATAATATAGGACGTCTTCCACTAAATTTTCACAGCAAGAGGTCGTAATTGAATTCTCAATAAAAACAGGGGCCTCAGTGACCCATTGTGCGTTACGGGGGAATTTTGTGTAACCCAGAAAGGGTTACAGCCTTGACTGCTTAAATAGAAATAAGCCTCTTTCTATAAAGCGTCCTATTTGTTGGTGGTTTTTAGATTGGCTCTACAGTAACTTGGACGCGACGGACGGGCAGCAGCCATTAACTGATGCACTGTTTGTAAGTTGTGTGCCATATCGTCTGGTTGATGTTTCTTTATTGTGATCAACATGTGCTGACACATCCGTGATATTCTAAACAGAACAATCAGTCCCATGGGAATCACGAAGAAGACCTTTTCTGATTCCCTTCTGTTCTGAAGCGCTCCTTTGCTTGCCTGTTTGTATAATGTAGCTGCCTAAGTAGTTCACGATGATATTTGCAAAAGTTACAACATCTTCCGATGAATTTCGCAACGCACTGTATTTCATTAGATATGATTTAATAGAGAATTATAAGTGATTATTAACTAACACATCGCGAAACGTAAGCGAATAATAAATATGTTGTGTTCCCCTGTGTAATTTGTATAACGCTAGACTTGAAACACTTCACGATGCTATTGTTAAGGCCAATACAGCCAAGTGTGATACTCACAACAGGATTGCCAATTTTTTACTGATACCCCGCTGAGATCACACAGGAAACAAATTACGCTCGCGAGCGCTTTATTGAGAAAAAAAAGAAATAGTTCGGCAAACGAGTACTTAAGGAAAATTCTAAAGCAGGATTAAAAATGCAACAAATAATATGGTTTTTGGAAAACTGCAAATCAACAGAGAGAGAGAGAGAGAGAGGAAGATAGTTTAGCCCTCCATGATGAGCTGCGTCATACGAGTGGACTTCAACAATAAACATCAACTGTCTGGATTAGTTGGTCTCACAACAAAAGAGGGCAGGCTGACTGGCTGGCCTTTAGTGTGTGTCTGGCTTATAAATAATAAAATATTGTTAATATGGATGGCACAATTGCGGAAGTAATAAGCAATTGTGGAATATTGTTTGTTGCTGATGTTGCCGTTGCCGTTGCTGTTACTGTTGCACAACAACGGAACATAAAGTCATAAATAAAATCGTTTTCCACTACAGTGATGTTGTGGATTTTAAGTGATTCCTGCTTAGACAGCAGCGGGGTGGTCTCTAAGGGTGGCATAACTTTTACTTCTGCTATTCGCATATCTGGTCGCTTGGATTGCCAGCAGCTTGGCAATGGCAACAATTAATAAAAGTCTTTATGAATTATTAAGTGATTTACATTTATGCATGATGTTTCCATTGAGCTACGCCACGCCTATTTATCATAAATTATTAAGAAATTAATTTGAAGTGTGTTTGTTGTGTGTAATATGAGACAAATTGCTGTCTCGTTGAGATTCGTGAATACTTTTGTCATTTCCTATTGTGCGAAAGTTTTTGTTTTTGTTTTTGTTTTTATATCATTCCTAAGGGAATTTAAGGATCGCTTAAGCCGTATTATCGTTAAGTCCATATTTCAAAAAGTCTAAAAATTTAAAAAAAGTTAAAAGGGAGGTTTATATTCCTGCTTCCTCGATAATATTAAACAAACTGGTCTCAGCAGTTGCTTCAAAAGCCAGAGATGTTATAGAGAAAAGCTCAGAGCTTTTAAGTTTGCAAAGAGAGTAAACCAGCATATCCTCTACACAAGTCAAGCGGGGCTTTCAGCTAAAAATTTTTTTATTTTTATTTTTAATGATTTTAAATTTGTTTTTCTCTTTCACAAAATTTAGCAATTACTTTAGATTTCTTTCCTCACAATTCTAAATACCACAAAAGACATTTTTAATAAAATCATCATCTCCCAAATTTTATACAAAAGCTATTGAAAATGTCGGCATCGACAGGAAACGTTATATATCGTAAATCTGTTTGCAAACAAAGAAAATAATCTAAATAATGAATTCCATTATTAACTAATTTATCGGCTATTGTTGGAAGGGGGGAGAGCGAAATACAAAAATAATTTCTTTTGCTCATGTTCTTAAGGTGTTTAAATATTTTCATTATGAAGAGAGATGATTGCAAGTGTGTGGATATAAAAGATGAATGAATGGATAAACTGGACGGCCGGCCGGTCGGTTGTATTGTGCGGAGGTGTTACATTCGCTGTTAATTCATTTATTTATTTTTATTTTGTTTCTTTGACTGCATGAACGAACGTTTTCATTAAAACCATGCCAAATGATTTTACAATTGAAAATGAATATCATTAATGAACAGGCGGTTTCTATTCTTTTTTCTTTTGTTTCATCCTCATTTTTTTAATAGAGTAATCAAACTGAAAATAATTGAAAATCATCTTTTGTAATTGGCATTAAAAGTGTTGTTGGATAAGTTTCTATTTCTTTATGATTTCATTTTGAAAAGTTACTGAAACCAGCGGTGATGGGAGCAAAACTTGTTTTCATGGGCTTTAAGTTTTTTCTCCTGCATTTCAGTGGGAAAATTTTATATCTCTTTTACTAAGATTGTTAAGGCGTGAAGTTTTAATAAGAAAATCTTTAAGTGTAGGGGATTATCGCTCAATAACTTCAATAAACGCTGTGCGATTTTCGTTTCCTTAACACATTTGCAAAGCATAAGCAGAGACCCTTCGAATGATATATAGTTTATCTAAGAAACCTTGGAGTATATAAATTTTCTTTTTAACATAAGAAATACGAGGGCTGTATATGCTCTTCAATACTTGCTACGAGCAACATGAATGCAGCGAACGAAATTTTATTGAAAACAGTTGTAAACAAACCTGCGATCGAAATTCTTAATTTACATGCATTCCTCAGGTCGTCTGTTGTATATTTCCCATTGAACCGATTTAACTTATGCAACTTTCAATATAATTCAATTTCATTTTCATTTATTTGTTTTTATTTGTGAAACGAATCTTATCGGACCAGGCATCTCCCTCAAATTGCCCATGCAAAAACGCAACGTGCAACCACATTCGAAAGTGTCGTGACATTTTGTTGTGCACTAATTACTTTTCTATCGAAAGCAAATTGTAATTGTTGTGCTGTTTTATAGAGATATTTTGTTCTATAACAATTGTTTTGTTGCAGGCCACGCTAAAATACAACAAATTGTAACTCGTTCGTTAGTGCTGGTTGTTATTTCTAGTTATCAGCCCATATTGATCGATTTTATTTCATTTTTTCCTTGTGCGGAATCTGTATTGTTTCTTTGTGTAGTACTTTGTGTGTTTGTTTGTATGTATTTGTGCCTCAATAGTTGCATGTATTGTATTTAAAATAATCGTTTATTCAATAACAGTTCAATTGTTTCTTCTTTATTTTTGTATTTTTACAATTTAATCTGATGTTATCTGCTGTTAGAGAAATGGGGGCAATCTCGAAAGTACAAAAAATAAAAAAATTAGCAACGGAATTCTCGAATTTTGAAAAAGTACTTTTTTTTTAAGTCGTTAAAGAATGTAATTTTTAATAAAACTACTTTTAAAAAGGTACATTTTAAGAAAGTGGCTCCAAATAAGTACACTAAAATGATATATATATATATATATATATATATATATATATATATATATATATATATCATATATATATATATATATATATATATATATATATCAAGAGTACCTTTTAAAAAATTCCCTGTAAAAAGTACCGTGTCAAAAATAATATTTAAAGAAATATTTTTTTAAAAAAGCCTTTTGAAAATTAACTTGCCGTTTTACCTGTTAAAAAATATAACTTATAAAAAGTACCCCCTCAAAGAGTACTTGGTAAAAAGTACTTATTAAGAAAAGTACTTTAAAAAAAATTTTAATACTTAGTTTTTAAAGAGTATCATGTAACTAAACTACGTTTAGTACCCAACCCATTGAAAAAGAACTCGGTGAAAATTTTGAAATAAAAATATATACGAACTGTTGGAAAAATGTTGCTAAAACTTTTTGAAAATATCTTTTTCCAAAAAGTACTGACTGATTCCCTTTGAAAAAGTATTTATTGAAAAAGATTCTTTTTCAAAATACTTTAAAACAATTAACTTCATATTCAGAATTATTTCCACTGCTTTCGAATGAGCTGTTTAACAATAAAAAATAAATACAGAAGAGTACAAAACGAAAAGAAGAATTAAATGTTTGCGTTTTTTACTCTTTGCATTGGGTTTTTGTTTAAAAATGTTGCAAAATTTTTTATGTGCGCAGCTACAACAATAGAAATGACAGATGCCATTGTCCAAATTTGTATTATTGTGCATCAAAGAATGCAATTTTACTGCAGCCATACTAACAAGCACGTCGACATAACGATCAGAGATGGAGATAGGAAAAATGAGTTCTAGTAAATTTTAAATTACCAGCTAATTATTAGATAATCGGTCTTTGTCACAGAAATCCTTGGAGAGTGTAGTAAACAAAATTCTGAATTATTACACGAAGCTTAAGGACGATTAAAAGCACAGAACCAAATTATTTGAATGATGTAGGGTGTACAGCGAATATGTATGGCTGAGCAGTTTTGATTGTGTGAACGCAAAAGTTTTAAATATTTTGGTGTTGATTAAGCAACTACCCAATGGTGTTCTCTGTTAATAAATAATCGCCCATATTATAAATGACGACGTCGACATCACATCAACACGACAGCAAAAACTTGTCACTTGTCATTTAATTGTTGACAATCATTAATTATTATTAACAGCGTTTTTGTATTCTCTAAGTCGCATAATATTAATAGAAAATTTTACCAGAAGTCAATTTCTGTCGACAAAGACTAGACAAATGACAACTTTTTGCTGTCGTGTGGATGTGACAATTCTCCATCCCTGATACCAGGAGCGAGAGATGTTGCATGAAATAAAATACAGAGTCGCATAAAAGCCGCATTCATCCACAGTTGTATTTCCGATGACAATGTAATTAATAGACCAGGGTTTATTGTCATAGAATGAATGTTAGGCAGAGTATTTTTCTACAAGGAACGAGTTAAATACGCCGATAATCTTCAGCATCTCCACAAAAAATAGGGAAAACAAAAAACAAAAAACAAATAAAATAAAACAGCAGATATAATGAAAACAAAGTCCGCAGTTGGCTGTTGTACTTTTATTTCTCTTAATAATTATTAATATTTTTGTTTTCATTTTCTATTTATTTATTTAGCAAATTATTTAAACAGATGTTTGGCTTTAATGTCAAACAATGAGTGACAATACAGACAATGAAAGTATTTTTGTTTTATTATTAATTCTATGACTTAATACGAATAATCACGTTACGTTAATTATTTGACAATGTTGGAGCGGTTTTAAAAGATGGAATGAAAAAAAGTATATATAAATAAATACCTTTAATTATTGAGTTGAAATTCGAATGAAAACATGTTGCTCGTTATATAATAGATTTAAATAATTGTAGCAACTCGCTTGTGTGTTTTGCTACAAAATTATTTTCTTTTGTGTAAAAGGGTTTACTTAATAACAGCTGTAATCCGAAAGAATTGGAGTTTGTTTGCAAGCAGTTGTTTGCTTTGAGAATCCAAGACATTCTCAAAATAAAATCGGAGCAACTGCACAGCGTCCATAATATCACACAATACTTAAATGCCACATTATCGTAGCTGAATCAGAGTTTGTGTGCATACAAAAATTTAACAGAAAAATAAAACAGTAGCCATCAGTTTGATGTATTATTGATCTAAAGAAATGGATTTCCTATTGTTCTCAATTGGAAGTTAATTTCCAATTGAACTTAAAATTTAAATTTCAAAACGACACAAGTCTCACTCGGCTGTAATCACGGTCAACAAATAAGCAAACGTCTTAATAAATAAAGGCGAAAGCTCGATTCGAAACAAATACAACAAAAATTGTGTGACAAATAAGTTCGGAGCCAAGAGTGTAAATATTTTCTTTAGCATAAATAAATACATATCGATGATCCCAAGGAGAAAGGCCCTACTCATGTACTGGTATATTAAGAAAATAAGGTTTTCAGTGATTCCAATCATATTTCACACAAACACAATAACGATTTTACAAGCAGTTGATAATCCAAGTCTTTATTATGGTGAATACAGTTTCTATTGTACTCCCACCTTTTCCTATAAAGTTACAATTATTAGAGTTAGGGTCTTGCCAATGGGGACCAGCGATATGCAGCTCATAATCACACTTCAAAAAACTAAATTCAAAGTTTAAATCTACAGATGTACTCCATCTGTGTATTTTGTGCTCGAAAAACGTTTGGCCTAAATTACCAAATAAAATCGTCTCTCAAGTTGGTTAATATATTTTAACACTCCACAAAATGTAAATAGATTTTTCAAACTATTCGTCTTCTTTGGATATCTTTTTAACAGATTTTTCGTTTAGATTTCTTAAATTTTGTACACCTGATTTGCATACACGAAACAGATTATCACTTTCGAACAACAAGTACTCTCCCACATATACACACACTTGTTAAGGTTTAGCACAGTGGGCATAATTGGGTAAATACACACTTTTAATAATAAAAAATTTCAAACTAAAAATTAGACGAAACTATTACAACATCTTATGGTCATCTTAAAAACATAAAGCGACATACTTTTGCTCCATCAGTGGCCTTGAAATCGATTCCCAAATAGCACAGCCTTTTAGCTTATCTTATCCACCCTTCCAAAACCAATTGAGAATCGCACTTATTCGCCATGAATCTCTTTTATTTAGCTTTCTCTAAACAATTTGTTTTTTTAACGACTCAAAAAAAAATTAAATCTATATCAAGGCATTAATGACAATTTATTTGTAACGTTGTGTCCTTCAGTTTATAATAAAATAAAATATCATTCCAATAATATTCTGTCATGCAGATAAAAAGAACACTCACTCACTTCAATAATATTCAATTAACCAAAGACGCTATAATATATATTATAAAGTCTTTGAATCAACCTTTTGTCTTGAGGTCCTGTTGACATGAATTTCTATTATATCAAGTTTTCCTCTGGTCCCTTAAATTTCACATAATGCGCAGTGTTTTCGCTGCGAACGCTGCCAAATCGATAAGTCGCGATCCAATAAAATAAATTCTGGGCGAAATTCAGTCACAAGATTCCCAATAGCCGCCTCAGAAGGCCGCCCATAAAATGGAAGAAGCGCACGATGCAGTTTCTTAACCGACCACTAGTTTTGAAAATAAAATTCAATAATCTGCAAGCGGTGTTCGCTTTTGAGACCGTTCATGGTTAAGTTATAGACCAAACTGCGTATGTTTAACCAGTCACATGTTAAACGAAAACAGCTGAGCTGCCCAAAACACTGTTGCCAAAAAGAAATATGCTAAGAAAATCACTATTTATTTTGGTTATACATTTTCTCAACAAAACGCCACTGTGCCTCGCTAGTTTTATGGGCAGTTGACGTTATGCACTCACCGCTCCCATTGTAAGTGATTTTTTGGTTGAATGTTTACCATCATTTAGTAACGACGTACGAAATGTTCATCAACCGTCCCTAGTCTGCAGGGAACTTTTAACACAAATACACCTCTTTACGTACATATTTATCATGAACAGGTAACTTGACATACGAAGGCAGCATATTTTTTAGTTTAGTTTTCAGTTCAATTCAGTTCACTTCATCAGCGATGCGCGTGTGTGTGTGTGTGTGAATATGTTCAATGTTTGGTTTGTCCACACACAGAAGAACCCAAACAGTAGTACTTAAAGTTAATAAAAAGTAACAACAACAACTAATGCAGCATCAGCAGCAAAAACAATAACAACATAACAAATTAGTAACAACAAAATCGCCTTCAATTCAATCGTCCATACAATCGATTGTTGGTGTTAATTTTTTATTCAAATTCTTTTCATATTTTCCAATTTTATTTTGTTTTTTGTTTTATTGTTATATTATTATTTGCTTTTGTTTAGATGTGCTCTGTACACAAGCAAACATATAAAATTTAAATGTCTCACAGACATTCAGGTGTGTTTGTGTGTACACTCAAAATTAAAATTGTCTATTCTATAATCGAATGATTTGGTAGCCGTGTGGGAAATGTGGAAGCACTTTGATTGTATCAGAATCCTATATAAAAGATTTGATTAAAACGGCCTGGTCTATCCAATCGCCTCCAAGGACTCTCATAGTGTTTGTGGCAAGAAGAGCTTTGCATCATCCAGTAAAATGTCCTAAACTCGCACTGCGATGTCCCTGTTAAAGATATGAATTGTGTCGTATACTGTTTGATAGTGAGCTTCCGGTTAAAGAAATTCAGTCAATATGGCGCTACACACTGGGGGAACTTGCAAAAAATTAGAATTAGTTTATTGTTTTATTAGAAGTTAAATAACCAAAAAATCCTTCTATTAAACAAACAAATAATGTTAATAATTTTAAGTAATAAGGAAGAAATAGAACAAGACCTTCCGGTGAAAGAAATTTGGCCGATATGGGGCTGCACATTGGGGGAACTTGAAAAAAATTAAAATTAGTTTAGCAGTTGCTAGAATTGGCATTTTACATCTCTTAAACTTTTATAGAATCGTTAGTTCAAGTGATATAAGTTATTAGATTTACCAGAGAGACACTCCTTGTTTTTATCAGCTCCTTGTTTTATCACGTGCGTTTGTTTTTGAATTACCAAATGAATTGTATCACTTTATTTCTTTCAGTGTACTCCTGTTTTGTTTTATATGTATTGTAATTTTTTATTATTTTTTTTTAATTTTTAATACGTGAAATTTACACAGTTGCATTAACAAACAGTGTTGCAATTGTTTTGTATCCAACTTGTTTTTGTTTGTATGTTAAATTGTTGTTGCTGCTGTTTCTGCTGTTATACTCGTACTATTCAAATAGATCATGAATGTTTATCTGCATGTCTTAACAAATATTGATGATAATGGCCCTTGTGCAAGTGCATAGAAAGAAAAACAACAACAACAAACTTGGCCGGCGACACTAGTTGGCGACGTTTGTAAACGCGTTAATTACAATTGTTTACAAAACGAAAACTGCTCAGCAGTTCAAATTATTTTTGTATGACATTTTTCACATTTTGAATGTTGATGTCATGTACCAGAATGTTTTAAATACATACGCACACACACACACACACACACACAAATACATGTAAATGCTTGTGTACATACATAATTTTTTTTCTCAATCCCTATTTATTTAACTTTTAAACATCGAAGTACGAGATTTGAGTGTCCAGCAACACGGTTGCGTATCTGCCAGTTACCGTGTTTTGTGTCAATAGCAATTGAATAAAGGATTTTAACACTTTTACAGAGAGCGATTATGGCTGAATAAATTATGAATTACATAAAGAGTTCTATAGACGAGTTTAGTTTCTTGCCAAATAGTGTTGATTTTCACTGCAGATTCTTAAGGCCTGGCTTGTAAGTGCATCACTGCGCTGCAAGTTACAATCGAATTGCCCCAAAGTGCAGTAAGAAGCCGCTTCTTTTATTAAAAGCATCGGCAAACTTATTTCAGCACTGTGAATAAAGTTGTTGGACCCAGAATTTCCTTAAAATATTATAAAAAGTAAAAATCTCAAAATAATATTAAATTGAAAGTTATTAAATCAGTTTCGGACTGGTCAGCATTTTTATTGATAAAATAAGATCTTCGATTGCGATTTTCTTACTAAAAAAGAATTGTAGAGAAAAATAATGAATTAAAACGCTAAACAACGGGCCATTATCTCACACCTCTCCCTCGTTAGCAACCACGTGCTTGCAACTTGTTAAAAATATTTCCACAATTTACAAGTCTTGTTGTGTTTTCACAAATTCCGGCTTTCAAATAATAGTAAAATGTTAAATTAAAAAAATCTTCATCGAAATCTTCATTTACAGCCGCATAAAATTTTCAGAAGAACAAAAAAATATTCAAACGATGTTTTCCGTTGGAACCCAAAAACTCTTTTCATTCGAAATAAAAACAAAATCAAATTAAAAGAATAAAAATAAAAAAACAAAAGAAATAATAACAATAATAATTTTAATAAAAATGAAATGAAATAAAGAAAGAATGAAACGCATAAGCGCGTCTCTTAATTTATGACGTTTTGGCATTTTTAGTGCTCGTTCTTGAGCTTGACACCCGCTTGCCAGAATTCCATGCACAGCGGGATGCCTGCTTGGCTACACTACCTGCATGTGTTTGTGGATTCCGCTCGCTTAATTCTTGAGGTACAGATTTAGAATATGAAGAATAAGAAGAAGAGTGAAGGAGTTGAAAAAACACACACGCACTCGCAACAAAAGAAAAACTCATTTAGGTGCTCCCAGTCAACTTCTTTTCTTTAAAGCGTCAGTGCTGCATTAAAGCGCATAAAATTTACCCTGCCGATGAAAACGACGAGGAGGAACGCGCATCAATATCTAAACGACGTGTCATTGGCCTTGATTGGTTTTATTTTTATTTATTTATTTTTTGTTTAACTTACCAAATCCATTAAGAACAAAAGGAGCCACTCATTGAAACGTGGGTTAATCTCACATTCGATTTCATCTCTTATGAGAGCAAAAACGAAATAAAATGAACAAAAAAAAAAAAAAAAATAAAAAAGAATTGATTTGATCGTAAAATTTGTTGGCGCAACACAACGTTCCAAGACACTTTGGAGACTTTATTAATTTTCCATGTTGTTGTTATTTTAGGAGATTTTATTTTTGTAGCAGACGCTAAGACTCCAGTTTGTTTTTGTTGTATTCTTTTTAAAAAATATTAAATGAGAAAAAAATCATTAAATTTTTTCTTGGCTATTGATGTTAGAAAATAATAATTTAGCTTTTCTTTTCACAAGATTTTCTAGCTAAACTCACATCTTTATCGCTGCTTTAGATGCGGTGTATTCAATAGAGATCTGTTGGTATTATCTCCCATTCATGTTGTTTAATTGCCACACATTCATGTGCTTCAGGGACATTTAAAGTTCTTTTAAAGCTTTTCTTAATAGAAAAACTTAATGAGAAAACCTGAGAATTGTGTAATTCAAAAATGAAGTTCCGCCAGGCCCGGATGTGACAGAAAGAACTCTGAAAGCTTTAGCCGTTCACACTAGTGTGCACTATTGTCTTTCTTGGTAGGAGTACGTATGACCTCTCCCTGCTTCACTTTCGGAAGTGAAATATAAGTTCTAGTGTCTTTGTATCTGAAATTGAAAAGAACGCTATTTGATTGCTTTATTTGAATGAGTCTTAAAAATAATTTTATTCGAATATTCTCTATCGAATAATATTATACGAACGATTTTTATCGGATAATATTATGCGGTAAGTGTTATTACAACAGAGTGTTGATAAGAAAATCGAATTTTTTTCAAATAAAACTATTCGAATAACTTTAATCGAATAATGTTATTCCAAACTAATTTTGAGTTACTTTGTTCAAAACTATTTTGTAATATTTTCATAAATTATTCTTATATATTGTTTTTTATATAAACGAGGTGGCTAAACTTTTATTCGAATAAATTTATGGGAATTTATTATATGAATAAAATTATTTGAAGGCTTTTTTTAATGATTTCATATAAGCAGCTGTTATTAAATAATTAAATTGAATAATATTAATCGAATAAGTTTAACGAATAATTTTATCGAATAATATTAATCGTCAACATTTTTCGAGTAATTGTATTTGAAACTATTTCGAAATATTTTTGCATAATATATTTTGAAACTTTGCTGGAATGTGTCTCTAAAAATATTCGAATATTTTCCAATGCTGTTGTTTTAAAATTTTCATGAAAACATGTTTGAAATATATTTTATTATTATTTTTTTTCATGAAAAATACACTTCAAATAGAATTGAAATACATATAATTTTTTATGAATATTTAAAAATCGTGGTCTAACTGAAACTCGCCAGCCCATCGACTTTCTTGTTGAAATGCGAATTCATAGGCAAAAGCTTAAGATGCGTCTTAAAACTCTCTCTCTCTCTCTCTTTCCTACAACACTTTTGTGTACTTGATCTGCCACTTTTTAGGCGGATGATCGATCTAAAGCACTATTTTGATAGAAATTTCTGCAGATTTGGTTTTAAAAATAATTTTAAAAATTAAATAAATTAAGAAAAGGTAGGAAAAATTAATAAAATTAATCAATTTCGAATTGAAATTTAATGGATATCAAAGGCTGCGATATATTATAGAAGTAGTTTTCGAAGCCAGAAAATACTAAAAATATAATTGAACCATCGCTGTGAGAGACGAGCGTCACTTTGGGATATCGATGTTGCGCGTTATTAGGAAAATATGATTTATTAACTCGAGACAGACTGTTACAAGGATATTTCGCCGAGGCAATTTAATATTCACGCCACTCGAAATAAAACAAATGAAAATAGATAAGACAGAGTACAAACCCTAATCGGAGTTAGTCTAATGGAAACTCATAAAGTCGTCAGCACTGACAAGTGACACTTTCTTCTATCCTTCTCTCTAATATCACGTCTTGTTTGTTATCGAAAACTAAATAAAAAAGTATTGGGAAAAAGGATAATACTTGTTGTTCAGGACGGAGCAGACACAAACGGCAAACAATTTTCTTATTGATATCTCAACTCATAATTAACATTCTGTTGTGCCAACACACCAGAGCCTTTTTTAACTACTTGGAAAATAGACAGGCCAGTTGTTGTAAACCTTGGGGTGTCTTTTGTTAATATTTTCCAAATTGTTTAAATTACGTTTGTTTTGTGTGTCGTAAGGATTCAAATAATTGAAATGGAAGAATATATATTTCATATTTATGCGTATTTGTTGCAACATATAAATCATACAAAAAATATGAACAGGAATCTAAATCAAAATTAATATTTTATGGTCGAATGCCTTTCGTATGTTCAGTGGTTTTTTTCTCTCTATCTCTTCTTTTATTTTGCGCCTGCGTGAATGTTTATGTGAAAAATTTTGATTTATGTCATAATTTTTGTGTGTCTGTTCTTTCGTTCATTTGTTTGTTTGTTTATTTTATTTCTTAACGCTAAAAAAGGCTTCTGTTGTAAAACTGCTGGTATAAAATTGTATCATGAATCATGATGAAGAACAATCAATATTCCCAAGCCAGGCTTATTTGCAAGGAAGAGAACGTTATAAGAAATTAGATTACAGGCGTACTTTGGGCTGGAAGAAAATATGCTACAGTAAGCAAAAATAAAACGATAAAAAGTTTTTAAATGGAAGCCGTTACCACTTCAATTTAAATGTGAAAATAACTTAATCAGACTTGAGCTTGTTAATTCAAAATAAACTGTTTTGAAAAGTATCAATTATTTAATTGAGCTTTAACTGGGCTTAAACTGGACATTAGTGCGCTTA
The DNA here is from genome assembly GCA_963675445.1 of Linnaemya vulpina. NCBI lineage: Eukaryota > Metazoa > Arthropoda > Insecta > Diptera > Tachinidae > Linnaemya > Linnaemya vulpina. Next base: position 86,406,546 of record OY776278.1, on the reverse strand, counting down.
ACATTTATTAATAGGTTACAAGTTGCCCCATACAATTGCAAAAAGATGGCGAGCAGCAAAAATCGCGCATGCGTGACCAGCTTTAAGCAAGTTGTTAGGACAGATTGCCAGGGGTAGTTGGGAAAATTATTTTTCCATGTAAAATAATATGAATACTTTCTTATGAAGCTCTCAACTTTCTGCACCTAGAGTTAATTTTTTTTGGACTCGAAAAAAATATTTAATTTACTATTTTATTCTATATAAAAATATATCTTTCGTCTGAACTAATTTTCACAAGCAGGTATTTTTGAAATATCCGAAAGACGCCGCACAATATGGGGTTAGAATTAAATAAAATAGTTTTTCGGTTAATAGTTTTAGTAGTCATTGCGTCACAAATAAAGATGAGCAATTGGAAATGGGTTGTGTACACTCTTCTTAAACCTCAGGGCAACTTTAAAAAGAAATAACTATAAATTAAAGGCGAAGGAGCCAAGATTTTAAAAAGTACTTGTTCAACGATGTCGCAAGATATCCTTCGATCGCATGAATTGAAAAGCTTTTTATTTTTTGTATGCAATTGAACGATGGAAATAAATAGAAAGAAATTGTGGAAGCGCTCCTTTGACGAATAGCAAAGAAAAAATTGCTTAAATCGAATTGAAATCACATGTTTTCAGATTGAAATGTAACGAAGTGAAGTGTTTTCTATTCGAGCCATTATTGTTGGCTGCGTTGAAATAGTTTGTAGCGGCATTTTATTGTTCGTGGATTGTTTTACATGAACTGAAATATTTCTAAATCGTATTAAACGTTTTATTGTTAATTTATTTAGTTTTTTATTTTTTTCAGATTATAATCCAAATAAATTTCGTATAGAAGTTTTTATGTATGCGATTGTTTTTGTTTGGCTTTGTTTTATTTTGGCCAACTTTATTGATGGTTACTCATAGTCTGGCAGCTGCCCCCGTTTGGTAATTTCCAAACTCAGTTTTGCTTGCAACGTGATCTTCATTCAGTTGCTCCTCGAACTTGTTATTTATACGTTCAAAATAAATCGTTAGATATTTGGCGCTCCTTGTTTTATCTTCTTTTATTTGTTTTTGTTGAGCTCTTTGCACTTCATTGACTTTGATCGTTTTGTTTCGTGCTTAATGATTATTGTTCCGCTGCTGTTGTTGTTATTCTTGTTTTTGTTGCTAATGTTCTTTGTTCGGTTGAAATTCAATTGTTTGATCTGCTGTGTCCCACTATTGAAAATCATTGTTATCAAACAGTTTTGCTCTTTTGTTGTTGTTGTTGTTGTTGTTCGATCATTAGTGTCCATTATTGTTTGTTTGTTGCAATAAATGATTATGTAGTCAAAAAGAGAAGAAGAAGAACAAAAAGAAGAGTGGTAGTGATAGAGACAATGTTAGAGGGAGATCCAGGGGCAATCAAACAGTATCAATTCTCAAATTTGTTTTATTTTCCTGTTTATTTTCATAATTTTTGCGGCACATTCGTTTTGTGTGCGCAGGCTTTAATTCCCGGATTTGTTTCAGTGTTGCAAATTAAACAACAACAACAACAACAACACAACGGTAAGATTCGCACACACATTTCGCTTATAATTTTTTTTTTCATTCTCATCCGTCTAACGCTCTTAAATGGACATAATTATTGTTTATTATTGTATTTGATTTTACCATCATTTATGCTTTTCACTTTTATTGTTTGTTTGTAGTTTCGAGTGCATTCAAAAGAAGATGAGGGTTTGTGTGATTTATGATACAAAACAAAACATTAAAACAAATAAAACGTTTAAAATATTGTTACTAATAGAACAAGAACAACAACAACAACAACACAAACTGTACAAATCAAAAGTCCTGTTAAGAAGCATTAAAATCAGCGTCTGTTTCAACTGCATTTAGCATACGAAAAAGAAATATGCATTAAAAGATTTAAGGGATATTTGTGATGGACAAGTTTTGTTACTTGGTACATTTTCCAAATCATCGTGCAAGCGAATGATGATCATCAGGGCCAGTACCTTGAAGGTCCTTGCAATATGTCGAACCTTGGGAACTCTAAAACGAATGTTGGCTTCAATTAGAAAATACTCCCCCTGTTCTGAATTTCTAAGAAATTTCCAACTCGACTTTATGATTGAAAATTTTTAGTTACATATAAAATATCAATCACCCCGTTATTTACGATAATTTCACAAGTTTTTATTCCACAGAGAATGAAAACAGTTTTTCAATACAATTTTTTTTTTCTTTGACAACAATTTTTACTGAGAATCCAATATTCAGATGCCTCTATGCCACATAGTTCCCAAATAATGTATGATAGGTTTTTTCCTCCAACTAAATTGCCAAATGCAGTGATAAGAAATTTAAACAAAACTTTCTGAACATTTCCCTCACATACGCTGTTGTTAAAGATTGTTTAACAATTTTAAAATCATGTAGACGCTACATTAACAAGAATTAGCAAAAATGATTTTTAAGTGGCACTTTAACAAAAACTGAAAAAAAAACTTTAAAAGAAAAAATCCTTTTTTCCTTTTACTGCGCTTTGTTTTCCCTAAATACAAGAGGCTTTTTTCATAAATTTGCACAGCAATTAACATCCCGAAGAACAACAAGAACAACAAAATGAAACTTTTATTTAAACTTTGACCTTGCAAAAAAGAAAACATGTTGTGTATTGTTCAGTTCTTTTTTTTTCAAATATTTGTTTGCAGCAGGAATCAAAAGGACTTGTCCAAATTCTCTCGCCCCTTTTATCAAAACATTAATTCTCATCTGCCTGGATGTATTCTGCTCAGTTTATTCATTAACGTTTATTAAGAGTATGAAAGCCGTGATATTCTTTCACTTCAGCATGTGTGTATGCATACAGTGACATAGAAAAGTAAAGCAGCCGATAAGCAAAGTGGGTCTCTTACAAAATGTAATATATAGCACGAGATGGAAAAGGAAAATATTGTGATAGTTTCGGGTCAGCCTATGGGCTGGCTTATAATGGGATGTGTTTGGAGTAAGACAATTTCGCTTTATGGGCTATCCCTTCCAGTTCAAGCTCCTTTCCTTCGTCGAACAGATATGGCATATCTTTAACAGAATTACGATCTTTTTGTTGATTCCCATTTCGTTTCAATCCACTACGAATAGTTTTTCAAGCAAAGATTGCTCAAATTCAAAATCCCCGCCTTTTTTAGTCCACTTTGCAAGTGATTCATAAACTTAACAGAAGGCTCGAACCAGGTAGTACATGTTGGGAACTTGAGAGCGATATTGTGACAACCGTACCCATACTTTTCTTCTGCACTGCCGCTATACATTTGTCAGTTAGAATTGTAGTTGTTGCTTCTGTGTTTGGTTTTCTTAGCCAAAGGGGAAAACGTTGGAACAATAACAGTATTTTTGTAAATGTATTTGTTGCTGTACTTAACCTATTGTACGGAGGGAATAAAATTGCATAACATGTGCTGGCAAGTATGGATGAAGCTAAAACAGCTTTTGTATGCCGGAGAACTTTTGAGGTTGTTTTAGGTTGTCTCTTACGAAATTATTATAAAACATTCGTAGGAATCTGAGGACTGTAATATTAAAAATGTACAGTTTTTGAATAAAATAGGTCGCAATTATAAATATTTGGTGAAACTTGTTTTAAAAAACGAGTCAGGCTAACTGCTATTCTTGAAAGCCAAGTCAGTGTTCGTCGGTGGGTCCGAAATTTTCAGACCTTCTTAAGAAAGTATAGGCTGTACATAATTCCGAAATGATCGCAGTGAGTCCAACAAAAGTTTGCAGAAGCATTTGAGTTACAACTGATCCTAATTGTTTGTTGCTCTTTAGTTGAATTCACCAATTTGTTTGGCAAAGAGTTGTTGTCCGGCAGATATTGTTCATATGAATTCTAGCGTCCAACCTTCATTCTCTCACTAAAAGAGCTACACAACTTTGTATGAAAAAATATAGTGGGGGAAAAATGTTGTGTCCTAAACAAATGGGGGAATTAGAATATCTAACTTCTTAGGGAACACCCTGACTGCAGTGTCGGCATCTAAACATTATGTTAAGCTTATGAAAACATATACGTTTATAATTAATTTTCTATATCTTTTGGCATATCAAAAACTAATATTTGACACGAGATTTGAAAAGATAAAAAAAAACCGTCACTTGAAAGCTGCTGGTTGTGCTTCTTCGAATGCCTCAAAAGTGTCGACTATAATACGGCATTAATCTTCACACAACCCAACATTCCAACAACAACATCTGAAGCAGCATTTCATTCTCATTTAAATGTTTTCTGCTTATTTTGGTGCCTGTAGGCACCTCTTGAATATGGCTGGGCAAGTAGGCTAAATAATTGTACTTAGCGGAGGGAAATTATATTATTCATAAACAAAGAAAAGAAAACTTGTTAAATGTTATTTTTTCAGGCCTCAATTGTATCAAATTCCTCTTGTCTTGTGTCTTGTTTCTTTTCGGCAGCAAAAAAAATAAGGAAAAAAAAACGATGAATGAAATTGATACAAACTGACATTGAATTCGAGAATAAGAAAAGATACTTTAATTTGAATTTAAAATAACCAGATTTTTTATTTTCTTTTCTGCTGTGAAAAGCAAACAAATTCGTATGTTTTGTGTAAATAGATGAAAACTCTTGTTATGACGTAGAAGCGTTTTAGTTTTGTAAATTTGCCTGCTTCTAATAGATCAGCGGATAAATTTCATTTAATATTTTCGAAATCACAGATTTAGAAATCCCATGGCACTGATAATGTCTAAACTGGGAAAGAACACGAATTTGTTTTGTTATTATTTCAAGACATTTAAAAGTAAAAAAAGAAACACTTCAGCAGGTCAATATCGAATATTCCCAGAACTACGAGGCATTGATTTCCTAGACTACTTGATCCCTTTGCTTTCTACCATCACCGTGCATTATGCCATCCTTTACTAGTCTTCTCTTTTATCGCTGTGCTTCCTCGCACCCTTTCCCTAGCGTTGTCCTCCAAAGTCCTATATATCACTAGTATTCCCTAGTATCGCCTTGTATAATTCCCATTCTTCTCTAGCATCGTCCGGCATTATTTGTGACGGGATACATCCTTATTTCCCTCTCTTGCTTCCGCATCTTTATTGACTTCTGGACAGAACTTTCAATTTATTTGTTATAGGAAAATAGTGAGTTACCAACTGCAAACGAAACGTTTAGCACTTCAATCACTTGATTTATAAAAAAAAAATTTATTGAATGCTTCGATTTGAAGAATGCCATCATCGCCATTAACGTCAGTCAGTCTGTATCTGTGCGCTTGCAATACATTTTATTGTGCATACAAGTCAATTGTTAATGCTTTCAAGCGTTATAAATTAGTAATTTTTCAAATGTTTGTAAACAAAAACAAAAACAGAAAAAAAGAAGTTAAAATTCTGTTTTAGAAATACTAGAATGCAATTGAATACCATGTGGACTGCAAGTATTCGCTTGCAAATGATAGAAACAATGACGACGACTCGCTACATGTGCGAGTCTGGAGAAGAAGAAGAAGCAAAGAAATTTTTTTTTATGAGGGAACTAAACGAATTTTGAAATGCCCTCCCTGTTACATGAAAGTAGTAGAATAATAGTTAAGGCATACACTGCCAGGCCGAAGATTCAGGGTTCGATTCCGCTTATAGTCATGAATATGGGATTCAATTATTCTGATCTGCATTAATTTGTGGTGTTGTTGGTTGTGGACGGCCTGTTTTGATGACGGAGGCATAGCTCTGGCCGCTTCTCAACATCGATTGACACTAAAAAAGAGTGGATTGCAGCTCCCTGCTGTAGACGAAATTCGCTGGTGAAGAAAATAATAGAAAAGCTTCGACAAATCCTCAATCACCCACATGGTTCTTCTAAACAGTAGGTACGTTTGTGTGTGTGATGGGCCCCAATGACATCCGAATTGAGTGACTTCATTGCCAGAGTGCACCGTTTTCGATGTTACAAACGCTGGCAACTGCATAAACGATTGTGTAGCGAAACTTGATAAAAAATATAAAAATTTGCTTAAAACAAAAGGAAGAAAACACCTTTTCCTTTTTTCTAAACAGTCGGTTATTAAAAGCTTTTAATTAATATTTTTGTAATCTCTTATACAGTCAAGTGAGATGTTGTTTAAATCGTGTTTTGGTGTTGGTGTTTTCCCCGTATGTTGCATTGTTGTTGTTTATTTTTTTTCTTTTTTGTATTTCTTTATAGCCGAGTACTTGCTCCAGCACTTATCCTTTTTCATATGTGTTTTTTTTTTATTTCTATCCTTTAATCTTGTATATGAGTAACGTTTGTTTATGGAGGCGTTTATGTATGCTCGGCTAAATGTCTAACATTTTCACTCGCATGCTTTTTTACTCTTTCTAAATGCCAACTTGTGGAGCCCTCAGGGCAGCAGTATTTCGGGGTGTGAGTGTTGGAAACAAAATGTTTTGCTGTGGAAACAGCAGCCAGCAGTGATACTACCTTCGCTTGTTCTGAATGCTCCAACAATTACATTAAGCCAACGAAATTTCCCAATGAATTAACAATCAAGTAGCGTAACGTTTTTTCCCCACCCCACTGCCAGCTTAAAGAGAAAGCGGTTTTAGTTCTATGCTGCACTAACTTGTGGTGCAAAAAGTATTTGATATTTCTGTTTTACTAAAATGTGAAATAGAAATAATTTTAATAAGAACAACAAGTTAAATTTCACAATATTATTTCTTAATTTATATTATTATTTTGAAATGTTGCCATTTGAGTTACTGCTGTTGAGATTTCAAAGAATGTATATTTTCCGGACGGGCTTAGATTCGTTGAAAGATTTTCTCACTCTTCAATAATTTATGATAAATTCAAGTTGACGGAATTTTTGGAAAATCTCTTAAAAAATTTCATGTAAAACAATGTGAAGGCTGTTTCCCTTTCACTTCATCTCAGTTAAGCAAAAAATAAAAATCATATACTTCCACTCAAGCGTAATATTGTATCCGTCATCCAAGAACGGATGTCCTGATGGATTTTGACATTTATAATTCAACCACTCTGCACACACTCTCTTACGCAGTCTCTCCGAAGTGTACAGACACTCACACTCCCAGCCATCTCAGCTAATCTGACATGCGTAGAAGAATTTAAGCCGAAATGGATTTTTATATCAAACAAATTTTTTTTTTCAATCATGTGAAAAGCAGAATCATCACTTTGCTAAACATTTGAAAAGAGGCAAAAGGAATAACTTTCAATCGTTGTGCGAACACGGAGATTAGCGTTTTACGCTCGTTTGAATTTACATTTGCAGAGGAAAATAAAAGAATTTAAAGGACCCAGCTTTTGTTGATTGCCCCTGTTAAATATTTCTAAGGGGTTGTGCCGTTTAATCTGCTGCTATCTAAATACTTGCATTTACCACACTCTACAGTTTAGCAATTTTGCGTTGCAGAATAATGAATGTGTACTTTGAATGGGCCAATTTCAATATCTATTTGCTTCTATGCACGCCTGACCTTGCACAAGCATGCAGTTTTGCTGTAATTCACAGATGGAATTGTGATAAAAACAATAATTAACGCTGGGATGGCAAAGAAGATCATAACAAGAAGTGATCTTGATTGGAAATCGTGATCAAGTTAATATGCATAATTGATTCACATGCGTACGCAGTCTAAAACTAAATAAAACGTTTGTATTTAAGACACTAGCGCGATGCCTCGATCGATTTTTTGTGATCTGCGTTAGTGTCTGCTTGTGTTAATTGTTGTTTGTTGGTCTGTTTCAATGAAGAATATCGGCACCGATTGGCAGTATCGTGTTCTAAAGGTCGTATGACAGCACCCTACGTCATCGGTACTCTCCAGCTGTCCGTACTTCTCCATCTGTTCACCCAATACTGCCTTTCTTTTCATAGCTCCAGCGCAATTCTTTGCGTGAGTAGGAGTCATCCCCGAGTGCCGCTCCTAGTGTAATAAATCTATTTTAACTGATATATATTTTTTATTTTTCGGGCACGCTGAAATTCTTTGTTATTTATTTGATCTGAAGCTAATTGAGAGTAAAGCAAACTATAGCTCAAACGGCCAGGGCGCTGTTCTAGCTGTTTGAAAGGTCTTGAAACTATTTGTATTGGAACAGCTAGAAACTCCAGCCATTTGAAAGCAGATTGCAATTCATGTTTAATCGTAATTTTTACACCTCCTTTTTTAAAAAAATTTCCACTTGAGCTCACTGGACTTCTCTCAATACACTCTCCTACACAGACAGAAGGCATCCTGTTTATCTAATTAACGCAAATAAAAAATAAAGGAAATTTAAAGTAATAAAAGAACAATAAAAAATAAAAACTAAAATTGTTCTATTGATCTGGTCATTTTTGAAAAAAAAAATAAAATAAAATAAAACCAGTTGCCTGTTTGTCTCTCTGTTCCAACCGATTGTCGTGATGCATTTCGAATTGTAAACGAGAACGACAAAGATCCTTTTAATTCTTCTATCTCCAATTCTAAAGATCTTTTGTTCTAACCATGTCTAATATACGAGTCAGTTGAATTACAATCAACCAGAATGGACAAAATATGAGTGATACAACAGATCGAATGCAGTGAATAAGAAAAATGAAAATAAAATAGAAAATGTCTACAAATAAAACAAAAGATGAACAAATGGAATTAAACAGACTCGAAATTCATTCATAACAATGACTTTTTGAAAATTTTTATATTATTTCCGAACAAAAAAAGACAAAATAATAATAACGAAAAGGAAAATGAAAATTAAAAATGCTTAAAAAGCATTTACAACAATAATAAACACCAACAAACAGCCAACACAACTGGCACAAAGGAAAGAAAAGTGAGGATTATGTATGAAGTGCAGTGTGTCCATTGTCTCCTCGCCGTTTGTATCTAATGAATGACCAACATAAAGAACAAGAAAATTTCGGAGTTATCATTTCCAACTAAACAAAACAACGTGCACACATGAAAGTATGAATGTAGGTTGTGTAAATGTCCGTCGTGGCCCGGCTTAAACGGGTACGTATTGTTTAAGGCAGCCTTGGGCGACACAATGTCTGCCAGGATCGTTTGGTCTCTAACGTTTCTCTATTGTACAACCAGAACCTGCACAATCACACAACTACTCAAACGTACACTTCTTTCTGCACGTCTGCTTTTACGATCGTGTTTGATTACATTTGCGGTGGTCTAAGAATGAGGACGAACAAAACATGGAAATTAAAAATATATTTTTATTGTCTAATACTGCTGGGGCATTTTCAGTACATCTGTACATCGTGCCAAAGACGTACTTAGACAGACACTAGGCCAGCAGATGGGTGGTTCCATAACTGCATAGAGGAAAAACTAATTCAAGTTTCGTTATTAAGAAGAACATTTTCTAAAACACTCACACAAGTTGGAAATAGTGAACTTCTGGTTGAGATGAAATTCTTGTGGCCAAATTAATTGGGCCGAATTCCAACGAATCTTATTCTGTTTCTGAATAATTATATTCAGAAGCAGAGCATGTCCCGAAAGACTGCTTTTGTTTAAATCCTTCAAAAGGATTTTAAAGTTCTTAAAACCACTTTTTCATTCAAAAGCGCAGCGAAACGAAATTTAATGCCAATCTAATGAATAATTTTTGATTTACATTTTTATGCAAATTTTTTAAGCACAACAACATTCCTAAAGAACACGAAACATTTCACATCTGTACTCATTTTAATTTGCAAGAATAATTTTCTGCATTTGAAATTTATTGAAAAGTTAATCAATTCCAATCAATACGGTATTGTTTTGTTTTTGCTTTCCAAAATATATTTTTCTGATATTTATTTTCAACTTATGAAGAACGTAGAGGTTAAGACCTTTGACGACACTAAACCCTTTGAACTTCTTAAAGAAAAACACACAAATAAATTTAGGAGCCAAAGAAAAATAAAACGATTCGCAGATGTCATCATCAGAAGAAAAAAAGAAACCTTTTTGCAATTACATGCTCGCAAAATTTATTTATTTTTTGCTTCAATACAGAAAATCATTCAATTCAATTAAAAATCGAAAACCCCCTCTACTATCTGCACTGTTCGTTTGTTATTTTCTTTTTTTCAATCTACAATCAAATAAATAAAGAAAACTGATGTGATCGCAAAAACTCAATGGCTTAGAAAACCTCTGATAAACATCAAAGCGACACAAACAACAGCAGCAATCACAGGAACAACAACAACCCTTTTTTGTCACGTTGTTTAATTAAATTTAGTGCTTTGCAAAAACGAAAAAAATAAGTTTACAAGTAACGGAAATGTCAAAAATCAAAGATCAAAATTCGAAGGTCGCAATTTCGCTACTTCTTTCATTGATTTCGCTCTCCATTTCTTAAGAGCAACCCGACAATTGTGTTAATGTGCTCTAGAAACAAATCTGTGACAGAGTTTGAAGCAACAAGGCAGGTGACAAACAATCGATTTACTTTTCACCCTTTTATTTTTTATTTTTTACATTTTTGTGAATTAAATTCTTTATCTCCTGTTCGAAGGCTGACAATTTGAATGGCAAAGGAAATTTTTAATCAAATTGAAATTGCACAATTGTTTATAATTATATATTTTTCATTTGGGTAAAAAGTTTTTTCCTTTTTATGTGTACATTTTTCTATTTGATTTTTAATAATTTTCCCAGGAGTTTTTAATTTTGATTTTACTTTTTATGAGAAAAATTAGTCGTTGATTTTTTAAGGCAAAATAAATGTGTGTGAATGGTGCATAAAAAAGCGTCTTGTTCTAGAAAAAAATAAAATAAAATAAAAACATCGACACAATAAATAAAAGTAAAGTAAAATATAATACCCAGCGATTTGGTGTGGGGCTGAGCATATCGAACAGCCTTTAAATGTTAAATTTTTCATTTCGAATTGTCGAATATATTTTGGTTATGAAACTTTTTAATTTACTTACATACCTGGAGAAAATGTTGGCCTATAACTTCTAGCAAGACAAGTTGTCCTCTCACAGTATTTTCTTACACAAAGAAAGAATTATAAATGAAAAAGATTTAACAAAATATGTTTCAGTTTTGCAGTCAAAGACAAAAGAAGAATTTGATTTAAATAGAACTCTACTAAAGTTCAAGCAAACTGTCGTGTGCATACTCGTATAATACAGATCAACGATCACGTTAAATCCCTGCTTAAACTACCACTAATTTATTATTTGTGGTTAGTGGTGCATGCCCATTTTGAGTTGTTGTTCTTTATCGCTCAGAGCGCAACAACAGAATTTCTATTTTGCATGTCCGATGTCCGGTGAAAAGTAAATCTCTTGGAATCTCCTACCACCACATCCACCACTTAACGAAATCATTTGTTAATCTATAGATTATAATGATTGCAATTATTCCCATCCTTATAAATTGTCCAGCTGCGGTAAAAATACACTTTGTGTTGTTTGAAAAAGGGGAAATTCCCATTTCCCAATACTTTTTCTTTTTTTGTTATGTGTGTGTTCAAAAACACAAACTCAGGTGATTGTCAAATTATTTTACAGGCTTAAGTGGCTGGCAGTTGTTGTCTATGTAAATGCATTGTTGAATCAGACTGTACTTAAACTACCTGTTTATTATTGGTCCCTGGTATTTGTTGTGTATTTTCCCAGATTGTTTGGAAAATCCCAAAACAAATGAAAACATTGATGAGTCAGTGCAAACAATAGGCCAGCAAACAACAAGTCATAATGGAATTTAGCTGAAAAGGTTTCTTCTTCCTTCTTTTATTTATTGATCTGCTACAGCTTTAAGGAATATCACAAAGCCTAAAGTACCGAGATATAATAGATAAAGCAGAGGGGTCACATAAGAATTAATAACAAAAATAATGTTAATTTTACTTCGTTGGTATTGTTTATTTTAAAACAGGCTGAGTATTTGTATTCTTTGAGTATTTATTTTATTGTTGTTGTTGGGTTTGTCGTTGTTGCTGCTGCGTTTAGGCGACAATGTGTCTGGCAATTTCAGTTCTTCAAGCATTTTCTCATCACACTGACGCACAGAACTTGTTATGTTACTCCTGGTGTACAGAGATGTTGTATAATTCAAACTCAACATGTGGTTTCACCTCTATTCGTCTGCTACTATATTTATCCACCATGTTGAATGGCCCCCAAAGTGCAACTGTTGTGCGGTTAAAGACTTAAAGTAAAAACAGCTGATTAACAAAGTTGTGTTGTGTGAATAATATAATCGATATAAAGAAATTGTTTTCAAATTGTTGAGTTCACCGTTTCATATGATCGTGCATTTTTGCGGTAAGCTTTTTCGGTCTGTGTTAAAGACGAAGGCATAGCATTTCTTTCTGACACCATCATATACCAAAAAGCAAAATACAGCAGAAACAAATGCTCCATTTAGTATTTTACAAATTTAAAATGAAACAGAATTTGTTGACAATTACCAAAACATATTGCAAAATAAGTAAAAAAAGTTTAAGTTTCTGCTGAAAAGTTGTTATATGGAATATAGAAAAATGAGGTGCTTTACACCCTCTGGGGTTGTTATATTGCGAAACAAAAATCTCTACCTGCATTGAAAGTCTTCAAAGAAGAAACCAGGTAATATTTTACAAGAGTTCAATGCATTTTATTTAATTTTTATGTAAAATTATTGAATATAAAAAACTAATAGCAATGGTGAAGAAAAAATAATGGAATTTAATTTGTGTTCCAAAGTTAATCAATCTTTTTAAAAATCGCATTTTGCTCTTAATTTTCTTTAAGAGTTGCTTACAAAAACCATATACTGCATGCATGCCATGATTTTTATAAATTTTTAAAATTTTGAAGCTAAAATGTGATGTAATTTTGCTCAAGTTTCTCACAATAAAAAGAACAGGTAACATAATTCGTAATAAGAGAACTCGATTATATCCAGTACACATATTTTTTAAATATTTTTGTCAAACTTTTTGTGACGCACGTTACGTATTGTAAATAAACTGTTGCATTCAAACTTTGTTATCTTCGTTTTAACACACTTCTTTTGGAAAAGTAACACTGAAACATAAAAATATGTGAAGCAACAAAAATAAATATTTATTATTTGAGATGATTCCGCGTACCTTGATAGAAATAATTTTTTTTGTTACATTTAGAATGTTATAGCTGGTCTAATATTCCATAAAATATTAGAAAAATTGCACTATTTCACAAATTGTTGGTTAGCAGACTATTTCTTGCATTTGCCCATATAGAAATAATTTCTAACAAAAAACTTTACTATTTCTCAATATAGAAATAATCCCTTAATTCACTTTTGGCGGTCCTTAATTTATTACTTTTTTCTCTTGCTAAATATGTAGAACTGATGTTACGCCATAATTATGCAGTTGTTGTACAGCAAATCGCAATTTTATGCAAATTTAAAAATGTTTACAGTAAGTCAGAAACCCAACAAAAACACCCACGCATTAAATATCAAAAAGTCAACTACAAAGGACTTAAACACATGCAGCCTACGCAATGATTGTAAGAAAAAAAATATATTTAATTTGTACAGAAGATCAGCCCAAATCACGCAGTTGTTTGAATTAATTTGTGTGGAGATGTTTAAGATACATCGTATGGATCTATTTTAAATTAAAATATATTTTCTATACATTTCGATTATGGGGTTTAGAGACGCAAACGTGAGATGATACAATACTCACGATCACAAGGAATAGATGATGAATTTCGTTACCCCCAGAATGGATCCTAAATAACAATCTTAAAATAACAATCACAAAGTTACTGTTACTATAGTTAGTTAGTTTTGAAGAAAAACTGACAAAAACATGGTCACGCGTGACTCAAGCCAATCGCGTGAGCAATGCACATCACCAGTGTGTTGAATAAGATTCTAGCCATAATATTTGTTTGGTATTACCTCAGCAGACTTAGTCAAATCTAACAGTAGAAAATGATGAGATTGCAGTTTGGAAATAGAGGGAAAAGGAGCCGCAATAGATCGACATTTGATATGCTGGCTGGAAAAATAAAATAAAAATAAAGCCGATGTTCAGAGCCAGACCAAGAAAGTTAATTAAAATGCGATTACATTTATGTAGGCAAGAAACTCAAGAAGGCATGTTTTCCTAAGAAGAAAATAAAGAAAATCAAATCCGAAATAAACAACCGTGCAACTAAACAAATAGATGCAACAAAAAAAAAAACAACAACTACAAGAAAAGATACTCATGACAATCTTGTATGTGACTTCAATCAAAATGATGGATGATTTGCGTAAATATATATTTTTTTCAAGTTGTGCAATTTATTTATATAAAAACCTCAATATGCTGCCACAAACTGTGACAGATGCAAATGTTGCGTATGTTCTGTTGCCCATAATCAAACAATAAAAGTGTCAACTTTAGATCACCCTAAGAAACATCGGAATAACAGAAATCCCTAGACAAACACTTAAACGAATTGAGCCAAAATGCACTCGTAACTAATCAAAAATAGGCAGCAGCAACAACAAACAACAAACAACACGTTTATTTAACATTTCAATGCAAAAAAAGGAGGCATTGCAAAAGATTAAAAAGTAATGGGAATTACAATCATGAATAAATAATCAATACTCGTTTGCTTTTCATTATTTTTTCGCACAGCGATTATTTGTTTTATTATTGTGAGAGGCTTGTAAGAAGGCAGAATTGTCATGGATGTGTTCCACATATTTTTTTTATATATTTTTCTAAGATGATTTCGTCAAAGACATTTGGAACTGTTGCATTATGATTTGCATATGATTGATTTGCAGTAAAATTGGCATGTTGGTAATTTAATATTTATTTTTGTTTTGCCTAAGAAGTTTTTCATATTTGCATATCTCTTAATCGACTACCTGAAAATCAATAGCTGAGGAATACGGGCAAATGGCGTGTTTCAATTTTATGAGGTTTTTCTTTTCTTACTTCACTTCTTTGTCTAAAAAGTAAAAAATCCGTTATTTTTATTCGAATAATATTTTTAGAAGTAGAACAAATTTTGAAATGCATAAATTTTCTGTACAAAATTTGTAAATTATTATATTTTGAAATCGATTAAAATTCAAAAGGCGCTTTAAGGCATAACGTCCATACAAAATTTGTTTTAAAGCAGTGAGTCTACATCTTTTTTATGAATACAGCAGCTACTCGATTGCATTGTACAATTTGTTTATTGGAACAGTTTGAAATTGTTTATTAAAAATTCAATTTTTCAAAAAGCATTTCTAAAAATACATGGTAAACTAAAGTTGTCTAATTGTGGTTTTGCTAGGAACACTCGTTTAAAGACATTTTCAAAAGAAACCACCATTTTTTTTTTTAAATTATCTTCTGCAACAAAGTTTTCTAAATACATATTCTGTTACTATTGAAGTTTATTTTATGTTGTGGAAACGTACTTTTTAAGAATGTCTTAATAAAACAAAATTTATGCTGAAATAATATTTCAAAAAAGGTCTTTCCAAGCCGCGATGGAGATACGTTTTTCGAAGGCTTCTAGGCGAACTGCATATTTTAAAAACTCATTGCCCTGGTGTCGCTATACCCACGTATTCAATTAATGAAATCTTATTTCCCTTCCAAAGCCTTTCTAGTCAAATCATTCCAAAACAAGTTCAGAATGGATCTCCGGTGAAAAAATCGGCCCCACAGCGGCCTGGCTCGATTGAAAACCTACTTTTAATTGGTTTTTATTTTTTAAGTTGATCTACTTTAAATCAAATCTGGTTGTTTAGCTCAGTTGGGATTGAGACGTTTATTTTATTTTACTGTTTCAGTAGATCGTTTCGACTCTAACTTTGATTATCCGCACAAAATTTCTTATGTTCGCATCATTTAAATCCGCTGTCAGTTGTGATGGATGTAAAGGTCAGGCGGAAATTATATTCACAAACGTTTTATTCCTCCAAAATTTGTGTAAATACGCAAAAAAAAATTCATGGCTGCAGTTAGTGTTGCTGTTATTTCGTTAAATATACTGTTAATCTATTCCACAACTTTAATTTATTTCCAATATTAATTTTCCTTTAAAGCTGTTGATCTTTAAGTTGCTACTCATACATTTCCATTAGCCCAGTGAGAAACATTTACGATTCCTTGAGTATTTTTGTAATAAACAAAAAAATCAATGCGTTTCTTTGCAGTAATCGAACAAAAACTATTGATTGTTGGAACTTGAATTAGTCGTATCTTTTGTGCGTGTGTGTGTTTGTGGACTCAAGTGCTTTTGTTAACGACCGAACGACTGACCATGCGTCGACTTATACAAAACAAAGTTAAAGAGCAGCCACATTATCAGAAATATGCTGCATGCACAAGGGGCATAATGAAAAGCAACACATTGATTGGATTAACAATTATTCATTCGGTAGGTGTATGAGAATAAAAATGTGAATATAAATGTATCGAGATACTTATTTATGTAGGCTCTTGTAAAAGAAAAGAAAAGAAAAGATTGGCAAGACGTTATTGTGAAGCATCTCATTAGGCTCCATTCTATAACACATAACTTAGAATCGTATGCTGTTTATCTTTCTCCCCCCACTCATTTTCCTCTTCAGACGCAGTCCAGTTTCTGTTTTGTAGTGTCATTGTTGATCTCAATGTTCTCTTTATTTTGTATTGGAGCAGCCAGAATAGCTTTTGTTTGTTAAGAAGGAGAGGAAAAAAGTGTATTTGTCTTGATTTTGATGTCTCTTTTGTATGTGGCACATTGTATGGCAGGCATTTGTTGTATGGCCATTATAACAGTCCATACAAATAATAACAACAATATTAATAATAAAACGAAACCAACCAACTAACCAACCAACATTTACTCGCGTATCTATTAAAAGCACCCTCGACTTTTGAATGCTGGTAAATAATTGGTAATCCATTGAATTGGGCGATCAACATTTAATTTTTTATATTTTTCTTTTGGTTTTATGCGTTTTCCTAAGAAAACCCTAAATGTCTGGCCAAACCAAAATCAAGCCAGACTTAATGGAACCTCGTTTTGGTCATATTGACATTTATTTCAGTCTACATGAGTGGCGGCTGTGGAGGTTTTGTTTCCTATTAATTCCATTAAACAGTTCTCTAGGCAATTACGGAATGTCCCTACGTGTCAGTGTCAATTGTCAAAGATGCCTGTCATGGCACACTTCGGTTATTAGTTCATTCAAAACTTTTTTTCTCGTTAACTCACTGTATTTATGACATTTAAGTCGATCAATTTACATCAAATAATTGTCTAAAGCGAAAATTGCTCACAAACCTGAAATTTATTTTCAATTGTGCATGGATCAAAGTACAGGGGGTTTCTATAAGAAGTGTTTTATTTAGAATTCGTTAATATTTCATAGTTAATGTTTGAATATTTTCGTAACAAATTTGCTGCGACCCATATTCAAGGGGTTGTCTTAAGTGTATCAGTAACAGTTTTTCAATTTGAGGGAAAAATCAAATAATTTTTATTTTACTCGAAACTAGTGAAACAATTTCTTTTGTAGTTCCTCAAATAATACCCCAAAACTATTTAACTATACAAAAAAGTATTGTTCAATGGTCACAATATTGTAAAAAAATGCACAAAAATGCTGCAGAAATGTATATCCGATATATGTACTTTTTCAAAATATTCATAAGGTTGCAATCAACAAGTTTCTCAATCGATCTTAAGATCAAATGTATTCTTCAATATTAAAAAAAAAAAAAACAATTATCTAAGTGATGCGAAAAAATAAGAAAACTTCAGCAAAAATATAAAAAAATCTATGAAATAAGTGATGATAAAGAAGTCATTATTAATTTGGAGTATAGTGTAGTAGATTTCGAAAACAGGTGTTTTGCTCTACTGTGTAAATTGAATAGTTAAAATTGATGCTCACTTTCCTTTGGACTGCGGAATATATATGTCTCTAACAATTGAAAACACTTATCTAACAATTGGCCTTTAATTTAGAAAAATCCAATATATTGGGATTTTGGAAAATTTCTTAGAGAATTGTGGGGATCTCAATAACATATAAAACTTCTTGCTATTCCTATTAATAATGATAACTACTCCAGGCCATTAATAAAACAGTTGAAAGCGAAAAACATGGTATGATATATTTGTTTATAATCTTTTATGTTAAAATATTAGCAAACCCTGTAGTTTTTAGATTTAACTACGACCACTTTATTCGATTTTATCCAAATTCGTTGAAGTCAATTTATGTAAACAATGTGACTGATATTGTGACAAGTGCCACTTGAATAGACATTCTCTTTCCACGTTCGTCTGTGTGCTTTATTTGTTTCTTTGTGTTTAAGCACAAAAATAATGGCATTGGAAACTTATATAATTGCAATGCAGTTGTATGTGTGTCAACTGACACACCTTTCCCCATCCCAGTTTTAATTGTTAACAACTATTTATTGGCTGCTTTTATTTGTAGGGAATATCAGTTCATTTTAATGGTAAATTTTTTTAGGTATTTTTGCCTGCAGGCAAATCAGGATGCAGAACTCAAGCAAGACTTTGAGGATTTGAAAATCCATGAAGGAAGGGGTTGGAGAATATGTAGCATGCGTCACAAAGAGTTCATGGCTTTTGATAACCGATAGAAGTTATTTGCCTGCATATAAGTTTCTCTAAAATGTTCTTAAATGCATCTAAATTTTAGGAATCATATATTTGTAAAATCTGGTATATCAAAAATACTAGCGTTTTGTAGCGTGCCTCATACAAACTAGCGAGAAATTATTTGCTACAATTTATATACTTAATTCTCATCAAATACCACGTGTAATGTGAATATCGCCAATTTTGTATATATATCAATTCCAAAAGTGGTACGAATGAAGCATTTGTCACGCCGGTATCGTCTTTATTTCACAGTAAAAATTTCAACAAACATTTTAGTATAAAAATTTTTCAGTGTAATTTGTTTTACAAATAATCCAAAACTACTTCGTCAGCAGCCAGTCTGTCTCTTCATTTCGTGTGTTAAAAATTAGCTAAGAAATTTTCTTCAAATCACATTTACTATTGTTACTAAAATAACTGATTTGAAAGCATTTATATGGGCCACCGAGCTTTTTAATTAAAAGAAATACATAAAGAGAAGAAAAGAAATGAATTAACAACAATAATAAATAAAACTTTCAAAACATTCTCACCTTCGTACGCATTGAAGGCCTGATTACCAAAGTATAATGCATTGTTCACACTATTGTTCGCAGGACATGCTTTAATGTGCCCATACTAATGCACTTTGGGCATACACACGCAGCAATCGTGCACAGGCTCTCTTGTGTTGTATGTATTTGTATTTGTATTTTTATTTGTCTTCTGCAATCAATGCTCATTTTCGACTGTCAGTGGTTGTCAGTGCAATACAATGGCTATCACAACAATCAAAAAACGCGTCCACTAATTCAATTAAGCACTTTTGGCCATAATCGAATCTGAATCCCCCAAACGTGTCCAATCTGATATTAATTAAGCCAGAGTGCGCGCACATTTACATGCTTTAAAAGTTGCCAACGAACAACTAACAACAATGGAGAACCTACAAACAGCCAGAAAGGATCTAAAAATATATTTATAAATACTTCTTCCATTACTAAATACAAATAAATAAATAAATAAATCTCTCTCTCTCTTTCTTTCTGTGGTTGGACTGCCATACGAGTACGTGTGTAAAAGCGTTACTAGTTTTTTCTTTTGAATGAAAGGCTTTGCTGGCGTTGCCTGCTGCCTGTTATGTTGCTCATGTGTTGATTGTTGCTGTTAATTTTTTTATATTTTTTGTTATACAACATTTTTTGTCGCCTTTAACGTTGGAACATGTAACGAGGTGCTAAATCATTGCCTTGATATTAACCCCAAAAAATGGCACACTTAATCAATTCACCCAAGTACGGCCAAATAAAAGTCCAACAGAAATAAAAATTATGTTTTTGTTGTTGTTGCTGTTGTTGCAGAACAGTAAGGGATTTGCAATTGAATAGTTGTTTATCCCAAGAGCATTTACAAGAACTGATATTGAAGCAAATGTTTGGTCATTTTTATTTGAATTCGTAAAATATGTAGAGGGTGCTTCTTTGTGCCGTAGATTCATCATAATGGAACAGAGTTTTAAATTTTTTTTTAAGCTTATTTATATAGCATTAGAAAATAATTATAAATTATTTACTGATGACGAAAGAGGGCCATGATTACTATGACTAACTAATTAGTTCCTCGGTTTTTAAATGGTGCAGAAATTAGTTTGTCTCGCGAAACGAATCGAATCGTGCAAAAGTCCCACTTTTAGCATTTGAATCTTCCACAAAAATATTGCTTTTTTGAAATAATATCTCTACCTATTTCATAAAGGAGGGCATAAAAGACCTCATGTGCCTTCGGCGTACAATGGGGGGATATAAAAAAATAAAAACACTAAATATTATTCCAGTCTCTAGCCTGGCCGCCCAATTCTGGAAAAAAAGTTGTGAATTTTTACGAATTGCAAAACTATTTTTATTATGAAAAATTTGAGGCCTAATTCATAAAAAATATTTAATGGTTATATTACAAACTTTTATAAAAGAAAATTCTCAAATATGTGGTTTTAACCACAAGATATTTCGTATAAAAAATCTTACGGCCTATTATTCGACTAACTTGCAGCTGAAAAAAAAAACGTAAATGAGAAAGCTCAAATGAAAAACGTGTAAGAATTAAAACCAACAAATATATTTTTATTATTAAAAATAGCAAAAATTTAACTAACATATTCTCACATCAGGGGTTTTCATGTCTTTTTTTTCTTATTTCAGATGGAATTCAAACACAGGATCTTTGGCGCTCATCAGCTGTTGTTTTGTTATGGTAAGTTATTAAGATTTATTTTCTTGTATAAAACTTATGAATATGGAAGCAGGCCATAACTGTGAGGGCTCGTTTCCGACCCCCTTTTTAAGGGGTCCACTAATAAGTCCACTATTAAGTTGACAATCATCGAGACACCTGCCAACACTGTCGTTTATTTTAGAAAGATTTATGGAAGTCGACAGTGCGCAACTTTTGTTTAATTTTTTCACTTAGAAACATATTTATATTTCGTCACTTTCACAAAAAATTAAAACTGCCGAATCAGAAGTTTCACTGGGTGAACCACGACTGACTTATTAAATCAATAAGTTACAAGAAACTGGTCAAATAACTACTTCCGAATAATGTTTATGTATTTATACTTATTGTGCTCGTTCTGAATGGTGAATATTCATTTTTGGTAAAATGGTTAACTATTTCAAGAATTCCTAAAGTTTCTGCTGGGTGCATGCAGCAGCATGTATTTCTATACCCCTAATGGGTGAATGATATAAAAAAAAATATCCAAATACCATAAAAAATCGAGCACTAAAAACAACAGCCGGAATATAATGCACAACTAAAGGAGACACAGTTCAATAGAGAGTAAATGAAGAATTTTTCATGCGACTTTGTCGTCATATAAAATTTACGACACCAGAAACAACACCAACAACAACAACAACAACAACAACAACTGCAATAGCAATAATAATAACAGCCGACATAACAGACTGAATGGCAACAAAAGGACCATACAAGTGTGTGCCTTTTTGTCGATTTTTTTATATAAATTTTTTTATTATTAATTTTTCACCATTTTTGTATAGCTGCTACTCGTACAGCGAACAGCGAATAAGTATTTTGGACTTGTTCGGTTTGGTCTGGTCTGGTCTGGTCTGTTGGCTGTTGGGCTGGTAACATTTTACGGCTTAATGCTTTATTTAGACTTGGCATGAAAAGTGCACATGAATCATGTTCACTTCTTTTCTTTTTTTTCATATATTTGACTGCTTTTTGCTTTTTTTTGTTTGTTAAGGACCATAATGGTTGGCAGGGAAATAAAAATAATATGTGGTAGTTGTGCTCTAGATGGGCCAATAACAACAACGGCTATAAGAGTAAAGTGATTTTTTGTTTTGTGAAAAAATGTTACATTTATTTTTTATTGATTTCCTTTTATATGGCTCGGAATAGTATATCTGCAGTTGCAACTTGTTTGAGAAATTTTCTTGAGCTGTTGTCCCCTTTTTAGTGAGTTTTTTCTTCTAGATATTGAAATAATTAATTGAATATTATCAGTTATGAAATAAATTTAATAAGCAGAGGAAAATTCTCAAAAGAACGAAAATAACACGCTTCTATGCAAACAGTCGAACCTTCAGATATAAGTACAGCAGTAAATAAAGTTTTATTTGTCAATTATATATATCATCGTGCAAATGTTTATCATTTGCGTCATTTCTTTTAATTAAAACAATTACAAATTGACACAATTGTGGGATTGAAATCCTTTAAAATACATCTTTCATAATATCATTCGCTGCATTTTAATCCCTAACAAATTCACCAAAGTCGTTGGTATTAGTTAAGAGCGAAATTTCCCTCAAGTAGCCAAATGAATTTGTCAATTTGATCAAGTCATGCACGAAATTGGGTCAATTGAAACCAACATTGTTTGAGATTTTGTATAAATTCATTTTTAACTCTATTATTTACGCAGAGCTTTTGTTGTTCTCTTTGTTTCAATTCAAAATCAGCCAACAATTTGATCCAGCGATATGCAGTTCAGCCGATTGATCGAGACAAACAAGTAAATAATAGAAAACAAACAAACAAAAAAAAACACTTGAAAAAAGTATCAACTTAGTAAAAGGTGCGACACAATCACAACCATTTACTCATTGAATCTAATCAATCAAGTATAAAAAAATTCATTTCACTATTAACGTTTCTGTGATCGTCACCATGCACTTAACAATGCCTTTTCATAAAAGTATTAGATTAATTCCCCGAGTTACATATAATAGGAATTATTGTGTGACATATAAGTAGCTAAAGGGCTTTTTTTTATTGTTGGAAGGCAAACAACACTGTTGTGGTCATTTTAGGTTTTCGGTTTCAAATTGAAAAAACCGAAAAAAAACAAAATCCAACATTAATCAAATATCAGTAGCGACGGGGAAGCTAAAGTTTCTTCGTGTTTCTTTGCAAAGCTTAAAAATATAAATTTTCAGACGGCGTTGGTTTTAAAAACTATTTTTCAAGTTACGTTTTCAATTGCTGATCTTGACGATTTCCAATTCCATGCTATTGTAATTGACTAAATTCAGTCACAGAGAATTGAAAGATGTAAGTTTACAATTGTAGTAGTGTAAATATTTGAAAGGAGTTATAAGTTTAGTTGGGAGTTATAACAATTATAAAAGGGTTGGAAAAGTCTCTGTAAAAAGCTCAAAGAACAAAATTTGGAAATTGTGAAGTAGTAAAATAACTAAAAAAATACTTTAAGATCACTGAAATCGGAAATTCATATAAACTTTTGAATTTATTTGTTATTAAAAGATTCTCAGATATGAACAGTGTAAAGGATATATGTTTACCCAAATATAAAATCATTCAGAAATAAAATATCAGAAGTTTAGAACTAAGACTTCAAAAGTCATTTAAATTCATATGAATATACATCTGAAATATAATTCATTCGCTGTACTTTCTTAGCCAAAGAATTCAAAAAGCGTTCAAGTTGTATGTATTAACACAAAATTACCTTTTAAAAACATAGAGGATCATCAATATCAATAGACGGTGGAATACCTAAAAATCCACAAAAAAATCGGTATCGTTTTTATATACAAGTCATTATATTCTGGGTATGTCGAATAGAACAGTCATCGGCCAGTTTTATTTCTTAGCAGAGTATTAAGGACTATGGCTAGCGGGCTTTCCGTAGGCCAATATATTCTTGGGAAAAGCTAAATTTTTGGTAGCACCCCCTTCTTTGCCAGTAGTTTCCAAAATAAAAATTTTCAATTTATAGTAAAAAAATTAAACTTAAAAACACGGTGAGATATACTTATTTTTTTCAATGAATACCTTTAATTTTTTTGATATTAATTAAAATATCAAATCTAGTAATTTTGCTGTTATTCCAAAAAGAAATAAAAAAACAATAAAAATAAACTAATATTGTTAGCGCTGGTATATTTGGAGACGATCCTCGTATAAAATGCTCTTATACTGCATCATCTATTTGTCTACCGCAAGTACAATTTATTATTTATTCCACCGATTCATACTGATCGTTATGACTTCCGCTAGACAAACAATCAAAATGAAAAAGAAACCAAAATAAAAGAAACTTCACACTTTAATAATACGTTTTTGAAATTGTTTACTTCTTAACGGTCCCAAAAGATTGTCGCTATTCATCATCAATATTTTTTAATTCAGCCATATTTTTATGATTTTCAATAACATTTTCATAATTTTCTTTATTGAAGAGTTTTATTCTTCGTTTATTGTGATAGAGAAATTGTCGAAAAGTTTTCTTAGTTGTGCGCAGTGTTACAAAAGGTAGCAGGCAAGAAAGTTTTTCGCTATTGTTCTAGGAGAAAATTGGTGTATATATTTTTCATTGGTGTTTGATTAAAGAACGCTACACTCGGCGACAAATAAAAGTTAAGAAAAATTCGTTAAATAATTCTGACAATTTTCAAAAGAAATCCCGTCTTTACAGGAGTAACAGCATACGCCGATGTACTGCAGGAATTTATTGTTTGTTCTGATATAATTTAAAATGTGATCAAGTCGTCCCCTTTGAACTCCGTCGTTACTGAAGGGATTTGAAAGATTGCAGAGTAATTTGTTGTAGCTGGTTTGGAATTGGCAAGAATAATGTTTTTGTTGAATGGTTTTATATATATTTTAATAATTGTTTTCTTTTCTGTTTAATATTAATTAAAAGAGAAGTTTTCTTAAAACTACTGGTTAGCCAATAATAGGCAGGACCGAAAATTGGTGTGAATGTTTTTGCGCGCAGGTCACAACAATCAAGAAAGATGCCCTCTTGAAGATAGAAGTAACTGGTCTTTTCATTTTCTAATACTTTTCCTCTGTCTAGTGTGAGAAAGTTTGTTTTTATCTTTCAAAATTATTTAAATTCAATCAAGTGTCATTCATACACTCATTTCATTTAAAAGTACAATTCAATGTTGCATGAAAATGTGGCAACAATCAATCCATCTTTGAAATGAACAAGAGGAGACTGGACAAGTTTTCTTACAACAATGACAGCGAACAACTGAACAGAGCAATACAACAAAGCACAAAGAATTGAAAAGGAAAAAGGCAAACAAGGATACAATTTTTTCTTCTGCGAAACACAATGACTGTTAAGAAAAAAGTTTGACCCTTTTAAAGTTGCTTTGAGTTTGTTCGAGATCTAAAAATGTGCATGTGGAAAAGGGCTATTGATGCTCAGGCATGCATCGCATCCATACATCGTCTTTACATCTGCTGGCTGCTCTTAAAGATTTGTTGTGCTTTCATAATGATTTGTTTTCCTTTTCTTTTTAATGGACAGCATGGTCACAAGATGTCATACATCACAAAATTAAAGAATCTGTCAAAAGTAATTAAGTATGAAGTATTCATGCTTTTATCTGTTTTATTAAGTTCATCATCGTCCTCATCCGCAGCCATTTCATTCATTGTGATCGTGATTTTTATTAACTTCACTTAAAATAACATCACAAAGTTGAGAGTTGATACATTTAAATTGACCTCTTCAGTGGAATGACATCAGCCTGTGACATTTCCATGCAGCCTGATTTTAATTAGTGCGGTCTTTGTTGGATGATATCTTAATAACCGGTTGAAGGCAGCCGCCATCAGAGCGACTCAGTGTTTGAATTGTAACGGACTCTTTTATATTTCATTTCATAATAAAATCCAAGTTGATTTTAAATTCATTAGAAAAGAATTGAAAAGGATGTTTCTTCTGTAAACCGGAGGATAATGTGATGGGCAGACTATTTTATATCGGATCACATATTCGTTTCCGGCCTAGCAGAAAAAGGAGTACTAATAAGGAATAAATGAAAAATACCCTAATCAGGCACACTGAAAATTAGGAAAGCTCTGCACCAAAATCCTACACGATTTGGAATCAAACTGTCGCTGCGTTCAACACCAGCCCGAATTATTAAAAAACACAGCAGTTCCCAATTACCACAAACTGAAACAAATTTAATAAAATATATATTATTTTCGATTACATGAATAGTTGATAAACTTCAAATATTTCAATACTTTTCTATAGAAATTTTTCAATTCCTCATATTGAGTTTTTGTTGTTGCAGAGATCCAGCAGATTCGATTGCGTATGTCAGGGTGTTGCGCGCTCGATTCCCACCTAAAGCTTAACAACTAACACATAATTATCATTCATAATAGATAATGTCCCGTGTTGTTGTTAGTGAAAAATAAAAAAATTATGATCTGTAAAAATTTATCGCGCAATTAATGTCATCCCATGAAAAGACAATATTTAGGTTATTTCCATTAGAAAACCAAAAACTATAAAAACATTTGAGCAACAGTTCAAGACTCTCTAACTCAACCCTTATTTTCTAGATTAAAAAAACAAAAAGCATTAATTCCTTTTTATGGTGCCTGAATCCTTTGCAAACAAATATTCTCCAGACAATAAATTTAAATTAGTTCATATGGACTATAAATTCATGTAATGCTTTGTCTATGTATAATTGCTACAAGATGCTCCTTTTTTTTATTTAAAGGACATTAAATATTCTCAAAGAGAAAAAAAAGCAGAGACGAATGTTAAAAGGAAGAGCAACAAAACAAATTGCCAACAATAGAAGACAATTGCGTTAAATAGCCGTAAGGGTCAAAATCAAAAGAGTTTCTGATGGAGAAATCTACCCTGCCTGAAAGGTTGCTCCTAATGTCCTTTAAATTGAATTGTGTTGTGTTCCTCGCATCTCTTTTCTTTTGTTTTATTTTTATATTCGGGGAGTTTGTGCTAAATTTACTGCCTGTCATTTGAATTGAATTTTTATTAGCAACAAACTGGTATTGAATGAATTTACACTTATTTCACCGTTTGAGATATTGACGATAATGGCTGCCGAAACTGTCACACGAAATAAAAATTAGAAACCAAGAAGCTGAAATAAATATTCAATAAAAAGCATAAGGAAATGGGCCAAACAGTTTGACTTGGAATCCTGAAATGAAAACACCACCGTCAGCTAAAAAATGTCTTGGGCTTCCTATTCTGCAGCCAAAAACTGCAGTCCTTTTTAAATTATAACATATTTCAAAAAAGCATAAAAATATAACCTTTTTTCCTAGTAAATATTCAAATATGAATTGAATTTTCTTATCTTTTGCCAGGACAAAAAACTAAAAGAAAATAAATTTGTTATTGATAAAGAAAAAATCTCTCTCGCACATCCGCAAACACACAAATAAATCTTGTGAATTGACCACTAGTGCCAAAAATGCTCATTATAATCCGATTATTAACACAATGACTGTCAACTGCTATAGTTGACCATTTCACGCATCATGTGATTGAAATCCTTGAAAGCATGGAAACTTGAAAAGAAAACCACAACAGCTAAACCATTTGAATAATTTTCTTAGTGGCCAATTTTTGTTTGTTGTATTCGCAATGGAAAACGTATAAAAGAAATTGGTATTTTTTAATAGGGAGATTAGGACTCATTTTTTGCTTCCAAGGATTCTCATGTTACTTGGCAGCACAGAAGATATAAAGAGTCCTTATAAGGATTAAGGGTATAATATGTATGACTTGAAGTTTGTGGCCATTGTTTGGAGACAGCAATTGCTTGGATATGGAACAAATTGAAATATGGTCACATTTTTTGTGAAAGATTAAGCGGTTTTTTTTTCTATAAAAAATTTGTTAACGT
Organism: Linnaemya vulpina; assembly: GCA_963675445.1. Lineage (NCBI taxonomy): Eukaryota > Metazoa > Arthropoda > Insecta > Diptera > Tachinidae > Linnaemya > Linnaemya vulpina. Next base: position 86,378,727 of record OY776278.1, on the reverse strand, counting down.
TTTTGTATTAAAAAACTAATTAAAGGAAGAGCACTCCAGGCTTCAAAGGCATATAAAATATATCAAAGAATTTCTTTCAGACTATTATCTTAATGCCGAATAGAATATTTTTTAAAGGGGTTCAGTTAATTGAAAAATTGTGTAACATTCTTACGTTCCAAAACACTTCAGAGGATCGTTTACGAAAATTTTACAGCGGATAATTGTGTCGCAGTGACAACTTTCGTCAGAATAAGTGCATTGAAAAACAAGGCAAACGAAAATACTTGAACGTTTTAAAAAGTATTTGTGTCCTGCTCGCAGGATTATCGTTTATGTTGATAATAAACTGTACGAAATTTTTCCTCTTTAATTTATTTAATTATTATTTTTGAATTATTTTAATATAATCAAACTTAAAGAGAAATGGTGCGAGTGCAAGCAATACGCCCTGGACTACCTTAACATGCTTTAATTTGTTTTTCTTTAAGTTTTATTGTAAAACTCAACTTTGATGATTATTTCGTTGTAAATCAAGCACATTTAAGATCGAAACTCCTCCTTTCAGCCGACATAACACTTTTCATATTAAACAACCCACAACTAAAAAGCTTTTTGGAGAAGTACGCCAGTAAAGACTTAATCCTGTTGGAATAGGAGTATATTAATAAGTTGCGTTATATTCTGAATATTAGAAATATGAAAAATAATTGATGAAATGAATGATGTGTTCGAGCGATCTGTGCCGAATGTATTAATTTTCAACTTTTCTTTTTTCCATTAATTAGAATTATAATTAAAGGGCTAGTGTTCGCAATACATGATAAATATTGCAAGGATCAATGGATGAATCAACATCAATTTAATTTTCAATATACTTCGCAGATTAGAACAGCGCTGTTTTCGAAAGCCGCTGCAGTTCCACATCAGCACTCCTGTGTGTTCACTCCAATTATGTCTGCGTCATTGTAATTTTACTGCAGGAAAAGCAAAATCCATATAGATAATTTACATACGAATCAGTCCTTCCAAACATAGAATGCTTTTAAACCAGAATAATGAATTGTTTTTTTCTTTGTGTTAACAAAACAACCCGTTAACAATTTCGATATGAAAAGATTTCAATTTGAATAATATCAACATGTCCCACCTCAGAAAACATGCCAAAAGCGTGCGCTCCGCTCCTTATTTTCATGTTTAGGAAATATTAAAAGAAAAATGCGTTTAATTTAAGAAAAATTACATCTTAAATTGTGCCCTTTTCGACAGCGTGTTTAGCATTTGAAAACATAAAATTATTTAAATTTCAATTGTTTTTTCGGCAATTTATCACTGAAATAATGTCAAGCAGAAACGTAATGCCAGAATAAAACAAACTCGAGGGGTGGCGGCCAGGCAAATATTTTGCTTTACACTCAAATACCCAACCATCGTTGCCATCGGTGCACATTTAAATTGAAAGTGATTTGCATATGAAGAAATAGCTTCCCCAAGGAATAACCCAGTGAAATCCGGTGTGGATTTTTTCTTTCATTCCTTTTCTTCGAAAGAAGTCTTTTGTTCAAATACGAGTGTATTTATTACGGGATTTGTTTGAGTTTTCTCTCAAGAATAAACGCTGGTGGAAAAGTGATCAATAATTTTTCTTGTGCACAAATAAAAACGAAAGAGAAAAAACTTTGATTATGAAATGATTTTGTCAATATTTACATCTAACGAACAATGAAATTGTTCAAATTGTTAAATGTGTCATTATAGCAAACGCTGATGTGTGAAATATTGGATAATTGATGAGCAATCAATCAAAAATGAGGGAGACAATGCTGGAGCGAGTGCTCTGCTAACGCTCGTTCGTTCATTTGTTTGCTTCAAATTCTGTCTTCTTCTACAATTTATATCTTGTGGCGCTGAGTCCTGTTTGGAATTATTTTAATGAAATATGAGCTCGTAAAAAGTTGGCCAAAAATCAATGCTCGTTTGTTTGTTTTAAATTGAAAAGGCTAAACAAAAACTCATTAAAGTAACTTGCAGCGCCCGATCTTTACCACACTTCTTGCCATGTTGCACCGTCTGTGAAGTCTCTGTCTGTCTGCTGGAGTCGTATATTAAAATATTAATCCCCAGGCATTTTTACCACCTTCACTTGTGAGTTGAAAGCAGCCAAACTTTTACAACTCATTCATCCTTCCAGGGCAGTTAGTCAGTGCATCAGCACTGCAGCAAATAAACTGACACGACTTATTTTTAAGGCTTTTCAGCTTCAGCAAGTCAAGCCAAGCCAAGCTAAAACTTAATCGGTGTGTTTGGTTGATTGTAAAATACAAATCTACGATGAGAAAAGAATATTAATAATTTTATAATTCTTTATTTTTGTTTTTTCTTGTTGTTGTTGAAAAACTGAAGAATGCGTTCTTTATTTTCTTTTATTTGAACGAATGTTACCAACCAGCGAGCTGGGGCTATCTTTTGTTTATGGCTCTGAAAAATTGTTAAACCAACAATAGGATTAATATTAACAGCAACAGCAACAGCAACAGCAACTGCAACAAAACCTCAGCCTCAAGTTTGGTAAATGTAACAATAGTCCAAAGTTAGACAACAAACAACATCTTGGAGTTGTTAAGGCTGAAAACGAAAACAACACCAAAATATATTATTTTCATCTTCTTCATGTCGTAAAATAATAAATATTTATTAGTTTTAAACATTTTCATTTTTTGTCATTTCGTTGAGAGTGAATTATTATTGAATGTTTGTCTGTCTGTTTGTTTGGCTGTTTGTCTGTTTGTCGTTTGTCTGTTTGTTTATTATTATTCACAGTGTAGCATCTTCTTTTAAAAAGTTTATTTGTTATTGTTGCTTCTTTTTTATTTTATATTTCTTTTTTCGTTTTCATCTTTCCTTTTATTATTCCCATTGTTAGTGCGACTATTGTTGTTTGTGTTTAAAATTATTATTGTTTGCTGGAGAGCTTTTTTAAGTGGTTATGATTAATGTGCGAAAACGTGTTAAATGTTTTCAAAAGACTATCCCATTCCATCTCGGAGTTGTTTTTTAGGTCCCCCAACTACCGCACCACCTCTCATCCTGTTTAAAATTGATTCATTTCAAATTTTTCCAATTGTTCATCTTAAGTCTTTTATGAAGAGCGATTGTTTTAAACAATCAATATTGATGATGACAAAATTTTCATATTTTTGTAAATATAAAAAAAATTTGGCTGCCAACACACTCTAGAGACTGTATCTAAGGTTCGCTGAAAAGTTTGTAAGTGTTTCCAGGTAAAATAGCTGCAGGTGTAGTTCCTCAGCCCTTCGTGCGTGTGCAAGCAATCTAAATAGGGTTTCCCGTTCATGTTTGATCCAATAATGCAGTTTGAATAAAATGTGCTAAAAGCCCTCATCAGATCGCTTTTAATTTTGTAATAACATTTTAGGCAAAAAGATTCAGCTCGATATTAAAACGTGGTTTTATTTGAGCTTCCATTTTATATATAATGGAAGCTAAATCTTGGCATTTTTCTTAAAAAGAAAATTGTGTTGTGACGAAGCTCATGAAGTTTGCTCTAGTCCCTTCAATTTACATTGATCAGCTCGAAAAACGCACTGAACGGCAGCATTGAAGATTACTTGATAATTCAAACGTCCTTAAACATACGAAAGGTCCTGCAGCTAATTTGATTAACGAGTTTCAGAAAATGAGTGCATTACAAGGGGCCAGTGCTCTCGATAAAAAGTAATACAATTTTTTGTTTGCAAATAAATCGTTTCAGAAATGTCTTTAATGCGTTTTTGTACCAGGACGTAAATTGATTAAAATATAAAAAGCTCGCTAAAAGGCATTTATTCATAGATGTGCACAATGTGTGTCTAATTGATATGGGCTTAACATTAAAGGATTTATAAGCATTTGAAGTTTCTGCTAAAAAATGCAAGTGAAACTTTTTTGTCGGTTGTGCCAGGAAGAAATTTCAAAACTTATTATTGCACTCACTGACTTTGTGTATCCAATCCGATCAAATGTTATAGATATTATAACAGCTCGAAAGTACTTAAAGGTTTGCCTTGTGCGCTAGTCAGACGTTGAAGGGTTAAGCCTATTCATTGGCTTACATTTTGCCAGACTTCTGGGAAGAATAGTTAGCAGTTTCTGTCACTGTTCTTTTGCCAGAAAACAATTATTGCACACTTTAAATGAGTCAATAAATTCAACAACAAAATAACACATCAGCACACTTTTTTCAATTTGAAAAGTTTATTTTTTATTCTTTAACAATGAACTTTCTGTGTTCTTTCAGCCCGAAAACGGAAGCTGCTCAACATGAATTGCCAATATTTGGAACAGTGTCGCAATTTACTGGAAACGTTTTTCTATTCGATCTGCTGTGAACCCATTAAACAAACTACAGAGTTTGACACTTAAACCACAAGAGCTGCAAATTTTCAAATGAAGAGCGTAAACGGAACTGTAGAATTCTTGAAAAGGGTTGCACACATACACACACATTGGCAAAAATAGAAGAAGAAGAAAAATATGCAAGAGTTACAAAAGTGAGGACGTGAGAACATTATAAATTCAAAGTGAGTACAACAAATACATATAAATTGTACATTTACGGCTGTACTTTATGCGTTTAACGGTGTCATTGTTGTTTGTTGTAGTAGTCGTTATTATTATTTAACTGTTACAAAGGAAATTTAACCCCTTACGGTGGGTTATTTGAATGTTATTTAGAGCCATTGTTAATTGTAAATCAATTTTAAACAATTAATTTAAAACTGTTCGTTTTTTCCTATTTTACTTTTCGTCAAAGCACCACCCCATGTGGGAATTTGATTTTGCAACTTTATTATGTCAATCGTGTGTAGAAAAAAGAGCAGAAATTGTTTTTTGCAAAATTTCAACTAAGAAAAGTAGGTGTTGCCAATAAAGTCATTAACACAATGTGTTTAAAATTCGAATTGAGAATTTAAAATTTCTCTGGAAGCGAAAAATGCCATTATTGCTACCGCATGTAAACGCCTCCTGGGCACGAAGCCTCTTGCAAAACAATAAAAATGGTGATAAATTTTATGTCTTGATCGGCAATTAAATGCTTTTTGCCATTAATCGATAATGATTTGGTTTTATAGAATTCGCCATATCTCTGTTATATGTATTTGCGAAATCAAAGGGTTATTTCTGTTTGAAAAAATGTACAGCTGGTTAAAAATTTGGTGTTTCAAAAAGATTTGCATTTTATGTAAAACATTGTTGGCTTTAATAGAAAATCAGGCGTGACCCTTTACATATCGTAAATGGGATAATAAATTATGGCAAATTAAACACATGTCGAAATGTAACACATTCGATAATTTTATTGCAAAATTTAAAAAAAGTATTAGAAATATGTTGCCTTGTGTCTGCTTGAGGGAAATCGAAAACTCATTAAATGCGAAAGATATTATTTTTGCAGTTCCAAAAACAACTTCACTAGAATGACAGAAGTCAGTTGATTTTCGATTTGCTACTTCCAGCAAAGTTCTTAATATGTTTCTCAAACTTCTTATATGTTCTTAATTTATACGCATGTGACACGCATATCTGCGCGCAAAAGTTATTTGATTACTCTCTCCTCAAATTAAATTTCGAATTACATATTATCAAAAGCAGTTTGTAAATGGTGTTTGAATCTTATTTATTAACCAAATAGTAAGAATATAGTCTGGCTAACATCTAATTAATGTGCTTATTTATTTATAAAATTTGCATTCATGGCAACGTATACAACAATAAGCTTCAACGCCGTAGTATTCTGAAATCCTGAGTCTAAACTATTAAAATATATGCGCTAAGAAAGAAGCTGATCAAAATCGATTTGCTTTTCCAGGAAAATAACATAAGTGGGTGTGGTCATCATGAATATTTTTTTCTTTATGTGTACCAGTTTTGAAATTATTATCGTCAAGATTTGTTGTGGAGCCGAAACTACTTAATTTTTCGCTTCATTTGTTATTTGGAAATACAATTGAAAGCAAATTTTTTTCTAAATATATTTTTCTGTTGAAAAATAACCAAAAAGCGTTTGAAATAAAACTGCAAATCATCATAAAGGTTTAATTCTCATTTTATCTGACTATTTTTCTTTCTGTTCTCTACTCCATATTTATTTGTATCCTGTTTACTGTCATTCATTTTAATGGACATAGAAAGATAGAATCATTTTTATTCTTGTTTCCATTGTTATAGTTTGGTCCAGTATTTATTTATCTTGTGTTTCTTGTTTTATTATTTATTTACTTTTTTATTGAAAATCATGTCAAATAAGCTTCTGATTAACAAAAGCGGCCAGCAGGCCAACCACTGCCCTGCCACATTCTCATGTGTGCAAAGTTTGTGCTGGGAAAAAGTTTGTCTTCAACCAGATGAATACTTTATCAGAAAATGCATTTCTAGATGTAATTATTCAATTACAACTGAGATGGACTAGTAAAGTGCTCCATTGTTAGCAGAAATCATGTTTTTGTAAACTTTTCAGTATCGCAGCTTAAGAAAATCCCGAATGAAACGGGAAGGAATTGTTCTGATCTGCACTTGTGCTAAGTTGTGTTAATTGTAAATAAACATTTTTTGAGAAATCCAAAAATTCAGTTAAGTTTTTGTGCAGACCTCGCACGCTGTTGTAATAAAAGAACACTAGATATTTTGTGTTACCATGTAGTTTTCGGGGATATTTTACTTTTGAAACGTTTGCATCCCTGATGTAGACTCAATGCTCGTATCAGTAGCGATATCAGCGTTGCATACGCATTTCTGACAGGCACACGAAAACGGCCTGCCGATTGTGTTGACAATTTCCCATGCCTCTTGAAGCTTTTCAAGGGATCTCACATTTGCACGTGAGAGTATTTAAACTGGACATATTGCATCTGCATTGCGACTCCAGCCTCGCTGCTGTTGTTCTTTATTTATTTATTATGTATTCATATTCTGAATTGTGTCAGTCATTCATTCATTCATGCATTCATTCTCTGGACTTGGTTGGCAATTCAAGCAAAATGATAAAATGTATTCTTCGTGCACTTGTTATCGCATTAGTTCTGGTGTCCGTTTAACAAACGCACTTTATTCCTCTTTATTTCTGTTTTATGTTGTTGTCTTCCCTTTTTTCTTCAGTATTTGTATCTCTTTTCATATATATTTTTTATCAAAAGTTTCATACAGTTCTTGAGTAATTCTGGCAACAATAAATGTTTGTTATTGTTTTATTAATGGCGGGTATCTTTTGCTTATGCATTCACTTATTTCTTCATTCATTCATTCACTTACTTATTCATTTCCATTCCATTCAATTCACTTAATTTTTTTAATACCTTCTCCTCGTATGTTCTCCGGCATTGGGTGTGTGAAAGTGTGTCTATGTGAGGAGAAGGAGTATCTATCCTCCTGCAAAATGCATACTGTGCTTTTGTTTTGTTGCACGTCCTGGTATTTAATTCTTTCTCTGCTTCGTTTTTGTATTTCTTTTGTTTGCTGTTGTTTCTTCTTGAGATCTGTACAATTCTCGTATGTATTTTGAATGCAAGTGTTCGTTCTCTCTATACACTGAAGCGTCTTTGTTACCATTCTATTCATTTTATTCCAGGTCTTTTGTTCTTCTTTCTGTTCTTAAATGTTTTTTCTTCTTTTCGTTTGTTTCTATTTCGAAATTGTACGTGTAAAACAAAAGACCAGCACAGCGAATGGGGAAATATTCATTCATGGCAAGGTGTTACACATCCTGCACTGTACACACACACACACTCACACACCTACACTCTTACTTAATTAAACACGTACACACATTTGACGCACACTTAAGCAGAATTTATTGCTATTTAATAGTGGACTTTAGATCCTTTTTCATTCCGAAATGTTCATGTGTGGGAGATACAAAACGCTGCTAGACAGTGTGTCGCCGCATTTTTTAAGAACCTTAAAAAGGGATTTAGGAATTATAACTTTAACACCTTTTGTGTGTGTGTGCGTGTGTGTGTGATTCTTATATAGTGTTCATTTTTCAAATTTATTAGAATTGTTTGCTTGTTATTCCTGGGATATGGTGTAAATGATATTGAATTGTGCATAGCCCGGCATCATTCCACATTCCATTCCAACGATCAATGACTCAGCCGATAGATGCACTAAATGAATGAACTGAAATCCAGCAAAAGTCAATTATTTATGTGTTGTTTTAATTTTTTTTTTTTCAATAATTCCTGGAACTATTATATCCGTTTGCATGGTAGGCGTTAAATCCTTAATACTTCAATAAAAAAATTCACATGAATTCACCAAAAATAGCAACATAATTTCTGTTTTCTATAAAAAAGAACAGGAAGAAAAAGTGCTTAAAAGGACATGCACACATTGAATACGTGTTCTTTTTGTGTTGAAGTTATTTAACTAAATTCATGTCAAACCTTTAAAGTTAGAAATAGAATGAGGGAGCACAGGTTGCCAATATCAACAACAATTGTATCCCCTAATTCCATGAGTATGAAATTTGTGCGTTACGAATGATCGTTGTCTGGGCAACGCTTTTCTTTTGTTAGATTTTTGTATTATTAACACGGATTTTCTACGCCCCAGTGGATCGAAGTTGTTCATTTGCATTGGCAGCTTCCTTGGCAATTTAAAGTTAATAATTCCCTCCTTCTTGTAAAAGTTTAAATATAAAAAAGTATATAAAATATTAAATCAATTTAAATTAAAGTGATACGAGAAGGCAGGGTGAAGTGATATGGGAAGGCCATTAAAGATTGAGTTCAAAATTTCTTTTACCGAATTTTGGACAGTGTTGGTTGATTTGCTTGTAAAAAGTGCAAAATAAACACGATTTCATCTAAATTAAAATTCTCTACGGTCTTATATTCCTTCCAGGAATTATTCATTTCATATTTTGGTTTTTCTCGAAAAGTACAACAGGAATTTTTTTTTCGGAATGAAACAACTTTTAGTTTCATTAGGTAACTTATTTCAGGATATTAAAAATAATTTATTTCAAATCGTGTTTCGCGTTTAACAGCAGACGTCATTTACAATCGAAACCATTTCATTTACAAATGAAACACATAATCACTCTGAAAATTAGTGAGTTTTTAAATAGTTGTGATATAAAAACTAAAACCAAATTTTGCAAGTGGCAGATCCGCCGTCTACTCTTTTGCTAACAAAAATTTATTTTTCTCGGAAACATATTTCTTAAAACGATTTTTCTCCAAAGAGGTACCCTTATGAAATCTTCAATTTTACATCTCGTTTTATAAAATGGAAAATAAGCTTCTATTCTTTTGGAAATGAGTTGTTTTTAACTTCTTTTCCTGGTACATGTTCTGAATTGCTCTTGATCATGTGAAGATAAAAGCGTTTGTTAGGCAGAATATACTACGAATAGCAAACGAATATTTAGATAGAAAAGACTGTAACGTTCCACATGTCACGATAAATTGTGAATAAAAAAAACCTGTGGACTCATGGTCTCAAAAACATCTGTTTCTTTCACCAAAACTTAATTTTGTTTTATTGAAATTTAAAAAAAATTTCTTTCAGTGTATATTATCCTTATGTGCTTAAGCTGACTAGGCATGTAACTCTACCTTATAATTCGCTGGATTTTTGTTTTCTTTGCCAAAACAACTCTTGTGAATAAATACGAATTATGGGAATTAATCAGAAATGGGGTTGCTCTTTGTCAACGCAGCTTCCTTAACTTTATCTTCATTCAGGATAATTTTAATAGCTGAAATGAAAGGAATTCGATTGATTGCGATGAAAGGACGAACGAAAATGGTCAATAGTTTGTTCCTTTTGTTACTCTCGTAATCTCCAGTTTATTTGCGGTTGTGCCCCAGATTATCGTGTTTTATTTAATCGAGTTTCCAGCGAATCTTTTCTTGTCTGTTTTTCCCAAAAATTTCTTTGCAAATGATTTTCATCAGTTCTTTTCTTTTTTATTATATTTCTGCAAATGCAGTGTTCTCAATTGTTTCATATGTGAATGTTTTTGTCATTCTAATCATCTTTGGCAAATCTTTTTTTGTAACGTTGTTCCCGCTTTATCCTGATTGAAGGATCTCTCAAGTACATGTTGAATATGTACAAAATGTGGACTGCTTGCTTATATGGGAGTATGCGTATGTCAGTCAGTTATGGTCCCTTTTTTTTTTCATGATTTTCCACACACATGAAAAAAAACTCGTGTGACATTCCATCATGTCAGCAAAAAAGAAAAAAAGTATGCAAAAAAGTATCAATTTTCAAAAAAACAATCGGGCATGTGTGAGTTTCTAGGAACATCTCCACTTGGGTTGTATCTCTAATTTTTTCTTTATCTAAAATGCTTAAATCTTAAATGTTCTTTTGTTGTCTGTCTCGCAGATAATCTAAATAAATACTTCAATGCCGAACAAAAGGAGGAGAAAACTATCAACTGATTGTTCATTTGATTGTCATATAAAATATCACTTTCAAATCGATCGTTTAGTTTTTGTGTCCCCGTTTGTTTTCATTGTTGAAATTGTTTCTTAAATATGACAATTTGTAAATTTCGCAATTGTTTTACTTCCTTTTAATATCAACTGATTTTCCATTTCATTCGATGCTGTTTTCCTATTGAGTTTCATAATATTTCTTAAGAATTTTGCTTCGCAAACAATTGCGCAATTCCCAGATGAGTTTTCCTTTTTTGTTACTATTGTTGGGCTTTTTGTCATTCCTTTTCATTTGCATTTATTTACGTTTTTCTTTTCTATGTATCTTAAGGATTATTTTCACCGTTTCTTTACAAATTGTTACTGTAATATTTAATGAAGTAGGATTTTTGTAAATAAGGAAACATGAGTTGCAAGAACGATGAGATACTTGATCCCCGTTTTTTTATTTATTTTATTTGTTTGTATTAAGCTTAAAGCTTAAGGCCGTTTTAAAAACAGAACTTTGAAAGAATAAATTGGGAGAACAATATATGAGATACTTGAACTATTTATCACAAAATCTTGTATATCAATAAGCTGCAATTATTTATTTGTATTCTTTTTTTGTGCTACACCATTAAGCATTTTATCGTCCACCAATATCGATGAATTATATACGGTTTAATAGGTAGTTTTGTGTAGATATACTTACACACACAAGTAAACGCCGCAAAATTTTTCTAGTCGTCGGCAAACTTTTAGTGACAAATTCTCGTACAAACGAGGGATAAAATTTTGATTCGAAAATCATCATGAGCGAATTTCTTAAAAATCTTCGTTTCTTTGTCCAAGAGAGGGTTATTCATATTCAATTTAATTTTTTTGTGAATGAATCGTTAATGGAATAATTTCATGTGAATTTTGTAAAATTTATACACAATAATTTTAAGATTAACGGCTGGACAAGTTGTGTTAATTCGTTTTCTTCATGATTATAACTTTTAACTCCCTGGCATTTCTTGTTTTGCGAATAAAAAAAATGCGAGTATATATTGAAAAACAGATAAAAGTTCATACAAATTGGAACTTTAGTCTGTATTTTAGAAATGGGATTTAAATGAACAATTGACAATTCAAATGAGCCATCAAGAAACCATTAAGGTTTAGAAGAAACATAAAGGAAATTATTTCTATTTACAGTCGCTCTTCGCAATCTTCTTGTAGTGGATAGAAATCATGAATAGAAAAGTTATGAATTTTATTATTTCTAATTTTGTAGAGTTTGTTTTACAACGAAGTCTTGAAATTCAATTTAGGATGCAGTAATTTGTTAATGTTCACAAGAAATTTAGGAAATCCAAACTGGAGATTTATTTAAACACTTTTTTATATTAAAGAGTTTAGGATCATTATTTTTATTCGAGACTTTAAAAAATTTACATTTCGCAATATTTTATTTCTTTTTTTTTATTAAAAAACCAAACTAAATATCCTTGGGCTGAACTTTATGCTTCTCATGAGCCAGTATTCGTTCTACGTGTGGGGGACCTCCATGACTTTTTTTAATGTAATAATTTGCTTAATATATTCGTACGTAAATACACGTTTACAGGAAATAAATAATACAGCCACACCAAAATTTTCAAAACTATTTAAATTAGCTCGAAATTAATATGCCAACCGTCTCTAATTGAATTATAAATATCATTTTATTGAATAAGGGGGAGAATTAATTAATTTTCTTATGCAGTGTTTCCCAAGAAACCCACATCGTCGCACACATACTCAACATCAATTAGTGAAAATGTATTGAAATTTAAGTTAATGCGACCCGTCAGGAATTTCAGTCGTTTAAAACTAATAAAAAAAGGATGAAGGAGTGATAATTTAGGAACGCCATAGAAGATAAATTTTGAAAATGGCGCTCCGTTTAGACGAAGAATATGCGGTTTTGGTCTTCTTTTTATGTGCAGAACTTGCGAAAGCGAAAGCTGACGAACTACATACCTGTCATTACCAGTGAATTCTGTTTGACTTTTATTGTCGAATCGATATGAAAAAAATATTATAATATTCTATTCGTGGCAGAATTAAAGCCAGCGGACCCTTAATTTCGTTCCGTATTCAGTGAATAGGCTGGAAGTCAAGTGGGAATTGAATCAAATTTTTACGGTCAAGTCGTCTTCATCTGCCTGAACGGGTCTATGAAGAAACAGAATTTTCGTTTTTGGTGAAATCACAGTTCTCATGAGACTGTTGACAGTCTCTGTTTAGTGCGTCCCACATGCCGAAAGAGTCTTCGGCTTAAACACGAAACCGGTAACAACATTAATTACCGTAAATAGACAGACAATTTTGTATGTTGGATATATTAATCGATTTCACAAAATTCATTTCAGATGATTGAACACGTAAAGAACATCGTACATTCACACTTTGAATGATAATCAGTTGGAAGTGAATAGAGAAACCACGAATTTGTTGGAGACCGAATTTTCTCAAGACATAAAACTGTGATTTGACCAACTTCTTGACAAGATGTGATGCCTTTGAACTATTTGTTGTGGGAGTGCGGCATCGAAGCTCTGCTTCAGCTCCTCTTATTTCGAAGACAAGGGCAATCTTGACTGAATTAGCTGATTAACAGTTTCGGTATTATTTTCCATCAGCTATTATTCTTCTCCGTCTGTTTCTGCAGTTGTGCATGCAATTCTGCCACAAAGCTCTTTCGATTGGTCCGAATTCATAAAATCTTCGCAATTATAATTAACGATATTTCCAAGTCTTCTGGCCCCATTGCATTTGTAACTTGAGAGAGTGACTGAGCATTTTCAATGCGTTTTGCTGTTATCGATTAGAAATATTTTCCGTTAGCACCACTTAAGCCAAACCTTTTAAGCCGAATACGAAAAACTTCAATTTCCAACTGGATATCAGCACTTCGGTTACCTTCAACAAGACACCTTTTGTTATTGTATGTTTGTATGGTTTTTTTTTTTGGTGACTGCGCCACCTTTTAGTAAAACTTAATTAAAACAAGCCAGAGTCCTTGACTTTGAATAGAAAACGAATAAAAACCATTTATAACCAACCATTCTTTACTTTGCCATACTTCCACACAAGCCAACCAACCATCCATGCCACCCATCTATACAGACATACAAATATCCTTTTCAGCATTGGCGTAAATTTATTCATTATTTTGTGAACTTTTTTTTAAATATCTCTTTTGTTCTTTAATTTTTGTTGGTTTGTTCGTTTGTTTTATTTGTCTTGGATGCCATGCCAGGTGCCCCATTACCAAACCATTCAATTTCAAAGTTGGGGTGGGTTTGTTATGTAAAAAGCTTCTGCTGCTGTCTCCATCCAGCCTGCTGGTTGCTTAATTTTTATTTTCATCCATTCAGAGCTGCCTCACCGACTGCTCTGGATGTTTGCTTCAGAATCTAAGTAAAAACAATCTGCTTTCGAAATACATAAATAAAAAATAATAATGAAGAAATAATGCGCTCCCAACTTTACCTTTCAAGTTGAACACCTTTCAAGTCCAATTATTGAAAAATGTGTAATTATTGTAATGAGTCGAGTTGGTTCGGCTGTATTTGTGTTCATCTTTGAAAGTGTGAATTCAGACAATTGATCAAAATTTATTGTATGTATTATCGTTTTGTATGATTTTTTATTAAAAAAAAAGCATTAAACAGCCACAATTTAGAGGAATTTTCATAAACATTTACAGGTACACTTAAAGAAAAGGACTTCGAAGTATAACTGAAAAGAAAAAATACGGTACAGGTTTAAAAAAAAATTACTTAAACTTATATTTCATTATTATCATCTTCCATATTTAGCAAATATTTTCTACTCTTTTCTTATTTGCTTTCAGAAAACAATAAGCAAGCAAAGGCTCTTCTTCTGTAATGCGGACTGATAACCATCCTTCAGAGTCAGTGCTGGACATCTCTTTGGATATCAGCAACTATACATCGTATGTCCACATACCACATGTATGCGTGTATGTATATTCAAATTGCCAAAGTGAAATTCCATTATAATCTAATAAAGTCAGGCTCAAGTCAAAAATAATTTTGTAAAACGAAAAATATATAATTTAATTTTTTTTAAATCTATAAAAAGAAAGAAATTTGTAAATTCGCAGATTAGAGCTCCGCCTTGACTAACTTTTTAAGAAGTAATTTTACTATAAATTTATTTAAATTATATTTCATACTAAAATGCACTTTTAACTATTATTTAACTGTCGGGTTTAATTAATAGTTGTAGTAATTAAGGCAAAAATTTTGTAAAACTATTATTTCAAATTGAAACTGCCTGTTTTTGGAAATAATATAAAAACTTTCAACTAGAAATTTAAATTGAAACCACAACAAAACAACTCAAATTTTTTGTGTTTTCAATATATAATCCCAGGCGAAAATTTTTAGTTTATTTACTAAAAATATACTAAAGCATTAAAATTCATTAAAAAATATATATTAATTTATTTTACCAGGCATGTGATGAATCTCGATCGATATGAAACGATTCCATTTGGTCATGGCATTGTAGTTGCAAATAAAACTAAATAAATAATAAAACTGCACACAAAAATGTTACATTTGAGATCGATCGAAATTCATAAAATTCATCTATAAGAAATAAAAAAACAATAATTATTTTATTTCATTCATAATTCTTGTTTTTACGTGGTACTGCAAAAGCATGAAAAGATTTATAAAATATAAAATAATTCGACGAACATAAATGAAAAAATAAAGTTCTACCTCAACAACATTTACTTACCCCCAAAATAGTAACGCTCTACCTTCTAAATTATATACGGACTGACAGTTCAACATGTTCTTAAAATTAAGCGTTTCTTACTTAAGACCTTTATATCTCCGAAAGTTATAAGCCTACAAACTTCAAATCAATTTTGAGTAAATTCCTATTTTCCTCTCTACTTACCTTTCAAATTTCATTGCGCTACCTGCAATATCTTCTGAGTTACAGACTGTTTTCAGAAAGACGCTTTTGAAGAAAATTACCATAAATCGCTAACTTTGACTCAACTTGCATTCGCTATATCTCACAAACGGCTTGATATATTTGAATGAAATTTGTTGCAAATGAAAGGTAAGAATGTTGGCTTTAATATACAAGTGCTTGTAAGCTTTTAAAATTACATCTAGACTTTCATATGACGTGATGTTAGTTTAGACCAATTTCCATTTGTAATCCTTATAACTTCTAAAGTTGTACCCCTATAGAGTTGAAATCAGTCTTAAATGAATCACAGTTTTCCCCTTTACTAACGTGTTTAATATCGCTTTTTAATATTGGAAAACTTCTAAGTTATAGACAGTTTTCCTAAAGTCGTTTCAAACTAACACTAACAAGAAGCGCTTGTTTTGACCAAACTTGCACCTCTGATATCTCAGAAACTATTTAAGATATTTTGATGAAAGTTTCTGCTTCAGAAAGAGTAAAACGTTGGCTTTAATCTACAAATAGGTTTTTAATTTGGAAACATAATATAAACATCGTAATAAGGTAAGTTTACATAAACGCCCACTTTTTACCCTTTAGGAGTGGGCGTGGCCAGAAAAAAATTATTTCTAAATACTCTCCATTCTATTGCAAATCATGTTGTTAAATTTCATTTAATTATCTCTGTTAGTTCCTGAGTTATGAAAAAAACAGTTGAAAGTGCTTAAAACCCAAAAATTTTCTGGAAAAAAGTCAATTTTTTTTGTGAAACACCAGGCCAACAAAATCGTGTAGTAGGTGGATTTTGAGAACGTGTTTTCTTTGAAACGCTATAACTTATTAACCACTTGAGCTATTTCAACAAGTCTACCACCATGTCATAGATTTGGAAAGTGGCTACAATCTGGTCAACCTTTGGCCCGCCTGACGATTCTCCATGTTCCTCAAATTAAGCGTTTTTTACTTAAGACCTTTATATCTCCGAAAGTTATAAGCCTACAAACTTCAAATCAATTTTGAGTAAATTCCTATTTTCCTCTCTACTTACCTTTCAAATTTCATTGCGCTACCTGCAATATCTTCTGAGTTACAGACTGTTTTCAGAAAGACGCTTTTGAAGAAAATTACCATAAATCGCTAACTTTGACTCAACTTGCATTCGCTATATCTCACAAACGGCTTGATATATTTGAATGAAATTTGTTGCAAATGAAAGGTAAGAATGTTGGCTTTAATATACAAGTGCTTGTAAGCTTTTAAAATTACATCTAGACTTTCATATGACGTGATGTTAGTTTAGACCAATTTCCATTTGTAATCCTTATAACTTCTAAAGTTGTACCCCTATAGAGTTGAAATCAGTCTTAAATGAATCACAGTTTTCCCCTTTACTAACGTGTTTAATATCGCTTTTTAATATTGGAAAACTTCTAAGTTATAGACAGTTTTCCTAAAGTCGTTTCAAACTAACACTAACAAGAAGCGCTTGTTTTGACCAAACTTGCACCTCTGATATCTCAGAAACTATTTAAGATATTTTGATGAAAGTTTCTGCTTCAGAAAGAGTAAAACGTTGGCTTTAATCTACAAATAGGTTTTTAATTTGGAAACATAATATAAACATCGTAATAAGGTAAGTTTACATAAACGCCCACTTTTTACCCTTTAGGAGTGGGCGTGGCCAGAAAAAAATTATTTCTAAATACTCTCCATTCTATTGCAAATCATGTTGTTAAATTTCATTTAATTATCTCTGTTAGTTCCTGAGTTATGAAAAAAACAGTTGAAAGTGCTTAAAACCCAAAAATTTTCTGGAAAAAAGTCAATTTTTTTTGTGAAACACCAGGCCAACAAAATCGTGTAGTAGGTGGATTTTGAGAACGTGTTTTCTTTGAAACGCTATAACTTATTAACCACTTGAGCTATTTCAACAAGTCTACCACCATGTCATAGATTTGGAAAGTGGCTACAATCTGGTCAACCTTTGGCCCGCCTGACGATTCTCCATGTTCCTCAAATTAAGCGTTTTTTACTTAAGACCTTTATATCTCCGAAAGTTATAAGCCTACAAGCTTCAAATCAATTTTGAGTAAATTCCTATTTTCCTCTCTACTTACCTTTCAAATTTCATTGCGCTACTTGCAATATCTTCTGAGTTACAGACTGTTTTCCGAAAGACGCTTTTGAAGAAAATTACCATAAACCGCTAATTTTGACTCAACTTGCATTCGCTATATCTCACAAACGGCTTGATATATTTGAATGAAATTTGTTGCAAATGAAAGGTAAGAATGTTGGCTTTAATATACAAGTGCTTGTAAGCTTTTAAAATTACATCTAGACTTTCATATGACGTGATGTTAGTTTAGACCAATTTCTTTTTGTAATCCTTATAACTTCTAAAGTTGTACCCCTATAGAGTTGAAATCAGTCTTAAATGAATCACAGTTTTCCCCTTTACTAACGTGTTTAATATCGCTTTTTAATATTGGAAAACTTCTAAGTTATAGACAGTTTTCCTAAAGTCGTTTCAAACTAACACTAACAAGAAGCGCTTGTTTTGACCAAACTTGCACCTCTGATATCTCAGAAACTATTTAAGATATTTCGATGAAAGTTTCTGCTTCAGAAAGAGTAAAACGTTGGCTTTAATCTACAAATAGGTTTTTAATTTAGAAACATAATATAAACATCGTAATAAGGTAAGTTTACATAAACGCCCACTTTTTACCCTTTAGGAGTGGGCGTGGCCAGAAAAAATTTATTTCTAAATATTCTCCATTCTATTTCAAATCATGTTGCTAAATTTCATTTAATTATCTCTGTTAGTTCCTGAGTTATGAAAAAAACAGTTGAAAGTGCTTAAAACCCAAAAATTTTCTGGAAAAAAGTCAATTTTTTTTGTGAAACACCAGGCCAACAAAATCGTGTAGTAGGTGGATTTTGAGAACGTGTTTTCTTTGAAACGCTATAACTTATTAACCACTTGAGCTATTTCAACAAGTCTACCACCATGTCATAGATTTGGAAAGTGGCTACAATCTGGTCAACCTTTGGCCCGCCTGACGATTCTCCATGTTCCTCAAATTAAGCGTTTTTTACTTAAGACCTTTATATCTCCGAAAGTTATAAGCCTACAAGCTTCAAATCAATTTTGAGTAAATTCCTATTTTCCTCTCTACTTACCTTTCAAATTTCATTGCGCTACTTGCAATATCTTCTGAGTTACAGACTGTTTTCCGAAAGACGCTTTTGAAGAAAATTACCATAAACCGCTAATTTTGACTCAACTTGCATTCGCTATATCTCACAAACGGCTTGATATATTTGAATGAAATTTGTTGCAAATGAAAGGTAAGAATGTTGGCTTTAATATACAAGTGCTTGTAAGCTTTTAAAATTACATCTAGACTTTCATATGACGTGATGTTAGTTTAGACCAATTTCTTTTTGTAATCCTTATAACTTCTAAAGTTGTACCCCTATAGAGTTGAAATCAGTCTTAAATGAATCACAGTTTTCCCCTTTACTAACGTGTTTAATATCGCTTTTTAATATTGGAAAACTTCTAAGTTATAGACAGTTTTCCTAAAGTCGTTTCAAACTAACACTAACAAGAAGCGCTTGTTTTGACCAAACTTGCACCTCTGATATCTCAGAAACTATTTAAGATATTTCGATGAAAGTTTCTGCTTCAGAAAGAGTAAAACGTTGGCTTTAATCTACAAATAGGTTTTTAATTTAGAAACATAATATAAACATCGTAATAAGGTAAGTTTACATAAACGCCCACTTTTTACCCTTTAGGAGTGGGCGTGGCCAGAAAAAATTTATTTCTAAATATTCTCCATTCTATTTCAAATCATGTTGCTAAATTTCATTTAATTATCTCTGTTAGTTCCTGAGTTATGAAAAAAACAGTTGAAAGTGCTTAAAACCCAAAAATTTTCTGGAAAAAAGTCAATTTTTTTTGTGAAACACCAGGCCAACAAAATCGTGTAGTAGGTGGATTTTGAGAACGTGTTTTCTTTGAAACGCTATAACTTATTAACCACTTGAGCTATTTCAACAAGTCTACCACCATGTCATAGATTTGGAAAGTGGCTACAATCTGGTCAACCTTTGGCCCGCCTGACGATTCTCCATGTTCCTCAAATTAAGCGTTTTTTACTTAAGACCTTTATATCTCCGAAAGTTATAAGCCTACAAGCTTCAAATCAATTTTGAGTAAATTCCTATTTTCCTCTCTACTTACCTTTCAAATTTCATTGCGCTACTTGCAATATCTTCTGAGTTACAGACTGTTTTCCGAAAGACGCTTTTGAAGAAAATTACCATAAACCGCTAATTTTGACTCAACTTGCATTCGCTATATCTCACAAACGGCTTGATATATTTGAATGAAATTTGTTGCAAATGAAAGGTAAGAATGTTGGCTTTAATATACAAGTGCTTGTAAGCTTTTAAAATTACATCTAGACTTTCATATGACGTGATGTTAGTTTAGACCAATTTCTTTTTGTAATCCTTATAACTTCTAAAGTTGTACCCCTATAGAGTTGAAATCAGTCTTAAATGAATCACAGTTTTCCCCTTTACTAACGTGTTTAATATCGCTTTTTAATATTGGAAAACTTCTAAGTTATAGACAGTTTTCCTAAAGTCGTTTCAAACTAACACTAACAAGAAGCGCTTGTTTTGACCAAACTTGCACCTCTGATATCTCAGAAACTATTTAAGATATTTCGATGAAAGTTTCTGCTTCAGAAAGAGTAAAACGTTGGCTTTAATCTACAAATAGGTTTTTAATTTAGAAACATAATATAAACATCGTAATAAGGTAAGTTTACATAAACGCCCACTTTTTACCCTTTAGGAGTGGGCGTGGCCAGAAAAAATTTATTTCTAAATATTCTCCATTCTATTTCAAATCATGTTGCTAAATTTCATTTAATTATCTCTGTTAGTTCCTGAGTTATGAAAAAAACAGTTGAAAGTGCTTAAAACCCAAAAATTTTCTGGAAAAAAGTCAATTTTTTTTGTGAAACACCAGGCCAACAAAATCGTGTAGTAGGTGGATTTTGAGAACGTGTTTTCTTTGAAACGCTATAACTTATTAACCACTTGAGCTATTTCAACAAGTCTACCACCATGTCATAGATTTGGAAAGTGGCTACAATCTGGTCAACCTTTGGCCCGCCTGACGATTCTCCATGTTCCTCAAATTAAGCGTTTTTTACTTAAGACCTTTATATCTCCGAAAGTTATAAGCCTACAAGCTTCAAATCAATTTTGAGTAAATTCCTATTTTCCTCTCTACTTACCTTTCAAATTTCATTGCGCTACTTGCAATATCTTCTGAGTTACAGACTGTTTTCCGAAAGACGCTTTTGAAGAAAATTACCATAAACCGCTAATTTTGACTCAACTTGCATTCGCTATATCTCACAAAGGGCTTGATATATTTGAATGAAATTTGTTGCAAATGAAAGGTAAGAATGTTGGCTTTAATATACAAGTGCTTGTAAGCTTTTAAAATTACATCTAGACTTTCATATGACGTGATGTTAGTTTAGACCAATTTCTTTTTGTAATCCTTATAACTTCTAAAGTTGTACCCCTATAGAGTTGAAATCAGTCTTAAATGAATCACAGTTTTCCCCTTTACTAATGTTTAATATCGCTTTTTAATATTGGAAAACTTCTAAGTTATAGACAGTTTTCCTAAAGTCGTTTCAAACTAACACTAACAAGAAGCGCTTGTTTTGACCAAACTTGCACCTCTGATATCTCAGAAACTATTTAAGATATTTTGATGAAAGTTTCTGCTTCAGAAAGAGTAAAACGTTGGCTTTAATCTACAAATAGGCTTTTAATTTAGAAACATAATATAAACATCGTAATAAGGTAAGTTTACATAAACGCCCACTTTTTACCCTTTAGGAGTGGGCGTGGCCAGAAAAAATTTATTTCTAAATATTCTCCATTCTATTTCAAATCATGTTGCTAAATTTCATTTAATTATCTCTGTTAGTTCCTGAGTTATGAAAAAAACAGTTGAAAGTGCTTA
The DNA here is from genome assembly GCA_963675445.1 of Linnaemya vulpina. Taxonomy (NCBI): domain Eukaryota; kingdom Metazoa; phylum Arthropoda; class Insecta; order Diptera; family Tachinidae; genus Linnaemya; species Linnaemya vulpina. Next base: position 86,357,256 of record OY776278.1, on the reverse strand, counting down.
AAACCCAAAAATTTTCTGGAAAAAAGTCAATTTTTTTTGTGAAACACCAGGCCAACAAAATCGTGTAGTAGGTGGATTTTGAGAACGTGTTTTCTTTGAAACGCTATAACTTATTAACCACTTGAGCTATTTCAACAAGTCTACCACCATGTCATAGATTTGGAAAGTGGCTACAATCTGGTCAACCTTTGGCCCGCCTGACGATTCTCCATGTTCCTCAAATTAAGCGTTTTTTACTTAAGACCTTTATATCTCCGAAAGTTATAAGCCTACAAACTTCAAATCAATTTTGAGTAAATTCCTATTTTCCTCTCTACTTACCTTTCAAATTTCATTGCGCTACCTGCAATATCTTCTGAGTTACAGACTGTTTTCCGAAAGACGCTTTTGAAGAAAATTACCATAAACCGCTAATTTTGACTCAACTTGCATTCGCTATATCTCACAAAGGGCTTGATATATTTGAATGAAATTTGTTGCAAATGAAAGGTAAGAATGTTGGCTTTAATATACAAGTGCTTGTAAGCTTTTAAAATTACATCTAGACTTTCATATGACGTGATGTTAGTTTAGACCAATTTCTTTTTGTAATCCTTATAACTTCTAAAGTTGTACCCCTATAGAGTTGAAATCAGTCTTAAATGAATCACAGTTTTCCCCTTTACTAACGTGTTTAATATCGCTTTTTAATATTGGAAAACTTCTAAGTTATAGACAGTTTTCCTAAAGTCGTTTCAAACTAACACTAACAAGAAGCGCTTGTTTTGACCAAACTTGCACCTCTGATATCTCAGAAACTATTTAAGATATTTTGATGAAAGTTTCTGCTTCAGAAAGAGTAAAACGTTGGCTTTAATCTACAAATAGGCTTTTAATTTAGAAACATAATATAAACATCGTAATAAGGTAAGTTTACATAAACGCCCACTTTTTACCCTTTAGGAGTGGGCGTGGCCAGAAAAAATTTATTTCTAAATATTCTCCATTCTATTTCAAATCATGTTGCTAAATTTCATTTAATTATCTCTGTTAGTTCCTGAGTTATGAAAAAAACAGTTGAAAGTGCTTAAAACCCAAAAATTTTCTGGAAAAAAGTCAATTTTTTTTGTGAAACACCAGGCCAACAAAATCGTGTAGTAGGTGGATTTTGAGAACGTGTTTTCTTTGAAACGCTATAACTTATTAACCACTTGAGCTATTTCAACAAGTCTACCACCATGTCATAGATTTGGAAAGTGGCTACAATCTGGTCAACCTTTGGCCCGCCTGACGATTCTCCATGTTCCTCAAATTAAGCGTTTTTTACTTAAGACCTTTATATCTCCGAAAGTTATAAGCCTACAAACTTCAAATCAATTTTGAGTAAATTCCTATTTTCCTCTCTACTTACCTTTCAAATTTCATTGCGCTACCTGCAATATCTTCTGAGTTACAGACTGTTTTCCGAAAGACGCTTTTGAAGAAAATTACCATAAACCGCTAATTTTGACTCAACTTGCATTCGCTATATCTCACAAAGGGCTTGATATATTTGAATGAAATTTGTTGCAAATGAAAGGTAAGAATGTTGGCTTTAATATACAAGTGCTTGTAAGCTTTTAAAATTACATCTAGACTTTCATATGACGTGATGTTAGTTTAGACCAATTTCTTTTTGTAATCCTTATAACTTCTAAAGTTGTACCCCTATAGAGTTGAAATCAGTCTTAAATGAATCACAGTTTTCCCCTTTACTAACGTGTTTAATATCGCTTTTTAATATTGGAAAACTTCTAAGTTATAGACAGTTTTCCTAAAGTCGTTTCAAACTAACACTAACAAGAAGCGCTTGTTTTGACCAAACTTGCACCTCTGATATCTCAGAAACTATTTAAGATATTTTGATGAAAGTTTCTGCTTCAGAAAGAGTAAAACGTTGGCTTTAATCTACAAATAGGCTTTTAATTTAGAAACATAATATAAACATCGTAATAAGGTAAGTTTACATAAACGCCCACTTTTTACCCTTTAGGAGTGGGCGTGGCCAGAAAAAATTTATTTCTAAATATTCTCCATTCTATTTCAAATCATGTTGCTAAATTTCATTTAATTATCTCTGTTAGTTCCTGAGTTATGAAAAAAACAGTTGAAAGTGCTTAAAACCCAAAAATTTTCTGGAAAAAAGTCAATTTTTTTTGTGAAACACCAGGCCAACAAAATCGTGTAGTAGGTGGATTTTGAGAACGTGTTTTCTTTGAAACGCTATAACTTATTAACCACTTGAGCTATTTCAACAAGTCTACCACCATGTCATAGATTTGGAAAGTGGCTACAATCTGGTCAACCTTTGGCCCGCCTGACGATTCTCCATGTTCCTCAAATTAAGCGTTTTTTACTTAAGACCTTTATATCTCCGAAAGTTATAAGCCTACAAGCTTCAAATCAATTTTGAGTAAATTCCTATTTTCCTCTCTACTTACCTTTCAAATTTCATTGCGCTACTTGCAATATCTTCTGAGTTACAGACTGTTTTCCGAAAGACGCTTTTGAAGAAAATTACCATAAACCGCTAATTTTGACTCAACTTGCATTCGCTATATCTCACAAACGGCTTGATATATTTGAATGAAATTTGTTGCAAATGAAAGGTAAGAATGTTGGCTTTAATATACAAGTGCTTGTAAGCTTTTAAAATTACATCTAGACTTTCATATGACGTGATGTTAGTTTAGACCAATTTCTTTTTGTAATCCTTATAACTTCTAAAGTTGTACCCCTATAGAGTTGAAATCAGTCTTAAATGAATCACAGTTTTCCCCTTTACTAACGTGTTTAATATCGCTTTTTAATATTGGAAAACTTCTAAGTTATAGACAGTTTTCCTAAAGTCGTTTCAAACTAACACTAACAAGAAGCGCTTGTTTTGACCAAACTTGCACCTCTGATATCTCAGAAACTATTTAAGATATTTCGATGAAAGTTTCTGCTTCAGAAAGAGTAAAACGTTGGCTTTAATCTACAAATAGGCTTTTAATTTAGAAACATAATATAAACATCGTAATAAGGTAAGTTTACATAAACGCCCACTTTTTACCCTTTAGGAGTGGGCGTGGCCAGAAAAAATTTATTTCTAAATATTCTCCATTCTATTTCAAATCATGTTGCTAAATTTCATTTAATTATCTCTGTTAGTTCCTGAGTTATGAAAAAAACAGTTGAAAGTGCTTAAAACCCAAAAATTTTCTGGAAAAAAGTCAATTTTTTTTGTGAAACACCAGGCCAACAAAATCGTGTAGTAGGTGGATTTTGAGAACGTGTTTTCTTTGAAACGCTATAACTTATTAACCACTTGAGCTATTTCAACAAGTCTACCACCATGTCATAGATTTGGAAAGTGGCTACAATCTGGTCAACCTTTGGCCCGCCTGACGATTCTCCATGTTCCTCAAATTAAGCGTTTTTTACTTAAGACCTTTATATCTCCGAAAGTTATAAGCCTACAAGCTTCAAATCAATTTTGAGTAAATTCCTATTTTCCTCTCTACTTACCTTTCAAATTTCATTGCGCTACTTGCAATATCTTCTGAGTTACAGACTGTTTTCCGAAAGACGCTTTTGAAGAAAATTACCATAAACCGCTAATTTTGACTCAACTTGCATTCGCTATATCTCACAAACGGCTTGATATATTTGAATGAAATTTGTTGCAAATGAAAGGTAAGAATGTTGGCTTTAATATACAAGTGCTTGTAAGCTTTTAAAATTACATCTAGACTTTCATATGACGTGATGTTAGTTTAGACCAATTTCTTTTTGTAATCCTTATAACTTCTAAAGTTGTACCCCTATAGAGTTGAAATCAGTCTTAAATGAATCACAGTTTTCCCCTTTACTAACGTGTTTAATATCGCTTTTTAATATTGGAAAACTTCTAAGTTATAGACAGTTTTCCTAAAGTCGTTTCAAACTAACACTAACAAGAAGCGCTTGTTTTGACCAAACTTGCACCTCTGATATCTCAGAAACTATTTAAGATATTTCGATGAAAGTTTCTGCTTCAGAAAGAGTAAAACGTTGGCTTTAATCTACAAATAGGTTTTTAATTTAGAAACATAATATAAACATCGTAATAAGGTAAGTTTACATAAACGCCCACTTTTTACCCTTTAGGAGTGGGCGTGGCCAGAAAAAATTTATTTCTAAATATTCTCCATTCTATTTCAAATCATGTTGCTAAATTTCATTTAATTATCTCTGTTAGTTCCTGAGTTATGAAAAAAACAGTTGAAAGTGCTTAAAACCCAAAAATTTTCTGGAAAAAAGTCAATTTTTTTTGTGAAACACCAGGCCAACAAAATCGTGTAGTAGGTGGATTTTGAGAACGTGTTTTCTTTGAAACGCTATAACTTATTAACCACTTGAGCTATTTCAACAAGTCTACCACCATGTCATAGATTTGGAAAGTGGCTACAATCTGGTCAACCTTTGGCCCGCCTGACGATTCTCCATGTTCCTCAAATTAAGCGTTTTTTACTTAAGACCTTTATATCTCCGAAAGTTATAAGCCTACAAACTTCAAATCAATTTTGAGTAAATTCCTATTTTCCTCTCTACTTACCTTTCAAATTTCATTGCGCTACCTGCAATATCTTCTGAGTTACAGACTGTTTTCCGAAAGACGCTTTTGAAGAAAATTACCATAAACCGCTAATTTTGACTCAACTTGCATTCGCTATATCTCACAAACGGCTCGATATATTTGAATGAAATTTGTTGCAAATGAAAGGTAAGAATGTTGGCTTTAATATACAAGTGCTTGTAAGCTTTTAAAATTACATCTAGACTTTCATATGACGTGATGTTAGTTTAGACCAATTTCTTTTTGTAATCCTTATAACTTCTAAAGTTGTACCCCTATAGAGTTGAAATCAGTCTTAAATGAATCACAGTTTTCCCCTTTACTAACGTGTTTAATATCGCTTTTTAATATTGGAAAACTTCTAAGTTATAGACAGTTTTCCTAAAGTCGTTTCAAACTAACACTAACAAGAAGCGCTTGTTTTGACCAAACTTGCACCTCTGATATCTCAGAAACTATTTAAGATATTTTGATGAAAGTTTCTGCTTCAGAAAGAGTAAAACGTTGGCTTTAATCTACAAATAGGCTTTTAATTTAGAAACATAATATAAACATCGTAATAAGGTAAGTTTACATAAACGCCCACTTTTTACCCTTTAGGAGTGGGCGTGGCCAGAAAAAATTTATTTCTAAATATTCTCCATTCTATTTCAAATCATGTTGCTAAATTTCATTTAATTATCTCTGTTAGTTCCTGAGTTATGAAAAAAACAGTTGAAAGTGCTTAAAACCCAAAAATTTTCTGGAAAAAAGTCAATTTTTTTTGTGAAACACCAGGCCAACAAAATCGTGTAGTAGGTGGATTTTGAGAACGTGTTTTCTTTGAAACGCTATAACTTATTAACCACTTGAGCTATTTCAACAAGTCTACCACCATGTCATAGATTTGGAAAGTGGCTACAATCTGGTCAACCTTTGGCCCGCCTGACGATTCTCCATGTTCCTCAAATTAAGCGTTTTTTACTTAAGACCTTTATATCTCCGAAAGTTATAAGCCTACAAACTTCAAATCAATTTTGAGTAAATTCCTATTTTCCTCTCTACTTACCTTTCAAATTTCATTGCGCTACCTGCAATATCTTCTGAGTTACAGACTGTTTTCAGAAAGACGCTTTTGAAGAAAATTACCATAAACCGCTAATTTTGACTCAACTTGCATGTGCTATATCTCACAAACGGCTTGATATATTTGAATGAAATTTGTTGCAAATGAAAGGTAAGAATGTTGGCTTTAATATACAAGTGCTTGTAAGCTTTTAAAATTACATCTAGACTTTCATATGACGTGATGTTAGTTTAGACCAATTTCTTTTTGTAATCCTTATAACTTCTAAAGTTGTACCCCTATAGAGTTGAAATCAGTCTTAAATGAATCACAGTTTTCCCCTTTACTAACGTGTTCAATATCGCTTTTTAATATTGGAAAACTTCTAAGTTATAGACAGTTTTCCTAAAGTCGTTTCAAACTAACACTAACAAGAAGCGCTTGTTTTGACCAAACTTGCACCTCTGATATCTCAGAAACTATTTAAGATATTTTGATGAAAGTTTCTGCTTCAGAAAGAGTAAAACGTTGGCTTTAATCTACAAATAGGCTTTTAATTTAGAAACATAATATAAACATCGTAATAAGGTAAGTTTACATAAACGCCCACTTTTTACCCTTTAGGAGTGGGCGTGGCCAGAAAAAATTTATTTCTAAATATTCTCCATTCTATTTCAAATCATGTTGCTAAATTTCATTTAATTATCTCTGTTAGTTCCTGAGTTATGAAAAAAACAGTTGAAAGTGCTTAAAACCCAAAAATTTTCTGGAAAAAAGTCAATTTTTTTTGTGAAACACCAGGCCAACAAAATCGTGTAGTAGGTGGATTTTGAGAACGTGTTTTCTTTGAAACGCTATAACTTATTAACCACTTGAGCTATTTCAACAAGTCTACCACCATGTCATAGATTTGGAAAGTGGCTACAATCTGGTCAACCTTTGGCCCGCCTGACGATTCTCCATGTTCCTCAAATTAAGCGTTTTTTACTTAAGACCTTTATATCTCCGAAAGTTATAAGCCTACAAACTTCAAATCAATTTTGAGTAAATTCCTATTTTCCTCTCTACTTACCTTTCAAATTTCATTGCGCTACCTGCAATATCTTCTGAGTTACAGACTGTTTTCCGAAAGACGCTTTTGAAGAAAATTACCATAAACCGCTAATTTTGACTCAACTTGCATTCGCTATATCTCACAAACGGCTTGATATATTTGAATGAAATTTGTTGCAAATGAAAGGTAAGAATGTTGGCTTTAATACACAGGTGTTTGTAAGCTTTTAAAAGCACATCTAGACTTTCATATGACGTGATGTTAGTTTAGACCAATTTCCATTTGTAATCCTTATAACTTCTAAAGTTGTACCCCTATAGAGTTGAAATCAGTCTTAAATGAATCACAGTTTTCCCCTTTACTAACGTGTTCAATATCGCTTTTTAATATTGGAAAACTTCTAAGTTATAGACAGTTTTCCTAAAGTCGTTTCAAACTAACACTAACAAGAAGCGCTTGTTTTGACCAAACTTGCACCTCTGATATCTCAGAAACTATTTAAGATATTTTGATGAAAGTTTCTGCTTCAGAAAGAGTAAAACGTTGGCTTTAATCTACAAATAGGCTTTTAATTTAGAAACATAATATAAACATCGTAATAAGGTAAGTTTACATAAACGCCCACTTTTTACCCTTTAGGAGTGGGCGTGGCCAGAAAAAATTTATTTCTAAATATTCTCCATTCTATTTCAAATCATGTTGCTAAATTTCATTTAATTATCTCTGTTAGTTCCTGAGTTATGAAAAAAACAGTTGAAAGTGCTTAAAACCCAAAAATTTTCTGGAAAAAAGTCAATTTTTTTTGTGAAACACCAGGCCAACAAAATCGTGTAGTAGGTGGATTTTGAGAACGTGTTTTCTTTGAAACGCTATAACTTATTAACCACTTGAGCTATTTCAACAAGTCTACCACCATGTCATAGATTTGGAAAGTGGCTACAATCTGGTCAACCTTTGGCCCGCCTGACGATTCTCCATGTTCCTCAAATTAAGCGTTTTTTACTTAAGACCTTTATATCTCCGAAAGTTATAAGCCTACAAACTTCAAATCAATTTTGAGTAAATTCCTATTTTCCTCTCTACTTACCTTTCAAATTTCATTGCGCTACCTGCAATATCTTCTGAGTTACAGACTGTTTTCCGAAAGACGCTTTTGAAGAAAATTACCATAAACCGCTAATTTTGACTCAACTTGCATTCGCTATATCTCACAAACGGCTCGATATATTTGAATGAAATTTGTTGCAAATGAAAGGTAAGAATGTTGGCTTTAATATACAAGTGCTTGTAAGCTTTTAAAATTACATCTAGACTTTCATATGACGTGATGTTAGTTTAGACCAATTTCTTTTTGTAATCCTTATAACTTCTAAAGTTGTACCCCTATAGAGTTGAAATCAGTCTTAAATGAATCACAGTTTTCCCCTTTACTAACGTGTTTAATATCGCTTTTTAATATTGGAAAACTTCTAAGTTATAGACAGTTTTCCTAAAGTCGTTTCAAACTAACACTAACAAGAAGCGCTTGTTTTGACCAAACTTGCACCTCTGATATCTCAGAAACTATTTAAGATATTTTGATGAAAGTTTCTGCTTCAGAAAGAGTAAAACGTTGGCTTTAATCTACAAATAGGCTTTTAATTTAGAAACATAATATAAACATCGTAATAAGGTAAGTTTACATAAACGCCCACTTTTTACCCTTTAGGAGTGGGCGTGGCCAGAAAAAATTTATTTCTAAATATTCTCCATTCTATTTCAAATCATGTTGCTAAATTTCATTTAATTATCTCTGTTAGTTCCTGAGTTATGAAAAAAACAGTTGAAAGTGCTTAAAACCCAAAAATTTTCTGGAAAAAAGTCAATTTTTTTTGTGAAACACCAGGCCAACAAAATCGTGTAGTAGGTGGATTTTGAGAACGTGTTTTCTTTGAAACGCTATAACTTATTAACCACTTGAGCTATTTCAACAAGTCTACCACCATGTCATAGATTTGGAAAGTGGCTACAATCTGGTCAACCTTTGGCCCGCCTGACGATTCTCCATGTTCCTCAAATTAAGCGTTTTTTACTTAAGACCTTTATATCTCCGAAAGTTATAAGCCTACAAACTTCAAATCAATTTTGAGTAAATTCCTATTTTCCTCTCTACTTACCTTTCAAATTTCATTGCGCTACCTGCAATATCTTCTGAGTTACAGACTGTTTTCCGAAAGACGCTTTTGAAGAAAATTACCATAAACCGCTAATTTTGACTCAACTTGCATTCGCTATATCTCACAAACGGCTTGATATATTTGAATGAAATTTGTTGCAAATGAAAGGTAAGAATGTTGGCTTTAATACACAGGTGTTTGTAAGCTTTTAAAAGCACATCTAGACTTTCATATGACGTGATGTTAGTTTAGACCAATTTCCATTTGTAATCCTTATAACTTCTAAAGTTGTACCCCTATAGAGTTGAAATCAGTCTTAAATGAATCACAGTTTTCCCCTTTACTAACGTGTTCAATATCGCTTTTTAATATTGGAAAACTTCTAAGTTATAGACAGTTTTCCTAAAGTCGTTTCAAACTAACACTAACAAGAAGCGCTTGTTTTGACCAAACTTGCACCTCTGATATCTCAGAAACTATTTAAGATATTTTGATGAAAGTTTCTGCTTCAGAAAGAGTAAAACGTTGGCTTTAATCTACAAATAGGCTTTTAATTTAGAAACATAATATAAACATCGTAATAAGGTAAGTTTACATAAACGCCCACTTTTTACCCTTTAGGAGTGGGCGTGGCCAGAAAAAATTTATTTCTAAATATTCTCCATTCTATTTCAAATCATGTTGCTAAATTTCATTTAATTATCTCTGTTAGTTCCTGAGTTATGAAAAAAACAGTTGAAAGTGCTTAAAACCCAAAAATTTTCTGGAAAAAAGTCAATTTTTTTTGTGAAACACCAGGCCAACAAAATCGTGTAGTAGGTGGATTTTGAGAACGTGTTTTCTTTGAAACGCTATAACTTATTAACCACTTGAGCTATTTCAACAAGTCTACCACCATGTCATAGATTTGGAAAGTGGCTACAATCTGGTCAACCTTTGGCCCGCCTGACGATTCTCCATGTTCCTCAAATTAAGCGTTTTTTACTTAAGACCTTTATATCTCCGAAAGTTATAAGCCTACAAACTTCAAATCAATTTTGAGTAAATTCCTATTTTCCTCTCTACTTACCTTTCAAATTTCATTGCGCTACCTGCAATATCTTCTGAGTTACAGACTGTTTTCCGAAAGACGCTTTTGAAGAAAATTACCATAAACCGCTAATTTTGACTCAACTTGCATTCGCTATATCTCACAAACGGCTCGATATATTTGAATGAAATTTGTTGCAAATGAAAGGTAAGAATGTTGGCTTTAATATACAAGTGCTTGTAAGCTTTTAAAATTACATCTAGACTTTCATATGACGTGATGTTAGTTTAGACCAATTTCTTTTTGTAATCCTTATAACTTCTAAAGTTGTACCCCTATAGAGTTGAAATCAGTCTTAAATGAATCACAGTTTTCCCCTTTACTAACGTGTTTAATATCGCTTTTTAATATTGGAAAACTTCTAAGTTATAGACAGTTTTCCTAAAGTCGTTTCAAACTAACACTAACAAGAAGCGCTTGTTTTGACCAAACTTGCACCTCTGATATCTCAGAAACTATTTAAGATATTTTGATGAAAGTTTCTGCTTCAGAAAGAGTAAAACGTTGGCTTTAATCTACAAATAGGCTTTTAATTTAGAAACATAATATAAACATCGTAATAAGGTAAGTTTACATAAACGCCCACTTTTTACCCTTTAGGAGTGGGCGTGGCCAGAAAAAATTTATTTCTAAATATTCTCCATTCTATTTCAAATCATGTTGCTAAATTTCATTTAATTATCTCTGTTAGTTCCTGAGTTATGAAAAAAACAGTTGAAAGTGCTTAAAACCCAAAAATTTTCTGGAAAAAAGTCAATTTTTTTTGTGAAACACCAGGCCAACAAAATCGTGTAGTAGGTGGATTTTGAGAACGTGTTTTCTTTGAAACGCTATAACTTATTAACCACTTGAGCTATTTCAACAAGTCTACCACCATGTCATAGATTTGGAAAGTGGCTACAATCTGGTCAACCTTTGGCCCGCCTGACGATTCTCCATGTTCCTCAAATTAAGCGTTTTTTACTTAAGACCTTTATATCTCCGAAAGTTATAAGCCTACAAACTTCAAATCAATTTTGAGTAAATTCCTATTTTCCTCTCTACTTACCTTTCAAATTTCATTGCGCTACCTGCAATATCTTCTGAGTTACAGACTGTTTTCAGAAAGACGCTTTTGAAGAAAATTACCATAAACCGCTAATTTTGACTCAACTTGCATGTGCTATATCTCACAAACGGCTTGATATATTTGAATGAAATTTGTTGCAAATGAAAGGTAAGAATGTTGGCTTTAATATACAAGTGCTTGTAAGCTTTTAAAATTACATCTAGACTTTCATATGACGTGATGTTAGTTTAGACCAATTTCTTTTTGTAATCCTTATAACTTCTAAAGTTGTACCCCTATAGAGTTGAAATCAGTCTTAAATGAATCACAGTTTTCCCCTTTACTAACGTGTTCAATATCGCTTTTTAATATTGGAAAACTTCTAAGTTATAGACAGTTTTCCTAAAGTCGTTTCAAACTAACACTAACAAGAAGCGCTTGTTTTGACCAAACTTGCACCTCTGATATCTCAGAAACTATTTAAGATATTTTGATGAAAGTTTCTGCTTCAGAAAGAGTAAAACGTTGGCTTTAATCTACAAATAGGCTTTTAATTTAGAAACATAATATAAACATCGTAATAAGGTAAGTTTACATAAACGCCCACTTTTTACCCTTTAGGAGTGGGCGTGGCCAGAAAAAATTTATTTCTAAATATTCTCCATTCTATTTCAAATCATGTTGCTAAATTTCATTTAATTATCTCTGTTAGTTCCTGAGTTATGAAAAAAACAGTTGAAAGTGCTTAAAACCCAAAAATTTTCTGGAAAAAAGTCAATTTTTTTTGTGAAACACCAGGCCAACAAAATCGTGTAGTAGGTGGATTTTGAGAACGTGTTTTCTTTGAAACGCTATAACTTATTAACCACTTGAGCTATTTCAACAAGTCTACCACCATGTCATAGATTTGGAAAGTGGCTACAATCTGGTCAACCTTTGGCCCGCCTGACGATTCTCCATGTTCCTCAAATTAAGCGTTTTTTACTTAAGACCTTTATATCTCCGAAAGTTATAAGCCTACAAACTTCAAATCAATTTTGAGTAAATTCCTATTTTCCTCTCTACTTACCTTTCAAATTTCATTGCGCTACCTGCAATATCTTCTGAGTTACAGACTGTTTTCCGAAAGACGCTTTTGAAGAAAATTACCATAAACCGCTAATTTTGACTCAACTTGCATTCGCTATATCTCACAAACGGCTTGATATATTTGAATGAAATTTGTTGCAAATGAAAGGTAAGAATGTTGGCTTTAATACACAGGTGTTTGTAAGCTTTTAAAAGCACATCTAGACTTTCATATGACGTGATGTTAGTTTAGACCAATTTCCATTTGTAATCCTTATAACTTCTAAAGTTGTACCCCTATAGAGTTGAAATCAGTCTTAAATGAATCACAGTTTTCCCCTTTACTAACGTGTTCAATATCGCTTTTTAATATTGGAAAACTTCTAAGTTATAGACAGTTTTCCTAAAGTCGTTTCAAACTAACACTAACAAGAAGCGCTTGTTTTGACCAAACTTGCACCTCTGATATCTCAGAAACTATTTAAGATATTTTGATGAAAGTTTCTGCTTCAGAAAGAGTAAAACGTTGGCTTTAATCTACAAATAGGCTTTTAATTTAGAAACATAATATAAACATCGTAATAAGGTAAGTTTACATAAACGCCCACTTTTTACCCTTTAGGAGTGGGCGTGGCCAGAAAAAATTTATTTCTAAATATTCTCCATTCTATTTCAAATCATGTTGCTAAATTTCATTTAATTATCTCTGTTAGTTCCTGAGTTATGAAAAAAACAGTTGAAAGTGCTTAAAACCCAAAAATTTTCTGGAAAAAAGTCAATTTTTTTTGTGAAACACCAGGCCAACAAAATCGTGTAGTAGGTGGATTTTGAGAACGTGTTTTCTTTGAAACGCTATAACTTATTAACCACTTGAGCTATTTCAACAAGTCTACCACCATGTCATAGATTTGGAAAGTGGCTACAATCTGGTCAACCTTTGGCCCGCCTGACGATTCTCCATGTTCCTCAAATTAAGCGTTTTTTACTTAAGACCTTTATATCTCCGAAAGTTATAAGCCTACAAACTTCAAATCAATTTTGAGTAAATTCCTATTTTCCTCTCTACTTACCTTTCAAATTTCATTGCGCTACCTGCAATATCTTCTGAGTTACAGACTGTTTTCCGAAAGACGCTTTTGAAGAAAATTACCATAAACCGCTAATTTTGACTCAACTTGCATTCGCTATATCTCACAAACGGCTTGATATATTTGAATGAAATTTGTTGCAAATGAAAGGTAAGAATGTTGGCTTTAATACACAGGTGTTTGTAAGCTTTTAAAAGCACATCTAGACTTTCATATGACGTGATGTTAGTTTAGACCAATTTCCATTTGTAATCCTTATAACTTCTAAAGTTGTACCCCTATAGACTTGAAATCAGTCTTAAATGAATGAACTATTTAAGATATTTTGATGAAATTTTTTGCCTTTTGAATTAGTTCTTATTTCTATGTATTCGTTTTTGAAGGTGAAAAATGTGTACCACGACTTACCTCTTTATGTGTCATGAACAGAGAGATTTGCACGAAAAACTCACTACAAAATATATTTTATTTTAGAAAATGTATTATTTTTAATTTAACTTCTTGTAAAATTTTCTGTCAAACAGAATTATAATTAGTATTTGAGCTCACTATTCATTTATGTACTGGTTACAGCTCCATCTTTCGAAACAGGTTCAAGCTTCAAGGTTGGGTTTCCGGTTATCGGCCTGCTATCTTTTGGCATCTGTAATTAAATGTTAGAGAGATTTGGTTATGAGTATATTGCACGACTGATGTTATTTTGATTATGACAGATTTATGTTATCTGCCCACGAAAATTTTCATTTATGTTCTCATTCCCGTTGAAAGATATATGTATTTAAAAAGCGCATATCTAAATTGTCCATTAAAAATTTTATATTACTGTTATTGAACAGGGCCATTTTTTAATGCTGCTGTGTGTCAAGTTGCACTGTCTTGTGAAACATATTCTTGTTAGGCAACTTTTTACTATGAAATGGTTTTCTCGTGCACGACTTCACACAGTAACAGCGATACATGGAAAGTACAGCTGTGACTTGCAGATCAGCACAAATAGACGTTGATATCAGCCTTGGATCCAGCTGTAATCCATTAAAAATCTTCATAATATTCTTTTGATAACCCACTTTTTAAATTTATATAATTTTTTTGCCTTTTTACAAAAATCGAAATTTACAACATCATATCGCTAACTCCAAATGTCGAAAGTATACAATAATTAGAAGGTGCAGCTTCAGGGTATTGAAATCACCGTAATATTTAACATAAAAAGTCGAAATTCGCACGTGTTGAAGCAGTATTCTGTTACAGGCCAGTGTTATTCTGGTTAAGAAAGCAATTTTGGGAAAGCTACTAAATTAATTCTATTATGATAGCATAATGGACAGTTTTCAGACGCCGCAACATCACCTTATTAAAGTTCACTTATTCTAAAAACCGTCAGTTATATAAACTTTAATTTTTAGTTCAATCTTTCACACAAGATATTGTGCTTAAAAATAGTTATCAGACAAGCAAGCAAGTAGAAACAGTTAATATCTACGGCTCTTATAAATTAACGCCTTCAGTATGCGGAAAAACAAATGAAAACTGCAAACATTTCAGGTGCACGCACTACATGCAACAAAACACAGTACGGAAATTCGTTTGTTAAACAAGACATTTGGAAAAATCAATATTACCAACAAACTTAACTGACCTGCAGCAGACAGACTTATTAACATATTTTTGAAATGAAATTTAAAAAACATCTAAGAAAATACATGCTCGTAAAATTTAAAAAACTAAAAACATAGAGAAGGGAAAAATGAATTGAGTAAAAGCTACAACAAGAATTAGAAAACACATGCATGCGCAGTAGATAAAACAACTGGGGGAAAAATTGTTGTTCGTCCCCCTTTTAGGAAACTGAAACCTGATGGCTACGCCCCCAAATACACATGAAATGTTGTTAAGCCACGACTGGCCAATAGTGAAACTTGCAACTATAGTTTCCTCTTTTGCTCCAACACTGAGACATCTTGATGTAAAGAGGAGTATCATTTGCCTTTAATTTTTTTTTTTTCATAAAAGGCACAACCTGCTATATGGCTGCTGTTGAGTAAAATTTACGTAAGAGAGTTACAGAGGGTGTTTGTATGTGGGTGTGTGTTGTTGCACTTTTGTTATTTCATTAGCTGGTTGTGCTGCAATTGCAACTGCATTTTCACATGAGTGTGTATGTTTTCTTGACATTCTTTCTGTTTCTTATTTATTCTTGTTTGTGCATGCTTCTCTTTAAAAGCTTTCTAGCGTTGTAGCGTTGGGGCTTTTATTTATTTTATTCTTAGTTAAACTATTATTTGATACCTTTTTCTTAGTTTTGGTTATAAGACAGTAGTTGTTGTACGGTTTTGGCTACTTGTGTTTCCACTACATCTTACAGAGATCATCTCATCTTAATGAACGCTTCGTTTCGCTTTGCTTGCATGAGCTCCATTTGCCATTTGCTTAATTCTTCGTTTTGGAGCTTAACCGGTCACATTTTTTTTGTACGCGCGACTGTGTGTGTGTTTGTGTGCTTGTTTTTAAGTGTGCTGGGTATCATGTTATAAAACCCCCCTTCAAACAGACACATAAACAAACAATGACACATACAGCTGTTTTTATAAATGATATTAGTCAAGTTTGCATATTTTCTTAGTGTTGTTTGAAATCGCGCGCGTTTGGACGCAAAATTTTTAGTGGATCGGTTATGCGAAATACATAATCAGTAAAATAAAACTATATATATACTTAGTTATGTACTTGTGCATATATAAAGCTTAAAATTTTAGTGTGTATGGGATTGCTTGACTTCAATTGTACAAAACTAACAATTAGTCACATGGAGTTATTTAAAAATTTTAAGTGAAAAGAAAATATCTATAACATAAGCTGAATTTAAAATGTTAAAAATATTTTAAGGGTGCAAAATTTAATTCATATAAACAAACAAACAAATCAAGTAAAATATATGAAAAAGTTGTAAGTTTTATACACAAAAAAAGTGATAATAAATCATACAAAACCAAACATTTTATTAATGAAATATTTCCCAAGAATAATGTGCTGTTAACAAAAGTTAAAATAAAGTTTGAAAATATTTAACCCGACGGCTCAATTGCAAACGTTAAATATTACATGTGAAATGTGTCAAATAGCTAAACAAATTAAATGTGTCAAGTGACTGTATGTGTGTGCTTGTTTAAGTTAATAATATTTAAAATGAAATAGTAAAAAACATTGATTTGTAGCAGCCAGAACAATATATACTGAATTTGTATTAAATGAATTTTCATAAATAATTAAAGGAATTGAATTGTTTGCCTTAGATTTGAACACCTCTGGCAATGTCACACAATTTAACGTAAGTATTTCAATTGGAAACTTTTAATTATTATTCGTAGGCATACATCAGTATATATTCCCATTTATGTTGTTTTCAAATTGTAATAGAAATTTTTTAAATATTACATTACCAAAAGTAATACAAAGCAGTGCAATTTTAAAAAACGAAATAAAAACGCAGGGCAAAGAAATATATTATTGATTTTGTTTAAATGAAAAGTTATCAATTTACCTCGAATGCATGCTTCAGAGTTAATTAAAAATCTCGTTAAAAATTCAATACTGGGCTGTGTGACAGTGTCGGCATATTTTTCCACAAGTCTTTCAAGTTCTTCGGCCTAGACATTTTATTTTCAACAGATTATTAATAAACTATATCTGTTTTTGTTAGAGAAAACGCTTTTGCACATAAAAAATGCAAAACTATATACTTGTGGAAAATACATATAATAATTTTAACCACAGAGCTATCGTAAAGTGGTCTATTATGCTATTCTATGCTTTTCCAACCACTACTGTAGTTTCCTACCTCATGGACATTTTTGAAGCACGCTCATGTAACTATTTTTGTAAATGACATAAAAATATTTGTTTGAGAATTCATAATGAAACAGCAATTGAAAAAGTCAACTTGTTTCCATTTTCAAATAGCAAATAAAGTTAGTGGACTGGTTAGGAGTATTCTTTGATGGTAATGCCATCGAATTCTGATCATCCATCTGTCAAGAATATAACATTTCGGTAGTTGGTCACAGAGGCAGTTCTTAGAGGGGTTTGTTAGAGCTGACAATCTGTCTGAGCTTAGTGCGAATCAGGTCCAAAAGCAGAATCGCAGCAGAAATAAGCAGAAACTGGGCCACAAGGGATGCGGACACGCTAAAGAATCTGATGAAAAATGTGGCACAAAATGCCATGGTGTGCTCTCAGCTTAAGATGTTAAGTAAATAAGTCTCACGTCATCTCCTGAAATCATTAATGATCTACATAGAATATTAGAATATGTATTTTGGTTCGTAGAAATACGAAAACTGTACCAGAGACCGCAGCAACTGCAAAGGCAAATTCTAAAGAAAATCCAGTGAAATGGAAATCCTATCTGAGGGTTTTAACTGCGATAGATCTTAACTCCAAGTTCATGTTTTTCCCCAGTAATTTTTCCTTTATCCATTTATTTATTTATTTTTATTTTATTAAACTGCTTGTTTTTGCAAGTTGAAGAAGCAACTTGTCTAGAATATTTAGTACCCATAAAAACACGGGAGTTGCTTTTGCAGAGCAGTAATTGTCCATGACGTTTATAAATATGTATATATTCTCTCAAAAATATTAAAATAATTCTAAGAAAATGCCATTTAAAAAATTATATTCCCTGAGTTTTTACTATATATTTGATGGACGTCGGCTTAAATTTGTTATCCTTGTCTCTAATAAAATATTTCCATTTTTTTGTCATAGAACTTTAATGGCATTTGCAGACTAGACTCCATTTCTTTTTGTTTATTCGTTTTTGTTTTTGCTTAAAACTACCCCTTTTTCATACCTTAAAAATACCCAGCAAATCCAAAACACCTGTATGTCTTTTTGTTTGTCACTGTTGTCACTTAAACCACCGACTCCTTGGAATAGAAGTAAGTAGCGGAGTGGCGTATGTCAAGAGTTGTCATGAAAACGCATTTTATTTTGTTAGCTGATGCGTGTTATAAGTAAAATAGCAGCTCTCCTGCAGTTTTGTAAATTCTTAAAATTTTTTTTTATTAAATATGATGATAATACGAGCGAGTAAACAGGAACAAAAAACCCTTATTTTTGATGAGAATTCATGCAGGGGTAGATAATATTTCTGCCGTTTACTTTTAATTCGTAAGACCATCATTTTTTATGTTAAGAAGGGCGTTTTAAAAATATCTAATAGTTTCAGCAATTTCAAATGACACCAACAGGTTTTTAATCAGCTAAAATATAGTCTGAGAGTATATTGTAGCCAATTTCGTAATACATGAAAGAAGAAGTTTAAATTTCTACAAGAATTAGCCATATTCTTGAAGAAACTATAGTTATAGATCGACCCTGCACTACAATCCCGAAGATGAAATCGTATTAATCCGTAAAATGATTAAACAACTTTATAATGTGCACATGTTGATCAATAATATATCCGTTCATGGTTGTTTCTCAAATGACCACTAATTTACGAAATGAAGTTCGAAGAAGATGGCCGTTACCAAGAGTCAAAGTCCGGAGGACCATTGGAAGACTCTTTATATCGATTTAATTGATTGCTATAAAAAAAGTAGCACCTCTGCATGATCACTGTGATTGGGCATGTATGTTGTAGCATTTTTTAGATCCTTTTACCACTTTTAAGCTGGGTTTTTCAAATCTCAGTTTAGGTAAACTGAAAACAGATTTGCGACGCCATCACTAAGTTTGTGTGACGGAAGAGGTTAGTTTCGATCAAAATACTGGTTTTTAATGATTTTATAAAAAAGCAATCACATATCGGCGGGAAAACCAGAGTTTCAGACAACGGTAACTACGTTTATATATAATCTACCCTCGAAAATCGGTCTTGGTGCGAGTAGTCTGGGTTAAGTATGTCACGGGCTACAAAATGATAATTCACAATAAAGTGACATTAAAATTCAAGAAAGTGAATCCGCAGTAAAATAACAAATGAATCTTTCTCACAGGCTGATGTGAGCACACGCACTTCTTGGCAAATTAATAAATATAAGAGAGATCATTTCATGCAAGCCAATTATTGTTGTAAAAAATGCATAAAAACGTCAACTTTGAATAAAATGTTGAAAGCTTCAACAGCTTTTTTTAACCATTTCATCGTTTCTTCCAGTATTTACAAAATAACATCAGATGCCACCAAAGTACATATTCATAATTGTAAGTGTTGTATTTTGTTTTCCCTATAATACAACTTTACAACACGTTGTAAACAAAGCAATTAATTTAAACAGATTTATTTTGTTTTCCTAATTCTGGAAAATATTTCACAGCAAATAATCCATTGATTAATAACTCTGCTTTTCTCTCTCACAAACAATCTTTTGACAAAACATTTGATTTCTTTGCCAAAGAAAAATCGTCTTGCCTTTTATGCATCTTTACCAAGTACAACTTGATAATCACACAGGTTCTTTTTCAAAATTCATTTTCAAATAATGATTGTCAAATGTCTTTCAATTGATCAATAATCCCCACTCTTGCATTTGAAGTCAAACAGCTCGATCGCATAAGAAAGAGCGATGGTAAGAGAATGCAGAGAAGATCATTGTTAGTGAGTGTGAAAGTATTTGTGTTTGTTGAACATTAGGTGGCCTGTTTTGTTGTTGTTGTCGCGTTCTTGAAAAGAGCGCGAAAACGAAATCATATACCGATTTAATTTAAGACATGTCCAACGATTAACCAAACAAAACGTTACAAACGAGCAGAGGAAAGAATACGGAGAGAAGACTGCACTGCACTGCACTGCACTGTACCCCACTGCAGCAGTTGTTGTGTCAAGCAACAACAACAGTGGCAACAATAATAGCAGTCAGCAGCAACACAGCCAACAATTATTTTTGTATGTACGTACGGACGCATGTATGCCGTTTATCTGAGTGTTCCTTTCCTGCCAACAGTTTTTGGCTTTTATTCTTTCATGTGAGTTTGGCTGTCTGTCTGTCTGTCTGTCTGTCTTTTGGCTGATCAGTTTATATCCCCATCCCAGGCTGTCTGATTGCCTTTAGCTTTAATGCAACACGAATAAGCGGCTCAGCATGTGGCTAAGCCGATCATAATTCTTGTTTGTCAGTCTCAACCTGAGCTAGAGACCAGCAGCTTTTGTTTCCTTTGTTTTGCGATCTGTTTCTGTTTTTTCTTACTTCACTTTTTTGCTGCTTCTTGTTCGTTGCTTTTGTTTTGTTCACTTTTTTCTCGGGGTTTTTGTTGTTGCGTCTAAAGTGAAACACATTTATACAGAAAATATTTGTTCATGTGTCAAGTGGCTTGGGGCAATTTGCTCCTACTGTGGGCATAAAAATGCGCTTCTTGGCTCATTGTCAGACCTGCTTAAGAGATTTGCTTCTCAACTGTGCTGCGCTGGGCAGTTGTTTTGTTGTTGCATCAAGTGGTTTGTAGTGTTCTTAACTTGAGTTGTCCGTGAGCTGCACATTTGCATCAAATTGTAATTTAGCTGTGAAGTTATAAATTTTCACGATGAGATCTATTAACGCTCAGCTTTAACTTAATATTTTTCTTTTATTTTATTTAGAGTTTTGTTTTTCTTCTCTTTTGTTTTGTATGAAGGCCCTGGAAGCAGAGGCTTTAAAGTATTTTAAAATATTGGTTAGCCCACGTTAAAGGTTGATATATTTGTGTGTATGTGCGTTTTGCTTGTATCTCTCGCCAGACACCATGGAACCAATAAAGTTCTTGCTGCTTTTTGTTTGGTTCGAAGTGGGGTTTAATGTTTGCTTTTGTTCTTAAATTATTTTGCAAATCTGCCTCACTAACGATTAACTAACGCTTCAATTGAAATCCTGTTACCAAACAGAAACAATTTGAGCAAACATAAGAAATAAAATCACTGATTCATATTTCATTTCATTTAAAAAATGATTGAAAATTATTTTAAGCAAAAGCCAAGAATATTTATTTTAAATAATTCCTGCCCTACTCTTAAAAATTCATATGGGGTTCAAGTGGGTGCGGTTGTATATTCCCTGGCAATCCAAAAGTCCTGGGTTAGATTCTCCAAGGAGGCTCCCGGTGTATTTCGAACACAAGCAAAATGCTTCGCGAGCTGTATTTTCTTTTTCAAATCATACCAAATAAAAGAAGGGTCTTCAAGATTATTTCTTATGAATACGGCAGCACATTTGCTCTGGTTCAAAAATGCTTAGATTCTAGCGATAACCTAAACAACGAGTTTGTGGCACTAGATACGACTATTACAGCAAATTAATTATTCGTAGTTCTTTTAATTATTAAGTAAATATTTAAATGCTTGAGGGGAAAAATTAGATTTCAAGTGAGTCAATATTTTCTCATAAAAAGATTCTGTTTAAAATATAAAAGATTGTTATCAAAATTAAGAAAAACACCTCATCAGTTAAAATTAGAAATATTATTTAATTAATGCAATAACATACCAATACAATACATCTTAAACTTTTTATTTGGTATTGACGAATGATTTTTTTAAAACGGAATTATTGCTGTCATCTGCTGTTTAATTGTAAAAGAAAACAAAAAGAACTTCTACTTAAAACTCGGAAAAGGGTGAAGTAGTTATTGCTTTCTTTCCTATCGAAACAATCATGTCGCACCATGTTTTTGGAAAAAGCCATAAATTGCTTTGAAAATATTTGCATTCGAAACAAAATACTTTTCAAAACAAAAACAACTTTTTTAAATTGTTTTCAAGCAGCTAAATTTTTGCAAATTTCAAACCTGGTGTTTCAAACTCAAACCCGGATTAATAAATTGCAGAAAATACTTCAAATTACCACTTATAAAACCCAACACTCAAACTCCTTCACAGCATTAAATATCAAAAAACTAAATTAACTACCAGCAATTATGTAAACAGAAAATTAAACGTCATTAATGACTTTCCACTTCGTCTTTTGTGTGTTTAAAAACGCAACAAATAAAACTAAAACAAGACAACAAAATAAAATTAAATAATGATGGCAATTTCATTGAAGCTAGAAGTAGATAAATACGCAATTTTATTGGGTTTTTACGCCACAGGACATTTGCTAACTGAAACTGTCGCCAAACAAAGTCGATAACGTTTTAAGGGCTGCTGGTGTTAAAACTTAAAGACAATCACACATTTTAAAAACGAATTCTCACAAATTCAACAAGCAAAAACCTGCAACTGCCGGATTAATATTTTGAATAAATAAAAAAAACACTCGGACCCAAATGCAATATTTATATGGGCCATAAAAAAGCTCCAAAAGTAATATTGAAAATGAAAACAACTCCTAACAATCTTAATATGTATTAACAATAAAAAAAAATTTATATAAATAAAATTTAAAAAAAACTTTTAGTAGACCGTTTCATATGCATTGTCCAGAGATGTTAATCCTTATTAAGTGCCACATATATTTTTTTTAATTTGTTTGATACACTGACATTTAAAATGTATGCACAGACGGACAGACAGACAAACAGTCATGCAGCAGACGTTCGCGCTGGACTTTTGTTCGTATGTGTGAAACTTAAACATGTGCAAATTGAAGTTGATTGTCCCCACTACATTGTCGAATTTTACATTTATTGTTTTTTTGTTGTTGTTTTTGTTTCTGTTTCTGTTTCAGTTTTTTTAATATAAAATTAAAAAGGCCTGTCATATCATGAGCAGCTTTGCGAGCAGGACCAACACAGTAGTGCTGCATCCTGCTGTTTAGAAAACGCAAGAATTTCTTAACAAATTGGTTTGCTTCTTTACTTCGTTTTTAATTGTCTGCGTTCAATTTGAATTTTTGGTAAATTTCCTTATTTTTATTTTATATTTCTTAATTCTTGGAAATATAAATTATTAATATTTCCCTATTGTTTAGCGGCAAGTAACACGCAAGCTTTAACCCTTCATCTACCACGATATATTACGGTCTAAAGAGACTGAAGTAGGCGATTTATATTTCCGAAGAGGAAAACTTTATTCGGATGAGTTGTCAATAGTACGATCGATTTCCTAGACTTTCTATTGCACTATTAAAGAGTCTGCAGCAAGACTGCCAAGTTTCACACGCTCTGCTTAACAATCACTTTTTATATGGACACCTAAAATCCAAAAAACCGCAACCTGTAAATATTTTAAATTGATTTTTTGCTTAATAATTATGTAAATTAAAGTGTAAAACAACAAACTGATGAGAGCATGTTTTGAAAATTTGGTCACTGTCGCCCTTGTGGATTTAAATGAGGACTCAAACGATTGAAAAGCTGTTATTTGTTATCGAAAAAATATCTAGCTTATACGGTTAGTTTTCACAGATAAAATTTTAAACTCCACATGTTTGCCTTTATAATTCAGAAATAAAAGAAAAAGTTGGTAAATTTTTAAAATTGGTTTCTGGCAAAAGCATAAATATTTTGTGACGCACGCTACAAAAGAAGCAAACAGCTTTGAAAGTTGAAGTGTGGTTTCTTAATTATTAGCATATAATAGAATCATATGCCCAGCCTCTCTTTGACTCAAGTTACATGTTCTCATATATTTAAATTAAAGTTTTTAAAATATAAGACTTAAAAAGTTTGACTTAATGTATAATGGAACAAAAAATTCAGAAAAATGGGACATGAAGATAACAATTAAACGGTAACACGGGTATTAAAACAAAAACGTGTTAACATCAGCTTGATACAGTTCTCGGATTCTTTTTCACAATAAAATTTGTGTAAATACGAACTGTTATCACATTCAACTAAGCCACCTAAACAGTGGCGATAAACACAATATACACATGAGCACTGAAGATGAAAGTGTTGCGACTTTCGAAAACAGCTGTTCTGCTCTGCTGTGTAAGTTGAATAAAACTGATGTTGACTTTCCTGTGTGCCTAGGAATATTTATCATCATGTCTTTCTGAGATTTTAACTAAGATAGAACAATTAGCCTATATAAATATTAATATAATAAGACTTTAGTTTTTATTTTTAACCGAAATATTGTCCGCCAAGGTTCGACAAAATGAAGGAAAATATAAGGATTAATTGTAAAATGTTTAGCAATTTTCAGTTATCCCACGTAAAATTTGTTTCATTAACAAACTGTTTTCGACCATGTGACATGTGAGGCGGCCTCTGCTTAAAAGCCATAAAAATGTTTGCATTAACATTTCACTACGATTTTGAAATCTTTCAGCACCCCACATATTTATTTGGCAATCATTTCCTTATTTAAAATTTTTATTAGACAAATATGTATTGACTTAATTAATTAATAAACTTTCATGTTAAACATTTTGTTTTGTCATTTCTAAACATTTGTGGCATACAAAACATTTCACATATAAAAATCATTTTATTTTATATTAGAAAACCAGCGTCATGGCACACAAATCCTTTTGCCTTTTTCCAGCAAATCCATTTAAAAGCCACTGGGCCAAAGCCGTCGTAAAGCAATTTGCTTAAGCCATCATAAAAATAAAGTTTATTACACAACTATGAAAACTGAGAGAGGCTAAGGGAGTTGCATTCAGAGTGAAAGAAGGAAAAGGAGACGTACAGCAAAATTCCGAACAAGCAAACAGAACAGAACAGAACAGAACAATGGCAAACAAAATAACTCGACCCATTGTCGTCAGTACTATAAAAAGAGTATTTGTAACTTTAAGCAGTTTCTTGTTTTATTATTCAATTCTTGTTGTATATTTAAGTGCAGTAACTTGCGTTCATTCACATTTAACATGTTGTATAACTAAATTTATTAGGGGTACCATAGAAGGAGAAATATACTTTCTCAATTCCAGATTCGTTTTACCATAAAAGATGCTCAAAAAGCATTTTCACATATATTTTATTGGATAGAAAATTTTTTTTTTTTGTAAAATGGCGAAGAACTTAATTTTGAGAAAAATAAAATGTGTGCTTTGATTCGTGGATTTGTGCAGTTTTTAATTTCGTAGACATTTTCAAGAGCACTTTCGTTAAACGTTTTCGAAATCATTGATCAGATTAAAAAAAAAATGTCTTGCTTCGACCTGAGTAGGAACTCAGTTTTATACAAATAATCAAGACAAAATATTCTTAAGTTACGCAATGGTTCATGTTGGCAGTTACTGGAACTGCCTGTCGACGAACTTCAATTTCACATGCACATATTTTGGACTCATGTGGACTGTATAACCTTACAGGAGCAAGTAAAAGAGATATTTATGTTTTAATTGCACAAAATGTTTGTAACGACAGGTATTTGTGTGAGAATCGCTAAACAAAATCTATTTCGGCACATGTGCGAGTTTTCTACATAAGACCAACGACTTGTATCTCAGATGTATTTTAGAACTTATGGAACATGTAACAAATTGATTTCTTGCGTTCAGGAAGTCAGGGGTTTAAACAGTCAGAATATTAAAACAAGAAAAGCAACATATCTAAAAGTATTTGTTTTTACAAATTGTTTATAAACGATCATCTGCCCTCAAGGAACACCCTAAGCACTCGAATTAGAGCCATAAAAGCTGGCATGTGTTTTAATGCCAACACTGCTAAACAATATTGTTTGGACAATTGTAATGCGAAATTATGGGCAAATAAAAATATAAAAAATTTAAAAAAAGCAAACAAACAGCAACAACAAAAGAAGGAGTTTTATTTATGATTATTTCTAGTTCGTGTGTTTCACTTTCTGTCAAAGAGGGGGTTGGTTTCTGCGGTACATGACGACTGTTTCGACAGGCCAGGAAAATGTAATGCAAACAAACAAACAAACAAACGAAATTCATGTTATAAATTTCAAATTAACCAAAATCAATTAAGTAATTGAGGAACTTGATTCCCCTTTAAGTATGAAAAAAAATTCTCATGTTGTTCTTATACAAACAATAAGGAAAGGATTAAATTGTGAATAAGAAAAAATCCTTGTGACTGCTGAGAAATATTTATTCATTTGCAGTTCAGCTTAAGTATTTCCAAGTGCTTTTAACAACCAAATTCTTAAAATTTTAAATTTAAATTATGAAAACAAATGGTGAAGTCATTGATAGTCGGGATTTGTGCGAGGCCAAAAGCATTATCATTGTTGTGCTCTTAAAGAAGGATACACCAGTCGACAACACCAGCAGCAGTTAAATATTCCTTAAAGGGCAAAACTGTTTTGTTTTGGAGGTGGAGGGGGCGAAATGCTGCTGCTCATAATGATTTTGCTTTGAATAAACGATGACTGGACATTCACATGTCGCCGGCATATGTTTGATTAACACAAAAGAAAGTCTTGCTTTTACTGCTTTTTCGCTTTATTCAAATAGTGATTCCTTTTTTCGTTTGCTGTTGGTTTACAGTTCGCTGTTAGGAATTTCCAAGGGATGACCCTTGTTTTTTTCCTTCCTATTTTCGCTTAAGTTTGGGTCACTTCACTGGTCCTGCTGCTCTCCGTCTGTTGCTTTGTTTGGTTGTAATGCTTGGCTGTATTGTCAGTTGGCTCATTGTTTGAATATATTTTTTTACTTTCTCCTTGTTTTGTGTGTTAAATACACTTCAGTTGGATTAAAATTTAAAAGTGTTTAAGACATACAATTTGGGGTTAAATATTCATAATGGCTTTCGCACAAAAGGGTTCGACTTGTGAAATACTTTTGTAAATTTGTTTTATGTGCTAAATGATGGGTTGATGCCCGCCTGGTCTTGGCATTCAAGTGACGACCTAATAAATATTTAAGATGTGTAAACAAACAACTATTTGCGAGAATACAATGCAAGAGAATAAGTGAAAATTGAAATAATCGATTTGGTTCATGTTAAATAAAGTGAATACAGTTTTAGAAATGACCTCTTTTTATGCGGAGTGGAAGAAGAGCCCTTGATTAAACAAACGATCACGTTCACTTGATGTGTTTGGTTTATCACCGTGGCACTTCTGGTGCATTACGCCACATACTTCACATGCATTTATCGACTACGGACGATTTCATTGGATTTTATTCAAAGCAATCACTTAAAAATGAATTTGTACGGTTTTATTTCACCACAAATATCTGAAAAAACAAAACCCTTTTCGGAGTTCATGGTGTATATCGTTATTGGCTTGTGTAAAAATTTCATTGAAATATTTTATATACTTTATGCATGAGAAAAAAATTAATTTTTAGATTTCCATTGAGTTGTTGGTAAATCTAAAACGTTAAAAGCGTTTTCTGCAACATTAGTTTCGTTTGGTTCTTTTTTTTTTTTGAGTTATGGCACTATTGAAGTAAATGAGCGATATATTTATTGAAAATCTTATTTTATCACTCAGTACATCCTGGAGTTTTAAGAGAACAGATGGAATCGCATCGCCGACGATTCGGCGTTTAAGTCGAAATTTTAATTTAGCGAAGCTATCCCAGTCGCCGGGAATGAACTCGGTCTTTCCATTACTGCGGATTGGACTAAAGTAATTTTATGTTATTTAAGGGAATAGGTAGAGGGCTATCTGAAAGCTGTATAGTTGTGATCCCTACTGCTGAGGATGCGAACAATCAAGAAACTTTTTATACGTCCAATAAATTGCTGCCTTTAGCAAACATGAATTTATAATAACGGCCCTACAGCCATTTGATTAAAATCCAGCTTTACTTCTTTCATTTTCCAGCAGCTTTTCTTTTTATATAAACAATTAAACTTCTCCGCCAACTTATAAAATTTATGGTTCCATAACTTGCAAGAAACAAATGACTTATTCAATATATTTTCTCAACAATTAATTACTAATAACTCGCTATTGTTCAGGCATTTCTACATGAGGTGAAATTATTTATTACGTTTATCATCTTTAACACTGTAAAAATTCAACAAACATTTGTTTGAGACAAACAAATTGAATTTTTAACTCGATTTCAAAAAGTTATGACACATTTCACACTGTTAATGGAGTGTCTATTTATCAACAAATACACGCTGCTAAAGACAATAACTCCGTAACAGAGTTACTAATTCGAAAACAAATAAACGGAATGAAAATGTTATTAATTAAATTTTTAACAACGAACATTCGTTGAATGTGTAAAAATAAAATCAATGGGATTTCACATGACAAAAGAAGAAAAGGTGTTGCTTTATTATGTAAATGATGGTGTCATAAATCTGGTTTAGAAAATATCTAGTTTTTAATCAAATTTAAGCTAAAATTTATTTCTCCTAACAATTTATAGGCTTTGCTTTCAAATAAGGTTTTATTAATTCTTTGTTAATTTTCCTTTTTGTTTTCTTTTTATTTTCTTTAGCGTTGTTTGGAATTTATTGGCCAGCGTTGCAAGAGGGACTGTGATTTTTGAAGTCATTCACACAATTCGTGTTGTTAACAGTTCCATGCTTGTCTGCCCAGAATGATGGAACATATTCCATCAATATCACTCTCTGGGATATCGTTAGCACATCCACTCTCTATCTCAACGGGACAAACACTTTCGAATCATTTCGGCAATAGCTCATCGGCTGTTAGCTCGTCAACCGGCAGTCATATTGAACAATTAGCAGCAGCTGTACACCATCATCACCATCATCAACAGCAACAGGCTCAGCAGCAGCATCATCACAACAGTCATTTAAATTCGGCCACAAGTTTGCAACACAGTGGTAACAGCCATTTAAGTTTGAATTCTTTGTGCGGCCTGCAGACGGCCCAACATTCAGTGGCACCTTCGCTAACCTCACACAGCAGTTCGGTGACTAGCAGTTCCACCGCCGCCCAGCATTTGCAGCAAAACTCTTCTGCTCACAACTATATATTACATCACGCTTCTCATCCTTCAAGTCATTTACAAACTGCCGCTTCCTCTCATACAAATAGCTCTCCTGTCATACACTCCCATTCTCTTTCTTCAGCCTCCAGCAGATCCTTGGCGTCTTTAAGACAAACTGAACATTTGAGCCACTCGGCCGGCAACCACAGTCACAACTCCTCCAACGACAACAGTACTGCAATAGTCACGTCCTCAGCAAATTCTTCAGCAATGGCTGCAGCAGCCGCAGCCCACCTGCATCACACTGCTCAGTCATCGCCCATGACAAACTTACATCAAAATATGGGCAGCCTAATGAATAGCGGCGGAAGTGCCAGGTAATCTTAATTCTACAAGTCGCGACATCAAGTGATTTAAATAAATTCATGGTAATTTTATACGACTTTTTTCTTTTTCAGTGATGTCTTTTTTAGCCTGATGATACAAAATACAACGAAACGACAAAACGAAGAACACATTAAACGTCCAATGAATGCATTCATGGTGTGGTCAAGGTTGCAAAGGCGAAAAATTGCCCAAGACAATCCTAAAATGCACAATTCCGAAATATCAAAGCGTTTGGGTAAGTTCTCTTTTGATTTTCAAACTTTTTGATCAGGAGATTCAAAAACTGAGAGATATTCTGATTGATGCAGAGATTTTTAACGAAATATAGACAGGCGATTTCATTGAGGTACCTTTTGAAAAATCCCTTTTGGGAAGTACATGAATACACATATTTTGAAAGGTACATTTTAAACCTGACTATTTTCAAAATACGTGTTTATCAAATTGTTTTATATAAATAAGATCTTGAAATCTTTTATGAAATACTTCTTTTAAAATGTTATTCTGATTAAATGGCACTGAAAAAGCATTCTAAAAATCACTGTGTACAAAAGTAAGTGATTCCCACTTTTATGAAACTTTTTGCAAAAAAAAAAAAGTAAATTCAAGAAGGTTATTTTTAAAAGTCAGCAAACAATGTGGTAAAGGATCTTTAAAATTTACTTTTTTCTGTTTTCGCTTGTGAATTACGTCTGGATATTTTGGAAAATATCACGTTCCTAAGCACCCAGTTTCGATTATTTTAGATATATAAAATAGGCTTCAGTGATTTTTAAATGAACGAAAATATATCCGCATGTGCCCTTTAGAACTGACGACAAAATCGTTGTGAAAGATAATAATTATTTGTCAACAGTTTTGCATTGTTGCTTACCTATCCAAGCTGTAATTTTTTTAATTTTATTTTTTATTAATTAATGCAAACTCCCCGGTAAGACCTAATCCAGGTAGTTTTCAATTTAAATTATCTAAAAATCACAATGAGCTTATGACATGAAATAATATGATAAACTTCTGGTTTATTTGGCTGACAGTCTGCTTTACAGCAGACAACCAGCGAGCACCAACAACTCAGTGTATTAGCAAACTCTATAAGAGTTATTGTTAAGCCATTGTCACAACAATGACGGCGCGCTTGTTGCCTCATCGTAAGAAACAAGAAGATTTTGGAAATTTTAAGATATTTTCTTAGCTTTTGTTATGCTAAATGACAAAATGTACACCAAAAGAAACGTCTAGCCATCAAATCTAAATGCAGAAGGGAAAAAGTGTCGACGTTATATTTAAATAATAACGAAGTTAGTTAATACAGTACCAAGGACACGTGTCATATGTTTAAACACACATACACACATACACACGACTCAATCCTCCCTCTGCTACAACACCAAAATGACAGACAAACTTATTTTGACTCAAGCTAAGAAAGAAAACTCTTACCAGTTTATTTGTTTTATATAGAATTGAAATTAAATTAATTTTTTTTATTTTTTATTCAAGTCAGCCAATACACTCATACGCTTAAGATGCTTAGGATTTTGTGTGGGACACGCGTCGTCTATTTTCTCATTTGGCTAAATCGGGTATTAGTTAAAGCGAACTACTTAACTGAGCTGCAACTAGTTGAGCACAAACTTGCTCTTTGTCCCCGTGGTAAAAGAGCACAATGTTGACAATAACATTGACAAGATTGCGTTTGTTTTGGGCGTGATTTAGCAACCCTTCATTGCTGGTAACATTGAATAGAACTTTATCTGTCTGCAGTGTATTGTGCTGTGTCATGTTTTGGAATATCCTTGTTTTGTGTTCCGAAAACTACTGTCATTGTTTGACAGTTGATGTCATCTTTGTCAAACGCTTCCAAATTATCTGTAATGTAATTCAAATTATTAACTACGCTGTCTGCCACTCGCTTGGCAAGGATTTAAAACAAAATTCGTCTACTCATTGCCGGCCAAGCAAAGTGTTTGTAAGTTTTTAAGTTCTTTTCGGGTGTGGGAAATGGTTAAGCGTGTGTGTCACTGATTATGGCGACTTTTGAGGGTATTTTAATTGAATATTTATTTATGTTGTTTTTTTTTTGTTCATAAAAACTCTTGATTGAAAGTAGAATGTTTAGCAGATTACAAAAGTGCACAGACCAAAATATTTGATGGATGTGGCAAAATTCAGAGATAACGTTTAAGAAGCCTGGGAAGCCTGGTCTCAACTCACATTATTGTAACTTTATAGGACATGGTAAAAACACTTTTTGCAATTTTCAACTTTTTGTAAAATCTTTTTTTATTTGTGAAATATACTGGGGTCATTGAAAAGCTCAATTTCGTGAAAATAAGAGTTCAGGCCTTTCTACTTTCGACTGTCGATATGTGCATGTTTTACGGAATACCAAGCGGTATAGATATATATGAACCGAACAGAATTCTCGTACTTGTACATTTCAATTATGAAAAGAATCATATAAATTCTATACGCCGAGTTGGTGTAAAATTCATGCGATATAATCGCGAACGAAAACTCATGAACAGTTCTACTTTGAGTTATATTTTCTGACCGATCTGTTTAATAGTTTGTAATCCTACGGACTGTCAGGAGCTACAATGACAACAATAAAATTTTCAATACCTATTTGAGGGCTACTTGAAGTTGCTCGAACTAGTTTTTGTATCCGTTCGCTCCTACAGCAGAGATTTTCTAAAAAGTTTCGGATGGTTCTCCGGCGGCATTATTTCGTAGGAAAGTGCAGAGTTTGCTGGCTGACTGCCCAACAAAGATTCGCTCAATTTATTTCAATGATTTTCACAAATTTTCAGGACAATGAAACATTTTCCTTGTTGTTCGTCTTGTTTTGCTTTTTGGGAAACCCCAACAAATTCTATAGAAGGATAATGCTTATTTTCAATTATTTTATAGTAAAGTTTGTTGTTTTGTTATTGTTACTGTTATTATTGTGATTATATAAGTAGTTAATGTATTTCTGTTGTTGCTATTGAGTTGTTGCGGCGGTTGCAGTTCGCTCTTACTCGCTAACAATTACAAACAAAAAATGAAGTGCACGAGGAGGTATTGTTGAGTATCTGTGTGAATGTTTAACAAAAACATATTGGTTAGATTGCTGTTGTTATTATTACTACTATTATTGTTGTTATTATTTTTTTATAACAATGTGATAAGTAAAAAATATTTTTTAAGGGAAAAATGAAATTTGTGAAAAAATAAGTAAATAGAAAACATATTTCCAATCACCTTTTTGTTGAAAGTTTTTTTTTTTTTGTGGTACTTGAATTATGAAAAATATTAACTAACAGTTGCTTGTTGTGCTGTCGATGATTTGATGTCTGTTGCCAGTGCCTAAGCCTGTGAAGGACAACCTAATAACGTTACAAAACCCTGGCAAGAAAAAAATATACTTCTAAAAACTACTGCCAGTACTTGACAAACACCCTTAACGCTTTTATACACATAAATTTTTCTAAAAGCGGCCGGAAATAAAAAAATAAACTCTCAGCAAAAATAGCAAACTCAAAAATTCAATTGTTACATTTTGTGAGAAGCTTTTTGTAAAATGAAAATAATGTTTCAACGTAAAAATGAAAACATGGCATTATTTTTTTTTATTTTTTATTAAAAGAATGGATGGCTGGCTGGATGGTTGAATTGAACGGGATTGAAACGGAGTGAATGAGTAAATGGTGGGTTTGCCAAACAATATGTTTCCTGACTCTCTACTTCAGTGTCTGTCTGTCCGTCTGTCTGTCTATTTATCGTATTGCGTTCTGCTGTTCACCGCCAACGACGACAATGATGACTATCAGGACAATATGCTACATTTATTTGTATTATTTTGTGGTTGTTGTATTAGCATCTTTTGTTGCAATTTTTTGATTAGGAAATTAAATCATATTTATCTGAAGTGGTCTATCTTTCTATCAAACCGCAAACAACAGCAACAGCAACAAAAATCTAAATTTTAATTGAACACAACTGGAGCGAGCTAAATAGAAATTAAATGCAGTTTAGCACCATTCGCAATAAACAAGGGGTCGTTAGAAAAATACTCGTAAGAAATATTAATAAAATAATGTTTTATATGGTTTTGTTCAAAACGAAGGATTTTTAAATCGATTTTTGGTTATTTATGTTCGCAAGAACTTGTTTATGAGCTTCTGTTTTTTCGAAATCAGTATATGTAAATCAAATTATATATATAAATATATGTATATGAAATATAACTAATAACAAGATAAAAGAACAACAAAATTTTAATTTAGAATAGTAACTTTATCGCTCTTCGTTTCCACTCATTAAATTTGTGTCACATAATTGACGTTGTCAACGTGAATATTTGCAGCCACATCGGATAAGTTGTAAATGCATATGAAATCAGTCTGAAGTTCACAAGCGTTGCCGTTGTTTTCAATTTGTTTTGCAAAAGACGATGTCAAGTAAAACCTTTTAAGTTGCCTTTTGTTTTACGTTTTTAATTAATTTGTTTGCTTCATGTTGTTATTGTCTTTGACTTTTTGCTTTGTTCTCCGAAGCCATTCACTCTAATACACTTCAATGCATTAAATGGCGGCAGCAGCAACTCTTTTTTGTTTCATATACACAACAGAAGCTGTTAGTGGGCGCGTTGCCGTTTTCATTTCACGTGGAACATTTTTTTTCTTTTTGAAATGGTGTTATTTAACTTCACTGTATGTTGCTTTATTTGCGTTTAATAAAATGTTGCATATCCATACAGATGTTTCTTAAAGATTTTGGCTAAATACGTTCAGGTATATAGAGGAAATTCTCATTTTGATATGTTTCTGAAATTTTAAGATTTAATTTTTGTTTCTTTGAATTGTTATCCCTCTTGTAATTGTTGTTGCCTTCATGCAGAATATTGTTCAATAGTAACATGATAATTGAAAGTAAATATTTGGAATTTTCTTGACTTATCTCTGCTCCTTTTCAATTGTGGTAACACTGATACTCCAGCTGCATTTCTCTGGTAACCTGTACGTGTCAGTTCAATTAAATATTTGTGTTTGTGTAGGAGTGTATATTCTTGTGTGTGTTTATGAGTTCAACAATTTTGCAATTTATTTCCTTTTTTCACTTCTTAGCGTGGGCTTCTCAAGTCGTTTGTTTTTGCTCAACTGCATAACAATTCATTCGTGATTAATTATTATTGTTGCTGTAATTCACGTTGAAGTCGTCGACATCGACATCCTCGTCATTATAATTATTGTTATTCTTGTTGTTTTGTTTTGTATTTCATTTCTATTACAATTTGTTAAATTTCTTGTTTGTTTTCAATCTTTTGCTTAAGGTTTAATGTTTTCGTATTATTTGGAAAATTAATATGAATGTCGTTGCAGACAAAGTTAATCACGTAAATATGTAATGTATCGCATACAGTAAACCCTTGTTAAACAAAACATTATAATAAGCCGAGAACAAAAATGTTTGCAGCGCTATTACTTGTGGTGTTTGTAACAAACAATTTGCAACATGCGAATTATGTCTTTACATATATTTTAACTAGAACCGGTACTAAAGGTGTGAAATCTAGTCATGGATATTGACGCATTTGTGAAAAGGAGACGAGAGGGACTTTAGTTTTTAATTCCGGGCAAGTTTTCCATACAATCAAGGTTGTGAACTATTTTTTATATTTCATTATTATTTTTTATGACATTTAAGAGTCAATGCAAAAACTATGCAAATACATACGAATACATTCACACATATTCACGAACATTTGCAGGATAATTTTCCTCTCACCGCAAGTTTTCAACTCCAGTGAGCTGAAGTAGCACAGATAAAAAAATACATTTAATTAATCACACAATTTTTCATTTATTATTTGTTTTTCAACAGAAAAAGCAAAATTTTTATTAAAACATAAAAAAAGGAGCAAAACAAAGGCGAAACACACATAAATAACCCAGACTATAATTAATGACAGTTACAATCTCAAATTCAATTACCATGATTGCATTGTTTTATATGGGAGAGAGAGGAAACGAACTGGATTCAAATTTGTGAAGCACACACTTCAGATTGTTTTTTTTTTTAATTTTTTCCCAGTTTCAATTGAAGTTGTTGTTGATTTTTTCATTATAATTCTTGCGGTTGTTGTTTTTGCTGTTACGTTGTTTATTTTTTTTCCATTTAGCCTTTAAAAAGGAAATTCGCACCGCCATTTTTTGTGCCCTTTCAATTTGAGGCTTTTCTACAATTGCGGTCTGTTGTTGGGTGGGTGTCTCTAAGAGAGTCTGAGTGAGTGGTATTTTTTCCTGTCTATTGTTGCTATTTATTTTAATAAAATTATACTGAATAAAATAATGAGCTCTTTGCAAGTCCTTTGTTTGAAACAGAAACAAAAACAAAAAGTTCGTTTTTTATTTCATTAATAAAAAAAAATGTGAAAATTATAACAACAAAAAACTGTTACGTTTCAAGTGTAAAAGTTTGACATTGCAACAATGTGGCAACTGCTTCTCAGTTCGTTCATTGTACAAAATGGCCGACTCTACAATTAAAGTGTTTTATTTGTTGGAGAAGTTTTATGAATTTGTTGGGAAGTGAGTAAATATATTTAGTTTTGAATAAAAAACGTAATCTAGTAATTTTTGAAACTTTAATAAAAACAAGCTGAATGCTGTATAAGAACGTTATTGCAAATACCAAAACAATTTTGTTTAAATTCATAGTCAGTTTTAGATATATTTGTAATGTTTGGGCATATCCTGCGAGACGAAATCTCCATTCATAAGCTCCATATATCGGGCAGCTATAATAATTTTTTTGAGTTCTTGTATTTAGTCCCAAATTGTGTTTTCCATAAGATTTCTTTACCAAACCAACGCATTGATTTTAAAAAAAAAAATTGTTTTCAACCTATAAAAATTCGTGCATATAAATTTAATTTTACACAACTACGAGTGAAATGTTTTTCAAATAACACTTCCCTTCAATTTTTTTTTTATATCAGTTACATTTGCAAAAAATATAATTTAAAATTAACAATTTAACTTTTGATTTCCGTTGGGACAACAAGTGGCATTCAGAGCGAAATTTTGTTCAAACTCCTTTCACATATTATGCCACAGAAATGACAAAAAAAAAAAAGATTTTAATTAAAACTTTAGCACTTTGGCATTCATTCATTCAATAATATTTTATGTCGCCAACTTTATTCTTTGCGGGATAGAAACTTAAATTCAAATTGAATAAAAGTAAAAAAAGCATTTATTGAATTCAGCCCATCTCCCTTTTCAACACTCTAATCAATAATAAATATGACATTGGCATAATCCTTCAATACAATTAAACTTCGAAGCCATATTTTGGGAACCTTCAACGCACAAACAATTATGATTTTCTTTTTTAAATTGAATTTGTATTGAATTGTTTTCTTGAAAATGAAAAGCAAAGAGAGAAAAATCTATTACTTGTACTTTACGGCGAAAAATGTTCTTGAAAAAGCAAACATCGCGGCAACAATAAGAATAACAGAAAGTTTAAACCTTTTTTCACTTGTTCGATTATTGATTCAGCCCCTTCAGCACTGCTCGGATTCCCTCTTACTCTGGTATATTGTATGGCCGAGAACAAACGCTCTTTGGTATTGTGCAAACATGTGAGTTTGTTTTTGTATGCAGGATAGTGGTGTGTGCGTGTGTGTTTTTTGGGGGTACTCGATAACAAAATACAATTTCCACAATGGCTTCGAACAAAGGACAAAAGCTGCAACTGACAGCAAATATTATGCTTCTGTCAATTGACAAAATGGATGTTTAAAATACACAAAAATAGTCGTATTTGCACAATGTAGCCCCGATATAAAATAAACAAGTATTTTGTATTGACTGAATGACATGAAAGAGAATTAAAATAAATTCAATTTGAAAACTTTTAAATATATCAAAAGTAAATAAAATGTAAAGAGCTGAAAATCGATAAGCCATATATTGAAAATAAAATTTTAGGACAAGTATGAAGTTTTCATAGGAATTTATTATCGACGAAGGGATCATTTCTGTTGGAATTTTAATTTGAAATGGTTGATTGTCCTCTGCTTGTAATTAAAACTAAAGTCTTGTCGCTGTTCCCCAAGTGAAATATAAAAAAACTGTACGACACACACATCAACAACCATCCTTTCTTTTACCCAAGCAGCTTTCCGATATATTAATTTTATGCAGCGTGGTTTCGATTATTTTGGTACAAACAGAAATTGTTATCGCATTAAACTAAGTCAGCTAACAAGTGGTAATAAACAAAATTTACATGAGTACTGCTGATGTAGCGGCTATTCAAAACAGCTGTTCTGCCTTGCCGCGTAAGCTGAATAGTTAAAAGTTATATTGACTTTCTCTTTCTGAGTTAAAAACACTTTTCGAGCAATTAGCCCACCAAAATTGAATTTCATAAAAAAGACATTATAAATGATGGTCGTTGCAGTCAATGCTCATTAAAAAATTTCATAGTCTCAAAACTTATTTTATAGATTGAATAATAAGCATTATTTATTCCATATAAAAGAAGTTTCTATTGGAAAATTTTAATCATTATTAACATCCGAAGAACTTTATTATTTTTAAACAAATTTTTGGCATAAGAACACCAAAAATTGTGTCAAAGAAACATTCTACCCTTTGAGTTTTTACCGAAAGTTATAAAAATATATATATAAACATTTTTATGCATAAAATTTAAAAAACAACTCATATAACAAAAATTTTCTTGTAGTCGTATTAAATACAAGACCCTAAGAATACCTTTTAGATATAATTTTCAATAAAAAATATATTTTAATTACTTTTTCACACTTACCCCTTCCTCAGCTTCACAGTGCCCTGAAATAAAAAAGAAAATATTTATATGATTTTAGTCAGGCTATTTTTTTTCCAAAAGATATTTAAAACAAATTCAAAGTGATCATTAAATGGCTAAAAGAAGTTAGTGTTTAACAACAATTTCCAAAAAGTAAATTTAATTGATATAAAATGTTTTCTACAAAATACTCAAGACCTAGAGTTGTGAAAGTAAATGTTTAAATATTTTTACACCCTAAAATGCAAGTCAATTACGCTCAACAAAGTTAATAGACACTTGTGTCCTTTTGTTTCGAAAAGTTAGCCAAAGTTATTTGAAATTTATTGCATAACTTTTGCCCACATTAAATAACTCGTACGTGCAAATATGAGATCAGGTTTTAGCAAAATTTAAATTTGCATAAAACATTAAGATATCAATGGAGAAAATGCAGCGCTCACACAATCATCGATTGCAAACGAAGTTTATCCCTTTGCAGTTTTATAATCATTCAATCAATAACATGTCCCGCGTTGACAGCATTTGTTGGGGGGCAAAAGTCACTGGGGAATATTAAAACGGTCAAATGAAGTTTTTTTTTTTTTTTGAAAAATATTTAAAAGCCACGTATAACAGCAACAGCAGCAGCATACATGTTGCTACAATAGAACAGCCACAATAGATTTGAAAACAAGCAAACAGAGGAAACCCTCTCCAATCCCTCCCACAAAACGAAAGAAAAAGAATCGAATCAATGCAAACAATTGATTAGATTTCAATTGAATGCTGCATTTTTATTTGTGTTTATGTTGGGATATGGTTTTTGTTTTTGTTTTTGTTTTTGTTTTCCTCTTTTACTTTGTTGGTTGTTATTTAGATCCCATTTAAGGTTGATTTCATTGTTGTTGTCTAACTAAGGATTGTTGTGCTGTGGGACTGTTTTGAATTTCTTCTTTCCATCATTATTACTTTTCTAATTTTTTCCTCTTTCTGCCATTCGATTATTGTTAAGCTTTTTTGCTGTTCTCGTTCTTGTTCTTGTTCTTGTTGTTGTTTCTGTTCGCCTTATGTTCAATGCTAAATGATAATTGAAAATTGAAGGTGGGGTATAAGAATTGATTGCGTTTGGCTTCTTGTTGTTTTGCTGCTGGGGTTGCATAGAAATCGCCTTCTTCCCACTGTGCAATTGACAGGTGTATCTGTCAAAATTAAGGCGGGTTGGTGATTCTATTGTTATTTACTATTTTTACGTAATACGCCTTTAACGTCATTGTTTATTTTTTGTTACGAAGATTCTCTTTTTTCATTTTGAAGATAATTATTTTTCGGTTTTCGTGTTCTATGGCGTGTTTATTCTTTTGTTTAAATGCAAAGTAAAGGGTGAAGGAAGAAAGAAAACCTGGTAGTCAAACAACTGGCTTAATAGAAATATATATATATATATATATATATATATATATATATATATTGATTTTTTATGGCGTGCATAATTTTATATAGACATTTTCGCTCAAAAGAAAGAATTTCAAGAATTTTCCAAAGAATACAAAGAAATATTTTCTTTGGAAAATTTTTATAACGAAAATTGCTACCGAAAATTCCATAAATAATTGTTGCCAATGAAACTATACGCGGAAAATTAGTATCAATAACAAACAAAATTTTGCACTAGAAAATTCCTATTGATGATAACGAAAAGGTTTTCTAACGCAAATTATTTCCACTTATGAAATTTTTCTGAAAAGAACTCTTCGCACTTGCATTGCAACGCGAAAACAATTCCTTTCGGTTCCAGTTAAGAAAGTCCGTGTATTATTAAAATCATTTCTACGAGTAGCATTGATAGAGTTTTTGAGTATTACGCATGAAATCTAATAAAATTATTTGAATATTTGCAATTAGCAAAATTTCCCTATTTAGCTTCACATAAAATTCTATAAAGTCAATCCTCAAATTGATCCGCGGCTGAAGGAAATACTACACCGATTTTGTTTGTCTACGACTGGTGGACGTGGTACAAAATGTTCTTGAGTCATAGCTGGTGAAAAGGGGTTATATCGCGAAGCTAGAACAAAAGTACTAACAGAAATCAATAACTCGCTGTCAGGTCGTAAGATT
Source organism: Linnaemya vulpina (assembly GCA_963675445.1). NCBI lineage: Eukaryota > Metazoa > Arthropoda > Insecta > Diptera > Tachinidae > Linnaemya > Linnaemya vulpina. Next base: position 86,317,066 of record OY776278.1, on the reverse strand, counting down.
TATATTTCTCACACAGTGTCGTCATCTGTCTCATGCGCAGTGCACTAGCATTTCAGTTTGGAGGTCGTGTATTGGATTTCTACCTCAGACTGTGGCCTGTTTCACTATACAAATTGTAGGTCTTTGTTACTATTCTCGGTTAATTGAGCAATAAGATAATTTGAACATTCAATTTACAAATTGAAAAATATGTTGATATTATTGCGCAATTAATAAATCATTAATTGTCTGGGATACAATAAATCCTTAACACAAAATCACTTATAACTTCTTTATGTCAATGCACATCTTGCTGGCAGGACAACGTATACAAATCATAATTATGAAAATGGCAACAAAACATCAAGAAAAAAAGAGCAATTTCTCTTCTTCTTTCACACACACACTCTTATCATAATTGTTTGCGGAAAGTAATTCATGACGACGTAAAGAAACATAAAGTAATTGCTCTTTTAGCCATTATTTGCTGAATTATGAAAATGTTTCTTTAGTTGTCATTTTAAGAAGACACACACACATACTCATGTTTGACAAAACAAACTGGACGCGACACCTTTAGCTGACAAACAAACACAATGCTTTACAACAAATGTCTTCTAGTTGAAGACAAAGGAAAAGTCATATACAGCTCTTATAATGAAAAGCCCCCATGTATGCATGCGCGTGTGTGTGTGCGTATGTGTGTGTGTACAGTTGTAAAGAAAATGCCATTGGCATGAAAGCAATACTGATTGTCAAGTAAAACAAAAATGTGTTAAAGTCTTTTTTCTTTCGTATTTACACTTAAATAATTTATTAGTATTAGTATTAGTAGTGTTGCCATTCTGGTTTGTTAATAACACACTTTATACACTTTCATATCCGGATAGTAGTGGGTGGCTGGGAGAGAATGTAAACAAAGACAATTCAATTTCCAAATAAATTTTAGTGTGCACGAGTGTATGAGAGAATGTAAGCCACTCGAATGTTTCAAGTCAACCACAATTAGAGAATGTAGCGGTAACTTCTGTGGAGAGCACTACACATGCAGATACATTTAAGTAACTGATTTTTGATTTGTGTCTGAGTTTTAAATAATGAAGAACCTTTAAGAGATTAATTTCCTATATATACATATTTACTCAATTTAATGTTGCAGTTGAGAAGAGAAATACTTCGCAATTTTATTTTTGTTTTGAGATATCTTGTTTGTATATTGGTCTTTTCAAAAACCAATAGAACATTCACAGGTATATGGGCTTATTTTTGGATCATAGGCAACACTCCCGTTGTGAGATCAAGTAGTTCTATATCGTGTAGCTGAGCAATATGTGATTCAAAATTTATGTTTTTGCATTTTTTCTGTATTTTCAAGAAATCACTAATTAATCAAAAGATAATTTTTTGCTATCCGGCAATTAATAAGCCAGTTTTAGTCATCAAAAGTGATCTAAGCATATTCAAAGATTTAACAAAGATTTTTAAGAAACTGCTTATAGAATATATACTAAATATATCTGTATGTGTATAGAAAATCTAATTTAAAATTACTGCCAAATACCATAAAGAGCTAAAGTTTAATTACGTAACCACCCACATACATAAATAGATATTAAAATACTTATTATCTATCCACAATGTGTTTTAAGCCAGCAAACCGTAAATTACACATTTCCAAGTTGCGAATGTTTTTGAAATATTTGTCTTAAAATTGTAACCATAATTGCAAGCAGGAAATTATGATGTACAAAACATATTTATATAAACTTTACACAATGCTTTCGTGTGTATGCATGTGTGTATTTCTATATATTCATGTCATTCAATTGTGTTGTGTGATTGCAATCTGAATATTCTTTCACTACTACTTGTGCTACTCCTTGAATTCCCCCTATTTTTACTGATTGACTGGCATGTGCTCATGATGTTCAACTGTATTGTTTGTTGAAATTTCTTGTGTAAATGCCGTATGTACTTATAATTGTGTGTATCTGAATTTGAGTAAGTAACCTGCTACATCATATCCTGTTGTCGAAAGGGTATTGTTCTAATTTCTTAATAGAAAACAAATGAATGATAGCTTAAATTATTATCAACAACAAAAGCAGTAATAGAAACAGCAACAATAGCAAAATGAATGGTGAAAAACAAATGTAAAATACAAACATACTTCATGTTTGGCAATACGAGTATGTCCATGTTCGTATATTTTATAGCGAAAATATTCTGAAGAAAATTGTTGTCCTTAACAAAAAAAAAAAAGGTTCTAAGGAAAATTGTTAGACATAATGCAATTCTTTTTGCTATCGACAACATAATTTTTCCTGCAAAGAGCGATAACAAAAGACTTTCTACAGAGAATTGTTATCGATAACAATTAATTTTCAACAGAAAGTTTTACCAACAGTGACAAACTTATCGAATATCGTATTTTTTTTTCTTAATTTGCTATAGAGAATTGTTATCGATAATGTACAATTTTCCATAGATAATTTAAAAGATTCTTGGCTTAGCATCAGTTACAGGCCAAATTTAGAGTCACAAGCTACGCTTTTTGTTGAAATAGAACTCGGTTTTATTTCTTTCACTCTAAATGGATATTTTTTATTTATTTTTTTTATTTTATTTGTTTATTTTGTAGTGAAAAAGGTTCCTCAGGAATTTTTGAATATATTGTAAAGAATTTTTTTTAAATATATTTTATACAAAAATTTTTATAAAATTTGTACAACAAATTTTCTACGAAGAAGATTTTATTCATCACAGCAGAATTTCTACCGACAATTTATATTAAAAACTAAAATTTACTTCGGATAAATTTTTTGGGGAGCTTTCAATAAACACAAGCTGCTGCGGCCTCCGAAATAGTATATTTTTACGTCCTGCAGATTCAAGTCTGATTTGCAAAATTTTCAATAAGCAATTATTTACACATGCCTATTCTGCGTCCTACTCCAAATGAAGACAATATGAATTTGCATGCCATTGTTGGCATAAAAATAACCGACGTCATTTCCATTTCAAGTGAAAGCTGCTGCGAACCTGGCCGATAGTTTAAAAAATTGCGAAAAATAACTAAACTATAAAATATTTATTTACGAATTAAATTAAATTAGGTCAAGTATTTAACTCTGCTTTGGAAGTTGTTGATGTGAGTGCGGAGGCTTTCTATGCTCGTTTTTTATGTGAAATATTGCAGAAGTAACTTGCTGAGCATGAATGCCCCCGTTTGTATGCAAAATGTCAAGCTAACAAATGAACAACGTTTTCGTTCTTGCTTTCCTCTAGAACTTCCTGTTTAATCAGATTTTACAAGTGTAGGAGCAGGTATGAAAGTAAATATGAATGAACAACTCTCACTTATTACTTGTCACAAGAGTTGCCTTGAGAAACAAAAGGTAAAGCCAACCAACCAGCCCATCAATTCTTACTTCTACCACCACATACACCTGATGTGCACACACACACACACACACATATATATACATATATATTCATGTAGGAATATTGCTTGTCTCCCCATGTCCTTGCGCAACTTGTCTTCCTCCAATATTTTGTTGTGTGTGCTGTTTTATATTTTTAATGGAACTCAAATCCATTTTTCTTTTTACAACTTTTGTTGCTTTTTGTATGTGTGCAACAATGGAATGAATGGGAAATAAGTAAAATATTGTAGAAAATTCACAAAAATGTTATCCTGCATCTCACATTGTTGCTTGCCGTTGTCGTTGCTCTTGTTGTTGTTGTCGACAATTGCCATTGTTTTCATATTGTCAATAAGTTGCTTTAACTTTAGCACAAGAGTTTGCTTGCATGTGTGCATGAGAAAAAGAGAGAGCAAGTGTCCTTAATAATAATAATGAGACTGTATAAGTGTAGCTTTCTTGCACAACAATGTTTTATGCCAAAAACGTCCTGTTTATGGTTTGTAAGAATCCTTGAGATTTCAATAATCATTCTACGAGTATTTATTAAAAGAAAGGTTGGGCAATTTATATTAAAAACTTAAAACATTTCGTTTTGGCCTGGTACAGCCACTGTCAGGCATTCTCTTGAATTCATAAATGTTAAGGAGAACGGGCGTTAGCCAACATTTCTTCTTTGTGTAAAAGTTTATTCGTTGAGTTACTTACTCAGTTAGACATACAAGTGTTTGCTGTAAATGCAAATGGAAAGTGACTTTCGTATGGAAATAGAAAAGATGTGTTTGAATATTGAACTTAATGTCGCTGCCAGCCAGCATCACCTTTGCATTGACTAAGCAAATGTGCTGAATATTGATTTGAATAAATTTTTTCTCTTTTTTAAGGAGCCGAATGGAAACTCTTAACCGAAGAAGAGAAACGTCCCTTTATCGATGAAGCAAAGAGGCTGAGGTAAATTGAAATAAATATTTGTTTGGCGTGTTATACAGAAAATTTAATTGACTTTGATGTTTCAGAGCCATGCATATGAAAGAGCATCCGGACTATAAATATCGACCGCGAAGAAAACCTAAAGCTTTGAGAAGAGATGGTTATCCGTATCCCATGCCATATCCCTCGGTGCCAGTAGAGGCTTTAAGAGCAGGTTGGTTAACATTAAAAAATAATTTTTATAATCTATTTTAAAAACTTTTGCAAGAAATATCTTCGTTGCAGTGTTGCTTCAGAAATAGAGAGAGAGAGACAAAACATTTTTTTCTTAAAGGCAAAATAGTATTATTTTCTTCCTTTCAAGTTTGACATTTTTTTTTTTTTTGTCAAATAAATCTTGTCGTTAGTTACTTTCTTCAATAATAACGCTGATATATGAATTATGCTAATTTTTTTACTCCCCAAAAACTAGTAAAATATATAAACAAAAACAGATGACATTAATTCAAAACTATTCTATTTTATTTGCTGAGCTGTTCCTTTTTATTTTGACCCAAAAAAAAATCCCCCGCACAAGTTGATCATTGGCCGCATTGGTTGTTTGCTGCGTTCCCTTTCAAAAACATTTGGCAATAGAAACACAATGGATTAATCTTATATGGCTAATAAGAAAGCTGCTCCCTCTAAATATTACAGAAAATATATATGCTTGAACATAAATATTTGTTCAGTATATAGAAACAGGGTGGCGCAAAACTAATCAGCTTGTCCTCAGATGTTGTAACTTTCCCATTGCCATTTACGAACTGGACAGCTGCGGTATACAAACAGACAAAGAGTACTAAAATCTGCCAGATAATAAAATAATTGCATGGATTTCGCGAAAAGCCATGGAATATGCAATAAAACGGTCAGATATATGAATCAACACTGTTGGCAGCCTTCCGACTGATATCATCTTCCCTGATTAGCAGAAAAAATTCCAAAACTTTAAAAAAAATGTCGATCAATTAAAAACGTATTCTCATTCGCTTTATAAAAAGAGCACGCAAAAACAAAATTGGATGCTTAACTTTGCGCCACCCTGTACATACATATTTTATATACTATGTATTTGCTAATGTCATCATCATGGCTTCGTGACATCCAGCTATTTGTCTTTACGACTGTCTAAATATGTGGCTGCTTTGTGTGCCTTCAAAATACAAAATATCCTGACAAGGACTTTTACACATCGTGAACAGTTATTAATAAAATCTTCTTGTACTTGTTACTCGGTTTTGATTTCTACTCGTGTGAGAGTTCGATACACATGAGGTTTGTCTGGTTATGACATCATACTAATAGAATTAAATTGGGAAAATCTATAAAATTTACAAAATTAAATAATCGTAGGAATAAATTTATATCATTTGCAAAAAGTTTTAATTTATTTGTATATAAATTTATATAATGATTTTCTTATCCCTTTACGCTCAAGTTATAGATACACTTCTCAATTGGTTTTTGAAAGGTTGTCCAAAAACTAAGAGATTATGTTTTTTCTATTAGGTTCAGTGGCTTCTATGAGTACACCACATAGAATGCAGTCTAAGCTAACAGAATTTCAATTTGTAATCATAAAAAATTTGAACTTCCTTCTCTACTGCAGGCATTGTAAAGGTTTCGAAATAAAGCAAATGTTGAGCTTGATTGAAAAAAGAAAACTCGCTGAATCACTTTTATCATTAAATGAGTTTAGAAATTTGTTTTTAAGCCAAGAAAGTATTTGTGGCCAAACCATTTCTAAGACAATTCCTAAATTAACAAGCAATTTTCTCTACACAAAAGGACAAGAAGAAAACACAAAGGAAACAAAACAATTTTATGATCCACTTGACAATGGAATGCAATTCGGACTCGAATTACAATCACCTAAACATTTCTTTGTAATTGTGTAAATTTATATTAAAACTTACAACATTTTTGAAATGGCTTTTGTTGCAGGCATAACGCCCAGTTATTTTGCGCCGGGACCTGCAGCAGCTTATCATCTAGGCAGCCATCTAACGCAAACGAATCCACCATCATCGCAGGTAAGTAAAAATTTATTTTCTTTTCCATTCAAAAGGGTTAAATGAAATAAGCCGACCACCAATTAACTCAAGTGGTTGGCTGGGCTTCTTTTATTGAATTAAAATGTATTTTGGAAGAGGAAGTGTTTGTAATTGTTTCAAGCGATTATTTCTTTTCTCTTTTCTCTACTCAAAACTTCAGGTCTATTGTTTTGTTTGAACGGTAGCAAATAATTTGTTTGTTGCGCCTATTCAACAGTAACCAACATTGATTCTAATCGCCAGCTTGTTTGAATTAATGTTTAGTTTGAAGTTGGATTTTCGAATCCAACCAATTGATTGATGGCATGTTTGTTTATTTGATCTTAACTTTGTACGCTTACCTGTGAAAAACTGTAGTCGTCATCGTCATGGTCATCGTCACACCTGCAAATTGTTTCGTTGATTATTTAATGACATAATTTCCAACTCCTTTCTAAAACGCCCATCTTTAAAAGCGGTTGCAACCTGAAAATATTTACAAGAAAAATTGGAGGGTCAGTTAAGCCGTAGAACGCATACACTGAGAGAGAAACAAGTGAATCGAATGTGTTTTATTCTCAAAAAAGTTTATACAAAATACTTCTTTAAATGAGATCTACCTAACAAATACACTTTTTGTTAGGGAGAATTATTTTATGTTATTAATTTTTTTTAAATTTATATTTACTAAGAGACTAGTTCATAAAAAAAAACATTTTGTGTTTATAAACTGCTTATTTGACAAATTGTGAATAGAAGTTTGTGAAATAAAAGGTTGTAAGCAAAAAATCGATTTTATGAATTACGTCTTTACATAAGAAAATCACTTTAATAATAAATTTATTTTTTATAAACAAAACTCCTGAACGCTACCTTATTAGCTAATTTTCATCTATAAAAACTCTCGTTATTATATTTTACAAAATGTTCTTCAGGGGGAAACATATATTTTATTATTAAGCAATTTTTTTAAATGGCTTTTCCAAAAAGTAGCTTTTTAAAAAGTACGTTTTATATGTTCAAATAAAACCAATTTCTAAGGAAACTGTATTTTATAAAAAGCACTTTTCTTAAAAAGTAATTTTGTTTAAAAGTACTTTTATCAAGACGTACCTTTTACAGAAACAAAATTTTATAAAAAGTAACTCTTTTTTAAATATATCAAAAAAATATTTTTTTGCAGATAATTTTTACAAATAGAGGATTTTATAAAAATTTATTTTCATAAAGAATGACCCCTGTACGTCTCATCTGCGTTTAAACAAGTTAACAAAAGCATGTTTTTTTTTGCAGTGTTTCGAATAAATATTTAGTGCCACCACTTAACATAAACTACAATATTTTCTCTTGTTATTAAATTTATTTTGTATTTATTTTATCCTTGTGCCTCGCCAGCCTTATAACGAACGTTCCGTTTTGCATTTACTTTTTCTGGCAAGTCATCTTCAACGCACAATTATTTGCTAACGAGAATGTTTAGGCACTCGTTGAGGCAGTATAACACCTTGTAATTTTTCAATTATAAATATTTAAAGAACTGGTATAAGCACCCTTTATGTTTGTGCGATATGCACGGCTACGTATGAGGGTATTCGCACGACAAACTACGTTAAATGATGACAACATCACAAATTGTTAGCTCATTGCCACCACATACCGAATGTGCACTCCATGATGTCGCAGGAACAACAAGGACTGCATAGGTGACACTTGTTTTCTTGGAACTTAAAGTTGAAGAGCAGCATGCATCAGCAGCAGCTGTTTGATAAAGAATTTCATTCGGTTTCACGAACAATTAACTACAGTTGAGTTTCTTTTTCGTCTTATTCTTTGCTTAGCTGCGTGATAGGCAAAAGAAAAATCTTGTATTTTCATCTCATATACAGAAGTTGGCTAAATTTTTAAGGTTATATTTCTTTTAAATTCAAAATTAATTTCCGGGAAAGAAAGACATGTTAAATAAAACGAGATAATAGATAAAACTGTTTTGAGGAGCTCAATTCTTTTGTTTGCTACAAACACAACCGGTGAAAGGATTCGCTGGTCCGTGGAAGATCAAAGCTCTGGCGAAAATCCCTTCCATCACCTTCGTATTTGCCTGCAAACAGCCATAGAGGCTAAAAGACTTGTGATCCTGAAGGACTGCAGGCATTTTTATATGCAGTGGAGCCACAGTTCGTAAGCACTTAAACATCTGTGTTCATGCATGAATGCAAAATAATTGAAAATTTCGTGATTGAAGACGCACACATTTAATTGAATTCTGAACAAATTTATTAAAAGTTCACATGGACAGGTGCCATGGAAATGAAGTTTCTAGTTTAATAATATTAATTCGACAGCACCAATCTACTCCATATTCACAAACCTGAAATCAGTCATTAAAGCCCCTTCACACTACATTCTGGCAACTTGGCTTCTCTGCTCACTAAACGCCTTATTTTTCCTTTAGACTCATGCTCGCCCAAAGAATGTTGAAAAGGTGTGATGCAAAAAACCTTAAGTTTCTTTCAGATCTATTGTCTCAGCATACTCCCAACTCAATGACTGAACTTTAACCACAAAGCAGACCGCAAACGGGAATCAAAGAAGTTCCCTTGACGTTGTGTTTGGCAACAACATAATTATAATAATCACCAGGTTGGCAACAGTTGCGTTGCCAACCGTATATGCTACACCCCCTTCATTAACGTTTCATATGAGTTTTTCATTCCTGCTGCCACAATCGATTCACAAATATCAAAGACACATCACAATCACACATCACAAGTCAGTTAGAGCTGAAGCGGTATAGAAGCTTTTGTATCGATGTGACAGCCTTGTTAGCGCTGTGTTGCAATGTATTCATTAGCAAGTTATTAAAATCCATGACTGTTGTATGGCTTTGTTTGTTGCAATAAGAAAAAAGAATTTAAAACGAAACGAAATACAAAGAAAGGAGGCTAAAAAGTGTTCACCGTTCATTATACGATTAACAACAAGTCAAACACAAGGTAACAACTGAGTGAATACTTGATGGCCGTCGTTGTCGTTGTCGTTGCCGTTGCTGTTGTCATCATCGGCAATTTACAACATTAAATATGTATTGATGGACGAGTGTCGAAAGCTATAATTTCCATGTTTTTGGGGCGTCATCTTTTAAGTCATGGTAACCAAACAACACCAATTGGAAGATTTAATCAACGTCGCCACTCAAGTTCGAAGATTTTTTCTTTTTTTTTTTTGTGTACAACTTCATAAAGACATTTCTCGCACACTTTAACGGTGAAGTTATTGTTATTGCGGAGTCCTTTAAATTGTCAAAAATGGTAAATTAAGGGGTAGACATTAAGTTTTCTTTTCAGAATCAAAGAATTTGAGCCCGTAATATTAAAGAATTATTATAGAAAAAAATTAAATAAAGAAATTAAATTGCCTTCGGAAAGTGAACAGTTCCACGTTTCGTTTTCGATGCTCAAGATTCCCACTTTAAATTTTGGGCATCACTGGTATGCAGCCATTCCCAGGTATCATTTTCTATCGCAGAAGATTTTACCATTATTGCAGTGGACTATTCAATTAATCATCTTCGATCTCGTATTACAATCGCTCTAGTTCAGCAGAATTAAAGTCGTTTACAATGCCACTCTTTGATTTTGTTCCACTTTTCGTCGAATATTTCTTTGCAATATGAAAAACAAAATTCGCTTTGAACTAAATTTGTTTGTGAAAAAAAAATCTAGAATTTTTTTTAGATCTCAAAACACTGCAAGGGCCGGATGAAGATCTGAGCACCGTATACGACGTGATGGTGTGAAAAGATCAATTCTCTCTGGAAAGCATATCGACCACCAAAAGATGTCCTTTTAATAAAAAACAAGTGATTCTTAGAAGATACATTTTTTCGACAATAACTTCTTTCAAAAGAGCACATTTCGCTGAACGATACCACCCGAGATCGATTTTCTCTTGTACTTCACAAAATGTGAATTCGGCAAGTAAAATTTTTACGGTTACAGCCTCATTCCTTTTGAAGATTGACTACTGGCGTAGGTAGACCAGTGAACCATTTAAATGGAAACTTTTTTAACGGAGGAGATTGAAATGCGTGATGATCTTCATTTAAAATTGCTTTAAAATTATAAAGAGTTAAGAAGCATCTTCCAATTGAATGCTGTTCTCAAATTCACTACTAAATAATTTCTGTTTCTGTAAAAAAAAAAGTACTTCAGCAGCCTGCAACCATATAAGTGTTTTCCTTTTGTCCTCATCTACACCAGGCTATCATTTAAATTCCATTTGTATTGTGAGAATAAATGTGTGTTAAACACAAACACAATTAATTGATTACTACAATCAAAATATTTGTTGCAACAAATTCCCAATTGGTTTCAAATTGTAACTGCGAGTGGAATTAAACGTTGAGCCTGAGAGTACAATAATGCCACAACTTCAGAGACGATGATTAAGAGTTGGGCGGATGCTGCTGCAGTTGAGCTTTAATTCGGCACAAACAAACACACTCACTCTCTAACGCACATACAAACAACAAGAGAATGGATTTGAAATCAGAGAAGATGATGATGTGTTAACAATGTAATTATAGGCCCGACACCCCATAAAAGCAAATGAGGGTTACAAAGGCGAACTAACAAAACCAAACAACTGCAGGGCATATCCGTCGTTGATAATGCAGAGACTGTTTGCTGCTTGTGTTTTCTTTTTCTCCTTAGAAAAACAATGTGAGAGCATTTAGACTGCAAACCTCCCCCTTAGCCATGATTTTGTAAAAAAAAAAAATTAAATTTTCACATAAAAATATATATTAAGAAGATGAATAAACAACATTTTAAATAAATGCGATTACGCTGCAATAAATATTCATCACTCACGAGTTGTGTTGTTATTGTTGGTTGTTTGTTTTAGAAAACCTGCTACAATTTGTGCTGTTTGTTTTTCCACTTGAGTTGTTAATTGCGGCTACAAACAGAAAAGGATTCGATTCCTTTCATTGTCATACAATTGGATTCCATTCAATTCAACTCAATTCATTTTTATTTGCAATCCCATTAATGTTTGATGGTTTGCCTTGGAAAAAAGCAAACAAACACCACGGCTTTCCAATAAAAAAGGGACGAAGACTGATTCCCATTGAAATTGTAGCCAAATCGCATTAAAAGTAGAGTGTCATCATGCACAATTAGACAGACAGATTGATGTCCAACAACACCAACTGTCTGTTAATTCTTGCCAAACAATTTGCACAATAAATAATGAAATTTGATCGGCAAATAATTTGTCTTTTGTTGTTTGTTTTTATTCTTCTTTGCAGACTTCTATATCCGGACAAATGGAAGTGCCCAAATTCGCCTTGGATCGCAACTCGTATCTGAGCACAGCCGCCACAGCTGGTTCGCTATATGAATCATCGAAGGCAGCCCAGGCTAGCGCTGCTTACAGCGCCTACTTAGATCCCAGCGTTCTGACAAAGGCCTACTTCGATTCGAAAATGTATCAAGATCGTGCCGCCAATTATGCCTTCGACATAACGAAAATTTATGGAGCCCAACAGCATAATTCTTCGGCTGCCGCTGCTGCCGTGGCACACCAACATCATCAGCAACAACACCTGCTTAACGGTCTGGGCATAGCGAGTCCCCACAACAGCAACAATGCCTCATCAAACAGTAACAACAATATCGATGACCGTGACAATTCCCCTCATCTCGACACGGGAGGGAACAGCAGTAGTGGCCCCATTGTCGGCATATCCGACTCTAAAAGTCATCTTCATTCGCCCAACGACAGCCAATTAGAATACTCTCAATACGCTCAATACAACCAAAGTGCAGCCGCTTTCAATAATGGTTCCATAACAGCTGCCGTTTCTTCGAATACTGCTTCAGTGACCTCGGCCACCAGTGGGGATTTCCGAAGGCCTCTAACTGTTATATTTTGACCGCCATCCGACGAATGCGAAGAGCTCAATCTGTCCATAACAAATTAGAAAATACAACTGCTGATACCCACAAACACGCCCAATTCAAATCTATTCTTTAAGAATCTTTTAATAGCATCTCAATAAGCTCCTGCTCCACATTGTCTAGATATTAATTATTTTATTAAAAATTAAAAAAAACGCACACTGTGGAGAAAGTATTAACCGCAAGTCCCTTTCCTTTTAGAGTTTAACTTGAAAAAAAAAAACAAAACCAACAACGATCGGTGCAATTTTGTTATACATGGAAAATCAAAATACTTATAAAAACCGCAACTTTTACACACTGACATCCACACATATTACACACACATACACACATAATTATTATACATTAAATATATTTACGTAAAGCAGAATAAAAATGAGATTAATTTAATATAGTTCTTCATAATGTTTTAGTATTATTTTGATCATAGATTTTCACGAAAGAGGTTTCTTCATTTGAAAATTTTTTATTTGTTTCACAAGTTCCATAATTTGACTGATTTCTTTTTTCACTACTTTTTCTTTTTTTATTAAAAGAATTTTATTATGAAATTTATTTGTTGGCTGGCTAAGCAAAGTCTATATGCATTTCACTGGCGCTTTTTATCAAATCATCAGTAGACTTCAAGCACAGTTTTGAACAGTTTCAAACTTCTCATCTTATCAAAAGATTTTTATAAACTATTTGAGAATTTAACTAAAATCTCACAAATGATTTTGAGGAATCACATTATAATAAGTGTAGAAGGCTATGAAACTTTTGCAAAGCAAAACCCAACCAACACTATTAGAAAACTAGAAATCCTTTGGATTGGCAGTTTTCAGACATTTAAAAAATTAAATGAAACTATAACACAGTGAAAAACTATTTTATAAAAGTTTTTCTCAAAGTGTATAACAGCCGTTTTCATTATAACAGATTCTTTCTTTGTCTTTATAACAGCGTTATCCCAAACATCTTAAGAACTTGTGAAACGATGTACTTCTCTGAAACGGGCTGTTATTTTGAAATTGATTAAAAGTTTCTCAAAATATTTCTTTAAATATTTCAACAACGACTTTTCAAATTCTCTAAATAAAATCCTGTTGACTTTAAGTTAAGGTTTAACCGCCGAATTCATCAAAAAATGTTGTACGAAAAGTGCACTATTTCTATGCATACGGCAAATTAAAAAAAAAAATTGCTATTTAATAAAATACTTTCAATGTCTAACAAAATATCTAATAAAAGCTGTTTCCAATATTGCTTTAAATTATTATTTGGTTTTTCAATAAAAAAATTGTGAGTATTTTTCTTTTACAATCATTTTGTTAGACACTGTTTAATTAAAATAGCATAATATAAATAGTTTCTTAGGAAAATTGTAGCATGTATTTGATTTTATTTTTAGCAGGTGTAAATACACAAAAATATCATGACATATAAAACGCATACAAACATCACACGTGAATGTTTTCTCTTATTTCGGTTTTAGAGATTTAATTAAGAAGTAATAAAACGAATTAATTGTATAAATAAACGAATTAATTTCATTATTTTATGAAAAATTGTAAAAGTAATAGTTGTTAATTCGTATGAATTTCGAAAAGGTAAGTAATAAAATAATCACCAGTTTAATGCTCTTAAAATTCACAAATTCAATCTAGACCGCAACTTTGGTCTGAATATGAATCATTTTGGATCGCATCGTTTTGATAAATACCGACTTTGATTCGAAAATCTATCAAGATAGAGCTGCCTTCCATATAAAGAAACTCTATGGGGCCCAACATTTCAGCACACACAAACACAATTTAAGCGCTAATCGCCAGAACTGGCACTCTCATTCATTTCATTTGTGCTTTCAAGTTTATTTCTTTTGCTACCGCACAGCAGAAGTAATTAAAAAGTAAATGCTGTTAATCAAATTTATTCAAGTTGAAACGCTTAAGAACTTTTTGAGTTTCCCATTTTGTTTTTAATTGTTTGAGGTTTTTAAGATTTCAATAAGACGCATGAAATAAAATTAATGTCTTTAATGAGCGGCGGGGAAAGGCGACAATTTGCCTTTTTATAATTTATTTATACTTTTTTTGCTTTATTATACAACCTTAATTGGTAATTGAGACTGTGTCAACAGCAAATGTGTATGTGCGTACATTCTTTGCAAATTTTTATACATTTTCTATTAAATAAATAAAAAAAATATTATAATTAATACAATTAAAAGCTAATGAATTTAATTCAACATGACTTTGTTCATGCACGCTTACAAAATTGAAACATGGAACTATTCAAGAACAAATCAGAATCAGAATGTGCCTAAAGAAGAAATAAGTCAATTAAAAGATGTCATTTCGGTTTTGTGACTATCATTTGACCACATATTTTACGTATTTGCGTAAATGGTATTATAATCGTTTTTATACGTGTTTCTGGCTAATTAGAAATTTCCGAATATGTGCCGCATAAACGGCAACCACACTAAAACGTTTACGCAATGAAAGTAGATTTACTTTCCATATCGTTCATTTACTTCAGTAGTAATCAAGCGCAGAATTGATGTCCATATCGTTCTTATTTCTACGCAAAAGTTTTACATATGGACTAACGCCATATAGAGTCCATTTTGCATTTTGCGAATAATCAGTTGCGATTTGAGGTCATGCGTTGTAGATTGTGTGCGGAAAATAAGCTTCCTTTTTGTATTGCACGTAGGATGAAATTTATTTTGAATTAGCAAGGACATGAATTGAGTTCCTCCCAAATACATACGATATATACGTTCGAAATATTATATTGTTCTTAATTGCATCGCAATTTAAAAAAATTTACATATATATTTTATACTTCCATTAAGTTAAATATTAAATTAGTATCCATATCCAATTTTCTGCACAACCAATTTTATTGAGTTATGCCACTCTTGCAATAAAAGAACGACGTACTCAATATTTACTAATATTTCCTCTTCCTCCCATCAGGCGCAATGTACCGAACAGTAGTGCCCTCTTCATTTGAAAATAATATAACCTAGAACAGAACGCTTCTAATACTGCAACCTATTTCTATTTCTACACAAGGTAAATTTGTATCGTATAACAGAACCTTCAATTTGCAACCCATATTTTCGGTCTCCATGTGGATTTTATCCACAATATACACATCATTATCTTAAAAACCAATTACTGCACGCTGTTATCAAGTAGTTGTCATGGTGGTGTGGATATCAAATAAAGGTTGCTGTATGGAATACCAGTATTCATGTCACATGTATGATTTCGGTGGTATTGTACATTTTATCACCAAGCATATCCACAAACCATGCATATTTGGGCCACATACGTAGCCATAAACGAAGCATAATTAAAAAGTTGTTTTCGTAAAAAATAGTGGTTTTAAATTCTTAACGTATTTTATATTCACTATGGTAAAAGTTACTTGAAAGAAATTTGTAAATTTTAAAAAAAGCAATGACATGCTACAATTAAACTAAATTTAAATAAGTAATACTATTTAACTTCACTAATAATACATGCTCCTTTTTTAAATAGATTCCTGTGGTCAAACTTTTGAGAGATAATTGTTTGAATAAGATTATAAAGACAATGATATGTATTCCAATATATACATTTATCGAATAAAAATTATTAAAATAAGAGAAGATAGAGAATTTGTTTCAGCTATTTTATAACAGTTGAAGTCTGAATCTTAGGCTCAGGCGCTAATGCAAATCGGAAAAATGATATAGAATATTCATGACTCAGTGCGCAGTTGAAGTCGGAATTTTAGGCTTGGTAGGCTTCAGTGTCTACATCAATTTTTTAGAGCATCCTTTAATTTTTAAATTTGATGGAGAGATAGAAAAAGCCTGTACCAAACGGCTATTACAGTCAAAATCACTGCATTCCTTTTTCATCATTTTAAATTGATAAACTATCACTAATTTTCTCAGTACTGACAAAACGGAATTTCTTAGGAATAGAAATCAAAATTTTTTATGATACGACATATTAAGGTCTTTTTGAAAAACGCCTTCCCTGAAGTACTTGTTTTGTTATTATACTTAAATTCTTTAAAATATCCAAGAGAGCCATTATTATTCACGTTTTATTGCTGTAATCTTCAATAAATAACTTCTATTATTTGAAAATAAGATTCTTTTTAATTTCAAAACCACTTTTGCTAAATCAGTATAATTGTTACACTGCAAAAACAAACAACAACAAAAGAGTATGAAAATATAATTTCCATAAAAAAAGGCAAAAAACTAATGTGAATATTTTCCTATTCTTTAGTAAGTTTTATTTCTGTTTTTTTTTCATATACAAACAACTTTACTCTCATTCAGTTTAAGTTCATTCCATTTCATTGTGCTGACGTTAAATTGTTCTGTAAAAATTTGCAACAAAGCCTGAAATATGGACTTGTTTTCAAACAATAAATTTGGGCATTAGCTAAATGACTTTTACACTCACTGCAGCAGCAATTACAGCACACTTCTCTGCCTTCTCTGTGTACCAAAATAAAGACGTAACACATACAAACAAGAGTTCATAATAACGTTGGCATAATTTTCATACGCAGATAATGGCCATTAAGTCCTTAATACACAAACTATATCAACTGCTTTCACTACTACAAACACAACAAACAGTGACAACTAAAAGCACAAAAAGCTGATAGACTGAAAGCACAAACACATATGCAGCAACAGCAGCGGCCTGCCTGCCTGCCTGCCATAGATCTAAACTATTAGCCAGTTGGTTTTATCATTAACGTTTTAATTGGAGACAGCTACTAAATAATTGAGCTTCTTAAAACACAAAAACCAATTGACATTCACAAGAGAAGATACGAACGAGCAAACAAACGAACCAACGAATGCTTCAATAGTTGTTGCATTTGATATCTTGGGAGAAACTTAATTCTTCTTACTACTGTTCAGAATATGATTCTCAGATACCAGGCGAGCGAATGTTTAAGTCACAAAAGGATAGATTCATTTCGTGTTTGTTGAAGGGTGTCTGTGTGTGTGTGTGTGTGTGTGTGTTTGTGTGTGTGTGTTTGTGTGTCATGTGCATGATGCTTGTGTGTTTGTGTGCAAGCATTTTCACTGCAAATTGCAGTGCCTAACAAGACTATATTGCAATTGTTTGCCTAAATTTGCATGAAACACTTCAGTTGTAAATGCAGACATTTAAAAGACTTTTTACGTTGAAATAACTATTTTTCAGGAATTTATTTAGAACTTTTCTTTACGCTATTAAATTGAATTATAATTAATAGGCTAGTGTCGCTAAGATATCCTGAGTAATGCAAAAATTAGGCAAAGACTCAACGACATCAATTTAATTTTCAACCCACGCAGCAGAGTAGAACAGAACTATTTTCGAAAGCCGCTACACTTTCTCATCGATTTTTTTTATTTGTTTATTATAACTGACAGGGTATTTTTTAACCTAATAAAAACTATTCGGATCAAAGAATGTATACTTTGATAAATTTTATTCGCATCAAAAAAGGGCAACAATTTAATGGCTTCCGGATGATATAACGAGAACACTGTACAGCATTATGTGACATCTCATGTATGTAGTAATGTAGAAATTAGCAGCAGCAGAATTAATTCAAATACGACCACACTATTGTGTTTCCTTGAAATAACTCCAAATGTCATGGAGCGGTCTCGACTTAACTCCCTCGCCGCTAATTTAAACTTAAAAGTGCTCGAAATATTAAATATTATAGACTTCTCCAAGAATTAAGGGTAAATATGGAGAGTCTACAAAATAATTTATTTTATAAAAAATATTTAAAAGTAAAAATATTACCAGTAAAAAAAAATAATCAAAATTAGTCCCTAAATAGTTGGCCTTCGCAACTTCTAAGAATTTAGTTTCATGCGATGTTTACATTTTCATATCAGTGAATATTTAAAAAAAAAATTCGACCTCAAAAAAAATTTTTTTGTCCAGACCAATTTATTGCTTTTTCATTAAGATTTCGAAAATATCTCTGATGGACGTGTAGCGGTTTCCAAAAATTTGCTGTTCTGCTCTGCTGAATAATCAAAATGATTTTCTCTTGTTCGTTGGAATATTTATCAAGTCTACCTGAATATTAATTGAATTTAATACGCACTTGGAAAATATTTGTTTCCATTTTAAACTAGACTCTTTCAAAGTTGTGCGATTTTTAAGCCCAGAGATTTGTGGTTTAAGTTGAATTGAAATCGACAAGGAATACATGTGTTGCAGATTACCAATAAATGTGAAACTGCGCACACATACTCGTACACGAAATTATATGCCACATAAGGTGTCATTATCAATTATATTTGTTGCTGCTTTCCTGCTGTATGTGCTGCAATTGTTAAATGTTTAATATGGACAAAATTTCATTTTATTTTTTTTCGTGGCAACAAGTTACAAAATTTTCAATAAAAACCATTTTTTTTGTTCATCATAAAACATGATTTGTAAAGAACTGAGAAATGTCTTTGCAATCATTGTATATAATTTTTTGCTATCTTGAAAGTATTAATTTACTCCAACGCGAAGCAATTCCATCATACAGAAAAGCACACACACACACGCACACGCACACAAATACCTACACATGCATACATACGTGTACATCCGATGCATATTATTACAACAATTACAGCCACACTTCCCTTTCATCGTGCTTATATCCCATGCCAATGCTGGTGGCTGCTGATGATGATAACGATGGTGAGAATGAAAATGACATTTTTACCAATTTAACTGCTTCGGTGCCTTTGTGTACGCTATTGGCCAAATTGCCCTTAAATGAAGTGCATGCGCGTACGAGAGTGTACGATGGGGTTTTGCCAGAACAACTCCAACAGCATGTAGAGTAAGAGGGAGCGAGTTTGGGGAGTGCTAGCCCATATTCTATTGTGTTGGGAAAACAAAAAATACTCGCAGCATAAATTCCCAAACAACTGCCATTTTCATTTGTTAAGATTTTATTATAAAAGGGGGATTTCCTTTGAATTTATTGTGTGTGGTTTTTGTGCTTGTTTTGCTTTTTATTGCACACATACAGGCATACACAGTTGTTTGTTGTTGTACCCAAATCCAATTACTAATATTAAGATAAAATGAAAACAGTCAAAAATAAAAAAATCAAAACTCTACACTTTACTAACGCTAAAGGAGAGTACGAGAGAAGTTATACATGCGCCTGATGATTCAATTGACTTTTAATATTTTGGCGGGAATTTTAAGAAATGAATCGAATTCATATCATAAATTATGATCTGTAGTAAAATATATAATAAATTTTTATCAAATTTTTAAGTTTTTCAATATTAAAATAGCCCAAAATTTCAATCTGCTATTTATTAACTCGCCTGTAAGCACATTCAAAATTTTTTTAACACTCATAAAGTAAACCAAACACATGTGCACACACAGACGCACAAACACACACCTTTGATAAGAAATTTAAAAATTATTAAACACATAAATAATGTTTGTTCCCTTTTTGTTTTCCTATTTAGATCTTGATTGTTAAAGGCATGAAAAAGCACGTGTTTACTTGGCAATATCATCGTCATTAATACAGGAACTCAATAAACGATCAATATGTAAACAACGATTGCTCTGTTGTTGTTGTTCGTCATCTTGTGCCAAACACGAAACTAAATGCCACCACACTACAACAACAATAAGTGTGATAGCAATGTGATAAATGTGTTGGTAAAGGTGTTTACATTTTACACAGTGGTGACACTTTAGCGCTTTTGCACATTTTTATTAATGCTTTTGTGATATACAAAAATCAGATAATGACAATTATTTCAGCCATTAAGAATAAAAATCAGAATATGACAATATTTCTGACAAAATATTAAAATCAGATAACAAAAATTACTTTTGTACATGAAATTTATTTGTTGGGTAGTTAAGCAACGCCCACACATGCATACCACAGTTTGGAAAATTTTAAAACTCGCATCTTATGCAAAGGCTTTTCACAAATGATTTTAAGAAATTATATTATGATAAGTGTAGTGGGCTATGAAACTTACGCAAACCAAACTCAACCAACAATTTTTATTCGATGTAAGTCTAGTCGTTTTTTCTACACTTTTATGCTATTAAAAATCCATTGAGTTAATAAAGATTTGTCTGAATTAAGAGCTGTTTCATTAGTATTTAGTGGTTACGCTTTATTAAACAACTCTTTGACAAGTGCGAACGAAACCTAAATTTGATGTGTGTGACCAGGAAGTTAGAACAATATCTCGAAGGTATAGACATGCCAGGGAATTTGTTACTCTCCACCCAAATAGTTGACGACACTGTTTTTGCATAAAATAAGGTTGAACATAAATGTTTGCTAATGCTCAAATGCAAGAGGGTATGATGGTATGCATCTGCATGAGTGTGTGTTTAAATGTGGTTTGAGTGATAAAAACCAACTGATAAGAATTATGTGAAAAAAGAAGGGAGAGATAACTGCGATACTTAAATGATGCCACCAACGACAACAGCCGCAATAATACAACAGCACAGTAACAAAGCAAACAATAAAAAACAAACAACTAAATACAACTTGTATAACAAAATAGAACAACAGAAAAATACCAATACAAATCAAGTTTCTAATCCTTGGAGCAAACTTATACACCCACACAATCAGTCAACTAAAAACAACAATAAAAAATAGCTCTGCATAACAATAACAAAAAAGCAAACAAAATAGAGACACACAAAGTCAACCAAACAAAATTCATTTCGCGGTTTCTCCACAAAAATTTTTATAGAAAATATATAAAAAAAAAAGGGAAATGATACCAACCATTTTTATACTCAACTTTGTCTTCCTTCCACACACACACACACATTCACGGATTCATACTCTCTTTCTCCCTAAACAAACAGTTGGATTCTTTTTCAGTACAACTACAACTAAGAACTCTACACTTGGGGCGGTAGAAGAAGGGTGTTTGTTACACTTACACCAACAACAACATGTTCACATTTGTTAACAACTATTTGTTTTTTATTTTGCCGTTGTTGCTGTTAGAATGTATGTGTTGCACAGATACGGAGGAGCTGTTGTATCAAAAAGCAGTTGCTACACATTCCGCCAACAACCACAGATATCACTACGTGTTTTTCGCTTGAAAGTTTCGCATGACGCACTATTTGACGGACGTTAAAGGAGTTTCGCAGCAAAATATACAATGAAATTTTTAATTGAACATAAAAAATAATTGAAAATATTTGAAGTTGATTTAATATATTTAAAAAATAACAATTAAATGGATTTTGGCAACAAAAACTGTTTTAAAACAGATAGAAAAAGTTACAGAATCAATAATTTTTCTATAAAGAAAATATATAAGAAATTGAAATAAAAGAATTTTAAATATGTGATTTTTTGAAATTTCGAAACTAGTTTTGAAATTTTATTGAAATTGAAGTGAAGATCTTGATTAGAATTATCTTAAACATGAATATTTAATTGTGGCCAAAAACTCATTTAAACGCTTGGAAGAAGGTAAGATTTAATTTAAAGGGAGGGCTTCAGGATTTTAATTGTATTTTGCAGAAATTTAAAATTTTTAACTTAAACTAAATAAATTATTCAAACTTTGCTTGTTGTAATTCCATTAATTTGTGTTAAAATAAATACATTTAAAGAAATCATACTTCCCGACGCTGTAAGGAAAAAGGATATCTATTTTTGTCTTCTTAAGGATAACGATACTCAAAAATATTTGTGTTCCTAATGAAATTGTTCATAGAACAGGAGGCAAAATATCGATATCGACCGAAATTTGTATATGAATCGTATTGAAATTCCAATAGATGTTGAATGTGATAATCAGGCTCCTGGTTTCATCACTGTGTATAAAATTATTGCGCACATTTTCGTTTTACACCGAAGAAATTTGTTTTTTAAAGGCTCCTTTAATTTTAGAACACAATTTTCACTATTCAGTTTTTTATTCAGAAAAATTAATAATTTTTCATTTTCAAAGTGTCGCAGAAAAAACACCGTAAATTTTCACAGTTTGTAATATTAATTTGACCTGTCAGTGGTTTTCATGCACCTAAAAAACACCCGATATATATATCTGCGTTTTCCAAAAATCTTCCTTAATTATGTTGCTTTTGATATAAAATGAACGTTTCTATAAAACGCATGTGTGAAGCGACTGTAGAATATTCTTATTATAAAAATTCTTGTGAATGTCTCAAGCAATTAATTAAATAATGATTTTTTTGAATTTTATTGTGATCACAGCAAATCACAAGGACACTATGCAACAAGAAGTGGTCGACATTTAGAACATTGTTTGTTTGGATAAAACTAAAATTAAGTTGACACTATTGATCGCTTTATATTCAGGACGGATCGAAAAGTTCAATACAAACTTTTTGAATCTAAATCAAATTAGATCAATTGATTTAAGAGTTTGAAAAAGACGACGATGTCATAACTTGAGAAAAAGTTGGGCATTTTTATCAAAATTTATAACTTAAAATTCATAAAAATATTGATCATAAATTAAATCACTAAGTCAGTAGACGTAAGTTCAAATCTTCGAATTTACAATTTAGTTCTGTTTTAAGAATTTATCTTAAATTAAAACGTTTTATTAAGAGTGGAACTTTTAATATGTTTTTAAAATTATTTATTGCTGTTTTGTCTGGGTGATAAACTTAATAAAGATAAAATACTTTGACATTTTAAAGGATTCTGCAATTTTTATATTGAAATCAAGTGATTATTTGAAGGATTTTTATCTAAACTTGCTTAGATCCTGTCATGAAAAGCGGTGCAGGAGAAGATTAGAAAAAATTTGAAAAAAATTCCTTATTAATTTGATATGGAAATTAATATTTTTGCAGACCTTTCAGAGAAATATCCTGGGAAACGACCACAGCATTTCTTAATTGGATGGAGGACTTGGTTTAATGCTACGGAATACTTTTTTGTATGTTATACAACTTTTATGTCAATCTTTCACTTAAGACCATTATACAACTTCAAGTTAGTTAAACTTTGGATTGCACTGTTTGTGCAGACCGTCATAAAGACAGATAGATAGACAAACGCAAAAGGGTATGTAATTGAAAAATTCTTATATAAAAACATCGGCTGAAAAATTTAAATACAATCGGAGGGGATTTAAAAATTATTTGAAATAATTGTGCAGTTTCTAAACTGTTAGCTAAACTGTAATAAAAAGGCATGCGGTATTTAAGGATTACAAAAATCCAAATCCCAATCCTGTTTAACTTAGATTTCAGAAGCCTGGCATGAGACCAGAGGTACAGATGTAAATACTTCAGACAGAGTAACCGCTGAAAATTTTCAAAAATTAACACAAAAAGGTGATTTAGAAAAAAAAACGCAGTTTAAATACAATAAAATTAAAACAGTCTCAATTTCAATATGTTCGAACACTCCAGTTATTTCAAATATATAGAGTGCTCCATTCTCTATAACAAAATACTACACAATGAAAAGCTCCCAGTATGTATTGAATTGAAAAAAAAATTTTTTCGTTTAAAGTTTGCTGCATATCGGCTCCTTTATATTCCATTTCCATCCAGCGAATTATTTGTTTACAATGAAACAATTCATGTACGGGTATGTAAATTTGATTGAATGTGTTTGGCTCCGTATAATGAATACAAAATATGAATAGGAAATAACATATAAGATTGAAATAAAAAGGTCCTGTCAATTAGAAATTTAATATCAACAATTTTGCAAAGTTGCATATTAAGTTATTAGTAATTAATGAAAAATTTATATGTACTCCTAATGGCTTAAAAACCTTCCCAGTTGTACCTTGGAAAATAAAAATCCAAGGTAGCAATTCTAGGATAAGTGAAAGATGAGCAATTAAGCCTCAAACTCAAAAAACTTTATATTAACAAAAAAGAAGCGAATGGGGGAAAATATCTGAAAACGTTGCAGATATGGCTGATAATGGAAAGGGTTAATAAAAGTAGAAAGGCAGCCGAAAAATTGGCAGTTCGCTACTCTACTCGCTACAGTGGTCACGCTGACCATTTACTACGCTTGATGGTTTATTATTATTTTGTCTTATTCTCATACGCTTCTGGAGAATTGTTTGCAACATTGAGGCATTCGATATTAACTAATATTTTAATAGAAATTTTATACATAAAATAATTATCTTCACTTACCCCAAGATTTTTCCAATAGCGACAGGATAAGAAAACCTCAAATTATTATACTCCAAAGTATCTAAAATGAAAATAATACAGAATAATTTATTATACATACATATAGGAAATAGAACTTTTATTGATATTTTTCGATAATTGATTAATATAATTCTGTCTATTATTACTTTTAGTTTCTAAGTCACATGTGATACAGCCCAAAACAAGTTTTAAAGAACAGATTTCCATTTAAAACTATCCAAGCCAAAGAAAAAAAAAAGCTTTAACTAAAATGTCAACATTTT
Organism: Linnaemya vulpina; assembly: GCA_963675445.1. Taxonomy (NCBI): domain Eukaryota; kingdom Metazoa; phylum Arthropoda; class Insecta; order Diptera; family Tachinidae; genus Linnaemya; species Linnaemya vulpina. The sequence goes on along the minus strand of OY776278.1, from coordinate 86,292,219 downwards.
GTGCAATTTTACATCAGCACCAGCAGGAGCAACTGAGACAAAGCATTTCACCACAACTGGCTGGATCAATTATTAATATGAGCTCATCGCAAAAACAATCAAGTTCTTCGCCAATACTCAGCAGTGGCAGTAGCAACAATAACTACAATACACTGACAATGTCGCCCAATTCAAGTGACCCGGCAAACATACTCCAGCATACTCTCCATCTAAACAATGGACACAGCAGCAGCAACAACAACACTAATAATAGCAACACAAGTAACAACAACAATTCTGTACATAACAACGACCATATAAAAAGGCCAATGAATGCCTTTATGGTCTGGTCCAGGGGACAACGACGCAAAATGGCGCAAGATAATCCAAAAATGCACAATTCTGAGATATCAAAGCGACTGGGAGCTGAATGGAAACTACTTACAGAAGGACAAAAGCGGCCATTCATTGATGAGGCCAAACGTTTGAGGTGAGAATAGATTAAAAAAAAGAAATACTGAATTATTTCGCAGTGCGTTAGTGTGAGTGTGGGTATGTGTATGACCATACGTTTTTAAGTTTAAACAATGGCAAGAATAATCGCTTTTTAGAAAACAATAGTCAGTCATTGTGTGTTCTTAGTTTTCTGCACTAGAAGAAGAGTTTATACGGTGCGAGTAGATAGAAAATGGTAATCATTTTTAAAAATGTTTCAGAACACTATTTTAATTTGGAAGCTTTTAGAAACTACGCTTGTTTTGTTTTAAGAACAAACAAATTTTGGAATCAATATTCAATATTTGTCTGGTAATTATTAAAAAACTGATGTTCACTTTCCTTTGTGCCTTGGAATATTTATCATCATGTCTTTCTGAGATTTTAATTAATTTCGAACAATTAGCCCATGAATCTTAATTCGATTTAACATTTCAATATTTGTCATTTCTTCCATACTCTATGTGTGGGAGCTTTAAATTTCTATAAAAGATTTACAAGTTGTTGCTACCAAGTGCTAACAATCTTAGCCTTTCAGCGCCATGTTGTTTGCGACGACACATATCTGACGGTTTCCATACCTGGATGGGAAGGATCATGTTGCAAACTCTGCTCCCCTTTCGGATTTCAATACCATTCTTGGTGCAGATTTATATGAAAGCTTTCTTTATTCAAATAGTCATGAGTATGAATATTATCTGCCGTCAAAATTACGAACAAACAAGTTTACCTTTTCATATCTTTCAGAAACATACAAAATTGTACTTCAAAAACGAACAATAATAACTGTAGCATTTAAATAAAACGAGGTTTTATAACAAACGACTTCTTACGAAGCCTTTCGTTTGTCAAAATTTTATTCTTAATTTCAATCAATTTCAAACAACTATATAAAATGTTTCTATTAAGTAAATAATTATAGGAATTGTTATTGTTCCAAATCAATTTTTTATCGCAGTTAAACAAACACGCAACAACTAATTAATTTAAGCCGTCATAATCGTCTGAATCAATCTCAAAATTATCTCTGGCTACACGAATTTCATTAGTTTTCATTTTATTTAAAAATTGATTTTTTTAAGTGCATCTTTTTATCTAGTTAAGACAACATTTATCCATAAATATATTTCACTGATATGTAAAAAGATAGGTGTGTTTTTTATTACCTGAACCTGGACAATGTTGAATAAATATATTTTGAAAACAAAAAAAAAATAAATATAAAAATAGATAAGAAAGCAGGGAATCTAAAACAAACCAAGATTGAAAGAATTCAATTGTTTAAATAAAACAATAAAAACTGCAAAGAAATTAATACTGTTTGTATTTGTATTTGATAATAATATAAACAAAGGGCGACCATGTATTTAAAGGAATGCAATGATAGGTAGAAAAAATCTCTCCAACTTGTGCACCCTGGAAATCTAAAACAAATATTTCATGCTAATGATGAGGCATAAATTGTTATGGAACCAAGTAATCTTTGGCTCAATCAAAGAAAAATATATCAAGCCAATTGTAAATAACCAACCTATACTTTTAAATGTCGATCTCCGCAGCCAGAATCAGTTATACATATAATAATTATCATTGTTTCTTTTTTGTGATAAAATTCACTAGTAAACACAATTTTTTTATGATTTTATAACTCAATTAGTAAATCATAAAATTGCATTAAAGCATAAATACATACAATTCTGCATGTTTATGACTCAGTCCGTTTCATTTCCTACGTCTCTTTGTATCTGTCTTGCAGAGCTCTACACATGAAAGAACATCCCGACTATAAGTATCGACCGAGGCGAAAACCCAAAACCCTTAACAAATCGCCGGTGCCTTCGGGTCATAGCAATAACAACAACCCCAACACCCATAATGGACAAAATGCAAAAGACTCGCAGTTAAGTGGCAATAACGGCCTAAATTTAAAACATCATCAAAATCATAATCATCATCAAACACCGAGCAATTTGTCAACGCAAAAGTATAACTTTGGTTCTCCTTTGGAATTAACCCTAAATATGCCACCACGTGTCACAAATGTATTTCCAGCCGCGTTGTCTCACTATCCGTTGGATCCCACCATAGCGCTTGATTTACAGGCCCGCCTGCAAGCCATGTATGCTGGCAGTTTATATCACCCCTGGCGTTACTTCGGCTGTACACCTCTCATCAGTCCCGAAACACCACCCTCACCACCCAGCAGTAATAGCACCGGCATTTCTTCATCATACGGCTGTATAAAATCAGCAAAATCGTCACCAACTTTAGCGTTGCCCGCCCAAGCACCGCCCAGTATTATTTGACCAACTCCTTTACGTTACGGAGCCGTAGAACCTGCCGTTTGAGAAATTTCTAAATAGTAGAAAACGATTTATTAGCTTAAATTAATCCGTTGGCACGTTTCAAATACAGGAACAGTACACGCCTGCTATTATAGCTTTTGTGACACAAAAACAGATTGATTTTTGCCCCACGGGAATAAGAGTTTCTCGTCATGTATTATATGAAATTAAAATTATATCAAATTGAAAAAATATTTAAAAAATGCGCTTAAATGCATAAATAGATTCGTATATTTTTTGTGATAATGTCAGTAAATAAATTTTAAAATAAACAAAATATTATAATATTGTATATAAAATTTGTTTGAACTGCTTATTGCAAGGAAATAAATTGTTGCTGGGAACGCAAGTGCAATGAAAGAAGGCTGATCAAAACATTTCCAATAAATTTCACCACATAAAAGGGATCATAATTAAAGCAAAATCAATCATTAATTCTTAGTTAAAGAAAATAAAAATGATTTGCTTAATACCATAACAATTAACAATTTAACGGCAGGGTTAAACTGCAGCGGAAAAAATATTTAATTTTTTGAAATCAAAGAATTTTTAGGTTCAGTACCCAAGTGATAAATTCCAACCAAAAGAGATATTCAAATCGCAGTGCATTCATGGTCGGGCCTTAGTAAAGTTTTAGGCAATTCATATCACTGTGCAACCGCAATGAATTCATTTTCAAGACTTGGTGAAGTCATGTCAAAGTCAAATCATATTCAAGACAAAGTCAGACAACTTATGCTCAAATCACAGTTAAGACCCGCTTCATGCTATTGAAGTTTTCTCCTAGAAATAATCATAACTTGTGCGAATAATAACATAAAAGTATAGAGCATTTGTGTTCCTCTCTCGCTTCTTCTCAATGGAAAATCAAAATTTCTGAAAAGCTTCGGGACTCTTTCTCACTAGAAAATGGAAATTTTTGAAAAAAAAACTTCCATAGGGTTAACCGAGACTTCACTGTGGTTTGACTATAAGTTGTCTATAACTCAGTGAATTTATAGACCAGTTAAACGCCAAACAAATCAAAATCAAACCTCGCTCACTTCTTAGCCTTATCATAATCAATTCATGCTCATGACCAAGTAGGGAGAAGCCGAAACTTGTCCCTACGCCTACGGTTCTTATTGACGAAACTCAGGAGATGAAGGAGTCTGTTCTTTTGTTTTTTGATTCGCGAGGTCTAGTCGACTCATGCCATACTCTTATCTGTTACATGCACATCCTCAATGCGGAGGACGGCTTCCGCTTTCGCTTCTCTTACTAGAGATTTTTAAAGGCGTTTCGGAAGATGCTTGTTAAAAGGCCTTATCAAAAAGGCTGTCAGCTGTAAGAATTTTATAAGGCCTGCAGATTAATTCCTCTTAATATACCTGCCTTCAAAATTTCATTACATTTAGTTAAAAAAAGACCTGAAGTAGGAAGTTCTTCAAGGGGACTCTGTCGAGAAACAGAATCAGCTCAAAAAAATATATTAACATGAGAATGAAGACATCAGAATTAAATAATAAACTTCGTCCAACAAAATTAGCGCTGACTTGGGTCGGTTTTTTAAATTATTTCAAATCAAGGCAACAGCCTCTGTTAAATAATTTTCGCCAATTCCAGACACTAATTTTTTAAATCACTGTAATTTTAAGTTAACTTCAGAATTTTCACCAACTCATATTACATATTGCAAATATGATGCGATATCTTCATATAAAAGTTGGGGTAAAAACTGAAGTTAACTGTCAGATTGTTTTATGAAAAATACAGAATGAGAAGAAAAATGAAATCATTATGTTTTTTGATGCGTTCATTATTCGGTTAAATTGCAATAGAAATCTCAGCATTCAACAGCGAACGTTAAACAACAAACGACTGAGGCAAATTATTTATCTCAATCACATGAAAAATCTCCCCTCAACAAGCTTTTCTGTTATAAAAAGAAGGGGAGGCAAATGCTTGTGAGTAATTTTTCATAAAACAAACACACAGGCGTTTATGCGTATTAAATTAAATTTAAACACCCACTTGTGTACGCACTCATCTGTGGGATTACAATCTGTGTGTAACAATGGTTCGGGAGATTATCACAATAAGTTCTCAGTCAGCCAGTCAGTCACTTAGTCTCCCCCAAGAAAAGACAAAGTAATAAAATGTACTCGTATTTAAGTCATCACATCCAACTACAAATTGAAAATAAGTTATTCAAAATACAAATATGATATTTACGCAATCACTGATAAGAGTATTTTTAGAATTCACACAAAGTATTTTTGTCCTTTACACTTATAAAAGATACAATAACCCATTTTATGAACGAATAGCAGATACAAAGAAACAATTCCTATTTTTTGTTTAAAAGCAAATTGTCATTTCTGCCATGTCTGCTCCTGTAGTCCATTTAAAAGCTATAAAATTGTACAAAAATAAGAATTGCAAAAAAAATTAAGTATTTAAATACAACGCAGCTGAACAACGTTAGAGAGCTACAAAAAGTCAAACTAAAAAAACATTAAAACTGATAAGAACCATTCGCAGTCATGCTAATAGTTCTTCTTCTATTATGCGAATATTTGTTCGCATTATTTGTTCTTGTACGCACTATAACCTTGCGCTTTGCCATTTCTGTTTATTCACCTCTCCATACGCCACAGTTTTCTTTTTGGCACAAACAGTGTACGAATGCTTCGGTTCACTTGGGTGTGTTCTTCATTTCCTCTCATTCATACAAGGTCATTTTGACTTTCTTTAAAATATTTTTGAGTACGACTTCATTTTGCAAGAGTCTAGCCATTGTCAAAGTATATACAATGAATACACACTATGGCATTTTGTGACATCGCATTTGTACTGTCGTTTAGAAATTTTGGAAGGCAATGCCATACAACGAAATATGCGAAAATGACAAACGTTGGCACTAGGACACATTATAGTGTTCGCTTGCGATAGAACAAAATGTAATGGAAAACAGGAGAGACCGATAGAAGTGAATTAGACATCTTTTTATCTAGTGTTACGTATCCGGTTTATCAATGCTTAGGCTGATGAATGTCACCTGATTGAGAGTCAGCTGGAGGGGCGAAGAATTCTCATGTAATTGGACAATAACCGGTAATCAGATGCAGCAAGCGAACGTGACTCAGTGCTGGAATGTGTTTTAAGGCTCAATAGGTTTATATGATGATCTGGGAGCTCATGGGCGGGATAGCGGACAAAGATATTAGATATAACTGAAAAATTTTAACCTGGTTAGCTGCGTTAATTACAGGATATTGAACCATAAGCTTCCATTTGGCTAAGAAGAAAGTCGTAGTGCGACAAGGCCCAAAAAGGGTTACCTTGTCATTCAAGTCTTTGCCAAGCTGGTGGCTTTCATCTGATAAAAGCCAATCTAACAATTTTATAGCCACCAGTATTCCGAATTTTTTTAATTAATTATGGAGACTAAAAACAATAACAATTTAGGATTAATTCGTTGATCAGATAAAATTATCAAAAGTATCTGCCAGTACGCTTTTGCTGCAAGAAGACTGGAATTGCTTCTTCTTACGAACGCTTAGTCAAAGAGCGCCGTACTGCGTGATATTAAATAATAAGTTTTTTGTTAGTTTAATAATAGTAAAGCCATAGATTGATCGCAGTCTAATCATGAGCTCACAGTCACAGTAGTAAGCGCAACAAAGTCTAACAGTTTCGCTGTTTCTTGTTTAGAATTTACTTAATTATCGTCTGATGCAATAAAGTTTGTCAGCGAAAGCCACAGGAATTGTAGTTTCAGTTAACAGTTTTAGAATAGAATAATTTTTAAGAAATTCATGATTTTGTATTCTTGAACCACAAATACTTTTGCCAAAAGCACATGCAGCAGTCTGGCTGTTACTGCAAACACCCTTGGCCACCCTTAAACGAATCAAGCCTTCAGACAAAATGAATTTGAAATTGTTTGCTGTCGTCTTGTACGACTCTTTTTTTTTCTTTGCTGTTTCAAAAACAACAATAGATTTGAAGAAGTGTGAAATGTTACAAAAATATTTACACAGAAAATAAAGATGTAAACGATTATTTACAAACAATTGGAAGAGGGTGAACAGTCATGGAGGGGGGCTAAAGTGAGTGAGGTCGAGTGGAGTGGGACAAAGAGGTGAGAAAATGTCAATTGTTGTGTTTTTATCTTGGTTTATTAATTTGGGTATTTTAACTTCAGTTATTTTTTCAACGCCCACAAAACATTTAAAGGAAAAAGCAAAGAATTTAAGGACCACAGCCGTGGCCATGATCTGTTTATGTTTCCGCTGCTGTCTGTCGTAAAGTGAAAGCATTTAAATACTATTTGCAGAAGCGTGTACATATTTTAAGCTAAATGTTTAGGAAATAAAAAATTTCACTTTTTGTACTGCGTTTACACCGGACTCGAAATATTCATTTATATTTTGGACAATCAAAAACAAATGCAGGGCATATATTAAAGTCTAACAAACACTTCCCCCCGATTTAATTAAGACACAATTTCACAGCCAGTGTAAATTCGATTTTTGGGGTGAGATTCGATCGCCGTCTGCTTCTCACAAGTTTGTAGCGATGCTGCTTTTCTTTGCTGGTCGCTCTTTGCTATTATTATTTTTTATTTCTTTTTTATTTATTTGACTATTTGATATTGGTATTTATTTATATAGTGCCATTTCACACACTGCTCATTTTTAGTGTGTCGGCCAACCCCCCCACCCACTCCACAACCAATCCCTAACCAACATCTTCACTGTGCACACTTACATCCGTTTTGATAAAAATAAATAAATATTATTTCGGATTGTGTGTGCAGTGTTTTTATGTTATTATTATTTTTTGTGGTTTCTGTCTTCTTCTTCATCTTTGTTCCTCCTCCACCTCTTTTGGTGACAATTTGGTTTTTTATTGAATATTATTTTTTATGTTTTTTTTTTGCACAAAAGAGAGGAAAAGTGGTAGTATGGATTTAAAGTATTTTGTTAAACAATAAAAGAAGTCACTTTAATAGTATTCGTTTAAGGGACACAATGCTCAAATCGAATATAAATCAATATTAAATAGAAATATAAGATGAAGAAAAGCACAAGTGTTTCATAACCATAAGAGGAATGCAGTCAGAACACAAGTTTATTTTGACTAGACTATTTGCTGATCAACAGCAGAATTTGTGGGCGTCGTGTTGGTTGAAGTATTTAACGCGTAGACTGAGAAGTCGAAGGTACACCGGGTTCAATCCCGTGCACAGCCTTTAATATTGTATTGAATTTATCCGATCTGCAATAGTGCGGTGTTATTTTATTCGGGTTCGGTCTATCTCAATGACGACACATTAAAGAAGGCTGTAAGAAATTCTCTCTCTTCTCATCTTTTCTGATCTGTACTTTCAACAATACTTTGTTTATATCAACAATACTTTGTTTATATAGTTACGACGTACAACATTGTCTATGACTAGTCTATGACTAGACTATGAAGAGAGTATAATTATCAAGATTGGGACTGCACTACGACTATACTGTGACCTGACTACGACTAGTCTAAAAATAATCAATACAATAATAATTTTGGATATATTTGCTGTTCAGTGTACTTATCTTTTGAATCAGTTTAGTTTTGAAACTCGTTTATTTCAGGAAATCGAATGCAGTTAATCATGCCAACATTTAATATACCAGCGTGTCTAAATACATGGTAGTTTATAAGAATTCTAATACAAATACGAGCATACAGTTTTTAACAGGATTTGAAAAACAAACATTATTGAACTAATAGCAACATAAAGCCAAATTGCACTGTGTTTGGAATAATAAAATTCCGTGCTTGGCGAATAATGCATTACGAATGGTGGACACCCACATCCTGACGTATTTAAAATTTATTTTTTTTTCGCAATTCGCAACAAATGTGTAGATCCATATCAATGGTCACAATTAATTAAATAGTCAAATGATGCAGCGCCAGCGAAAAAAATATTGTAATACATTTTATATTGTCGTTGGTTGTGTGGCTGAGAGTGTGTGAGTGTGTATGTGTGTGTATGTGTGTGTGTGTGTGTGTGTGTGTGTGTGAGTGGTGCATGACAGTGAATGAATTTTTCTGTAATACAAAAGAGCAATTAAGTACAAAAAATAAATACAAGGAAAAAATGTTGACGTATAATTGTTGGACACAAAGAAGCAATTAGACTGTGCGAAATGCGCTTTGCATGCATAAAAATGTTGTTCATTCCCGACGCTTCAACTCATAACTAAATGCCACACAATTGCAATCGGACACAAAAATACAGCCAAACATGTTTCAACAATAATTTCTGTTTTCTTTAGTTATATTTTTCTTCTTTTTGGCGACAATTGCAAAAAACGGACTATTTGAAGTAAAAAAAAAAAACAAGATGAAAATGTAACAAAATAATAATTAAAAAGGAAACAGGATCAAAAAATAAAACGACAACAGACAAAAACACTACCAAAACTGAGCTAACGATGCATTCTATGATTCAAGTCATTCATTCATTCACTCTCAAATACATTCAGTCAACCAGCCATTGTTGCAAGAGCAAACGAATAATTTGACAAAAGAAAAGAAAAACAAAATAAAATACTTTTTTTCTTTAACAATACGAAAGCATTAGCAAACCGTCGAAAACTTTCCTAATTACAAAATCTGCAACATGCACGTTCATCAACGGCTTCCGGTACAATATTTTCTGTTGCATACTTTTACCACCAGCAGCAATTTTATGAAACACATGCATCTGAATTATATATACTTTTAGCCATTTACACAGCATTACACATCATATTCTTAAGATGCAAAGAAAATTTACAACTTCTTAATCAAGAAAGCGATATTGTTCTGCACACCCGATATTTTTCTCAAAGTTAAGGCTCCTTTTATGTGTTTTACTCCAGCCAAAGATTACAAGAAAAACTTTTTGTAAAATTCGTAAAACTTGTTTTGCTGTAACGGAAACGCGCTATTTAAAAAAGCTAAAAGCACTCATAAACATACATATTGGCTGGAATAACCGTTAGGCCGGGTTATGATGAAATTAGGCTTGTACGAAAACCACCACAATTATGTTCTACAACATATTCAATTTAATTTTTCATCCAAGGCACACACACACTACAATGTACAAGAGCTCGAAAGCAAGATTGCCTTGATAGGCTGGCAGCCAGTCAAATATACTCAAGTTTGTCTCTTGTATTTTTTGCAATCAAATTTTTACGGGTATGCGTAGTTGGGAAAACTCATAATACGTTTATAAGGATATAAAAACAAATGCTTAATATTGATAGACAAGGACGAGAAAAAAGTGTGAAAACTCTATTTCTTGAACAACATCGTCATCGTCATCATCATCATCATCATCTGTAACTTGTTCTTGTTCCATTGTCATTAGAAGAAATGGTAGCAACAATAATAAAAGTAGTAGTAGAAGTCGCACCATCAAACCAAAGAGATAACAAAAGCTTGTGTTTGTGTATCTGTGCTACAAAAGTGGGTGTGTGGTGGAACAAATGTACTACATTAACGCTTATTACAATAATAACGGCAACCGAAACCGCGTGCGCATCCCCACGACACATACAATGCCAAACAACGATATTAAAAATAGCAAAAGTAGAAGAAACAAACAGCTTTTAAATGCAAAAGATATGACGTGTGTTTTTCCCAGATAAGCGCACACGACGACGACTACAACTTCCAAATGCTATTTGTATGAATTTTGAATTCGTACTCCATTCATGTGTAAGTGTAAATGAATGTCTCTTAAAGAGTATAAAAGAAAATTATAAAACAAAAACATTTCAAAAGGCAGAGCTGTTAACAGCTTTGATGTTATTAAATTTCCCATATTCAAATATATTCCAAAATATATCAAGTCACTTTCTAGTCTGGTCTAGAAATGGTTTAGTTATAAAGAACTGCTAGTCTATTAGCTGATGTAATCAATACGTTATCTACAAAGTCAAAGGTCTTGGGATCAACCACGTTGTTAGCCAAGTCATGGGATGAAATTTTTCTAATCTACCGTAGTGCGTGTTTGTGCTAACTGTTGTTAGCCTGCCCAAATGCCGAAAGCGTAGCACTGATCCTTGAACAGTACCGACAGCAAACTGACACTGCCATGTAAGGGGTTATCCATTTAGTGGTTTCACTAAATGGATAACCCCACATAAGACTATGATTTCGGGGAAAGTTTTATTGCTTGGATCTTGGCATTATGTACGGAGGTCAACGTCATTTAGATTACCGCCTCAAGATTACCTGCGCAATAGTCAATAATAATAAAAATTATGGATAGTCTTGTATAACAACCCAAAGAGTTTCGGGACTGACACTTTATTGGTGTTTTTTTTTTTCTGTAAGAGAATTCCATTGTCACGATAGCTGCGATATCCTTTTTTCTGATATCAAAGGGGAAGGAGACTGATCTAAGATGCTCTTTATTAAAGGGCTACATTGAACAAATGAAAGTTTTAACCGGCCTTTATTTCGTTGTTTTATCAGTTTTAGTTGTTATAAAAATGAGAAAATTAAATATATTTTTAAACTGACGCCTAAGCTAAAGGGGCAAGCGATTTGAAAAAAAGCGAAAATTTCGCCTTTTACTCTGTACACATCCTTTTAATTTAAAAATGCATTATTTTAAACTACTGCACCAACAGTTACTTAAATAGAGTTCCTTTTAAATGCCTGCAATTGGGGAGTTGAAATTCTGTGATTTTGTGTGATTTCGTATTTCTCGCTTTTGTTTTCGTCTTAATTGGTTTAAACGGCTTAAGCTGATTCATTGACAAATAAAATAGAACACCCACTGTTACATATTGCAACGGAAATAAAGGGATGGTTATTCCTAAAGACTTAAGAAGCTCCTGCCACTTCCTTACAATGCCAAAAGAAAACGTTTTTCGTTTTTAACACAAGAAAAAAAGGGAACTGACACCAGCGCTAGGATTTTATATAACTCTGTTTTTTTAAAGCAACAAACAAATTAGTGCCATAAAAGCCGAAAATTAGCAGAGACAATTCTATGGCAGCTGATTTTGTGGTTTTATATAATGAAAATACAGTGAGGAAAATTTTTCTTTATACTAAATTATCTTTCATAATTTTTTTTTGTTTGTTTTTTTCTAATTTTTATATTGTAAATTGAGTTTAAGACGACAGACAATCAACCGGCCTTATTAAGTTTTATTGTATTCGCAAGTACTTGATTTATAAGCCATTTTTATGGCTTTTTCTTCAAAACTTTTTTTCACTCTTGTCTGCTGTTCTCTGTAATTAGTTGCTTTTGTAAGCGCTTGATTAATTTTTGGTTAAATTCAAATTGGCTTTTGAAAATTAACTCAATTCATTTTTATATTCATTATCTTTAGATTTTTTGCTGATTTGGTTTTTTAATTTGTGTGAAATATCGAACGCAAAAGGAGCAAAAGTAGAAAATATGTTTGAGGTTGGCTTTGTCACATTAACAAGATTATGGAAATATAAAAACAAAACAAACACAATTTTACTCATGACAAAGCTAAAGTTTAGGCAATATTTTTTAGGAGTAGACCTTCAAACAATTTCTTTCTGTTATCACTAAATTCTGTGCTGCTGTAAACCAAAGGAGCAGTTTATCTTAAGAACAACAAGGACAACAACATTAAAATACTGTTTGTTCATTTCTTTTTCTGGTATTGTACTTTATTTCCGTTTTATTATTAAGGTTCCAGATTTGTTGTCATCATCTTGGGTTTATTTTCTTGTCGCTACAACTACACATAAGTAACCAACGTATATGTGTGTGTACGTGTGACTATGCTGGTGTTAATGTACATGTATAAAATAATCTTTTTTTATTATATTATTTATTTGTATGTGCTTTTTTATGAGTTTAAGAAACAAACGGTTCCTTGTTGGTTCTGCACGTTTAACATCCTGCTATCGTACTAATTTCCGTTTCTTTATCTTGACACAATGGTGCACATTATGAAAATACAAAAGGCCATGTAGAGAAAGAGCATGCAAAAGTCAACACACACCACAATGATTTTAACAAGGCTGTTAAAAGAAACGATGATTTTTCTTCTCGTAAAAATATTTTAAAAAGCAGTATAAAACCTAAATATTCTCAGCAATGAAAATGATTTCATATTTTGTTTTAGTAATTTTGCGGAATCTTCTGAATTTTCTGAGATATAACTTGAGAATTATAATGCTTTAGGACCAAACAAATTTTTTTTATAAAATTTGCAGAAAAATAAAACAGATTCATTGCAAAAAGTTATTTGTTGGAATTGAGAAAAAGTTTCGAGATCTTGTTTTTATTTAATTCTCATAAGGTTTCTGAAAATCTGCACATAACCCAAGAGGTTTTGGAATTATACAGAATTAAGTTGAACTCTTGCGATGATTTGTGAAACTGCCAAAGAAGTACAACAACTTATTGACTGATGTCGAAAGAATTATTCGTGCATAATTATATTTGAAACTAAAATAAAGTTTTATAAATTGGTTTTATTTTAAATGTAGTTGTGCGAATGAAAGAAAACCTTCGACATCGTGAAACAGGCAGTGAATTATGTATTTAAATTATTTGGGATGGAATTTGTAAGGACAAAAATTAATATATTTTGTATAGGGTACCAAAAATTAAAATGGTTTTTTCTTGACAAAGTTTAGAAATAAAAAAAATATGCTGGAATAAATTTGCTATATAGAAAGAGTTTTTTAATATACATTAATAACAATTTCTTCACATATTCTTAAAACTTTCTAGATGCAGAAGTAGTTTAAAACAAATTTCTGTATACAAAATAGCGAAAATTTAAAATAATAAATAAATGATAGGCATATAACATATAAAATTTTTTAACAGACTTCATTTTCTAAGCACTTTTTAAGTTGTGATTTAATGTGATTAAGCCTTATCATTACTTAGGAATTTTTTGTTTCCAAATAAATCATTTAGCAACTTTGTGGTATTTAAGTCATGAGATATGATTGTGTTGACATTTGTATTAACCTCTGCTGATCGCCCTCCTCTATTTATATTTATTTTTATTATTATTATTTTTTTTCTTTTTGCATTCATAATATTCAGTCATTATTATTGTCAAGTTGTTTTGTTAATTCCTTGGCTGTCTAATTGAAAATTTCAAAGCTCACAATTTGTTTTTTAACACTCAGCCAAACACACTCACACACCTCTCGCGGTCATTAAATGTGATTAAGCTGCATAAATTATAACCAAAATCTGAATTTTATTGCCTCCGCGAATGAGTGTCGTCAGCAAATTATGATTTTCTATGAATGCGCTAAATTATGACAGCAAGCAAAAAAAAAAAGCCACAGCACCACATAGAAAAAACAGGAGAGCCCTAAATAATAATAATAACAATAACAATAAAACTAGAAACCCTCTCAGGACAACACCGACAACGACGTTTTACAATAAAAACCGTGAAAAAATTATCGACAATTGTTTGTTGTGAATTGAATTTAAATTCAGCGGCAGTGCATTCAAAATCTAACAATAAACAAATAAATACATTGAAAATACAACAATAACAACAATAAACTCAACAAAATATTGGTTTACTGTTCGTATGTGTGTGAGTGTGTGTGCGGTTTTTTTCAGTTGTATACCGGCGCCACACGAATTTCTAATGCAATTTAAACATCAGCATCAAATTTTCGTTCCACTACTCTTCGTTTCTCTCTTTTTTTGTAATAAACTCTTTGTTTGGATACAATGCAATTTTGTGTAAAATTTCGCGTTTCCATATAAAACGCACTTTCAAAATAAAAATAAAAAGAACAATTTTGCATTGATGAGTTGTTGTTGTCATCTTCTATTAAGAGCCATTGTTTGGAGATTTGAATTTTTTAAATGGTATTGGTGAGACCAGTTTTGTTTTTGGGTACTTGTGCTTCTTACACCCTTTTATTTCACACTCTCTGTCAAACAGCCCCTGTTTTTGTGCAATTGTTTCTTCTGTTGCTTTGCTATACAAAAGTCAACAAATTGGAAAGGCGTTTTATTTACTTTGGTTTTATTGTATTCATTTGGCCTTTGAATGTCATGCAGGAGGAAAATCAAAGTAAGTAGGGAAATAATATTTTATTATTAGCATTCAATAAGAAGAATGAAAATGCGATTTGACAGTGAACCAAACAATTGTGACACGTGTCTGCAGTTTGGATGAATTTGGATGAATATTTGATATGAAGCTGTAGTTTATACTAAAAATATGGTCAGACGAAACATTATTCCACTAAATAAGCATAATCCACGACTACTCCTTGCGGCTATCTAAATTTTAATTATGCTTAATTAAACATTTACAACAGGTTTTAACTTAAACAAGTGTTGTTCAGCAAAACAGTGTGACTAGAAGGTAAAACTGCGTAAAAGATCTCCATTTTGTTTAACCATGTTTTCATAAACAAATTCCGTAACATCAATCTAAATTCTGCACATGATTGTATTGATTATAAAGATAATATTTTATATTTAAAATGACAAAATAATCAAATTGCAATTTTAGGGGATTTGTTTCCATCATCAGATTTATATACAAATTGCATTTTCATTTAAATTCCGGTTTTTTCTCTTCTGCACACTTTTTGCATCATTAATTTGGAAATTGCTAAATTTTCATGCACTTTTTTTATTCGTAGATGCACTAATATGAATGAGAACAGAAGAGGTGAAAAATAGCATTAAATTCTGTGGCACACAATTCATGATGAACTTCTCTTAAAACTGTTCTGCTTATGTCATTAAAGCATTATTTAAGACGGATATAAACTAGAGTTTATAACTTTGACTAGTTGGCGGCCGCCTTGCGGCAACATAACTGCTGTCCCTCATAATTAGTTTCGAAGGACCACAGCCAAGAAGTTAGATATAGTGCATCTGCAGAGCTGGCAGATAACGTGAAGATTTACTATTTCATATATTCCGACCAGCAAACATATATAGTCGTCAATTCCAAATAATTTTCCTCAATTTGCAAGTTTGAGAAAATTAGTAGAATAAAATTCAATATTGTTATTTCTATGCGAGTTCTCAAGTGAGTTCGAATTATTTGCCTTGTCATATGTGAAGACGAAACGCATATCCGACAATTATACGGCTGTAAATTAAAGCCGCTATTTATTCAAACAACACTGCTTACTATACAAAAATGTATTTGTGCAACTACACATGAGCGTAAAAAATTTTACGTTTATATTATCACATTTGGTCTAAATAAATTGCTAACAAAACTCAATTGATGTTATATAAATTGGTTAGTTTTAAAAGTAGCATTCAGAATTTGAAAAGTTTAATATTCAGTAACATCCGGGACTTCTGAAGGGTAAATTAATAGAGTTTTATAAATTTCGAACAATAGCTTAAACGATGAACGTTGAACTCTGGGTATTTTCCGCAACAATTAAAATTTAATATAGAAATAAACAATTCGATACAAATTTCTTAATATTTAAACCCAAAAAAAAAGCAAAAATGGATCAAAAAATTCAGAATATATGACATGAAAAAAATTATCAAACGATGACACAGGAACTGGAGTGAAACGTGCTGCCATCGGTTCAAAAGCATTATTCGATAAACGTTTTGTAAAACTAAACTTAACACAAGAGAGATCGGGGCGATACGTTTTCGGCGAAATTTATTTGTAGGTCTAGAACTGTTATTTCAATATTACAATTTAAAATAATTCTTTTTTAACAAATTCAACTGATATCAAAATATGCTTCATAAAACTTGCACATGCAGCTATAAACTTCCGACTACAACATCCAAAATACTCGTATGCCGTAAGGACATGCAATGGAATATTTGCGATTTCCCTGCTCATAAATTTCAAATAACTTTCTAATTAAATTAACAGAAATAAACTGAGAGCATACAATCGCCATAGTTCGAAAGTTCTCAAAAACCATATTTTATTGCGAAATCTCAAAATCTATAAGAAAAAGCTGTCCAAAACTCTTTGTCGCGAATACGACTTTACAACAAATTAACCCGATCTATTATATGTCTTCATATAAAATATTTGCTTGAATATGCTTTTAAAATTTGTATATAAAATATATGTTTATGTAAACATATTATCAGCAAAATGAATGACAATATTTATTTCTCATGTTGCCAATATGTTTACAACAAATGCGGTTAAAGAATCGAGGTTTAACGCCACCACCCATTGTCAGACTGTCAATTCATTATCTAATTGGCCGTAAACAATTTAAAATGGAAATATAATCATACTATCGTTTCCCCATGTTCTCTCTTACAAGCTGTGAAACTGACTACAGCAACGAATGTTCATTAACCCTGCAGTTCTGGTGGCTAATTTTCTTTGGAGGAATATTTATTGCAACATGTAGCATATTTTGTTGATAAATCGTATACAAAATACAAATATTTTAATTGTGATCTCAAATCTAAATATTATCTGAAGTTGTTAGCAGAAGACAATTCAGCAAAAGTTGAATAAATTAATAACAAATTTGTGTAGAGGGTAACCCTGCTTCTTGTCCTATCTATGACTCCAAGGTTCTGTTTAAAGTTGGAATATGTTTTCAATTTTACACACATCAAATTTAGTGTGTTACAATATTTTTGATCCACAGATTTAGGAAAATTGGTAGATGTATTGTACTAGTGGTACCCGCATCCCCCTTTCTAATGGGACTTTTTTTTCAGACCACAACTGTAGCGGGTCCCTTTTCAGATCGACTGTTAAGTTCAACAATTACCAACAGAATCGACAACACCGGCGTGTATTCTACACTTTTATGATTCTTAAAAGTCGACTGGCAACATAAATAGAGTGTGGAAGAATTGGTCTGAGGCAGGTAATAATATTGTTTCTTTTTTTATAATTCCACTTACATCATCAGAACCGTTGGGCTAGTAAGAATGAGTTAAGTAAAGTTATGAAAACGAATATGATTGCAGACAAAACTACACAGAGAAAAATAAAAATATTTGCAACAGCTTTTAATAAAATTTTCAAATCGTGCGTATTAATTTATATCTTTTTTGAACAAAATTTAATACTTTTTAGCAAAAAAAAAAAACACCGTTTTTCACGTCAGGGCAGGTTATTAAAAAAATTTCGCGCACTGTTTTTTGTTGAACAATTTGCCAACGAATGACAGCGTTTTTGTTTTTCTACTATTGAGTGGATATGAGTGCAACAAAAACAGCAACAACAAGAACAGTAAAACATGTCAGACATTTTTGCTTGTGGGCATTTAATATGTTTTATAGAGGAGCATTTTACCATTAACTGGAAATTTCATTTTACTTTTATATCCTTGTAAATGGCAAAATGGCTTTCAACTCGCACACCCGCAGACACTCGCTCGTGCAGACGCCTACATATTCAGGTATTTAACAGCCAGGAAACTGGGAATTAAAAGTACTTTTCTCAAGCAAAAGATACTAAATTATTTTTAGGAAAAAAACAACCAGGAAATTTGTCACCTAAGCCACAAAATCGATTCCCACCAGTTTGCAACACTTGGAAAAAGGTTAGAGAAATATTGGGATCTATTCCATAAAAGGTACCAAAACGTTGCATCGCTCTGGTGTTTGTATGCATGTTTTTACCTGCCTTTCGTTTGTCTC
Organism: Linnaemya vulpina; assembly: GCA_963675445.1. Classification (NCBI taxonomy): domain Eukaryota; kingdom Metazoa; phylum Arthropoda; class Insecta; order Diptera; family Tachinidae; genus Linnaemya; species Linnaemya vulpina. Next base: position 86,273,763 of record OY776278.1, on the reverse strand, counting down.
CATTCTGCCATTATACTTCACTTCAGTTTCATTTTCATTGAATATAATGAGTTTTTGTCTGAGTTTTAAATGAGATTTTGCATTTTCTTATTATAATCTTTATTATTGTATCAGGCATATTGACAAGGAAGAAACATTATTATTAAAAAATGTGTTTACTACCACATAAAACAGCCATAATTATTAACAAGAAAATATTACATTGAATAAAATACACATGCCAGTACATCGAACATCTTCCAACTTCTTCTTTAATATATAAAAAAGAAATAAAGCCTTTTAATAACTATTAATTATTCTTCAGGAATTAATTGCAAAAAATATTTAAAATGCCAACGTTACAAGAGCACGTAATAAAATACTGATTTATATTTCATTAGTGGGCTTAGTTGGCACTTAAAAACTCTTTGATAACTTGAAGTTCTAAATTATTTTTAAGGAAGTTTACAGTCGAATCCAATTACGTTTATTCGAAAAAGTTTTCAATTAAAACAAAATTGACAAATCCGCAACAACTGCGACGAATATTAAATATTGCCAACCCTGACTGGATTTATTAAGGAATTGTAATCAATAGCCAACTGTCAATTTCTTATTTTTGGTATAAAAATTGTAAATAAGAGCACAATTTTCTTCTGCATTAAAATACTAAAGCTATTTTAATATCATGGCAGCTTGAAAAAGTGTGCACTGCATTAATGATATTACAGATGATATTGTCCCTTTAACTTATGTCAACTAGCTTGAAGAACTGGGGATCGGTCCTCAGTCATATAAAGAGAGGAATTTGAGAATATGTAAAGTGCGTCACACAGAGTTTATGTGTGTATTTTGATGAAAAATTATATTTTTGGGCTGCAAATAAGTTGTTTTATAATTTTCTTATATGCTTATTTGTTTTAGGAACCAGAGACTTTGTGTTAAGTTCGCTTAAAATTACGAAATCACAATACGAGTTTGGAAGATAATTCTGTTTTTGTAGCATGCGTCACACAACTTCATGATCACTTATTTTGCAAGAAATACCCGTTAAGAAATTATTTTATATAAGTCGAAAGTGCACATAAATCCTATTAAAAATTGTTTCGAGCTGAAAAACCCCAAAAATTATATTAAGTTATAACAATAATAATCACAAAACGCTTGCGAATGAGGCATTCGTTCGCGAATATTTTTTCTTTTCTCATTAAATAGGACCAGTAATAAGGAAATGAGTCCTACTTGTGCATTGTGCCGTAATTATGGAAAGTAGGAGATGGCGAAAAATAAGAGAACAGGGAATTTGTAGGAGATATTTTGTTTCTCGTTGTTTTAACTCGTTGTTGGTCTTTTTTTTGCTACAATACCGCCGTTTGCTCTTTTAAGCGCGTACTAATATTTTGTAATAATAATTAGTTTTAGATAATATCTATTTAAAGTTTGCTTTAGCTTTTTTTGTTCATAATAATGTTTGTGTTACTCCTTTAAAAGCTGCACAAAAAAAGTCTTAAAAAGTGGTGTTAAAAGTTTTAACTTGTTCAAGTGCTTATTTTGTTTCACAAAAAATGCAAAATCCTACAGTTAAATAAATTTGTATAAAGTGTAGTAATTTTTGTTAAGAAAAAGTTTTACTCGCTAAGCCGGCAAATCAAGTGCACTATGGGGCATGAAGAGGAAAAATTCATGCACTGAATGTCGATTATTAAAAAATTACTACATTCGATTTTGTTATTTTAAAAGTTGTTGATGCTAATAGTATTTGTCAACTTTAGCCATTTTTTATGAGATAAAAAACGTTTTATTATTATATTAAATTCAATTAAGATTGATAGGCTGAAGTTCGTCACATGTTTTTAATTCAGATAGATATGAAATATATTCTGACAACAAAGCAGAACAGCAAACGAATACACTCCCATAATCAGTGCGCATGAGTATTTTTGCTAATAACCACTTAATAGAGATGGCTTAGTCGAATATAATAACAATTCTCATTCATACAGATTTTATTACAAAATATTATCCGAAAACTTTATCGAACCGATTTATATTTATTTCATTACAAATTATTGTTGTTACTAAAACTATCCCGAGAGCAGGTATTATGTCATAAAAAATTACGTTTAGTTATCTTCGCTTTGCCGAAAATGTCATATATTTATAGGAATGCTGTTAGAAGTTTTAATTTCATCAACAAATTTATCCTTAACAAGCCCTTCTAAAAAATCTCTAGTATTTCCCACTGTGAACTCTTAACAAAATTTCTCCTTAAATAAAAACAAATTCGTGGTGGTGGTTTCTTCACAATCATCAAAAGTAACAGTTATGAATGTATGCGGAGACGGAAGCAAAGACGTTGTTAACTTTAGTTTTAGTATTTCCGTTTACTTGTCTAAAACTCCAAACAAACAACGAATGAATCTCTTAAAAATAGTTTTGCTATTAAGAAGCGGCAATCAAGGCTTCGTACCCCTGCATAAGTTTTGTAACCAGAACTTTACTCTCAAGTGTTTGCGAGTTCATTTGGTTAAACTTTTCAACGTTTTAGTTCTGCAAATTAGCGTAAAATACGGGCTAAAACTTTGTTTTATTCAGGTTTGAAAAAACAAAATACCAAATTACACGCTAAATAAGAGATACAGAGAGAAAGCAAAAGGGAAAACAAGGAAGAAAACCGAACAAGTTTTGTTTGAACCAACAAAAGTTGTTATCTTTTTAAGCCGTAAGTAAAGGAAAGGGGATTCGAAAAGGAAGAATTTTTCAATATGAAAATATTATGTTTAAAAATATTTTTATTTAATCATTATTTGCTGCCATAATTAAGCTGATAATAAGTTGTAAAGAGCTTTTCAAGAGCTCAAGAGTTAATTAAAGTTTAATGAAATTTTAAACATATTTTTTTTCCAGAAAAAGGAAATGATACGATTTATGTACGTGATATTTGATATTTGAATTATAGGACATCTAGATAAGGCCGTGTAGGCTGCTTGCTTACTATGGCACCTGTGAATTCAGATATTCTAAAAAAAGAGTTTTTGCTCATTTATAATAAAGGAATTTATTATTCTATTATTCAGGCCTGTTAATGAGTATTTCGAAAGAAATCGCTTTTGATATTTTAGTCGAAAGCACGTTACTCTTGAGCTAAACTAATAGCGATTGCAAAATATTTCCATATTAAACTAATCGCCCCTTTTCATTAATGAAACTCTACAGAATTTAAAGAAACATCTTGTCGCTTCATTTTTCTGCAGAAAAATTGTACTCCTTGTGTGTGGCAACATTTTTGAAAACTATGCGAAGAAATTCAATCAAATCACAACTTGAGGCGTCTTGAAAACGTGCAAAGGATAATAAAAACAACAAAGACCAACAAAACCTTGACAATAATATCAATACAAATACTTTTCTTTTCAAGCGAATAAATAAATGAATAGACAGTTGCAAAGAAATGAGTATTACGGAGACGTGATATTGAGCTAACAAGTTGAGCATAAAGCAAAATCGTATTTTAGCATACAAATATTTTTCTCCATTATTTTCTTTTTTATTTTAATTTTATTTATTTATTTATTTTTTTTTTCAAATCCCCACCACACACTTTCGTTATATGAAGCCAAAAAGGATAAAAATAGGATTGTTAAATATATTCTAAAGAAACCGGAAGACTGCAAGGAGTAAACAAAACAACAACAAAGAGGTAGAAACTGTAACTTCCCCTGCCTCATGCACAGATTACAATAAACACACATGCTAAATATTGCGGGAGAGATTTTATTTCCTTTGATTCGTTTGTTTATTATTAACAACAATAAAATATTATAAAAAAATCACAAGGTGAATTTTCCCAAAATTTATGAATGTAAAACAGAAATAAAGAAATAATTCCTTTCTCGAGTTAAAGACTGTGCACAAAGAGTTTGACAGTGATTAGATTTGAATAGAATAAAAAAAGTCATAATACACATGTTATTTTAACACTCGGCCGTGTAGGAATTTGTAAGTGTGTGAAATTGTTTAAAATTTCCTAAGGAATTGTTCAATCAAGGATTAATAAGCGATAGAAATAAGAAAACACAACAACTTTGGCGAGGGTTTCAAATTTACTCTTTTCAAAGGGATAAAGTCACAATATTTTTATCGTATTAATTTGTTTCTTATTGGAGTTGTGTACAAAAACAAATTTGATGACGTACGTATCAAAGCGGGAAGGGGATTTTGGATGAAAACTCACTTCCCTAAAAACAAAATAAAATTCTAAACAGGGACTGCATATAACGATTATTTTCCGAATTGAAACAAAAAACATCAAACGGAACGAGAAGTGCCACAATCAATTCATCAATTTCACTTTCAATAAAAACAAGCATTTTCTCCAGATTACAAATATTTACGATTTGAAATCGAGATTATTCATAATGTAAGAGATACCACCAGAGACCGTAACTGTTAAAGGTTTTATTTTTTAAAAGTTACGTTTTAATCAAAATTTGATTTCCATTCCTCAGAATTATTTTGTTTTGGATTTAATATGTTTCGGCATTGGTTCCAACCTCTTCTATTTGATTAAAAATATGCTGAGAATATGATCGGTGTGATTTTTACAAAAGTTACTCTACTTTTAGGAAAATAAAGAAACTTTGAAAATAATTATGCTTCTTTTATGACATATTTATTGCAAAAACTAATTTTAAAATTAAACAACATATATTATAGTTAAAATTACATATAATCGTGGAGGGGTTGTTCGTTGTCGATCGAATTCATAGTGAGAGCACAGTCCAGTCGTTCTCCTAATCTTCTAATACAAGATAGGCATTTGAATGTTGTCCTCGTGATAGATTAGAACATCCTTAACATTAAGATTGGGCATTGAAATCAGTTTTTCCACATCGGTGATATCACAGTGTAAAGGATAATTCAAAGGCAAATTATCAAGTAACAAAGTATTCAGGGGGTTGCCTTGCTGGACTCCAATTATACCAGAGGATCTCTGCAAGGGTGTAATGACGGTAATCAATTGCATGGGTAAGCCATTAGTGCGACCGCGAGGCAACAAAAGATGATGGGGCAACAATGTAGATTGGCCATTCAAGACGTTCTGTTGCAATGTAATGTCACCGTTCAAGGCCTGCATGACAAGTTGATAGATTTTGGTGAGAGGAGTGGTGTCGCGGCTGGTGATGGTGATGTCCTGGGACTTGAGTTTTAAAGAGTTGCGGCCTTGTTGTAATTCAACGGTGGTAATGTCCAAAACAATGACATTTTCACGTCTTTCAGTCAAAGGTATGATATTATTTTGACCATCAATTTTGGGAACTAATAAGTTGCGTACTACGACTTGTTGTTGACGATCGGAAGTAACATCGATTTTAACATTGAAGTTCTTGTGGTTAAGACGAGCTGTACGACCAAGTACTACTTTTTTGTTGCCCTGAATGGTTTGATCTGTGTTTATGTTGTTGTTGTTTAACAAATTGCTAAGATCAATGTTGGTTTGTTCGACGTAGGTTTGCAAGGTATCAACTTCAACAGCGTTGATGTTAACGCCGTACACATTTGAGATGAATTCTTCACGTTGGCGGAATACTTGTTGTACTTTTTGGTCGACCACTTTAACAATGCCAGCCAAAAGTATTTGAGCAGCCTTACTTTCCAATAAATTGGAATCTAATCGTTTGCCTTGTTGTTGATTGGTTTGTTGGAGGACATCGCCCAAGATTTCGGCTAAGCCAAGACCTTCGATTTGTCCGGCCAAAATAAGACCGATTTCATTTACTTTCTGGTTGTAGGAGGCAACGGTAATTTGACCAATTCGTTGCTGCAAAGCGTTATCAATTTGTTGCAGGATGCGTTCAATTTCATTTACAGTTTGCACATCAATACCGTTATAACCAGTGCTTGCTACCAAGTTGTTGGTGAGAATTCCACGGCCCATATTATTTTGAGTGTTTTCAATTAATTGAGGTTGACCCAAGGCAATACGTTCAATGTTAAGACGAGCTACCAATTGTTGAAGGGTGTGCAATACTAATCTGCCATTAATGGTGTTTTTCTGTCCCAAATATTGGTCCTGTTCCTGGTTAACAATGCTGCGTCTACTACGACGTCCAACTTTTTCAGCGCGGTAGTTAACACTGTCATTGTCATAGATTCCGGATTGGCCATACTGGTTACCACGACGAGTCGTATCCCAGTTAGTTTGGTCGTCCAAATAAGAGCGTTGCATGTTCATGTTGCCTCTTAGGTAGCCAGTGTTGTAGCGATCGTTGACATCTTCGTAAATTCCACCTTCGTTTTTGTTAATATAACGATCTTGTTCGAAGTTGTTGAGTTTGCGGGGGTTGATGTACAATAAGCGTTCATCATTGATGTTGGTTGTAGGTAAGTTTTCGTCTAAACGTTCACGATTGTATTGGTTAGTCCAGCCACGGTTATACATGGAATCTTCATCGTTTTGCATATATTGTCTTTGACCAACACGACCACCGGTGAGCATACTAAGGAAATTGTCACGAGTGTTACCTACAGGAATGTCTACACGTCTACTTCCATAATTACGATTCCAATAATCATTGTCTTCGTATGACCTAATATATTCATCGTTGTTAATGTAACGTTCGTTGTTCATTCTCTTGGTGTAGTCAACAGTGAGGTCGTCATCATTATCGTTGTAGTATTTGGTGAATCGGCGTTCATCGTTATAATCATTGTATTTACCCTTCTGGCGTTTGTCGTTCATGTCGTCGTTATAATCATTGTATTTACCCTTCTGGCGTTTGTCGTTCATGTCGTCGTTGTAATCATTGTATTTACTCTTCTGGCGTTTGTCATTGATGTCCTCTTTCTCAACTTTACGTCCTCCAGAGATAAGATCATCTTCCTCATAACGATTTCCGGTCATAGTTATAGCACTGTTGGGATTTTCGCGACGTCTGTTTACGTACAAGAGACGAGCATCACTACCACTGACAGTGTTAATACCGCGTTGTACTTCTTGCGCATTATTGTAACGTCCCATATTGGCACCCATAGTACGTTCTTCATCAATGTCAAAACGGTTTTTGTTGAAAAGTCTGCCTCCTAATAATGAATTGTTTTCATCTTCAACATTGTCAAAGCGTCTGGCACCGATCTTAACACGGTTTCTGTCCATAGCGTCATCGATATCAATGTCTAGGCCAAATCTTCCACCATTGATGTCACGATTTTTGTTTAAGGTTTCGCTCTTCTGGCGTTTGTCATACACGTCATCTTTCACAACCTTGCGTCCTCCAGAGATAAGATCATCTTCATAATAACGATTTCTGCCCATAGTTGTAACAGTGTTGGGATTTTGACGACGTCTGCCTAAGAACAAGAGACGAGCATCATTAGCACTGACAGTGTTAATACCGCGTTGCACTTCTTCCACATTGTTATTGCGTCCCATATAAATATTTGAGCCAATATCACGTTCTTCGTCAATGTCGAAACGGTTTTTGTTAAGACGTCCAAATCTTTCACGAGCAACAAAGTCACGATTTCTGTTCACATCCATATCAATATCCATTCCTTGTCTTACACCTCCATAGATGTTTCGGTTAATCTCATCAGTTTCCCCCCAACGGTTGTCGCGGAAGCGTTTTCCTTGTTCATCATCGTAAAGTCTGCCACCAACAATACTGTCGTATTGAGAGTTTGTATTGTAGTCGTTGATACCACGATTTCCACTGATACCGCCATAGTTGATTTGTCTGTTTGTATTTCTTACGGTATCGCGGTGCAAAACAAGTTCATCGAAGAACAAGCCAATATAAGATTTAAGACTTATGTCTTGACTTAACAATCCATCACCGGGAAGAGAAATTACAGTTTGATCCTGTTGCACTACGTTGCCACCAATAGCTTTACGTAAAGCTATTTGTTTGTGAAGTTCACGCCAGGGCATCCATAATTGAGATTTAGTCAAGATATTGAATAAGCCACCTTGTTGTTCTTCTTGTTGTTGATCGGCAAAGCGGGAGAAAAGGGGATGGCGGGGGCCCATACCCATAACATCTGTAATTTGAGGTCTAAGAGATGAAACTCCCGTATCCAAACGAAGTACTCGATCAATAATCTCGTCCTTAATGAAAAGTTGAGGTAGGATTTCATGCAAAGCGGGAACAATCAGCATTTGGGTATCGCGACGTTCACCTAAAGCCAAAACTAAGGTATAGACAAACATTTCGGTGTTGACATTTTGACGACCGTAAACCACTAAACGTTGGAAGGTATCGAAATCGCGGGCAGTCACCAAAAGTCTATAGAATCCTACGGCTTGCTTCATATGGTAGTCATTATTGATGGAGCAGACAACTTGTTTGCTTATCATTTGATTGGTATTAATCAAATCCAAAACCATTTGCATTTCTTGGGTTAAAGGCTGAAGCGGTGGAAAAAAAACATGCAACTCTTAAAAACATCCAGTTCCTAAAATAAATCTTCAATATTTTAACTTACACGCATGTAACAGTCTTCGTTTGTAATAATGCTGCGATCGTCCAACATTAATAAATCCTTTTGTTTCAAGGGAGTATAGATCTGCTGCAAAATGTCCAAAATGAATTTCTGGCGCAATAATTCATCCTTGGTCAAAACGTTGCCAGCGCCGCCGAAAGCATCTCGTATACCTTCAAACACATACACACACACGTATATATAAACATGGACTCTTTGTTTAAGTCCCCAAAGAGATCCTGATTTTTTTACTTACCCTGAGTAGTCTGCAGTCCTAACACGTTCATGGCATTGAGACCTACTCGGCTTCGGTCCATTATAACACCACTGGCCACTAGGCTGACCATGCCAAGCAATATTAACCCAACACGTTGCATACTAAAGACTTTTTAATTTGCGGTTATTTTTCTACTTTTTAATTTAGGAAAATAATTCTTTTCGTTTGTTGTTATTGAACGCTCTTTAAGATGCGCTCTTGAAGTGACTGTGCCTTTCAATTCGTTCACTTCAGTATTTATAGTCGGAATTTGGCAATATTATCAGCTCAGCAGCCAAACATATATTATTTTTCGCTTAATCACAACAATAAAGGTTATTAACCATTCTTTAATGCATTCAATAAATATTATCAACTGGATTATGACCTCAAGGGGTCAACTGATTTGTCTTTCTACCAATATTATTATGCAATTTATACAGATTTATTTATCAGCAGATTTGTATGTTTGCCTGGGAACAGAGAAATGTTCTCGCTATTCCTTAATTGGCAATAAATGCATTTTTATTTATTTTTCTTAAAATCTAATATTTGTTTGGCACTTGCTTTTGTTTTCGCTTTCGAAAGCATTGAAATGTCCGAATTAAACAAAAGCATACATTGAAAGGAAATACATTTAATCGTATTCCCTATTAAATGTTTGAGATTTCTTTTGAAAGCGATTGAACATCATTTGCATTTTTGAAGCAAAACTAGTTTCGAAATTCGACCTGAAAGAGTAGGACAAAAAAATGATCGCCTGAATGTTTTTCCCTATTTTGATATAAATTGAGGTTGAAACTTCAATAAAACTCACGTAGTTTCCCATTTAAATCCTTAAAGAAAACAACTTGTTGAGGAGAACAATTATTACTGCCATTGACTTTTCAGATTGTAAAAAGCCTTTTTTATTCAGATCAAAACTTATTAGCTTGGCATAGGTTTGAATTTTACATGACCTTGAGACGACCTAATTTTCAATCTCGCCGCACCGCCCTCATTAAACATATAAAATCCAACTCTAAACTAAAAGTCAGCAGCGTCTCCTTAAACGGTTTATAAAACTTTTTGCTAATCGGACAACCCGTTTAGAAACTGCACATTTCTATCCATTATTTATTTTAATTCTTATATCTTTTTACCCCTTTTTCAATAATATTATTCGCCAATATTTTTAAGCTTAAGGTCTCCTTACTTCGTATCAAAATAATATTAATTTTTAAATAATTCGACAATCGTTTGTGTGGCATCTTCAAGAAAGTATTTTCCATTTCACTGACATTCCTGTACCCCGCTGCGACAGATGAAGAAATGGTTCTAATTCATAATGGTTGCTGCAGAAACACTAACGATGAAGGGGAGGACGAAACAAGATTTCACATGCAATGTCAATGCTCTGCGGAATATAGGACTAACAAATTTTTCTCTTTACATGGTAGTGGGCAATCGTTAAGGATATCCAGTGTTGCAGGGCATCGCGATGGAACCAAATTAATGTCTCGAAGAGGAGGACTATATCCACCAAACCGAAATATATTCAACATATATCTAACACACTAATTCCTTAAAGAAGTTAAATTATTGATTGAATTTCTAAATTCAGGTACAACAGTTTTCTGAAAACTTTCATATTCAAGATAATATTTCATATAATAATGAAAAGTTGTTTCAGTTTTGATTTTATTTTTATTAAAAAAGAGTTGAAACTAAAGAACTTACGAGTACAGAATTAAGCGCCTGGTCCAGTATATCGCAACAAAATTTCGTTCGAACTATTTGCATTTAAAATAAACTTCAAATTGATGCAAATTGAACCAAACTAAATTGTGTAACGATATACATACTATTCCAGATAATAAAAAAAATATTTATAAACATTAAAAATTAATATGCGAAAATTTTGCCGATGGCACAAGATATCGTTTACAGCTACCTTTAAAACAAAAACAAATATTAATATTATGTTTTTGTCCTAAATCTAATTGTTGCAGAAAATGATATCAATTTTAACTCAAAAGTTTGTTCGATTTGTGTATGATTTTGGTATTTAAACAGTCTTGCCTCAACATTAAATAAATACTTATTTGCTTTACAAACTATTTAAAAAAAAAAACATTTTCAAGTGAAGAAATTAGTCCAATGTCCAAAGCTAAATTTCCATAAAAATATTTCTTTAAGTACTTTCCAAATACAAATTAGATTTTTAAGAAAATTATATGTACACAAAAACAAAATTTTACTCCGTGCGTTTTTTTTTGGCAAGCAAATATTTAAATTTTTTGAAAAGTTAGTTTTTGCTTTTCATACAAATTCAAAATGATATAAAAAATTAGGGATTAAATTTTCGGATTTTTTTCTATAGACTCTAGTAGAATTATTATATATTGAAACAACAATATAATAAAAGATAGGCCAACCGTTTTTTATTTAGTCAGAACAAAAGAAAAAAATTTGAATATAAACAATTGTAAAATATAACAAAAAACAATTAAATAAAAAATTATAGAAATATGAAATTAAAAATTCCTTTTTATGATATCCAACTACGCCAAGGTGGCACGTTTTGAAACAAATTCCCTGGATGATTTTTCCTTGTTGGTAAAGCGAGAGTAACTGAAATGATCAAGTTTAGAAAATTAACAAAAACACTTTCAACGAATTATTAATTCTTAAGAATTACTTACGTCTTTTGATATTTGGCCACATCCATCGGACTCAAAGTAGGTCGGGTGGTATTAAAGGCCTCAATTAAATGTTTCTGCTTGACAGCAAGTTTTTCTGGGAGTTTCTAAAATAAAATTTGAAATTTAAAACACAAACTTGACAATTACACACTGAACGAATGACGTTAAATGAGAATGTAAGATGAACCAAGAAGTTAAGTAAAAAGAGTTTGTAATTACAAGTAAACAAATTGTTGTTACAAAAACACGAGTCTTATAACATTCTCAGGTGAAAAGAAATTTTTTTCTACAAAAGATAGATTTAATTTTTAGTCACACGCGATCGCTCAATTTTTTTGTTTTGTTTCATGAGCAATTTGACATTGCATTCCATATCACCCGAAAAAAATTTACAAGAATCTGTTCAATATATGCGTCCATGCTTAAAATGTTCTTTAACGAATTACTAAGTCCCAATTCACACATCAGGTTTACTTGATAAGTTTTTCTTCAACTTTGTTTTGAACCTGGATTTAACTTCGTGCACGAAAATTTTGTGTAATAAATTTTCATTTTCTTTGCCTTGAACTTTATACAAGAAAGGTCATATTACTATTCTGCAGTGCAGTTGAAATATACTGTTTTCAGTTGAACTATAATTAACAGATGGTAGAGCTTGTACCTCTTGTTCTTGAAAAAAAGGTGAAATGAAGAGCAATTTCTTAATTTTCTTAAGACGAAAAAGGAATCGCATGCATGTACACTCGTTCTTAATATTGGGAGGTTATTATGTAATTCGATTCGCAAAATGCAAAAGCATACATTGTCCCTGTGTTAACTTAAAAAATTTAATATTAAGAAAATATTGAGAATATCCATTAGTTATTGTATTGCACTGCATATCCTTTTTATTTCATAATTATGCAAAAAAAAAAGAAACATTTTTTGTTAAAGAAAATCACTTCAACCAACACAAAATCATATTATTTACAGCTGCACCGAGGCGTTATGTATTGGTTAATGGCCGAAAAGATTATATAAAACAATTTTGAGTTAACACAGTGTTATTGGACGAATGCGATATGTATTAACTGTAAATGTTAAGTGGTTAAATTTCGATCACGGGGCAGACCAAGTTTAAAAAATAGTTCAGTAGGTGTAGAGTTGACACGATCGATCTACGTTGCAGCTCCATATCAATACTAACTGTTTCTAAGAGTCGTACTCTGATTCATTTCTTTGCAGGTAGTCACAAATCGGCAGCCATTATTAGTTTCATTTTTTTATAAAATCACAAACTACTTTATTTTGCGTCTTTCTTATCAAAACTTTCAGTTCAATCGCTCAAAGTTTCTAAAATAATCTTATTTTCTAAATCGTTTGCTTTCATATACATATTTATATGCTAAATAAATGACTTGAATGTTTTTTAAAAATGTATTGAACATTTTTTTAATAAAATTTATGACACATACATACGTATATTTATAACTCACATGGAGTACATATTATTATTATTATTCTTTGATTTGCTTTATATTTATGTGTTCCTATAGATAACTAAATAATTATTATATTAGTCTCTTCACTGTTTTTGTGTGTTGGTTCTTTGTCTAAATATTAGTTTTTGTTCTTGGAAAGTTGATTTGTTTTTCGTTTAATCTAATTCCTTAATTACTGATTACGTACTAATTTTATCTCATAGCTATAGATTTATTTTAATTGTATTTTTGTTTGTTTGTCTTACGTTTCCTAAGGCTAATTGAATTTATAGGTATACTGATATCTAAGAGAATTTTCGCGAAAATTGTCTGCATCAGAATCTTCATCGCTGGAGGAAGGCGGTGTCTCTAGCATGGGCATGGATAAATCTAAATACTCTTCATTTGAGGTGGTACTTGTCAGTTGTAAGATTTTGTCAAGATTTTCCACAATTTCGCTAAATGTGGGTCTAGCGGTAGAATCGAAATGCCAACACTGGCGCATTAGCATGTAAATATTTAATGAGCAACGTGGTGGCTTTTCCATGCGTTGACCTGTTATTAAGTAACTGTAGAGTTCTTCGGCAGACATTATATTCGGGTAGGGTTGCTCGCCATACGTCATTATTTCCCATAGCAGGACACCGTAGGACCAAACATCTGATTGGGAATCATAGAATTTTTCCTGCAACGATTCGGGTGCCATCCATTTGATGGGCAAACGACCGTTAGTATTCTTGCGATAATAGTCGGTGTCTTGAATGTCACGTGCCAGGCCAAAATCAGCTATTTTCATAACGTAGTCGTCACTAACGAGTACATTTCGAGCAGCTAAGTCCCGGTGAATGCACTGTAATTAGTTTTAGTTAAGAATTTAATGGAAAAGGGATGTTTGAAGACGGTCTTGATTTCATATTAATTGCGGGTTTCTTTGAATAGATATTGTAAAATACACTTTTTTCCAAATTTACTTCCTTTTGAAGTACTTCTTTTAAAATAAACTTTTTTAATACACATTTTTTTCGTTTCATTAAAAGTACTTTTACTTTCAACATATTTTGATCACAACGAATAAGATATATTTTTCCCACGTTAAGAGATGTTTTTGCAAGCATTTTGTAGTTAAAAAAATGTTTAATGGTTCTAATTCTTTAAGCTTTTGTGAGTTTCTTTTAAAAGTAGTTTTTAAAATACTTTCTTTGAAGTAACAATTTAACAAGTAATTCTTTGCTTCTGCACTATCAGAACGTGATTAACAAAATTGATGTCGTAAACTTTAAATTTTTTTAAAATGTTGCACTTTAGAAAAATCCTTTTTTCATATCCCACTTAAAAATTTTACATATTTCATAACGCTTTTTTTGCACTTCAATAAAAAATCAAGCTCGTCTCATAAATATATCATTATGATTGCCACTTACCCTTCTTGAGGCCAAATACTCCATGCCTCTGGCAATTTGAAAGGCGAACGATATTAAATGCTTTTCTGTCAAATGTGTTTTGTCGTCCATGTATTCGCTATTCCTTTTCAGACTGCAGCTACCCCAACCTGATAATGGACGATTCTTTTTCAAAAAGTCTTTTAAATTGCCATGAGGGGCGAACTCCACTATCACCCACAAGGGGCCATTTTGACTGCAGCAACCCAATAGATTAATTATATTTATATGTTTACCAATCATTTTCATAACTTCCATTTCACGCACTAGACTCGCCATGTCAGCATCGGTATGTTCCTCTTTGACCATTTTGACAGCCACGATGGTGGTGGCAACACCGTTCGAGGATACACGGGGCAAACCACTACCTTGAGCCATTACCACGCGGCCAAATGCGCCCTCTCCTAAAGTGGAACCAAGCGATAGTTGACTACGTGCTATTTCCCAGTTCGAATCTAGTGGAAACTCATATTCATTAAAACCTTGCGAAGGATCTGAGTTTGAAGAAGTCGTAAAAGTGGTGCGCTGTTTTTCAATTTTTATAACAGGCATTTGAAGGTCACACGAACTCCCCTCGGATGGAGGAGGCTTGTATATAATAACTTTTTTCGTCCACTGATGCACGGTCTCTATACGCTGCTTAAGCAGCTTCTCATGTTTCAAATTACGCATGACATAAATAACAAATATGGTGCCCAGAAGAAAAAGTAACACTACCACTATGGCAACCGCGGTTATGGTAACAGGATGACTACGCTGCAAGACATCTCTTTGTGGCAATTTGTCTACCACCTTCAGATAAGCACTCGCCACAGTTTGCCCCAAGGAACTGGCAGCCACACAGGTATACCAACCCTCATCTTCATGGCGGACCTTGGTGAAATTCAATATATTCGGCTTGTCCTGATCACGTTCCAAAATAACCACATCATTTGACAACAGTCTTTGATCATTTGAAAAATTCGGCACTACCTTTTCCAATCTGTCTATGGACTCATTCCTTTTGGTGTACTTAAGCCACACGATGTACGGCTCCAAATCAGAAACCACTCTGCACTCTAAATAAGTACTGCTGTTGGTTAGAACGGTTTGATTTTGTGGAAACTTATCGCTGATAATGGGACGGGAACGCAGACGATCGGATACGGTGACTTTCGTGGAATGTTCTATGCACCCTAAAGAATTGCACACCGTACATTTATAGACGCCCGAATCTTTGGTAATGGCATCATCCATTTGTATGGACCATTTTTTATAGGTTACCTTGCCTATATGTCTTTCTATTTCGGTGTTATTGCGGGTCCAGGTAATATTGGGTGTAGGATGGCCGTTGGCAGGACACACTAATTGTATAGAGCTTCCCGAAGGCTTGTGCATGTGATCTACTAGTTTATTAAGATTCTTAAATTGCGGAGGTTTTTCCTCCTCGACATCACTATTTCTGCTATCCGTATCATGATCAGAGGACTCATCGTTATCAGTTTGTTCCAGATTAAAGGTGTTAAACTCTATGGAGGGTACTGTGACGGCTAAGCTTTTTATAACTTCTTCTGGCTCGAGAGTATCATTAAGAAATGTCTCTTCATTTAAAACAGAGAGATAAAAACTGGCCACTGCCTCTCCTAAACTATTGGCTGCTATACAAGAATACCATCCTTGGTCAGCGTCCTGCACACTGCCCAATCTCAGAATATAAGGCTCATCTAAACGGGTAAGCAGCTTCAATGCATTAGGATTTTGGGCAGATTCAAAGGTCTGATCTCCAGTAAAATTTAAAAAGTCCGTGTGATAATACCACACAATATGTGGCTCCAGGGCCGATATAACATCACATTCAAATTTAACATTTTCATCAGCCATCACCGTTTGATTCGCTATCGATCCTTCACGAATAATAGGAGGAGAGCTTTCTCTTTCTAACACATTTAAGACAGAAGAGCGATGAATGCAACTGTATGTGTTGCATATGGTACAGGCATATTCGCCGGAGTCTTGACTTAGCAAGTCTTGCACTAAAATTGTCCATTTTTTAATTTTATATTTAGCAGAATTAATATCCAGTGAACGATTATTAAAAGTCCAAGATATATTCGTGGCTGTTTGCGAATATCCATAACAATTGAAAATGGCACTGCCGCCCGCATATTTTTGTGTGGTATTGTAGAGCTGATTAAATTTAAATTTCGGTGGATCATAAATATTTTCCTGCAGATTATCCACTTCTGCATTTGGCAGGATAACAGCAACTTCTTTGGGTAAGATGTTTGAAGTTTTATTCTTATTGAAATCTTCTTTGAGCAGCTGGACATTTATTTCCGATAATTTGCACATATTTTCTTTGGTAAAATTATTGCATACATTTAGGCTGACATTAGCCCATTTGAAATTATGAAAATGTTTGTTTGGTAATTGCGAGAGGCAGCTGTAAATGCCCTCTTTTTCGAAAGAAAATGATTTAATTTTGAATGAACGATTGGTATGCAAATATTGTTCATTGTGGTACCAAATTGGTTGGTCAAAGGGACATATGATGTCCAAATATTCACCCTGCCTTACGTTAACGCTTTGTAATATATCGGCTTTTAAAATAATTTCCTGGAAATTTTCTGCTGGCAAAATACTTTTGCAGAGGCCACATTTAAGCAGAGGAAATAGCAAAAGTATTTGCATAAAATTATATTTTCTTCTAGTCCTTTTTATATCCATTTCTTGCCTTTCGTTACTAGATCTTTCGGTAGGTGTTTTCTTTTTGTTCTTTTAATTTAAAGCATAAAATTGTTGTTTTTAAATTGTTTTTGCTTTTTCCAGCAGCTACAACATGTAGAAGTTTAAATTAATTCATGGTTAAAATGACGACATTTTTCATTTTCAACAAGGTTTCAAGCTGTTTCTCTATTAGATTTGTTGCTTATTTATTTATTTATTTTAATTCAATTTTCGTTGCGTTGTTGGCTGCTCAATCGATTATTTATGTAGAAAATAGTATGTGATTTGCCTTCATAATGAGCTTTGTGAACGATTACGATTCCAAACGTAGTTTAAAATTTAATACGTTCCTGAGTTGTATGTAGTAGATTGAATATTGAGTACGACCCCAAGTTGCGCTCAATATAAAATTCAACTCAAACTTTTGAGAATGTCTTTTATGACTTTATTTCAATTAAAATCTTATTCTATTCATTATTTTAGTTTTATTATTTGTAATCCTTTTTTAGTTTGACTTTCTATTGTTCGTTTGACTTTTTTCATAAAATTATTTTAATAAATCCTCTTTTATTTTTCAATTAACAGATTTCATTTTAAAATATTTGCCAAATATCACGTTCCTCGCTTTTATGGTCCGTTAATGCCACACTTAATATTTTATTAATGTTTTATCGAGCATTTCAATGCTTAAGTGCAGAATTTTTGTTTAAACCTCTTCGCTCTCAAATTGCCAAATACGGTTTCAAGACTCCTTCTCTTACGTTTCCAAGCTTAATTTTTTTCTTTGCATTTACTTCCGTTTTACGTACACTCACACACACACACACGCAAACATACTCGTTTGCACTATAAAAACCAAAAAGGCTTAATTACAATAATTAAATAAATATTAACGATCAATACCGTCTTAACCAAGAGCTCAACTGCGACTAACGAGTTAAACATATTCAAAACTTTAGCTTCCCCGGGTTTTAAGTGAAAAAAAATTTAACGAACAAAGGCACAACAAATGTCAAAATACACACACTAACGTACACACACAATAAAAAATGTCTTGGGAAAAAAGCACTTGTCATTTCGAACGCAACGTCATGGACGGATCATCACCAGTTAAATGAACACACATACTCTTACATACAAAAACTAAGTATTTTCTTCAGTGCTAACGAAGAAACAATAACTCTCAGCCAATAAGAATAATAAGAAGTAGTTTCTGCTAGATATGGCAGGAATATAAATATTAATCCTTGTTACTCCTTCTTCCTTAACATTTTATCTGCGTAGAATAAATACTTATTCTTAAGATATGAAGACGTATTTGAGTTTTGCATGCTACACAGGAAAACGTTCCCGCATCTCCTTTGAATGATAACTGGTTGTACAGTGGAGGCTTAAGCAATTGGTACAGATAAAAATTGTAATAATTATACACTTGGATATAAGCATTCTTTAAGTCAGCTATCAACGTTCTATATAGAATTAAGCTTTGAGTCTTTATGACGAGTCTCACTGACGAGTGCTACAAAGCCAGGATAAAGTTCTTCGTAATGTCGGAATTATAGAAGCGGGAAGAGGAGGCATTTCCTGGTCGCGTATTCTACTGTTTTAGAGATTTTCGACATGGCCCGATTTAACCATCACAGAATTCTTTCATTGTAGCCACTTTAAGCTGCGTGTTTATAACAATAACTAGTCCCAATCACAGCTCTTAAACATAATATTCGGCAGTAATACGATCATTCTGACCGCACCGGATATCTTGCGGAAAGTCATAGAAAAAGTCATGTGTGCGATAAAACAGATATACTTATTTATAAGTATATACTTATTTATAAGTAAGTCACCTTAATCATACACAAATCGTTAACTTCTATTAAGTTTTGGCACAAATATATAAATTGCAGCAACTCAATATCTTTGGTGTCATGTAGAAGGGCCCTAATTCACATAATTGGAACTATACAGGAAAAGATAATGGCATAACACAATGGCTTGTAAAGCCTTTCTTTTTAATGATATTTTATTAAATTTTGGTGACGTTATGAAATAAATGCGAGTTAGAGCCTTTCTACCAACGATATATACATTTTAATATCAGTGTAGAAGCATATTTTCCTTAAATGTTATCTGAACCAAATATATCACACTTTGAAAATGCTTGACTAAAGTCAAAGATTATGTATATAGTGTATATTCTTTGCTAAAACAAACTGCTCAATCGTTTATCTCCTAAGGATTAAATACATTACTTTGTAGTAGAAATATTTGGAGATCTATTATTTCAAACTCATACTGTATTTGTTTGCCTACTCTTTTATCTATTTCATACTAAGAACTAACGAATATAACGAAATCTGAGTAGAATCAAAGACTAGCAATTCTTTTGTGAATGTATGTGTCGTTATTTATGTATTCCTGGTTTTAGTACTGGATACATTTTATGAATTTTTATTAATTCATAAAAAATAACAAATACAACAAAAGGCAATACAGTAAACAATATCCACAATAGCACTCGTATCTAACACAAAATATAAATTGTTATTTACTTTTCACAGATTTGTTTTCATAATTTATGCACAATTTGTTTTAAATGTTTGTTGTAGCTGTTGTTTGCAGAAAACAAATACCTGCAACCACAAAAAATCAGATACTCTTTCACACAATTCAACATATGCAATAAAAATCTATTGCACCAGGTATATACAGTTTTTTTCAGTTCTTCGGCGATCTTTTAGTTTTAGTTTCTGTTTTGGTATTGAATTTTCTTTACTCTTAGTTCTTTTTGTTCTTGTTTGGTTTTTGTTTTTTTTTTAGAATATTCTTGTAGTTGTTGGGTGTTATTATAAAAGCGTTCATTGAATATCAATAAGAAATATCCGTTACGTGACTTATTTCTTCCTTTGCTTTTAACCAACCCACTAAAAACCAACACCTTAACACGCAGCCAAGTTCGCATTTGAGGTTTTGAGTTCTAATCCGAATTAGAGAGTCGAGATAAAGAATAGAGTGTTATTGTGTTACTGCAGCACTCTCGTACAGTATTCTATTAGTCTACATACCCGCATTATTATATTTTTCTTTACAACACCAACAACAGCACAAACTATTTAACAGCGTTAAAAGGATTTTGTTAAAAAAAAGTATTGTATTGTAATCTTGTATGTACTTGTATCCCAAATAAATGTTTATCATCACAATGCTCAACAAAACCAATGATTGTTTTGATTTTGCTCCTGTACAAAACGAAAAGAACTCAAATGATATTGTGTCTAAATTATTTTAAAACATTCTGGACACGTACAAATTCGAATAATTTTATGATAGTTTACATAGTTTCATCTCTTTTTTCTTCTCTCTATTTCTTTAAAACAATCCAGAAACAAATGTTACTTTGTTGGACATTTAGGATTTTAGTATGCATTTTATAACTTCCATATTATAAAATAATTTTCTTGTAAAACCATAAAATGGTGATGGATATCGGAGATGTAAATTGAAATGCATTATTTCTATGAGCGGCGGGTTTGCGAGTGAGAAATAAGAAAACATAAAAAATTCACTTACCTCATGACCATAATCAGCAATGGCTTCCTTTACAGCCAACATATTAGCCGAAGTTAAAATACTTTGTATATCAGCTCCCGTGTAGTTTTGTGTCTTTTCGGCAAAATAATCAAAATCAACAGACTCATCTAGCATCATTGTGCTTGCATGAGTTTCGAATATAGCCAAACGGGCTGCAGCATCTGGTAGAGAACATTCTACTAAACGATCTATACGACCTGAACGTAGTAGGGCAGGATCTAATAGCTCTGGTCTAGAAGTGGCCGCTATAACGGTAACACCTTGCAAACCTTCCACACCATCTAGCTCAGTTAACAGCTGATTAACCACACGATCTGTTACGCCTGTGGAATCATGGCCACGTTTAGGCGCTAAACTGTCAAACTCGTCAAAGAACAAAACACAAGGCTTAGCACTGCGAGACCTTTAATGAAAACGAGAGTAAAGATGCAAATAATTAACTATTTTTACTAAATCTACGAAATATTAGATTTAATTCAAACTACTAGTTACTTAAAATATACCGTTTTCGAAAGCTGCAGGAGTACCCTGTATTTCTGTAAATCGAATCAATTTAGAACAACTCTATCTAGAAATTTTTAATTCACTCACTTATACTAACATTTAAAATAAGTGATTTTATTGTGGTATGTATTGATTTCTTTTCTAGAAAATAATGCTATATTTTTACATTTCTTAACAGAAAATGGCAACATGCTGTCATTTGAAAATAAATAGTTTATTAGAATTTAATTCCTTACTAAAAGCAATTTCTGTTTAAAAAAGTCTTAAAACTGCCACTTTTTAGAAAAGAATTTAAAAAAATTATACATATTTTTCACAAAAGTAAACACATTTACTTTTCTCCTGATAAGAGGTACACAGTGAGCAATTTCGGAAAAAGGAATGGAAACAACTTTCTACCTTCATACAGCATTTAAAGAGGTGGTGTTAAGTTAAAATATAGATTATATAGATATAGACCCATGAAATCCCAAAATGGATCACATCATTCAAGACTCTGCCAAGCTGACAGCTTTGGTCTGATAAGAATTATTTTTACCCGTAACAAACAACAAACAATGTTTAATAAATTAAATGAGACAAGAAACATATAAAACTAATTACACTAATACACACTAATACACACATATATACATATAATTTTTAAATTTGAATAATTCTTTAGCAAGAACTTACCGATTAAATAAATTTCGCACATTTTCTTCACTTTGACCAATATATTTAGCCAAAAGTTCTGGCCCTTTCACAGATATTGTTCTCAGATTCCATGAGTTGGCCAGTTTTGAAACCAAGAAAGTTTTCCCAGTACCAGGTGGCCCATAAAGTAAGACTCCAGCTTGATTGCGCAAAGGAGAATCATTGAATATAGTGGGGTACTAGACAATGATATCGTATAATACACACAAGTAAATTAGCAGGAAGCAGTCAGTAAAACATCAAAGTATTTATTAAAAAGAAGTGTCGTGAGGCAAGAACAAAATAAAAAGCAGTAAAAAGAGTTTTTTTAGAATTATATTGCTTGGTTATATTTTTCTATTTGGCATATTTTTAGATTTAAGGTCATTATTTAATTAGCTAAATATTTAAATACTTTTTATCAATTTAATGAAACCCTACAGACGGAATTCTTACGAAACTTTACCTTAATTAACTATCCGTTATATGACGGTCATGTCAGTTGTAATGTGGGCAGTATTACACCCATGCTAAGTAAATATTTCAACTATTTCTACTGAAGCAATTCTTATGGAATTCGGTGCACACATTAAATTACTTAACTAAACCATGTTTGGATTATATAGTTTGGGAGAGAGAAAAATATAATGTAAATATTAGCTTCCAGAAATCTCTGCTGGATCGGTTGCTATTGAATATTACACAAATATTGAATTTTCGCGATAATACCTATTTTTTAACAACTTCTTATAAAGTGGCATTATGGATCAAGCTCCATCGAAAAAAATGTCTGTTATATACATAAGTGGGATGTGCCAAGGCCCATACAAAGTATATATTATCTTGAGTTCCCATGAAATTTTTTTTTTTTAATTAAAAAAAGTGAGCCAAGGTCAGCAGAATTTTTTTAGTTTATTATTCCAAACAAATTACCACGAAACTTTGTACGTACTTTAACTACACAACTTTAAAATTCGTTTTTAGCTGCTTATCGTTCTCTAATGTAGAGAAATATTTTTTAACGATTCCAACATATTTTACAAAAATATATCTTGTCACCTATATTTAATGCAATAAAATCAGAATTACGATTTTACCAGCAAATTGTTATTAAGAGTTCTACTATGTTTTAAATTTCTCCTGTAATGTTATATTTGGTAAGACCTTTCTAGGTGGGATCAACTATTTCTTAATATAAACATTATTTTTCTATTAGGAAATTAATTATATTGATAAGAAGAGAGAGACATACACAAAAATTTGCAGGAGCTAAAAAAATTAGGAGACAAACATATTTACAGGATTATTACTATAGCACGTAGTAATCAAATAATTAGCTAGATTAAACGTGTGATCTGCCATGCATATTAGATAATGATTAAAATTGCAATTTCGATTTAAACTCTTCAATGACACTCACCTTTGATGGCCACATAAGAACTTCTTCTAGTACTGAAACAACTGGTTCCAAGCCAGGAATTTCGTCCACTTGTAAACAGTCATAGCCGCAATCTGAATTGCCATTGCGCTGATGACTTTCGATTCCTTGTAAGCAGTATGAGTTTGTATTTTCCAAAGAATTCTTTAAGTGTTCATTTGTGAGAAACGGATGTTGTTTGCCTTAAATAAAAATTTTTAATATGTGTACATTCGAGTCTAATATCTAAAACTTACTTATGCGGTACGCATAAAATATAGCTCTTTCAACAAACTGTACCAAGTCTCCTTTGTTATATCCCTCGGTAAGAAGAGCATATCTGTCTAAGTCCAGTTTTTCCGACTCAATATGAGCGCATAGATCTTTCAAGACTAATGCTCTATCACATCGTTCTAAATTCGGTAATCTTTTTATGGTTTGAAACAAATGTCTACCACGTGGTGAATATAAACGCTTGTTTAGCGATTGCAGGTCATTAGCAGTGGCTATAACAGCTATTGGGTGATTACTAGTATATTGAACAATGAGCTGATGGACAATATCGGCAATACGATTGTAATATTCACCATCCGGAGTGGCTTGATCAGTAGTGGCATGAGCTAACACATCTAGATTTTCTAAGACCACTACAGCGGGAGCATTTTGTAAACAGGTTGTAAAAAGATTCCGTAAATCTTTTTGTATAGATTCAGCCTTACAATAAAAAAAAGTAATTTCATTTTAGTTTAGTAAAAAATAAATTGTAATAATTCCTACTTTGCGCCCTTTACTACGTGTGCAATAAAATAAGTCGAAATAACAATAGTAAGGCTTTCTTATCAGTTCATCCAGAATACGTTCAACCACAACACTTTTTCCCGTACCTGAAGCACCTGTGATTTAAAAATAAACATATCTAATTTATATGCAACACTTTACTTGTTTTAAGTTTTACCCGTTATTAGAATATTTCCCTGCCGCAAGACACCATTTTTGGCATCTACGCACAAATTACTTTTCAATTCTGTTGTCAACTTCTCAACGGTTTTGTCAAATTGTGGCAGTTTAATTAAGTCTTTAACAGTAAGCGGCGAGCTAATGTCTGCCGCTACATCGATAATATCATCGACTTTACGCACTAAATCGGCTGCATATATTTTACTCTCTTTCAGAAATTGTGAGTCAATGGCACAATACCTAAAGTGTTCTGGCAAAATGCCTACACTAACAACAAGGTCTTCTTCTAGTCGTACTACTTCATTTTGATTGAGCAGCATAGATGATTGTTGAGTCTTTCCAATTACATAACGCTTAAAAGCATTCTCTACTACTTTATAATGTGTCTTTTTATTAGCAAACAATTCAATTTTCTCCACAAAATTAACCACATTCGGCTTGGGCTTAAGCAAGACCTTTTCCAATTCTTTCAGATCTAAAATCTTCATCAAACTCACATTCATCTCTATTGTAGGATGTATGGTTTGTGCTATTTCGGTACTAGTTACTAAGCGTACTTTAACATAATATTCCTTTTCATTCATGGTTTTGAGACTGTAAAAGGTGTTGATATCCATATGACTAGGCCAATTACTCTTATTTACAAATACATCCGATATTTGATAATTATTTTGCCATACACCTGATATGACACGAAATTCTATGAATTTGGAAAGTTCGCGGGTTAAATCACGTTTCAAGCGATCCATTTTATCACGTCTATTTGTTTTGGCTAAACTGAGAGAGCGTTGTATACTCTTTATATTGCCGGCAGTCGTGGAACGCTTAATACGTTGTGTATGAGAGTCTTCGTCTAGTACACCAAGTTGAGCCAAAGTGTTGCTACGAAAAAGTTTATCATTTTTTTCTGTTCCACCATCATGGTCATTGCCATTGCTAATGCCTTTATACAGATTAGGAGCAATAACCAATTCTGTATTGTGATCTATGCGTCCATAGCTATAGCTAGGTTTGATGCGGTCTAAAAGAATTTTGAATTTTTATTTCAAGTATAGAAGTATGTATTCATATTTAAGTCCATCAAACTTACCCACAGTTAAAGCCACCTGCATAGATTTATTTATCCATATTATAAGCATTTGATTGGAGTTGATAATGCGTGTTTGATCTAAGACGCTTTCCGATATTTTCTCACTACTCAGCTCCTTTAAATAATTTTTTATTAAATGAAAAGTAGATTTTTTTGTATAGAAATACTTACTATAATTTCCCAATCTTTAGCTGATACCGGTGTAACAAATACATTTTTCAAAAGAGGCGCATCTGCCACCAAAGTACATTTGACCATGTCATTTTCATTCAGTCCTAAAAGTATTTATTTAAAAGAGTTATACGGCCAATTAAAAAGATCTGATATTTTATTTTTGAATACTTGATTTTTCAAGATTTAAGGCAATACTGAATACAATATGATAATTTAAAATAATGTTTGATTTATGATTGCGTTTGTAAGCATGATATTACTTACATATATTATAATATCTTAAATTATCAATATCTATTCAATAAGATCTTAAAAATTTTATATTCCAGCATTGAAATACTTTAACGATAGAAGACTAATATGATGAGAGTAGATAGTCCATCGTTTACGACTAAGATTTATAAATGATGAATATTAAAAATTATTGGATGTTATACTTATACAAAATATATTGAAAATAAAAATTTTTTATCTTGTATAATAAAATTAACAAAAAATATTTTACAATAACATTTCTTCGTTTGCTACAGGTCAAGTATGGCTTTATACTGCATTTCATTGGCTCTTACACCAAATCATCACCTTAATCACTAACTTTCAAAAATCAGTTGAGAATTACAAAGTAAAAGCTTAGAAGGCTATAAGAAGCAAGGCAGAGTTACCAGGTTATTTGAAAGATCCCAGATAAATAGTTTTTAAACACTTTTGAATTCTTATGTGTAGTTTTAGTTCTATTAAAGTTGAAAAGAAGTTTTTTATAAAGTATACAAAATATAATCGAATCACATACAAATATATTTTATTTGCGGCTCCGATAGTAGTTTTTTATTCTAAAAATATCCAGAACAAAGTAACTTCGCTTTAGTAGTGCTAAATTCAATAAAAGATTTATGCGTTAGCGTAGCGTTATTTACAGTAGATATCGAACCAAAAATATACTTTCAAGGTACTGTATATATGTACCCAAATTTTAGCGAAACGCTCAACTGTCTGGTTGACGTTGGTTTGTTAATTCTACCACTTTTTCCATTTTTATGTACTCCAATGACTTTTCAATTATTTTTTAATTTCCTTGAAGTGTGTACGAATTTAAATACTTGAGGTTTTTGTAGTATATGCTAATATCGTAGTACATATTTATTTACCTTCGCAAGTCACCCAGATATTGAATCAGGACTATATGCATTTTGTACAACATGTTTAGGACTACAAATATAAATTATGCTTATCATATTTAAAATCTATTAATAATTTGATATTTAAACCAGCATTTTCCTACGTATGTATAGTCGTAAATAATTTTTTAAATTATTCAATTTCGTTTCTTTCATTGAACTAAAAGCAAAACCGTAAATAATGCTGTTTTTGGCGCATTGCACGGAAATAAGTTTATTCTCCGCAATGCAACAAGTAGGTTTATCATTAATATTGAATGTACCCATTGATAAACCACCTGGTCACCCTAATTGTACATGCCGTTGAAGCAGCGTAGCTGTGAATGTGTGTGCATTATTTTCCTCTGCCAAAATATCATTATCTTATAGTAAATTTGATACTCACCTATCTCCTTAGCCACCCGGGCATTGATTGCAATTTCAGTCTCTTTGACGGCGCCAGAATTTGGAGCCCAGGAAGCATAGTGTATATGGGCATTATATTGAAGACTAAGACAACCCGTATCCTAAATAGCAAAGTGAAGAAAAATGTACATTAACACAGTGATCTTGGTTTGTGTTTTATCACAGATAGTCTAGTCTCGCTAATAGTATGGCACAGAATATGAAAAGGTTAAATTCCAACTTAAGACACTCACATATGTGGACACGACTTTGAAATAATTTTCGGGCAGCACAACAAAATTATTTTTAACCGGACGATATACTATCTTAAAAGTGCGTTTAAACATTCTACCGTGATATGCGACGTTAATTACTTATGTATTCATTTATGTAGGAAGCCTTTTCTATTTTATTTATAGGTACCACATATGCACAAGTATATTTAACACTTTGATCTGCTACTTCTCTTTTGCCTTTAAACTTGAAATCCCAATAGATTTTTTATTTATACATTATTTCTATTACATTTGTACGAAGAGAAGATATTTTGCGTGTTTTATCAACAATTTCTGTAGTTTCAATGCAATCTATTCGACTTTCTAACGCAAACTATTTATTTATGCATGTGAACTTTAGAGTGAAACTATTTAATTAAACTCTCATCAGCTGTAAGTAACAGGGTGATATATATATACATATATATATTTTATATTTGTTTGGGCATTGATTAGAAACGTTACCCACGAAAAATTCAAAACCATATTAAATTTAATGACATTTCTTTTCATATATATATATATATATATATATATATATATATATATATATATACTTATGCAGCAGCAAAATAATCAGTTTTATTACTATCGGCTTTACATGCTTATTACATTTGATATATTGTAGTATATATGTACATATATTTCGATGTATATATGTATGTACACCCAACATGTAACAGATCTTGAACAACATGTTTGCAGCAACTAAGCAAAATGGGAGCTGTTTTTAATATTTTATTAACACACCAATATTTCAATTCGATCGCGTTTAAATCGATCGATTTCTACCACAAACCTGAATCAATTAAAAAAAACGCACAATTGTCATGAAATTTGCTTTGTAATATCTTTATTTAAAAATACAATATGAATCATTCGAAACTATTTCGTATAAACAATTATTAACTAAAAACAATAGTTTTATAATAAAATCATAGGACATAAGAAACCAAAAAATAATTTTTCGGGTTATTTATGAAATTTATAATTTGTTTTGGGTCTTAAGAGAAGAACTTAAACGAAATATCTAGTTATCTCTTTTTAATTACAAAAATTTTAACTTGATCTATAATTTAAAATTCATGATTTATAAAAGACACATAAAAAATTTGTGCATAAAATACTTATGTCATTAAAAAACAATTTAAATTAAAATGTATAATAGAAGAGCGAGTAATTAAAATATATATACAAATTATATTTAAAATATATAATAAAAAAAAACAAAAGCATACAAAAAGATATAAACTATAAATTATGTGCTGAAATATAATCAGGACACTTCACAAAGTATTCCTTGAAATAAAAATACTCAAATTACTGAATTTTTGTTTATCGGACAACCAGATTTGTGTAATAAATATTGCTGTAATAAAACTAATAATGCCATTGTTAAAAAATAACTTGACTTGTGTAAAAGATTATTACATATTTTGCAAAGTTTCTAGTTATAAAAAGGTAAAAATTCTAAGCTTTGTTATTTGTATCAAAATTAAAACTATATTTTATAAGTTTAAAAATATTTGTATATTCTGTTGTATGTTTAAATAGTCTAATTTATTCGACTTTTGTTTCAATGTTTGTTTAATATTACCTGCGCCTGGGAAGCGATATTTCGCCACTTCTTTTTGTGGTTTCTTCAGAGAAATGATATTATGTTTTAATTATTAATATATAATTTAATTTCGCTTCTGAAGCTATAAAAAGAAGTGATGACATATTGATTATTGATATAACTATTAATTTGTATTAAATAACTGGCATTCTCTCCGATTTGGATAATATTAAATAAATGTATTGTGTATTAATAATTGTTATTGCATAGCAGTTATTTTTTTTTTATTGCTATTCAATAACTATTAAATTATTAGTTTAGATCCATTATTTTAATAATTGGGAATGTTCGTATATATTTATGCATATATATAAAAAATACGCGGTATAAAAATTTAAATGCAATATTATTAATAATAATTTTTTAGTATTAGGCCTAAAAATTGTAATTTTTTTTATATCGATACAGCGTATTCGATTACTACAGCTAAATGTAAACTACTTATATGAAATAAATTGAAATAAACGATCACGTCCCTCTGACCAATTGATTTACACATCAAGCTCTTCCAGTGTACGCGACAGACGATTGTTATCTATGCGCCTGCGTTGACTACGTCTGACGGCATCGGCTCGTCTATAAGGTTCACTTTTCAAGCCCAACAATATATCCTCTAAAGCTCCATTGTATACTTCATCTTGTTGCAATAATTTTTTCTCTCTTACCGAATTGGTCTTGCACTTCAATTCATTTATAACCGCTTCCTGTAAGGAGATTCCCCCAGCGGGCAACTTGTTTTTGTTAAAGATGTTTTAAGTGTTTATTTTCCGAGGCAACAAAACAACATTAACAAACAAATAGAAAGAAAAGCATACAAATTAAGTAAAAGGAAATTAGATTAGAAAAGTAAAGTTCGAAAGCGCCAACACATACTACTAAAAAAGCTGCATACAAATAATTGTAAATTTATTTATTAACTTTTATTTTATTTGTTTATTTACTATTTTTTTATTTATTTACAAAGGTTTTTATTTTAAGAGCAGTGTTAGATATAGCATGAGAGTGAGTAAGAGAGAATTTTATTTTGTAGTCGTTGCATGACTGTGGAAATGTTAATGACATTAATTAATGGAAAAACCAAAAACAATAATATTAAAGTGGTTAATTATAATTGTTAAAACACAAATTAAACAATAACAACACAATACGATTTTAGCGTTTTTAAGCTACAACTCTATGTATATAAATAAGAGACTTTTCGAAACGAAAGATAGCAAATTTGTTTGGCTGTCTGTAATTAATCTCTTTCAGATAATGTATGTGCAGGTATAGAACCATTAAGTGCTTATTCCACGACATCACTAGATATTGTTCTGTTGAACAAAAAGGAAATTTTTAGAATTTGTGTTTATTTTATATGTAATAATCCGACTAAACGATATAGAGTGACATAATGGGTTAATTAGAAAGCTGATTTTCGAAAGCACTTTTTATCTCTTGCTTCTAGCGTTTACATATTATTGAGATCGCCACGGCTGTTTCAAAGCAGCAAAATGTAAGTAGCAGCATTAATAAACAATTTATTTCTCACACAGCACAGACTATATCGCATTCAGAAATAGATAATCGAATTTTCGCTTTATCGAAATATGTTAGGTTGGTTTATATTTCATGGAACCCCAATTAATATAATTTATGCTCATATTCAACAATACTTTTTTATTTCCTTCTAATCAAAGAATAATTTTATAAAAATGCCTTAAAGCAAATGTATTTGAAGAAGAGAAAGTGCTACAAATATACTTGTTCGCTCATTATCCTATTAATAATTATGTACTAGTTTTATAGCAGGAAATCATATATTCAATTGATTGGAAACTAAACGAGCATGTGTTATCTTAGTTAAATTTGTAGTATTGCGGAATCCTACTATTAAATTTTTTTAAATAATAACATTTTTAGTGCTTTTCCATCTATATACGTGTATGTTTCGAAACGTTGATAAAATTTGTTCCAAATTATTCTTTTAAGATCTCTAAACACTATTAGCAAAAATATTAAATGTAAAGATATGTATTTCATAAAATATTTATAAGTGGACAGTTTTTGTAAAATGTTGATTGAACAATGTTCAGTGCAAAACTATATTAAGTTTTGTTCAAAATTTGTAAGCGAAATGTTTGTTAGCGAAAATTATGCGAAATAGTAAAATAAAACAAATAAAATGTCTTTCTTTCGTGAATAAAAAATCTCTCTTGTCTACTACAAAGCCTTAATAAAAATCATTAGCTACTACGTTATAAGGATGTTGCACTTACATGGTCATATTACACAGGATAACGGTTACGATTCCTTTGCAAAAACGTTCGTATGTGTATGAAATATACAGATAAGGTGACGCGTTTGAGGATGAGTGAATATTTTATATACAATAAAGATGACGTATAGGACTCGAAATAATTGATTTAACGGCCACATGACACTAATTTAACGGTGTTAGGGATTTATAAATGTGTGCGGATGATTAATTTAAAGCTACATATAATACAAGTGCTTTTAGCAATAAACAGTTGCACTGGCATATGGCACAAAACGGCTCTTCCACCCGTAGTACAGTATGAATCTTCTATTTACATTTTCTTTTTTAGTTTCATATTTCTTTCAACCAACACCATTTTATTTTTAATTATTTTTTTTATATTTCATTTTTAATCCCCTACGCTTTACTTAAGCGGCTACTCAATCTCAGTTTTGGCAATAAAAATAAGTCCATCAGGCCAAATTAATTAGCGCTTTATGTAACAAACTGCTTTCCATAGTCACGCAACCAAGTTTCTAATGAATTAAATTGTTTGTTTTATTTTTTCAGATGCACAAATGAAAATGAAAATAATGTGTGTGAGAGTGAGTTGCAACAAAGCGAATCCAATTTACAATAAAAAATAAACAATAAACAATATTTATAAATAAATTCAAGTCCATTACATTTAAACACACTTGTTTTCTATTTTTTTTTTTTTGGAAACTATTATTTTTTGGTGAATAATTATATATTTGTATGTATATATTTATATTTCTTTTCAAAAATATATTAAATTGAAAATTATTTTAATCATAATTACCTGTTGTTTTTTCTGGTTGGCTTTATTGCGCAGTTGCACTTGTTCATTTTCTTTTTTATTGGCGGCAGCTGCTGCAGCGGCCTGTTCCAATCTTCTACGTTGTTCATTCTCTAGATCGTGTGCCTTGTAAAAAAAAATATAAAAATGATACATGAGAATAAAACAAATGTATATTAATTTTTACCCCCAAGTTACCTTAAACGCTCTAGTAAATCGCACAATTAGTGCAAAAAACGCTGCAGCATCAGCATTGCGTGATGATTCACCAAAGTATTCTACACATTCTCTAAACGCTTCTTGGGCATTTTTCAATTCAATTTTAATTTTCTTCAATTTTTCTTCGGAATTATTGAGGAAATCTCTTAAAATATGTGTCTGATGGCCTTTGACTCTTAGTTCAGCTTCCTTCTTCACCAATTCCATGCCCTTTTCCAAATCGTGCATATCCGTTACTATATTTTCTAGCGATACTTGTGACGCTTTATCGGTGCAGAAGAGTTCCGTTTCGAAATTTAACAACTCAGGGAATTTTTGTCGTATTGTCGCTACTATATAGTGTAAAAGGGAAGAACGTTTATCTGTTGATTTGGTGTCGATTAGAGTATCTAAAGATTGCAATTTAAAGCCGTAAGCTGGGCCACGTTTACTGCTATTCAAATAGTTGCCAAACGCCAAAACAATCTCTAAGACTGCTTTGAATTTACGTGATTGCTTGAGTGAACTTGAAGCGGTGGTGATTGCATGGATTTGCTAAAATTAACAAGAATATCTAATTAATTTCTTTCATAGAATTTTTACGTTTATCAAATTTTTTCCATGTTAGTTTCTTTCATGTTTAAAATATTACTATATAATTACTTACTGATTTGATTATATATATATATATATATATATATATATATATATACATACATACATATATATATATATATATATATATATATATATATATAAAATTATTAAGTCACAACTACATCAAGGACTGATTGAAAATCAATTATTTCGATCTATATGACCTAGAGAGCGTTTTAAGCTTGAAACTTCTACTGATGCTTACCGGACATATCAAATGCAAGCAATCGAAAAAGTTTCCCATATAATTCATAATTGCTAATTTCGATGAAATGCGTTCTACTTTCGATAGCTGTAGCATAAATTTATCTTCCTCTGTCAGTAGATTTTGATCTTTACGCTCGATTATATATTCCTTATACGATTTAACCTCGACATCTGTGGGTATCATTTTCTGTAATAGTTCGACATTTTCCAGCGACAGCTTTTTCAAATCTAAACTGTGTATAGCAGCAATAACCTCATCAATAGGCATATCAAGTTTGCGACGAGATATAGCTACGATATTCAATAATAATAATAATAATAAATAGTGCTGATTTGAATGAAATAGTTAAAAGCAAAATATATATCTTACCAATATTTCGTAATCTCGTGTGTTCCAACAGGGAAACACATTCGGGTTTCTTAAAACGTTTGCTGGGATATGACTGCAAAGTGCCATCAACATCGGAATTGCCACCACTCGTTAGGCCTCCGCCGACACCGATTTTGAAACGTTCTTCAAACTCATTGAAATCGATAAATTTATAGATTTTCTCATCGTCCAGCTCGTTGAAAATGGTGCCACGTACCTTAAGAGAGAAATATGAAATTAACATTTTGCGTGGAAACTTTTAAATTTTTAGCTATAATGTTCACCTGGTTGGGCTTCAAAGCAATCCAATTTAACGTTGGCAGCTTGTATTTCGTTGGCACTTTTCTTTTGATAGTCATTGCGCCATCAGGAGCAGGCATAAAACCAGCCACAGGCGGTGGTGGTGGTTGGAATGCCATGGACATATTGTTTGGATGTTGCATAGATTGCAAGGCACGTAGAGATGGTGGAGGCGGTGGTGGAACCATATTATTTATCATTTCACCGGACCCTGTGGGTAAAGGTGGCGGTGCGGGTGGAGCCGGAGGTGGTGGAGGAGGTGGAGCTATATTTACAGCTTCCGGCAGTGGTGGTGGTGGAGGCGGCAAAGGTGGTGATACACATTCGACCGGCGAATCTTTTAAAAAGGCTTCACTAGACAATGAACCTTCTGCGCCGCTTGAACCCGATCGTGGTAGGGAACGTGACAAAGTTTGTAGTTCTAAATTTTTACTTTGCAATAGAGATTCTCGTTTTTTCAGTTCTTGTTCATTTTGCTTAAGTATTCGACGCAACGTACAAACTTCTTCATCAAATTTCAGTTTTGTTGCCATCAAATCTTCACGTTCTGTCCTTAAATATCTAACCTCAGTTTCCATTTCAGCTAATTTATACAATAGTTCTGAATTTCTATCAATTTCTCTTTCTATTTGGTCTTCTAGCTCTTGTACCCTTTCCAAGGCTGCCGTCTTAGTTTCAGAATCTTCCATTAAAGCGGCCACATCGAACACATTGTCCAGATAGGCAGAAATTTGAACTTTAAGCTCTTCAGATTCTGTAAGCCGCAGTTTTTCTAAATATTTGTCTAGTCCCAAAGCCGTAAATTCGTATTGCAGATGTACACGATAGTTCATATCCTCTACCGAGTGTACCACTATATTCATAAATTGCATGCAGGCCACCATAAAATCTATGTTGAAAGCTTCAAAGTTCATAAAATACTCCATAAGAGTTTGGAAACGTTGATTTTCATGGCACACATTCTTGAAATTATCAAAGGCCGATAAAATTATCTCATGGCCACCCTTGACCAAACAAATGGCCGCCAAAAGTTCCAGCACCAAAGCTTTTGTTCTCAAAGATTTGTGTATTAAGCTGAGAGCTATACAATTAATAGCCTCACGATGTTGTATCACCATGTTAAAGCCGTATTTGTTGTTCATAATGGCTCGCAAGCACATAATACACACATGAATATCATCGGTCGAAGCGCCCATATTTAATTTGGCCATATGGCGAGAACGTCGTTTAATATTAGGACTATCAAGCACATCAGCCAGCGCAGGTCGCAAGAAACCGTTGAAAGAATAGTGATTGTTTTGATAACGGGATGATTCCGTTAGGCTTACATTACTAATGCCACCAATATTTGAACCAGCACATGTCGAGTTGCCCATACCGTCTGCGCTCATATTACCCAAAGCACTATTATTTAAATTTAAACGTTCATCGGATTCACTAAGAGCATCCTGAACTCTCTGTTCATGGCGCATCATTTGCAAACGAAAACTAAGATAATCTACTAAAGCATCCAGACCTTTGTTGGTCTCATCTAGAAACTCCTTTACCCACTCAATGTGATTGGTGCGCAAAGAAATTTCAAGATCACGTAACACTTGAGTAGATGTCGACTCGCCTACCATCTTACGTTTCTGGCAAAAAAAGTAGAGGAAGTAAAGCTGTAAGTGTAAGTAGCCGGTTCATGGAGTAGGAAAATTTTGCAGGAAGGGTGAAGTAGATTTAAGGAGTTAGAAAAAAGAGACAAGTTTGGTAGAAAAGGAGAAAAATATTAAAGTGCAAATGTGCCAAGAAAAAAGTAAAGTAGAGTTAACAAAAGATAGTCGTCAAGTAACAGATAGAAAAAGTAATAGGAGTTCAACCAACAGCGATTACGTGTATGTAGGTGTTTGTGTGAGTAGGATGAAATGGAAAAATATTAATAAATATTTATCTAAGAAACATGTTAAGAAAAAGCATCAAAAGCTAATTACAAATTGGTTGAAATGTTCATTAACAAGACTTTCAATTAGTTTAGTTTTGAAATATAATAAATATGCAGTTACCAATTAGCAGTTTTATTTTATTACTAAGTTTCAACCAACATATAAGGGATTTACATAAAACATTTCCTTTTTAACTTTTCACTAAGTACCGAATTGGTTTTAATAAAACCCTTAATGGTTTTTGCAAAGTTATTCAATAAAACTTACTCTATGACTTCTTGAAGCTTTCGGATCCAAATAAGTTCTTAGTTTGTTAAGATAATGTGAAGGAGGATCCTTTGCTTGTACCATTTCCTGTAATGAAAGCATAAAAATACAAGTTTAAGTTCTTTTATTGTTTGAATTCCTTTGAAACTTACTTGATCACATATTATGTCCCATTTCTTTTCATCGTCATAGTTTTTCAACAGCTTTGCTTTATCGGGAGGTAAGTCCATAGAAGCCTGAAAAACGCAATATTTAAAACGAATTAGTTTAAAAAAACTTAGGCTTTTATGCTACTAATATTACTAAAGAATATTTTTGTGAACAATTCGATAACAAAATTTTCGAAATCGTTAGTAAAAATCACGATTGATATTTTGAATAAACTTTAAATAACTTTAAGTGATATTTTCAATAAATAAAAAGAATAATTGACAATGCAAACATGAATTGTGAAAAGATCTTGCTTGTGTCCTTTCAGAACAGCATAGGATGCTATTATTCTCATTTCTTTCGTATATTCGAGTTGCAGATACAAATTTTATAGAACTGCTATTATTTACAATCAGCTATAATAGTCATATACATACAACATTTTACTGAACCTCTGTTAATTAAAAAAATTATTAACTAATTTAAAAACATATTTATATGTATAATTTTGAAAAAAAGGAACAATATAAATTGTACGTCACGATGGGAAAATATGTTACGTGCGATACATAAAGTTCATTGTGATTAAAACCGAATTTAAAAGGTATAAAATATTTTTGCAGGAAACTACTTTAAAAATAATACTATGCATAACATTCTAAGATTAAGTCACATTAATATAGATATTGCTTCAGGTCTTAATGAAACCTGAATATTATTCAGGCAGAAACAGAATTCTAAATTTAATTGTAAAGTATAAATGTTTCAATTTTTTTATTTATTCTCTGAAGCACATGTAAAAAAATATATGTACATATTCAAGGGATTTATAGCAAAATTTAAGCCCCAAATAGCGACATTTTTACGTGTTAAGATACATGCCTTGTTCATGAACGGGTTAAATATCACTATTATTTTATCCGATTTACTTCATACTTTCCTTAATTATTTGAATAAAAATCCCAGATCCAATAATTTAATTTCTTTCCCACTAAAGTAGCATGTGATCACTAAGCTTGTAATTAATCGGATGCAAAAAAAAAATAATGATCTTGTGAAAATTGATTTAAGTTCACTAAAAAAAATTATTATAATAATATTCATTCGAACAACAATCTAATTGGGTTATAATTTAATAAAATATAGATCATCATTGTCATCATTTACTAGGCTTCTACCATGAAAACAGATAAGAGATCAATACAAAATGAAATTAAAAATTCTTCATTTAATAGGCTTCCCGTACTCTCGACCACATATATAAATATACCACATATGGATGGATGTGCTTTTATGTGAATGTTAAATGTGGTGTGCCGTTCGAAAGCCAGCCATCATCAACAAGCAACTAGCAACAGAAGCAACAAAGAAAATATGGACACAAATATTTAAGTTTTAAGCATATAAATATTTATGTACGAGTATGAGAAAGTGGTGGTAAATGGGGATGGTGGTGATCTCAAACTGTTCGCTCGAATGAAGTTGTTTTTATTCCAAGATAAAAACTACAAACAAACATGCAAAATAACAATAAAATTATAATGAAAAATATAAGAAAATGTTTATACACTGTAAAATAATAAATCTTATTTAGGGGGAAGTTGCCGTAATGGTGGATATATTACTTCACTCTTTCCGAAATCTGTGCAGCATAACCATTATTTTGCGTTTTTTGTTTATGATATCAAAATTACTAGTAAGATAGAGGTTTCTTGGTTGAATAAGAAAACTTTGAAGATTTGAAACTAATTTTATATCTAAGTCTCAAATTATGCGACATATTGATCAAATTTTATGCCAGCCAGTATCATTTGTATTATTTCGTTTATTTTCAGCAATGATTTCCATTCCTTATCGAATGATGCAAATTTTATTGTCGCTATAATATTTGTGAACATATTTAGGTAGCAACTAACTTATTAAAAAAGGTAGTAAATTTTTTAAACTCAATTGAAGATCTTACACATACGATAATTTCGCAGCAATAGTTGGTACAGATAATACAAAAAATAAATAATTTATGATTAAGCAATCAAATCAATCATCAAAGTCTCATATGAAGTATCTCAAACTATTCTACAGCAACTGAGTCATTATCTTTTAAATATGCAAGACACCAAGTGCGTGTATGTTTGTGAGTGTTAGATAGTTAGAATTTCCAATAATTTATATGCAATTTTTTAGAGGGGTCTTTTCTGTCAGTGTCACTTGCGAAATTTCATAATACACATAAGTATATGATTGTACAATATGAATGAGTTTTATAAAAATTTGCAACAACAATAACGAACGAAAAGTTAGCAAAACAGATATTACATTTATAAAACACATTTCTATATTTAGATTTCCTGGAAATATTGTATAAGAATGAAAAATTAAAATAGAACTATTGTAAAATGGAACTTAAGACAAGAAGCTAAAGATTTCGTATAAAATAACATATTTTATCATGGAACTTTCTTGATTTTTTATGTATTTTTTGGTCTCAATTATATTAGTTACTATCATCAATTGGAAGAAATTAAAACACTTTCTCTTTCGAAATTTAAACAAACCATATATCGAATTATTCTTATGCAGTTAACACTCATCATCATTAAAATTGATTTACGATATGTTTGTATGTAAATTATTTTTTTTATAGATTTCTATTAAAGGAAAATACAATTATAAGATTATATATGTGTATCATAAAATTAAACGTTAAAAAGCAGACGATTATTATGCGTACATAAATATAATTGTACATATATAATATTTATGTACATTACATTTGTATAAACGTATACAGACGCTATATCAACGGTATATAATTATGAATAGACAAACTACTATTGTTTTGAATAATATTATTCGTTTCCGTTCTACTAATATTTACATTAAATTAAAAACTATAAAAAAGCAAACATTACAGTCAATCAACGAAAAACAGCCGTAAAAATGTACACTTTTTTTGAAATTTTATCTTGGACCAGCACTCATGGTATGGACTCTACTCATGCAATGCATTTTAGCGCAACTATGAACGGAGGAGATAGTGTCGTAAGGATAGATGCAGAGAGATCACAAGATAGAGAATTTTTCCTTCGTCGGCGAATATTGGCTGCAGTACCGAAAAAGGATTAATCTATAATACGCTCTGTAGTATCTAAGCAAAAAGAAATATAATGAAATTTTGAAATAATAAAAAACAGTGAATTTTATATTAGCGCGTGGTTTGTTTTCGTACACTCGATAATTATTTACTTTTTTATTTAGACATAAATACTATAATTCACATTTTAAAAATATATCGAAAAAAGGATGGAAATCATTTTGTAACAAACTGTTTGAAGTGACGTATTGAGTTTTGCAATTGTTCCAAAGCAGTTTTTTACATTTCAAGTCATGCATCAAATGCGCCGTACGTACTACAATCAATTTAACATCAATATTGAGTAAAAACGTTTTAGGTTTGGCAACTAGCACTCTTAATTTTATAGCAGAGAACACGAGAAAGCTACTATTTAGTATACAGCTGTATAATATATAGCAGCAAATTTGTTTAGAGCATTATGTACTTCAAGAAATTAAGTGTTTTTAACGATATAATTGCATTCACTAAACTGTTTAGTGTTGTTGTCATTATTTGTTTATAAAAATATACTACAACTTACTTTTGCATTTGTATTTGCTTAAATTTAGAAATAAAAAGCAAATAAATAAATGAATAGTGTATTTTAAAATTAAAATGTAAAAGGTGTAGCAAATAGTTTGGTGTACTTGAATCAAATGAGTTTAAAATAGAAACCCGTTTTTTGGAATGCTTAGTGTTCTATAGCAGCCAGTCAACCCAAGCAGTTAATATAAATGACTGGTATGCAAGAACTAAAATTTTTTCTTGATATT
The DNA here is from genome assembly GCA_963675445.1 of Linnaemya vulpina. Lineage (NCBI taxonomy): Eukaryota > Metazoa > Arthropoda > Insecta > Diptera > Tachinidae > Linnaemya > Linnaemya vulpina. The sequence continues at coordinate 86,233,883 of OY776278.1, read as the reverse complement.
TTTTTTCCATATATTGCAGAAATTCGGCATTTTGTATGGAAGTGTTGACATTTGTAAAAATGCTTTATAAAAAAACTAAGTTCTATGATTTAATACACATGTTAAAGATCACTAGTTTTTTTGCAATTAAAAATTAAATTTTACTCGTCTGTATGTATGGTATGTATGTATACAACAACTAATTTTATTTCAACTTAAAATTTTATCATCTGTTGAAGTTTATGACGAAAATAAGTCTTTCATGCGTGTTGTGTACAATGAGTGATTTTGTTGGGAAATAATCATGGGTTGACTGGTACATTAGGCGCGAATAATACTTCAGTTACGTTTCATATAAATCAATCCTATAAGTCTGTAATTTTGATAAAATGGTTTCAAAGTGTGTGGGTGTTACTTGTTTTCATTCAAAATTTTGTTTATGATATCATCACATCTACATATATACATACATACTCATGTATGTAGTTTTTCATTCGCTTTTATTCCCCTCTATCTACTTTCCGTTTTATATAAAACAACTTTATCTGTTTTATATTCTAAGTTTCGTGACGTTGCATTCAAAACTTTGTTTATTTACACCTATTTTTTTAAATACAATAAAAATTATTAATGTTTATTTATTACATTAAATCTAGGACATTGAATGGCCACAACGATTACTTTAAATGTGAAAAAACACAAAGCTCCTGAGATTTTTTTGAAAACCTTAAAAATGACTCATGCTTCTTTGTTTACAAATTAAATTCTACATATTAATCTATAGATTTTGTTTTGTTTACAGTTTATACATATGTACATCTGGCTATTTGTATGTAGTTATGTAGATATACATGTATTTATAAGAGAACTTTAATAATAAATTTTTTGTGTAGACGACTTTTAAAATGAAAATTCCATAATTAAGGACAACAGTTACATACATTTATGGGATCTCGTTGCAATGGTTTTAACCTCAAAGTTTACGAATATTAATAGCTTTCCAAGCCAATAGTATCTACGTTGACTTCAACAATAATTTTATAAGTGAAAAAAAACAGAAACATGTCGAGCAAATCAATTAAATTTCATGGATCTTCGTGTCATGTTGAAAGCTTCTCGGATATAAATAAAATAGTTCTATAAACCCATTCGAAGCTACACTTATAATACAATATCTAATTATAATTAATTATAGACACACTGCAGTATTTATAAGAATAATGCATACTTCATGTGTCTTTCGAAGCATAATTTTCATAAAAAAGTTATTTTAAAGCATTTATAAATTTGGCCTTTAATATGCATCAATTGGAAAAGGTTAAATTTGCTCGTATTCGTTTTACAGAACAGAACGGAACAAAAATCAAATGTATTCCGGACGAAGTTTACAATACTTATACATCAATTATTTCACAAAATCTCTTGATCTGTCGACTTGATGATATACACGATATTTTTATGAAATATACGATATTTTATATTGTTATTTTTGACTCTCAACAAGATTTTATAACAATTTCCACAAAATTATGCAAAATATGTGTACGCAGACAGACCTAATATAGTAAAAAACATTTCGATTCAATTACCTACATTAATAATCAATATGCGGAATATGTGCAGGTATACTTAAGTACTAAAAAATTAACTGCCTGTCCCACGATGTCACTAGATATCGTTATATCAAACAATATATGTAATAATTTTCCATTTTTCTTTGTTTTATATGTTATTATGCGGCAGAACGATATCTATTGACACCTTGAGACAGGTAGTAAATTTATAAATTTTTAGCTTTGTTTTAAAAATATTTGAATTAGTTACTTATTGTTCGACTTGAGGTCCGAGGTAACTAATAAACAACTATATATTACATTATTGCTCTAACTACATTTTATTGTAAGAAATCAAGCAATTTGACATACCAAAACTTTTGTAAATCTTCGGTCCAATTCCTCAGCGGTAGGCATTGGCTGTTGGCTTCTACTTCTAACACTGGGCTGACGTACCGGATGATATTGTGAGCTACCACCACCACCAATGTCGTAACGCAAATCATTTTTATGTAAAAATCCACTTCCGTTACCACAATAACCCTTTATCAGATTGTGATGGTGTTGCTGCTGTTGGTAGTTCGACGAAGAACTGCAAGCCACCACATTGTTATCATCGACCAGATTGGTATCAGCCGATGTCAAAACACGTGACTTAACCGATCCCATATTGGTGGTATGGTAGTAGTGGCGGCCGTCACCCGAACCTGCCGTTCGTACAGCAGCAATCGATGACGATCCAACGTCACCGCTGCTGCCACCACTGTTATCCACAAAATTTAATGTTTCGTTGAATGAAGAAACAACCTCCCACACTCTCGACTGGACAGTGCGGCAAATCGCTCGTGTTTTCGCTGGGCAACTTGATAGTTGCTCCTTTAATTCGTTGAATATATCCAAAATTTATGTTTATGTTCGCCAAGTATACTTAATTTAAGTTAGTTTTATGAATAATCACCAAATGATTTTTGTTTATTGAATTTCTATGAAAATATTTATAATTCTAGAGGGCAGCAACTTCCTTCTTTTCCAATCGTTTGAAATTTCGGAATGAAAAACAACACTTATTTACATATGTTCATTTATTATGTCTACAACATAAATACATATGTATGTAGCTACATACATACGTTAATAAATTAAATAAAGAACTTAAAATAACATGTTCAATCTGTGTTCAAAACTATTTTAATTTGTACATTTTCTATCAAAAGGAGTAATAATGTGTAGATGAGACTCGCACAGTCTAGCTCTCTTTTTTTATTTTTTATTATTCACCTAACGTACGCACACATTTAAAAGCGAATAATCAAAATTTATTAAAGCCAGCGTTTTATATAAAAGAATAGTTAATATTCAAATACAATTGATTCATTCTTTCAAAATCAGAAGAATGGGTGGACGGATATACTAAAAAGCAAACATAAGGACAGACAGAAAACCAACTCACAAAAACTTACGAATGGAGACACGACCAATCCCTATTACGTTATACACAAATTCACAGATACTCACATATACAAGTGTAAACAAAATAGAAATACTTTTCAATAAGAGCAGATATACAATTGGACTCCCAATTTGAATTGACTACGTTTATGTTAATTTTCATATCAACGGAGAAATTTATCTTATAATTTTATTTATGATCTTACAATAAACTATATTGAATGATAAATAACGAAAAGCCCTTATGTAAACATTACAATAGTTCTTACTTAAATTTAAGAATTAATATTCTATATTTGATTCTTCAAATTTTGCTTGTTTTGGATTGAATGTTATCTCCCCTAATGCCGGCGCTCACATATACTATCATCTTTGTATGCACTTCAGATTTTTCTTAACCCACGAACAAAAGTAAACAAGCAATGTTGTCAGTTCACCGAATAAATTGTAGAAATATCGCCGATATATTTTCTTTTTATTTTCAAAGGATACATTATAGGTATGACAAAGGTTTTGAATGTCTAAAAAATCTTGTAAATCACATACTCAAACCCAGATGTGCATAAGCATTTATAGATATACAAAGCTTTATATGGATTCTATTGGATATTGAGCAATATTATTTAAATAAAACAAAAGAGTGCTAGCAATTTTCTACTAACTGTAGAGTATTAGTCATACAATTTTCGAAAATTTAGTATATTTGCAAATAAAATTGTCAATATATGGATCTAAGACGTTTATTATGAACATCACTGCTATTATAATTTATAAACATCTATTTTCTCAAAAATTCATATTTTTCGATCTCCCTTATTTTATTCTAGACAGTATTTCGTTGACTTAGTTGGCAACATTTTTGACTGTGGTTTTTCTTTACAGACTGCATTCCCACTTTATAACTTTATGTCTAGCTGCAATTTTTTTCAGTTTTTCTACAACAGCTTTCTTTTTTATGCACCAATATTAAATAAAATTGAACACAAAAAACATACAGAAAGCAGAACATCATTTGCATTAATTTTTCTTTATTCATTTATATACATTACATACTCATGTGTGTATGTATGTATTTGTCTGTAATATGTGGGCATGTAATTTTTTCCAGATATTTATCGTTTTTAATTCTTTCGCTTGGATGCACTTTTAAATTTACTATATTTTTATATGCCCTCAATTTATTCTTTATTCTAAGAATTTTTTAAAAGCAATATTTTATTTTTATTATTTGTATATCCCGACAATCACAATCGTCCACACGACACAGGTCTTAACACGTACAAAACCAATTTCCAACTAAATTTAACTGAACACAGCTCATTTACTTTCAAACAACTGGTAAGATAAATAAAAGTACCAATGGGAAATTTTGAAGTCAACGAGAGAATGAGTAAATACCATACATATTAATTTATATAATAGCAGGTAAATAGTTTATAAATTCCTATATGCAAAAAAAGCTACATTATATATTAATCGGCAATATTTTTATATAACTTGAGTATATATTGGAGAACATATCACATACTAACATGACTCTTGCAGCTCTACTTTGTAGACAGATATTTTGATTGAAGAAGTCTGGTAGCCCAGCAACTGATACATGTAGGTGGATATAGCAAAAACATAATATTGGCATTACTTCCAAAACATATATACATATGTATTTACATTTGACATTTGTAAAATATTTTTTTCCAATCAGTATAAATAAATAAACAATTTATTTACTTAGCAATGGATACGCCAAGGAAAACCTTTAATTATAGTTCACCTTATGCTAAACCAATAGAGCAATACCCTTCACAGTCTGAAGACTACATATCCCTAGACATGGGTGGTCTAGTGCAACCACAAAATGTGGCATGCTCATCTAACGAGAAAACACCAGGACCTAACAATATGAAGTATTACCAACAAAATTGCCGAAACTCTAGTTCTAAAGCAAACAGAAAAAATTTATTTAATAATAACTTCACCGAGCCGAATTACAGGCAAAGTTTTAACCAGCAACAACGTTACAGACCACGGAAAAGCAACGAATACCAGCAACATAGTGCTAGATATAGTAATGAGAAAAGACAACACGATCAACATGTAAGTTTAATTAAAAGCTCCCCATACATATCTATGTACATATATTGCAATGTTATTTTAATTTCTCCCCAAATCTTTAGCAAAATAATGATCCGAAAGATAACTCCACTTTGTCGTATTGTCATCCTTCCATGACAGAAGATCCCTGGTCCGCGCTAACAAAACGTTTGAAAGCCTTAGAAAGAAGTAAAATATCTACTGAAAAATCATCACCACCATTGGAGTCGAACTCTAACCCAAGCAGTGATACTGAACAAGGATAGCACAGCTGGTGAATAACAGCAGCACATCTTTAGTAGTTACAATATAGTTAAGTTGAAAATATAAATCATTTAAATTTTATCATTGAGTATATCTCTATGTATATATGCATACATACATATATGTAAGTAATACAAATATTTATACAAGCTACATTTATATAAGAATGAAGAATATAGATAGTATCAGTTCTTGACTTTCAATTATAATGAAAACAAATTTATTAAGTTTCTTTTAATAGTAATATTTAGGCAGGTTTAGAAAACAAAAAATCGAACAAGCACTTTAGCATAAGCAGATGATCGAAAAAACCATTGTTATTTACGCAACTTTGCCTGATGCTTCTTAAGATATGCTTCCCAGTCATTAGCTAATGTATTGTAAATACTCATGGCCGCTCGAGCATCTTCCACAGAGTTGTGTTCACCAGTTTGAATTTCCTTGCCCAAAATTGCTTGACTTAAATGTTTAAGACTCGGTGTACGGCCGTTAGCAACAATGCGACGTAAAGGTTTGTAATACGAAGTGTCACGTATATTATTCCTCGGATGCTTTATATGTAAAACACCTAAATCTTTATCCAAGGCATGACCCACCAAAATCTTACCTAAATAAGAAAATTACTTTTTTGATCTTTTGTAAATTTCATATTAAGTACCTTGTAATATTTGTACTACTTCTTCCTGAACACTATTAAAATCTTCGCCGTTAATAATATCATGCGGTCTAATTCCAGATACACTTGTACGATAATCAGTCACCGGTTGCTGAGGCTTCACAAATTTATCTAATAATACAACACCCCGTTTACTAACTAGGGAAACACGAGCTACAATATCTTCCTGACCATAGGGACCCACACCCACCATTTCGCAGTCTATAGCAACATACTTGCTTTCGGCGGCACGGCGTTTTTGCCGATTACGAGCTGACTTACTCAAAGTAGCTCCTTCTATAAGATGTTCATCACCTTTGGTGGGCACATTTTCTTGATCGCAAGCCGTCAGTTTACCTTGCTGAGTTGTTTTTGCAACAGCTTCCCAATTGGAACCGGCTTGTTTTCTGCTAGCAATTGGTGTTATTGGTTTGTTACTTTTTTCTAACTTTTCCATTGAAGCGTGTGTTTTTTGCTCTGGTACCAGTTTACTATCAATAGTAGCACCAAGTTCTCCCTTCGACTCACATTTAGCTGACGATTTCTTCCTATTTCTTCTCTTTCTGTTTTTCTGAGCACTGCCTGTGTCTTGTTCGTGCTGATTCTCCAGCAGGTTTTCAGACATTTTCTGGTTATCTTCGCTGGGGATTTACTCCACAGAAAACACCCTCCAAAATTAATTTAAGTCAATTATTATGTAAATTGTTATTTTTTGTATAGAAAAACACGACAAATCAAACAAAACTTCTCAAAACGTGTCTACAAATTAATTGTTGACATACATAAGTATGGTTGTTACATTTTCTTTTGCGTTCTTTTCCCTTGCAGTGTTGTCAACACTATTAGTTTAAAATAAAACAGTTGTTTAGATATGTATATATTACAGCCTACTGTAGTGTTGACCAGGAGGGTCAAGTATTCTTTTAAATAAAAAAACGTTGTTTTAATATTAAATTATAATTAAGTTTTATTGCGACTGAACGTGTTGGGCACAAGATAAAGAAGAATGAATAGAAGGAAAAAAAGCCATGACATTAGCTTGGCACAATAACGAGTACCGGTGATACTCGTTACATTATAAATGTATTAGGGTAGCACTTAGCCACACAAGTGTAGCTTATACTACATCCCCTTTTTTAAATATAATAAGTAATAATTATTATACTTATTTTTTTTTTTTTTTTTTTTTTTTTTTTTTAAATTCATTTAACATTTTTTTTTTTTTTTTTTATAATTTTGATAACTAAATTAAAGTATTTTTACAATATTATTTTTTCAGTTTTACAATTGTTTTGATATTTTTGATTTTAAATAAAGATGTTTGTACAATTTTATTTGTTTTGTATTTTCATTATTATTTTATTTTAAATGAATGTGGTTTTATAGGTAACAAATATAATAAACTTTTTTTCTAAAATTGTATTTTAATTTTCTAAATCAATCTCTTAAACTACATAATCTTTAAACCAAGTTGGTGTAGTTCTATGTCTACCAACTCTTGTTGAGGGACCAACTTCTGGAGTTTCTTCAGAAGGTAGTTCCTTTGGAGTATAAGGCAAATCGGGTTGATCCTCGCTAGCATTGTTGTCGAAATTGTTTTCAACTATACAATTTTCATTTGGATTATAAAATTCGTCTGAATTGTCGGAATTACCAGTACCGAAATTTGGCACTGAGATTAGATGCCATCTGTTTCGCCTGTACGTCTCTCTATCCGCCTTAACCAGATATGACCGTGGTTCGTCTAGTTTTTTTAAAACCCTACCATATTTTTGTAAATCGACTATCCACACCCCATCCCCTTTTTTTAATTCCGGAAGATCTCTAGTTCTGTGTCTTGTATTATAATTTTGAATCTGTTTTTCTTTAATTTGACGTTCCTTGTCTAATACTTTCTGATTATTCTCTGGTTCTAACAGACTTGGCAACATTGGAACCAAAGATTTGATTTTGCGACCCATCATTAATTCCGCGGGCGAAAATCCGTTTGCTAAAGGGGTTGAACGGTAGTTAAGAAGACCTTCGTGAACATTTTCACATTTTTTTATCAATTTTTTTGCAACTTTCACCGCTGCTTCCGCAGCACCATTAGATTGGCTATAATAAGGGCTACTTGTCACGTGTGTAAAATTGTAATCAAAAGCAAATTGTTTAAATTTTGACTGAAATTGTGGACCATTGTCACTCCTGCATATGGAACAAATACCAAAGCGTGAAAAAAATTCTTTGACTTTGTCGATTATGGCCTCTTCAGTCATAGAGGTTAGTGGAAAAAATTCGAAATATCGCGAGTAATAATCAGTTATTATAAGATTCCACGTGTTCCATTTGAAAAGGTCTAAACCAATTTTCTCCATCGGTCGAGTTGGTGGATTTTCATACTTGAATGTTTCCCTGTTGTTACATCGTTCCTCAATGCAGTTAGGACAGTTTTTTACTAAATCTTCCAACTGTGAACTAAGACCTAACCACCAAACCGAAGTTTGAGCTAATCTACGACACTTGGCAATTCCTTGATGGCCTGAATGAATGAAGTTGATTACTTCTCTTTGTAAACCTGGAGGGATAATTATTCGTGTATCCTTTAATACTAAATTTTGTGAAAAAGAAATATCGTAACGATATTGATAATAGGGTACCATTAAATCTGGTAATTTATCACGAGTTGGCCAACCATCTGCCGAATACTGAACAAGTAGTTTGCATATTGGGTCCTCTTTTTGAGCTTTTATTATTTTTTCTACATAATAATCTTTTACTGGAAGATGTTTTACGATAAAACGTACAAAAGCTTCAGTTTCTATCCCGAGTTCTTGAGGCTCGTCCTTTTTACAAGGAACTGGACTACGAGATAAAGCGTCGGCTACTTTCAAGTCTTTGCCTGGTACGTAGACTATAGAGTAGTCGTACCTCATAAGGCGCATTCTAAAACGTTGTAGTCTTGGGGTCAAGGTATCTAAATTTTTTGACTGTAAAATTTGCACTAAAGGCTTGTGGTCTGTTTCAAATACTACTTCCACACCTGTTATATACTCGGCTAACTTTTCTGCTGCCCAAGTTATGCCTAGGGCTTCACGTTCAATCTGAGCGTAATGTTTTTCAGTATCGGTCATCGTTCTGGATATATATGAAACCACTTCCCTCTTACCGTCACCGTCCACTTGAAAAAGACAGGCACCAATACCATAACAGGATGCGTCTGAGCTAATGATAATTTGTTTAGAAGGGTCATAAAAGGCTAAAGTTGGAGTTTGTGTCAAACTGTTTTTAATTTCCAAAAAAGCTTTTTCCTGTACCTTATCCCAAACAAAATCTACCTTTCCCGTTAAGACATTGATAGGTACTAATATTTTAGACCGATTGGGGATAAACTTTGCAACAAAATTCACCATACCGAGGAAACGTTGGACTTCTGTTTTATTTTCTGGTTTGGGAAAGTCAACAATTGCCTTGATTCTTTCTGGATCAATAGAAACACCATTTGCTGAAAGAACATAACCTAAGTAAGTAACTTGGTCTACACCAAAACATGACTTCTCTTTGTTAATAGTTATACCTTCTTTGTCAAGGCGAGCTAAAACTTTTTCGAGAGCGGCATCATGTTCATTACGATTTTTCCCAAAAATTAGAATATCATCAACATGCGAAATGCAGTTATTTATTCCTTCTAGGACTTTATTAAACTTTGAGACAAAATATTCTGGCGCGCAAGAAATGCCAAAAGGTAATCTTTTAAAAATAAACCGTCCGAATGGACATATAAAACAAGTCAGTAATTGACTTTCACGACATAATTTTATTTGATAAAATCCTTTGTTCGTGTCGATTTTCGAAAAAATTTTAGCTTCCTTAATGTTAGCTAAGGAGAGCTCAATTTTCGGCATAGGATAATATGGCCTAATAACCGCTTTATTAAGCTGGGTGTAGTCAACACACAGTCTTATTTCATTGTTTGGTTTCGGAACAACTACTATGGGACTGACCCACTCAGTAACATCGTCCATACGTTCAATTATGTCCAGATCTATTAATCTATCAATTTCCGATTTCAATTTTGGTAATAAAGGGATTGGAACCTTTCTTGGTACTGTTTGTACAAAAGGAGTAACATTATTTTTTAATCTTATGTTAATTTCACCTTTAAACTCCCCGATTTCACGAAAAAGTCTGGGAAAATTTTCCACTAACTTAAATGACATATTCTCACTTTCACTTTTTGAAACTAAAAAATTTTCGAGAGCCGGAGGCTGAAGAATATTCAATTTTACGATAGCATTTCGCCCTAAAATAGGAGTACTAAGCCCCTCAACAATGTAAACGTCTACTTTACATTGTTTCCCACGATAAGCTAAAGTTGCTTTAGCAATTCCTAGAACGTTCAACGAATTACCATCCGGTCCCTTTAAGCCTGTATCTGTATTTATGATGGTTAGATTATGATGGTTCGAAATCGAATCTTTTGGGATGCAGACACAGTCTGCCCCAGTATCTATAAGAAAGTTTAAACTATTTTTCAATTCGGCTACTTTGCACTGAATGTACCACGAATCTACACATTTACGATTATTTCCCGTGAAAAATTTATTCACCGTGCCGATCATATAGTCAAAATTTTCCCGATCTTCAGAATTTGATTTTAAATTTGCGGATTCAACCGAATTTACCTTTTTACTTGGTTTTGCTTTAATTTCATTTTTCTTTTTACATACACTCGCAAAGTGTCCACGTAAGTTGCAAATGTTGCAATTTTTTTCCCTGGCAGGGCACTCTTTTCTATTGTGTGGTTTAAATCCACAATAATTACATTTATTCTTATCATAATTACCATTACCATTTAAATTTGAAAATTTTTTTCCACCTTGGTTACGTACGTGCATGCCGCCACTTGCCTTTTGAACGTTACACACGTTTTTGTCGTCTTTGATGACTTTTGTTTGTTTAATTTGAATTTCAGCTTGTCGAGCTGTATCTATTGCTACCTTTAACGTTAGATCCGGTTTCAGCTGCATCTGTTCACTAACTTTTGTGTTGAGCATACCCACCACGATTCTGTCTCGGATTAACTCTTCCTTCAGATTTCCGTACGCACCCTTTTCGGCAAGGGCATGTAGGTCAGTAATGAAATCATCCACAGATTCGCCTTGCTTTTGAACCCTTGAGTTGAATTTGAAGCGTTCAAATATGATGTTTTTTCTTGGGTTGAAGTAGTTGTCAAATTTGTTTAAGGCATCCGCCACGTTCGTTGGTGCGGATCCAAATTGTAATGAGACTTCCTCACTTTTCTCCCCCATTATGTAAAATAACAAATCAATCTGCTCCCTTTCTGTTTTAGTTGATTGCCCTGACACGTTCATATACCGCTCAAACCTTTTCCGCCATTTGGCCCAATCATCTGGGTGCGAAAAATTAAATGGTTCAGGAGGAGCGATGTTTGCCACAAAAATGTTCTCCATTTTATCAGTTTTGTCTGCTTTTTGAGGCATAGATTGATGTAAATTAATTTATTTTCACCTAACCTCAAAAAATTTTTTTTTTACAAAAAACGTGATGAAAAAACTTAGTTCTTTCACAATTGTAAAAGCTTCTTCACTTTAATTAAATGTTTACCGCTGCCACCATGTAGTGTTGACCAGGAGGGTCAAGTATTCTTTTAAATAAAAAGACGTTGTTTTAATATTAAATTATAATTAAGTTTTATTGCGACTGAACGTGTTGGGCACAAGATAAAGAAGAATGAATAGAAGGAAAAAAAGCCATGACATTAGCTTGGCACAATAACGAGTACCGGTGATACTCGTTACATTATAAATGTATTAGGGTAGCACTTAGCCACACAAGTGTAGCTTATACTACACCTACTACACTATTTTTTACATCATTTGTGAATTCGTAAAGAATTCTTAGATGGTTTGTCGGTCTTTATATGAGAGCCCAATTTCTATTCTCTGTATGAGAGTTTCACCACGACTTGGTCAAAGCACCAAAAAAATACATATAATTGCTTAACCACCCAACAAATTATATATATAACTCAGAATAGCGGTACTACCCTGGGGTGCCCAATTACCTCTTTCAGAACTTTGGAATTTACAGTAAATAAATTTTTATTGTTTTTACATCCTAAACTAAATCTAAGTACAGGAAATTTTTTCATAATATGCTTATTGCGTAATTAACAAAATCACATAATAAACGCTGCTTTTAAAAAAATATTAAATATTCTATATAATTATAATTCATATGTAAACCTAGTATCCGAAACAAGTACGGAGTTGTGCGAAAGTATTTAAGTAGACCAATAATTATAAAGTCCTTTAAAAATATTTGCTTTTAAATGACTTAATATTTTGTTAAATTTTTTATACATATGTATATAAAATTATTTAGAAATTTCTTTATTTGTTTTAATTTAATAATTGTTTTTGAAAACCATATATAATATATTGACTAATCACTTAATAATAAAAAAACTTTATCGGTGGGTCTCTTAGGAAACTAATTTCACATGAATTGATTTAATAAAATTGTAATAAATTAAACTAGCACCTATATTAAGGCCTTATATATATTGCATAAAATTTTTCTTGAGAAATATTTAAGAATTTAAATTTCTCTATCGATTTAGCGAAAAATGGGCAATCATTTTGAACATGCTATATTAATTGAATTGGATAACAAGTTGCTTAGTCCTATTTTTTAAATTAATTTGTTAAAAATTACTTTTTGTATATGCGAATGTCTGAAATGTAATATGAAAACTATTTGATTATTTAAAAAAGAAAAATTAAAATAAACTTGGCATCAAATAATATTAAAAATTATCTCTAGATGATGGCGTAGAGCAGCACTCTAATATGTCACGTTGTAACTGCAACTCCGGTTCCTTAATATCCTGTGATTTAACACCATCGCATGATGACGATGAATTCTGAGATATTTCATTAAAACCACTGTCAGTTCTATAGAATGTTAAACCTTTTGTAGGCGTTTTATTAACAGGGATTTGAATGCTTATTTCGCCGCATGGGACCTCTGTTTTATTAGTAGAGTTTACAGCAAATTGCTTTTTAGCTAAAATGTCTTTAATTTTCATTGTCTGGGATGTGTCAAGTTCATCTTCGTCTTCATCCTGAGGCCAAATAGTTGAGAAAGATTGCGAAAGATTTTTACGACTGGCCGATCTGCGTTTGCCTCTAGGAGTATCTGATTGAGAAGAACTACAATTTGAAGAATGTCCAGATAGTAGTGAAACTTGCATTTCATCCATATCCACAGTGTTTTCCAGCATGTCGTTAGTGTCGTCATGTTGAAAAATATCGAATTCTGTGAACGATTTATTTTCGTTTTTATTAATTCTTTCTTGTCTATCGAGTTGGGTTTTCGATGAATTTACTTTTAAGCGGCTGACCTTGACGTTAAAGCTATCGGCGGAAAAGTCGCCTATATTTTCAATTTGATTTTTAAATAAAGGTGATGATGATCTTTCAGGAGTAAAATGTTCGTTCTCTACTTCTTCGTAAGAGTTGCAATTCGTTCCTATTTCATTTTGCGATGTATCAGTTGTTTGGTTCCTATATTGTGATCTATTGTTTTCGTTGAGTGGTTTCCCTTTAGTCGGCAGCTGTATAGGTGATGGCATCTCCATTTCTGCTTCGCTTAAAAAATCTCCAAACCTGATTTTGCGATTTCTAGTACTAGGTGTAATGCTATTGGGCGACAAACTATCCAAAGCCGAAATGGGCGATAGAGATCCAAAAGAGCTTTTATCTGACGAGTCTGAAAGTTTGCCTATAATTGCAGTATTTCGCAAAGATTTTAACGAAATAGGACTACTATCAGAATGATTGGAATTATTTGTGGATTTTGTAGAAAGCTGTTGATTTGGTAATTGATTTTCGTTTTCTAACAATGCAATGTTTTTCATGTCGAAGAGTTTGCGTCTTAAGGAAATATCCTTAAGTTCGGCGCTACTGGACCTCCAAGAGCCAGAGAATTCTGATTTCTTAAACTCTTTGCCAACACCAGCCAAATGAGGTTGCAAGTAAGGTTTTAAAGCTTCCTCTAAGTTAGGTGGTAAGACGGGTGGCAACGTCAATTCGGTTTGTGATGCACAATCACGAATTCTTCGTCCGGGCTTAGATAGCGGGGTATCTCCATTTATTTCTGATAATATTATGCGATGAGATCTTAACGGACAGTCTATTGGGCTAGGAACAATTTCTTGTTCTTTGAAATAAGAGCTTATAGCTGATTGTGCTTTAGCTTCTAATTCCGGGTCAAGGGAATCTTGAAATTGTGTTTCATGGGGCTCTACATTTGCTGGATTTAGACTTGACACCTGATCAATAGTCCATTCAAATTGTGTAGAACTCATTTGTGGTGTATTGGGACGTTGAAACAATGAGGGACTATAATTAAAAGTACATTACATATTACACAAACATACGTACATTATTATTTACCTAGCTATTAAAGGCAAATGTAATCTTTCCGCCAATGCTGCTTCAAAAGGATTCTTCACGCGTTGATATCTTTTGGCTGGCGGAGTTTCTACCATGGCCATTGAGATCGAGTGTAATGAGTTATTGCCCGATATCATAGAACTGCAAGCAGCCACCGAATAACCTATGTTTTGTCCTTTGGGTGTTCTCGGATTTATTACCTTAAAACATTTTGGAGAAACTTTATGATGGTGGGGCGATATTGACTGTCTTCGACCTTTTGTTTGATAGTTTAGAATAAGTTTATGCGTTAGCTTTTCCGGAGTTTCTTGTTCATCGAATTCCATTTTGATATTCAATAATATATGTTTGTATTTCTTAGAATAATCTTTGTCTTAATTAAATTTCCCCTCCTTGTTATTCAGTGTCTGGGCGCCCACAGTAAAAAAACCCAACAAACGTTCAATTTAAAAAATCTGCATTGACTTACATTAAAATTTCCCTTTCATCAAAATGAATACAGAGGTGCTATTTGACGATGAGTGCTGCCAAGAAATATTTTAGAGCCGCAATCGTGGTGTAATAATAAGGTGGCTTCGCTGCGTCAAAAACAACCAATGCAAGAGTTGATTACGTAAAGGCTACATCCATGTCAATATATTATAGCAACAAAACACGTTGAAGTGCACATGCTCATTTCCAAGCAACGATCATACATATTAAGTTTTCACGAAAACTTAATATCAATTTAGCCAAGCAATGGTCCATTATATAATTGCTATCATACATAACGATGCCATTTCATCATGGAGGCAATATATTTCGAAACACATGCGACGACTTAGAGGAATGATGCCTTAAGATATGTCGTAGTTTCAAGTTATGTTAAGGATGGGGAACTCATTTGTCATAAGACTCCCTAATATGTGCAAGTTTATAATTGATTTTTTTTTCGTTTTCACTTGTTTATTTACATAAGTTTATTATTTATAATATGTTGTATTGCTTTTAACATCACACAAATTATAAATGTTAAGCATATATAAGTCAGATTTGAAAGTTTGATCCTTAACGTAATTGCTTAGCCTTATATTTGAATATATATATATATCCGTCACATATATCTCGAACGATAAACATACAGTCAGCGCTTTGAAAATAGCAGATATATGTATATATATATATATATATATATATATATATATATTTATATTTGTATATATGGTTTGCGCAAATCGATTGCTACAAACTGCATCATCTTTGTGGAGTCATATAAAATTTTGTTGTCTCTGCCATGCACTTGTTCTTAATTTTTTTAATAATTTTTCTACTATATTCTTAATATCAAGTTTTAGAGCAAATATATCAGAAAAGATTATACTTACAAAAATATTTCAGACACAATATAGATATGTACATATATGCTATCTCAGTTGCATAATATCAATAATAACAGCTAAGTTGCAGAGTTCAATTCAGATACAATATATAATTTTCAATAATGATGTATATGATATATGATTTCTTCAGCTAATACCGTTGATGAAATTATATCGAATTTCAGGAAGCAGTATTAGGATATGATTTCAAATATCAAATATCAAATAAAATAATGGTGGGTTCTGGAGTTTTTGTATTCCCCTACAAGTCTTCAATTTTGCTATCAGGAATGCTGGCAAGTTTCCTTAACATATACAGAAGTATATCAGAAGTATTTGTTACAGTCTCAGCGAATTTTTAGAAATTAAAACAGCTCTGTAATGAGCATCGACAATAGCCCTTCTATTAATATGTTAACAGCAGAAGTTAACGTAAACAGAATTCATTAATACTTCTGGTATTCCCATGAAATTACTATTATGTGTTCTACCCTATTCGTATTTTCATTGTGTCTGATTCGTCAGAAACTAGTCTGTCAAACACGATATCGTGATATATGTTCACAAGAACAAACCAATTATATATAATATTACTTGATACACGTGTGACATGCGTTTATGATCGCTTTGCTTACTACTACGTTACGTTTACAAAAGTTGAGGTAGGGGATTAGCTGCTTTTTGTGTTCCCTCCACTAGCAAAATATACAGCAAATAAATTTTTATTTAGTTCTTGTTTAATATTCGTGTCGAATTGTTGTGCTGTGCGCTTGTTTTATACGTTAACGTCTTAAGAAAAGTTTTCCGTTTTTCTCTTAAAATTTTCTTGTAAAGAAAAGTGTGTTGTGTTTGCGGTAGCTAATATATTAATAATAATTTTAAAAGCAATTTATAAAAAATATAAAATTATAATAATAAGTCGTGCAGAGTGCTGTTGAAATAATATAAAAAAGTCTCTACGAAATTTGAGAAAAAAGAAAGTACGAAAATGTATAAAAGCAAATAAATGGAATGATCATTTCTTTAACAGCAATAACAACAGCTGCAGCAAAGCAGCGACTTAAATTGCATTGTTGCTGCAGTAATAAATAAAATTGGTATAAGAATGCTTATATTAAACGAATTAAACTTCATTAAGATACCTATAAATTAATAAAGATCTAAAATAATATTTAGGTAAATTTATTTTATACAAAAACGCATGGAGGTAGCAAAACGTAGAAAGAAGTTCAATTAAATGTTGAGGTATATACTTTTGTATGTGTGTATGTGTACACAAATGTGTGCATGGTTATATGTGTGTGTGTGTATAGGCATGTACCTCTTATTGCGTGTGCAAGCGTAAACCAAAAAAGTGCTCCTTGTTTTTTCAGCTAAAAATGCTATTCAATAATCAGTGAAGCGTTAATTAAAGCCGAAAAAATCAAGTTTGGCTAATGTTCAGCTCAGGCACAGCGGCGAAAGTTTTTTGTTTCGCTAGTTTTAAAGAATTTACCAAATGCGATGTACGAAACAAAATAATTAATAAAAAACCCGATTTCAAGTAATTAAATATCTTAAGTACTTCAGCAAAATGTTTGCCATGCTTCCTTATTTATTACAAACAACGTATCGCCAAGAATCAGCAACGACTATAAGGCCATCAATAACAAAAACAACAACAAGATCAATAGAAGAGTGCAAAAAAGAATAAATACCGATTTGTTTGTCCAGTTGTTTTTGTGATTTCTTTAAGTTAGAGCGATTATATGTTGTTGTTATTTAATTATGAATGTTGTTATTGTTTTATTAGTGTGTTGTTTCTGTCAGGTATTTTTCTATGTTTCGCTTTTAGTTTTATCTTTCATTTACGCTTTGTTTCACTGCCGTCTTATTGTATTCCGGACATGAACCTAAAGAACAGAATCGATCAGGTTTTGATAAATTCCGAGCGAACTTTATTTCCCGTGGCGATTATATCTCCACAAACTGAAGCTCACAACAAATCGTTAGAAACTCGGCATATTTGAAAAAATATTGACTTGTTTTCGGAACGGCAATCGGATATTCCCTACTGATAGGTATTGTGCCAGAACTACAGAAGAAGGGGATATTAATGCTATCGCAGATGGTAAATCTCGTTTGGGCGATTGTGTATAGATTCAGTTAATTGATTTCACTAATATTTTGCTCTCTTGCGATTTCTACTTTCTTTTGTGACTTTGTATTGAAGTTAACTTCTTTCTCGCATATAATTCAACAAACACAAATTCTTTTTAGCGTTTTTATCAATTTATTATACTTATTTACTTTTTTCTGTGTTGTTCGTTTACTTTGATAAGATTGTAGCGCTGCTCTCAAGGTCTACTCGTTTTAATTTCATAAGTAGGTTTTTTTCTTGATTCTTATCATTAGCTGATCATATAAATACCGTTATGTTGTTCACTTAGTCTCAAGTTAACATTAATCAGAAAAATGCAGTGACAAAAGCTCGCTCTCAGCAAATTTTCGACAGCAGTTCAACCAACATCTTGTGGCTCAGCAAGGGCAAGCCGGAAAACTCTAAACGCTAAAACTCTTTTAACTATCACAACTATATCTGTCTGACTTGAAGAGAACTTGCGAGTAACTTTATTTACCCCACGGTGATATATCGAAACTTGCAACAAGTTAAAGTCAAATGTATAAACAGTGTTGCCAAATTAATTTTATTGTGGCGACAATAACATGCTCAGAAATCCAGGGGTTCTTTAGAATTTTTGAAAAGCTCTGTATATTTCAGTGTGGTGAGCTGATTTACACAATGAAATCCTGAGTTTTCCATGATTGTCGTAGCCCAAGGTTTTTTGTTTTTAATCTTAAAAGTGCTACAACATTTGCTGTAAACTCTAATAAACCAATTGAGGAAAATTAATTTAGATCAAAAGCAATAAGATTTCAAAAGCTAGTTTGATATATCCTTTCTGTAGCCAAAAGTAATGCTGCTATTAAGCAAACAAAATTCCCAATAGGATGATGTATGAAGCGCTCTAGAGAATCAATACGGATCAAAATAAGTTAATAATTGTCATTCAAAACGCTAAAACTCTGTAATACAAACTCCATGTACAACTAAATTGCGTCAGCTGATGAGCCGAAAAACTTTGATTTGATAAACACCCATATACAATTGCTTTACTCTTGAAGAGAATATAATTTTTTTCATGTGATCAATTATGGGGATTTTGGGGAAACCAAAACAGCTACTTTGGGGCCTGTAGTTTCTATAAAAAAACTAAAATTTCTTGCAATGCAGTAGTTTTTGTAATTTTCTCGCACACATTTGTCCTTGTTGAGTTGGGATTTTACCTGTGCTTCCTTTTTATGAATTCATACTTGCCTTTTTAGCCTGCCTTATATTAACAATTATCTTCTAAACACCCTACGAAAAGTCACGCACGTTTATATTATGACTTCCTATAAATACAAAATTGAGTTTAAAAACAACAATGAATTGACCTTGTATTAGTTGAAGCTTAAAACCGGTTATTTTAATCATATTTTAGCCATAATCATAGCCAGAACGAAATAAACTTTAAAGAGTTCAAGGCCAGTATTTTGATTTTAGAAGTGTTAATATTATTTGCATATAAAGTGCAAGTTTAACTTGCGGTATCAGTGAGTTGTTTGAAGACCTGCACGAACTTCCATTTCGTGGCTTTTATTTTACCTCTGAAGCTAAAAGGTATAGTGTGAAAAGACCCTCATCGTGCTATTTTAGTCGTTGTAATGCTTTCCCCGCGAGCTACTCAAATTTATTGCCATTCTGAAGAAGTATTTATGCTACTTGGATCGGCACTCACAGTATGAATGCTACTCATGATTTACGCGGGAACTATGAAAAGAGCTGATAGTAGTGTAGCCATTTTGGCTTTTGCTTCGAAGGGGACATTTCGCTTCGAGGTTGCTGAACAGACGCTGTGAAGCAGGCTGGCGAGCAACAGTAGTTAGTTTTGTATTCAAAATGTCATTGTGGAGGCAGCAATTAAAACAGCTCGCCGCACTGCTCACTAAATCGCAACATTTCACACAAAATATATCACAAAGAAAAATTTATTTTTATTTTTTTATTGAAGTAGAAAAAGGAAACATCCTTAAACTCTTTGTAAATATGTATTTATAAACTATTGTAAGTGGATTATTGTAAATATCATTTAATACAATAGAGTTAAAATGGAATCAAGTTGGTACTAAATTTTCAAATCCGCGATGGTGTAGCAAAAATATGTGAAACTGGAAACAGAACTTAAGGCAAAACTTTAAAGTGTAGCCTGCAAATTAAGGAGAAATGAAGCCATTGCAGAATGTCCATCAGGTAACAGCGGTAAGAATTACAGAGCCATTTTTAGAAAATTGAATTCAGCAGCAAAATTAGAAGAAAATAATTATGTATGTGTTTTATGTACTTCTGTTTTTGTCTGAAATATCTTTCCTTGATTAAATTCTCTTTTTATGCCTGGAATATTGTTATTATGGGATTTCTTTAACGCCAGCATTGTTTTAATTTCCTTGCTTGGCATTTGTTTATGTATACATGCTTTTATGGATGTATGTGTGGGTATGTTATACCACTTCAGCTGAAGTTCTTGTGAAGTTGTTTTGTTATCTGTCAGATTCGGTTGATGATGTGAATAGCAGCAGTGTGAGCTCATATTTAACAACGAGTATGGATGGATAGTGTTTGTATAATATTAACGACGATTGTTTATTTGCTTTATTTTCTTTTCGATTCATTATTGTTACGAGTATTTTCTACCTTTTCTGAGTTTTTTTTTTGTTAGCCTTTTTATCTTTTCGCCCCTCTCTTTGGCTTTAAAAACCAGTTTTAATACCATTTGTTATTGTACTTAAAAGGTAATAAACATTAAACCACAATGTACTGTCAAGCTGCTGCCAGACAGACAGCTACACTAACAATAATCTGAAAATACTTCTTATATATATTATTCTGTTGTTTGAAACTCTAGTTGGCGAAACAAGCACAAACTTCCCATGCTAAAATAGACTTTGTTGTTTTATGGCTGAGAAATGTGCAAACTCTGGGTACGAAATATTAACGCTACCTACTTGAAAACGCCTCTGTTGAGGAATAAAATGTGTAATAGAATGAAATAGAATAAGAAAAGTCTTAAAACAAAATATGTCTGTAACAACATAAATAGTGCGCATGCGTGCAGTTGAGAAAATAAAGTGTGAAATACCTACCGACAGAGTTACTAACATCAGTTTGCTAGTATTTTCTTTAACTAGACTAAAATGGGATTTTGCTGAGTATTTCTTTACTGATAGACGTTTGACCAGCCAGCTGGCAAACATGAGTGTCTGCAGACAAGTTTAGAGGGTTGTTTGTTTAGTTTTGTTGACAGTTACTTTGATGATGTGGTGACATTAACACTTGACAAGATCCGATCACATGAAACAGGATTGTTATTACGTTGTACGGGGGCTGGCTAATTGTTCTCTTTCAAAGTTGCGTTGATGTTCACACAGCGAAATCAGTTTCCACAAATTTCCCTTTTTGCTTCTGAATTCTTGAATCTTTACCACTTAATTTCTTTATAATTGTTTATAAGTTCTTGATCTGAAGTGAAAAGTTTATTTATTTGGAAGAATGTGTTAAATTTGTTTCTTTAAAATTTTTTTAAATTCTGCTACATTTTTCACATCGAAGTAGGGTGCTTTTCTTAGTACATGATGATGTCAATTGCTGTCGGTAGAGTCCAGTTTGGACCAGTGCTATGCGTCATTGAAACATACCGATAACAATTAACATAATCATGCCCTAATGCAGATTATAAAAATTCTATACCTTAATCATGATTGAAGGCGGAGTCGTCGATCCGGGGATCTTAAACTTTGTAGTCTCAGAGTTAACTACTTCAGCCAGCAATACGAGTACTTTCGAACCAAACCCCATTAATAATTGGAACTGTCGTACACATATTAGGTCTACAGCGAAATTTGCCGTTAAACTCTATCCTATAAATTTAGACAAGGTAGAATGCACCAATTAATAACTCTACATGGGATGGTATTGGCACGACGCACAGTGGGGGATTTTTGATTAAAAAAAAGATGGAAATAACTCTGTAGCTTCTAAAGGGGTAGTCCGATAGTAGTAAAATTACGTACATCATTTTTAAAATTGCTCCTGAGTTTAAGGCTCTAATTTTGTAAATCACTCTGCTCTAGTGAAATTTATATGAAGACAGAATTTAAAATAATTTTACAAAAACGACTTTTGAAGCATCATGACTTGAAGCATCGACTTGAGAAACGAGTATTTATTAATAAAAATATGTATTTACTTTAAATTTATTAATTTTATGCCACAGTAAACGCATTAGGTAGGAATCTGTTTTCTTAGAAAATGGAATTTGTGTGCTTAAGCAGAAATACTCGGTTTTCCATTTTCCTTAACTTTGAGTTCTTATTTTGCTTGTCTTAACAAAACAGATGGTGGTTTGTTCAGTTTTAGTAATTGACTACAAAGAATGGATGCGGTTGATGGTGTTTCAGTGTAAGTTTTGGTTTTGTTGTCTGTTGTTTGTCTTTTTAATTTTAATATTTTTTATTTTTTTGAAGTGTTTGCAACTACATCTTTGTAAACATTGTTTCCTACTTGTAGTTGGTTAACAACTTTTAATTTTTATGGGATTTTATATGAAATTTTGTATAGTTTTTGGATTTATGAGAGATTAAGTTTTTGTTGGTAAAATGGAAAACGAAACCAACATGTTTAAGAACGTACTAAAACGATTTTAAAAACTTTCAGTTGAACATTAAAAATTATTTCCCATTCTCATCTCTCTTTTTTTATGGCTAAAATGTTAAATAGCCAAACATGTGTTAATTGTGTTAGTTTTCCAAGACAGTTGGCACCACATTGCCAAGCAAACATTGTACCGCTGGCCGTTCGTTGTTTATACTTTGAGAGAGATCTGGTTGGTCTGGTTTAACGAGAGTTTCCTTTTTTGTCAGCTTAATTTTTAACTTTTTTCTTCATTTATTTATTTTTTTTTTAGTTTTTGCGTAGCAAAATAAAAACACGTTTGCTGTTATGCTGGTATGCAACTAGAATCCTGTTCACTGCTTTTAGACTACAATTTAATTAAGTTTATTACTAACTAACAACTTGCAATGGCATACTGACATGTATTTGCTAGTTGTAGCAAAATATTCTTCTTTTTTCTCTTTTGGAAAACATAATCCACAAAACTGAGAAAAGAAGATAAAACAAGCAAGTAAACAAGTAATAACTTTCGTTACATAGAAGGATATGGAGTAGGAACAATTTATGTCTTCATACAATTCACAGCACATAATCGCTAGACGCTTAAAGCAGAGAAGATAATAATCCTAAATGACCTGTTGTTTGAGATGTTATTTTAAGGAAAGAAAACCAATATGTGATATATAATTTTTTAAAAGTAATTAACACTTTTTATACGCTGGCACTTTTATTAAAAGGAACACACAAAATCCTGCGTCGTTTATCTATGAAATTGAGGGCAAGAGAAATTATTTGTAATTTTAATGGAGCTATTTTATAAGTGACGTGAAACTGATGAAAACATTAAGAAGGAAGAAAGCACAGAGACAGGCAGGAAGCCAAATTGAAATTTACAGGAACCCTGAAATTATTTTTGCTGTATGAAATTTTAAAGTGATCGGACTGCCCCTCTCAATTTCGTTTCAATAGCTCCCAGTATTTCGTTTCAGAAGTACACAGGACAGAACAACATATTGTTGTTGCGTTCTATCGCTTCTATTTTAAGTAAACAGCTCTTCCCTGTGATTCTGGCAAAATGTCTCATAACAAAGTTATCAACTTTTCTATTAAATATACGAGTATGAAGGAAGGATATGAACCGATGAATGACCCTGAAATGCCTGCAAATTTGAAATGCATCTTGAAGAATAGTTTTTGTTTTCCTCCAGCTGCACGTTTCGCACACCAGCAGTATCATCAAACTATAAGTATGAAATAAGTAATGAAAAACTTTTCTCTTCATAGATACTTAATATACGTAGTGTATTATAGCTTTTGTGTTTTACTAAAGTGCCGTTAATTCAATTAGTTACGTGCAAATGATGTGTTACGATGCTGGTGTCTGCCTGCCATTGGAAAATGAAAAACTTTTTTCACTGTTCATCATCATTATCTCCATCTTAATGATACAATTGTGCATGGCGCTGATAGTATTGTGATTATAATCACTTAATGGCTGACTGACAGTGATGTGATTTTAGTGAAGCATCTTAAAGTAACAAATGAGTTACTGAATTATATATTTTGATACTCTGGTTGACGCCAGTAACATTCAATTATTATTTTTGTGAGTAAAGACGCTTTTTTGCTTTCTTCGCTTAATTTTTTTACGTTCTATGATTAAATTTGTGAAAAATAACAACAAAAAAAAAAACTTAAATAGATTTTAATTGAATTATACATGAAAAGAAATTTGTTGCTTTCTCTTGTTATTCGATTTCAAAAAAGCTACAGTTTAGAAATTAATTTCTATGTTTGTCTGTGTGTTTGTATCTCCATAACTCTGTCACATATGTAAAGCGATTTTGAAAATTTTGTGTTTAATGTGGAAAATAAAACTTACAAATTGAGTCCGTTTTTTAATATTTTCATTTAGAGCATTTTTCCCTTAGTCCTTTCACAATGTGTGTGTGTGTGTGTGTGTGTGTGTGTGTGTGATTTAAATTTAACAGCTCGAAGTATATTAACATAAACATATTCTGCAGTCAACAACTTATGAGTTGTTGGAAATTCCTATTAAATTCATTTAGGAATCAAAACCTAGGAACTGCAGCCAACTTCGCAACAAAATCTGTGTAAAACTCTATATAGAAACCCCACATTACAGCTTTCATAATTTGTATGGAGTTTGATATTTATTGCTGCCTTCTGGTAACTGGCCTCCACCCTAAGTGTTTTATTACATACAACACCACATGTTGTTTTTCAATATTTATTACCCACACAAATTCAAAGTGAAATAAATATATTTGAATTTTTACTTAAATTTCAGTTAAGAGCAACGTTTTCAATATGCATTTCATTTGGTATTATTACTGTTTTAGATGTTTAAACTAAATATATCTGTAATTAATGCGAAATATAAAAAGATTACCCTTATTTTTGCTAAAAGCTGCAAGCAAATAGATAATAAACGATTAGAACAATTTGCGAAATGAATGGGAGGAATGTTCAAAATTAATAGAATTTTATCACATCATTTATATGCAGATAGTTAAATAAATAGGAGACAAATTAATTAACAACATAAACAGCTTTTCAATGATAATAAACATAAATTGTTTTAGTTTTTTGTATAATCAATAGAAATGTTTTCATTGCGGTCTTGCTAACGATTGATTTTATCTCAACTAACTTAGATTTTATTAATTCATGAAACAAAAATACTCATATACAATATTATATAATTAAAATTAAACACATAATTACCACGAATTATGCCGGGAGCAAATTAATTGATAAGCATTCAACTACAACTTCTTAAAGTTGTCTGCTTAATAAGCCCGAGTCTGCTATTTACCATTCCAATTCTATTCAAGTTTTCCTGGACAAGATCCTGTACAAAGCCTTGCAGGCAGAAGATCTGAAACTTTTTTTATATGTTCATATATAATATGAAAAAATTACCACCACTTAAATGAACACACTTTCAATGAAACACTGTGCAATAAAATTTCAACAGACAACTTAAATAATTATAATCTAATTATTGTTTAATTATCATCGTTGGTGTAAACTGCGTGGTATAACAGCGCATAATTATTGCTTATTTGCGACAGAATTCGCAATAATTTGCTGATAAGCAAACTAATGGCTTAATCCAATTAAAATAACCAGTTCGTTAATTATGTATTTGTGTGCACATACAAATATTAATAACTTAATTGCACTAAATTGTACATAATTGGGCCATTTTCAATGCACCCTACACGGGGATTCCCACACACAGCGCCAACTGCTTAAAAACCATTTAAAGTTAGATAAAAAAGATTTAAAATTTTAACAGAATCTAAAGCCAAAATTTCCCTTCAAAATACCAGTTTTGAACTCCACAAGAAGACTTTATTTATGACCATGCGCAAAGCATATTTCTTTAGTTAACAGCACGGAGCTTCTTTATAAAAGTATTTGAAATAAAACTCTGCTGATATTTTGATATTGAAATATATGTATTATTCTTATAATTTTATGTTTGTTTATGCCCATAAAGTGTTTGAGTACAATTAAAAACAAGTGGATTATACAAACAAAACTTGAACCATTAATTAAACGCTAAAGTTATTGAAATCTTTCGTTTGCTCAATATTTATAACAACAAAATTCGAATATTTATAGTTCACATATTTTTTTTTTTAGAACATTTTGTGCGCAAATTGAATTTTATTGCACCAAACGGCAAACACAAAAACAATTAGAAGCGAAAAAAATATGTAAAAATTGGTTATAAACACAAAAATAAATATTGCAATCAGTTGGAAAGTAAGTGGCCAGAAAAAAACTGTAATAAATTAAATATAATATAAGCAAAAACTAAATAAACAATTACCATTTACAACAAATTTTTTAATTGTTTCAATAGTATATGAGGGTTGGTAGAGGAAAGTGGGAAAATGTTTGATAAACAACTCGTTTCAAAATCTTTCTTTCAACAAAAACGTATTTTTATTTTGCATACGAACTTCACTAAAGGAAAGTGATTTATGAAATTAACTTATTGAATACAGATGTTTCGTCCATGTTCTGGAGTTTATTATTGATACAGTTCTCGTATACTATTTCCTTATACAATAGTTGTGAATAATAATTGTTTTGAATTTGTTTTTAATTCATGCTCGTGCAAATTTGTACATCTCTGTTAATTAGTCAACTATTAATTAGTCAGCTTATCGTCTTCCATTCGTGGTGTGATACTCGCATATTGTGCTCAAGCCATGAGTAAAAGTTTCTTTATAAGAAGAAAACGGCAACAATAAAAAATACTCACTTCAAGGTAAACCAGCAGTCTGCTGGTTAATAATAATCATTCATATGATTCGTTTGTTAGGCCGATTGTCCGTCTATTTGTATGTCTGTTGGTTTACATTTAATTGAATTTATTTATGATAAAATAAAATACAAAATAAAAATCAAATTAATAATGAAATCAAACAAAAAAAAAATAATGGCATAAAACACGAAATCCAATTTGTGAATTGACATGAAATTCTAGTTTTTTCTCTTCTTTTCTATTGAACTTAATTGAAAAATTGAAAAGAAAAACAAACTGCATTTCAATTGAGGCGAATGTTACGCATGCGTAAATTATTTTTGCACACCAAAGAAATTCGTTCAATGATTTTCTTAGCTGTGGAAAAGTTAACTCAAAACTAAAAGTATTTATAGGAACCAGTTTTCTATAGTTTTTACAATTAACATATTTACACTTTTAGTTCGTATAAATATTTTATTAGAACTCACTTTTAGCTGTTGTTATTTTTATAAATAACAGCACTGTTTTATTAATAATGCTTAAACAATAGCTTAGACTTGTTATTGATTAAAAACTATATAATATTTTTAGCAATGAAATAATCACAAAACAGCAGCGCACAAAAAATATGACTAAAATAAAAATATTTTAAATATTCTGATTTTTGATCAAACTGCCAAGATATATTATTGGAACCGAAGCATTTCGGGGCTGTTTACAATTATCCATCAAAGGCTTATAAAAAGTTTATAAAGCAAATTTCTATATAAAATTTGTTTTAAAACCATTTTATAAACCTTTTATAAGTTTTATGAATAAGTTAGTTTATGTGTTATTCATTAAAAGTACTACAATCTGTGCCGCCTTTTTATAATTCATGAATTGAATTTTGCTTGACATAATACTTTTAAAAATGTTTATAAATCGAATAAAGTTGAACTCTTTTATAAAAATAAAATGTATTGTGTGATTTTACGGCGCAGAGACTGTGCCTTTATCGATAGCCAGGCTGCACTTCTGTCTCCAAAATCACTTTCTCTTCTCTAGTTGCACAGTGCAAGGATATGCCTCTCAGGTTAAGTGATCAGGGTGACTTTGCCTTCATCTGTGTTCCAGCATAAAGGATGAATGAGCTGGATAGCGCCGTCTCTACTATAAAAGTCTTCTATCCGGAGTTGGTATAGGAAGCCATGGGGTGTTATACTATTTGAAACGGTATTTTTAAGATTCATTTCCATAAGGCTGAATACAGATGGCGCGATAAAAGCACATGTTATGTTTTGACAGCCTTTGAACACTATTAACAAATAAAAACAAGGCTTGTCACAGTCGATACGGGCCACTCAACCATCGGTAGCCCTATAAATAGTTCTATAGCACTGAATAGAGAAGAGAACATCTCTCCTAACATCTTGGTCTAACTGAACTGATTAGACATCACAATGCCATGGAGTTTAGTTAACTTTCAGCTTCGTAGTCTACGCTATGAATACTTCAGCCATCAGCAGCCAAAAGAAGTCAATTTTGTTACTGATAAAAATTTTTTTTGGTTCTCACTCGACATACTTTACAAGGGCCGCATGGGGAATTTGACTCAATATACACATATAAAACTATTAAGATCGAACAGCTTAGTTTGATTTACTGTACTTGTGATAAATGGAGCGCAATTAGACTTTTAATTGTGTCAATTTCCTAATTGCGTAATTCAGTTGCATGCCTGAACACGTTACTACACACTTAAATATGTTTACATGCTAGTAATTATGGAATAATTAACTTTGTCTCTCTCTTGTTTAAGTTAATAACTTTAACCGTTTAAAGCGCTTTAATATTTTCGTTATGCAACTCATTCTTCAACAAATTGTCTCGCCTTTTACCAGCGTAATGCACTGTTTAACTAATAAATTATCTTTGATTACATCATAAAGAAAACATTACAAGTGCAAAATTGAAAAAAAAAACAAAAAAGTATTAAAAATAAAAACAAAGCAAACACCTCCGTCTGTTTTTCTGTTTAATTTTGTGTAAAAAATAAACTCATTAAAGTTTTGTTTTGAGATTAATACTCGTATAATAATTAGAACTCGAGTCAAAAGTCTGCCATAGAACATATGGTTTCTATATATAAGTGAAAACGCCCAATGGTTCAAGTTTATAAAACAACAACTAAATATTTCAACTGGATTAAAGTTAAATTTACAGCTGAATATAAGAAAACATTTTTATTTACTCAATATATTGTTATTTTCATAATTCTTATAATCGCTGTGCTATTGAAAATCCAAATATATTTGCAAACATAATAAATTTATAGGTTTTTGTTTTGTTCTTGAGAAAACAAAAAGTATTCATACATTTTAAGTATCGCACAGAAAGTCTGTTGGATAAGAGTTAGAAAAATAAGTAGAATACAAGTACGCTAAACAGCGTAGAAGAAATATACGGCACATTAAACTTAAATCACCTGTTGTTCCATTTAAAGTAGAAAAGAGAATAAAGCAAACAATTAGAAAAAAGCAACTACTTGCACAACATACAGAATAAAGCACAAAGTCAACATGATAAGTCAACATTATCGAACCCAGCGAATAGTTTATTTAAGATACTATTTACCAGCTCTGAAACTTATTAGAACGGTGTGTCCAGTCATTAACAACAAGTAACGATAATTCCGGCAGTTGAATTCCATTTTCGTATTTCTGCCGGTGATGTTGTAGTCCATGGTCCTTCTTTTAGGTCAGGGCACTGCTGACAATATCGATAGTGGGAATGTCCAACGGTGTTGCAATTTTTTTCATTAACGACAGAAAAACGCTTTCAAAATAGTGGACATTTCATTAAGGAATGAAGATAAGCTTAAACAAAAGAAGAGTTGCACTCTACGTTCAACAAAAAAAATTATCTTAATATTTATATAAGATTATGTGAGGGGTTAGCAATAGTTGGGTCGGTTTTTATGTATGATCTTTATGATCTAGATGCGGGCAAAGTAGCGATGGCAGCTATTGAGATGCACTGACCTTCTTATTTATAGATCTTGAATGCTTTTGACATCTTTTTGGCTCATGTTCTATTTCATTTAATTTATACTAATAAAGGAGTCAGAGTGCTCTTAAAGACTGACTCCTACTTGGCCATAATATATATGCAACCCCTTCTGTAATCACTTCATTTACTGTCTATTCACAAACACTTGAACTACAAAACGTACAATTCCGCTTATGAACTGAACAAACATTTTGCTGGGTTATCTTTTCAAATCCAACTAATTTGTCTGCTAAAAAGCATAAAATCGTAACAGAAAATACTCGTATTTAAATTGTTAAAAAATATAAGGCTTAACATGAAAAGTAGTGGAGCTTTATTTTGAATACCCTACAAGTAGTAATTAATTAAATATGATGATCTGTATGCATTTTTCGTATAACCGTGCTAATTGAGAAAAACACGTTCATACGATAATTTGTAGGGAAAAGACTGGTTTTAGAAAGTGTAACATTTGCAACTGTTATATTTTTCTATCTTCACAAAAAGCCGTCTATACTCTTATGGAGAATTGTGGGTAGGGGCGGATCATATTTAGAAGATGCTTTTACTTGCGACTTTTATAGGAACAGGACAAATGACGTAGCTGGGTGAGGCAAGACTA
The DNA here is from genome assembly GCA_963675445.1 of Linnaemya vulpina. NCBI lineage: Eukaryota > Metazoa > Arthropoda > Insecta > Diptera > Tachinidae > Linnaemya > Linnaemya vulpina. The sequence continues at coordinate 86,203,378 of OY776278.1, read as the reverse complement.
CGGTCTTGTTTTAAGCCCAAAAACCGCAATTTTCATAACCGATTTTTACGATTTTTTTTTTAACAAAAGAAAACCTTGTTTTCAAACTTTTATGACATTTACAATTGAATATAAAAAGGAAGTTTGATTGTAACTTATTGGACCAACCGCTTAGAATGTGCAGATTTATTTCCATTTTTATTGTTTTGAGATCCCCCACTGTGGATTGTCGATGTCGTAAATATTAAGAAATTTTCCATCATTATAAAAATGCTTTTATCGTAACTGGACTCCATAACATTACAAAAACTATTTAATATATTTTTATTTATTTTTATTTATTGATTAAAATATGGAAATATCAAAACAAGAATCACGATTATAATAAATCAAACCTGCTACACAACAAAGATTTGGAATTTCTGTGATTTGTAATCTTATTCGACGTACAAGTGCTATTTGTTTTCATTTATGAGAATGTTGGAAGAGATAAGATATCACAGAAAAAATAAGAAATAAAAATTAAAAAAATTTTATTAATTTGAGACCCTGTTAAGTTTGTGTTATTTGAATTTTTTCGACGCAGTAATTTTTTCATTCGATTTTTTTTGTAATCAAAATCACACAACCTCTCATGATTTGATTTTTTGTTTGATATCCAAACAAAAAGGAAATTAAAGCTTTGCCTCCGAGTAAGATTGTTTAGGGTGTGAGTGGTTGGTACTTTAGAACCAAGAAGGTTTTTTTTTTGGAAATTAAATATATATTTCGAGAGAATTTGTTTGAAATCGTCTTTCCGAATACAACTCTACTTATGACTAAACAAATTATTTATATTTTTATATATTCTGTAAATTTAAAATTTTTGTTTTTAAATGTTACCAACCTTTTAATTGCCGGTAAATACTTTTCTGCCGCCTTAGCTACTGGTTTTTGACGTTCGGCAATATAAACTTAAAAACAGAAATGACATACTGAACGCCTAGTCAATGTAATAGGATTAAGTGGCAAATAACAATAAATAGAATAAAGAATTAAAGCTCGTAAAGTAGTAAAGTGATACAATTGAAAGCATGTACGAATAGAAATGGTAACTGTGCAAGTTGCTAAATAAAAAATTGAATTACAATTTGGCATGAAAAAAATTAAATGAATAGAAAAGAAATAATGTAGTCGTATCTAGCAGATAGCGAAACTAATCTTAACTACTTTGCAACAAACTTAATTACAAAATGTCAGTTCGTTAACTACTGATTTGTTGTTGATTTAAGATGAAATGAAACCATTTTACACGCTTTTCTTTCTCTACTTTTTTATAGTCAAGTTGAAGAAAAAAAAACTCTATTAATCTCATGGCACAGCAGAAAAAGAAACCAGAAATTCAAATGCGTTGTTTTAAAAGAAATAAAATGAAACGTTAATACTTGTATCCAAGAGTGCACACAATAAACGCACGTTTGAAATATGATGTTTCGTTGTTGACATGTCCATATCAAATCATATTTCAAACGTGTGTTTGCTGGGTAACTACGAGCTGCTCTGCCTTTTGAAATGAAATTAGCTCAAGACCTGAATGACGTTTTCTTTTCGATTTGGTATACTCGGTTGGCTTTTTATTATTCATTTATCAGGCTTTGGCGAGGGGAACAACACCCGGAACTTGTACAATTTTATGTCACATTTAATGTTGCGAATGTTTAAGTTGACACATTTCAAAAGTTGCCTGGTGCAACTGTTTTGAATTCTGTTAAATTTTCTAGTTAAGTTTTCTTGCATTTTATTTGTGTTGAAGTTGTTGTGGCTGGAGTGTTGAAGTTGTTGTGGTGTCTTAGATTTCGTTGAACGAATTTATTAGATTTTATTGAAGAGTAAACCCAATTGAGAACTCTGCCAACAGAGACTTCTAACGCAAGAGCGACAGTGAAGTTTTCTGTGACCTCAGAGTACCAGAGTACTCTGGTGTGTTCAAGACCTCTCCCTGGAGATCCAGCAATAAAGTGAACTTTTAAATTTCATGTACTGCATACATTCGATTAGCGTTTTTTTTTTAAATTCAGTTTCAGTTAATTTGCACGTTTAATTTATTTGTGAGAAGGTCGATAAGATGTGAATGATGACGTGCTTCATGAACGTCGCACCACGCCAACAACCGATAAAAAAAAAGTTAAAAATGTAAATAGAATTGTTGTGAAAAATCGTGGAATCACAGTCAATCTTGTAGCTCATGCGTTCATTCGCGCATGACTAAAGAACAAAAAAATAGTTCACATTCATAAAAAAAATAATTTGCAAAACCGAATTTCTACTCTAATTTTAAATTCAATACACATCCCACTACATCCATAAACGTGTATATCAATTGACTGCTTTACTAATTGTCAGAATTAATTTATTTTGATTTTATAAAGCTGTCAAATAAATTATATCTGCTACCTTAAATAATTTATTTGTGAATTTTTTTCCTTTTCTTATTAATTTCATTGCAAACAAATGAACGGTAGTCTGAAGTGTTAAAACTTTTTGCTGAATAGTTCTTAATAAAGTATTTTATCGATAAATAAATATTATTTTTTTTCTTCTTATTAACAAATTGTTCATATCAATTATTATCGCTTATACATATTGAAATAATTGTTATTGTAGTTCAAGTGCACATGACATTTGTGATTGATAGTAGAGATAGTTACGAGGGTTGTAGGAAAAGTAGCTGCTTAAGTTAAGACATGGGAAGCTTAAAATGGAGTTCAAACTTGATCAGGTAAATAATTTTGTAGGAATAGCAAAGAATGAATTTGTTGTAGCACAAACGATACAATGGAAGGGGAAATTCGCTAGCCCTAAACGACGGCTTAAACTAGACATGATGTTAAGGCTACGAGTGCAGACAAATTATCTAGAAACTAACGTAACAAATTGTTGTGATCATCATCTGCTCTGAATGGCTTTCTAAGTGATTTTTTCTGCTCTTGGAAATTTCTACATGAGATGCGAAAAAAGTTGCAGGCCTCCTTTATTGACTAAGTAGTCTCTGAAATTCAATCTTATAAGAGAAAAAAATTGTAAAATCTGCAACGACTTGAATTAAAGTCTATTTTTAGTTTTAAAATTAAGTTACAAAAACTCTAACAAAAAATGAGAAAACGCATGAGCTGACTGTGCTGTTCTTAAAGGACTTTTAATACTGGCCCAATGACATGCGTATCTATTTGTACTCATAATGCCACTAATGATTAATATTTCTCAGTTATTTACTTGATAATTTTTCAGAATCATTTCACAAAAGGTGTTTAATAGAGCAAGTGTGAACACATTAAAGTGCCCTTTAGATCTGGGGAACTTTGCGGAATGTACACAAATTGCAATCAAATATATATAACGAAATATTTCACTTATTGCACAATATAAAGAAATAGCGATGGAAAAATTTTATGTTTCTAATCTGGATATTTTTTAAGATGAAATATAAAATAAGCTGAGACAACAAAGTGGTAACTGAAAATTTTAAGAAAGTAATTTAATGAAATTACATTAATTAATATGTACAAACACATATATAGTATATATATATATATATATATATATATATATATATATATGTATATTGTATATGTGCTTATTGCTAAAACAGCAATTTCAAATTCCCAGAACTACTGGGTATATTTAATGTATCTGCTTTTAATTTATTTACTTTCATCTATAAACATTCGTGTAGATATCAGATGTTAATGCAAATATCACAACAGGTAATTAATGAAGTTGTATCGACTGGCCATCAGTTCACGCGAAAAACTAAAACGATTTTTATATAAGGAAAACAATCGCAATTGCAAAAATAATATTGTTTATGTTATTATGGAGCTTAAAAGCATTAAAGAGATTATAGCAACTTGATTATGTAATAAATAACCAGCCATAACAAAATCAATATGATATTGAATATTGTGAAATATGAGCCCTCCATTTTGTGGAGTTTTGGGAAGAACAAACATGTTGTTTGTGTTCACTAAATATGGGATTTGGTGGAGCATCACTTTAGGTATTTTTGAAAAATGATTTAAACGGTCTTGTATTAAGGCCTTCTTATCTTTAAATTTAAATACAACAAAGTGTGTTTGAAATTCCACCAACGTTTTTTATTCGTTTCAAAAGCCTGCTGATGCCATTATGTGTGAATAATGATTCAAATTAGCGTCACGTCACGTCTTCTCTGGGTGGAGCACATCCGAAATGTCAAATTTTGCATGACTCTGGCTGATATATAAGACTGCTGCGGTTTGTGGGTTATTTGCATACACGTGCGTCTTAATAAAACCCCACAAGAAAATGTGTAACAGGTTCAAATCGCACGATCTGGGGGGCATTACTTCCACTTGAGGTGACCATCACATTGCGAATAGTCCTCTTGGCAGGATGATTATGGAAATGTTCAAAAGTTTCCTTTGGAATACCTTTTACGGACATGAAATTCGAAAGGGCTCTGATATATAAATTTTTGACGGTTAAACGAACAGAAAACTGTTGTCTACAATTTTATTTTAATCCTGCTGATGTTTTCCCCAAATTTTCTTTTTTATTTCTACAAAAAGCACTTTTAGACGTCTTCTTTCATAATGTCCACATCGACGCGACATTAGTGGGAAACCGTATGGGCACTTGTTTATCATATATTTCTATTGAACCAACATTCATTTGTATTCCATTTCCCTTTAACACACATTCACATTTCGTTGCACGCAAACTGGCAGACAGAATTTTTATAAACAAATTACTTGCTGTTACAAGATTTTGACCCAAATTACCATTTTGGACAATTGTAACCTCCCAACAACACGAATATTGTTCATTTGCTAGTTTTCATTTAATCTGTGCTAGTTTTTACAACAACAAGAACAACAACAACAGCAGCAACAAAAAAGCTATAGGAAAAATCTTAAATGTGTATTTCAGCATTAAGCTTTCAATTAAATTTGTTGTTTGGAATTTGTGTTTCTTGTGGAAAAAACTGTGAATGAATTCTTTTTTTTTTTTTTTATTTGTGAATACGAATAAAGTTTATAAAAATGCGGCAAATGTATTGTATCAAACAATTTCCAATTTTCACAAAAATAGCCACAACAAAACTTTTTGTAAACAAAAAACAAAAAAAAACAAATAAAATAAACAAAAAAGTTTTAAGTACCACTTGTTATTGCTGTTGTTGTTGTTGTTGTTAATGATGATACCGAAACGTTCATAATTTAATATCGAAACAGTGGGGTGGGTTATAACATAAATTGCAAAGGGGCCATAACGGTTAACTTGGCCAGCGTCTCATAAAATAACGCTAAAATTGCAAAATTTCCTTTATTTTATCAGTCACACGTTTATTTCTTCCCATAAAAAGTGTATTTTTAAATGTTTTTTTTCTTAATTTTGCAAAAGCAGGGCTCGTTTATAACAAAACAGTCTAAATAGATTTGGAAAACATTTAATTGCAGTGCCATATTTTGTACTCTACTCCACGGTGCCGTGCCGCCTTCCTGCCACAATTCAGAACAAATAAATTATGAGTTTTTGTCCGAGTAGAGTGTGACAGTACAACAAAAACAACTTGTTCTTCTTGACTTTGTTGTGAGTTTTTATTGCTGTTGAATATTGTTACGGTTTGTTACAACTCATCAAAATTATAATTATTACGTTGGCTGCTGTTGTTATTAGGTGAGTTCGTTTACCCCAGATGTGCTCTATTCTGTGTGTATTGGATATTTAAACAGAAAGGGCAAAATAATTTTGTTTCCACATGGAACTCTTTATTTTAGCAATAAATTTTTAAGCTTGAGATCTTTAAATATAGACATTTTCAATATATATTTTAATATTTTTAATGTTTATATAAAAATGTATATTTACAAGCCCAACGTTCAAGCTCAAAAACTAATACAAGAATAGTATTGAAAAGTCCAGAATGTAATAAAATTAGTATTGAGTTCTGTATGTAGAAGCATACAAATAAAATAAATTACATTTAATTAATAAAAAAAGATGACGAACGAGCTTTATAAATTGTCTTATATATATATTTTCTTTTTTCATAAAATTTCGTATATGTAAAAAATCTACTTTAGAAAGTCTTCTTCTTTTGTAATTAATAAGAGAATTAATAAAGAAACTGATATTGAATGTTTCGTAAAATTTTAAAATATTTTTTCACTCCAAACTGTTTTTTGGGAAAAATTGCGAACAAGACTATTATTATGGTTCTTACCTCTGCTCGTCAGTGATGTCAGATTTTCCTTGGCTTTTTTTCCCTAAAAAATAAATATAAACAAATTGTTAATTCATGGAAATTTCATAGATTTTATGATTTTTTTTATATTAAGAAAATTGTGCAACGAAATGAATCTATTTATTTATGCATCAGATGTCGGATAAAAATATATAGTAATTTTGATATTACAAAATAATCACACGTATTATAAATAGTTTGCCCTCAAAACTTTTTCCCTCCTCCAAAATTTTGATGACTTATATTTTTGTTAAAAGTTCATAAAAATTCGTAAATTAAAAAATTACTTTTTCTACTTTTATTTAATAGGATCATAACTCAGGCGATGAACCCTACTTATGCAGTGCACTGTGCTGGAGCCAGAAAGGTAAGTTGAAAGAACACTACAGGTTGTTTGATTTAAGTCTAGTGGTTCGATTTTTATAAGAATTATTTCAAGACACATTCATAGAAATATCTGCATCAGAATCAAAGATATTACCATTGCAATAAAAGCAGGCTATTTCATTCTCTGCCTTGTTAAATATTCATGTGACCAACTTGAATGAATAACTCATTAAATAAATCAAATTCTACAACAACCGACTGTGACAAGTGGAATTATTACTAAGCGTCCAGTTGAGACGTGTGTTTAGTATTTTTCCCATGTTCCCCTCATGATCCAAGTCGAACTAAAAGTTTAATTAGAAACAAGAAAAACAAAACAAAAATCGCTGCCGCTGATAGCCCCGTCTGCGGGCTCAGATATCATCTCTAATAAAGTGAGAGTGATTAAGTGTAAAAGCCTTTCATGGAAACACGTACGTGTGCACACTGAGCACTTTTACTTGTTTGTTTAATTTACTTTTTCTATTGTAATTATTCCTACTGATGCGCTTGATTATATTTTTTGCTTGTTTTGTATGCAAAAACAAAAAGTTTTATTGTTTTGCGAATTTCATTTTATAGCTGCTCGCTGTGTCCATAAACAACGGCAAGAAAACAAATACAATCTCTAATTGTTTACTGAATTTGTAAATGTTGCCAGTAGTCCTAGAGAGTTGTTAATATCGAAAAATGTAAATGAAGATAATTTTTCGTAAATTATGAAAGCTAAATGCAGTCATATTTTGAAACGTTTGTTAAAGTTAATGTATGTCTTATAATCGATATTCGTATCTTAAGCCTCCTTTAAATTTAATAGTCCATGTATTGAGAATTTCTGTAGGCGGAAAATAATGTTGAGAACCGAAAGTATAACAAACCAAAATAGCAACAGCAAAGATTTGCAATGCAATGTCTTGGAGAACTTGAATCGTGACGCACGCTACAGAAATTAATATCCGATATTTTTTCTATTTTTTATTTTATTCTACAATTGTTTGCAGAAAAACTGGCAATCAAATTTCTTTAAAATTATAATCCTATTCATAATATTCTTATATAATGCGACTAATGGTACAGCACTTAAGCCTGGTTTTGACACCTTATTCACAGCCTTGCAAATTGAATATAATTTTTATAATAGCGATTAACGAAATAGAATAAAAACTGATGTTGACTTCCTTTGTGCCTAGGAATATTTATCATCATGTCTTTCTGAGATTTTAACTAAGTTAGAACAATTTAGCCTATATAAATATTAATATAGAAACAGAGATTTTTTTTAAATATTTTATAGGAACTAAATTAGATTTCATTTCACTTGTTCATATCGCGGCTAAAAAATTCATGAATTTATTTATTTTATTGAGAAACCCCAAAATTATAATACTTCCGCCCACATTCTATGCTGTGCACTAGGAGTGAATTTTTCTCCTTCAGATCTCTGAGTACAAACTACTGCAGTCCTTCCTCTATTTTCCGTTTTTCACATATCCGACACTGCACCGACTGTATTTTTAGATTAACAAATTGATTTTACGCGCCCTTTTCTTTCCAATAATAGATAGTAACGCATATTGAGTTTTCACTGTACAAACAGGGAGTAGTTGTTTTAAAATTTGGAAAAGCTGACATCAGCAGTAGTGATTCCACTACCATCGCAACCACATACAACAAATAAAATTAATGAAAAAGAAAATAACAATGAAAAATAGTTAACAAAGTTTCTGCTTCCCTTTGGAAACAAGGAACTCACAAACGTTTTTGTAAACTTGAAAGACAATTTTGCCCAACCTATTTTGCGCCCTTGCAGAGCAGTTCATATTGTGTGTTGGAGACCAGTGTTCTATTGCTGTTTCTGCACACACTCCAAGACTGACGACCCTGCAGCTCTTGTTAAATGAAATTTGGAATCTCTGCACATTATGAATTGGTGGTTATGTCGTATATTGTTTACTGCAATGCTTGTTTAGTTCAGGGTATTTTTCGCCATTGTTTACGTAGAAACTGAAGAAATAAAAACTTTAACAAAATGTTTTCCCAACACGCTATAACAAAGATCAACAAAAAAAAAAAAGAAAAAACGTAAATAGCAGCAGTAAAAAACAAAAGCATACATTCGTACGTTTCGGTGCCTCTGCAATATGTTGCTAGTTGAAGCAATAATTACCACAAAAAATCGTCAGCGAAGTATGAGTAGCAAGTAACAACACGTTAGTTAGTAAAACAAACAAAACAAAAGAAAGAAACAAATCAACACACACCCAGGTCTCCCTCCAAAAAGAAATAACAAATAAAAAAATATCAAACATTTGCAAGTGAATTTTCGTTGAAATGTATGTGAGGGGCCAAAACCCCAACAGCAAAAATTCATTCATGTTGAATAATACGGCATATGTGTATGTGTGTGTGTGAGTGTTAGTGAATGTACACCGGCTTTCATATTACGAGTTTGTTAAGAGTTTTTGATTGTTTTTGCAGCAGACATAGACAAAAAAAAAGGAAACAACAAAAGCCCAAACAAACTGAAAGTTTAAAAAAATGTGTTTATTCATGGGGGATTTTTTTTCAACTAATAGAAGGTACCCAATCAATGCTGTTGTTATTGTCCGCAGATATATTTTTTATATGGAAAGTGAAGCGTAAATGTCTGTGAAGGGGTAATAAAGAGACAAACAGACTGCAACATATATAACGTATATGATCGTTGGTATGTCTCTCAGTCTGTCTGTCTGGGGGATGGATACTTTGATTTGGAAAATACTGATTTCATATGAAAAGTAAAGCCAAGTTGGTAGCGTTGCTTATATTAGGGGTGTAACCATGCATACGCCTTTCTGTCGATAACATAGCGATGCTCGAAGAGGATCAGAAACCATATCGATATACATATTAAATATTTTTATTTCGCTGGTAAATTATATAAGGAAAAACAAATTTGGATAAATTGGTATTGGTAGCGCTGCGTAAGCGTCATGTTGTGAAAATGTGAGCGCAATTTGACAGTTTGTTTGACAGTTAGCATGTAGTAACGGGGGTAAATAAAGAGCCTTTCAAAATAAGCCAAGATTTCGTTTAATCGTTTGAGCTACAACCAGGGGCTTAAATAGTTTATAAACTAACTTTGTATATTCATAATATTTAAACTCTATTTCTATTTATGTGTTTGGATGTGTGTGCGTGTTTGTTACCTGCTCCATATGACTGTTTATCTTCATTATCATAGAGAAACGTTCCCCTTAAACTATTTAATAACAACTCTAAATTCTACCTTGATAATTTATTTACCATTCACTCTTCGATTCCATCAACCATTTTCTTTATTTATTTATTTTGCTTTAACACAATAAAGGTTCTGCGTGCACATTTTTGTTTGATAGCGGAAAACGGAAATTGTTTTGCAAGTAACCCAAAGCAAATCTGTTAGCCAGCTCACTTCACACACGCACACACACAGACATAAATTTTGCATAAAAATTACAACAACTTGTGCATGCACTTGCTAGTAGGATATTGTGTATGCGTGTGTGTGTGTGTGTGTGTGCACATGCTTGTTTGTTGGTGTGATAACTAACAAACTTCAGCAGCTAGTTGCACATTAACTTCAAATTACTGCGCAAGTTTTAAATTTTATTTATTTTTTCTCTGTTGCTTGCATTTTGAACTCAAAAGCCGTAAAACTGAGAGCGATATGGAAAGAGAGAGAGAGAGTTAAAAATACACAGAGAGAGAGTCCAGCACACTTGTTTACTTTTTGCATAGCACTGGTTTTGGGTTGTTGCCTCCCTTTCTCCCCACTATTGGCGGCGATATTAAAAAGAAAACATGTAGACAAGTGCGTGCGTGTGTAAAGTCCTCATAGACATTCACTTTTTACCGTTTCTTCGTCCCCCAACTCTTTGCGAATGAAATTTTGCATATGCTAACATTTTTATACGAACCCGTATGTGAGAGGAAGTGTGTATGCATGCATGCACTTTTAGTTGTGTTGGATAAACTGTTTTTGCGGTAGCCTATTGCAGTTGCCAGATTACAAATACTCTGCAAAGAAAGATAACTGGCAAGTGCTAAGATTTTCTTGTTGGTATTGCGGGTTACAAAAAAATAAGTCTGTTTTTCAAAGTTTCGAAACACCTCCAGCGTGTTGTTATACAACTCAAAAACTCAAGTCAATATAACAAAATTGTGTAATTCAAAAGAGGCCAAATACCGCATTCGATATCAATAGAAATTTCAATGCAATTTAAATTAACATTTAGATAAATAACGAATGCCGTAATTCGCCCCAAGGAGTGCATCGAAATAAATACGTAATACATTTTTTTGTGGTACATTTTGAATTATCTTGTTGTCCCCCAAAACTAATCAAACATATATAATTTGAAAGGTACTTTTATGTAGATACGGAAAATATTAATATTTTGGGAAAAAATGTTAAAAAACTGTTTCAATTTGCTTGATGAGTAGCAACAACGTCTTTGTCGAGTTATTTTTCTTTTCACATACAAGCACACATGATTTTTAGATCGGTTGCTTTTGGCAGCTGCCTAAAAATTTGTCATGCAAGAAATAAGAGGATATATGAAAAACCATTTTTTCTTAAAAATCATAATCCTTAATTTGAAGAAAACAAACATAAATATAAGTAGTAAAAGGGCACTCCTGGCGAAACTAATTTTTCCTAAACTATCGGTTAGGACTAATAACCTAAAATTGGCTGTTGTGGTCGAATTTCGGCCACCAGGAGATCCTGATATGGCACAAAAATGGAAGTGGGGTTATCCTCAGAAGTTTTCGGACACTGGGAAATCTTTATAATCAAATGTCTGGCCACACTGTTTTTTCATATTTGCAATTGTAGCAACAATGAAACGATCTCTGTGTCTTGTCTGGCGTAGCCCACAGTAAATGTAAAGAGATTGAGGTGTGTGTGAAAATTGTTGGGTGAATTGTTTTTTTTGTAGTAGTTATTGTTGTTGTTGTTGTTGCTTTATTCGTTTTTCTTTTATTTGCTGTACATAAATATTAGTCTTTAAAGCGCATTTGAAGTGTAAAAGTGCACGCGTATTTTTCCCAGTAAAATTGTGCGGCATAAAAATATTTCATATGCGAATGATAAAAAACGAAATATTTAACAAACAAAAAAAATAAACGTGAATTTATACTAAAAAATATATTTTAGGAAAAAGCGGAAAAATTTTTAAATAAATAAGCATGAAAAAAATATAGTCATACTTATGGGCGAGTGCAAGAAAATTTCCACGTGATTTGTGTGTGTGTGTGTAGCGTCGGGCAAAAGATAAAAATTGTTGCTTTCGTTATTTTGTTTTAATTTTAGAAATTCGGGACAAATAATCGCTTTATAACACACAACGATGACATTTATTGCGAATGTTGTTGTTGTCGTTGTGATTGTCGACGGTCAATAAAGCAAATAATTTATTACCTGTTCAAATTGTTGTTGTTGTTGCTGTTGAGCAATAATAATGAAGAAGTTTCGTGTACAAAATTCTCGACAGGTATTTGATACAATTTCTATGAGTTATTGTTTATTTATATTATAAAAAATTTAGTTTTAAGCCATTAAAAAACAAGCTTTTTGTGGGGATGGTGTAAGAATTTGAACTTGTCGATTAGATGTAGAACATCTAAAAATATTATTGCGTCAGGCTTGAGTTTGTTAACTAAAATTATTTCAATTAAAACGGAATGATGAAAAGGAAATATATTTTTTACAGAACAGAACAACATGCAGTTTTCACAAACCGCACAAGTGATATTTACAACTTTTTTATATTCATAAATTTAATAATTGCAGCTACAGAACAAGACAGATTTTGTGATATTTATTTTATTTTGTTAGTAAATTTAACAAAAATGTCTATGTATGTTCGTATGTTAATGTTAAGAAAATACAGACTTTAAAAATTACTTTGTCTCAATGGTCATTATCCATCTGGAGATAAACCACTACGTAGGAATCTTAAAGAGGTTGAATAAAATGGTTCAACTGATTGGATAACAGTTGAAACTCCGTACTATCAGTACCTTCATGTGGGCAGCGACACAGATTTCAGATTATTTAAGAAAACTTCAAAACTTATAAAATTTCAAAACGACAAGTAGCCAAAAAAGGAAACACATATTTATTATTAACACTCATTAAAAAGTTTCCCTCTTTTGGAAAATTAATAATTTTCTAAACAATTTCGAACATTCGGCCCAACGTTGCCCAAAATAACTTAGCAACGCTCTTCATAGTGTAGTGCAACCTGACCTACAGGTTGTTTCAAAAAAATTGTTTTTCCATAATTCATATCATTCCATATTCAATTTGGTGAGCTTAATTATTGTAATTGTCAATATATGAAATGATATACGAAAATAGGCCTTTTAGCCCCACTGTGCATGTAATTTTATCTTCCATCAGGTAGATGGGATTGAAAAACTTGCAAAAGATTCATGGTGTAGTTTCAATCCCTGTTTTGATGTGGTTGGTCGACATCAGTCCCAATTGTAATCGACCGTTCAGCTGCGAATGAGGAAAATTAGTAACACAAGTTTTTCTAAATTATTTGTATTTTACGTCCGTTGCTTTGTGTTGGCCTTTGATTTTGTTTGCGTCTTAAAATAATACTGGCGCTCTGAAGTTGTGCCTTTCAATTGATTTCTCGTGTTGTTACTCAGCATTCATGTGACCTTTTTTTTTGTTATTGTATATTTTGCACTTGTTTTTTATCAATTGATTTTTATCTTTGATTCAGTAAACAACAACAATGTTGTAAATATTTATTTTCGCTGTTGTTGTTATTATTATTAAAAAAGTTATTTTCTCGGTTCATTCGTCTCCGCTTGTTTCATTGATAAAAATTAATCAATCATCTGTAAATTTAAAGCATTTTAGAGATAAATAAGCGATAAATGCTAAAATTTAGTACAGCGAAGATTTCTTTAAATTGGCAGGGCAAATTTTTATAAGCGAAACTTGTTTGGGATTAACAAAGTTTGCGAAAAGCAGCAGTTAACAGTGGCAGGCTTAAGGTACACATACGCTTAGATCACAAGTTATGTCAGGGAATATAATTTGACAAGAGAAAGAGAGATGGAGAGAGGGAGAGAAAGATCAGCTTTTCATTACAAAAATTATTTGGTTCTTATTACATCCAGGAAATTTACTTTTAGCAAAACATAATGAAATTTAAACTGAAGAAAGCTACCAAACAGTGGCACATGCGTCATTGCGAATGCATCAGGAAGGAAGCGAAGTTAAAAGCAGGAAAAAAATCTTTTAAAGAGCCGGATTTAAAAAACATGAGCATAATCACCCAACTTATTTCGCATCTTGCTTTAATTCTTATAACAAAATAAAAACAACTTTAACAAACTTTTGCATGTTTTTTCCTGTTACTGCGTGAAAAATAAAAATAAGACAATAAATTCTTACATGATACAATTACGACAAAACAAATGAAAGAAACATAAAAATAACACAACGATTGGGGGCTAAATGCTTAAACTCTCAGCCGTGTGAATGAGTGTTAATCTCTGCATAACTTTCATTGTTGGAGTCGGAGTGTGGAGACGCGCGTCTGCACGCCCCTTTGCCAGAACACATGAAAAGTTAATACCACAAAGACTTTCCAGTTTTTTTATTATATCAAAAGTTTACGTTGTCACTGAAATTTTTAATTACATTTTGTCAGATGTTTATTCGAAAGAGCTTAAACGGTTTCTGCTGCTTCGTTGGCTGATTGTTTGTTTGTTTGTTGGTTTGTTTGTTTGTTTACTTGCAGTTCACTGCTTATTTCACCTTTTGTTAGAGTAAAGGATTGTCACAAAGTTGAGGAAGTGAATTTAGGATAAGCTTACAAAATGTCTTGCGCCACAGGAGGACGCCTAGGAAAACTTTTTTTATTTGGAATGAAAAAAGAAATTTATACAAATGAAAAACAAGACAATGAATGTAAACTAGAAATCTAAAACACGACTGAAACAGTTTTTCTCTTTCTAAAATTCAAACAGGCCATTTCAAGGACATGAAATACAATTTCTTTGTTACATTCTCCTTAACATCAAAGTTGGAATGTAGAAATGGGGAAGCAAAAAAAAAAATATAACAATTTACCTGAAGTAAAGAAAGAATATCTAATAAGTTCTGTTATTGTAAACTTTTTCATACAAAAAAACGTTGCTGGAATAAATAGAATGCCAAGAAATTGTTTATTCTGGAATGCAAAAGCTCTAAAACATAATTATCCTCTTTCTTGATTTCCTTGGAAAAATATTTTACAAAGATTTCAGTATTTGATGGCATAAAAAAAGGAATCCTAAGAGTTTAAAGTACATTTTGTATGCTGTTAGTTTTTTAATTCAAAATAAGAAGATTATTTAACAGCAGGTATTTTCAAATAATCATAAAAACACAACCACGGGTTCTCAAAACTAAAAGCAGATTATAAATGTTTTAAAATAAGATTTACTTATTGAATTTAACATAATTTTTATTTGCGACGTTATTTTTTGCCAATTTATTTTTTACTTTAAAATTATTCAATTATATTGTCAAAGGATATCAACTGCAGTTTCAACCAAATCGTTTAAGCGAAAATAGGTAAAAAGAAATATTTATTTTGCATGAGCACGCCAGTCGTCCATTTTTCTGTGGGCAAGAAAATTGTATTGTCAGAGAAGCTCAATATGCGCGTAGGACTCCACAAGAATCAGGTCAGCTGGAAAAATGATTTTCGTTAGAATGGGCATGACTCTGCACACTTATTTGACCCCCAAAATTGTATTACAAAGTCTAGAAATTAATGAAAATTATTCTTTCTCGAATAACTATATAAATAAATTGACCAAATACATTTTTGTTGTAAGAAAATAACAAGTTTTTAAAATAATTATCGAAAAAGGACAACTCATTGCCGGACCCCTATATCCTTTCCTATAGATAATATAATTTAAAAAAAAAATTAATATAAAAATAAAAAATAAAAAGTTCTTTATACACAGATCATACAAATTAATTTAAAAAAGTTGGAATAAAGACCACAAAAGCACAAGAAAGGATAATAAATTCATGAATAACCTTTGAAGGGGGCGTAACTCTATTAACTTTTAAAATAAATGATTGTTAAAAAAGCTCATATTAATTATTTAAGGTCTAATTTATAAAGTATTATTTCTGATTTATAAGAGACTAATAAAACAAATTTTCTTAAAAATTTCTTTTTTATAAATTAGGCTGTGGAAAGGACAGTACTACCATTTAGAAAAATAGCGTTAAAAAACATCTTTTAAAGAAATCAATTTGAATAAGTACCCGTTTAAAAAATTACCTTAAAAAAAGAGCTTTTTATGAAAGTGATAAAAAAATATTAATCATTCTTTAAAACAGCAAGTTAAATAAATATTTATTTCAAGAGCATCTTGTAGAAAATAAGTTAAAAAAATTCCTTTAAGCAAATTAATTTAAAAAGAAATAAAAATCTATTGCAAATAATACGTTTCAGAAAAAAAACGAGCACAAGAAGTACCTTTAAGAAAATCATTTTGAATAAGCACCCGTTTAAAATATTACTTTCCGAAAAAGAGCTTTTTGAGAAAGTGATTTAAAACAGAAGTTTATTTAAAACAGCAAGTTAATAAAATATTAATTTCAAGAGCATCTTGTAAAAAATAAGTTTTAAACAATGTGCTTTTAAGCAAATTAATTTAAAAAGATATAAGAATCTATTGCAAATAATAAGTTTCAAGGAAAATAACGTGCTCAAGAAGTAACTTTGAAAAAAAAAGCTTTTGAAACTAATGAATTTTTCATACAACAATCCCTTGAAACAAACACTTTGAGAAAACCACAATTTACTTTCATTCAATATTTGCTCAGATGCCTACAAATTCTTTATTTACTCTGAAGGATTGTCTTTATCTCACAAGTCACTGAGTTTGTTTTAAGTCATCAGCTGCCACACATTTCATGGGCATTTCTAAAGATTTTGTGGCAATTGATAGTTGATTTAAGGCAACTCAACATTATTTTAAAATACCCTGGTTACACACACTTGTAAACAGCAAATCAACAATTGATGCAATGTGACAATAAAACTGGCTGATATGTTTGTCGTTATTAACTTGGCCACAAAGAAAACCAACCAGTTCAATCTAATCTTATGCCAGAGAGCCCCCCTGCTTTGCAGGTATTAAATAAAGTTCGAGTAAAAGAATTGTGTAGGTTACATTTTCACATTCTATTTGCTTTTTTCTTCACAATTTTTATTTTTGCTAAAACAACATTTGCGCACATATAAAAAGGGACATTCATTCTTATGTGTGTATGTGTGTGTGTGGGTGTGTGAGGGAGCAAAGAGACTCAGACTGCCCTTTTCCTTACTTGTTTTCGTTGTAACCTTCAAAATTTTGTTTAGTAATAGAACACTTTATTGACTTTTACAATGACATTCATGAGCACCTCGATGCTCATTGAAAAATAATACTTCAACTGAATTGACCCAACCACATGTGCACATACGCTCGTACAGCAGACGTACATCTGTAGTGGTTTGCACTTAGAGAAGATGTTGTACACATGGCTGATTGCGTTGCGGCCAAATGCTGCTCGTTCTAATACATTTATTGCTTTATCATCAAAATGGCTTTAAACAGCCATTGAGTTAGTCCGTTTTAGTCCTTTACAATTCCTATTATACATGCAGTCAGCCTTTATCCTTTTTCTTTTTTGCTAAGTTTTCTTGTGCTCTCACAATGTGTTACTACTGTCGTTGTTGTTGTTGTTGTTTTATAATTGTGTTTTCCTTTGTGTAATTCTTATTTAAACGTCTGATTATTGTTGTAATTTTGTATTCCTTTGTTGCACTTGTTTTCTTAAGTTTTGATTTTTTGTACGTTTCATTTTTAAATGTTGTTGATGTTGCAAAGTGGGTCATACAAAAACAACGTGTAAATGCGTTTTTAAGCTTTTATTTTGTACACATTATTTTTCTCAAATAAAACCGTAACCGCAGACATTTACATTGGCGGTTTGGCTTTGAACGCCGTGATACTTAAACATAAAAAAAATAAATCTTTCAATAGAATAATATCGATGGCAAACTTTAAAACGTTATACATTTACACATACGCCTGGCAATATGATGCAAATCTAAATCAATTCCAAAAATGCAGAGACAGCGAAGTAGGGGCCGCAAATTCACTACAATGAAAAAGTTAGTGTCACGGTTCACACCCTGAAAGTTTTCTTTCAGAAGTGTTTATTTTAAGGGAGAGAGATTTGAAGACAACAGAAAATTTTATATACATATTGGCCAAACAAAGTCGTTTCCTGCGTCACACTATTTTTTTTTTTGCATATACCACCAATATTTTTATAAAATCATGAAGAGTTATTTGATATCTGAAAGTATCTCTACAAGTCATATTTTGAAATTGAGTGGTTGGGGTAATGGGGGCTTGAGACCAATATCTTTGTTTAGTATTCCAATAAATTTTTTTTACTAAATCAAATTTAATCTGTATTATTAAAAAAATACACCGCTAATTACTAATATTATTTACCTAATTTTAATTATAATATATTCCTCACAAAAAGTTTTCATAAGTTATTATATCTCACAGTTTATCATTAATTTACCATCAATTGCAATAAAAGTTTGGGAAACGCCGCTTGGTTCCTGTTCTAGGACATGTGGTAGGGGTTATTTCACTTGTCGTTGCAACAATGTCGTTGAATGTTCTTGTACTATTTCTTTTCTCTATTAACGCCTATTAAAAACCAATAAAGAAAAGTATGCAAAATATGAGAATTCAAATACACAAGCATCAAGAAGCAGATAGACTACATTTAACGAATACAAGGATTTTCCACACTAACACACACACACACTCACTGACATTAACATTTTCGATTAAATCAGTTTGCCATATACGAGTATGTGTGCTGTTCTAACCTCTTATTAACAAACACTTATATCATTAATGCGTTTATCCTTGTTCGTGGCATAAGCACACACTCACATACAGAGTAATCTAACAGAGCACAGGCATAATTGCCCCACAGTTCTGAGGATTACAATAGAGCCCATGCTCATGGCTATGAGGGGTTTTTATGTTATTGTAACGAGTTCGGGGGAAAGTTGCAAGAAAGATGTTCTCAATTTTAATTTGTCTTGTTATATCAATTCATTTTATTACTGCCCTCGTACAACAATCTTGAGTTTGACTCTAAGATGATTATACGTGTGTTATTGTTGTTTGAGAGAAATGTTGCTGTCATGCATTGTTCATGCAACACACCACATATTTCATGCGATTAAAGCATTGCAGGGTCGGAAAATGCAGCACTATTGCAACATATCGAATAATTTTCTATTAATAAAATACGGATAAATAATTCTTTCAAATTTGAATAAAAAATTTGGTTTTGTATTGATGATGCCACAACTGTCGGCTTTGTGGTCTACGTGTTAACTGCTTTAGCCTAAAACACCCCGTGTAGACAATTTTAGGGGCATTATTTGTTAAACTGGAATTGTGAAAAGATATAAGCTCCAGAGGCACTTGTGCAAGTCCTGGCAGTACCTCCAAATATTGAACTAAAACATTATCTTTCTATCATATTCCTGTCTGGGAGAAGAACTGATTAAACAAGAATAACGTGAGTGAATTTACAGCTTTAGTTTTCACGTTTCGTGAGTGCTTATTAGAACGCCGTAAGCCTCCGTAAGCAGCCACGATTTAGTTTGTAAGAATTTTGTATCGAACTATTTATTGCTGTATTGAATACAGCAGAAAATTTTGTAGGGCTTGCAGCTTCCGCCAAAAGAAATGGCACTTGGTCCCACTGTGCACCATAGCAAATAATCTCACAAGTTTATATATTTTAGGTAAAGCTAAGCACCATTTGAAAATCTTTGTTTTCCATCCCTGGCGTGTTGTTTGTTACATGTTTAACATTTATTGTTGTTGACATTATAGATGTTGTTGTTGTTGTTATTATTTAATTTTTGCTATTGGTCTAGATTGCATTTATTGCTTTTTTCTATGCAGACACTTTTAAACGCAATTAAGCATGTGTTTGTATGCTTAACGCCAGTATTTCTGCTCATATTTGTAATGCTATAAATTCTAACATACGGGTGTATGTGTGTGCGTATATCCAACAAACACTTGTGCAGCGTGTGTGGAAATGAAACTATCTGTCAACAATACATGGAACGAACGAACGTACGTACTTGATGCATCAACACTTGAATAAATTTATTTCTTCACTCTTTTATTTAGCAGTTTTTAGTTTTGCAACAAGAAAAAACAATCTTTCCTTGAGGAAGGATATTCTTGTTTGTTTTTCACTTCCAGAAGTATTTATTTGTTCGTTTCTAGGCAGACGTGGTTGCCGGCATAACACCCACTTGCAAATAACTATTTACAGTTTTCGAAACAGAATGACATAAATTACTTTTAAACTCTCATGCAAATATACATACGCAGCCCTAAAGTTTGCCTACTAACTCATACACACATATATTTATGTGTGCACAAATACAAGCATGCATATGATGTGTTAGTGTGCATATGCTTTGACAAATGTCTAGTTATGCTGGTGAAGGGCATTCTGGGTTGTTACGCTGTCGTTTACGCAAATATGTTGCCAGATACATGAATTGTTCCAATTGAATTGTTCAAATAATCCTTTTGCAACGAAAAAAGCTTTAATAAAATCAATTTATATTTAATTTTGATATAAAATCATAGAATGTCAAGGGTAATTATTGTATGTGGGCAAAGAGAAATTTATGTGGAGAAGGATAAAAATAATGCAACATGTTGAAACGCGCATAAAAAATTAGTGTTATTTTATTACTGAAGTCGGACATGCACCTTAATTATGCATTTAAGGATTTCACGGTATTAAAAGTTTGATTGAGCTCAATTAAGATTTTGCTCAACACGGCAAAATGATTAAGAAATTAGTGCTAATTAATTAATAATTAGTTGCACTTTTTGAAGAGGAAAATTGAAAGACTAGAAAATAAATGTTTGCAGAAATGTACGTAATAAAATTTCAATGCTAATAAAATGCGTGTTGTATTATAATAATTTTTATCTTGACATACGAGATCTCTTCAAAAAAGGGACTAAAATTATTTTTCTTAAAAAAATTATGTTATTATTCCTTTTACAGCCTCTCCAAAGTAGCCCCACTCAAAAATAATATATTTGGGCCAGCTGTTTTCTGCAACCCTCTAAGTACTCCTGATATCCACGTTTTGTTATGTCCTTCAAATCTCCCAGCGATTCAGTTTTCATTCCCCCAATCATCCTTAAACGCTTTTATGGGCCTGTTCAATATTTGGAACTGAAAAAATACGTAGCGGGCCAACTCTAGTGCGTACGGGAGCGAGATTACGGTGTTATTTTCGGATCAATGCATCTCAAAGATACCTTCGCTGTCAAAATTTGCAAAAAATTTTCTGGGCATGAGCCCACCAGTAGGCCGATATCCTCAGCAACTGCTTCGCCGGTTCTTGTTAGCAGTTTTCTGGAAGCACATGGCGAGCGTCGTCATTCACATCTTCTCGACCTTCTTTGAAAATCTTGTAGAACTTTTCTGACTCTAATTCATTCGCAAAAATTTGTTTTGAAAACATTTTAAATATACAGTCAAGGGGTTTCAGGCGGATACATGATATTTTATTCACATCAACTAAATGCGTGTTAAGGAAGAGCAGTACCTCAATTAATAAGAAAAATAAATACACAATAATTTTCCTGAAATTAGATCTTCTTCCTGATTCGAAGATTTTCTTTCAAAAACAAGCACAAGCTGTGAATACCAATTTTAGCTTTTAATCTCGGAAGATTATAAAACAGACAACATTGCCAGAAGCATTCAATTGATAGACACAATGGTTAAGAAATAATTATTATACTCGTCCTAATACTTTTTTTGTATCTGGTAACACTTTCCCCAGTCTAACCTTAAATTATGTAAAAACGAATTTCCAAGAAAATAGCAACATTATCAAAACACTACAAAGAGTTAAATACTCACATAGAAATTCGGATGCGAGTATGCATGTGTATGCACCTGACGTTTATGTATGAGTGTGTACGTATGTATATGTGTGTGTGTACTTATTAGATGTTGTAAGTACATACACGGAACATGCATATAAATGCTCTTGAATGCAGGTGAATAGATTCGCATGGCTTGTATTAGCAGGGTTGGAAAGCACACATTTTCTAATTGACATTTTGGAAGTCAAAATTTAGAGTTCAAGGAAACCGATGAGAAAAACGTACCAGCAACGAATTAAAACAACATGCCTTTCTGCCTCCTGAGAAGCTTCGCAAATCTGTGCCGTGTGTAGTAGTGGCAGGAAGGAATAAGGCGGCTTAGAAAAGTTCCTTAGGGTTCATTTACTTAAATATGTATTTACGATTATAGAAGAGTATGTATAAAAATGTACTACATTTAAATATATAAAAAGGAATTATTGATGGTTAATTTATCTGGATTTATTTATTTAATTGCTTAAAACAGTAAGATTTTCCATCCCTGCTCTTAAGCAGGGAAACCCATAAAATGTAATTAAAACTTTTTTGCAACCGTTTAAGCGGTTTTTATGAATTTGGCGAATGGATCTGTCAACGCATATTTTATATATTGCGACATATTTTGCATATTTTTTTTTAAATTTTAAGAGGGTTTTATTTTGGTTTTTTTCTAAAAAGCTTGATAAGATTAATAAATAAAAGTGTGGAATATCTTAGTTTAAGACTTTTAGTATCTTTTTAGTCTTAATTTATGTAAATATTTATGGCCTTTTCTTTTCTGAGAAAAAGTGTAAACTTTTTTCACTTCTGTGGTAAAAAGTGGCAGTTTGGAGGAGTTTTAAAGCGGAAATAATTTTTCTTGTGGGATGCTAAATTGATTTCTTATAAATTCCTTAACTTCCAATACGAAATTTTTTGCCACTTTCTATTAAAAGGTGGAAGAAATGTAGCATTTTTTTTAGAAAAGAAAACGACATTAATTTTTCTTTTACTAAACTTTCAGAAAATATAAATAATTTTAAATGATGTAATAAGAGTCCCAGAACAAATAAAAATTATTGAAAAGCGCAGGTTGATGTGGCTAAAGCATAAGAAATTAAATAAGATATAGTTATGAAATCCCCAAAATTCCCACAGAGATTTTCCATTGCTCCAAACTGGGATTTTTCGAACCTTTTTTAGAAATTTTTGAAAGCTTATTAATCAGGCTTTAAGATGGAATAAAATGTTTTTAATTGCAGCCTTGCATTTTGAATAAACCGCCCTTAAAACTTGATATTTGCAATTAAAGCGGGATTCTGGATTCTTTAAAATCGAAATTAGTACAAACGTTTTGATATTTCCGGAAATGTTAACTGGTACTGTTTTTAATTTTTGACTGAAAAATATTTCTTTGCAATTTGTTTTCATTTATCAAAATAAAGTTTTAGATAGTCGGATAAGATTTGACTTTCTTAGAAGCCGAACAGTGAGCCCAGGGGATAAAAGTGATAAAATTTTAATTTTAGAAACTGAAACTCATACGCATATTTTATTTTTTTTTTGCTATTCGATATGAAAAGCTTTAAGTGCGTTACTTCAGTAGCTTCCATATTCTGTGCGCCGAAAATATATAAATTTAATGATTTCTTGAAATTTATAGCGTTTCGCTTTTGAATGAGACAAATTTTATTTGCTTTAGGGCCGGCCTACTTTTAAAAATTGCTTTATGTATTTAATTATTTCAATTATTTACTATCATAAAGGAAGGTTGTGGTACTTTCAAAAATTTACAGCATTTTTTTTTTAAATTTTTACTACCAATTTGATGCGCATAAACATATTGTTTAGAGCATATTTTCGGTTTCCCTGGTCTTAATCGTACTTTGTGCATCATACTGCTGATAGTTTGTCGTCGGTAAGTGTTTGTTTCATTGTATATGTGGATTGGTAAAGTATACACATGCATGCACATACATGCAGGTGTTGTTATTATTATTATTGTTATTATTATTATTATTATTATTATCATCATCATCATCATTATTACTGTTACCGGATGTAGCATGCATGTATGTAACAAACAAAGGAGCAACTTGGAAAAAAGAGAATGCGGATATACTTGAAAATTATTTAAAATTGAATATTAAATTTAATCTTGATTAAAAAAAGAGTAACAAGAAAGGTTACAGGAAAATACTTATAAATTTATGACTCACAATAACCGTTCCAGTGTGAAGCGCTTAAATAAATTCATTTCGGTATTTTCATCTTAAACGGTCACAATCTTAAGCTTGTAAAGACCATAAAATGCAAAAAGGGAGGAAAAGATATTGTAACTTTCGTGTGATATGTTTAGCAACTTTATTTCCTTGTTGGTTAATTTTAACAATAAATTTTTTTCACATCTTTCCACTTTATGGCCCAGCTATCGTCGTTACTTCTGCCAAGTAATAAAGATTTTATGAACGAGTACCCCTTCTTAACCCTGCGGTTCTTAACAGGTACAGATTATTTCTCTCTCTCTCTCTCTCTCTCTCTCTCTGCCAGCCAGACAGATACATTTTAATGAAATCATTTAGCATTTTGGTAAGAATTTACCACAAACAACAGCTTGTTAGACGTAACAATTGTATTTTAAGCGAGAATTTTGCTTACCATTCAATTCCGAGTTCTATGTGATTTATATAATTTCTGGGAAATTTGCCTTCTTTTATTTTAATTACTTTAGAGATAAGTGGAACATGATGTATACGGGTAATACGTTGCATGTGCTCGTTCGCAATTTAATAGAAATATATAATTTAAACGAATTGAATTTAAATTACTCGTTGCCTATTAAAAATTAATTGACATTTAAAAGCTTGTTGAAGGTGAAAGTTTGCATTTCGCCCTCATAATACTAACGTTGTGCTTATAAAACTGGAGTACAGCTCCTGGAGCAGGTTAGTGAGTACGGTGGTAGTCTAACAGCCAGGAGGTCGTGGGTTCGATTTCTAGCTTAAGCTCTAGTCTGTTGCTATTCTTCGCGAATCAAATGAAAGTGAAAATTAATATGAAAGTGTTGCCATTTTCTTGTGAATTTGCAGTTGAAGATAT
The DNA here is from genome assembly GCA_963675445.1 of Linnaemya vulpina. Lineage (NCBI taxonomy): Eukaryota > Metazoa > Arthropoda > Insecta > Diptera > Tachinidae > Linnaemya > Linnaemya vulpina. The sequence goes on along the minus strand of OY776278.1, from coordinate 86,178,621 downwards.
CGAAATTGCTTAATGAAATTTTAATGTTTATGAATGTGATTTTCGATGGAAACTCCCATACACAGTTGTCACTGTGGTACAATTGAACCAGAAATTGTTGTTCGCTGGTTCATTATTTTTCTTTTATGAAAAGTTAACGATTATAATATAAATAAATTTTGAAAGTTTTATCATGCCTGTAAAAATGTATTTACGAAAGTTATTACTCTACACATAAAGTAGAAGATTTGATTCGTTGACAACACTTGATAGTAATCGATTATTACCTGCCCACATTGGCAACACTGATCGATTGTTACTTTTGTTTACAAGTCAGAAATTGACAATTTGACTTCAGTCTGGTATGAAAATAAAATGGAAAAAATTGGTTCTTTTTTTTATGGATTTTGGTCCCGAAGAAAAATTTAGAGTGGCAAACGTGCTCCCATACCCATTTCCTGAAGGAAGTATGTTATATTTTCAATAGTTATATTTTCATTGTGTCCTAAAACTTTGTGTAGTTTCTTTTTTTTTAAATTGAGTTTGTAATAAAACCAAAACATTACCCTGGGCAGCAAAGTATAAGAAATAAAATATTGTTTAAATGAAAATGTTCTAGTGAGAAAGGCCTCCAATAATACATACTTAAAGTTATGGAATTATTCGCAGCCTCTCGTCATATCCTCCAGCGGCTTCTTGTTATTTTCAACTGTACAAAACATAATGCGACGTAAAAAGCAAAAAGGGCTTTACACTGATTTCGTTATTATTAAAGTTTATGAAACAATAAATATGTAAGTCTTTAATAAACGCACAATTCATATAAATATGTTTCGTATTTTGTACTCCCTTATGACTGACAATATTATTCATATACGTGTTTCGTGATGTAGATTTCCGCATACATAAATTTTAATTTTTATCATGTTTTATCTGGCTTAAATGTGCTTTGGATGGCTTTTTCTAAAAAGTCATGATAGGAGGAAATATATAAATAACTGTTTATAGCAGCCCCAAATCTAGTTCTTTATTGTCTCCAGCCTAAAAGTATGTTTTAATATATTTTATTTTAACAAAAAAGGATATTTTCGCTTCAGAATTTGTTTGTTTCAGACATGCATTTCGAATGGAATAAAATAAACATGTTATTTCCCAATTAAATAGCACAAAATAAAATTGTCATGAAATATTATCAAAAGAGTTTTATGAAAATATCAACAAATTTAAGCTGCAGGGGAAGTCAAATAAACTTCATAAGTTAACGCCTGAAATCATGCTACATATAGAAATACTTATACACTCGCATGATAGTTATTTACATTGTACATACATGCAGGTAGTTTATCTGGTGGCATAACAATTCTAAGAAATATTTTAAATGGACTTAAATTTAATTGAGCCATAAATATCCTTAAGCATTGATTTCTAAGAATATTTTAATTAAATTTCCCATGATCTGAAACAATATTCAATCTTAAAATCATAGAAGAGAAATAAAGTAAGTGAAATGTCAGTATAAATTTTTATTAAATTTATTAAAGTCTTTCAAAATTTGTTTTAAATGTCAGTTGCAGATAAAATACATAATTAAACTACTTGAAGTGAGTTGAAATAAGTTAAATGCAACTGACAACTGTACAGTCCTTTTAAGGACATCTCACACCATCAAAAGTTATCTTTAGATTTGCGGCTTTTTTTATATTTGATGGTTTTATTCAAGCTACAATATTGGAGTGCATTCTGACGTCTTTACATATTGAGGGGGGTCTACCTCCTAAATTCTTAAATAGATTTCAGTCGTTTTAAGGACATCTCACACTATCGAACGCAATTTCCAGATCCGCTGCAGTTATATAATATTGTTCTTGTATTCCATATACATAAATACGCTGCACAGGTGTGGTACTTTTTTAAGTATCTTATCGTTGACTAGCATTAATAAAATATATACAAATTAAAGGGGGTTTATATGCAGATATGCACAATATAAATATTTTTGCAATTCAGGTGATCGGACTTTGAACACCAACTGTACGATTCTAGATCGCATAAAATAATTAAGTAGCAATAAAATATGTGGGGGAATGACTCCTACTCATTGTGCAGTAACTGTGAGGGAGAAAGTGTGGAGAGGACAGATGGAAAAGTATGATAAGAAATTTAATGTGTTGCAGCTATTTCCGTTACAGTACGTCTTCACACAGGATAGTGCCAAGCGCTGGCGATACCCTTCAGCGACCAGGAGTATGCCGACTAATTTCATTAGACTACTAGTGTATTTAATTAATTGAGATTAATAATCGAATTTAACCGAGCAATAATCGAACACTTTAATTATTTTATCTAGATTTTTTACTTAAAAATAATACGTTACTTTTTTATAATATTTTATTCAATTTTTAAAACATCAAAATAACAATTATCAAATAGCATTTCCTATAATAAATCTGGAAAACTTTTGAAACAAAAAATGGCCTCAAATATTAAGTTAAAAGAATTTCTAGAAACGAGTACAGTTTTCTATTGTTGCAATTATTGATTGCCTTTTAATCGGTTAAGAGATAATTCAACAATTTTAATTTTGTTTGCAATCAGAATGGACAGTTGCTCGTTTTTAAAGATTCTTATAAGCATTCAATAATATATTTTATATAATCAAATGAAACTATTTCATGGCATAAAATGTATGTAAATTTGAAATTAAAAAAAAAGATCAAGGCGACTTGTTCCCATATATAAAATGATGCTTCTGATTGTCCTTTCACATAAAAGAAAAGAAAACGTAAAATGTAAAATAAACACAATCTCAATTGACCGATTAGTCGACATAAGTTATTCGAATTGCTCGTTAATCAAAACCAAGCAATAATAAATTATTCGAATGGCTAATTTCCCAAAATTAATCGATTACTCGAACTATAGATTAATAGTTTGAATACCCTACAACATACACACCATTAAATTTACGCAGTTTAAGTTTTTTTTTATCGATATAAGAAACGTCATTAATTTTACTATCAGTGCTTAAGGTATTTTATTTATTATCACGAAGGTATCGTGCTATTTATTGTCTCACAAAACTTGATTGCGATGGTATCACCAACCATCCCTTATTTACGAGTAAAGACGGATCAACAATAACCAATAAAATCTTATAGTTTCGCTGCAAATTATTAAGTCGCAGAAGCAGTGAATTGGGGATTTAACTTTCTACTCAAAACTTGTTTAAGCACCATGCTAGTGCATTTGCTCTCATCTTCCCAGAAATATTAGTTACGCTCTCTTAGGTTTTTGTTAGGATATGAAAAGGAAAAACTATAAATTCCTGCTAAATCTTAATTAAATAGATTTGCAGAAATATAGGGAAATGTGTAATACACACATGCTATATATTTAGTAAATATGTAAGTAAGTATATAAACTTATGTATGTACCTTATGCATGTGCATACATACATACATGCGTTTGAAAGTAACTTATTTTTTACATTGTAAAGATAATGTAATTATTTTTATGAATGAATTTTATTCCCTCTTTTTTTTACGAAGATAGTGTTTTAAAAACACATTTTTGCTTTTAGCTGTTTATAACAGCTATTCCTTTATGTATATAAAAAAATATATAATTGAAAGCAAAAAACTACTGTATTTTTTTCTACTTTCCTTGATAATTACAAGCGTGGGGAATTTCACTGAATGCTGGCATTGGACAATATAAAAAGGGTGCTGTAAAAATTGGGAAAAGTTAAAAGCAAAAACAAAATTTTTGTATCTAACACGCATACATTCGCATATTTCAATTAAGTTTCTATCTCTCGTCCTGCCATCTTGTCAAACTTCTACAAACCCTTTAACTATTTTTTATCACTCTCTTAAATTTTTTTGCAATGATTTTTATTTTTATATATGTGTTATTATGTAAGTGTGTGTGTTTGTTTAGATGCATGTGTACATAAATGAAGTTTATTATTACTCAGACTGATTTTCAAGGCATAAAAGGGTGTTGCAAAAAATAAGTGTTTTAAAGCCGATTTTCTTAAAACGTTCTCAATTTAAGCAGAGATTTTTTCTTATAAAAATTGTATACCTGATTGCATTTAATACTTGTTAAAGACTTTTTGAAATGGTTTGTGTTGTCAATGTAGGGTGCTGTTGACTGAAGTAGTAACTGAAGAAAAAACATAGTTAATAAATATATTATAGACGTTGCAGCGTATTCCAACTTTTTGTGGTACACTTTTAATTATTTTCCCGTCTTTAAATATTAATAAGTGGCAAATGGTTTGAAAGGTATTTTCATTTAGACGTGCTAAATATAAATATTTATGAATTGTTAGCTTTACATGCACATACAAGACAACAAGCAAACATATATATAAAATACAATCAACTTTCTAGGTAACCTGTTAATTTTGCAACAACTGTTATTTTTGCCTTATCTTTTTTCGATATCACAAGGATAAAAACAGCTCTTATTTCTTTGTTACATTCGAAATTCGACAAAAAAAAATATTGAAAGTAGCATTGGAAGGTTATTATTTTGCCCGTCAAAAACTTGGCTCTTTTTTATACCAGTACCTGTTCAAAGGTATTCCAAAATAATCTGTCTCAGGAAAATTTTTTTTATATAAAAGTCTTTGTTTGCAAACAGTTCTTCATTCTTATGTGCGAGTATATACGTTTAAGGTAACTCTTCTAAATTCTGCTTCGCCAAAAATTTAATTTTGAAGCTGTTTCATGTTCTTAAAAATATGCATTTCTTAAATGCACTTTTCAAAAAGTACTTGAAACTAATATTTTAAGATACTTGGAAGAGGAATTCCTTAAAAATAATATTTTAAATTATTTAATGAAAAATACTTTTAATAAAAGCACTTGTTTTTAAATTTGAGCCATTTATAAATGGTTTTATGTAACAATTTTCAAGCCACCATTTTCTTTTTCAGCAAACTCAGTTGTTGGTAACATGCCCGTTGCGACATGACTTTTCCTGCAACAACTTGTTATAAAAACCATTTTCTGTCGTCGTCGTCGTCGTCGTCATCGCCATCATTATTATTATGCAGGCAACATATGTTCTGTTTCTGTTTCTTTTCCATTTTCATATTTGTATATGAAACTTTCGTTTATTTTGTTTTTTTTGCGAGGATTTTGTAAAAATTGTGTCAAACGGATATTATTGCATGTGCAGTTAATTTTATATTGCATTAAAAGAAAAATAAAAAAAAGAAAGCAACGGCTGACAGAAGCATTTATATGTTAATATCAATTAAGAGCACAAATAAACTTTTATATAAAAACCATTATAATAATAATAAAAAACTGCCAGCATTACTTCCAACTGAAAGCTCAACAGAAATTTCAAATGTCCTTTTAGAGAGAGAGAGAGAGAGAAAAAAAAAAATGATTTGTATTGTCTGCAATTCAGTTAGTTCAGGCGGTTTGTGTACTCTTCCTAAGAAAATAATCATCAACATTGTCAGCAAGCAATCATTTTATTTAAGGTTTTAAGCAATTTGTCTTAATTTACACAACAATAAAGTGGAAGAAAAAAATGAAAAATGAACTGACTGATAACAAATGAAACAGATAAACAGCTGGCAAAAGGAAGCAACAAAAATAGTTACAAAACAAAACATTTACAATTCAATGAATGCACCAGCCAGCCCTGAGCGCCACTTTCTTTCAATTTGTAAGTCATTTTCTCGCTGAAGAAATTGTTACAAAGAATGTTGTGAAAAGAAAAATTAAATGTGAAATTACTTAATGAGTTTGTAATTTTTTTTTCGTTTCAAATCTGAGGTTAAGAAAACACAGAGACGCTGTGATAAATTTCCAACTCAACTAACGAGTATAAATCGCTCATGTTGAGGCTGGTTCGAGAAGCATTTGAATTAAGAAACCCTTTTAACGAATTCATATCTTTTAAGACGCAACTAATTAGTTTCTTAAGCACGGCGATATATCAAATGTGCTACTCACTTTTTGTGTAGCGTGCGATTAAGCAAATAAATGAAGTGCTTTAAATCATGATTAATGCTCCAACAAGCTTACAACATTGTCTAGATATACGAGTATATTTAGTACGGGTTAATGAATTGTAACAGGGTTTTACACATGACTAAGTTTTTGTTTATATTCGAAACTATTTTCATTAAAAAGGCAGAATCTTATGGACATTAAAAGTTAATTTGAAGTCAAAAGAAATGAAAACAAAAAGATCAAGAGTTCGTGTTTGAGTTTAGAAATTATATTACGCTCGAACAACTCGATAGTTTTCACAAGATTTATACGTATGCCCAGTGGGGCATTTAAAAAAATGGAGGAGGTAGACCGATATCTGAATTGCACTTAATATATCAAAAAGTGTTGCTGAGCATAAGTTTAGAAAGAAGCCGGATCAACGACAATAGTGTCGTGTACACTTTGATGTTACCAAAATTTCAAGACCTTGGCAAACTGAAAAAAAAAACAAACATGTTCTCAGACAGATCATTCCCTCGAGGAGCTAAAAAAGTCTGTTATAAGTCTGGATCTCCTCTTATTGCTTGGCATATATTTTACTAACTATTAAGGTGTTAATTGTTGACTTATTCTTATCAGTTTTTATCGATTGTTTCGTCAATAGGGAAATTAAATTTTATTCGATCTGCAAACAACTATTCTCTCTACACTTAAATTAAATTTTTAACTTTAAAAATAAATAAATAATAAAAATTTTTTTGTAAGAACTTTTTCTTTACAGTTTACAGAATCAAACGTAATAAATATTTTCGAGTGAAAATTCATACTTAAGAGGAAAAATTATTTAAATAATACTGGAGGAGGAAAAACGAATATGATTAGTTTCAAAGTATTTCGATACTTTTTTTGTACAGAAACTTAAACCCTGTTTTCTGAAATCCCACGGCTACAGTAATGCAAAATGTGTCAAATCATAAGATCTGGATCGCTGTTAATTAAAAACAATTTGAAAGCTATTAGTTATCGGATTTTGAAAATATTCCTTAAAAAGCCCTGAAAATCTTAAAAAGCCTAGAGCTAAAATATGTTACAAGTCTTACATTAATATTTGTATTCGGAGGAAGAAAAATCGAACACAATTTGTTCCCGAGATCCCTAAAAAAGGAGAATAATTCCCTAGAAAAGGCAAAACAATTAAAATGCCCATGAGAAATAATGCACCATCTCCTGAATATTTGTCTTTATTAAAACTTTTTCTCTGTGGCACTTTTAAAAGTTTAATTCAATATATTTACCAATTTCTAGAATCGATAGCCAAACATAAGAACAGTAAAATAATTTTGGCAAAAAATTCATAAATATTTCATAAAGAATGCTCAACATTAAAAAGAGATTTTTGTACTCCATCTTTCCAAACTCTTACATAATTCCTTCTACCACATACAAAAGCAACGACTTTTAAAGCATAACATTTATATGCAATATAAACCCCGAAATCATACTTTCGGGCACCACACCATTTTTATTGCCTTTTGTAAACGGCTGTACAATGAGACGTTCATAGTTTCCTTTCTTGGCAAGCACTGCAATTTTTTTTCTTGAATAAAATAACTACAAACCAACATAAAAAATAATCCATAACAATAAAATTAAAACACTTTTTCTATACAATAAATAAATAAGTATAAAAACATGCATACATATGGGTATTTCCATGATAACCGTTCTAAGCTTTTTAAGTAAAAAACAATAAGAATACAAGAAATAAATTTTGTGTCACTTTTCATTAATTGTAAAAATACGTCATTCGCATGAAACTAAAGTAAATAGATATTTCAGTGGAAAAGCCCATATTCCCCTAAAAATATTACCACACGGAAGTCTGCAGGACTTAAACGCCCAACTTGATTACAGACAATCCTGCCCTTTTTTGCGAAGCTATTTAAACAAACACAACCCTTAAGAAAGATTTAACATTTTTTATCAACTCGTTTATTCAAGCATTTGAGAGGACACACAAGTATTTTTGTTTGCACGATACCTGAGTTTTGGAAACTTTAAAAAGTTTATTTATTTGAATCGTGTTATAAACAAGAGTTTATTCCTGCACACGCTGCTGTTACTTTGCATATCATTAACTGGGAAAGATTATGACATTTTGCTAAAGCCCTCACCTTTTATTTTGCACAAAAAGTTTGCTTTCATATTTTCAAATAAAAAGCAAAGCTCATTTCACATTAACATAGAAATCATTTTCATCAGGGGTTCTTCTATTTTTGTTTTTTAAATTTCATATGAAAACTTGTTGTTAGCAAATGAGTGGTTTTTCTCTTTTGCTCTTCTAAGGAAATAAGATTTTAGCACAAAAGTATGCTTTAAAATGTGTTTTATATATCATTACACTCTATGGTTTTTTGTTGTGTACTAAAAAAATTTAAAAAAATATATGAAGTTGAAAAGCCTCATTTGATTGATAAAGTAGAGGTTTTCCAGCCGTGAAATATGCAAAGTTTCTTTTACGCCCGTAAGTAGACTTTAAATAAATAATTTCATAATAGGCTTATATACGAACGGCCTTTTTCATAACTCTCACGAAAATGTGTTTTATTTCGTGAATATGGCGATCCTTCAGAGCAAAATTATCGTATATGGCAAAATATAAATTTTGTTATGAAAAGTTCTTTTTTTTACTTTTTTATATAAAATGTTCCAAAAAGCTTATGAAATACCGATTTTGCAAGAAAAGTTTCTAAAACTATTTGAAATGTATTGAAATAAAAAGCTTGCGGTTTTTATATAAAAAATAATTATGAATATATTGTCAATGAATAATGTTACTTAGGATAATCTGGCACTAAGGGGTTGATATATTTTTTGTATTTGAATCAAAAAGCAATTTAAATACATTAGCGCAAAATAATTCTACATATTTTATATAAAAATCTATTAATAGAAATGAAAAATTCAGGTATTTTTGCAGAAATTACAACTTTACTAAAATGTATTGTGGTTTATTTTTGGGTTTATTGACCCGCCGTGTATTTTATTTCATTATTTTCATTTTGCCAATAAAGCAAAAATATAAATCACGCAATTTAGCACTTTAGAAAATTGCCGACTTATTTTTATTATGACAAACTCAAGAGTTTGCACAAGTTTAATGGTTTGCCTAAATATATGCTTTAAATCGTAATCACAGCGCAGCTATAAAAGAATTTTTAGTTGCTGAAATTAATTCAAATAATTTAATTTAAAAAAAAAGTACTCAGGCTTCTTGCATATTAAATGAAATATTTTAAGTAAATTCATTCTTTAAATTCGGCTTTACGTTTACAGTCTTTAACGCAGGTGTTGTTTAGCAAAGGATTAATATGGAGCAGATTTCTAAATATCAGCAAATTTTTAATACAAAATAGTTTTAGTGAAAGAGTAAAACTTGCTTGTAGTTTAAATCTTAACAAAATATATTAATTTAAAATATTCCAACAATTTTTATATCACCAGAAAAATATGGCATAATTTTAGGTTTGCTTAAGGCTACAAATATTTAATAAACAAATTTATATTTAGAATAGCTATTAAACAATATTGTGTACTCTGTGTTATCAATTATGCAAGAATATAATAATTAAATATTGCTGCGTTGCTGTTAAAGTTTTAAATATTCTTATATAATTGAATATTTTTGTCATAATTTATCATGCCTGAAAGTATGCTTTAAATATATGACCTCATATTATACAACCTTTTTTTACTGCAGGACCTGTTTTAACGAAATGTATCTCTTGGGTTTTTTTTTTGTTTGCTTTTCTTCTTTTGTTAATTAACCTGACCTTAAAGTTCAAGAATGTAACCTTAAAAATTAATCTTAAGTTTTATCATCAACTGAAAAGCTTTTAATTATTATTGTTAAAGTAAAATTGACGAAATAAAGCAGATGAAGCTTTTATTTGTTTGCTTTTAATTGTGAATAAAATTTGTTGGCACTTCAAATAAAAACTCAACCATCCTGAAAGGATGCTACACTTTTTGTTTTCGTGTCTAGATAACTTTTGTGTCAGTTACATTTCATAATAAAAATTGTCGTTTTAAATGTTTTTAATAATATCAAACATGAAAATAAATTTCTTTGTAAAAAAATATATGTATGTATGTATATGTATATGTATATGCATAAATTTTTTTGTTGAACTATTTTGTTTTTTGTGAAGCATTAATTAAAGTTGTTGTTAATGTTTTTACAGTCCACTTGCTTCAAATACGAAGTTAATTTGATTTGTAAATAGACCACAAGAAATGCTTTGATTTTAATTTATTAAATATAACAAAATCAACTTATAGATATTTGAAATTATCTAAAAATATTTTATATAAAATACACCGAGTCCTAGTATATTTGGCGATAACATTTTATAGTAATACAGGACATTTTCAGATGGATAAACAGTTTTTCATTATTACAATAAGTGAGCGATAAGTTAAGATAGGAAACATGATATATCATAATTTGTAGTATAGTTTTAGGAGTAGAAACAAAAATTAGTTTCTATTAGAATTGCGTATTTAATATGCTCTCAATAGTCGCCTAAAAGCAGTGAATGGTCTGCTACTGCATTATTATTGGGAAATTTTGATAAGCAGAAGCGTTATAACTTCCTTACCTTACCCAGCGTTACCTTCTACTGTCAGGAGTTTTACAGGCAACTTGCTGTGATGGCCTTAGAAATAACAAGTACACGACTAAACATTCGTAACATAATATTATCAAATATATTTCATATATATTTCATTATTGCATTTGCTATTTCTGTTTATTTTGCTTGAAATATTTTATATATATGAAGTGGTTATATAACCCGTTTTTATGTAATTAAGGAACAACTTGGCCAGTTTCATTTGGTTTTCAATAACTTTCAAGTTATTTTTATGGAAACTGTGTTTGTCCTACAAAAATATATAAAAGAAATTTTAATTAATGTAGAGTAACTTTCTTTTCCATTTCGTTTTAGTTTTATGATTAATTGTGCGTTTTACTCCAGTCGCTTAAAAGTATGCTTTACTTTTCATGAAATCATTTTCGCTAACGAAATTTCAAATCACATGCCTAAATGTGAACACGAGTTATATAAATATAATTAACTTGACCCAAAAAGTATGCTGCACTATTTGTAATTGAGCTAATGCCGTTGTTATTAATTTTAAGGCCGTTATAAATTAAACTAAAAGTTTTAAGTAGAAGTAAACTTTCAAAATCAACTTGCAAAATATTCTTTGTCTTAATTCTTAATTACTTTTTGGCTTAAAACAATTCAGTTGACCCAAAAGTTTGTAAATGAAATAAATTTGCTTGAAAGCCTAAATTAGGCAATTAAATATTATTAAGAAATTGTTGTTTTTGTGACTGTTTTAGATTTCCTTTGTAATTTCCTTTCAGTAAATTAAATTTTCTCAAAGCAAATATAATATCTCTTTGGTAACATTTTGTGCAAAGACTTATTTTGTTTATTTATTTCAATTTAATTATTAAAATTAATAATTTTTCAGGTACTTTTGCCTACAGTCATGCACCACATTTAATATTTCCATTTAAGTTTACCAAAAGTATGCTACAAATTTGTTGCTTCCTTTCTTTTCTTGAGCAGACCTTAAGTACAAGATTTTGAATGCCTCTGAGTGTGTGTTTAACATCCTTAACGCAACGTTTTGCATTAAAATTGTTTTTTAAGAATTTTGCTTATATTTGCATATTTATTATGAACATAAAAAATATTATTTACTTATATTTCTGCAAAAAGAGAAAAAAAGGAAAGCAATCGCATGAATGTCAATTTGTACATCAATAATCAAGAATATTAAGTAAATGGAAAGTACTTGTCACACAGATGTGGCAGAAAATCTGTATAAATTTGAAATAGACTTGACAATGAATGCGATTGTTTGCTTTTGAGGTCTGTATGAAGTGAATATTTTAATTTCCTTTTAGATTTATATGCAGAAGAAACAAATATTGGAGTTTATTTTGTTTCAATTAAAATTTAATTTGGGATATTTTTTGTTTATTTAACTTGTGTAGGGTAGGACTTATTCCATCTTTCACTAGTATTTCTCTTGCATATTATTTACTGGACTAAAAGTATGCTTTAGTCTTGTAAACATATCTAATCCTAGAAAGTATGCAACACTTGAATAACTTTGGTTCTTAGTTTGTTAAGGGTCTTAAACACGCTTTGCAAACATGAGACTTATTTTGATATAAGAATTAAACAAATAAAGGACACAAGCTCTGATGTGAAGTAGCAGTGGTTTGCGCAATATGGAAGATTATTTTATTTGAAAATTCTCAATATATTATGATATTTCAAAATTCAATTAAGATTCATGGCATAAGATTTGTGGTATTAAATTGAGATAAATATTGCACAAATGGAGCAGAACAGCTGTTTTCGAAAGCCGCTACATTTTTCTTAACAGTAATTATTTGTATCTTTGTATCATAAATCTCTATTTTTTTTTCAATATTTAAGCACAATTTTTTTTTCTTTGCACTCTTAAGCTAAATTATATAAAAATCTCATTTGCATGATGCACCTGGTCGTTAGATAACATTTTTTTCTTGTATCCGTATTGATTTTATTTTAAATATTGCGACAAGCTTGACATAATGTCAAATTCCCAAAACTGCTTGTTTGTTGAATTGTACTAACAAAAAAAAGTATAACGAGAAAAAAGAAACAAATTTTTATGCACGTACGAATATTTTGTCAGCATAAACAAATGGATTGTACACTTTTTTATTAGAAATACTTTCTATAAATTTTTTTAATAAAACTAGATTCGCAAGAATTTCAATCTAAGCAAATTTTATTTATTATTTTTAAGAGAAAAATATTCTAATCAATTTTCCTTTATTCCCGCAAATGCAGATTAGCCTGTCGTACAGAAGTATGAGCTGCTTAAAGTATGCAAATTTCCTTTATTTCTTGCTGAATATTTTCTGTAAACAATTCCATTCTTGGTGTTGTTGTGCTTTACCGGCTGCTGTCAGAAAAATGAAAATATTTTTCACAGATTTTAGTTGCAATTTCTAGTCATTTCTCTTTCTTTATTTTTTTATTTTTGCTGGTATTATATTTTTCAACGTTTTATTTAGTTTGTAAAGCACGTCTTTTTTTACTTATTTTGTTCTTATTTTGTTAAATAAGTATTTTCAACTTTGCCTAGAATTGATTATCCCAGGGGAGGCTACAAAAAAAAAAAAGAAGCGAAAAATATCAAGCAAAAATATATTTCAAAACCATTTGTCTGTGTGTTGTGCACACACATACATACACACCTACCTAGCTTGATTTACATTTACTGCAGTTGCCATCGGCACTCAGCAAACTTTTCATTGGATTGTATGAATTATGGCATTGCAGGACTTGCAGCACTCCTGGGAGTGCACCTACACTATGATAATCAAAATCTTAATAGAACTTTTTAGTACGTGTATGCATGAGGAAGCTTTGGAAGTGGTTATATTTTCTGATTAACAATAATAAAGAATTTTATTAACAGAGCATTTGATATCAAAACTAAAATTGTAAATGCGCATTTAATTACATCCATGCTGGTGTTTAGTTTTCTTTTTACAAACGCCTTCATAACAACTTGCAATCCTTTGTTTTCTTTCAGAAATGAATGCAGCTTTAAAAGGCTCCCAACAACATGGCTGCAAGTTAATGTAGAACAATAACATAAACCAAATTCAGAAACACACATATCACTTTTTTTTTACATACAAGAAAAAAAGTCCTTGTGTTGCAGGAATGAGTTCAAACACCACTTCCTAGCCAAAACACAAGCATCGAAAACGTACAATATTTTTTTTAAACACATTTAAAAAACACCGAAGAGAAGAAAATTATAGCGGCCGCAGCATGGTTAAGGGTATTTTAGTGAACCGCAAAACGGACGAGTCCTTCAAAGCACAACTTAAAATGGAACATGCCGACCTTGTGGCCGAAATGCAAACAGTAGAAAATTTGCCCACACATGAACGCCTACAACTCGCCAGACTGTAAGTATGACCACATTAAAGCACAAAACGGTTCCACACATGCCATCAACACACTATTTTATAGTTATTTCCAATTTCGACAATTAAATTTTGTTGTAATGCAATCACAAAAATTTAAGAAAAAAGAACAAATAAAATAAGTCCGAAACAATAGCAGCAATAATTTTTCCCATAACATGCAAACACCCAACTGGAAGATAGCGAGGAGATTTGGAAAAATTTACAAATCTAGTGCTTTTGTTTTTTAACTGCAGCACTTTCCCTTGAATTGCAAACAATTTAAAAACCAATTGCACAAACAAGAAGAATCTTTGCAATGCAGTAAAAATGTACAAAAAATTCAAATCCATTCGAAAAAGTTTTATTGTTTTTAAATAGAAAATAACAAAAGAGTGTCTTAGATTTTGGATTAAATTTGAAGTGCACAGAAGTTTAAAGTACTTGCAAGTGGAACAGATTCATGGACGAATTGAAAAGCTTTAAAATAAAAATAAATTGTAATTAAGCAGGGCAGTTTATTGCAACTTTTTGTTAGAGCAAACTGTTAAAAACCCTTTGAAAATTTAACGCATTTTATAAGTTTGATTTCAATTAATTCCTGAAGGCAATTGGCAATTATATATTCGTACAATAAATGATTAATTAGTCAAATTTAATGTCGATTCCTAAGTTTTGTTTTGGAAAAAGTTCATTAAGTTAAAGGTTTTTTCTACTGCGGCATTAGCGTTGGGAAAGGTTCCACAAAATTCAATGACTGTTTAAAAAAAATCTAAGAATAGGTAACAAAATGTATCTGTTAGAAAAACAAAAAACAATTCACTTGCAACAAAGTCGAACCGCCACTAAAACTGCTTTAAAACAGAAAAAGCGTAAAAATAAGCCAGACTTTGAAAGAATGTAAACGGCTGAAGAAACCGTAAAAGCGTGTCAAAGTATGAAAAATGTCATGATGGCAGCACTGGCAATAGCGCCCTAATGAACTATTTTAACTATGTTAAGTTTAAATTTTAGTTTCATAAATTAATTCAAAAATATTTAACTGTTTTTCCTATATTTATGAAGTTTTTGAACACGCCAATTGTTGAAGACACCAACAGTATGTTGGCAATTCTTGACCCTTCCCCTTTTAAAAAAGTACAACCTATCGGGACTCCACTGTATTTGTCATTGTACGGACTGTGAAATAAAACATGCTTCCCTCAATTGCCTTCATTCATTGACATTTTAATAAACATTTTTTTTTTCTTAATAAACTTTCGTTGCACCAACACCAGACGACGAGCACAACAACTGAAAGTGGCCCGTCAAAAGGAAAAGGAATGGCTAAAATTACAACGAGCCAAAGGTGTTAATCTCACCACCCTGAATGGCATGAGTACAACACATCACTTTCGCAACAGTTCCAGTTTGTCGTCATCAACGAAACGTCACATATCGTTTGAGAACAGTGTCGTACTGTTAGAGGCTGCCTCACGCAACGATATGCACGAAGTGGCTGAGCTGTTGGAACATGGCATAACACCGGATGCCGCCAACGAAGATGGTCTGACGGCATTGCATCAATGTTGTATAGACAACAACGTGGAAATGTTAAAACTCCTGCTGGAATATGGTGCTAATGTTGATGCTCAGGACAGTGATAAATGGACGCCATTACATGCTGCTGCCACTTGCGGTCACTTGGACTTGGTGCGAATATTAATCGATCATGGTGCTAATTTATTGGCCGTCAATACTGATGGTAATATGCCGTATGATTTGTGTGATGATGAGAACACTCTGGATTATATAGAGGCAGAGATGTCGAAAAGGGGGGTTACGCAGGAGCTTATTGATGAAACCAGGTCGGCAACGGAAAGGAAAATGTTGAGGGAGTTGATGGAGTTGTCGAAAAACGGTGGGGACTTGGAACATTCCGATGAACACGGTGCAACACCGGTGGGTATTAAAGAGATTTTCCACGAACCTTATTTTTGTTAACGTTTCTTATTCCATTCTTTTGTTTGTCTCCTTTTATTTTGACCTTTTAGCTGCATATAGCCTCGGCAAATGGTTACATTAAAGTAGTCGAATTTTTGTTGGACCAGCATATTAATGTGGACGCTTTGGATAGAGACATGTGGTCTCCGGTACATGCAGCCGCCTGTTGGGGTCATGTAGGTTTTCACTTGCCCTGTTTTCTATCTTAACTTTGATTATAAGTGAATAGAGCAAAGAAAAGGAAGTTCTCATTATAATCCACTCAGTAAAAGATTAATATTCCTTTAGGACAATCGCATTCAGTGATCGCCAAGTGGAATAATATGCAGAAAAGTGATTTCAGCAAAGGGAAAACTTAGTAGTGATTTCCCATCCTCCCCGATCAAGTTGGGTTTCTAAACAGACCGGTTTCGGCAAAATAAGAATGAGAACTTTGCATTTTAATTTGCTCTTTTCTAAATTTCAAATGTAACGTTTTCTTTATTTATCTGATTTAATTTTTTCATGCTCAGCTGGAAGTTTTGGAAATGCTGGCCCAATGTGGTGCTGATTTAAATATTAAAAATAAAGACGATGAAACGCCCTCAGGTAGGTGGCAAAGTACTCTCCTTGCGGATTTTACAAAAAACGTGGAATTAAAACTTGAAACGATTTTTACTTATAGTAATTTAAATTAATTAATTGAGAAGCCTTTACAACCAATTGCTATCAAAAACAACAGCTGATTTCGATCTTTAGAATACTTGCTGTATGCCGCGATCAATTTGATAAGATCAAACTTTTGACTGCGAGCAATTTTTTTTTATAAATAAAACTTTTAAAGCTTCAGAATTTCTAAAAAAAAGATGTATTTTTGTCTAGATATTTGTGAAGATCCTGAAATACGTGAACGTATTGAGCAACTGAAAACCGAGCAGGAAAGCAAACGTTTGGCGGAGGCTCAAAGACGACGAGTAAGGAGATCTCAAAGTAATAATACCAGGTATGAACGCAACTGGAACGTAATCAGGGCACTCGATATCGAGCGAGATTTCACAAAATGTTAAATAGGAATTTCAGCCGATCTCGAGTCCCGTGATTTGCCTGTGAACATGATCTTGTAAAGCGAATAAAAAATTCAAAAAAATAAGTTCCTCCAAAATACAAAAGAAAACACAATTTCCTTTTATAACAGAGCGCAATCGGTACGCCGCACATCGCTGCGAGATAAAACGCTAACAACCAAAAAGGATGCCGTCGAGGAAGCCCGTTTGCGTCTGCAGGCTCAAGAAGTGTACGTAACAGCAACACCCGACAGTACAACCCACGATCCCAATGGCATGGAGGACCACCAGCTAGAAAGTTCGACCGAATGGTTAGCGAAGAGTTCAACGGTCGCAACAAGTCATCATCATCATCACCTCAGCGGCAGCAGCAACAACAACAACAACAATACCTTAAAAACCAACAATAATCATAGAAATTCCTACGATCCTAGTCTTAAAGATATGGTAGATTCCAATAGCATTTCCAGTAAGCACCAGCAGCAGCAACAACAACAACAACAACAGCAACAACATTCCTATCAACCACGGCGACCACCAGAAGGTCGTGAAAATGATGAATTACAAATGCATGCATTTAAAACTAATGGTGAACATTCCACAGGGGGCTCAGGCCTTATAAATGGCGCTTTCAATGGTGGCGGGGGAAGTACTGGCGGCGATGCTACATCATCATCTTCAGCCACTGCAACAACGACCGCCGCCGTGATAGCAGCCACAGCAGCAACAGCAACCACTGGTCATGGTCCAGAAGCTGTACAAATACAGTCAAGTAAAGAGGCCACAAACGGCAAAATAAACGTACAAGTCACTGTGTTAGTGGGTGAGTGTAATTAAATATACAACAATAACAACAATAATGAATGTAAAAAACAACAATTGAAAATCAAATAAAAACTGATGAACACGTACTCTCACGCACATACACACACGCCACTTGCGCTCATATACTTGCATTTGAACACGCGCGCACACGCACACACCCACACGAACTAGTATTTATGTGTGACTATTTGTTTTAAAGGGGGAGTTCCATATTGTAACAACTAATAGATTTTTTTCAAAATTGCAAAATATTTTTGACGAACTTTTTTTATTAAATAAAAAAAATTATTTGAAAAATCGTTTTGGCCGTTTTATCACATTTTCCTTTATGTGTATTTCGCAAGATTTCCGTTTATAAATGTTTCTACGATCCTGCTGGTCTTTTCAAATCGCCAAAACAGGAGAAAACACTTCTTCATCCTCGTCGAAAAGACATGTTTACTAACACCCATTCGATTTCGGCAAAAATAAGTCGTTTATCATGGTCCGGTAGCGTTCATCCGTATCAGCAACTGCATTGCAGAAGCCATCTTCAACAGAAAAAAAAGCGGTTTTGAGTGGGGGTAACGGCTCTTCATGTATCAGATCCTGGTTTTCAGTGCCCCAGAAACGAAGTTTTTGTTTGCCCCAGAAATGAAGATTTGGAAATGGGTGTCCTCGATAATTCACACACGACTGACTGACTGGCGGTCAGCAGGCACTGTTTCCACTTTATATGTGGGCATGTGTAAGCATTTCACTAAAATTCGCTGAATAGTCCGCCTGACGATGTCCAATTACGTGGCACTTGTTTTAGTGGATGGATGCTTCCTCGTTTTAAACAAAATCGACAGGCAGAACGATCAGTTCGGCGATGGCCACCCCTACACAACAACTTATGCGGTTCCAGCAGTTCAATTCAAGCAGCAAAGTGAGAGATCGTTTGTCTAGTTGTTGCTGCAGGATTAAGAAATCGACATTGAAATTCGCTTTTTGGTACAAAGAAATCCACAAAGTTTTTTTACGCTCTTGTCAAATATGATTGATCTACGACGCCGTTAGCAAAACTTGTAACGCCAGAATGAGCTCCCACTGCGGACTCAAAGCTTCAATGTCTAATGAAAACTCTATTCTCAACAGCCGATTTAATGTCAACAATTAATTAATTCTTTTCTTCTATTCATCCTAAAGTAATTCTAAAAATATTGGATTTAAAGCAAAGATTTTTGAAAAATATTTTGCAAAAGTGTTTAAAATATTGAACTCCCCACATGTTTCAGAAAACAATATGCCACGTATAAGTACAATATCGCTTTATAAACGCATCCATTGTGGTCTTACATGACGGTACATTTGAGGTTTTCGTTTGGACTTGATAATTTTCTGTTTTGCATTTTCTTATACTCGTATTTATAATAAATTTTCATTAAAAATGTTTTTTATTTTGCACAAATTTAAACGACTGAATATTTTTGTTTTGTCTTTATTTCCATATGTCCTTCTTTTCTGTTCAACTTCCCCAACCGCACAAAAACTCAAAACTCAAAACCAACATCATCACTATCATCATCATCATTCTCACCATTGCACTTGTTTTGTTTTTGTAATGCTCATGGCTAAAATGTTAATTGTTGTTTGCCCTTCCTGGCTGGCTGTTGTTTGATTGACTTGCTGATACTATTTGCTTGCTTCACTGCAACTGACCAACCACATAACCCCGAAAAACTAATATTGATACTGCCACTACCACATTCCCTCCTTTTGCTACCGAGTAGACACCTCCAACACCCACAATCTGCAGCAGCAGCAACAACATCAACTATCACAATCACAGCAACAGCAACAGCAAACGCATATGCATCATAACCAACAACAGAATCAACAACACATGCATATGCATCTCCATGGTCATGGTCATTATAACAATTTGACAGGCTCGACAACAGCTACATTTCATAATCAGCTTCCCAATCATAATCCACTACAACAGCACCAACAACAACAACAACATCAACAGCAACAACAACATCATCATCATTTACTACAATTACAACAGCATCCACAATTGTTGGATACTTCCCAATGTTTGGCGAATGCCACCACATTGGCCAATTTAAAAAAACAACGTTCTATGTCTCGTTCAAATGTTTTAAACGGTAGTAATTGTGAAAACGGTTCTGTTTTAGGAGCCGCCAATTCCACAAGCCTAAATCATAATCACATCTCTCACAACAACAACAACAACAACGCCTTTGAAAATCAAGTCAACACACAACAGCCAGTGTTAACCAATGGCTTACAGCAGCATCCTTCACTAATGGACTATAATGGCTTAATAAGTGATCCATCACTGCAACAGTCAGCAGCAGGTGTTGGCGGAGGAGGTGTTGCGGGCGTTACACCAGCTGCAGGTATAAATAAATTTAGTGGCATTACGGGTGATGTGGTAAGTGATAGCACAAGTTCGAAAAAATGTTGTCTGCTGATGTAAACAGTAACGAAGTAAAATGCACACATTTACAACAACAACAACAAAAACAACAACGACAAAAACGTAAACGCGTAAGTTTGCAAAGTGTCAACTGTGTATTCTGTTAACCCTTCAGTGGCGCCAAGGACTGGAGCAAAGTTAATATAGAAATAATTATTTTTCCCTTCTGCACCTGCATACAAAATATGGATTGATGGCGAAAGAAGAGTTAACGGAACTGAAAAACCACTTGCCAAAGCTATTCTGTCAAAATTTCACTACCACTAAGGGGTTAACATAAATTATGTCCTTAATGACAAGTTATAACGAGATTCTTTATTTAAACAAAAAATTACAACTAAAACGCAGGGTACACACAGTTTTTGTTATTCTATTTAGATAGAATTTCTTTATAAAGCTACAAACTTTTAAGTGTCAAAGGAAAGAAATATAATTTATAGTTTTTCAAAGTTAACAAAGCATACTTCAGAAATCAAAAAGCTAACTTTTATAATAAAGCATACTTTGAGGAGTTAGGAGCACGCGGCAAAGAAAAGATGCAAAAACACTCGAACCCATCACTTTAGAATGCAGCTGCTGCTTAAAGAACAAAATGTACTTAAAATAGTTTTAATTTCTTTTATTTATAAAACACAAATACATACGAAATAAAAAAGAAAACAAAAAACAAGAAACTTGCTAATAAATCTTTTTAGATAACAGCCTACTTTTGGGCTTCCGAGTCTTCCTTTTTATACACAAATAAAATCACATTTTTTCACTGTCAAATAAGTTAAAACAAAAAGTTCTGTTTGCCTAAGGAAAAAGAAGCACTCATTAGTGTTGATTTATCACGTTTGGAAAAGCCAAGGAATGACTTACAATTCGCTTTAATTAATACTATTCGCATACAAGTCCTATAGAATAAATTTGTAAATAAATGTAGTGTTAGGTAAAAAAAAAATTAGATATATATACGAGTACATAATGTGCAAGCAAGTTTGTATGTACAAGGTATTCAGCCTCTAATAAATTGCATTTAAACTCATACACACAAACACAGCCACTCAAGCCAACCAACATTTTGTTGAAATAAATTTGAAGAAAAAAAAAAAATAATTATAATATGAAATATATTTTCCTTTACTCGCAATAAATTCAAAGCCATGAACTCAAAATAGCTGTGCGCTTTAATAAAAAGGCCTTTGAAATTAAACTCAAATAGAATGACATTTGACAACCCCCATAAGTATGCTGTATAATATAACGCAGGCACTTGACTTCTCCAAAACAAAAAAACGAAAAAAAAACTTTTGGCATTCAAATATTCAAAGTGATAAGGGAAGAAAGAAGGAAACTAAAAGGTGAATTAGCATAAAGTTTAAAGCAAAGTAAGCCAATAAGGAAAAAGTTGCAAGAGTCAATTAACATAATGCTTTAGAACATCACCATTAATGACCCTTATTACCGTTGACGAAACGACTGGACAGTTTGTTATAAATCAAAGGGAAACACACAGAAAGTGATTGATAGCAAAACTTTTTAATTGGACATGCTTATGTTGCCGCAAGTACTATCACACCTTTTTCGAAGGCCGCTACACGCAATTATTGGGATATAAAATTTCATTAGGTGGCAGCACTTTCTTGTAGGTGGTAATCCTTTGTTATGAAATCTATCAAAAGCGAGAGTTTTTTTTTAAATAAAAGTAGTCTTAAGTCATTATTTTACTTAGACCGGCTTATATCGGTTTGCTGGGCAGCAGGATATAATTTTGCTTCCAAACAACTTATTCTTACGACATTCTTAATGGGGGTAATTCCACAAAATGTTGCCTATTTAACGGGCTGTTCGCCGTTGCCGAAATCTAACGTTCTGTGAAACAAAGGCAACATATATTTTCCTTCAATGAGTATAACAGATTCAATATTTTTTCTTTGGCATTAAGAAATATATGTCCTATAAACATATAAAATTGTTTTCTCTAAAGCAGCTTTTTCGAATAACTTAAGAAAAAGTGTAATAAAAAATAATAAAATGGACCTTTTTAAATGAAATTGGAATGTAATCTCTGCAATATTATTCAACAACAAAATTGTCTCTGTGAAGTCAAAACGCGCTTAATAGCATGCGTATGCCATGAAGAAATTTTCTTTATTACTTGCTGTATTAAAGACAACAAACTTTTTGTTAAAGTTGCCCATGAAGTTGCGATAAAATAAGTTAAAGAGAAGCCACAAGTCATTTTACAAGTTAACTGGTTAAGGGTAGGAATACAAAATTTAATTTAAGAAATGCTTCTTAACAAGTTTACATATTCCTAAACAATTTGTTTCCATTGCGATTTCTATTTAATTTATTTCCGGTTGTTTGCAATTCTAATTTTCTTTCATTGAGTTAGAGAAATTTTTATTATTTAATTTTCTTATAACACAAAAGGTTAAATATATTCACGGCAATTAAAATCATGTGGTTTTTCTTATATAAACTAAAGGGTTTTTAATATGATTTGAAAACCGTAACTACTTTTTCAGTTTGTTGGAAAAGTGGCCATAAAATCAACAAACACTAAACTTGAGAATTTGTGTATTATAATGTTTTTATAAGGCAAAATACATATACTATAAAGAGCCCTTAAAAGAAAACTGATGCTATAAATTTTAATTAAAGAACCGTCTCTAAACTATAATGCTCTATTATAAAGTTACTTTTATTTAGTTTACTTTGAATACGGTATGCTGAACAAAAGTTTGCAATTATATTTCTTTTCTCCACTTTATTAAAAAACAAATCTAAAACCAATTATGTACATATTCGTTATATATTATTATTTCAATTTTGTTTTAATAACTACGCCACCCTTCTTACCATAACAATTTACGCAGTAGTTAGAGAACTCTCTGAATTTTGTAACACACAAAATGATATTAAGCAATTATTTCATAAATTTAAATAAAATTTATGGGAAAATGAAAAGATTTTTTAAATAAGATTAGCCAGTTATCTATTTAAGATTTTTTTTCTCATAAATATATAATTTGCGTATTTTTCGAACCCTATTTTAACACCGCAAGAAAACTTAAATCAAATTCAAGCATTTAGCACGGATATCAATCATTTAGACCGGACCAACGATGGCAACGATAAACAAATAATGGCAACACACGTTCCGTTCTATTTGTTGGTGGTGCTAGACTTATTAAAAACCAAAATTATATATAAAATAAAATCGGAGCTACAACGTATATTTAATTGCATAACCATTGTTGTAAATACTTTAATTAAACATTAAAATATTCAAAAAGTGTCTTTTTCTAAAAGTTAATCACTATTTTGGTAAAACAAAATAAATCAAACATACGAAAGAAATCAATTAGAAACTGTTGCAAAACACACAAAAAAAACAAAAAAAAAAACAACTTAAAGTTGTTTTCAACTAAAAATAAAAAATATTTAAAATCAAGAAATCAAACTTACAGTAGAGCAATATTTTTATTGTAATAATTAGGTAAATTTACAAAATTCAAGCCACATCTTTCTGTTAAGTACTTTTCTTCGACTTTGTCTACATAAAGTATTATAAATTAATTAATTATTTGTATGTATTATACACAAATTTTTGTTGTTTTTGTAAGTAAATTAATTTATATATATAATTGCTTATCGGTAAACTAGTACTTGTATAGTTTGCTTTAATAAAATTTGTTTTGAAAATGAGGCCTTTATTTATATTACAGAAAAAGAAAGTTTATTTCTTAAGTGATTTTGTTTTTTATATTAAAATATTTCTATAATTATATATAAAAATGTATTATATTGTATTGTCTATGCTCTAGAGCTTAACAATACTTTTGTCCTTAATATTTCTTTACTACATTAAGAAAACGTTTATCAATAAAAGCAAATAATTATTTGAAATAAAAAAACATTAAAAGGAGACCAGGTTTTCTTGAACAAAATTTAATAAACTAACTAACAAAATCTACTAAATTGTGAATTTTTACAATAACGGAAACTTTAAATCAAACACTAAATCCATTGTCAAGAGATAGAGAAATAAATAAACAACAAGCAAATGACATATTATTATTTAAATCTGTATTACTCAACAGTAGCAAAACAAGGAAAGCATAAAAATATAGCAGCATTTTACATAATAATAAAATATATTGCCCCTAATTTTATTATTAAACTGTTATAAATAAAGGTTTGTAAAAAGAAAATGTGTGGAAATCTTTTCATATATAAATGAAATCAAAATCTGAAAAATACAATTCATCT
Organism: Linnaemya vulpina; assembly: GCA_963675445.1. Classification (NCBI taxonomy): domain Eukaryota; kingdom Metazoa; phylum Arthropoda; class Insecta; order Diptera; family Tachinidae; genus Linnaemya; species Linnaemya vulpina. The sequence continues at coordinate 86,154,042 of OY776278.1, read as the reverse complement.
TCGGTGGAATGCTATTTGTTTGCTCTCTGCTATAGATTTTAATGATTTCTAATTACTAGTTTCCAATGCTATTTTATATATATCTAAGAGAAAACCACAGCCTTATTGACGGATATATAGTCATCACACTTGTCAGAATTTGTTAATTAGTTGTGCCAGTCCACAATATGCCTTCTTAGCCTGCCTTTACAAGCTCTTATAGTTTGTTAGTAAAAGGTTTAGATACGAAATATCAAGGATGTGAAATGGAGATGTTACACAAGGAATAACCAATGTTGTTTAAAAAGCACTGCATCGACAACGTTGGGATTATTCTACATATCAAATTTTACAGAAACGGAGCTTTATAACGCAAATGAAAGCTTTTATCATTTTAATAACAGCCAAATATATTTTGATTTGTTTGCACTCATCGAATGGACAAACAAAAGAAAACACGAAAACTGTCGCACATGAAACGTTGTTTTCTTTTTGTGATTTTTTCATGTATAAACAAAACCATTACCAATAATATTTCTATATTAAAATATACTTTGTTTCACCTTTTCATTTATAAAGGAATTAATAATACGTTTAATCAATTTGTAAGAAACTCGCGTGTAAACGGAACTGAGATTAATATAACAGCAAATCTTAGTGCAACAGTGCCTTTGGAAATTGTGTAATTGACCGGTTGACATAAACAGCTGATTTTTAATTACAGCATAAACAAACATTGTTTTCGTGATTTATTTCTACAAAGAGAACTATTTTTGCCATAATATTTCTTAAAATAATTGAAATCAATGCAGTTGGTTTCATTTATATATCAAGTCGTCTATTATAAATTAAAGCAAAATGCAGGCATTTCATAAATATCGCTTTTGTTTTCTTGCCGGCTTGTTTGCAGCCGGTGGAAGTTTCTTCGGAAAATTGCCAAGTTTGCTTAAAGACAATACCATTGAACTAACAGTTTTAAATTCTTCTGGAAAAACTTACGCTGGTAATAAAAGTGCAAATTATATTTTCATATACATAAAATTGTAATATTTCGTTCGGTGATTTCTAGAATTTGTTTTATATCGTTGTCTGCCGATTGTCCTAATGGTGTGCAGCAATTTCTTAAACTGGCGCTACTTCTTAAAAGGTTTGCAAGTATCGGAACAAACTTTGAGAGCAACAGTCTTAGCAGCAGCCAGCAATTATGTGGTATCGGTAGGTGTATTCCAGTATTTTGTAATACTCCCACTATATATTTACATACGCACATATGTATGTACATACAATGTACAGACCTCATCTCTATGAGTTTAAACCCAAATTGGTAGAAAAATTCTATTTATATATAATATTTTTAGTTCCTTTTAGGTATACTGGTTTTTCATGAATCACTATCCTTCCTTTCAATATTGGGCTGCACTTTCATAGTCTCAGGATTATGGTTTTTATGTGCTGAAGAACAAAAGGATCAAATGAAGCTAAAGAATGGCTAAGAAATACTGGCTGGCAGCGGTGCTTTGAAAATATTGTTGTAATAAAAATTTTTATCTACAATTAAGCATATCAGAGAAAAAATTTATAATATAGAGTTTCTGATTTGAAAACATATTTGCATAGATCACACCAGGTTCACAGTTATTACAGAACAGCTGACAAAGTCAAAACTATTCAAGAAACTAAATGCAGGTACCTACGTTAATAATAAATAAATAAATTTCAATATTACCTTAATAAATATACCTCACTGCTTCACTTTATTCTTATAATTGCATTGACCACACTACAGGAATTTATCCTTTATTTAAATTTATCACTTTTCCTCAACTACATATACGATATTTCACAATTTTTAATTTCTTATATATTTTAATTGAATAACATGTTTTTATTTGCATAAATGCATTATATCTGGAAGCTTTTATTTAATGCAGACGATATTATTGACATGACCAATTTAAACTTAATGCTTTAAACTTTAAAGCTATTATAATTTTAACATACACTAACACATACACACTTTGTATAAACGCAGCGAATGGCCCAGCAAAAGAAAATCACCGACCGGCGCAACAATTGCATGAAATCATATGCAACTTTGAACGTTATTTTCTTTAATATTTCAATATCTACACATAAAACAGTTATTTAAATACAATAAATAACACTTTATCAATATTTTCAATGAAAAACAAACTCTTTTTGCTTTTATTTTAATCGAATTTAAAAAATTTCTAAGGCTCTTGTAACACGAGACATCCGAACAGTAGAGAAGAAGCACGCAAACTAATCATTTTTACATTTTGACATTCGGTCAAAATGTTAATATGTTAATAACAAAACTTTATTAATTTATTATGGAAATGCTGACAACAAAAATGGTAGGGAAATGTTAGAAAGTTTGTTTACAATCATCTGTGGCAAAGAAACATACAAGTGATATGTATATGTAATCTAAAGCGTTACTCTATAGATCGATTCCAGCTAAGCGAATCACGGTGATTCTAAATCACGATCGATTTCGATACAATGCGAGTGATTTATTTTCATTCTTATACACACATACATATATGATTATATCTCTAAAATATTTTACGTATTGAAGTTTATTGAAAGTTTATTGTGCTGAAGAACAAAAAGATTAAACGAATGGCTAAGAAATTTTGGCTGGCTGTGGTGTTTTGAAAATATTGTTGTTCTAATGATAATTTGTATGTACAATAAAGAATATCAGAGAAAAAGTTTATAAATTTAGAATTTCTGATTTGAAAACATATTTGCATAGAGCATACCAAATTAAGATTGTTTAGCTTATAATGTATGAGAGAATATATATATATATATATATATATATATATATATATGTATATATATATATATATATATATATATATATATATATATATATATTTACAACAGGTTGACAGTGATTTCACAATTTAACCGGAAAATTCAAAACTATTAAAAAACTAAATGCAGGTACCTACTTTAATAATAAATAAATAAATAACAATCTTACCTTAATATATACCTCACTGCTTCACTTTAATCTTATTATTGTATTGATAACAAAATAGGAATTTATCCTTTATTTAAATTTTTCACTTTTCCTCAACTACATATACGATATTTCACATTTAATTTTAACAGAATAACATTTTTTTTATTTACATACACGCATTAAATATGGAAGCTTTTCTTTAGCACATACGATATTCTGACATGAGCATATTAAACTAATGAATTAAAGCTCTTTTCATTTTAACATACACTAACACATACACACTTTGTACAAACGCAACGAATGGCCCAGCAAAAGAAAAACACCGACCGGCGCAACAATTGCATGAAATCATATGCAACTTTGAACGTTATTTTCTATAATATTTCAATATCTACACATCAAAGAGTTATTTAAATACAATAAATAACACTTTATCAATATTTTCAATGCAAAACAAACTCTTTTTGCTTTTATTTTAATCGAATTTAAAAAATTTCTAAGGCTCTTGTAACACGAGACATCCGAACAGTAGAGAAGTAGCACGCAAACTAATCATTTTTACATTTTGACATTCGGAGGTGTGAGAGAGTTAATAACAGAACTTTATTAATTTATTATGGAAATGCTGAGCATACAAATGGCAGGAAAAGGTTATAAAGTTTTTTTATATACATTTGCAATGCGTTTATTAAAAATATCTTGTGATCACAGTGATTTTAAATCACGATCGATGTCGATATAATCACCCGCATCTATTTTCATTGTTATTTATAATTAAATGTCAAAAATATTTAATGTATTGAAACGATTCAGCGAAACGGCCGATCTTTTGCAGAAATTGCTTCAAAAGAGGCACTTGCAGATATGTTGCGTTTTCAGCAATTTTAAGAGCCTTATGAGGTTGCTAGAAACTGTCAATTGCCGAAATAGTGTTACATTTTGACATGGTCTTCACTTGACGCTGATAAATGGTCACATAATAAGACGGAATATGGGAGTATTTTCCTTTTCCTGTTCATCTTATAATGAAAATTCCAAATAAGAAACATGTTTTTTACTATTCTGTTTTTTATGTAGATTTTTTAATTTATTAAAAATTATATTATTAATAATATGAGCATAAATAAGTATATTTCCTTGTTTTTCTTCATTTTTTAATCATCTTACTTTTTTTATAATGAAATTAATAAAATATTTGTTTTCTTGGTAGGTTTTACCGTTATCATTCCTTTCTTTTTATGATTTGTTGTTGTATTTATTTTAATATTTGTATTTGTTTTGTTAAATGTAATTAATTATATTTAATTTTTGTTGTATGCTAAATAATAATAATAATATTTTTTATGTTTGCTTGTTTTTTCTTTTCATTATTGTAAAATAATTATTCATATGTTCTTTGAAAGATTAAATACATAGTGTTGTATTATTAATAATAAGTGTTGAAAATAATATAGAGGATTTTCTGCCTTCTGCTTCTTTAGTTGATGTTCAACAGTGTTTGTTCTTATTTTGGTAGTTATTTTTGGGAATAACTTTTTAAATCTTTTGTAGTAAGATTCCTGGTTCAAACTTTAAATCCGTCCTTGACGGAAAATATTAAAAATGCTGGTGTAGAAATTACTATGAAATGTGTATTGGGAAAGGAGCGGTTTGGTTTATTATACTACTACTTGAATTTTTGTTTTTGCTCTAAATAAGTATGAATTTTTTTCCATTTAAAAATTCTTACATAATTAATTCATTGTAATTATGAGTTTCCTTTTAACTTTGAATTTGTTTTGTTATTGGCAGAGGGAACGATGCTGCTAAGTTGGGTTTTAGTTTTTATTTTCTATACCCAGAGACACACGATTAGACTGCCGTGAGTTCATATAAGAATTCGAGTTTGTATTGTTTGCATTACCACCGCCACTGGCGCGATTGCCCATATGACGTGGAGGAGGACCATTACTACGTGAATTTGCGGAGTTGTCCGATCCTCGCGGACCCCGATAGTTGCCAGCACCGCCGCCTCGCGAATCATAGCGTGAATCCTTATTAGAGTACATGTTACTGCCACCACCACCGCCATTGCCATTTTGGTAGTATGAATTGTTGCTGGAGTTCTCATTATTGCGAAAGTAAATGCCACCTGAATTTCCTCCACCACCGCGTGATGGTCCGTTTTGTTGAGGATTACTAGAGCCATAATTGGATCGACCTCTGTAGCCACCACCTCCTCCATTTCCACCGCCAGGACGTCTGTCATCTCTACGGTCATCATTACGCTGACGATGATATCCACCACTGTTACCACCTCCCTGCCCACGATTGCCGCCCGATGAGCCCCTGCCATAGCTATTAGATTCTTGAGAATGCCAATGGTTTGATTCAGACCGATTATCATTGCCATAACCTCCTCCAACTGACTCGGAAGTGTTAACAGAGTTATTGCTAGTATTCGCTGCAGAAGATGTCCATTCATTTTTGCGAGATGGGGTTTGCTGAACGGTAATAGGCGAGTTGGCATTCACTTCAGCACTCCATTTGGTAGATGGCTCTGTAACCTGTACCGGTGCAGAAGACTTATAATCTTGTTGGTTACTTGCAGAGGATGAGTTGTTGCTCTTTAATACACCCTCGTCCCATTCATTAATCAAATCATTTTTATGTAAATGTGTAGCGGCCACGTTGTTGGCCTCTTGAAATGCATTTAATACCTTTTCGGCATTTAGCTTATTTTGCATTTGTTGCTCATAACTAAGTCCAGCCACGACCGAGTTTTCAAATGGAAAAACAGTATTTTTGTTGGATTGACTTTTGTCACCGGCAGCGGCACTAGGTGGCAATTGTTGCATGTTACCTACCAAATTTTGGTTTGGTGGGGTTATTTGCTGTTGTTGCTGCTGAAGAAGTGATTGCTGTTGTTGTTGCATTAAGGGGGTTGTGGGTGGTCCTGTGACAGTTAACCGATTCATCATCATTATGTTAGATGGTGGCTGTTGTTGCTGCACTTCATTTGCTGCCGACATTATTAACTGTGATTGTTGCTGTTGATGCTGCTGATGGGGAACGGGCATGGCTTGGTTTGGGACTGGAGAAAATAATGGTTGATTATTTGTGTTGGTGGCCTTTTGTTGCTGTTGCGTTTGCTGCTGTTGTGGCTGTTGGAATAAAGGACTTGGTGTGTTGCTTTGCATAAGAGCAGCATTTGGGGGATGGTGGTGATGCTGCTGTTGTTGTTGTTGCTGCTGCTGCTGCTGCTGCTGTTGAGGTGGTGTCATTTGTGGGAATGATTGATTTGTGAATGTTTGTGTTTGAATGGGAGTTTGTGTTGAGTTTTGTTGTTGCTGTGTTAGAGAATGTTGCTGGTTAAGCTGCTGCAATTGTTGTTGATTTGGTGGGGAGGCGTTTTGCTCCGTTATATTCTGCGTGGGCTTGTTTTGTTGCAGATTTTGCTGGTTAGGTTGCTGCTGTTGCTCGAACACAATAGTATTTTGAGGGACACCTTGCACGCCTTGATTATTAACATCGGGGGAATCTAGTTCACTGTCCTGCAGGAAATAGAAATTTCCACTTCCAATAACTTCGGCTAGGGGTCGTATTTGTTGTAAATATTGTTGCTGCTGTTGCTGGGGTTGCTGTTGAGGATGTTGCGACTGATGCTTAAAGAAATTCTGTTCGACAGCATGAACTGGAGTAGGATTAAAATGACCAGGGGGAGGTTGTTGTTGTTGGGGATTGCCATTAAGAATAGCCATGGGAACGGCTCCAACAGTTGGCTGTCCACCAGGACTTGTTAATATTTGACGCTGCTGCTGTTGATTGACCTGTACAGTGGAAGGTGGTGGTACATTTTGAACTACACCTTGTTGTTGAGCCGCTAGACCCGGTAGTATTTGACCAGCGCCGCTTGCATGTACGCCACTAATCAAAGTGGGAGCATTCGGCAACTGTTGTAATTGCTGTGGAGTTGGTTGCTGCAAAGGATGATATATACCAACATGCACAGGTGTAGAAGTACCAGAATGTGGTGCATGGACATTGGGCTGGAATGACGGCAATGCTGTAGCTGGTGGTGCCATTGGAGCTGGCATTAATGGTTGACCAGTTTGTGGCTGTAAATTTGCTATAGCTACTTGATGCTGTTGCTGATGTATGTCCAGATGCTCATTTACAATAGATGGTTTCTGCGCTTGACCTATTATTGCAACATTGTCTACAATAGGAGATTCGTGCACCGGTTGCCCCATGTCGCCACCTTCAACATTTAATCTGTCCATATTTTCCTCGACGACAGCTAAATCCTGGTTTTGATCATTCACTTCCTCAATTGCATCATCTTCATTTTGAGTAATAGTTTCCTGCTCAATTTCATCATCAGCAGCTTTTACCTCTGATTCGGGCGCATCTGTTAAATATATTTTATCCAAGTAATCTGATTCCTGTATACGATGGAAAATACGTTTGACATTTTCATATGTGGTTTCCCCATATTGCTTAGGACGAGCATCAATGGTCATTGAAAATATTTCAGCTGCCTTTTGTGCCGATGTGGCAAAAGGTACATCCCCAGAGGCTTCAGGTCGTCTAGTTTGTACATCCAAACAGCTAGAAGTTAAACACATTATCATTAGTTATTTCTATATTAGGACACATTTTAAGACCTAAGTAAATATCTTACAATTTTTCTAATACTTCCATCTCAATAGCTTCCAATTTAGCAGCGCCATTTTCACCCGACATAAAGTCATTTCGAACAGCATCATCCGTAAAGCAAGACAATATATTTTGTATAATTAGGACTTCACGAATCTTGATAGTCTCAGCCTGGGCTTTGGCAATGAGTTCCTAAATATGTATTATTATAATAAAATTTCATTCTTTTTAAATTTGTTTCATATCGTTATTTGTACCTTACGAGCCTGTTTCTTTTGTTCCTTTTCAGCATCCTTCGTAAATTGTTGCATTTGTTTGACCAAATCGCGAGCAAATTCTAAAGTGGCCATTACGGCATCATATTTGGCAACAGCAGCCCGTTGGTCTGAGCTCAGCTCTTTACCGGAGCTAAGATAGCCCTCCAGTTTCGTCTAAATAATTTATTTTTATTAAGTTTATTCTGTGAACAATAACTCGACAATCAGCTACTTTTATATAAAGCGCTTAACGAAGGATAACTTTTGACCTACTTCTACTCTTAAACAAAATATTTAACGAACAATCAAGTAAATTCTTGTTAAGACGAATATTATAACTCATGTCAGCGAGAGAAGCCAACATATATTTTCTTCACATATTTATTCATTAAAATTAACCTAGTGCGTTTATAATAATTTTATACTTCAGGTTATAAAATTATAGCATTGAATATTAGATAGCAGCAGCGCCATACTTATGAGTGTATGTATGTTTACATATTAGAGCAGTTTACAAAAACAAACGTCATAAACACGTTGTTTAATCCCACACAACCATAAAAGTATTTCGAAAACAAAAGCACATGTAAAATTATTTAATATGCAGCACAAACATTAAACTATATACATATGTAAATGTTTTGTTGTTAGTTTTTGTTTCTACTCCTATTCCCCCAACTTCATTAAGTAATCTGGCATCCCCTTTTATTATTAAACATGGCGTCAAAGATTCTTCTAAAAGAATTACAACAAAACGCAATATGAAAAAATGGTGGAAAATATAGGACAAAGAAAAAAAATTAAATCCTTTGTCCCAATTTTTATGTAAAATTCGATGCAAGAAAATCCTTGTATAAATTAAAAACGCTTGATTTTTAAAGCTATAAATTAAGCTAATAAATGTAATTGCTTTAAAGGCCGGTAAAACCCCATGAAACCTTCTCCGAATTTGGTGGGGACAAGAAGTACTTTTAGAAAATTTATACCCTGACAATTTTTCAGTCTACAAAATTTTCTTTAGAAAAATGTAGTTCACCTTGAGTTTAAGCACTTTATATATATTCAATTGACTACTTTTTCCGAAGGAACAACAGACTTGGTTCACTTGGAATCACACACACACACACAATTACCTTGCGTTTTTCCAAATTCCGTATCTTATGCTCTATTGTGGTAAAAGTCAATTTCATGGGATTAAGGACGTCATTACCAGCATCTTTGTTGGCGCTGGCAGCTGTATTCCCAGCAGCGGACGAAGTTTCCCAATTCTTGCTATTCTGTTGCTGGATAGCAGCAGCAACAACATTATTGGTAGTTTCCTTAACAGTTTTCAAGTTTGATGTCTCATTGTTATTAGTAATGATTGTGGTGGCGTTAGTATTGATAGATTTTGTTGAATTTTCCACTTTTTTAATAGCTTTACTACCACTAGTTCCACCAACACCTCCAGAATTGACCGAATTCACGGAGGTTTGTTTCACTAGCTTAGTATTTGGTTGGTTGTTAATTGAAGCAGAAGGCATCCTCTACGGATAAAAACTGAAACAGGAATGAAGCACAGCACAGACAAAATGAGCGTGTATGTTGTTTTCACACAATTTTTCTATTCTTTTATATATATATGTATATATTTTTATTTCTTCCCTAACTTGGTTTTCTGCTTGAAGCGGACGAACGAAGAAAAACTACTGGCAGAATGAAGCAAAAGCGAACAGGAAAAAACAGTGATGTATTTCCAAAGAAGCGATGCTTATTATCGGACTGAAATATATCGTATAGTTTGAGTAAAATTTATTTGTCTGGCATCTCCATAGTACCTACGGAGAGGATATACATATATATATATATATATATATATATATATATATATGTGTGTTTATATCATGGAATAATTGCTGCACTAACTACAACATAATAATTATTTAGCATGGGTGGCACTTATATATATATTTTGTGATGGCGAACAACTTTTGAAAATTTGGTCGTACTTTAACGGTCAAATAGTCTACGGCGTTGCGAGTGGTGCCCATGAACTCATGTCGCCGACGACCATAGACAAGATCACGTGCTCTGGAGTCTAGAAGCAAGCGGTTAATACGGATAGTAGAGAACCAAAATTTCATAAAAAATAAGTGCAAGTGTATAAAAGAATGTAATTAATAATTTAAAACTAATTGAATTAAGTGTTTAAAAATGTGAGGTAAACGTTTTCAAATAATGTCGCTTAAATTAAAATAGAATTGTCCAGAAGTTATAAAAATTAGTGTGTCTCCTTATCATAGTGTCTTTAATACGCTTAAGTGCATCCACATACATACATACATAGAATGCAATTGCAGTGTGTGTTCCAACAAACGTTTGTATAAAAATATAATTGTAACTAAATTCTGATCGAAAATATAGTGCAGTTAACATGTAAAGATTGAGCCTGTCGAGTTTTACTAACAAGAATTGCGGTTTTAGAATACAGAAACTCACACAATGTTATTTGAGTCAAGAATTTTTTTCCGAGGAATCACGTTGCCAGCAATCAACCTGCGTTTTCAATCCGTCTCTGTTTCATCCAGAAAACGCTCATGTCTATCAAGTTCACCTTGTGAGTGTGACGTTGTAATACAACTATGTAATAAAGCGAAATATAATAGCGTCTACAACAACCAGAGCAAAAAGGGATAGTTTCAGCTGCCACCGCCACCGTGGATACAGGTGGTTGGCCTTACTACAATAACATTAAATTTAAGTCTTATGAACGCACTAAGTACATCTGGTAATTGCCAGCCCACTCAAGGGTGTATCAACAAACTAATAATTCGCCAGAATACCGTGTTGCATTTAAAAAATGCAATGTAAATTCAGCAGCGCGAGAGGAATTGAAACACTGAAAGGCGAAAATGAAGGTGAGTTTATTTTGAATTAAAAATGCACCCTGTGAATGTCAAAAAATATCTTATAACATATCTGTTCACATACTTGCGAATGAAATATTCTTGACAAATATATTGACAATAAAAGCAGATTTTTTATGTTATTTGCGAATTATAAAGGTCTACATCTGGCGGCAAAAGGCGAATTTAAAAAACTAGCAAACGTTAATTTTTTTGCCTAACTTTTGTACAAAACAATTCCTTTGCTTCTCTTCTGTTAATTATATCAAAAGATTTATCTGGCAGCAGTTAGTGAAGACTAAAACCATTTGCGACAGTAATAATCAATTTCGAAATATATGGCAGGAGTAGCCTTTTTCCGATTCAAAATTAAATTTAAAAATAATAACGATTGCAATAGTCATCCCTTGTGGTAGTTGGAACTCCTTGCAGCTGCATTTGCCTTCCTTCAATAAATGGTTTTTGGAAATGTTGTTGCAATAAAAACACACACACACATACACACAAACATTTTTACATATTTTCAACAATAATTTATTTAAGTTTCATTTTAATAATTCTCAACTTTTGGTTTGTTAAATATCTTATTAATTTTCAATGCCAACATTTTATTTATATTTCCTCTGGTTTATTTATTTGTTACTTAAAACAAAAAGTTATTAATAAGTTTTTTCTTTTGTTATACTTTTCAAAGGTTTCAATGATTTAAGTGCACTTTTTGTAGCCGTTTAATTTTTGTTGTTTTGTTTGTTTCAACTTAATTTAAACAGGAGTTTTTTTATTGGAATATTTATATTAAATGAACATTTCATGAGTATTTTGTTTTACAAAAAAGAGAACAAAAAAATAAAAATACTGAAACTGGTACAAATGAATTATGAAATCTGTAAAAAATAGTTGTAGGATTATTTCTTTATTTGTTTTGTTTTGTTTCGTTTTGTTTGTTAGTAAAGTTAAGTTCAACCACCAGTGGCTTATAGTCTGTAAAGTAGGAGGAGTCAAGAGTAGAAGAAGAGACGTAAATTTCAAACAGAATCAAAGCAGGAATTTCGGAAGCATTTTCGTTACAAAACTCGATTGTAAAAAAGTAAAAGGAAGACTAATAAATTAATAAGAAAATGGAACGTTAACTTAACTATTTCGCTATAAAATATGAACTCGTGTAAAATTTCTATCCAAAATATATCAGTTAAAGTGGAAGTTTGTTTCTTTCCAATTTCAATTACTATTTTTTGGTTTTAACTACATTTTTGTTGTTGTTGTTAAAAAGCTTAATTTTTGACAATATTTTTTAAACCAAAAATGCAATACGTCTGTGTCTTTACGGTTGGTTATTAGGGTGCATGGCCTGGCCTATTCTTATTACTGGTATTCCAAAGAATCACTGTCCAATAGAGTGGAGGATTGTTTGGAGGTGCGACGACGCCAGTAGTCGGAATAGCGGCTCTCATACTGTACAGCTGTACGCCATGGTGGCCATTTCAGCTATTCTTCAACCAAATCCCAAACCATCAAAGAGGCGTCAGTGCCGCCCACGGTGACAATAGTGTGGTCACCGAACAAAAATCGTGCGCAAGCCACCATTCCCGAATAAACTTTGGCCTCGTGGAACTCAGCGCGAGGACTTATGCAAGGATATCTGGAATGAGTTAAATCGAAGGAAGAAATTTTTGTTGAACTAATCGAGAAAAAAAAATCCAAATAAGTTTTACCTAAACAATCTTATGTAGCCATCGGCATCTCCAGACACCAACATGTCTTGGGCTGCCGAGCGACTGCAGGTGGCTATAATCGTATTGCTGTTGCCATAATAGCGATTGCTCCACTGGCCGGCCACCAGGAATCCCACTGTGCAATTGCTGGTCAACCATTTGACATCCTTCATCGCTATGGGACTGCGTTCGGGACTGAGAGACTTGGCGTCCCAGAATAGTAAATCAAAATCAATAGTCACGGTTTGTACAAAATTTCCATCCATGCTCCAATCCAAGTGAGTCAACGGCTGCGAGCCGCGTATTTTGTTGACTTTTTTATAGGAGAAACCGTCTCGAGAAACTCGGAATAGATAAATGCTGCCATTTTGAGAACCCATGGCGATCATGTCGCCCACTGTGAAAAATAAAGTTATTCAATTTATTAGCTCCCTCTCTCTTTCTTTCTCTCTCTTTGTCTCTAATTTTTGGAAATATTTGCAAATAGTTTACCCTGATTAAAAGCAACACAATTGATGGGGGATCCGCATACTCTCAGTGTCAACATGACGGCGCCGTTTTCACAATTTATGACCAGCAAATGGCCCTCAGTGCTGCCAGCAGCCAGAGCGGTACCAAACGGATGGAAAGCCAAGGACACACACTCATAGCCCGTCTGTATCGTCCAAATAAGTTTGCTTTTGCGCCATAACGCTATATGCTTGTCATGGCCAGCCGTAGCATATAAATCGTCTTCGGGATGAGCGGCCAGGCCCCACAATTGGCGGCCATGACCAAAAACGACTTGAGTAAAACGTCGCTGCAAAGAGCCCTCCAAAATATTATTGCGTGTGGTGCCCACGTAAATATTGCCATCATTGCGGCCAGGGCGTTGAGGATAAATAGTGCGTACTCCGCCAGCGGATTCGGGTAACTGAAAACAAAACAATTGAACAATTTAAGGTCTTCGCTATGCCACCTACATGGAAGACCAACCTTCGTGTCAGCTATTTTCTTGTAATTTTGCAATGAGTCCCAAGCAGCTATTTTGCGATCCTTTTCGCCTCCCGACAATAAAGTGCCCTCGCCCAGCATTATCAGGCAGCCGATACCTTTGGTATGAGCCTCGAATTCGGTGCGCACAAAATAGGCACCATCTGAATCTACCGAATAGATGGTTATGAAGCCGTCTGAATCTGCTGTTATAACATCGCCATCCGGCTCAAATTGTACGCTGGTGACATGAGAACGTGAAGGCTGCTTCACAATATCGGTGCGTTCAAAGAAACCATCTTTGCGTCGATGCCAAAAGGCCAAGTGACCCCGACCATGTGTTATAATGAGATTATCATCCAAAGGATGAAAGGCAGCACCAGAAAGGCCCTCCTGCAAAGTCTAAACAGCACAAGAAATGCCATGAAAAAATCATGGAGGCTAAAGGAATCAGGCGAAATAACTTACCGCCACTTTGCCCAGCAAATGTCCCCATTGCCACTGCCATACGGACAGAATACTTTCCCGCCCACTGTCTACGGCCAGTATGTAACTGCCTCCATTCTAGAGAGCAAAATTTAGTCATTAAAATTTGTTTTTGTGATTAATTTGATACTCCTTTTATCTTCTTACCAATTGCGAGAAGGCCACGGCGGTTACCCCCGTGTCTAGTTCTCCCATTCCAAAAACATATAAAGTTTGCAGGGACTCGGTACTCCAGATGCGCACATGAGCCTGCGATTTGCGATCACGGCCAGCTTTCTGCCCCGAAGCTACCAGCTCCCGTGAGGGATGAACGTCCATGCTGAAATGGCAATTATATATTTTGTTTGTGTGTTTGAATTCAATTATCCTGCACCAAATTTGTTTTGCAAACGCAACGATTTCGCAAAGAAATTAGCCGAAACCGGTGTTTGGCTTGCAAAACCAATTTGATGTGGGTTAAAGAGAATTTATTATCTGATGCATTGCGGCCCACATACCACATGATGTCTTCTGTATGCCCCGTATAGTGACGCTGGGCATCTTCCTCTCGATCGAGTAAAATCGCTACGGCGGCCACATAATACAAAAGTTCCCCTGACGGCAAAACCCACAAATTTCGACGGGCATCTATACCGCGATAGCCATGCCTGAAGACAACATATATAAATTTACTCAAGGGTTTTAATTTTAAAATGATTTGAATTGCTGAAAATTCGTTTATTTAAAAGCAAAAAAATTAAGGTTGAGTAAAAAGTAAAACCTTTGAGAAGACCGAGCGAAAAAGTGCAGGTTTTTCAAAAAATTAAAATATCCGAGATTAGAAAAAAACATGATACTTCCTAGAAAGTATAACGCTCGCTGCAAGTCTTTACACTAAAACACAAAAGTTTGTCAAAATTAAGGTATTTTGTATGAAAAGTGCGAAATTCTGCAAAAAAGTGCAACATGTAATAGGAAAAGTACAAAATTCAAACGAAGTAAGATAGGATTTTGGAAATAAAATATTTAAGTTTATGTAGAAAGTGCGAAATGCGGCAAGAGAAGAACCAAGTTTTTATGAAAAATGCAAGTCTGTTCAATCTCATGTTTCAGTTTTTCTTAAAGGTGCAGATCCTTTTTTATTGTAATTTCTTTTTGTAGAGAGTTGTAATAACATTTTTGGACTAGACAGAACAATTTTCAGCGAAAAAGTGCAACTCATATTGTGAAAAGTGCAACATTTTGTACAAAAAGTGCAACATACTGCAAGAGAAAGGAACAACTTTTTTTTTTTTAAATATCTTGTGCACCTTTTTTTGGTGGAACATAAATACATTAAAGCTTGACTTACACCCACTGCAACTGCAGCTTTTTGTCTGGCGGCGTATTATCGGCTGGCGCATGATGTGCTGGCGGATAAAATGTTCTGCGCAGACCCCTTATGGTGACTTTGGTGGGATCCTCCTTCATCATATCCAGCATGGTGTATTCACCATTTGTGCGTAGTATTTCACTTTCGGGGGCGTATAAAATCCGTGGACGACTTTTGCTACGTGGTCGGGCGCCACGTAAAGGAACCTTTGGAAGATCTTCTGTTGGTAAAATAGGAGCGGCGGCCATAACTGATGGCCTAGAACGCGAACGTCTTATAGGAGAGCCGGCTATTAAAGCTGTACCAGTGGCCAAATAGAACGTATCCACATCGGCGAACTCATTGCGCAGTTGGGAAAAGCTGCGTACCTGTTATGTTGTTGTTGTTGTTGTTGTTATATTTCAAAGTAGAACAAAATCTTATTAATTAATTGGGAAACCGAATTAAACAAAATGAAATTAAAAAAATGATGCCGATTTGTTACAGGAAACAAACAAACGCACACACAAATCAACTCTGTGCAGACGCAATGAGTGAAGGGTACGTGGAGGCAGGTGATTAATTTATGTCAAAATTAATTTTGTTGTTGTAATATTTTTGAATTAATGTAAAGGAAAGCAGAGATAAGAACGAATTCTATTTTAAACAAAAGCATACCTCTTGTCCTGTGCCCGTGTACATTTTCTTGGCGCCATTTATTTTCAATACTTGACCCAAATCTTCCAACACTTCTTCGAACGGTTGTGAAGTGCGTAGATTGAGTAGAACGCGACACTGGTGTTGTGTGTCCACGAAATGCAAAGAAAGCAAAACAATAGAAATTTCAAATTACTTCCTTGAGCATAATTCGTTTCATTATTATTGCAGACAGTCATGGAAATCACGTGCCATAATAAATGAAATATTTGACAGCCACACACAAAAACACACACACACACACACACACACACTTACAAACACTTACACTACATAAAGCGTTTGTTTCAAAACATGCCAGGCGTTTGCCGTTACGAAACCACTGAGAGTGAATGTGAAAGTGTTTTTGTATTTGCGAGTAAAACTGTTTGTTTGTTTATTTATGAGTTGCTTTTGCAGTATTTTTGTTTTTGTTTTTGCTTTTGCTTTTGCTTTTGCTGTTTTACCGTGGTTGTTATTTATTAAAGCCCATGATTTTAAATTTATTTACTTTCGAGTGGAAATCCCACTTTTTGTTTATTTTAAAATTTATACCATTTTAGAGTACGAGATGGGCTGTTATAAAAATGTTGCCCAAATAAATTTAATAACGACCGGAAATGAAAATGAATGGCAAGCAGCGGAAGTTTAAAAATATAAATTGAGCAAAACATAAAGAAGCTTAATAATTATTTTCAATGTCTTTAAGTGAAACATTTAATAGGTATTACGCTGCTGCTGTTTGTAAAAGTTTACTAGAGTTTGAATTATTTAAAATTTTCATTATCTTCGATTTTCATTTGATAAACAAATAAAACTCTTAAAAAGCAGCTACTGATTATATATTTGAAGAAATCTTATGTTGAGGCTTCAAAATGCTAGAAAACACGCAATTGCCGATTTTATCTCAATTTTATTAACAAGTATAATTTTTCATAAAACTGTGTGTGTGTGTATTAAGGACCATCTACCCCTTCCGGGCACGTGTTTGCCTTTTTCTGGCCATATTTTTTAATCATCATCATCATCATGAAAAGCCTTAGAGGGGCCTATTCATTTTTAATAGACACGCACAATTTCTGAGCACGAGGATTATAAACAATTAGTGGTTATTCACAGTAGCGAATTTTGTACGAAGTAGGTCTGAACAGTTCCGCAAAAATAATGTGTTGGGTAAAGAACGCGCAATACTATCAGAATATTTTTAATATTCACTTTGATTTGATTTTTACCTGAATTGATTCTTATAATTTTATTGCATGAGTGTCCGTATCACTGAAGGTGCAGTGTACGATACTAGTTTTAATGTGGTACACCTAAAAGTATTTTATCATATCAAAATATTGATAAAACTTACATAATTTGCCAGGTATTTTTATGTAAATATGTTTTATACAAATATTTTTCTTACCTCCTAGAATTGCAGTAGCAAAACAGCGTTTCAAAATTGTTGGAAATCCTACAATAAAATTTTGCTATTTACTTTTTGTACTTGCAAACACACTAATACAATTAAATATAAACACAGAGAGAGAGAGAGAGAGAGATCAATTTATTTTAGGCGCTTTAAGTTGAAAAAAACGTCATGTCCAGCTTAAGTTGTTTTTGGTTGTTAAATTTTTGGTATTACAAAAAAAATTTTAAAATCGTTTATTAGCGAAATAAAAAAACATTCATATTTTTATCATTTTTTAAAATATAATTTTTTCCCCTCCCCTGGATCCGCGCCTGGTCAAAAATCTGCTATATGGATTTAAATTCAGCAAAAAATTAAAAGAAACGTTAAAATTATTTGTCCTTTCAGGGTCCAATTAAATAAGATATTTTTGTCAAGTTTTTAATCAATAACAAGAACCACATTGAAATAAACTTGGCATCATTAAGTCCAAAAAATCGATATTGGAGTTATTACACTTTTGCAGTAAAAGAGCCACTTACAATGACAATTTATTTTAAATGTATTTGTCAAGTGATCTAATATTTCTACCAGGCGATCCAAGTATGTAGTTAATCTCGCTACCACCCAGGGGCCAGTTCCGTAACCAGTAAAAATTATTTCTGCTGTAATAAACACCCGAACATGGAAGTACTGATGATGGAAGTGTAACTGTTGCCGAAAATATCATCATGCCTTTCCATCTTAATTGAATCCGGCTGAACTATTTCCTTTCATATACTTTTCAGTCTACCTCTCCTACATTGCAAGTTAACCAGACGATCACTTTCTAATTTTCCACAGCACTTGAAAGGGCAAAAGTAAATAAATAATGGCCTGGCAGCAAAGGAGCTGGTTGTTACACACAATCCTCAAAAAAAAAAAAAAAAAAAAAAAAAGTCCCATTCTAATAAAATATTGTTGTTTTGCACACTTTTGCTTGAATAGAATAAATTATTAAAAGTATTGCACGTCTCTTTCAATATTAAACTCACACAAACACACACACACATGTACGTTGGTTTGACTGTGTAGCATTTATAAAATAATTTAAGTTATTTACTCTTCCTCCCAAGTACTTTTTCATTTGCAAGAGTATTTTTATTAGTGTGGTTAAGTTGAAGTATTTACGGTTATTATAATTATGATGTCTCTGACCCAAATGTGTGTAATTTTGATTGTGGCTGTGTGTGTGTGTGTGTGCGCATAAAATTTATAGTTCTTTGTTCTTCAAGTGTTGCTATTCCCAACTTTTGCACTCACACATACAAACACACGAGTGCAAATACATATTTTCTGCACACAAATCCCATAAAAAGTTTACAGTTGCCCAAAAACATAATGAGTTTGATTTGCTGTGTTGCTGTTGTTGTTGTTGTTGTTGTTATGTCTATTAGTGTGAGTGTCTATGCGTGTTTTACAGTCATATCTCATGTTTTTATCTGCGTTGTTTGTGGTGTTGTTTCCTTTTGTCATACTTTTTAGTTTAAGATATTTTTCCTGTTTACTTTCCTGCTCTTGTCCTTGAAGTCCTTTTATGTAGTTTCTTGTTGAGTGCAAATCAGGCATTAACTCTGATGGTGGGTAATAAAAACAAAATTGGTTTTCATGTTGTTCTCTTAACATCTCACAATTTTGCTTAGGGTTTCGAAAGCGTTTGGGTTAGTAACACATACACACGCACATGCTTAGAAACATTCTTGCATGCAGATATATTTTAGCAAGTTCTTGTTAAGTGAAGGGGGTTCTTTAGCAGTTGCCTCATTTGGTTAGCAACACTTTGAAATAATAATTAAGAGGTTTTGTTTATGTGAGAATAGCTGAAAATAAGAAAATGATGAACAATCATTTAGAAAATGATCGGTGAGCATTTTTAAACACGGAGAAATAAAAGTACTCATTAAAGATAAAACTCTTTCTTGGAAAGAAAAAATACTTTTTTAGGGGACATTTTCTCATATGAATTTTTATTTCTTCCTTAAAAAATAACTCTCAAGTGTTGAGAGCATTTTTAAGATTCGGAAAGAGTAGGCTTTCGACGTCTCTAACATGAAGAGTTTTCTAGTTTAAAATTTTCGTGTAACTTGTTATTTACGGTCCCTGCATAAAACTATTTCTTTTGCGTATTGTAATCTAGACATCAAAAACAGATTATGCAGTGGCTGAAGGATTTTTCTATATTTAAAATATTAATTTTAAACCATAAACAATTTTATGGGTTATAATTTGTTAAAGTTTAATTGATCTTGAATGCGTTAAAAATTGCCAAACACTGGAATATCGTTTTTAAGTGGAGGAATATTTTTTTAATTAAATTTCGTTTATGACATGCACCAGCCAACTTTATCAATTTAAAAGAATTTGTTTAAAAAGTCCGCTAAATATATCCCGCTGCTACTGTAAAACTTAAACAAAAAATCATTGGATTTTAATTACTTAATAAAGGCCATCTGTTGTGCTGATAAGCCTGGTTTTTTTTTTATTGGCCTTAATATGTCCTATTCAAAATCTATCAGCCTAAATTGGCCTTATGGTTTTTATTTCACAACAGTTTACAAGTTGGGCCATTATTTGCTGTGAGTAAATTATATAAAAGCTGGGAGCTGGATGGAAAAGAAGCAACAATTTGTGTGAAATAAATATTATTTTGGCTATTCTGTTATTATGGCGTTTATAATAATTTGTATGCTAATTAATTGCTTATTGCAAATGATAAAAAAAAGAAAACCATTAAAGGCAGTTGTGTTTTAGCAGAAAACTTGGGGCTAAAGTGGAAAAGTTTGTTTGAGTGGCTTTCAGCTTCAAATTATATTTCGTCTAGTTTAGTTGAGTATAATTTTCTATATAAAACAAGAACACGAACTGAAAAAATTAAGTAAATTTTAACTTTGTAATTTGTTTATATAAAACATTTCCGTTACAGCTTGAAGTTTCAAGTTATAATACCATGTGTGTGTGTGTGTGTGTGTCACATACATGCATTGAGTTTATAAGTGTGTGTAGTGCAGAGTGTGTCTAAACTTTAAAAAATATGCCCTTGGCCTTGGTCACTTAAGTTAAAATAATATAACAATTTGATTCCGTAATTCCTCAGTTTACTTTGCATTTATCTTTCCATTTTATAGCTCTTTGCATTTTATGCCAGTTGTTGTTGTTGTTGTTGTTTTAGCATATTAGCAATTCAAATGCCTGCAGTTTCATGGATTAGCTCTAACATTTGTTTTGTTTACTTTTGCTTTGTTTTTGACTTTTCTAGTGTATTCTGTGATTTGCCGTTGTATATGGCAGTCTGTCTTTTACACCCACTCATGCTGCTAGTAATTCTCTCCCACTCTTGCTCTTGCACTGTGTAACGAATGCACAATAAATAACAATAACTAGAATATGCTGTGAGTACCATGTTGCAATCGTTTGTATTATTATTGAAACACAAGACAGTGTGTGTGTGTGTGTCTGAGAATGATTTTGCTCTTTCTTTGTTTTTTTGTTATTGTTTTGTTTCTACAGTTACTGGTTAGTATTCTACTGTTGGGGATGTGTAGGTCAGTGTGTTAAGTGTATTGTGAACTTCGTGTATCAAAATTGTTACAATATGCAGGAGGTTTGATTGATTGAGTTGTTTTGTTGTTGCTTCTTTAACAAGCGTTGCATATACGGGAGCAGAGAAATAAATATCGTAGTTATCATAATATTTGCAGTGATTTGGATTTTATTCTTAAGTAATTAAATTGATAGACTTGTTTATTATTAAGTAACATGTTTTATGCAAAGAATGCAGCTAAAAATTATTAACTGAAATTTATATTAACTGAATTAAGAAATAAGTGTTGAGCTGAAATATAAAACTAAATTTTGGCTCCGCAAATTTAAAATTTTGTATACAGAATTTTATATTTTTATACACTTTTTATTAACTCCACTTTCATGTTTTTTGTTTGCATGTGTGCAATTCTCCCTTTTGTGTTGGGCTTCTACGCGTATACTTAATATTCTTAATCATTTTACTCATACGTCACATTTAAGTCTTACAAGGTTGTCGGTGTGGCTTGTGTTCTTATCTTTTTACGAGCTTTTGTTTTTTTCTAAAATTAATTTTTGATTTTTTTTCGATTGTCTTAAAAAGATTTTATTTTACACTGTATTTAATAATACGAAATTTCAATCTTAAAACGAGATGTATGTACAGGACCAATAAAAAAGCTCACAAGTGTACACCATCATAAGCTTCTTAATTGTAACGAGAAGAAGCGATATTCCCGCTTGCAAACCTATTTGAAAATATAAAGACTTCTAGCAAAAAAGTTACCACTGTTAAGGATACTATAAGAAAAAATTACTTAGTTATTGCCCATTTGAAAAGGTTGGCTGTAAAAAGCCAAATTGCGAAAATTTTTATTCTTGCGACGTTGTTCGCAGCTTCTTAAAACATTAACTTCCTTATCAGTTAAGCACATACAAATGCACCTGCATCGAAATGTGCCATTAACTCTCACACCCCACTTGCACTTTCATATACCGAGTACTTCCCTGTACATCTTCAGTTAATTGAAGACAACCCTGTAACTTGTTCTCATGCTCAAGACAACTTTTCAGAAGGGTTTTTGTGTAGGTGCTTTTACAACTGCACTCATTTACAATTTTCGGTTTTACGTTTGTGGTTGAGTTCTTAAGTGGTCAATTGACTGATAATTCTATTTTTTGTTTTGTGTTGCTACAAAAAGGACAACTTATCTAGAGAAGAAGAAAACACTTCATAATAGACGAACAACAAATACTCATACAGCCATGCATACAGACATGCAGACAGAAATACATCAGGACATTTTTATGCACATAAATGTCTGGGAAGATATTTTGATTTTGGTTTGTTGTTGAAGCTAAATTGTAAAGTTCCCTCTATATAAATATATATTTTTGATAACTACTCTACTTGAAAAGATAATTATTATATTCCCATGTTGAGTTAAATAAAGTGTTGCTGCCATAAGAAGCTTATGGAAAGATTATGAAAAGTGTGTTAAATATTTGTGGCTTAATCATGTGGAAAATGTAAAATCGATTTGAAGTAAATAATGTTTAATGCACAATAACTTCTAAAATCTTTAAGTATCTGACTGACTGCTGCATGAATAACAATATATTTTAATTACAATACAGAAATAAATTTCTATTTATTTGATATATTTCATTGGGCCTCGACATATGCTTTTATGTACAATAATTTATTATTATTTTTCTCTTTAATATAAATTTAATCCTGCTGATTCTTTTTTCCCAAATTCTGGAAAAATATTAAAATCACTAATTTACAAGATTTAAACTTTTTAAGCCGCCTAAATTAACACAATACAAGTTTGTTTATTTTCAGCCCTTCAACATATGCTACGATTTCGTAATTGATCATTTAAGTAATCGCAACAACTTATTGTCTCATAATATGTGCTGTTGTTGTATCGAGTGTTGTTATCTTTAATATGGTTTTGCGATTAAATCTTCAACACACTCACACACACAAACAAACACACTTACACACATTACATGTGCATAAGTAATGGAACACACACATTCCATAAAAGACACAAATTTATAGAAAATTATTTGGAGAAAGTTTGTCAATTGTGAGAAAAATTTCTTAAGGCATTTAATAATTTAATGATATCACAGAGATTAACTTTTGTGATTCAACTTGAGGTTAGAAATTAATTTATTAATCAAATCAATATGTTTATTTATTGGCATTCTCTGGTGTTTTTGTTTCTTGCGGATAGAAAAATATAAATGCTGAGATAAATCTCAGATAATGCATTTGATAACAATTAATGAAGTGTCAGAGAAATTAACTCGGAGGCTTTTCAGAAATAGTTTCACTCAATTGTTGTGTTTATGAATTGTGTGTGGCTTTGCATGCAATCCAATGAAAATTTATTGTACAATTAATTATGAGATATTTCTTTGGATATATAAATTTATTGTTTCAAGCCTTAAAGATGTAAGTTTTGGCAGATAAAGAATAAAAGTGCATTCGAAGGATATTGTATCTCTGGCATTTGAGCAAGTGGAGAGTGGTACTCTTCTTGCCACAAGAAGAATGGTTTGCCATTATGAATAAAACCTTTAAGGGAAAATTAATATTTTATTTAATAGAATTTCACTTTAACAGAATTTAATACTCAACTAAGTGCTTAATTACATAAATATTTAATTGCACTGCTAAAAATATCATTAAACTTTTTTTTTTTTAATTTTCCAAGAATATCTCAAACAAGAATGCTGTAGAATTACAAATTAGTTTTATTGAAAATAAAACAAAAATACTGAAATATTTCAGTGCACAATTTAAATGCCAAACTTAAATAGTTTTACACGTAAAACTATTTAAATTCCATTATTTTTGATTAATTAATGGCAAAAATTTAAATATTAAAAAAAATTATTTGTTAAAATAATATTCTACAAATTAGTTTTTCATAAGCGCCATAAATTATGCTTCATATTTGGGAAAGCATGCATGTGTGTATGTTAGCATTGCACTATGGGGTGGCTGCACTGAATTTTGTGCAAAATATACTCATAAGGAATGTTGCTAGATCACTAAAAGCACAGCATCGTGCCTTATATTAACTGTGTTAAGAATAATAAAAAAAAACAGCCACGCCCAAGGCTCAACGCCCATTACTTACAGGCCTACTTAAAACTATTTGTATAAAAGCAAAAGCTTTAAAATTTGCAACCTACACTTTCTCGTATAAAAATAGAGAATCATGCCTAGTTTTATTATAAACAGCCATGCCCACTGCCCACTTAATCAAAATAAATATTTTTGCTTGCAATTATTTTTAGCTAAGAAAAAGTTTTCAAATTTGGCACAATCACTTTTAAGAGTAGAACTCAAGAGGCAGCTCAAGTTTTATAATAGATAATCTCTGACGCCTGCCGCTTATGCAACCCAAAATGAAATTTTCACTAAAAATTTTTTCTAAGTAAAACAAGTCATAACACGCCTGCCGCTTATGCAATCCAAATAAAAAAATATATACACTTTTAAACACGTTATTATATGAAATATTATTGTGAAGCGATAACTCAGTTCTTCACCAACACAGCAACGAGCGCAGGAGTGAAGAAAAGCGTCATAAAGTAGCTCAATCGTCAAATGATCGTGGCCCAAAAGTATGCAGCGATTAAAAGTTACAATCAAACTTTATATACGCATACAAACTAGGAGAGAGTTTGAAATGTTTTACATGTGTGTTAGTGTTTGGAGTCCAAGGGAAAAATATATGAATTTCGTGGCTATTTTCAAACAAATTGGAAATTGCTTCTTAAAATTATTTCGATAAGATATTTAATATATAACTTTTGTTGTGCAGCTCTACACTAAAATAACTTTTGGAAAATTTATATTTGATTAATATTAAAAGAAAATAAAATATTTAAAACTGTACCGCAAAAACATAAATGCCATATTTGTATATAAGAGTTGCGTGAAAGCCCGTAATTTTTCACGCTATTCCGTGGATATGTTTTTACAAAAAGCTATTTAAAAAAATAAAATACAAATACACATTTAATATTTAAAATGTTGTTAATAAAACTGCATCATTTGATTTTTAAAATTGAATAGAATTTTCAAAATTGAAAATAGAATTTTGAAACTAGAATTTCTCTGTGCGGCAACAGAACACTAACTACAGGACTTTATATGTCAGTGCGGGAGTTATGGGCTCTATTTACATCCGCGACTTTTTAAAATTCCACCACAAGAACAGACTCATTTTTGTAATTATCCCAAAAGTGTAACAATATTTTATTTCGTGACAAGTCTTGTGGCAAATAAATTTCATGTAAAATAAGTTTAAATTCTGCTGAATCATGTGCCGAAATTTATTTTTATTAAATACAATTTTCCTTAAATTTGTGCTCTTTTCATTTTAATATATTTTATTTTTTTTGTGAAGAACTTTCTGCAACATTAAGAATTTGTTTGTCTGGGGTATTTGTTACCCGAAAATTGCTGCGTATTTATTTAAATATAAACTTAGAAGGGGGTAAGAAAATTGCACGTTTATTTCTTTTTTCTATATCCTCTTTTACATTTTTTGGCAATAATGCAGATTTCGTGGCTAAATTGTTCTCTGCCAGTTCCCTTTGCTGTATTCTATAATTTTACATTTTTGCTATATGACCCCACAGAAATACGTGACGTTATTTGTCATAAAAATTGCATGAGCAAACAGAAATTGTCTTCAAAGGGGAAGAGTCAGGGACGAATGTGTGCCACCAGTTTTCCGGTAAATGTACGCATGGACAGGGACTCCCAGACAGAGCTAAAGGCTCCTGCTACTGTTATCACAAAACGTTGAATCTTTTTTGTGAAGCATCGTTTAGAGAAGTCAAGTTTAAAAAGCGTGTTACTGAAAAATACATTTTAAATGAGTAGTCGTCCTTAAAAAAGTACTTTTTGGTATTGATTTCACAAAATAGTCTCCATATAAACAAGAACTTTTTAAAAATGTACCTCTTAAATATGTACTTCTTGAAAAGATATTTCAGAAAAAGTACTTTACGAAAAGTACCTAATTTCTTAAAAAGTTTCTTTATAAAGTAAATTTTTAAAATATATATTTTAAAGAGTATATGTACTTTTAAAAAATGCGCTTTTTAAATATCTGTTTAAATACAAAATTTTTTATAAAAAATAAATAATTCCTTGAAAAGGTACTTTTTGTATGTGTAGTTCAAGAAAAGTACTTCTTAGAAAAAGTACGTTTTCACTATGTAACAATCAAGAGGTATCAAAAAAAATTTGTTTTTAAAAATGCACTTTTAAAAAAATACTCCGCAAAAAGTACCTTCTTCAAAGTATTTATTTCTTAAAAAAGGCACCTTTAAAATATAAAACTCTTAGGAATGAACTTTTTTAAATTGTGCCAATTAATTAAAAACACTTTTCAGAAACACTACTTCAGAAGAAGTACTTATACGTGTACTTCTAGAAAAGGTACTTTTTATATGTGTAGTTCAAAAAAAGTACGCTTTCATGAGGTAACAATCAAAAGGTACCATAAAAAATTTCTTTTTAAAAATGCACTTTAAAAAAAGTACTCTTCCAAAAGTACCTTTTTCAAAGTATTTTTTTCTTAAAAAAGATACCTTTTGAATATAAAACTCTTCGAAATGATTTTTTAAATTTTATGCTGCTTAAAAAATATTTTTTAAATATTTACTTCAAAAGAAGTACTTGTTGTACGTGTAATTCTAAAAAAATTCTTTTTCAATATGTACCGCTCAAAAGGTAGCATAAAAAATTGCTTTTGAAAATGCACTTTTAGAAAAGGTACAACTCATTGCTCAAAGTACCAGCAATGCACTGGAATCACATGTGTGATTCGCTCCTAAAAGTATACACAAAATCTATTTCTCTTGCCTGCGCCTTTTCATTGCCAAGTTCTGCAAAAGCCTTAAACTTCTAGTACGTTTTTTCGTTTTAATGTATTGCGATAAAGAAACTTGAGCTTATGCTTTTAATTAGACAACCTCTAATTTTTCTATTTTTGTAGCAGAAGATTTTGTGGAACAAAAAAAGATATACAACATAAAAGTCGTGAATATTATACTTTTCGTATGTGTTTTACTTTGCATAAAAATAAAGAAACTATAATCGTTTGCCCAAATATTTTGTTTATATTAAGTTAAAATAGAACCTCTAGTTCTATTGTTTTAAAAACAGATCGTTAGGGAGGAAAAAACGAGTCAATATACTTCTCGTATGTCTTTTACATTATATTACAATGAAGCTTTTTTTCTCAAGTTAGTGAACCTCTGCTTTTCCCAGTTCTATTACCCCAAAAAAGAAATCTCGTTGAAGAGAATGAAAACAATAAAGAGGATACGAAAAAAAAAATAAAACACAGAAGTCATGAATATCATGCAAAAAGCTTAACACCTCGATTGTCGTTGTCTAACACAAGTAAAACGGAGGTGCCCATGACGTGCTACAAAGAAATACAACTCTCATCGAAGTCTGACAAACACTTCTTTTGTATTTATTTATATCATGCAGATGCATGCAATATTTGAAATATATTTTATTTGATATACGAACAAGTTAAACAACTGCTCAAGTCTTGCGCCAGGGCAAAGCATGAATTTTATATTTCATTCAAAATATCATTTATTTAATACCGTTTGCAAAAATTACTTGAGCTGTTCCAAAGTGTGCAGTTTTTTTCCTACTGCTGCTGCGCTGCTGCTGCTGCTGAGTTTGCTTTGACGTCATTACAAGCAGCAGAGGGAGAGAGAGGAAGAGTGTGGAAGAACTTTCCACAGAAATTGTTTAGCAATAAATTTATTGTAATACAAACAGCTTTACGGCTATTGGCGTAACGTCATTCTTTAAATTCTTGTTGTTTATTTTTTATATTTTTTTTCTTCCTTTTTTTATATTTCGAAAATAGCTGGTATAATTGCAGGTGGCGTATGGTAAAAGGGATTTCTTGCCAAAGGCACGTGCTTGGCTTATAAAATACAATAATACGAATTTCGTTAATATAAAAGGAGTCAGAACTGGGATAAGGCAGTAATAGCCTGGCCTTAAGTGCACTAATTCCACTTGCACTAATACATACTCACAATGGCACCATCGCTGTAAAAAGGCATTAATATTGCAGGCACTTATAACTTTCATATTATGCTGCCGGATTTCTATATAAAATGCGCAAATGCTCTGCTATAGAATTATAATTTTTTTCTTTTTTCAAGGAGTTATACAAACTAATGCCATTTCACATGGCTGCTCCGCTTACTTGGGAGTTTGTATTGCAACTCTGGCGAAGTAAACTTCAGTTATTTACTTAACTCAATCCTATTAAAATATAGAAAAAGAAGGAAACGGGTTGCTGTTGCAATACATGTTTCAAATATGTACACTTACACACACACACACATACATATTTGTACTATAACTACATGTTCCTGAAGCCTTAAACGTTAATTATGCGATTTATGTAGAATGTACGTTATGTTTAGCATACTTTAGGGCATTTGAAAGCATTAACTATCTGAATAGCAACTAAAAGCGAAAGCATATGGAGCAAAATGCTCCAAATGCTTAATGAAGCGATACAATTTAGTCCCCTATTAGTTTTAGTTTTTATTTGTTTATTTATATTCTTTCAACTACAGTTCGATTGAAAAACTTAGTTTTATTGGCGCCTGCGAAATATGTTATCAGCAATAAAAATATTGCCACTTAAGACCTTTTAATAACCATTCTGCCCCGGCAATAACTGCGGAATTATATTATTATTTACTTGGAAGGTGGCTGGCTATGTTACAGCCATTTATGCCCAAATACTCTGCAAACATGTACGCCCTAAAATATGCAATAGCAAATGTATGTCCCCATTTTCATGCTTCACAATATCAAACAACTATAAAAGTAAAATTGTGTCTGAAATTCCTTAATTATCGAAGCATTACATCGATATCAATGAGGGCTTATTTGAACACACTTATACTCAACCACACACACGCACACACACACACACACACACACACACACTCACAAAACATTTAAATTGATCAAACCGTCTTAATGGCGTTTAAATAGCAAATTGTTGCCAATTGTGGACTTAAAATTAAGCATTCAATTGAGTTTGCAAATAATTGCAACTCGATTTTCTAATGCTGTTTAATTTTGCAACTGAGAAAACGTGGACGTGGTGGCAGTGACACACAAATTATGGCATGTTAAATACGAGGCTCCTTTAAGGTCAGCCTAAAAGTTTGCTATAATTTAAACTGAATAATATTACTAAGAAACAAAATCAATTGAGTCTTGAAACACAAAAAATAAAATAAAATATGCGAATTTAAAAAATTATTTGTGACATCAAAGAATTTTTGTTTAAATTTAAATTTTAATATAGAATATAATAAATAATTGAATTGCATATATCCCGATGTCGTAAAAATTCTCTCTTTCGTACAAAATTTTATAAATTATTTTTGTCTTAAATGTAATTAAACGAAAAAAAGAACTCTTTCGTCCTCTTGAAATACGCACTTAATTTGTAAGTGTATTGCTTTTTCAATAAAATACTAGAATATATCAGATAATGGTTAACAGCTGAAAAGTATGCTATATTTTTTTAATTATTGCCCATTGGGAAACTGTAAATAGTTGAGTCTCATTAATATGCACGTCTTTAACTGCTTTTTAATCTCTAACATTAAAAAAAAATTAACTCAGCACTCAGGCTAATATTTTCTTCGAAAATCAAGACTCCAATTCTGTAAATCACTTTGCGTTAGTGAAATTTATTAACACCCAGAAACAAAATTTTAAAGAATTTCGTTCTCTTTACTTTTTAATTGTTTTACATGAACGTGTTAAATGTTTTAAAAGGGAAAGCAAAGAGCGCATACACATAAATTTACACAAAATTAAAAAAATTTTTTAAAAGTTTTCTTCTGGGTATTAAACAATTTATACAAAATTAGGGCCTAATTGCTTCGGAAAGCACTTTATTACAAAGTCCTGGTATTGAAAGGTAATTTTTTTAAAGGATAATTTTTTTATCAGAACATTTTAATAGACACTTTTTGAAAATGTGGTGCCTATTTAGATAGTTACTTTTTTAAGATACGTTTTTAAAATGACCTCTCGTAAAAGGTACTTTTCTATAAGGTACATTTTTTAAGAGATACTCCTTTTAAAGGCAGCTCTTTGAAAAAAATACTGTCTAAAATAATATTATTTTACCAGCCACTATTTCAAGAAGTACCTTTTTAAAAGGTACCATTTCAAAGGGCACTTTTTTAAAAGTTTCTGTTTGAAAACCAAATCTTTAAAAGCTTTTGTTCAGACGGTAGTTTTTTTAAAAAGATCTTTCGTAAAAGGTACTACATTTTTAAAAGGTAATATTTTAAATGGTACTTTATTGAAAGGTACTATTTAAAAACTATTCAAGGTTACTTTTTTAATGGTACTATTTTGAAATGTGCTGTTTAAATGAATTTTGTTTTTAAGGTAATAAAAGATAATATAAAATGATTCAATTAAAAATCAATTGATTTCAATTACATTTCCATCATTTCTCAACTCATGACTTTTTCCTACTGATAACAGCTGTTTTGAAATATGAAATAGACTAGAGAATTGGAAAATATATATATATTTTTGGGAGCTATTCAGTGCCAAATTTTACGGGGCTGAATCTGAATTGAGGTAAGAAACTCAAGTACTCTTATACCTGAAATAATCGGAGATAGTAGAAGTGATTAGAACTTTAAAAAGTGTAAGGAAATGTCTACTATGTGCTTAGTGAAAATAATGAAAAATATTGAGATGATCAGTTTTATTGAAAATAAAAATAAAATTGTTTGGTTCGTAAACATGTCAAGCAAACACTGTTTCCAAAAGATTTATTGAATTATTTAATAAAAGAATGTTATTTGTTTTTATATAAATTTTTAAAATACATTGTTTTTGGTAAAAAAATATATAAGAATAGAAAAACACTTAAATATTTTTATATTAAATTCAATTTTGAGAGTCTAATTGTTCGAAAAGTGCATTAATTCAGAAAGTGTTCAAAGTCAAAAAGGCTGGACAGTGTAATTTGACTTTTTCAAATTAATGAATCTATGGAAAATCTAGTAAACAAAATTATTAAATGCTCTAATAATTATTTAAAAAATCAAGCATCTTTCTAGGCGCACACCATGCGTTTAAAAAATTGCGAATATTTTGTAATTTGCCCTGTTTTATTTAACCCTGAAATGTTTTCACGATGTCGTTTGTTCTTTCTGTTTTCAAAAGCGCATTTAAAATTTTGCTGTTGATTTAAGAGTTTTTTCTATTCTTCTTTTAAATAAAACAAACATATATTAACACAACACCAGAGGATTATGCATTAAGCTTTTAACAAACACATAAAATCTGGCTAAAAATTGTTGAAAAAAATTCTTTAATAAAAATAAATTGTTGTGAAAAAAAATTGCCAATAAGTTTTTATAACGATTTATGAAATTCATACGGAAAGAACAACTCCAACAATATTGATTTTATTTTATTTAATCCTCTAGATAATAAAGAATTATTACTTGTTTTTGTTGTACGTTGAACATGAAAAATAATGAAAGTAAGAAAGTCAAAGCGGCCGACACGGGGTTTCACACCTCTCGAAAACGTCAATGAGAATGAGCGACCGACGTTGTATGCCAAAAACGTAATAAAACCAAATGCCAATGCTGGCAATTAACCTTTGCCTGCTTTTAGGCGGGAGAAGGAGATTAAAAAAAAGCCACATCTATTTTACAAATTGTACAACACGCGAGCATTAAGTGAGGAAAAGTAAAACACAAAAACCAAAAGCCTGCAATTTATTACACCAAAAAAAATTAAAAAAAATTGTTGAAAAAACCAATCAAAATTGTTCAAAATTGAAGTCACGGCCAATTTGTAGAAAACAAATTTACTTCGCATACAAAATTTATTTCCCTTCAAATCTCAGGAAACTCCACCAAACCAAAAACTTTCAGTTACCACAAAAGCCTTTACGACAACAATTGCAAAAGCGAAAAAAAGAAAAACCTGCACCCAAAAGGTGTAAATGCAAACAAAGAGAAAAAAAAAGAAGAAGAGGTGGCAATGAATGCCGCACAACAAAAAAAGCACGATTTTAGCGCGCTTCTAACATTGGCCTTAACCATCAGCTCGTGCCACTTGTTTCTCTAGGCCTCAAACACTTCTCCCGCCAAAACAATTAGCGCCGCTACACAAAATTGTCCAGCAGAAAAATCGTTCTGGTCTGATGATAACACCGATGATGAGTAGAGTCATACTCCGTGTGGGTGTGATTGGCGTGTTTTCCATCCATCATCAAGAAACTAACAACAATGCAAAATGGTCGTTTGAAATTTTTACAAAACAAAAGGTATACCTTCAGGGGTAATTATATATCAATCAAACGTGTAGGCGTTTTCTAGTTCCAGGGCAATAAAGATGAACAAAAAAAATATCCGAATAAAATGCTGAAAGTTAAAAAGCAAATTTGCTTTCACGTACGCAAATATTTCATTCACTTAAAGTCTTGTATATATTAAAAATAATAGAGCATACTTCAAGGGGTTTTGGTAGGAAAAAAGAGCTGCTAATGTAATAACAGCTTTGGGCGCTATTGAAACTTTAGGGCGTTGCAGTAGTTGCTAAAAATTATTTCAACTGTGAGACCTTTTGTTGGTGTGATGGAAAATTAGTTTTATTTTTTTATTTATATTTATCTACAATATTTAATACTTTAGGAAAGGAAAATACGCAATTCAAAGGCCACAACGGGAATTTTAAAATGTCTTTAAGGTACGTTTTAAGCACATAGTTTTTAAAGAGCAGTTTTAAAGCAAAACAGGAAAGAACTTGGAAGGGAAAATGACTTAAAAAAATATAAATAAAAAATATGATAAAACAAAATTTAAAAAAAAAATATAAAATAAACATAAAATAAAATAAAAAAAATAAAAAATAAAAACATAAATATTTTGTGAAAAGTAAAATTTGTGTATGAAACACCTTTTTTAAGCAGGATTTTTTGTAACAAGTACTTTTCTTGCGAAAGGTACTTTTTGGAAAAAAGTACTTATTTTCCAAGTTACATATTGAAAAAAGATCTAGAAAAATATACAGTTTTGTAAAAAATTTCTTTAGGTAAAATGTATCTGTTTTTAACAGAAGCTGCTAATAAAAAGTACTTTTCTTCCATAAAGTATTTTTTGTAAAAAGCACTTTTTATTAAAAATTAAAAAAAAACCCTCTTAAGAAACATATGCACCTGGTTGCAAACAAAATCCTTCATATAAAATATTGTTTTTAAAAAGTACTTTTTTGTAAACACAACGTTTTGAAAACACTTCGTGTGAAAAGTACATTTTGCTACAGCCTACTTTCAATACTATTTCTTTTACGAGCGCATATATTTTAGAGAAAAGTTTTTTGAAAAACATAAGTATTGAATACATTTTCCTTTAAATCAGTTATTTTTGAAAAAAAGTGAAAATAGTACCTTCCGAAAAAATTCCCCTTTTTCAAAAGGCATTTATTTATTTACTTGAAGGCAAAGATATTTGGAATTCAAAATAGTAGATTTTTGTAAAAATTTAATTTTTATAATAAAATTTCTTTAGGTAAAATGTGCCTCAATGTAAACAGTGACTTTATGTCAACCGTTTTTGTTGTAATAAATAATTTTTGTGACAGTAGTTTTTCGTAAAAAGTTCCTGTTTGTAAAAATTATTTTTTTTTTCGTAAAAAGTATTGTTTTGTAAAAAACACCTTCTTGTAAAAATACTTTATTGTAAAAAGTACATTTTTGTAAAGAACACCTTTTTGTACTAATTTTTTGTTTTAAAGAGTTTTTTTTGTAAAAAATACGTTTTTGGAAAAATCACGTTTTTGTACTAATACTTTATTTTAAAAAAGACTTTTTTGTAAAAAAGTACGTTCTTGTAGAAAGTACGTTTTCGTACTAATACTTTATTTCAAAACGGACTTTTTCGTAAGAAGCTTCTTTTTGTAAAAAGTAGGTTTTTGTAAAAATTTTTTATATAATTTTTTTTTGTAAGAAGTACGTTTTTGTAAAGAGCACGTTTTTGTACTGGTACTTTATTTTAAAAGGACTTTTTTGTAAACAGTACTTATTGTTAAGGAGCACGTTTTTGTACTAATTTCTTATTTTAAAAAGTTTTTTTTTGTAAAAACTTGGTTTTTGTGAAGAGCACGTTCTTGTACTAATTTTTTATTTCAAAACGGACTTTCTTGTAAAGAGTACATATTTGTAAGAAGTACGTTTTTTTACAAATTCTTTATTTTGAAAAGTTGTTAAAGTGTGCAAGTGACTATTAACTGATATTTTATTTAATATTAATTTTTTTTCTTTTAAATTCGCTGACGCTAAACTGCGGAATAACGTTTTTGTTTTCCATTTTATTTATAGCCCACCATCATCATTCGCTTTTGCTAATTAAGTTTATGTCACTTGGTTTTTGGTATTTTACATTTTCAGTTTCGTTTTCATTTTCATTTGTATTGTGATTTTGTTGTTGCCGAGTTCATAATTTAACCCAGAAATAATAATAAAAATCTGTAGTTAATTAAATTTACAAAAATGTTTTGCATTTAAAGTTTTTATCTTGTGCGAGTGTATGTGTGCGCTATTTAGCTTCTCTTGACAACATGCCAACACATATTTTCAATACACGCGTACACAATTATTGAGGCAGGGGCCTGTCTCACTTACACACACACGCAGCCACTCACACATGTAGAGACACTCTTGCCCAGGCATGCGATGAAAGGATTTTACATAAATTTTAAGCGCATTCGGTTAAATGCAATCATTTCCCATAAAATGTTTTTCACTCTGTCGCTTTTTTGTAAATGTTGCATTTATTATGGCAGATTTAAATCTTTTTTGTTTTTGCATAGTTTTTTTTTCTTTTTAAAATAATTTGATTTGTTTTTTCTTATTGTCTTATTCCCAAGTGCACACTTACCTGCACGGAATGATCCAAATTATTGATAATACGTATCACACGTCCGGCACTACGTTTTATCGAACCCGATGTGGTTGATAATGTACCCAAATCCGCTTCCATTATTGATGGCTTACGGCTGGCAGGTTTTGAGCCCCAGCCTTGATTGCCAGGTGAAGCATACCACATGCCGTTCTTTTTGCCGTAACTCGCAGGCTGCACGAACAAATGCGAAATCCAATGAATTGTTTAATACAGAAAAAAATGTATTTAAATACAATTTATAGAGAAGAGATTTTATTCCAGCCAGAGAAACCAAAAGCGTGCATGAACGTGGAGAGGAGAAAGAAAAAGAAGTAGAAAAATATTATTTGTTATTTTTGTCGGTATCAAAAAAATTTTACTCTATCAATAGTCGGAAGTTTCGTTTATGCATTTTATACTGCTTTTATTAACAGATCCATGCATATGTGTGAGTGTGTGTATGTGTAAAAGTGTTGGGGTATGAAATTTTTTTAAATTATGCTGGTAAAAATGTTTAAAAAGAAATTTATTTGTATAAAACAATTCAGTAAGTAGAATATTGCCTTCAAATAAAATACAATCAACAGTTACAGTGGCTGTCAAAACAGCGTGATAAAACATAAATATTTCGTTTTTAGTACAAATTAAAACTTAAAGTGGGCTTTTGAATTGTTTAAAATATGTAACATTAATTCAAATGTAACAATTTCAATATTGGAAGAGTATTCGAAATTTCGAACATTCATGTTTTTATGTTCGAAGTCTTGATTTTGGTTTCGGATATGTTATTTTTGGAATGTCGACACATATTTAGAAATAAAAGCTGTCTTTTATATATTCAAGTAATACAACCATGACTTTTATTGAAAATTCGAACTTTGTTTCAAATTCTGTATATACGAAGTTATGAATTCAACGTGGGCAGATAAACATACTGTTAAAGCACAATCAAAATATTGTATATTTTTATATGAATGATATTTTCGAAATTTCGAACTCGTTAAAAAACTTTAGTAGATAGTATATTCGAAATGTCGAATATGTTATGAAACCTCGGTTTTTGAAGGGAATAAAACGCTTAAAACCTAAATTTCCGCCGAAAATGAAAAAACAACTAAAAGTTTTTTATGTTGGAAAATTCGAACTTTAATACGAATTTTATTGAAAGTCTGTTACTGCAGCGAATAATGAGAAAAAATAATATTTCCATACAGTAACAATTATTATTTTGTTTCGATCATTTTTATGTGCCGAAAATGTTCGAAATTTCGAAACTCAAGTTTTATTGAATTTCGACCTTACTGCGAATATACGTGCGTTTTCATATGTGAAACTACACAACAAAGGAGATCGGTATTTGTATTTACCGTAGGAAAATTAGAAAACCATAAATTTTCATACCGAAAGTATATTCGAACTTTCGAATTTGTTATAAAACTTTTATTTTCGATTAAAATAAAAGGTTTAAAATTTCAGTTTTCATAGGAAAAGCAAAATAAACTTAAAATTGTGTATGTTCGAAAATTCGAACTTATATAAAAGTACTTGCTGTAGTATGATACTACAGCGAGAAGTGGTTTTCTTGCAATAAGAATTGTTATAATTTTCATTCCCTATGATTTAAAGTGACAAGTCTTTGGCGTAGATATAATTTTTTCACTCACTGTTTTAATATATCCGCCTGCATGCATGTGCTTGTCTGTCTACTTAAATGTGTGTCAGTATTTCCGTATGATTTTGTTTGTGTAAATCTGATTTTAATTAAATTCTTTGTAACAATTTTAACTCTCTTTCATTCATCTCTATCGTGCTGCTCGGCGAGCGAATACTTGTTGGTTGGTTTGTGTTCGCAACGGTTTGTTTATACAAATGTAATTGTGTTTATATGCATGTGCCTGAGTGTGTGCGTGTGTGAGTGTGTGTAACTTTGCATCTGTCATCATTTACTTTTGTTGTTTATTTGATTTAATATGAAATATTTTTATCGGGATTTTTTTCATCGATTTTTTTTTCAAATTGATTCTTTTTAATTATTTTGTGTGTGAGTGTGTGTGTGTGTGTGTGTGTGTTGCAAAAATATGTTAAATTGTTATTTTTTGAATTTAATTTCGCCATATTCTTTGTACCGGTTTTGTGTGCAAATGTTTGGCTATGTGTATGTGCATGCATGTGTGTGTGTGTGTGTGTGTGTGTTCGCCTTCAGTTAGCTGTTGCAGAGATTGTTTGTGATGAATCACAATATAATTGAAAATTCATTCGTTAATTTATTTGATATTTTTCTGCATAATTTTTTTTCGTTGCTGCACACAACTGCTGCGTTTTTAATGAAACTTTTTGTTTATCAAATTCATGTACACAAATTTGTTTTATTGCAAATGAATCAAATAATATTTGCAGTTTATATCGGTTTTTTCACTTAATATTTGTGTTATTGCAATTTTCGTTATCCCTAAAAGTAGGTACGAAAAAAGCCGCGAAATTCGTTTGAGTTATTTGTATAATTACGCTCGTTTTTGCGAAACAGAATATAATTAAATATAGTAAATTAACAAATAATAACCATGAAATGCTTTAGAAAGTATTCAATCGCATTCAACATGTTTATTTTGATAGTTAATCAAAATTATATTGAAATCATATAGAAATTTAATTAAAAGTTAATATTTAGATAACATTGGGAATTTGTATTGAAATAATAGAAAGAAACTTTTTATTTGATGGAATCACCCCTTAACTCACTGACTGTGATGTCAGTTTACAGGTTTAAGGACAATAGCTAATTGTTGTTGTATTAGTGCTTCTATGACATGCATTGTGTTATGATAGTTGTGACTATTTTGCTGTGTGCAAAATAATTAATTAGAGATGCAAGAGGTTTGAATTTCCAACAAAAGGAAGGTGAGGTTTTTTGGTGTGCTCAGCCTGCTCTATTTTGATTCTTGTTTCGTTTGTACAAAATTTAATCAAGAACTTTATTTTTATGGTTATGGCAGCCAATCACATCAAAGAATACACACATACATACACATATGCACTCACACATACATACACACATACACATATACTCTCACAAAGTTGGATATAATTTTTATTAAGAACAAAACAATGGATAGATATTAAAGCAACGAATCCTGCCGTCGGCAAATAAAGTAACATTCAATGACAATTAAAACAAAAACAAAAAATATGTATAAATTGGAAAGTTGAAGTTGTGACACACTTGTCATACACATACAATGAAAGCTGTTTAAAAACATGCATCATTTTGTATTTCACAACTTCTGTTTGTGTGTGACGGGACATGTGTGATGTGGCCTCCACTAAAAATAATTTTTCCAAATAATAATAAGTGAATTGGAATATGTGTGATACGTAATAAAATGGAATATCGCGTTTATGTGTTCATATTACGGAATATAGAGTGCAACTCGAGAGCTTTTTTGATCAAGTATAATATAACGATGTCCTGCTGCGCAATACAACTCCTAAAAACTGCTTTAAAAAAAAAAAAATAAATAAAAATCTACTTTTTAAAAATGGCTAAATTTTTGTTAGACCAGTATTTTCAAAAAGAAATCAGTTTTAAAACTACTGAAGCTTTTTTTTCATAATATAAAATGAAAGCTAAAATTTAAAGGGTTAACTCTTTGCATGAGACTTTTGGATATTCAAAGAGACTTTTACCATCAGGTACTGTTTTTCAAAAATGGTTTTTGGCTAGAAATAGTACTTTAAACAAACTCTATTAACAAACTTCTTATCAATGACATTATTTAGTTTCTGTTTATTATAATTGAAAAAGGACTCCAACAATAAATTCGTTTATATTAAAAGAGTCCTTGCTTTGGGGGTCTAAGTACACGATCAAGTATTTTTATGGTTCAAACAAAAAAAAAATATATAATTCTTATTTTAAATAACTTGTAAATAAAAGCTGAATATTTTATCTTTAGGTTTCTTTCCCCAGAATATTTTTTTCAAAAAGTATGTTTCTGGAAAAATATTTTATTAAAAAAGCTTTTTGGCTGAAAAATACTTTTTACAAAAGGTACTTTTCGAAAAGTATATATTCAACAGGTACTGATTTTTAAATTTACTTTCTTTAAAAGGAAATTTCTTATAAAAGTCTATAGCTGTTTAATAAAATTTCCTATTAATAAGATGTTTTTTTCAAACAACTTTTCTCTCAGGTACTTTTTTTAAAGGCGCTTTCTTCAAAAGGTACTTTCAAAATGTAAGTGTTCCAAAGGCACTTATAGCAAAAGTTACTTATTTTTGGCGGAGAATTTTTTCAAAAAGTGCTTGTTTTCAAAGGGGTTAAAAAAGAAATATAATGAAATAAATTTTCAAAATAATCTTTCTTCAAAGGACACTTGCTTACACTTTTCAATAGGGTATTTTATTGATAAGGTATTTTTCAAAAAATACTTCTCTCAAGAGGTACTTATTTTGTAAAAAAAATCTTTTCAAAAAGTACTTGCTCGAAACTTACTTGTCCCGAAAGGTACTTTTTCAAAAAATACTTCTCTCAAAAGGTACTTATTTTGTCAAAAGAAACTCTTTTCAAAAAGTACTTGCTTGAAAGGTATTTATTTTAAAATCGACTTTATGAAAACAGTCGTTTTTTGAAAAAAGTACTTCTTTTATGGGATAATATTTTTAAAATACTTTTAAGAAAATTACTATTTTCAAAAGGTACTTTTTCAAAAAATACTTCTCTCAAAAGGTACTTTTTTTGTCAAAAGAAACTCTTTTCAAAGTGTTCTTGTTCTTACCTGTTTCGAAAGATATTTATTTTAAAATCGACTTTATGCCAGCAGTCCTTTTTTGAAACAAAGTACTTCTTTTAAGGGATATAATTTTCAAAATACTTTAAAAAAATACTATTCTCAAGAGGTATTGGTAAATGTGTTTTGGAAAAGGAACTTTTTTAAAGGTACTTTTTTATCCGAAACGTTAAGGAAATGAAGAACTCAATATATAAAAGTATATCAGCAGAAACAAGAAATGGTTGCTATGAATTAATAATTTTATAAAAATGAGGATATTGAGAAAATACTTTAAAAAAGAAACACATTTAATAACATTCCAATTGTTGACTTTTTGTCAGCAGGGAAATTCATATCAGATGAGTACATTCCAATAATGTGGGATGAATTGTGCTAGTATTTTGCAAAAAGTACCAGTTGTTGCCCGCTCACCACTGGCACGTTGTTTAGCAAAAAACAATTTTTTATATGCTTTTATTATATAAATTCAATACAAGTCTCTGGTTTGTACAAATACATTTAAAAAAATTACTTATGAAACAAAATAAAAATTAAACAAATTAAATTTGTAATTTGATTTTACAGAAATTACATTTAAATTACGGACAGTTTTGTTGTTGTCATTCAGTGAAAATGCTCATGTTTGATTATGAGAAAAACAATTTGTAACATAATTGTAAAATATAAAAATTTTTTTATTTTCAACTTCATTGGAAAAATGTGAACACAAAAAAGAAAATATGTTTTCATTTATTTGCTATAATTAATGAATTGTGTTAAAGCCAAAACACACAACTGGAAGCAAGAAAAACTTGGCACTTTATTTTAATTGCATTCAAACAGTTTGTTGCAGATATTAAAAACGTGTTTTTCCCTTTTGCTTTTGTTCAAAATCGCAAACAAATTGAAATTCGTTTGCTCGAAACAACTATAAAGTTAATTAATGTTTTGTTTGCAGCACAACATGATTATTTGCAATCAATAAAACGTTAATTGAATGTAAAATAACAAAACAACTGCAACTTTTATGCATTCACTGTAATTGGCTTGTTGCAGGTGAATAATGGAAATATCTAAAGCAGTTCATTGCAAGAGTTGGCTGTTGTCTGTTGCAGTTGCTGGTTTGTTGGATTGTTTTGAAGTTCTATGAATAAAATTATTAATTGCAACAAAAGACAAGCAATTTGGCTTTAGCCAAAATAATGAGACAATTGAAAAGCTCTCATCATTGATCTGTTAATATTGTCAAGCATTTCCGTTTCATATTTAAAACGTTGCTGCAAAATCCCTTTCAAACGGCTTCTCAATTTTCGTTCTATACGTTTAAGCTCATTTTTGGAATAAATTAAATTTCGTTTGACAACTAAAATTTATGCGAAACGATTTCTAATTTTCACAGCCGTACTTTTATCCAGTATCATGTCCATATCAATATTATACATCTGCTTTATGTATATTTCACTTTATAGCAGCCTTAAAGTATGCAATAAAGCTTCACAAAATATCTGTACAAGCCTAAAAAAACTACTGAAAATTCAATGCCTGTGTATGGAGATTTGTTGCACATTTTTTTATTCTTCTCCCCGCAGATTAAAGCCTAAATTTCAGATTTTAATGTATAGCATACTTGCAGGGAGTTATACCCAATTAAGCAAAGTTGCACAGTTATTGAGTTGTTGTTAAAACGAAGAGCTGGGTAATTTACTTTAACTTGATTTTATTTATTTTGGGAGATAATGTTGTACATTTTATTTATTTCTAGTTAAATATTATTTATATTCTTAAATTTGCTTATTAGGGCAACATTTTAATGCCATAAATCCATAAATTTTGCCCAAGTTCCGGCCAATTGGTTTGAATGCTTTGTGCTTTAGTTATAAACAACTTTAAAAGTGTTATACAAAACATTTATCTGCATATTTTTAATACAAGTTCTTTTAATTGTGTTTTTGTTTTCTTTGCTCGATGTAGCACAAGGTTAGATGTGCTCTTGTTATACATATTTTTTTAATTGAACATTTCTATTGTTGGCTTTTTCTGTGGCCCAAAACCAATAAATTATGTTGACAATAATAACTACAACAATAAATTGAAAAAGAGGCTTATTAGAGTGAAAGCCAAAAGCCATTGTTTGTTATTATTTCATCGCAAAAAAAAAAACACAATAGAAAATATATCAGTAGCGGTATAATAAATAATTTATTGCTTGCTGTTGCAGCCATAAACCAATTATTTTAAAAATTATTAGCAGAGTTTTCATAAACCTTTAAAAGGTCATAGAAAAATTAAAGAAAACAATACTGCTTGTTGGTCTTTGATAAAAGTGTAACTATTAAATTTTTTCAGAACGGAATTAATATAGGATTCTATTTATAATCATTTACCAAAGCTTTGTTAGAGGTTTATAAAACCCATTTCAATACAAAATATAGGTATTTTGCAAGCTTTTATGAACTGTTGGTTCTAAATATATAAATATAGGTTAAATAAGGAATAAAATATATAGATTTTTCTATATGCTTTCCATGATCATAGACAGGGTTTCCAGTTCTTTTCTACACCTTATGTCCAATTTTCAATTCGTCATACTCAAAAATTGCCTAAGTAACGTTTTTTGTATATCTAAAATCCTCACTGTTTCTTATCTATAAAATCATATGATTTCAGTTAAAAATATTTGGCTCATATATAGAGAGATTAAAGTGAAAGTATCCCCAACAATAAAGTAATTGTATATCAGTATATACCAATTTAAAAACTTCATAAAACAAATCTTAGAATTCAGTTGTTGCTACTGATTTCATGCTAATTTCATAATAAATGTCTGAATTTCATATTCATTTTTAGTTGTGTGTCCATTCCTAGGAGAGCTTCATATCGTCTTCATTTTACGAATTTGCTTTTAATTGTTGAAAAACATCGTTGAAGAATTACTCCTTTTAAATATAAAACATGTTCAAAATTACTTCGTCAAGTTTT
Source organism: Linnaemya vulpina (assembly GCA_963675445.1). NCBI lineage: Eukaryota > Metazoa > Arthropoda > Insecta > Diptera > Tachinidae > Linnaemya > Linnaemya vulpina. The sequence goes on along the minus strand of OY776278.1, from coordinate 86,111,347 downwards.
TGTAAAAGTTTCGTACTAAAAAAAACTTTGAACCAGAACTAAATTTGTAGAAACATTGCCATTACACAAGGAGCTTTTCTTTTCTTTCGTTTTATAATCATTTAACACTTTATGAGAGGCTGTAGTAGTCTTAAAAATAAAATAAGTTTAATTAATTGCCATATAAGATACATGTCGCAAGTTTGTAAATAGTTCCAGTGTCAGTTTCATTAATATATTTATAATTAAAAAAAACCATATCTGGCAACACTGCACAACAGATGCTCTAATAGCGAATTTGTAAACAATGAAAGTTGTTGGACGCTATAATTAGCTGAACTAAATAAAACAGCATGCACAACTACACAAACTCTCATAAGCATAAACAAAACATGATGCAAATAAAAAAAAACACACTGAAGTGCTTCTCCACAGTGCAACGTGCATTGATGTAAACAAGCAAACACAGTCGGTTTTGTCTCTCATGAAGATGAGCGAACATAATAAAAAAACAAATCTGCATAAAAACATACTTCTCTACAATGCCTGCATTGATGTACACAATCACACGCACTCCATACTGACGGCACTCAAAATGATTACTCACATAAAACCGACATGTATTATTTCTCTTTGTTTAATTTTATTTAATGAGTGCTGACAATCGGGGAGTTGAACACGTGTTTTTGGTGCAAATTGTTCTACAAAAATATACTTTCACAATTATTATTGAAATTAAGTGTTAAAACAAAGTTTATTTATTGCTAAAATGGAAACAAGTGTAAAAATCAAACATATAAACAATAAAGTATTTAATTTAGTATGAAAATTCTGGATTAAGATTTGCTGCAAAGTGATACAGCATTTGTTAGATTTGGCAAGTTCTACTGAAGGATTGTGGGTGATTTTAAGTATTCATATCGACTTTCATTCGAGTATGTATGCATGTGTGTGATTGATTGTTAATTCTAAGAGTTTGACTTCGTTTGCATGGAATATGTATTAAAATTGAGTAAAGCAATTAGTTACAATAACAAAAGTAAAGTGATAGCGTCATGTAAGAAAAACAAGTAGCCCTGAGGTTTTAAAGCGAAGTTTGAGGAGTGCCATGAAGGATGAACAAACATGTTGTGCTACCCTGTAGGGATCGTCACGTTCAAGGAACGGTAAGTGCTTTTGTTAATTAAATATGATATTTATTTATTGTATCTATCGACTACATAATGAGAATTATAAAGAGCAATTTCTGGGGGAAAGTACGTGCTAAATATGATGCTACTCAAGTTATTAAAAAGTTTTTTTTTTTTTTTTTTTTGAAAATTATATATTAAAAGTTGCTCTGAATAGTCTGATGGCATATGTCTTGTTGTCATTTTGTCATTTGTTATTTTTCATATGCCGCACAACACTCAATAGCTGTACGAAAATTGAGGTGCTTGACAGAAGTACGAAGCCTCGCACACATTGTGCCATACTGTGACATCGCAATATTTCTCATTTTATCTGGCAAACTGTAGACGGTTGTCAGAACAAATTGGCAAATTTAGAAACTGAATCAGACATGAAATGGATTCTGTAGTGTGCGTGTTGTATTCGTTATTGTGATAACTGGTGGCTTATCTATCGATTTATTTTATTATTTTTAATACTAAAAAAGCCTTTAATAATATCATGTCAGAATAATTGAACATTTGAAATTCCAGTGAAAGCAATAATTGGATTTTGCATAGAATAATTAATTGAATAATATTTAGAGGAATATTTCAAATTATTTATAACAAAAATAACTTAATGCTGCTCTAAAATATAAATAAATAAATAACGCAGACAGTAAATGATCATTAACCAATCATTAGCATTTGTAAGAAAATGTTCATGGCGCTCATATTCATGAGGAAGAAAAGTTTGTTTGCAATAAATAGTCATGCATAAATAATGCACAGAAGATTAACTTTCTTAATTGCTTAAGTTCAACAACAAATATTTTTGCTAATTAAAGGCAACATTAAAAATTCATTGTATCCTGCTAAATATATCAGCAATTCTGCTCAACACATTTGAACCAGCAAATAGTTAAACGAGTAGGAAGCGAAAACAACAAATAGCGTGTATCACTGAGCATTTTGTTGAACTTCTTTGTTTTCTTTGGCTCTAATTTAACGTTAATATGCTGAGAAAGGACCTCGGACTTCTTCAATACAATTTAATAACAGCACTCACTGGCTTTGTGTTAGTGAAAATTAAAGCACTGCTAATCCAACTTTAAGCGATAGTTGTTTTCTTCTCTCTGTTGGTGTGTTTTTATGTTCCGCTTCATTAAGCGGAAATTTTAAAGTTTGAGACACGACTACACTGAAACAGTTGCAGGAAAACGAAGAAATGTAAAAGCCAAACCACTCACAGAAAGAAGGCTAATGTTTAATTAGGCAAATCGCTATGCACCGAACGTTTCAATTGTGCTCTGTTCAATACACTGGCCATAATAGATTTTGTATCTTCCACAAAAGTTGAATTGAAAGTGTAGCAGAGACAAGAGGACAGGAGGAAATTTAAACTCTTGAATATTTTCCAACTTCTTATGGCATTCAGTTGCTTAAACTGTTGTTGTTGCCTTTTAGATTTTGTTGCAAATATATTTTACAAATCTCTTAATTGGTGTCCCATTGTTTTTAAAACCATATCCTGCTAATGACACCATGGGTGTTGTGCAAGCAACAATTTTTGGTGAATTGGTCAATAAAGTTTTTATTGTCAAGTTGCTGGGGTCACAGAGGAGAATGAAATATTGAGCGTATAAAAATTAACTATTAAAGTGTTGTAGAAAATGGGGGAAAAATAACGAAAATTCCTTTTTAAATGGCCAAAGTTTGTAGCACAAGCATGAAATGAAACTGAAGTTATGATTTTGTTGATAAAGTCGTCGTTATAGGAAATGTTGGAAAGTTTTTTAAAGCATTTAAAACAAGTGAAGCGCACTTAAAGCAAAAGTCCTTGTGCAAACATCGTTCTGTTGAGTACTTTTATAAAAAATGGCCCACTTAAAGGAAATAGCAAAGGAAGATGCTTTAAATTATAATAAAAGATCAATTTGTTTGTGATGAAAAACTAAGAAAAAAAGAATTATTGAGTACAGCTGTTTAGCTGATATGCTTATCCGCTTGGGGACAGACAAATGTTTTGTTAAGATAAATTATTTGCTTTTCTAAGCACCATAAAATCAGTTCGAATTCGTAGCGAAACTGTAATTGGAGACGAAGTAGTTGATAAATATTTCGCTGTTAGTGAAAACAGTTTGAAAATAAAATTGAAATTATTTTTGTGTGAATTGAATTTAATTGAAGTATTAAATCTAGTGTTAGTTCTCTAAGATACTTTTTTTAACAATTCCCTACAACCGTTTGAAAAATATGTGAAATATGCAACACTGACTTGAAGAAATATTGTGAAAAATAAATTAAAGATTAATTTTTCTCCACAGGACTTTTGTTCCTGTTCAAAGTGCAAAACAATTTTATCTCAGCTTTTAAATTATTGCTTGTGAATTTAATATATATTTTGGTTACAAATAATTTCCTATATAAATTCATAAAATGTTTAAAACTTGATACCATTTAATTGTGTGTTTAAAGACATCCGACATCTTTGCACTTCTATTCGTAACGAACTTATTTTAAAAAAATATTTTCAGTATAAAATTTAATAGCAAAAATCAAGGCAAAACTAAAAACAAAAACATCGAATTAATATTTTAAGAATCATAGAGAACTTAGTTAAAATTTGCTTTTTGCAAAGTCTAACGATGAGTAAAACAAGTATTAAAATAAATTGGGAACTATTATACTTTTTAAGCCGACTATTCGTTGCATATTCTTTTGATTCAACAGCCAACAGAGGGGTTGTTGCTACGTTGTTAACAAGCAAACCCAAAAAGCTTTCAATATTGTAAAACTTTTAAAACATTTTATGGAATTATTTGCAGGGGCACGTCTGCTAAAATGTTGCTTTTGATCAATTTATTTTGAAAAAATATATTATTTTTGCAAAATTATTCTTTTAAATCACTTTCTTCGACAGGTAATTTATTCCCAATATATTTGGTTTCTGATATCGACAAAAAGTTTCACTGAGAGTTATAGATTTTGGAGACGTAATTATTTTTAAAAGAAATAGTGTTTAAAAATAAGCGCTTTCAAAAGTTGTCCTACTTAAAAGTTGCTGCTTTTTACATGATTTTTTTTTCAGTACAAACGATTTTCAATAGATATTTTATTTCCAAAAAGAATTTATTTCGAAACAACATTTTCCCGCAGGTATTTTTCAAGATACTGTTTTCAAAAGTAACCTTTTTTCTGCAGGTGATTTTTTCTAAAGATATTTTTTAAAGGACACTTTTTTGGAAGGTACTTTTTCCAAAGCAACTTTAGCCACAAGGTCTTTCTTCAAACTGTACCGTTTTCAAAAGGTACTTTTTCTAAAGATACTTTTTCAAAGAGTTTTTATCGAAGAGTATTTATTTTGGAAGGTACTTTTGCCAAAGCGACTTTTGTCACAAGGCTCTTCTTAGAAATGTACTGTTTTCAAAAAGTACTTTTTTCTAAAGGTACTTTGTTTCAAAAGGAATTTTTTTCAAATGGTACTATTTTCAAAAGAAAATAGACTTTTCCAACAAGTTTTGCATTTGGGAAAAGTGTGTTTCGAAAAAATTTTGTTGTTCTTTTTTCCAAAGGAACACATTTTTGGAAAAGGTGCCTTTTTGCAAGGGGCCTTTTCTAACGCCAATATTCCGGAATGTTGGTTGCAATAATTTTTGAGTTACGGTGTTTCTAAATTCTGGGAAGCCAATTGTGATTAAGCAAAATGATTGTGTGCATGTGATGGTTTTGAAAATAAATAACTCAAACCGCACAGCGATTTGGCCCCTAAAAGGACCAAATTATATTTGCTTTCGAAACTTATTTTTTAATGAGGCAAATAAAGACTTACTAACCCAAGATTTAATTGGCGATGAGAGCATGACAAACGGAGAACTTTCATCACTGTCGTCGTACATTGAGGCTGCAGCAATGAAATGTTGCAAGCAGAGATAATGTAGACAAGAAAATGACACTTTTTTAAATATCTTATGATTTAAATTACTTTTTCCCCTGACTGTTTACTTAGTTTCTTTATTGTTATTGTTGCTGCTGCTGTTGTTGTTGTTGGTGTTGTTGGTTCTTATTGCTTTTCCTTGTAAACTACGAGAGCAAATGAAGTAGAAATGCTGCTTAAATAACAGCAGCATAAAAATTTAAAGGCAGAGAGATGCAAACAAGAAAAAGAAATGAAATGTTAAAAGAAATAATATTCTTAGACAAACTTATGTTTCACTTGGCATTTTAATACAATTTATTATATAATTCTAAAGCTCACTGCGATGAGGTTTTCTTGTTTTCATTTATTTTTCTTTTTTCTTTCTTTCGCTGCTGCTCGATAATAATATTAGAGCAGAGAAAAGTGGATGCCACGTTTTCTCCATTACTTTCAGTGACAGAGTTTCCAGTCCAACATGTTGTTTTTGTTAGTTTGTGTTTTAGTTAAAGTTGTTAAAATATGGTTGGCTGTAGTTAAGCGACACTTGCGTCTTGACTATTAAGTAGAAGTCTTAGTACTTTTGCCCCATTCGAGGAGTATGAGTATTTAAGCAGTTTTAAACAGCCAGCGAGGACTGGGTAATAAATAAATGAATGTCTGACATTCTGTGGTGGAGTGTTTTTGGTGGTGCTGGTTGCTTTTTGTTTCTACTCCTCATCTTGTTTTATATTTAAGTAGCAGTTGGCGTAGTGAAATTTACGTTTTGATTTCAAGTTTATTTGTTATTCCCTTTTATTTTAATTTATTTACTTTCTTCTTCTCTTATTTTTTCTATTTCATTTTGTCAAGAAGAGAGACAGTTACTAGTGCGTCTAGTGCTTTTATACGACTGGATGTTTTACTAGAGATTTATATTTTGTTTGCTTTTTTTTAAATATATAATTTGAACGCCGTTGGGTAATTGCGATTTTATGTGTGAATTACATTAATTGACACTATTTAGAATTTTAATTATATTAAGGAGAGCAAGAAATTGAGTGCAAGGCAAAGAAATGAAAAATAACCTGCTGCAAGTAAAAGGAATCGTAAACTACTGTACACTGAAGTGGTAGACTAATAGAGTTTAATTTAGTCAAGTGTTATTGAAGTGGTAATTTTGATATTTTATATGTAAAATTGTGGTACACTTTGATGTGTCTCATTGTTTCTCAAGACTAAGGAAATATATTTGGTTTGAAAGGTATTTCGATGTAGATTTGCTCAATATAAATTTTTAATCCAAAAGTAGTATAAAAGCTTTTGAAGTAGTTGGAGAATTAACAATAGAAATTTATCTGCAAACACACATGATTGTGGGGATGCTGTTGGCTGAATTATTGAAAGACTACAACTACAAAGATCTTGATTTCAATATGCGTGGTTGCGTTAACTGTACTCGGCCTGTTTTAATAAGGAAGCCACAGCACTGATCACTTAATACTATCGACATCTATTCACACTGTCTTACATATCCAAAGGGTGCATTATTGTCAACACTCTCCTTTTTATTGGCTGTTAGAAACGATTAGTTTTTGTTTTTCTTTCAAAATGTGTCATTCATTAAAAAAAAATAGTGCCTTTTCATTACTTTAATTGGCTTTAATTTTGTTTTATTTCTCACACATTTTTTTTTTAAATGCCAGACGAAATATAACAATTTTCTTTATTACACAATCTTATATTTCATGTGTGCGTGATTATGACCTGAATTAATTTCAATAATTTAACTTTCATACGCACTACGTCTTTGAGACTTTCATAATGCGGTCGCATGTTTAAAGAAAAGTTTCTTATATATATATTTTTAATTGAAATATTTTATTCAACAGTTTTTGAGATATCATGCCGTTTTTGATTGTATTTATTATGTATGTGATTTATAATGCTGTCAAATGTTATTTCCCTGTTTCTCTTTCTCTCTCAGGAAAAGGGGCACCTCATATCTGTAGCTCATTTTTTGCAATGATTTTAAACGAGTCTGAACAAATATTTTATACTTAAAAGCGCACAATTTTGGGCATGAAATCAGCTTTCGTTTAATTTTTAATAAAGAATATGAGTGGCTGGCCATCGAGCAGTAGTTATAAGGAAAGAAAAGCCATTTTGGTGCTGTCCTTAAGCAAAATAGTTTATTTAAAATAAACGTCTTTGGTCCTTTTGCGCATCAATTGTAAATTTCTTACTAGCTTGAGTAAACATTTTTACAAAAGTTTTGAAAGTCCACGAATTTTCTTAAATCATCAAGTTTTTCGAGGTTTTGTATTGAGCGTTACCTCTTTTTTATAAATTTCATTTATTCTAAGTAATTATAACACAATTTTGGACACCATCAGAAACAAATATATTTAAACAAATACAAAAAAATTTGTGAGTAACGTTCAATACATCATTTAATACACCATAATCCAAACCATAAATCATGGTTTGTTTAGTGTCGCAGCACTGGCCCATCAAAGTTAATCTCAATAGATTTCATAAAGTTTCGCATACTTCCGGCATACTTCCCATATTATTTCTTTGTTCATAATGTGTGTTCATTTTACTAAAGGTTATATACGAGCAGAACCAATTAAAAAGCGGGGGTACTCGTTAGGGCGTGGTGGGGTTTTCGAAGAGAATTGCCCGTATTATGAATGACGATGTCGACATCACATCAACACGACAGCCAAAAATTGTCATTTGTCTAGTGTTTGTCGATAGAAATTGACTTGTGGTAATATTTTCTATTAATATTATACGCCTTAGAGAATACTAAGACTCTATTAATAATAATTATTGTCGACAATTAAATGGCAAGTGACAAGTTTTTGCTGTCGTGTTGATGTGACGTCGACGTCGTTATTCGAATATTGTTTTGCTTTTTGTCCTTTAACTTTTTCAGTATTAAAGATAATGTTAGGATTGATGGGCTCGTAACGTATTATATTGAGAAAGTCATGACATGTATTCCAAGTTATACAACAGAAGCGAACGGCTGCTTTCGAAAGCCGCTGCAGTTCTTTTATCAGTACTTATTGTCTATTGTTGCTTATCAGCTTTTGTTAAGTGGTTTAGTTTAATGTTATAAAAAGTAAACACCTTATGAACCAACTGTTTTATTACTAAAGTAATGCGAACCCAAATTAAATATTTTTCTTATTTTTAGTACCGTTCGATTAATCTCTTCACGGCCCCTTTTTTGTATTTCAAATTGAAAGGCAGGAAGAGTATCCGCAAGAAATTTATTCACAATGCGTATGAGGAATATTGGAATTTTTACTCCTTTTCGAACTTTGATAAGTACTTGGGCACACTAGGGGCTTCTGATAAGATAATTAGAGAGGAACAAACAGATCATCAATAGATCAGTTCTTGTCTTCTGCCGGAAATTGGTTGCAGGAAGCCAACCATCGTTTGATTTTATTTATTTGACAATCTTTAATTTTCTATTTTTTGCATATAATTTTTTTTTTTAATTTTCTCGAGCATTTTTACCGCATATCTTTCATCTAAGTAATTTGTCTTTGAGGGAAAAAGTAATTAAAATTGTTTGAGTCTTATCTCGTATGTTTTCTTACAATCTGCTGATGCTGTTTTTTAAATACTCGAAAAGAGATCACTTGTTGTTCTGTTTACTTTTTGGAAAAAGTTTATTTTATTGTTAACTTGTTAATAGACTTCTTAATTGAAAAAAAAAAAAATGGTCTAAAAAGGCACGTGCTTTACCGATAAAATAAATCTTCAAGCTTTCGTTTCTTTCACGTTTTTCCGTTTTAATATGAAACTTTTCTCAACTCTTTCTATGCTGCACTGCCAGCCAATTAAAAAACCACGTTTCAACACAATGACGGATTGGCAACGACTAAATGTTTTAAATGCAAAAAAATTAAAATAAACAATAACTTCCACCGCATGAAAGGAGTAACCACAAGTGAGTGTGAGTAAATACAAACAAGTTTTAGTTATTTGGACGGTCATAAATAAATTGGAAAAGTAAAAGAAACATGAAAACGAAAGTATCGCTAACGTAATAGCGCTGAGATTTGTTTTGGTTTCTTTCCATAAAATTTTATATGATTTGCATGTTTTGACCAAAAAAGAAAAAAATTAAAAAAGAAAAAAAAACCCCAACAAAAACGTCTTGAAGAGTGAAAAAACTAATATTTCGGTTCCATTTCGCTGTTTGGCCAAAGGAAAAATTGTGTCAGTAAAATGGAACAAATTACAAGAAAACATGTAAGTTTTTGTAATATTTTTTGTTTTTTTGTTGTTTGTTTCTTAACTAGAACAAATACTCGTGCACAAGTTATCGTGAAATTCCTTACAGGATTTAATAATTTTGCCAGGCAAAGTCGTGAAGGTGTGCGTGTGTGTAAGTGGCTTTTGCTTGATTGTATGAATAAGTATTTCATTTCCTGTGTTCTTAACAAAAAAATAATAACAATAATAAACATTAAATTGTTTTAATGTTTTTATTATTATGGCTCGTTTTTCCAAGTCCTTTTTTTCTTCTTTTGCTCCAACTATTTAACACTTGCGAGTAAAGAAAATCTTTCAATTTGTTGTGTTTTACTTTGAGTACAGTTTACACTTTTGAAACAGTTTATCAGGTAATAAAAAAAAGTTAAAGAATGGAAATAAATTGTTACCATTATGGCGTTTATTGAAAAGAAGTTTAAGAGATTTTAAGTCCTCTGAAAAAAGTTAGATATTAAAAAACATTTATGCTAGTGAAAATAAACGCTCGTTATAAGGACAGATCTCAATCAAACTGGTGTGAAGTATTCGTAAACACTCGTAAGGGCAGATCTCAATCAAACTGCTGGAAAGTATTTGTGCAATTATTTGTTGCAATCACATGCTGTCACTAAAGTCATATGCGCTGTCTGATCGTGTATTTGTATTGTATTTTTTATTGATAATTTTCATATAAAACATGGAAGTATGAGTTCAGGGATGGGTATCTGAAATCTTTTTAATATCTGATATAGCGATGTTGACATTAAACACAATTTTCATTAATCTTGGAAATAATTTTGGTACATTTTTGTTTTGATTGGGATCAATTTCTAAATACTTTTTTTTATTAAAAATTGTCTATCGCCGGTTATACATTTTTGCTGCGGATAGTGTAAATTAGAACTGCGCTTTTCTATACGTAGATCGTTATATAAGTGGCAAATAATTTCGAAGTTGTTGTTTTTATGGAATGTATTCTAATCAAACTTCGGGGGTTAATAAATTGAATTTTATTTGATTTACGCATCAACAATTCCATTTTAAAATTAATAAAAAATTCTAAAACACACAAACGTTTCGCATCAAATTAAAATTTCTAAAACTGTGCCTGAACTGAAGTGAGAACTAATCGCATCGAAAAAATTGAAGTCACAGGGGGAGTCAGAATATATTTCTTAATGCATTTATAATTGTTTAGGCTTCTAAAATATTATCCTATGGATCAGCCTTTAATAAAGAGCATGACAAAGATAATTATTATGTTCTTCGATGCAAGAAATTCTCACTTCAGTTACAGAAACCAGGCACAGGTTTCGTAGGTTATTAAATTGAATGTTATTTCGTTTATGCACCAACAACTCCATTTCAAAATTAATCACAAATTTTCAAACACAAAAACATTTCGCGTTTAATTAAAATCTCTGCAACTTTTTGGTTTAAATACATGGACTTGACACTTTCAGTTTCTGTTATTAAAAAAGCTGATATAAAAGTTTTATCTATATTAATAAATATATATTTTAAGGATTAATCATGCGACTGAATTGGAATAGTTTTTTTTAAATGCGAGTGTAGTTGGGAAAAAAATATGTAAAACTTTGTTTAAGGAAAAATATCAAGCATATCATTCAAACAGAACCCAACTCATTTAAGAACTCCAGCACTAATTAAATCCTCTTTAGTTCGTATATATTGAAAGCAAGTCAACAAACGCCTGTCTTGGAAACTGACACGCAACATAATCATTAAGTTTTATGGAGGACCTGTCCAAGAGGCCTTAATTTTGCTCATTGGCCACCCTCAATAACAACGAAACAGCTCTTCTCCTTTCATTTGTGAAGGAATTATGCATTGAATTAGCAGTTGAAAGAAGTACAGTTCTAAAATTCTTCAAAACGACCACGCCTCTTTTGTCTTTAAATTGTTGTTAATGACTTATTAGTTATTTGGAAAAACCGAATATAAAGTCCCTGTCAATCGTGTGCTGTCATTTTGCCATTTTTGAAATTAATAATCAAACAACATAAACAACCCGTTTTAGCTTTAAGCTGTTTTGCTTTCAATTTTAATATATTTACAAAAAACAATCCCCAAGTTTTCTTCACTTGCTCTCAAAGCCTCACGGTTTAAGTGTTAAGCTGTTGTATTCCACTATTTTAATATATATTTTTTTTAAACATCAACAAACAGTTTACAACCGAAACAACTCAAATACTTTTCCACTTTCCCCACTTTCCATTTTTTACTTTTCTACAGTTAAAAACAATTTAGCAAAAATATATAAATTTTTTATTGCTCCATTCATATGCGAGTAGTTTCTGGCTGTTGTTACTTTAAGCTGGTTTTTCCGTTCCTTTGAGTTTTTCACATGATATTCCTTCACACTCGTGTTGCTTTCTTTAGGGCAACTGCATGTGTGTGTGTGTGCTTTGTATGGCTGCATAGTTGCTTTTATATATTTCTTGTTACTATAACATTCATTCATATATGAAAGAGAAAGAAAAGCAAGACAAAAAATAAAAAAAAACAAAAAATCCTTTGAATAGCAGTTACTGAAACCAACATATACTTTTTGCCAACATCTCAAAAGTTGTGCTTTTTGGCTTTTGAATGACTTATGGTTTATTTGATTTGGTACTGTAGATTTGTTTTATTTTTCTGCGGTCAAAATAGTTGAAGTAGTTTTGCAAAAAAGCAGTTTAAATTACATGAAGTCAAACGCGTGATTTGCAATAAATTTGAGTTATAAAAACTTGTTGAGAACTTTTGCAACTATAAAATTTTAACAGCCAATTTTTTTTCCATATTCACTCATGTATTGAGCATAAAGAAAGATATATAAATCGCTTGTAATAAAACTTAAAAGAGAAAATTTCCCTTTAAATACATTTTTTCATACATCGTTTTTTTTTTAGTTTTCAAATATCATGTTCAGCTTTATAATTAAATAGTGCAAAATTTTAACCAAAAACAGTTTTTTTTTGTACAATTATGTTTCCTTAAAGACGTACATATTTATTTAAGTTAAATTAAATTATTATTAACACTAAAAATAAAAAAGAAACATCGGAGATTCCTTTTACTTTATAAAAATTCCCTTCAAGTTATACGACTTTCCGCAATTTGTGCTGCTTGCAAAGCATTTTATTTTTATAGTATAATATAAAAAATTCCCTTCCCAGGATATTTTATTTTATTATATCACAAAATACTTGAAATTCTTACTAATACGGTTCAGGAATATGGTGTCCTGGACAATATTAATCTAACTGAAAAATTTCCCTTGGAAGGAAATTTCGTTTAAAAAATATTTAAATAATTTTTTAGGCTCTGTAAAAATTTGTTTGCTGGGGAATATTGATGTATTTTTTTTTTAATTTCCCTTTAAGCGGAATTTTATTACAATATTATTTTTATAGCTGTCCAATATGTGACATGGAAATCAATACAAAAAATATATTGTTACCTCCATAAGTTTTAAGCTTTACGATTTAAAAAAAAATCCCTTTCAGTTGAATTCAAATTTCCTTTATATTATTTATGAGTTTTACCCTGAAGATGGTAAATAATTTTCGAAATTAAATAATGTAACTTAAAAATTTTAAATTGCCAGGATATTTTATTTAGTTATTATTTCACAAAATACATAAAATTCTTACTAATCTGATTGAAAAATTTCTCTTGGGAGGAAATTTTATTTTAAAAAATATTTAAAGAATTTAGTAATAAGGCTCTGTAAAAATTTTGTTGCTTGGGAATATTGATGTATTTTAAAAATTTCCCTTTAAGGGAAATTTTATTATAATACTATTTTTATAGCTGTTCGATATATAAAAATTTTTTTTACTTTCATAAATTGTAAATTTCACTATATAAAAAAAAAATTCCCATTCAGGTAATTTAAAATTTTCTTTATATTGTTTATGATTTTTACACTGACGATGGTATTTAATTTTCGAAATTATTTACCTTTTCTTTGCTAAGTTTTTGACTTTTATGTTTTATATAGTTAAAGGATTATTTCTTGCATTCGGTCAACGAAATATGGAAAATGTAAATTAGAAAAAAGCTTAAAAAATTTAGTTTAGCACAGCATTGAAAATGTCTTCATAAATATTTTTATTAAAGAAACATTAAATTTTTGATTAACTCTGTCGTAATGAAATTTTGTTCTCTTTCAAGGTTTTTAACATAAAATATTGACGTCGGACGCTTTTTTATTTGCAAATTTTTCGCATCCTGAGAACTCTTAATAAATTCTCAATATTTTTCTTTTCAGTTCCTTAAGATTTAATTAATTAAATTACAAGGATTTTGAAAATAGTTGAATAGAACAGAAACTCTTGTTAGAACGTTTCGTTTCCTGTTTTAAATTATTATCTTGTGTTCTTTTATTCGCTCTCAACCTTTTCTCTTGTGTTTTTATCCCTCAGAAACTACTGTTTTAGTGTGATTTTTTCTATTTATTTCCTAACGTTGTCTTTCTTTATACTCGTATCAATACTTTTGCAAAATTGCTTGAAGAAATTTATAGAATCTAAAGGTGTGTGTGTATCGATATGTGTGTGTAACTATCTGTTTGTATTGTTGTTGCTGTTGTGTATGGCTCATTGATGTTGCTCCGAAATTACAGCACTTTTTGTAGCTGCCTCATTCAATAGTGTCACTCCTTCTACACTCGTACTAACACTGTTAAATATTTTTTAATATTTATCACACTCTTATTGGTTCTTTCCCTTCTCTTTTCTAAAATTTTTCTTTTCCTTATTTACGGCAGTTTTTGGCTTTACTAGTGCGGCGGTAAGTGGCTTACGAATAGTACCAGTATTTATTACAATCTCTTCCCTATGAGTTGTTTGGACTTTTTCTTCTAGAAAGACTACAGGGACTTTGTTGTTGAAATTTCGTTTTGTTATTATTGTTGCTTGTGGCCATTTTTGCATAAATCTAATAGAAAAAGGATCAACATGTTGTGCAAGGGTGTTTTGTAAAAGGTGTTCTGTTTTCCGAGTTGTTTTATATCAACTGTAGAAACAGAAAAGTAATAGTTGTTGGGTTTTAAGTTTATTTTTAAGTTTTCAACTGGATTTCCTTTTATTATGTTTGTTGTTCTACTTTATACACACACTCATACACACACACGAGCAGCCAACACACATGTAAAGTAAAATACGTTATATAACCAGCAAGAAATCTCGGTTCACATGTTATCGTCAGGCCTTATTAAAGGCCTGATATTGATATCGAAAGTCTTACAGAAGCCCTTCTTTCTTCGTTAAAATAGATGAGAAATACAATCCAGCTTCTCTTCTATGAGAAGGAAACAGAGAAGGGGCAGCCACAGATTTTTATGAATTTCTTAGGTGACTTTTGTTCTTTGAAAAATATAACTGCCGAAGACACAATCGCCCGTATTATGAATGACGATGTCGACAACACATCAACACGACAGCAAAATATTGTCACTTGTCTAGTCTTTATCGACAGAAATTGACTTCTGGTAACATGTTCCATTAATATTACACTCCTTAGAGAATACCAAAGGCCTGTTAATAATAATTAATTATTGTAGACACTGAAATGACAAGTGACAATAGTAATAGGAGGCTCATTTAAATAGTCCTTCTATTTAAAGTTCTGGAAGGATTTGTTCCTGAAACTGATTGGAAGTCTTTTTGAAGGCTTAGGCGCAAGAAGCGACAGCGGTAAATTAGTAAACAATTGTGTAAAAGGATTAGGCGTTGCACGTGCAAGAGCAGCACTAGAGAGGCCTTTTAAAAGGCATCTGTACTCCGTGTTTCTCCCACTGGTTACGGAAATCTATCTGCTAGTATTTTAAACAGCTTTAAGTGACTGGTTTGCTCTTCTTTTTCGTTAAATTAATTTTATTCCCCACGGTTCAGAGACATGAAGTAAAACAAATAAATTTTACAAAATTTAACAAAACAAAAAGAGTGAAGAGAAAAGCAAAATTATTTGCTGTTAATTAAATTACCAAAAAGCAGTCTTAACGAGTGCACAAGTTTTAAGTTCTTTTTATAATTAATCCAATAATTTAATTAAACACTTCAGTAACAAGAGATCGAATCTATTGCGAATGTTGTTAAAAATATGTTTTTGATTTTCATTTTAATACTTTTTTTTTTGTAATTTCAAGTTATTCTGAATATTTTCAACTATTTATTTTATGTTCATGGATGTCTGTCTGTCTATCTGTCTGTCTGTCGGTATACAATTAGCATACACACACACACCACAAGACGTCTGGATAAATGCTTCGTTTTAATTCTTTTGGTTGTATCGGCATCGTTATGTGGGCATGTGTAAATAGTGCGACTACGAATACTTGAGTATTTGTATGCATTCTAAGTTCAAATGTGGCCTCATCTGTGTGCGTGTGTGTATGTGTGTGCCTTGCAAGTTGTTTTAATGTCTGTTGGCTTGTAGTTTAACATGACACACAAGTAAATTTTTACATTTTACAATTATAAGTTTTTGCTTTGTGCTACAACTCGAGTTATTTATTGTTTAAAACAACTTCAAAGAGTATTTTGGTTTTAATTATTTTCTAAAATGGGGTTTAAGCCAAAGTATATGAGAAAACAACAACTGAAATTATTGTAATAAAATCATAAAAGTTTTATAGATTTCCTGGTGTAGTTAAATAGTTTATAACGTTCTAACAAGGATTCCATAATTGTTTTCAGTAAAACAAAAGCCAGTATTTTATCGAACATTTTATTATTTATATGTTTTGGAAAATGTTTTATTTATTTTATTATTTATATCTTTTGCTGGAATGGCATTGGAAACATAAAGAGTCAATAAAATCTTGGTTTTCTATATAAGGAAATCGTAGTACAAATACTGCAGTTAGCAAATGTTTGAAATTAAATTTAAAATATTTTCGTAATATATTTAATTAAAAATATTCGATAAAACTTGTGCATGAATTTATTAGAGATCAAAGAAAGATTATTTTCGATAAGAAATTTGCATATTGTTTTGCATGCACAAGAAATTGAATTTGCAAATATTTATTTTTTGGCCATAATATTTCATAGATAAACAAACAAGTGGGCATAATGAAAATAATAATGATTTTTAAACTTTTGGTAGAAACAATTGCGAATAGAATTATTATTTAATGCGAATTTTATTTAATAGAATTATTTAATAGAATTATTATAAAAGACTGTCGAAAATGTATGCTCGAGCATTTAGCAGATTAGATTTGGTAGAGAAGCCATTTATAATTGTTTAAAAAAATTTTTGTTACATTTACGAATCGGGTTTTAAATAAAACAAAAGTTGTGATAAAGAGATGTACCACTGCCTCTCGCACTGTAACTTGCGAAAATGTTTTCGTATCGGGAAACCATTAATAATCTTAAATGATTAATTGTGCTTATAAGACAATCTATAGAAAAATATTTTTATAGTTGAATAAATCATCTTACGACTGTAATAAACGCACAAAAAATAATACGCTCTCTCTGATGTGGCATAGAATGACAACAAAGAACGACAGAGTGGTCATGCTGACCATAAACGTTTCATTAATTTTCTTTTCCGCTTATAAAATTTTATTTTTGACACTGAAAATTGCAAATGTAATACGTTGGCTCATAAACATGTGTCGCACTAGCAAACACTGGCCGGCTTATATGTTGGGTCATAAAGTTCAACTGAAATTCTTAGGCTTCCACGGGAATGCGGGCAATTAATTAACACTCAAAGACTAAAAGCAGAATAATTATTTTCTGACTGAAAACAGAATAATTATTTTCTTCCTTTGCCTGCTTCCTTCTGGAGCAGTAAATGATTTTGAGTTTTCAAGGAAAAGCCGCCTTCTGCCTGCTCTCATGTTCGACAATATTAAAAGGAAATATTGCAGGTAAACTATTGTTATTAAATAAACAATGATTTTAAGCTTCTTTGCGTCTTCATGAAAATGGGAGTAATTTGAGAGCAGTAGAGTTAAAATAATATTTACTTTCCCAGAATTTGTGTGATGCTGCCCACACATTTCAATAGTTCTGAATTGTTTTCGGAAAACATGAATAACGGAGACGTTGGTCATGTATCCTCGTCTTAATTTTAATTGTTCTGCTTGAGTCTGATGTAATTTTTTTTTAAAAGGCTCAAGTTAGTTGGGAACAAGTATTTAAGAAAAGTTGAAAAATAATTCAGTATTAAAAAATAAATAATTAAATTTAGTTGTGACCAGCAAACTGTTAAATCTGGACTGTAGTAATTGTATTTAAAAAAGAGATAAGAAAGAAATAAAGCAGAACTTAACTTGATACGGTTTTCGAAGAGCGCAACACCCAGCCAAAGAAGCTAGAAAACTTCGTTCTGGGCTAATAAGAAAGAGGAAAAATTAACAATTTAAAACTCATGGTTTCTTGTATATGATATCAACAGGATAATCGCTTGACAGATGGTGCCTGCTGTTCAAGAGCAAGAGGCTGCTTAAAATTTTTTCATTGAAGAAAAGAAAATGAAGTTTAAATCTTAATATTTTTTAGAAATATATTATAAAATTTATTTTTTATTTGCAATTTTCGTACGCCACACAAATACTTTAAAAGTTTCCATTTTCCTTAAAAATACAATTCCAATTTTCTCAATTTTAGTTAAGTTTTACTCTAATTTAATACAATTCTTGCAAAATTTTCAAAAACCGCTAAATCAAAAAATGTCATGGCGCGATTTGTAAGTAAAAGTAACAGCCAATCCCTTAAGATTTTCGCTAAACCCTTTTTTTCGTTTGTACTAAAAAGAAAGAAACAAATATGACAACAACAGAATCAGCAAATGATTTATGGGAAAAATATGTTTATTTTCAAATATTAAACAAATTGCTTTGTACGATTATAAATCTTGAAGGTGAAATACAAAACGCACTCGCAAAAAAATATAAAAAAATAACCCACAGAGAATATGTGTCAACTACATTTAACTGGCACGGCTGACAACAAAGCGTATGAGGCTTAAATCATTATTATTATGGTAACAGAAGGCCCCTGAAGACCAAACGAAATTAGTTTGCAACACATGTCATTCCAATTGCTGCTGCTGCTACTGCTGATGATGAAAATTATAGAAATAAAATTATTTTCCATAAAAAAAATAAATCAAAATGAAATTTAGGTCCTTCCATAAGCGGAAGTCGCCTAACATGTATAACGGCAATTAAAACCATGTAACCTCGACCGATTTTCATTCCACCTCTTGCACTTAAAAAGTTATTTGCTATAAAATTTCATTCGCTGCGTGTAAATATTTGCCTTTTTATATGGAAATATTTATTTCTGTTAATTCATTCAATTGAGATTTTGTTTCTTTGTTTTTTTTTTTCGATGAAAACAAATCAAAATATCCTACAATTTAGTGTTGAAATGTGTTTATTCCTTCAGTTTTATTACTTCATCTAATGTTCTCAATATAATATCCGCTTCCGCCAAGAAGTTCTTTGCGCTCTTTCTTCCAAAACGGGTAAGAAAATGTGCGTGAAAAGTAAAACATCAACAGAAATATACTCGCCTAACTGACCTCTCTGACCTTTTCATCACTCTCGGAGTACAATATTATTGTGATTGTATATTTTGATTACTGTATTATATGAAATCTGTTGTGCCGAAAAGTATGCTTTACTTGGACTATAGAAAAAGTGTTGTTGTTTATATTAATCATACGCAACCAAAGAAACAAACAAACACATAAGCGACTTGTTTTAATAGAAATCTGTACTCTTTTTTCTCAAAACATACGCTCCCAAACACACACAGTTACGCTCTCTAACACGCATACAGCACGTATTTAACAAAGTTGAGAAAAAAGTAGGAAATTGTTGGCATTTTATGACTTTTATTAATATTTTTTCGGTTTTAGTAGGAAAAATTTCTTCTTTTTTGTTTGTTTGTTTGTTTGTGTTATAGCCCCTGGTCAAATATTTCAAACAACAGTTAAAACAAGAAACGAATAAGAGAAAAAAATACATGCAAAAAAAACTCTCACTTGTACACTTACACTGAAAGAATAAGTTGTTAACGTTGTCAAGAGGAGTTTATTAAAGAAAGCCTTGTGGTTCTCAGTTTAACTTGTGCAGCGAAATAAGTTTAAGTTTTTTGATATTTTAATTTAATTATTAAGCCAAGAATTATTATTTAAAATCAAGTTTATGTCCCCGAATTCACAAACAATTTTTTTTTATATAATAATTTCAATAAAATTATAGTTTTTATTCTAGTCCTTAATACTTATTAAAATTGCATTTTAAAATCTTTTTTGACTATTAATGGCATTGATTACTGAGCCTTATTTAAAGTAAAAATATCATGAATATTAATGAAGTCATAAGAGTCCTGACATAATTTTCCTTGAGCAGTTCATGAATTCTTCAACACATTTGATGTTGGGTTTTTATTGGCATTATTGGTTTGGATATATTTTACAGAAAGTGGTCCAAAGTTGATATATATTTAAGTGATCGAGAATTTCGAAGATCACATGAATGTGAAAAGTCTATTTTCCACAGAGAGCAGCTCAATTCTGGTTGATCTGTTAGTGCAGGGCTGAAGACAGACAAAACGCTTCAAGAACGAATTGTCCAGGCAATTAAAATTAATTGATTGTAACTCTCAAATAGTTCTTAAAAGTTTGTGCTTAAACCCAATAATTTTAGAGCTTTTCATAAGTACAAGAAGTACGAGGTGTGTTCAAAAACTTACAAAATATATGTGCAGTCGATTATCATCTTTTATGTAGGTGCACTCTTTTCCTCCGAAAGTGCTGAATTTTTAAAATTTCAATTTAGTATCCTACAAATTTTTCTCAGTGCCCTGAGTTCAAAGTTAATGCTGCCGGAATATATTGTATTTGCTGCTACACATCGAATTGCTTCGACCCCAACATTGTAGTGGCTGCAAATCTTTGGCATGCAGCTGCTACCGCCACTGGCCTTCATTTTTTTTTCTTGCGTACCAGATTATTATTTTTGTTATAGCGTTTCTTTTATTGTTGTTATAGCAGTTCATGAATTTTTTATCACATTTGATTGTTGGGTTTTTATTGCTAAATTCTGTTAACTCTCCCCCTCCCCTGGAATCTCGTGCAGTACTTTGAAGTCTTAAATATTTCATGGGATTTAAATATTTATAACAAAAAAAAAAAAATGAAATAAAAATGCTACGAAATGATTTTCCCATATAGAAGAAACAGGCAACTGAGCAATTTACATATTTGCTTAGGAAAATTCAAATAAATATTTTTAACAAGTCACTTACACTGTTGCAGTTGCTGTATTTCCACATAAAAATGTTTGTTTTTTTTAGAAAATTTTCTTATTTATCTGATTTTACTCCATTTTTCCAATCTCTCTATTTATATTCTCAACAAAAGCTTCGAAAATAAATCACTTAATAGGGTGTCGATAACACAAGTCTATTTTTATAATTGTTTGCTTGCAGTACTTGCCAACAATTTTTGTCATTGCGAAAGATATAAAAAGATAAGAGTAAAAAATTTTTAACACTTAAAAATTCTTGTTTTTTTTTTGCTTTCATAACAGACATCAATTTTCTCACTTTAAATCAGGTCTATTAGGAAATTGTATTTTTACTTTAAGGAAATATTGCTTATTTAATTCTTTATTATATTAAAATATTCATCTGCTCAAGTGCCAAATTGGTTGTGTGTTGGTTGATCAGAAACCGAAATATATTTTTGTATTTAAAGACAAATTTCAAACTGGTTGAATTGTTGAGAGAGAAAACTTAATTTGTGAAAGCAGTTGTTTTATTTGCAACTTAAAAACTGATACAGATTTTTGAAAAAAATTTGATATAAAAACTTTATATAAATTTATGCTGACGAAGAAAAACATTTATACGCATCATTCTTATTCAGTGAGTTTTTTCATGATACTATTTGTATAAAATATTCAAAATATAAGTTTTTTGGAACTCATCTGTAACTAAAAATCGATTGAAAGTATAAAATATTCGAATAAAAATTGTTCGATTAATAAGTTATCGATTTTATTATACGAATACGAGTTGTTGAAATAATAATCAAGCGAATAAAAACTCTGAATATTAAAATTAAGAACGAATCGGTTTGTAAAGGTTTCTGAAATACTCAACAGCTTTCAAATAAATAATAAAAAAAATATATATGCACGATTAAAAAACTGTTTGAGTAAAATTTTTTCAAAAAAATATTGAAATTGGAAAGAAATATATACGCCTGAAAATATAAAATCTTTATTGCAAATATTTCTTAGCTTTATAAAAAATATTGATTTAAAAACATATTTAGAAAAAATGATTACAAAACCCTTTTTTTAATATTCCAAAAAAATTTCAAAATTATAATAAAAAAATAAAACATTAAAAAGAAAATAAATAAATGAAAATTATATTAAACTCATATATATTCTTATAATTATTAAAATTTTTGGTTTAAAACGGCTTTTAAGATAAAATAATTATTAAATCTTTTTCCTCAATATTTTAAAAAAATCAATATTGTAAAACAAAAAAATGTCCTAAAGTTTTAAAATTGTATGATATTCCGACCGGGTAAATAACTTTTCGTATCGACAAGAAGTTTTGTAATTGAAGTCAATATAAATTTCCCCTCTTGGCTTTTATTTCTGTTATTAATCAAAGACTGCTGATAAGAGACATCATTTTTCAAGCCTGAAAATCGAAACAAAGGCCACACACCCCCGCCCCTAAACTGGAACAATCAAGTCAAAATGATAATCACCAAAAAATCAAAATCACATTCATTCGAATACAATAAGATTTATTAACTTTATTTTCTCTTTTGCTTGCACGAGTTTTCTTTTTTTTTTCTTTTTTTTTTCTTTGGCCGTGTGCATAAAATAAAATGATTGTCATGCTGGCTGATGCGGGGGAGGAAGAACAAGAGATAAGACAGCATAAGCTAAAGCTAACAAAATTTGTGTTGTGAAATGAAATCAGTTAAAAAAGAAATAATAATAAAACCGAGATTGTATTTAAATATCAGACATTTATCTTGTAGAATATGACAGGCCACAAAATGGGCTCCCTCTCTCTCTCCCTTTGCCCTTCTTTCTAACATAAAGTGTGTGTCTACTCATATCACACATCTGCAACAAATAAACAAAGTGAATGAGAGATATAAATTTTATGTTTACTATTTGGTTGTGTATGATTGTGTGTGTGTGTGTGTGTGTGTGTATGTGTGTAGGCTGACGTTTGAATATATAAAAAAAGGACACCAGGACTGCTTTGCTTGTTGGCATTCAACCTTATCTTTCTTATTGTTTTCAATTTATTGGGTATTTTTTATAGGTGTACTCCTTCACACGAGTGTGTGTGCTGCTTGCAGACATGTGTCTGTGTGTGAGTTATGGGTGCTTGACAAGTCCTTAAGTCCTTACATGCGAAATCCTTGTACCATTACTAATGTGGCTGAAATGTGCCATTTATTTGGAATGGCTCATAAAAAGTGTGTCTCGGTTTGAGACTATTATCGTGATAATAATTTGAGTGGAGTTCCCTTTTGTTATTCATATCAGAGACCAACGTTTTATTCTGTTCAGAAATAGTTTCTGTTGTTTTGTTAAGATAATATGAATCAACTATTTCCTACAAAATCCTAATCTGTTACGGATTTCTCACCTCGTTGCGGAATACCCTGTAGTACCAGCTTTTGATATGTTACATGTAAATTAATTTCCCCGCTGCTGATGAGTTAGACAATAAAGCTTACAAATTTCATAAATATTTTAGACGCATTCACCTGCTTTATTATCTCGAAAAACATCTCTTGACTTTGTGGCTGTAGCACGTTAATACTGTTGGCCAAAGTGTGTGCAATTTGAGGCTAAAAAAAACACGCTTGTAAATTTATTAGAAACAAATGGAGGGCAATAAAAAGCCTCCCAGTATTAAAACGTAAAGGAATGGAACATTAAAGAAGACATGTTATGGTAAAAGCATTAGCATAAAAATCAATTTGAGAGAAACAAAAAAGGGAAGTAAAATAAAAAAGATATTATAATTTATTGTTTTTCTTCAACTACAACAACCTCAATACACACACACAAGCACACTTTTCTAAATGCCCGGCAGTTCGGAACAATGCAGGGCTGTTGAAATATAAATATTTTCATTTAACAACTTTGGCATTTAATTCTTATCCCTGCTCAACACTGGCTTTCAGTAATTGAGTTAAACGATCCACCGGATGTGGATTTTCTTCTTTCATAAACACTGCGTTACAGCAGACATGTCTTACCATGCTTTTTCACTTCTGTGCTTTCCTTTTTGTTTAATAAAATTTTAAGCATAAATTTTAATGGCTGCCAAAACAAACACAATAAAAGAAGAGAAAGAAAAAAAGCATAAACATCACATGAATCTTAATTTTTACCACAAATAAAACACCGTCGTCATCAATACCGTTGCCACAAAATCTTCATTAAATATTTAAACAAACAGAGTGACACCACCCCGACACTTTTCTGCCGCTGACATTTGACAACGAAACGCAGTGACTCTTTAAGGTCTTGAATTATATATTTTCTTTTCTAATTTCTATCTCGTGTTTTTTTTGCCTTAAATAAATGGGAAATGAAATAAAATTAATGTCAGCCGGAAAATTAGATCACAAAACGTGTTTATTAAAAATTTCTGAAAGCAAAGTATTTTATGGAAAATAGTTTAATTCGTAAAATTTATTGGAAAACTTAATTTTCAAAATTTCATATATAAATTCATTGAATTCATTAAACTATAGCAAAATAAAATACAAGTCCTGCAAAAAAGAAATCTTATTTTATAAAAAAATTAAGAATAGATAACAAAACTTTTAATTTTTTAGAAAGAGAAACAATAACTGTAGAATGTAAATAAATATTTTAATGGAGAGGAGTCCCTTGAAGTTTCTTTCGAACAGAACAAAAGTTGCATTTCAAAAGTATCCTTTTAAAATTACTTTCAACAAAGTCCTTACACAAACAAAAATTTGTGGAAAGCTCCGGGTAAAAATTAATATTTGAAAACCACTTTCTAAAAATTGCTGTTTAAAAAATTTCCTTTTAGAAAGTATCTTCTAAAAAGCACAATTGAAAAAGTTCTTTTGAAAATATCCTTTAAAAAGTAGCATTTAAAAATAATGTTTTAAATGGTACTTTTATAAGTTACTAATTGAAAAGCGTCCTTTGAAAAGTACCTTTTAAAAAGGATTTATTGGAAAGTACCCTCAAATTTCTTTTTTCAAAGTATCCTTTAAAAAGCACAATTGAAAAAGTACTTCTGAAAATATCCTTTAAAAAGTACCATTTGAAAATAATGTTTTAAATGGTACTTTTATAAGTTACTAATTGAAAAGCGTCCTTTGAAAAGTTCCTTTTAAAAAGTACCATTTGAAAATAATGTTTTAAATGGTACTTTTATAAGTTACTAATTGAAAAGCGTCCTTTGAAAAGTACCTTTTAAAAAGTATTTATTGGAAAGTACCCTCAAATTTCTTTTTTCAAAGTATCCTTTAAAAAGCACAATTGAAAAAGTACTTCTGAAAATATCCTCTAAAAAGTAATTTTTCAAAATTATAGAAAGGCATCTTTTGAAAAGTACTTTTTAAGAAGAAGTTGTTAGAAAGTACCTTCCAAAAAGTATGCATTAAATAGTACATTTTATAAGGTACCTTTGAAAAAGTGCACACTAATACTTTCTTTTCAAATATTTTTTCTCAATACAGTACCTTATAAAAAACACATATTTAGAACTACCTTTTAAAAATAGTCCCGTTTTTAAAGTACTTTTTCGGAACTCCTATGTAAAAAGTTCCATTTATATGGTATCCTTCAAAGACTTCAGTTTCAAACTTCCTTTAAGAAAGTAGCTTTAGAAATAGTATATTTTAAAAAGTACCTTTTAGAAGGTACCTTTTGAAAAGTACCAATTTAAAGTTATCTCTTCAAAAGGTGCCATTTTAAAAAGTACTATTACTTAAACTGCCACAATTCTGCCCATATTAAATTCCCTTATAAACATGAAAGCCAAAATAGTCTTTTTAAAATGTAGAAAATATATCTCACTGGGGTCAGCGATAGTCCAACGAACTTGGCGAAGTTCATAATCTTCATACGCTGTGAGTAACGTTATCAATAATATATTTTTTATAGACTCCTTTTAACGGAAGTCCTTAAACAATCTGTAATCAATTACTTTTCTTAAAATTTAATTTAAAAAAATATTTTATGTTTTCCTACTGTTCATTTGTCACATATTTTTTAGCAAAATTTTTGAAACTAATTTATAAAAAATTGGGATTTAATAGGTGATTATTATATATTATTAAATTATCATTTCACTCTCAAAAAAATGTTAATTTTTTATTTTAAATGTCTCTGCTTTATGAAACTCAAGACGTATTTAACCATTTTGCTTTTATTACCTCTCTGTCCTTTAAAGTATTAAATCAGTATTAAATTGTGTTCTTTTCTTAAAGTGGAAACCGCTTAAAACTCTAAATGTTTACAACTCCATAAACGTTGATTAGTTTATATTACAAACCCTTAAATCAATAAAGTAAAACATTTAAGCCGCAAACGTATTAAAATAAAATATGCATAAAAAGGAAACTTAGTTTCGACTAAATGCATAAGAAAGGAAAGCAAATCCTTTTAAACTTGGCATTTTATGTGCGGCTTTTAAGCATAAGACGACATAAAAATTTTTATAAACATAAACAAGCAAAACGTTTTGACCATCCTTTTGGCAAACTCAAAAAGGATAAAAGGAAAATTGTTTTACAACAAATTCTAGTAAAAGTTTTTGCATGTCTGGAGATGTTGGCGGAGGGCAATAAAAACGGTCCCTAAAACTAAACAAATAAGGCCATGATATATTAACCAACTGCAAGTTTAGTCTTTGACAGGGATACAATAATAAAAACAAACTAGATAATAATGAGGACTCCAGGAATGTCTGGAGTCCTTGGAGAAGCGGGCTCCGGAATATGTGTGCATATGTGTGTGTATGTGTGCGTATGTGTGCGTGTGTACATAAACGATTTGTGTTATTGGTTATTGAATGACCGTAACTAATTGTTATTGAGGCAGCTGGAGCGTATGATTGATATTAATAGACCTTCCGTTCACACACAAATATTGCGTATACGCTTTGCGTAACAATAAAAACTCATAATCATGGGAGTGGTTGAAAATTGATTTTAATTTCAACTCATTTCAGACTAAATGTTTTATTAATGAACGTTTACATTTTGAACACAACAAACAGGCCGGATGTACTTCGAAACAAATTAATTCAGGGAAATTTCATGCAGTGAGTTTGTGTGCTGGTGCCAAATTAGTTTCACATGTGTGATTTCAAACATAATTTTCATAAAACATTTACTTTAAAGCATTATTTATTTTTTATATATAAATAAGGCAGTTAGTTTTTTTATATAAGCTGGGAATTTAGTTGAGCAGACTGTGCATTTGATGTAGAAATAATTTAGTTTTGTTGAATATATACATTTTTTCAATTGAATATTTAAAAAACAATTGATTTATTTTGCCAGCAAATAAACAGGCTGAATCGGCAGTAGATACAACAACTTTTTAGAGCATTATTTGAAACAATATCTCAGATAAACTACATAAAATGATGTTGGTTGTATGAGATCTTTTCACATAATATTTTTCAAAAATATAAATAACATATTTAATTGTTTTGAGAGGTCTATTCAAAAAGTTATTAATTATATATCCCTTTTTATTCATTTGGCCTTCGAAGACGTCCTCGTCACCTAAAACACTTGAGCCAGCGCTGCTTCAAATCCTTTTAGCAGTTCTAATACTGGACATACTTGGCATGTCCTTGAGATGGCGCAGCATTTCTTAATTCTTCCTTTTCTATTTAATTAGCCTTCGAAGACGTCCATGTGACATAAAAAACTTGTGCCAGCGTTGCTTGAAATCCTTTTAACACATCTGATGCTGGACATACTTGGCATGTCCTTGAGATAGCCCAGCAATTCCTTCTCTTATGTTCTTAATCATCCTTTCATGAGTGTTTTTAATCTAGGGTACAGGCAAATTTGAATGATGCATGATTACGGTGTAGCTTTGGCCGCCATGCGATAGGTTTTCTTCGTCATAATTCAACAATTTTGAAACGAACTTCGCTGCCACACACTTCAGGGTCGACATTATCCGAAAAAACTTGCATGACAAGAGCCAATTGAAATAACGACATCCTGACTAACTTTTTCAATAAATATTCAACGAATTTTTATTACCAT
This sequence comes from Linnaemya vulpina, assembly GCA_963675445.1. Classification (NCBI taxonomy): domain Eukaryota; kingdom Metazoa; phylum Arthropoda; class Insecta; order Diptera; family Tachinidae; genus Linnaemya; species Linnaemya vulpina. The sequence goes on along the minus strand of OY776278.1, from coordinate 86,083,726 downwards.
TCGCTTCATATTTTAAACATTTCCACGATTCTTAAACTGCTGGGATGTCCAGGACGATCTCCTTTGAAAAGCTGGTACCGCTTGTAAACATTTCTCGAATTTAGAATTGAGTCGCAGTGTAATACCATGATCATTTCAAAAGCTTTTGAGATTTCAATTCAATAAAATAAAAATTTTTATCCATTCCTTTGATCCATATATATTCGGCAGCAAAAATGGTCCAACTCAAGAAACACTTTTAATTTTTATGATTCCTTCAAACAAAATCAAAGTGATAAACAGCAGAAACTGTGATTTCGTGTTAGTGACGAGTGCACCAACATATAAAAATGCGAGAGAGAACTCTGCTTATTTTTTAAGTAGACTCCAAAAATATCAAAGACTCTTCCTGAATTTTACAATGAGGGTATATAAATAACTAGATTTTTAACAATTTATTTAAAATATGCAGTAAAAAAATCCTGCGAGATCGCCTGTTTAGGGAGAAATCCATACAACCTTCGGCGCTGGACTGAAATTTATAAAAAAAACTACTTCGAAATGTGCATTCTAAGAAGTATTTTTTAGTTTTAACACTAAAAAAGCTACGCCACTGGCTTGAACTTTAAAAAAAAAGTATTTTTGCACTTCATTAAGACAAAAAATAAAATCCAAAAATGATTCGATAGCAAAAATATTTCAGGAATAAGCTAACGACACCACAGAGACTTGATTTGTATTAAAACTAGTTTTAGTGTTGATACACTTCTCGTACACTTTTTCGGAAAACCAAAATTTGTTGCAAGCGAGTACTGATCACGGGAATACAGCAGCTTCAGAGAATAGCGCTGTTCTGTGTTGCTCTGTAAAACGAGTAATTAAATTGATATTAATTTTCTATTCTCCCTGAATCGTAACACTTATTAATTTTTAAAGAATTGAATATTTCCAATAAACCACGTTGTCACTTTAAAGCTTTAAAAACGATTCCCCAAATAAATTGTGTTGAGTGTTCCACATTCAAATTAAAGTTGTCTTTGTTAACGTGTGATTCTAATTTATTTTATTTTATTTAAATTTACTAAATAACAGTTTGTTTTACATATTTACCAAACAAATTCAAATTATAAATTTTTTAATAAAATGCCAGCGGCAAAAATTTATCGTACACAAACACAAAAGTTGTTGTGTTGAGGTGTCAACTTGCCAAAAGTTAGATAATATTGAATTGTTTGCTGCCATTGTTTGTATAAAAAAGACAAAACAAAAAAAAAACAAAAGCTTTTAGATAAAGCAACAACAACACAAACAGCAAAGTAAACTTATAGATACAATCAGAGCGATGATAGCCAGTGTTGTCGTTCTCTTTAGATTGATTCAACCACAAAAAAAATTAATTAGAGAATTTTCTTTCACATATTTTAAATTGAGTTAAGGGAAGACATCATTTTAAGTTAAATAATTTGAAATTTGTTGTCTAGGTTGGACAGCAGAGCCGCCTGTTAGTGCATTTAATAAATTATTTTAACAAAAAATCATTAACAAACACGGTTTGCGAAATGATTTGCTTGTTCAAGGGGAACATCCAGCATCTTTGTAACGAATCCAATGAACGATCTGTGAACTGGCAGACTAGTCTTTCTATCTATCAGCCCCAGCAGTACGTTTAAGGTCCTGGGCTTGATCTCAGCAGACCCTTCCCGGCTGTTTCTCGAGTCACCAAAATCCGTTCGGGTGTGTTTTGTGTTTTTCTTTTCATTGTAAAACGAAATATATATTTGAAATAAAAAGATATATTTTTGCCTGAATTATAACAGATTAATAAGACAAATTTTCATACATAAATTATAAGCCTGTTATAAATCGAATTTATTTTGAAAATTAAGTTATTATTTCCATATTGTGCTGATTTTTATAATAATATTTTAAAAAAGTAATAACTGACTATTTATTATAATTTTGGCACTTAAATAGTCCTGCATCATTAAATATGAGCCAAAGCGTGTATATAAACATTTTTGCAATAAAAGTTACCAACGAATAAATAGGAAAAATTAATACGCTGTAAGTGGTTTCATGCAGAATTTCTTTCATACAACTGCATGCATGTAACAAATTTAATGAAGAGAAAACTTCATGGCGAGACCGATTTTATTATAAATTATACACGCAGAGAAACTAAATTATTTATTAAGTAAGACCGAACGCCAGTGAAATGCAAAAGGCAACAACTCCGCATTTGTTTTCTCGGTGTATTCAATTCCAGTTCTTGGCAAAATAGAACGACGACAATGTAAGAGAAAATGTCCTCAATTAAAAATATTAATTACTTTTAATTACACTCACTTAACGTGGTATTTACATACATGCAGACTCGTGTGTTGTGTGTTTTTTTTTTATTACAACGAACGAGGGTGGCTTAGGGAAATTTAAAGGCTCTGAATATTGAGACAACAAAATCGATTGTTGGAAAACAAAAATGTGCAAATGCTGTGACCACTCAATAGAATTAATTATGGGAAAATTGTTGCAGCATCAAATAGAGTCTACTTAAAGCTGCAAGAAATTACTTCAAATGCAAACTTTAAAAAATAAAAACATAAATTAATATTGATTCGAAATTTTCCATATTAATTTAATAAACTCTCAGCCACCCTCGTCAGCGTATTGCAGTTGACACCTGTATTTGTAAAAGTATATGTTGCTGTTAAGAACTACACACATACTCATGCACTAGTGCTGGATTTTAGTTGTATGTGTTTCACACAACACTTACACGTAACACCTCCATTAATATAATTTATTTATGTTTTATAATAATATTTTTCATAAATTTATTTATTTCCTTTTTTTTGGGAAACATAAACAATTTTTTTCCTGATTTCTATTTATTATGAATATACATTTTTTACTGCTCGTCGACAAGAATTCTTTATGTTGTTGTATTTATTGTGAAAAACATGTTGTAGCTGTACATGTTATTGGAGTGTTAGTGTGGAAACAAGTGCGAGTATTTGTGAACGGAAAAAATAGAAAAAAACGGAATCACACGAAAACGTGTTTTAATTAATATGCATAAATGTTCATGTATATTTAATAAATCAAATACACGTACACACACACACACGCACGCACACACACCTGCACGCGCACACGAGTATTTACCTATTTGTAAATATGTATGTGCGAAAATGTATGCAGGCATGTGTACAAAATGTTAATAGAGTAGATTAGTTTCTGTTTTCATTAGCAAATGAGAGAAAAGGAAAACACACACACACATATACGTATACACACACTCTCTCACATAAAAACATACACACACATATATCCGAATGAATTTGTATACATATGAATGTGTTTGTGTCAATATTAAATTACTTTTTGAAAAACAAAAAGTCTCCAACAAATTTTTGCTGTGTAATACCGTGTAATTTTTCGTAAAACGCAAATACCGTTTTGAACAATTTTTGTTTGCCCATTTAAATGTACTCGTAGTCGACTAACACGACTAAACACTTTTAGTAATAAAAACGTGTACATATTTGCCGATAGCCTTGGCTTTTGTACTATTTTATTTATTTTGCTATTTTGTTAGCATAAATTATTAATATAATTTATGCTAAATAAAAATATTATAAAATTAAGTGTGTCACATTTTTATGACTTTGTTTTTATTGTTGTTTTCGCTTGTGTCCCTTCAATATCTTTTAATATGTTATTATTTCTATGCTCAGTCTTGCAGAATGAAATTGAAACTTAAATTTATGAGTACAATTCTATATAAAATTTAACGGGCAGACATTAAAAGAAAGTAATAAACAGAAACACTTAATTGAAGAGAAGAGGGGGAGGATAATAGGGTGCTGGGTGCTTTCAAGTCAATTGCTGTTGTGTCTATTTTCGTGGTGTCAAGGCCAACTGTATTTGCCACTATTTCTGATTAATATTCCATTGCATTTAATATATTCTTCTCGCAGGATTTCAAAACTGTTCTAAAATTGTTGTAATCCCTAAAGAATCTTAAAATATTTTATTTAAAAAACAATTTAAGAATAAACCTTAACAACCTCCTCCTCATATTATCACCTCTTCCTTTACTATCAACAACTTTTATGACCTGAAGGTCCTTATAGGTTGGTACTTTTGCTCTAAACTAAAGTCCTGCTGAAATAACATATTTGGCTAAACTTAACGAGCTGTCGCTCAAAAGAAAAAAAGTTTGTAAAATTCATGTCATTGTTTTAGAAATCTGCTTCACGTATCCATAAAGCTCCTGCATTAAATCCATATGCAAATTTGTGTCTTAAATTGCTTGTCTTGCATTAAATTTATTTGGAAATTTAAACTTTAATTGGTGTAGTCCAGACGGTCAGTTCGTTGGTCGGTTGGTCGGTTCATAATGCGATTATTTTACATTTTATAAATTGATACATCAGCCTGCCATACACGCAATACAACTAAATTTACTCTCGGCATACACTTCAGTTACTTCATGTAAGTCAACTGCCTGACACACACATGCACACAAACACACATATACACACTCATACAGACACATATACACATGCATGCAAACATGGTTGGTTGGTTGTTCAACTATTTAAAATGCTTGGGAAAATAATTTTTATTTTATTATTTAAATATTTCTTTTGTGGATTTCCATTCTTCATATACACAAACACACACACACACACACACACTATTGCAAGGAAAATCATGAAATAAAACAATTAAATATAATTTTATTGTTAAAGAGGAAACAAATTGTTGCCAAAGGAGGCGAAGGAGCAGAAAAAAATTTGCATATGAATATATTTTTTTGACACTTTTACTTATTTGCTACCTGAAACGTGTCATAATTTGCATACTAACGAAACAAAATAACAACAACAACAAGAACACCAATAACAACAACAACAACAACTATTACAACTATGACAGCGTACAACTGTAACAAGATTTAAAATATACATAATGTGACATAATAATATTATAGTGGTCGGTCGAACAGTGGGCCTGGTAAGCAAAACTTTTGGAACAATAAAAACCTGCATTGTATTTTATAAAATATAATATTTCACTTTGCTGCAGTTCATAGAAAAATAATTGACTCTATGGTTTTGTAGATCTATAATCATACAGGAATTTAAAAATATTTATCTGGCCAAAATATTGGCTCATATTAAAGTATTATATATTTGTATAGAATTTGAAAAAATCGTAAATGCTTTTCAAAATATTAAATAAAAAAAATATACATATATGTGCGAGACTTTAGAAAAGTTGCGACTTTCGTACTGCAATGAAACATGCACAAGCATGTCTCTACTGTTTAGAGGAAACAAAGACTTTTCGATTTCTAACGCTCGTACAAACTAATAATTTATAAGCGAAGAATATTTTTAGCCTGGCAACTCTTGTTTTATTCATATAAAATTTTTGACAAATATTTTTCTCAGTATTACAAGTTTATTCGAATAAATTTTCTCCCATTTAGCTTATGCGATTAAATTTCATTCAAATAGTTTGTCTTCAATTACTTTCTGTTAATAAAAATTTCATTCGAATAGTTTTTTTGCAAAAAAAAAAAAAAAAAATTTATTCGATTAAGTTTTAATCGATTTTTATAATCTAATAACTGAAATATTTTCTCGACCAGAAAACTCAATTGAATCAGTTGTTTTTGGATAATATTGTTACAGTAAGAGTTGTTTTTATATGCAGGCATATTCGAATAATTATTATTCGATAAATATTTAACCAAGAATTTTTGTGAAATATCTGCTGGAATAGTATATCTCGATCTGCACAGTATTTATTTAAGAGTGCAGATGCGCACTAAACATTTTTCATAATAATACATACATTCGATTAATATTATATTTAATAAAATAATATTCGAATATATTTTTTTCTCGGTAAACATAATCAATAATTTTATAAGATATTTTATTGAAATACATTTTTCAAAAATTATATAACTGTTTGCAGTTTAATTATTTTATTTGAAAACTTTGTGATAGAAATTAATTATTCGTTTACAATTTAAACGATTCAGTTAATCGAATAATATTTTGAAAATTTTTTTTAATAACTGTAAAGTGGCTTTAATCGTTTTTGCTTACAGCTAAATTTATACATAAAATTTATTCGTCTGAAATAGTTCCCAAGATTCGGTTGAGATAATGTTCAATAACATACTTTGATTCGAATATATATAGTGACCGATTTAATTTCATTAAAATATGCGACTTAATTTTATTCAATTTATTTTAGTTTAGTAATTTTATTCGAATGTATGTCGATAAAAATAGTTTAATCGATTAATAATGATTTGAAATTTGTATTCAATTGAAAACATTTTCGTTAATTAATGTCTTTTGCACATATTTTTATAACTGTAACTTTTATACTTGATTTAATTCGGAATGTTTTCTATTAAAAGTGTGTTAAACTGACCGGAACGTGCTTTTGTAATACCATAACTTTTGTTTTTGTACGTTGTGATCCTCGCAGGAATGCAAAAAAAAACAATAGAATGTCATTCGCTTGCTTTAATAAACTTCATTCAATGCTTCTTTGAATATATCAATTGCTCCACTGTGCTTAAGTTTCCTTGCCAAGAAAAGGAAAAATAAATAATTTCCCTTTACCTTTTTTGTAGAGAATAAAATAAATATCCTTCCTGGTCGCATTTACATAAAATTTTTATAAAATAAAACACACACACATACAGTGTATGTATGTGTCTATTTGTATGTGGAACTACGTTAACATGTGTATGTGTGTGTATGTGAGTGTTAATAAGTTTATATGTTATTTTCTTTGTACACACACACAAGCAACACAATCGTTTATGGTTTACATATTGACCCTAATGACATGTTATGTCTCTCTATATTTAAATGAAAATTTCACTCGATTCATTTTTGTTATTCACTTCTTTCGTTTGTTTCATTCTCTTTCTTTTTATCTGTTTTTGGTTGTCGTTAACAGTTGGCCTGTGTCTGTCCGTTCTAATATGCAAGTATTAACCTCAGTTTAAAAGCTTTTGTGTGATGTGTGTGTGTTTGTTTGAGTACGTGTGTCTGTGTGTGTGCGAAGGAATGTTTGTTATTTGAAGATTTATAGCATTTGTGAGTCAGATTTCAAAAATGTAATTTGTAATGCTGTCCGAGATCTCTCTGCAATTGCTTTATATGTACGTACGAAAGTATGTGTGCTTGTGTCAGTGCAAGTGAATGTTTGTTTGTTGGTTGCGTGTAAATGTGTCTGTTTGACTGTGTGTGAATGTTTACTCTATTGGCTTTTGCTTTCTAACATGTGTCATTCTTTTAAGAGTATATAATACCCCTCATGCATACTCATACATTCACAAAAAGAAAACTGCACCGCACAACAAAAATTTATATTAATGCTAAAATGTATTGCACAGTGGGACTTGTGTGAAATATAATTTGAGTGTAAAGATTTTTTTTAAACTAAATTTTGCTCTTGTAACCCTGATGCTTATAAAAATTAATTAATAATACCAATAAAATCTTTTAAGATCTTTAATCGGTTAATCGACTAATTGCTACCAAATGATATATTCGATTAATTTTAAATCTGCTTTTTTCAATTAACAATTAAATCTCGAATTTCAACAAAAGAAATTTTATTCATTTATATTAAAATAATGCTGCCTGACAGGACAACGCTTCAGTTCCGAAAAATCTTCCTCAGAATATAAAAATTTTTCAATTTTCTGAAATGAAAACTTTATCGATATCGTTTATTCTCATGCAGTTAAAAAAAACAGTATATCTACTGATACTGTTATTAGGAGTATATTAAAGTTTTCTATTTATTTGTTGTTTTCTTTTCCTTTTTAAGTTTAATTCACATCATGTGCATGATTACTGATGATGGAAGTATCGCAACTTTCGGAAATAGCGTTATTCTGTGCTGCTGTTTAAGTTTATGAATTAAGAATTAAGTTTATGTTGGCGTTCTCTTATTCAGTGGAATATGTATCAGGCTGGTAAACTTCCATTTTCGCTACTCACTTGTATATGTGCTTCGCCCTACTTCTTACTGCCTTAAGTGAGTGGGATAATAGTTTTTATAAAATTTAGTTTTCAGTTGAATATTTTCATAATTGCAAAATTATTAGAAGAGTGTCAAGTGTCATAAATATTTTTGCATTTTTTCCAGGGCGATATTAAGATGTTTTTCTCAATTTAAAACGATCCAATTAAAATTTCGAATTTAAAATTTCTTGTCCTTTGGGGTCAGCTACTGCGGACATTTACAATTAACAGTTAGTGTGTGTGTGTTTTTTTTTATTTCGTGCTGTAATTTTTTATTAAATTTTTGGCAATAAATCACAAAAAATGTTTCAAAATCTTTCACTCATCATGCACAATGTCATCGTATATTACCTTTAGTCGCACACACTCACACACAAAAATAAACTGCTCACACGAGCGCATCTCATACTCCATCTTAGCAATCTCATATATTCATATGCATGGCCATAAATGTGTATGTGTGTGTTCTCATGGTCGTAGTATTTTCTACAGAGATAAAAAGAAATCATTAGAAAAACACATGTTTTCTAGGTCTTAAAAGCAATTGTATTATTAGACTACATTATTCATTTACCCCTGACCGTTGTCATCATTTTAATACTAACACACACACACACACACACTTATACATTTTTACATAATAAATATCATTACAAATGTGCACGTACATATTTGTTTAGTGAGTATTTTGCTTTCACAACTCTCATGTATGAATGAGCATTTAGTATGCGAACTTTAAGCCAAAGAAAAATAACAGACAGACGGAAGGACGAACGGACGTACAGACAGTCGAACAGACGCTGCAATTATACAGATTTAAAAAAAAACTAACTAGAATTCTTTATTCATTTAATATTATAAATACATAATGCACAAATGCAAAAATGTGTGTGTGTCTGCGTGTGTGCATCCTTTTGTTGTTAACTGTAGGAGTGTTTTGTATGAGACATGTTATATAACATATTTCCGTTTCCTTTAACATTTATTAGTTTCTCTACAAGGCAAAACTTTTCTCTCGTTTTAATACCAGCTGAATGTGTGAATATGGAAAATGTCGTCAGCATTTAGAGGATTTTCCATATCAAGGAGATTCATCAGGAATTTATATTTGACAAAGAAATGAAGGCTAAAGTTTTGTAAAGAGATTTTAAAGTTATTTAAAGCATTTGAGAGCATTTAAATTAGGCTTCAAGAAGTTTTTCAATCTCAATATGTGTTGTTCACAGAGCAAAAAAGGACGATTCTATTCGATTAATTTTTATTGAATTACTTTTATTCGTACATTTTTGGTTTGAATAGATTTTGTGAATTACAGAATATATTTTCCGCTAAAAATTTACTGGATTGTAAACTCATTTTGATTTATTGTATATCTGGCAAAAGTCCAATTATATATTCATTACTTGTAAACTTCCATCATCTTGACTTGTTTCAGTCCTTCGAAGCGGCGTGTATGAAGGCCAACATTGTTTTACATGATGATTGCATTTTATCTTTTTGCTTGTATTTTTCTCTTGTGGTTTTACTTTTTAATTTCATATCAAATGTCAAAAAGAACATGTTGAAATTATTTATATTTTATTGCTCCATTTTTCTTCATTCCATGAAACTATACAACTGACCCTAATAGTACAATGAGAATCTCGTTTTATATATGAATGAAATAATTAAAAATTCTTTACCTTTTTTGTTGAACACATAAAAGCGTTCAGCTTTGCAGACTGACAAATTGAATAACTGACACTTGAGAAGGACGAATTTTTTTAAATTTTCAAAGTATGTAAAATAATTTTATAAACATATTTTTCTATTAAAATATTTTATTTTTAACACTTAAACTGGACCCTTTTTTGTTGAAAATGTATGTGCTAAGAATAGCATTAACTGCGTTAAAGGCTTTTGCACTTTTTCTCTATTTAAACTTAATTGTGTCATGGTGTTCATTCGGAGGACACAAAAACTGTTCACCGGAAGCATAAATATTTGTGTCTTTTTTTATTGTTTCAATATTCTAATTTTAATGTTAATATTTCTTGCTTCGTACGTCACACATGCACGAGGGAAAAACTCAAAGCATTTCTTCTTTCAGTGAATACGAAATAAAGTTGTGGAGAGTGCAACTTAACGGGAAATTTAAAAGCAGCTAATAAACAATGGGAAGTTAAGGTTAAAGTGAAATAACTTCTTAATACACAATTAAGCCTGAACTTTTGGATCAATAAGACCTTAGCAAAACACTGATGTATTGAACCATACTAGGTGCTTCTACTTTTTCATTTTTATAAATTTTTTCTCTTTATATTTTATTCGTGTTCATAATATTCAATTAACGCATGATTTTTCGATTTATAAGCTTCTAGAAAACAATGCATGTATTGAACGTTACTCTGCTAGATTTGTCCTATTTTTGCTTCTTGTGCAAGTAGATTCTTTACTGTTTTCCAGATACTGTCAGCTTTTAAAAAACTTTGCTTGTTTCAAAATAGTTTTTCTTAGGTTTAACAAAAATTTCGTCCTTTTTCTTATAAATTTTTTTCTGCCAAACTTTCGTCGGATTTGCGGAATATTTCCTCTGCGGAATAGTTAAATATAGTATTTAGCATCTCATTTCCTGGCATTGAGAATATGCCCAGTAAAAATAGCTTTAGCAGTTAAAATACATACGCTGTATAGGGAGGATACTATAAGCATTTGAGGTTTTATTTTATTTATTTTAATCACCAGGTCAGGATGTCATCATGCCAAAGATGGTAAAGCGCTCTTGTTGAAATAATTATTTAAAGAGATTTAAAAAACGACAACTCCCAAAAATTTGTACAATTTGAAAAATATAGAATTGGAATTTTTTTCATTCTGATGGTTGTAGAAGGAAAGAAGGCATGAAGTCCGCAAATGAGCTCTGACCTATCAGTCTCTTATCTTTCCTTATTAAGGCGTTGAAAATCCTTTCATATCAGGCAAAATCAGAAAGGCTCATCAGGACTTTCGAGTAGCTCTTAAGAAAGGGAACTACAAGAAGTGCCAAGGAGATCCATTGAGTACAACAATAAACTTTGACCTACTTCTCAAATAAAAGTTATCTTTAGAAATATATTCAAATTGTGTTGGTTACACTCCCAAAATTCTTATCTAACGATGTCAAATAAAATGGTCTTTCAAAAGTGTAAAGTTGGAATCCCGATTACATAGTCCTGACTGTTGTAAGATAATTATTAATTATTACTATTAATTATAATTGTTAATTAGCAATAAGATAGTGCCAGACCTGGGAAATTTTAATGCCCCCTCAAATGAAATTCAGATGTGAACTTTCAAAACGCCGATACACGTGTCTTTATGTTTTGTCTCCTCTGTCAAAATTTATAGGTCTGACCTTGTAATTTTTGAAAAAAAATTTCATATTGTTATACAGTGTAATATATACCGGTTATTTTTGCGGAAACTTTAGTCCAGAGCCAAGGTGTTGTTAGTTGTGTGGATTGTATAAATTATTGGGAAGCTTTTTATTATTTTGTGATATATTTTTTTAATAAAAATACGAGCTGAATAGCTTTTCAAATATCATATTTGATGATGAACTGAAGAGTTGGCAGTAGCGAAAATAATATGCAGATACAAATAAATATCTTTAGAATATAATTAAATGCTACGGAATAAATTCTGGTCTTTCCTTCTTACTCACAAAAAGAGTTAAATAAAAAAGTATAGCCATCAATGGAACGATTAGGGTAGCGATTTAATTGAGTAGGTAGAGAAAAGAATGTGATAAATAAAGGTTTTCTCAAATGCGAATACTTTACAAATTATTTATAAAATATTTTTAAAACTAAAAGCGGACTAAACGACAGTGTTCGGTGTCCTTCGAAATTTCCATTTCAATTGTATTGAAATTTCATGCCATAGCGATTAAAAATTTATGTGATTGAATAGATTTTCAATACCTCGTATAACTTCAAATAGGACAGCCCTACGTATACGTTATATTAATAAATAAATATCAAATCCCATATTAAGTATACGCTGGCGAGCACTAAACTGATGCCTGTTTGTTTGCCTGAAGAATATAAAAATTGATTACAAGGCCTTTGATAAGCAATAAAGTGGACTCGAAGAACGCTTTTGAGTAAATTTTTTATAAAAATTATACTAATTATTTACTAAAAATAAGACAGATAAAATAATTAATATTAAACAAATAATTTAAGAGTTTTTCTGAAACTGCTGATAGCAATAGGTGACTGACTGTTTTGTCCAGTTTAATTTAATAAGTTTTCTATAGAATTCTTCTATAAAAATTATTTTATTGCTGATGGATTCCCATGATGTAAAAATATAATTATTAAAACTACAAACAAAAATAATATTTACATTATTTTGTAAGAAGGCATTGATGGCTGTCTCTTTGGCCCAAAAGTCTCGAAACGATGGATGATGTGCTGGTCTGTCGATGTAATCCATTATTCCACAGAATTTTCATAAAAACAATTGTATATTTTATTTAAAGTATTTCTTAATATTATTCAAATAATTATTTCGTTTAAAGTTTATTATTAATTTAAACGCTTTTTGTTTATTTTTCTATTTCACTTTCTTTAATGCAAAATTCTTTTTTTTTTATTATTAATAATTATTCACTTTCCCTGGCAAACGAAATCGAAAATGTCGGATAACAGAAACGTCCTCTATTGTCGTTGCGCTGTCAATTGAACAAATAAAGCGACGAAGAAATGCAACGTTGAAATGAATGTTGAAGACAACAACGTAGGCAATTTGTTGTTGCTAACGTTTGACGGTTGACGTTTAAAATTAAAACTGTTGCAATGCAGCCTAAAGGTAGACTAAAACAATAATTGAATAAAAAAAATAATTCAAAGTGCTCTTTGTGGCGTGTTGCGTTTGTGTGTATTGTGCAAATCAATCCGTGTGTATAACAATATTTTTTGAATAATTAAAAAAAAGAAAAAGAAAAGGAATGTGTGAGTGTGTGTTTCCTTTGTTATCGTTGTCTTAGTAGTCGCTGTCAATTCCATCGTTGTAGCTTCCGAGCTTTTCTTTATTTAGAGTTTGTCGTATTAATAAAAGACCAACAAATAATCCGAGTACATAAAGATGGCTGACAATGTGGCGGAAATAGCAAAGGATGCCAACAAAGCATAAGCAAATGCCATTTGAACACATACAAACGTTTATGGCCCCTCATGTACACGCACACACACGCACACATTCCAATATTAGCACAAATTCTTTGCATGAAAAAAAGCTGCACTGAAGTGCAGATTGAAAGTGTCATTGACGTGGTATTTGAATTTTTGTTATTGGCAAAAGAAAAACCGTATAGAAATTTTGTCGAAGTTATCGCCTGGTTAAAGCTCTTGTGCCTTTTACTACTGCTGCTGGTTTCTCCATTGGCTTAAACGGCATTTGTGTAAAGTTATGGATTCCAAAGTGGGCTTTAACTTGAAGCATACGTTCGATAGCAAAAAAGAAAACTGTTTTGCTAAAAAATAAATAAAAAAATTAAAAAGCGATTAAGTCATACTTTTTGCTTCAATTGCATTCATGTCTACAATGGCACAGTGGTTTGATATGCAGTCAGTGCATTTAAAAAAATGTTGGATATGAAAACTATAATTGAGACGGCCACTTTTCGAACTGTTAATTTTTTAATATTAAGTTTTCCCAATGGCACAATGTGAGATATATTTCCTATAAAAGTTGTAAGAGATGTTGTCAATTCAAAGTCAATATTTTGAAAACCGTTTATTTAAAAAACTCCTTTGATATTTATTTTTATACTAAAAGTATTTTCAAATTATTCCTTTAGTAAAAATGTACTTTTAGTACAGTTTTTTATAAAATATGTCTTAATTACCAGGAAATTTGTAAAGGTTAATATAATATTTTTTCAAAGCGCGAGAAATTAAAAAATATATAATTGTTTTCTCAAAAGGACTTTTGAGAAAATAAAAGCGCTTATATTGAGCATAATCTCTTAACAGCTCCTTTTAAATAATTTATGTTAAACAGTACTTTTTCTTTGAGTGGTACTTTTTCAAAACACAGCTTTTTGGTATTTCATATATTAAAGGATACTAATTTTATGTTGGGGAGGTAATATTTTAAATGGTAAAAAAACCAATTTTAAAATATATTTATTGAAAAGTACTTTTTAAAAGGCAAAATAAATAGTTTAGAAAGGTAATTTTTTAAAAGGCACTTCTTAAAAGATACTTTTTTAATATGTACCTACAGAAAACGTAATTTCATAATAAGTACTATTTTAGAATCCCTTTTTGAATCTTTAAAATACTATTAAAATTAATAGTTTCAAAGGGTAATTTTTTAAAAGGCCCTTCTGAAAACATACCTTTTTAAATGTACTTATAGAAAATGTCCTTTTTTTGAAGGGTACTTCTTTTTAAAAGGCATTGTTTTTAAAGGCATTTTTCAAACAGTAATTTTTAAAATGTACCAACTGAAAAAGTACTTGTTTAAAAGGTACTTTTTTGAAATGTACTTTTTCAAATAACACTCTTTGAAGGTACTTTCTTTAAAGATACACTCTGAAGGATTACTTTTTGAATCGTGCTTTCAAAATGGTCGTCTTTATTGAAAACAGTATTTTATTCTAAAAGATATACGAATTATTCAGGAAATAGTTTCGTATAAAAGGCTTCTCTATTAGAAACTTTTTAGAGGTACTTTTATAAAATTTGCTTGTTTGAAGGAAGTTTTTTAGGTAAATATTTGACGAGACCAATTTAATTATTTGAATTTGTTTTCAGTTGGCCGTCGCTGTTTCCTGTTTCCGCATCTAAACGGGTTAAATAAATTAAAACAAACTGCATTCTTCTTTTTGTTTTGAGCAACTAAAAATGAATTAAAGAAACAACCAACTCGAATAGGAAGAAATGAAAGAAAAAACGCATGTTTGAGCGGATGTTTCTTAACTGACGTACGTGTGTAGGAATTCTAAATCACAATGTGGCAGCGTTTATGAATTTCAAAGCGAAATAGAAAATATTGATTTCTAAACAAACAATTGGACTCACAGTATGAATTATTTTTTCTATGACAGCGCTACACAGTTTTTCCCAACTAAAAATAAAAAAAACCTGATAAAAGTTAATACTAAATAGACGTCAACGCAAATTCAATTGAATTGCATTTCCGTTTGTGCCACATACCACCACTACCCCTGTCAAAGTGCAAACGAGCATGTGTGTGTGTTCTGCTTTCCGTTGTCTTTTGTTTACAGGCATTTCAGTAGCGTTGTTGCACAATCATTAACCACACCAACACACATGCACCGTTGCTGTACATGTTATTATACTCAAATATTTATGGTTTCTTGGAATGAAATGAAAATATTTATAACATTTCATGGCTCAAACTGCATGGCGGCGACAACTTTTCGTAAAAATATAAGCTAACGAAAGTTTTCTCTTTTCTTGGGTCTGTTGCAGTTGTAGGAATCGTTAAAGCTTTTTGATTTCTTCCAGTGTCATTGTTTAGTTGTCATAAAGTTTAACGTAAATATTTCATTAAAACAACCATTTCCCATAATCATGGACGACAAGTTTTAAAAAGAATATATTTATGTGAACGGGAATGGGAATGACTGCGGTGGCATGATAAAAAAAAGGATTGCGGATTTAGGAAAAATGGCACCAACTACAGAACTTTCATATAAATTATGTAAGTGTTTAAAATTGTTTAGGTCTTCCTCAGCAACAGTTTGTCCATTAAATGTTTACATTGTGGTCATGTACATATTTGTTTACTTAATATTTACCTCAAATGATTCTAATTTACATCTATCGAATTGATATCAAAAGTTTGTACCAAATTTTTAGTACTCAGAGTTGTTCCTACTTTAAGTTACGATATTGAAAATGTTAGTGTTAAAATATGCAGTTTCAAATAGTACTCTTTCATGTCTTTGTTATGTTCTAAATAAGTTAGCCAATAATTTAGTACTAAAGCCATATATTTTTAAGTACTGTTTTAGTACTATTGGTATACATTTGGAAATTTAGCGAATAATTACGCAAATTTTTTGATATACAAAATTTTTCACAAAAAAGCTTGTACTAAAAATTTTAGTACGAAAATGTTTGTACTAAAAAATCATAATTTACTATTTGAATATATGGAAATGTGTAAAGAACTTCAAAATAGAAAGGCACTAGAGGGTTCAAAAATATATTTGTAATATAAAAAAAAAAAAATGAGAGGGTTTTCATTTATTGAAATCAAAAGAAAAATCTCTTATAATTCAAAGATGTGAAAATTTTCCGTAAAGAATTGAAGAATTAATCCTGATTGATAATGTTTTGCAAATAAATAGTTCCTAATTAATAATATCTCTTGATTTCTTGATCTTATAAAATTATTTTAATAATAATTTCTCAAGGGTGTGATGAAGTATTGAAAAACAAATTTTGAATTGAATAACATTTTTCATAAAAAGGACCTCAACTAAAAGAATTTTGTTTAAAATTAAATAAATATTTTTGCTGGTCCCATTCACCTCTCGAAGCAAAGCAAGAAAGTACAACAATAAAAAAAGGAAGAGTCTTTCGCTCCTTCTGCTGCTTCTACACGATTTGTTTTTGGTTTGTTTTAAGGCTGCTTGAACTCTTTTCCAAAGGCAATATTTTGTGCCACATAATCGTGAAAATATCTGAAAACAAGTTAGACAAGAGTGTTTTTGTGTCCACCGGTTTGTTGTTGTTGTAACTATTTTCTAAATTATTGCTAACAGGCTTTTTAGCAAAAGTGTCAACAGATTTTCAAAATTTTTTATATGGACTTGCTGACTTGCTATTGCTATTGTTGTTGTTATTGTTCTTGTCGTTGTTATATCTTTTTTCGAACAGTCTGCTGGTGTCTAGAATTTCCTTGCTACTTGATTTCGTTGCAAGTTTTGTGGTGGTTTCCTCTCATGTTCGTGTTGCCGTTCTTGTCATTTATAACTTTTAAAAGTATTTTCCTCGAGTAGTTGTATTAAATAAACTTTATTAGGTCGCTTTATGGTAGCAAATATTTTTCATTATTTTCTATTTTATTTTCTTGTCTGTGGGAACCTCTTTTGCTGTGCCCAACAGCTCTTTCAAACTGTTGGCAGTATTCAATTCTTATTGTACTTTTATTCACATCAGAGATGGGCTTTGGAATATTTGAATTTGTGCAGCTCTTTTGAAAAATCTAAAAACAATTTTTCTTGCCCTTTTTTCTACTTGTGCTGCCGATTATTTGCAGTCCTGTTGTTATCACTGATTTTGATATGCTTCAATATGGCTTGTGTTTCTGTAATTCTTTCTACTATTTTATGATTTTTCTTTTTGTCGTTGTTGCCTAGTGTTTTAGGGACAAACATGTTGAAATAGATATGAATTTATGCTGCCTGTTGTTTGTTAGATTTTAGTGAAGAGAAAGCAAAATAAAACCAGGCCAAAAAAAACTCAATTATCGTTAATGTTTTAGTTAAATTAAAAATTATAAAAAATTTAATCCTCAAAATAATTTTTTATAGAATTTTTAGCAAATGAAGCGTAAATACGTTTTCATGCAAGTTTATCTCTGTTGTTTTGCTGGATGGCTTTATAAAATTTATTTAATGCAACACTTGATTGATGCTAAAATAAAATAATTAAATTTTACATTTTAAAAATTTAAAGCTTTTTACAGCTTTAATAACACTATTCGAGATAATGGGCTTAGTAGGGATTATAACTTAAAAGTGATTTACTAAACGTTTCTTTTGTTAGTAAAATTTTCAAGCAAAATAATATTTTTTAGTTCTTTTTTCAAATACTTTTATAGTCGCAATTCAAGGTATTTAGTAAATATCAAATAATTACTTAAAATTTTTTTTGACAATTTGTGTACTTTTTAAAATAGTAAAAGGTTTTAAAACTAAATATTTAGTACTAAAAATTATTTGTACTAAAACTTTTAGTACATTTTTTATAAATGTAAAGTTTTTAGTTTATATGCGTGCACTAAGCATTTTAGCATGCAGTTTATGTACTAAAATTTTTAGAACAAGTTTTTTCATATAAAATTTCTAATTTATATGTATGCACTAAACTTTTCAGCATACAGTTTATGTACTTAAATCTTTAGAACACGTTTTTTGTACTAAATCTTTAAAAAAATATATATTTGTAAATATAAAATTTAGCTCTTTTGTACCAAAGATTTTTTGTAAAATGTAGCTGTTTCCTTGAGTTGTATCAGCCCAAAGACAGTATAATTTTGGTACTAAAATGTTGGCTTAAACAAGTTTAGCAATAGAAGTTTTAACGCATGCATTTCTGTAATAAAACTTAAATAGTGAGTCATTTTCATAGCGACTAATGCGTGCCAGTCAGTCTACTCAATAAATTTTATTAATTTCATATTCCTTTTGGCCACTTTAATAATTCGAAATCCAGTAGATGGCTCCTGGCCCTATTCAATTTCGATTATTGTCTTTAACAATAATCAAAATTATTTTGTCTCTTAAAGTCTTTAACAGCATTCGTTTCGATCAATAATTTTAACCCTAAACACGTGCCGCTCACAAAAAGCACGTAGAAGGCATCATCGTCATCATGACTGTTATTTAAAAAAAAAAAATAGCAAAAAGAAAGAACCCCTTTCCTAAAATTATACTATAAAAGGAGTGCAGGTAGACCTCAATTTATAGGTAAAATTTAATATTTTCTTTGCCACTGCAAAAGAAACCAACAGATAACCAAAATGACCAGGCCAAAAGTTTTAAAGGCAGACTTTAACAAAATTATAAATATTTTACGGCTGCTTTGTCATTTGTTGGCCATTGTTATCCTTTGGACTACAGCAAGCAGGGATACAGTCTGTCTTTGTAAATGAAAGTTAAAAAAGGGTCAATTTACCAGCATTATTATAAGCTTTTGATATTTACTTGGCCATGTGTGCGTTGGTTGTGTGTATGTTTAAAATGTGTACAGAAGTAAGTGACCGTATATTCGTGCACAAACACAAACACAATCACACTCACACTCACATACATGGGCCAGCAAATTGGACTACCTGCTTGCATATTCTTATACCCAAACACAGGCTTCGTGTGCTGTAACTAAACCAGTTAAGTATAACTCATGAATACCGTTACTTTCCTACTGACCTGTTTCCCCCGTCCGCTCTGCTCTCCTCACACTTTCAATATTATTTCATGCCACGTGTGTGTGTGTGTGTGTATGAGTCGATTATTATATTTCGTTTTATGGCTGTCGTGCTGCATGTAACGAGAGGGTGCAGTTTCGGTTGTTCCTTCTTGGCTGTGAATGTGTGTGTGTGTGTGACTATTTATACTCTCCTTGCATGTAATTGACCTTCATTCATAATAGAGTATCTTGTTGTTAGCTTTATTTGTGAGTTTTTGTTGTTATTGTTTTCAGTTGTTGTACTGCATATTTTTTTTTCATTATTTATAGATGAACACAATATTGAGGGTGCAGTTTTTAAAACAATTTGAAAATTATTTATATTAAATACTCCTGTGTTTCTATAATAAACTTAGATCATCGAATATTTCATGTTTTATCTGTGGATTATTTAATTTTTATAAACTTTTAAATTGCATTCAAGGGAGTTTATGAATAATAAATATCCAATTTTAGTACAAACTGCTGCAAATGCTTGAAACGAAATCTTAGAATTAATGAAAAGAATAACAGCAATTAAATGATAACATTTTCTTGCTGTTGCACATTCCAGTTGCATTTCAACTATAAAAAATATTGAAAATATTTTATTTTCAAAGTTGTGTGCTAAAAATTAATAGAAAAACATTTTACGTTAGAAAATAACAAACTCAAAATTTTAGTATTTGGTATTTTAAGTGTAAATATTCGTTTTTAATGCAGTTCATTTTATGTTGCTAAAATTCCATTTAACATTTGTTGCCTCTATTATAAAATTTTAGACCGATTTTTGAAATATACATACAAACATTTCTAGCATTAAATTTTATAAAATATTTTAAGCAAAAATGGTTAAAATTTTTTATAAACTTGTAACGTTTTCTTTTCTGAAAAATATGCAACATATTTTTATTTCTCTTCTAAAAAATGGAGTCTTAAAAGCGAAATTACTTTTCGTAAGAGATGTTGAATTAATTTTAAATAAATCGTTTATTTTCAAATGACAGAATGTTGCAATTTTTTATTAAACAGTGTAAAAAATGGAGCATTTTTTTCTAGAAAAGAAATCAATATGATTTTAATCACACTCGCAGGTTACTTTTTTTGTTGCGGCATTTTTAAGGTTTCTGTAGCTTTTTTGCGAAATTAAAAAAAAAAATTACAAATTCAAATTGTCTTAAGGTTATCAATTTTATAAAATAATGTAGCAAAAATATCTATCGGGAGTAGTTTTCGGCGGAAACACCCATATTTTGATACAACAAATCTATTTGGAACTAACAACTATATTTATTAAAAATGTTGATATTAAAAAAATTTTTTTTTGAGAATTTTTAATATATTTCTAAATTTAGTACAAAAAATTTTAGAACATACATATATATTAGTACTAAATATTTTAGTGCAAAATCGAAAGGTATGTTAGATAGAAAATAGAATATCAGCCAAATTAGGAAAAATTAGTACAGACTATTTTGTATTATAAGTTTTTAGTACAGTAATCACAATTCCCAATTTTTTATATACTATCCCCCTAATTCACAAACGGTTATTACAGTTAATGAATGCTTTAAGGGATCTTTAACCTCACAAAATCCATAATTTAAAGCAACTTTAATTTTAGTAATTGTTTATGAATAGCAGGTAGTTGAAGTAATAAAATGAGTTAAAAATTAACCGACAAAAATTACAGTTATGATGAGTAAAAGTGCGTAGACCAGTTTATCCCATTTAGTTCCCATTTTTCTAAGTCCGTATAAAAAGTACAATTTTACAGAACTTAAAAATGAGGTCATTCCGAAAACATGTCCTGATTCTCGTTTTCTGAGGAACCTTCATTTTGGTTTGGAACACAAAATGAAGAAAAACAAAGTTTTTTTTTCCTCTATAAAATCTTAAGGCAGTTCTTGTGGATTTAAAATGCAGGACCAATTTGTAATTCGAAGCAACTGAATCAAACTGAGTGAATTCATGTTGAAGAAGGCGCATTATTTATTCATATCGGGTGTATCGGGCGTACGTGTCGTTATATTAGAAACTTATAAAAATAACTTTTGGCTCTTTCCCACATCACATTTTGTTTATTATTATTGTTTTTTTTATATTTTTTACTTTTTATTAATTTAAAATTCATCATCATTTGCCTGTAGATTGTTTCAGCCGAACCCCACATGATGATGTTGTGGAAGAAATATTTTATCCAATTTTTTGTTGTTGTTTTTTCTTCTTTTTACCCTGCAGATTTTTAAAGAGCAGAAAAAAAGTCCGTGTGGTCTAGTTGTAGCAGGGTATTTATTTTGCTGTGCGAGTGTGTCACGACTACAAGAACATATTGTGCATTTTTTGTTTGTTGAAAAGTTGTTGCTGCCGTTTTTCGTTTGGTTTGTGTGTGTGTGTGTGCTTGTGTGTGTGTGTGTGTGTGTGTTTAAAACCAATTGTGTTAACCTTAATTTGCATATTAGCTTAAGTGATTGCTGGCCATTACAATCATTTTTTTGTTGTTGCTATTGTTCATTTAATATATTTTTTCCCACTTTTTTGGTTTGCTGCGCCATTGTGCCAACCGGATTTTTGAGGAGGAGTTTGCTGAGGTTTGGTGGAGCCATTAATTTCAAACAGATTTATTGGATTTTTATTTTACACATTTCTTTGTCTCGTAGTATTGCATTTCCTTTTAAACGGAGGCAATTTATTACATTTGCCACAGCGTCCGTCCCGTGTGCAGGATTTTTTAATTTGTCATCGGCATTTAATAGTCATACAGTTAACATACGATAAGAGTTTTCAATTCATTATTAAAAGCTTTTGTTTAATTAATTGCTGATCATGTTGAAGTAGAGGAAAACATTTGCTTTACACGTTTATGAAGAAGAAAATTATCTCTTGAGTCCGTCCACCTGCAACTGGCCAAATTCATAATCTATAGCTTTTTGCTTGCTTGCCAAAATGTGAAGTTCTTTCTTTTGGTTTTTTATATTTTTTCTATTTTGAAGAGAAAAACTGAGAGTAATTTTATAGCCCATTTAACTTTGAAGTCTAGCTAAACGGATGATAAGTATTTTGTAGGTAATTTGTTGTTGTTGTTGCTACAGAGCTGTGCTTCGTAAATAATTGAAACACATTTACAAAAGTGATTACACGCTTAGTTGAACTTGACAAGCTGCAAGAAGGCTGGATAATATATTCCAGTTATCTAAAGAGACACTTGGCACATCTGCTTTGCCATGGGGAAAGTTAAACATAATTTCTTTACTCGAAGAAGGCTCTGATAACGATGTCCTTACTGGTTGTTAAATAATGCGTTTTACAATTTTGCGTGCTCTTTTGGCAGGCCATAAGCAGTCGTGCCTTGGTTTCTATTGCTATTTTTATGGAGCCAAAAATAAACTACTTTTGCAAAGGACATATTTGTAAAAGGTCCAATTAATTAAAGTTAAAAATGTCCAATAAAAAAATATTGAAAAATACGAGTGACTTTTTTAATAAAAATATTCAAGTTTACTAGCTGACTTCAAAAGAAGTCTGTTTCTAAAAAGGATGCTTTTGTGTAAAAAAATATTAGTTTTGAGGTTCGCGCATCTGGAATGACAATACAAAAACAACAAATATGTTGCCGGAAGTCGCGTTCTGCTAACTCTACGCGTGAGTTTATTATTAATTGGTGCATAATCTTAGGTGCTCATGTATAAGCAGCACATTTGTCCCCAAAATAAAGTTAAAATGCTCAAGATTAAAAAAAATATTTTTAATTGAGGAGCTGAATAAACAACTTTATGTTCACTTAAACTGGAATACCCATTCATTTTCTTGCAATTCCAATAAAAATGTTTCAAACAAAAGCAGTTCCATAAATAGTTTTTAATGTAAATTTTAGTAAAATGTGGCATTAAATACTTGGACTTGATGGTTGATTGATGAGATTCATCATACTTTCAGAACAACTTGTGGCTCACTTCTTTCTATATATCAAATTTTTTCTCACAGTGTTTAATTTCAAAGCAACTTTGCGAAGGCACAACAGTGCCTATTTTTAACGTTTCTTTGTCTGATATAATCGAATTTTCTGTATTGGAAGAGAGCAGGTATAATTTTCATGGCTCTCGTTTTTTTTACTTATTCCTTAAATAACCAAACTTGACTCTTATATGACCTGGTTTATTACTTTGTGTTTAAAACAGGGTAATTCCATCAACTGTAATTAAACGGATCGCCACGATTTCTATACTTTTATTAATATAAAATTTTTCTTTTTTGTAAAGTCATTGAAAATCTTTAAAAATTTATATCAATATAATTTCGTTTCCTTTATAACCACTCAATTAGCAAATTATATTATTCTCCTCCTACAACAGGTGATTATCCTTTGTTAACACATGTTTGGCAATTTAATAGCATACTTTTTGGCTCAAGATAACATGTATTTTTTTACATTTTTTTCTTTTTTTTTTATAACATAATTTGCTGTTAACAATAACAACAAAAGGGAAAGGGAAGTTGCATGAAGCTAAAGCAAACTAAAGCAATTTATTTTAAAGAAAACTAAAATACCAAAAAGCAGATAAACTGCAAAAACAACAACAACAACAAGCAGAGCTGAATGAAAAAAGAATAAATCTTATATTTCCAATTTTCTAAATTTGCAAACATATTCAAATTACTATGAATGTCGAACTGAAATTTTGATTGTGTGTGCTTTTCTTTTGCGTACAATGTTGACTGCATACAAAAGATCTCATCATCATCGTCGTGACGATGATGATGATGATGAGGACGATGACGATGCTTAAAATGAAATAGCACACAAACACATGCATCCAAATAGACAAATATTTAGTTTACAAACACATACTCTTTTGTATAACCAGACTCAGCAAACAACTAAAAGTATGCGCTATCAATGTTGCCCAAATATCTGCTTTGAATTTTTACTGTCTGGTTGCTAGATTATCCCAAACATGGAAAATTTGTTGATATTATTTTCTTTATTTTTCTCTTCTTATTTATTTCATATGTATTTGTGAGTGTGTAAACATGTGCGATTTTCTAACAAATGCACAATTTTATTAGTTTTATTTTTGTGTTTCTTTTTTTTCCAAAAACATAAACACACTCATGTTTACACATACTCATACACTTCTGAAAGCAAAATTCAAATTGTTCCTTTAGCATGAACAAAAAACGAAAATAAGAAGCAGCAGATATCCGGCATGTAGTGCTCGTTTGTGAAAAATAGAGTAAAAATTGCAATTTCTGTATTTTACATACAATTTAAAATTTTCCAAAATGCAGATCAAATGTTAACAGTTTCATAGTTGTTGCATAAAAGCTACTGGAAATACTTAATATTGTCGTTTAATAAATAAAAATATAGAAGCTATTTGTCTTGGGGCATTCCCCCCAAAGTGCTTTGGCAGACGATGTTCGCAGAAGGGGAGGAGTGAGAGGAGTGTTCTTTGCAGATGGGACTAGTTTGTGCAATCAAATTGGAAAAGAAATAGAATGTTCAATTACTGTTAATGAAATCTATTCGAAAGAATTAGGAATTTAAAATGAATTTGTGTAAACGATTTTCATACCAGCAAATAAACATGTAAGACTTTCAAATTAGAAATATTAAAAATTGGAAATCACTTTCGAACTTTATAACTTTTCTCAGTTAAAGGGAATGCATAGATTTCAATGAAATAGATTTCAAAAGACAATCAAAGTTATTGATTTCGCATTAATGGAAAATACTGGGAAAAGGGAGGATGTTAACAAAAATTTTATATATTTAAAAAGCCGATTTATTTTTACAGAGAGGTCCCCTTATAAAATTTTCAATTCAAGCTTTCCTTTTATAAAGTGGAAAATAATCGTCTCATATTTTAAAAATTTTTTTTATTTTGGAAAAAGGAGAGTGCTAACAAAACTTTGGCCATTTCTAAAAACATTTCTAAAATATTGACTTCTTTCAAAAGAGGTACTCCTTGTGTAGTCTTAAATTTTAGCTTTTGTTTGATAAAATGAAACATAAGCTTCCGTATTTTGAAAAATGGTTAAATTTGCAAGATAATGGCAAAAAGGAGGCTGCCAAGAAAAATATTATAATTTTAAGAAAATTTGTAAAAAGTCTAGTTTCTTCCACAGAGGTGCACCCCTTACAAAGATTTCAATATTAGCTTTCGTTTGATAAAATGAAAAATAATTTTTTATACTTTTAAAAATTTTTTATTATTTAAAATACTGGGATAAACAAAACTTTAGTCACTTCTAAAAGCATTTTTAAAATATCGACCTTTTTCGAAAGAGGTACTCCTTGTCAAGTTTTATATTTTAGAATTATTTGATAAAATGAAAAGTAGGCTTTTTACTTTTTTAAAATTACTTATTTTTTATAATATTGGAAATCTTTAAATATATAAAATCAGAAATTTCAACTTAACCTTAAAAATGTAGGATAATATTAGCAGTCACGTTCAATACATAATATATAATATTTTAGTTTTTATATATTACTTGGGTGTGCATTGCAAAGTTGCGTTGAATGTTTTTTTTATTTCCAGCCGAAAAACACAAAAATTGAAGTAACAAAAACTCAGAGTTAATATGATTAGGGTACAGGTAACGTTCAATTTGTCTCATATATAAGATTTCCAAAAAATTTGGAAAATTTTAAATGTTTAGAATCGGAAATTGTGAGCCTACGATAGTTGTATATGATTGAGCTCACGAAAAAGAAGTAACACTCAATACACAAAACACAATATTATAATATTAATTGTTCTAGTTTTGTGATAGATGTTTTATTTAAAAATTTATTTAATAAACATTTTTAATTAGTACAAAAGTAATATGGGTAACATTGAATACATATTTAATAACCACAGAATTAGTATAACATCGGAAGGCTTTTAGCTGTTTTAAAATAAAAATTCTACAATAGCAATTAAAATAGACGAAGCAGCACACCAGGAAACAGTAACGTTCAATACAAGAAACCATCTAGCAGAGACAGCTAATTTTTCTAGTAGTGGGATATGCCAATGAATTTAATTTTATAGTTTCTTTATGTCCACGATAAATCATTTGGAATTAAAACGCTTTCTGTTTATCTCTAACAACATTGATTTCATTGATAACAATCAATCAGATTAAAGTTGCTTTCAATTTCAATTTTATGCGTTTTAAACTCAAAAATATATTCAATAACTTCCACTGAAAAAAAAGACTTTTTAAATGAGTATGAGTGTGACACAGACAGTTAAAGCCCGTTTGTATTATAGAACAGCATAAATTGATTTTAATTATATTTAAATTGCACGCAAATAGCAAATTAAATTATTCAGATTTTTGTATTACTGACTCAAATAATTATGTTAATGTTTATTTCTTTTTTGCTTATAATTGATTTATTTCTTTTTAAGGATTATTTTTTATATTTTATTTATTTATTTTTTTGAAACACGCAGTCAGCTTTTTTGCCATTTAGTGTAAAGTTTTCGATTGAATAAATAAGTTGATGGATTTTTGTTGTTCGGTTGAATAGTTTTTTCTTTTTTTAATTTTTGCTAATTACCCAGTATTAATTGGAGTTTATTGGGCTTTTAGCACATTCCAAATGGGAATAGTTTTAATTGTGTAGTTGGCTTGCGGTAGTTTTTCTTCTGCCATTTTTAAATTCTGTGTAGTTTTATTTGAAGTCTACAGCAGCAAAATATTTGCATGTGAAATACAAGTTAAAATATATTTTTTGAAATATAAAATCCAAATTCATTGATTTATTACTTCAAGGGGAACTGAGAGCAATTTAAAGGTGAAGTATTCCATCGATATTTTTCTTGAATCATTCTTAAGGATAACAAGCACTCCTTGTTATATGACTAAAGATAACATTTATCGGGTCTTAAAATTATCCTCTGTCAAGGACGAACTTAATAGGCTTAGCAAAAGATAAGTTCGTAGGCTGATTATAAAAATGTTTTGCTGGGTGTCTCTGCAGCAGGTCCCTATTCGGCAATTTTAACAATTATTTATTTATGCGCTTATTGATATGTAAAGTTGATATTAAAAATGTCGAATCATCAGAAGATCTTTTTTTTCATTATTTATTTTTATCACAAACATCGGCAGCAAACAGCATTACTGTCATATTTAATAAATAAATGATAAAATAATTTAAAAGTCGTGTAAAGCTCTGCACCGCAAACATAAAAAAGCATGTAGATGTGGCTACACTCTCTGAGGGATGGATAAGGACACAGTCACACTCTTTATTTTTTGTTAACTGTCCTTTATAAACAAGTCCTATTTGAATTTATTGCACGAACTAAAAGCACAACAAAAAGTTAACTTTTATGTCATGCTAACATGTACTTATCTCTTTACACACACACACACACACCCACATATTGTACACATGTGTGTGTGCATAACCCAAACTAACACCGTCCCAAAAACATTTGCACACACGCACACACACACACACACACACATCAACTACCATCAAACGAGCCTGAAGAGTAGTGATGCTATAAAACACGTTTAATGTCAGCATTAAAGCGACCATATTTTTCATATAAACTGACAGTTTAATTAATTACGTAAAATGTAATACGAGTAGTTTCGTCCTGTTCGGTTTTTATTTCAATTGTCGCAACGGCTGTTTTTGTTTATTTGCCTGGCTTTTATTATTATTATTTTTATTTCAATTGTTGCTATTTGAAGTTAATGTTTTGTTTTAAAAGTTTAATTGTAGGACTTTTAGTGGCGTATTAAATTGTTGTTAAAAATATTATGAGTAAATGCGTATGCTCGACAGCAGTTTAAGTGTTGTAATACAAACAAATTAAATAAAATGCAGAAGAAAAGTGTGGATTGAATTGAGGCAGAATAACTTAAAAATAAAAACTCATACAATTAACAGGATAATCATAAGAACACACACATACACATTAAATACAATAGTGCTCGTTAAAATTCAAAGATTATTAAAATAATTATTTTTTATGAGTTACCTGTTACGCAAAAGACTTATAAGCTTTTAGTACCAACAATTGTTTATTAAAGTTCCTGCCTTAAGAGATTTCTTTCACAAAAGATTATTTTCTAAAAAGGATTTTATTTGAAAACATGCCAGCCTTGCAATCATTATTTCGCTTAACTATTTAAAACTTATTGTTTGTACTTTTAAACTTAATTCTTGGTAATTTAAAATATTTATGAGAAATTATTTATTGAAAATGAACTGTTTCTGAAAGATACTTTTTCACAAGTTACTCAGCGTAAAAGTTAACATTTGTTAAAAGTACTTATTAGCAGGGTACTTTTTCTAAATTTAAAAATAACTGTTTCTAACAGATACTTTTTAGAAGTTACTCCGCTTAAAAGTTAAATATTTTTAAAGGTATTTATTGGCAGGGTACTTTTTCTAAAAGAAAAATAAGTTTTTGAAATTTCCTAATTCTAAAATGTTCCTTCTGAAAAAAAAATATACGGCACTTTTTGAAAAAAAAGTCATTAAATTTACTTTTTAATGGCTTTGACTCCTACTTTACTTAAAGTAAAGCTTTTTAAATATAAATTTTAAATATAATTTTTCTAAACGTACTTATATTAAGGTGCCCTTTTGTTTGGTACTTTTTGAAAAAAAAATTCTTTAAATTTATTTAAAGTAGAGCCTTTTAAATATAATTTTTAAATAAAACTTTTCTAAACGTACTCTTTTTGAGGTGCCCTTTTGTTTGGTACTTTTTGAAAAAACTTTCTTTAAAGTACAGCTTGCAGGAAACTTTTTAGATAGCATTTTTTATACTCAATTTTTCTAAAAGTACATTTTTGAAAGTGCCTTTGCGCATGGTACTTTAAAAATTAATTTTTAAGTTTAATTTTTTTCTAAAATTGTTTGCTAAAAAAGTTTTTTTGTTTGTGTTTAAGAATATTACTTAAAGCTATTTATTTTGAAAGGTTTTGCTTTGGAGGCTACTCTTTTGAAAGGTACTTTTTAGACCTTGTACTTTGTAAACTTAATTATTAACTATAAGAAGGTACTATTTGGAAACTTCGCATACTTCGCAAGGACCACTAATCACCAAATAAAAAAATAAAAAATAACTATTTGAAAATGATTTTTTATGAAAAACACTTTTTATAAAAATAATTAAAGTAAGAAAATGTTTGTTAACAAATTTTTTTTTATAAAAAGAAAAGGATGGGGATTTTTTGTAAACAGAAATATTTTTAAAGGTTTTACATTTTGAAAGATATTTTTTGTTGGGCATATTACAAATGAATTTGCTGTAAACTACCATCTCAAAAAAATTCTTTGAAAGGTAACGTTTGTTTTAGAAAGTTTTTAAAGAAATTAAAGAATTGTTTTTAAGTATTTTTATAAATATTTTTCAGTTCGCAAAGATATCTGGAAAATAGTTCATCATGTTTAGCTGTAGAAAACACTGTAAGAAATTGGGAAAAACTTTAACTAAATTTAATAAGTTTTTTTAAATAATATTTTTAGTGTCCTTAAATTAATTTTCTATAATTAATTTCTTAAAAGCTTTTTTTAGCCAAAAATTAGATTAATTTTTAAAATATTTATAACAAAAAAGCAACAAAATTTCATTCATGCTTTTCAAATTCCTTCATTCCATTTTAACTTCATTTTATCTCATCCACTCAGGCTGTTGTTGTTTTGGATCTTTGAATAATTTTTCTATTAACTTTAAGTAAATCGACGGAAAACGTGACTCTGTATAATTTCTGTTCGTTTCCGTTTCAAAAGTTTGCAGTGAAAAGTGTTGAATGGGTTTTATTTGCATAAAAGTTTTAACAACTTGTGTAAAGTGAGATACATAATCGCCAATTGATTAGCTTTTTGACTTTACAAAACATGCAACACCAACGAGAGCAGCGAGTGAGTGAGTGAGTGAGTGCAACAGCTTAACGAGTTGTAGAATTAAAAATTGTAAAAGTATGATGTTGAAGCACGTTCTCGTGTTCGATTTTAATGTATGAAAGCAAATTGTTAAATGAAACACTTGAAACCATTTAAGCAAATATCCAGTAGCTGCTGCAACGAGTCCTTCTTTAATCCTGTTTCTTGCTAATGCATGATACATTTGAGTAGAATTAGAAAGAAGCTGCTGCCAGCGACGAGTTAAATCTTTAATCCATGTTTTAATGCCCTGACTTTTCCTGTGTTTTCTTTGATAAATGAAAATCCATTATGAGTGCAATTGGCCTTTCCGTGTTCGTTGTTTACACCATCCGACAATATTTTCTCATGTGCTCTTCTCTTTTAAACCAACATTATTTGATTAACGTTGGAATGATATGGATCAAGATTGAAGTGGTATCGTCTGCTGTAAGTTTCACTGGCGCAAAGCACATAAACAGTTGGTGCTCATTCATCCACAATCTACATGGCTTAGGGAGCCATGTTGGCATATCTATTCACAAATGTGCAACCAGCCAGCTCCTTAAATGAGCCAGTCAGTCAGTTAGTCAGTCAGGGTGGGATTGAGGCAGCCCGACATGCCGTCATGTGTCCTTTGCTGCTGCCTTCATTCACCCAATCATCCATTCATACATTCAGTCATCAAGAAAACTATCAAGCAAATACGTGGACTCATTGGCACTCATGCTAACGGTGTAATGATTGCAAGTGCTGCTGGCAATAACGGTTTAGCTGTTGGCTTAAAACTGCCAACTGCCAACTGCCAACTGCCTTTGAGCAAAGGACAAACTTTATACTGGGTGTTGAACTCAGCCAGGGGACACATGCCTGCGAGGGCATATAATTATGCACTCGTGTTTGCTAGTAAAAGAAATGACATTTCACTGCTCTCGATAATTGATTTATTTTAAAAATATTTACAAAAATGTGTTTTTAAAAAACAGCTAAAAGCCATGGAAGTTTTATTGCAGCGCTTTTTGTGCTTTAAACATGCAGTTGGTTTTATGCACAGATATTTTTATTAACGAAAATTTTACATGTCATTGAAGTGTGTGTGAAAAGTCAACCGCATCGCAAAAACGTGCGTACTTACAATCGTATGGGACTATTCCTGTTGCTCTTTTCACACCGGTCAGTTCAAGTTAAAGACAATTTTCATCATGAACATTTTATACTGCAGAAAAAATTAAAGACTGGAAATAAATTAGTTTCCACAGTGTCTTTTCTAAAAAAATTACCTCTTTGAAAAGGTACCTTATTGGAGGGAAAAGTACTTTTGTTAAGATGTACATTGTTTAGGAAAATGTACAGTTTATATGAAACTCTTTTTTGTAAAGAAAAATGTAATTTTCAAAAAAAAAGTTTTTTTAAATTACCTTGAAGGAAGTACTTTTTTTAAAGTACTTTTTTAAGGTACTTTCCAAAAAAGTAAACTATTGAAAGTACATACGTTTGAAAAATAAAGTCAGACATCTAAACATGTATATATTTAACAGAAAAAGATTATGAAACAAAAATATTTGTTAAAAAAATATCTTTAGAAAAGTACGATTAGAAAGATTCTTTTATATTAAATTCTTTGTATAGAGAACAAAAGCGTTCTTCTCTGAAAATTGCCTCCGAAAAATTACCTTCCAAAAAGTACCGTGATGAAAGTACATATTTTAAAGAAACACATTCTTAAAAATTAGTCTTCTAAGGGTTTAAAATTTTCACAGAAACAAAAATATTTGTTTTTAAAAAAAGTAAGATTAGAAAAATGTACTTTTTAGAAAAGTACATTTCAGAAGAAGGTATTTTTATAAAGAAAAAATCCTATTAAACGATTTACCAATTGAAGGTATTTTAGTTGAAAAAAACTGCAGTTGAAAACTCCTTATTTTTAAATTTGTTTTTAATTTAAAAGTATTTGTAATAAGAAAAAGTATATTTAAAAAAGTAATTAAAAAATGTATCACATTTTGAATTATTTCCCAGGCCATAAACTATTGCCAACGTCTAATAAAGTTTTACCCTGTTCAGCGTTTTATTTTTTGCACTCCTGTTGTTGTTCGCTCCCTTTTGTAAAGTTGCTCAATTTAGTTTTTTCTTTTGCTTTTACGTTAAGAGTAGCTGCTAACAAAATGAAAGAGTCGTAACCGAAGCAAATCCATGCAATTTTTGCAATAAAATTCCACCATATTTCGCTGCTCCTTTTCTGCACTTATTCAGTTGTTGTTGTTCCATATTACTATTATTTTTATTATTACTATTATTCCACTAGTTGTTATTGGTTTGCAACAGAGTTTTTATGTTTTTGCTTTTGTTTTAAAGGAATTTTCACCTATTTTTCTCTTTTATTCGCTAATACGTTACGCGTATAGTTTTGAGTTTATGAATGTTTGTGCTGCTGCTTTATTATTGCACAAGTTGAGAAGTTTTTTAAAGTTAAAAAGTGAAAATGAGCATTTAATATGGTTTCACGCTTAAAACTTTCTGTTTGTTTTATTAGTGTTTTTGTGTGTGAGTGTGTGTGTTTTGTTTTGATGTTGCGACTTTGAAAAGGCATTGCGTTTTTGCTGGTTTCGGTTTCATTTAGTTCTTTATTGTTTACTTGTTTTTGTTTGTTTTTGTTTGTTTTGTTTTTCAATTGTTCTAACTGATTTTAATGTGCCGCATATGGTGGGTTCCTTTCCAAAGCAGGTGGGTGAGTATGAGTATTGTGTAGGGGGGTTCCATTTTATATGTAGTTGCATTTGTTTTAAAGGGATTTTGTAATTGATGAAAATAGCATTTGATGACAGTTTTTTTTTTGTTTAAGCGTATTTAATTTTATTATAATATTAGAAATTTTATAAAGCATATGTTGTGCATAATGTCGTGGAAAACAAATTAAATTGCTTTTTTACTTCACAAAAATTTTGCTTTAAAAAATATTTAAAATAAAATAAGTTTTTTTTTATTAAAGCCTGATACTTTACTTTTGTTTTTTGTATTTGCAGGCTAAAATCGTGTATGAACTTAACCCTTATTTGGAGTAAACATCGAAGGTAAGTGAATCATTTAACAGTAGAAATTAATTGACGAGCATTTTGTGGCAGCAGTCAAGAAAAGTAGGGGTCTTGTGTTTGAGTAGGGGACTTGTTTTTAAGGTTTTGTAGACTCTCTTTGATTGTGAAGGAACTTCAATTATGATTAGTTGAATGAAAAGCGATAGCAGTTATACTTTTACTATTCTATTTAATGTTAAGACAATATTTGGTGGTCACATATCGTTACCTAAAATGCAAAATGCAAATTATATTAAAACTTATACTACTTTTAAAAATGATAGTATTTAACAGTAATAAAATATGAAAATAGTTACTAAAAAAAAATAAATTAAATTCTTAGCAACAACGATAGCCAACTCATTTATATCGTTGTACAGAAAAAAATTCCTATTAGAAAACCCTGCACAAATAACAAAGCGAAAATCTCGGTTGTTAACACTCAATTTCCCTTTTAATAAACACTTAATTCCACATGATTTTTGAAACTTTTAACTAACAAAAAATAATACACTCTGACATGTTGTTTCCATCTCCTATCAAATTACTACCATGATTGATAAGAGCTTATGCTTTTCAGGTAACGATATTTATGTTGATGAGTAAATAAATATATAAAGTTTCGTTACTTAAAAGCTTAAGGAAATTTAGCAATTGCTTCCTTTAAGTAGCCGTACTCTGTCTTAAGCTTTATTCCGTAACATGACCATGCGTCATCCATTGACTTTTACCATCTCCTAATAAATCACTCAAAATAAAAACATTCTTTACACATTTTAACACACTTTCAATAAAAAGGGGTGACGACCCATTTTGGCCTGCTATAAACTGAATACTCAACTGTGTAATTATTAGATTTTGCGTGTTTGAAAAGAAAACATTCTTAAGAATTTATTGCTTTTGCAGTTTGTTTGAGTGGAGAAAAGCAAAACAGTTTTACTTTCACTTAAGAAAAAAAAAGAAGAAAATAAAACTGCCAGTTTACACTTACACACATGCATTTGCAGCGTTTCAGCTTTCCTTACAATATCGCTAACGTAATATTGACATGCAAATGAGGGATTTTGTGTTGTTCAATTGGCCAGTGCTGCCAGATGTCCTAAATTGATTTATAAAAGGGTTGTTTGAATTCAAGGATTGCTTGAACTCAGTGATTTTTTAAAGCAATTAATTTATTATACTGTTTTCTTTAGTTTGTGATGATGTTTGGACTCTCTGTTTCACTCTGAAAACGATTAATTGCTATAAAATTATTGAAACTAAAGTGCTTTTTAAAGAATCGAATTTGTATAAAAATTTTTTTTCACAGAATGCTTAAATCTTAACAAAAAATAAAAATAAAAATTCAACCCGGAAAACAACTGGAAAAAGCGATAAAATATTCGCAATATAAATACACACACACTATCATGGCGTCTGCGAAACACATCATACGCCGCGAATTATGCAACAGATTTATTTCCATGCAACTTTGATACTTTTCACTTTAAATTATTTTATATGTTTTTTAATTTTATATGCTGAAAAATTTTAAAATCACGAGAAACGATTCCAAGAAACATGATTATACTCACAGATTTACTGGAAACAATAATATGATTCATGCAACTCAACTGCCAAAAGCAGTTGTCCCAATTTTATTGTTTAATTATTATTTCGTTGAAATTATCACAGAAAAGTTCAAACGGTTTTATGAATTTCAAAAGCTGTTGCCTTTTAATATGGGCTGTAGTTATTACGAAACAAATTAAAATAATTTAAAATATTTGGTGGAAATAACTTTGCGTGCGTTTAAAAATAAGAAAATTATTTTACGAATTTATCTGAATAATTATATTATTCGACAGTTGATTGGCATTTTAGTTTGTGTCCTTTTCACAATCATTAAAAATAAAAAACAATTTAATAAACTTTGTAAAATTTTCATTAAAAAACATGTCACTTTTTTCATCGTTATTGTATTTAATTCGAAAAACTTGTACGAAAAAAGAGGTTAACTTTGAAGTCCTTTAACATATTTTAAGTATTAAAAACACCCAACAGGCATACAAACTTAACGCCCGTTAAAATATCAATGTCAAGGTCACTGCCACTTTATGCCGGCCACGATATTTTCATGTTGCAAAAGTGACTACTTTTAAGCCAAGTGCATTGTGTTAACAAACTCTGCAAATGCAGGTCTAATTACAGCTTCCGGTTAACAACATAATCCTTGTAATTCAAGCAGCTGCTCTTGTAGTCTTTTCAAAAACGTGTTTACAATTGTTTTTTGAAATCTCTTTTCATTTAAGCAACTTCCCCGCATAGTGGCCACACTGTGTTTAACTGTTGAATTTATTTGTTGTTAGTGGCGGTGGTGTGGAGTTTTTCCGTTGTGGTGAAAAGAAAGCAGTGAAAGTGTTGTGGTCAGCTGAGTGTGTCCAAATTTACAATTACAACCATAATTTGCTACTTAAACACTTTAACGGTCTCTCAACCTCCCTCCCTACCTCCTTGTTTCTAAAAATCACATTTTATTGCACACATACACACACAGGCACATACACACACATAAATATAATAAAAAGCGAAAAATAAATGGAAAACCTTAATTTCGGTTTCATTTGCTGCTTTTTTGGGTCAAATATTCAAATTTTTATTGATTTCGCACGAAATAGTTGCTTGTTTCGGCTGGCAACAAAAACAACAAACACACTTTCAAAGCTATACTGGCCACTGTTGCTAAAATAACTAAAATCTGTGAGGAAACACACACACACACACACACGCACACATATAATTATTTGGGATTTATGGAAAGACTCACCTTAAAAGCCTTAAAGGAAGACACCACATAAGAGGCACCATCTTCCAGCTCATCCAAATGATATTTACGGTCACCGTCCATAGAGAAAACATAACGGGCACCACGTGGCAAATCTATTTTGGGTGAAATTTTATCGAGCAAATTCTCCAGCGAGGTTATGTCACGACCGGGACGAAAACGCAACTCAACACCGGGAAAGAAAGGATCGCCGTTGCGATAGAAAACTACACGCCGTGCCTTCCAATACGAGAGATTCGAATAACGACTGGCCGCACTCATAACACTATTTATATGGGTATTCGAGTTCAATTCGGGTCTTGATTTGGAACGTTGTAGAGGTTGGACCGGTGGTTGTTCAGAATTCTCACTCATATTGTCCGGATATTGCAATTGGTTGGGTGTGACAGTGCCACTGGCGCCGGCTCTACTCTGGCGGCCGGATTGATTGGAAAGACCACCGTTGCGCTGAGACCAATAATCATTTGCTGCAGCACTCCCTAAGCCTGCACCCGCCGAGCGCTGCAGCTCATAATCATCTTCGTTGTCGGAAAAGTTTGTATTGTGGCGGTCGTTGAGGGCCTTCAGGGGACTGGAGCCGTTGAAATGTAGCGTCTGATTGTTGTTAACTTTATTTTGTTGTTGCTGTTGTATAAAATGTGATTGTTGTTGCTGTTGTTGTTGTTGTTGTGTTGTTGTTCCGTTCAAATTTTGCTCATCATACGGTTGCGTTGGCGACGTGTGTAGCGAAACGTCTTGGTCGAGTTGTAAGGCCGTACTAAGTTGTGGCGTGGCTCTGCCGCTATCCATAAGTGATGAGGGCTGCTCGTTAGCCAAGTTGGTGGTCGTAGCTTGTGCTCCCTGTAACTCGTTCTCTTCTAAGTTGGACATGTTTTATTACCACTTCAGGTGTTTATTTTTTCTTCCTTTTTTAAATATATTTCTTCTTCTTTTTTTTTATACTGTTTTTGTTGTTTTTGTTGTTTTGTTTTGAGTTTTTTATTTCAGTTGTAGTTCTTTTGCTGCTTCTTCTACTGTTGACGTATTTTGTATACGTTTGATTTTTGCAAAACTTAAAACTCAACTTAAAAGCTCTCGTCGTTGACGTGGAACTTTTTTCTTTCCTTTTCTTTTTAGTAATTTTTGATAAAAAGTTTCTTTTTTGTCTGTGTGTGTTTAGCAGTTGCTGTTTTATTGTTTTGTTGTTGTGTAGAGTTCTGCATGCAGAGTCTATAAACTTTCTTGAAGTTTTCTTGCAGACGTTTGATTTTTCGCCTCAAATATGTTGGCTTTCCTATTTTCCTTTACCTTTTGTTGTTGTTTAACAAGCTGCACAAGTAGAAAGAATATAAAATGAAGTTAATTATTTTGTTTCATTTAGTTGCCGAAACGTTTTTCATTTCCATAGAGTGCGACGAGGATGTGATGTTTGCTTGTGTGCTTTTAGGAATTTTAATGAATTTTTATTTTATCGAAATCAGTTTTCCAATTGCGTATTTGTTTAGGAAATAGCAGTGATTGGCTGTATTTGAGGAATATTTTTTTTTTTTTTTAATGTGTGAAGTATGTGAACTATTGATTGGGTTCATTATTTGGGAATAAAAGTTGAAAAATAAATAAGAAAATGTTTTATAAACTGAATTTAAAATAGTTGAATTTCAATTAATTTTATTTTTCGTTTATTTCGATAAAATAATATTTGTTTTTAAAGGATTCGATTTGTTTGTTATTTGATGGGCAAAATCTTTTAATTTACTTGTGGAATAGAAGAGGTTTATTTCTCAGAAATAAATTTATTATGTATTGTGGCTTAAAAGCCAGCTTAGATTGTGGCTACATTTCTTGTAGCCTAAATTTTTTTAAATATTTCATGCGAGTCATTCCATCATGTTTTATTCAGCACTTAATATTATCACAATGAAAAAATAAAATTTAAAAATTGCGTTTTGTTTTAAAGGTTTTTTATATTAAATCGAACAGCAGCTTCTGGCATTGGCGAACAGGCACAAAGTCTGGTTTATTTTTTTAGCCATTCATACATCCCGTGGTATCTCAATATTTTCAAGTTCAGTGATTTATTTTGTTGATTATCAAAACTTTTAAGTGCGATGCATGATTTTCTATTACGGTCTTAGAATATTTAATAATGTAAAAATAATAATATCGTCTCATAACCACAAGTTTAAGGATTAAAAATTACATTTTATAGGGAAATAATTTTTCAAATATCCTTGACTTATCTGGTCTGTTATATGCAACCTTAATAGTTTCAATAAATTTCCTTTGAGACAACGAGTTATTGTGGCGGTTAAAATATTCAACGAGTGGATTTTATTGTCCTTTTTGTTAGTTATGGGTCGATGGTATTATTTCTCGTCAAATGGCTTGCAAATCTATTGCTTTTCAATATACCAAAACTGATGGATAACTCCGTGAGTTTTTTAATAAAAGTTTATTTTTGGCAAAGTGCCATTTTATTTTTTAATAGGATCTTCATTTAGATCAATAGATCCATAGTTGTTTAAATTTTTTGTATATCTTTAAAATAATAAATTTTTCCAAAGTCATGGAACAGCCCTCGCAATGATAACTTTCTTTCTATTATTCTTGTGATATTCTTCATCACTTAAAACTGATGCCAACTACTTTATTTTTAAAAATCCTGACAAAAAAAGGTGCTAAACAAAAACTCAGTCTTGTTCTAGAAATTTTTTTTTTAAATAAAGCTTTTTTTCCAAATTTTTATATTAATTTTGTGGAAATAATTAATAATTTTAATTTGCTAAATAAAGTGTTATTATAAGAGTTTCCTTTGCAATCTCACGAATTGGTTGACTACATGAATAACGTTACGCAAAGTGGAATAGAAATATTTTCCATAAAAATTTTTTCATAGAAATATAATTCACTAAATATTTAGACTTGCTTTGTTTGGGATATTTTTAAAAATTTATTTATCAAAAACGGGCTATTTGCAGCAGCTTTTAAGGCATCGCATATGTTGGCCATTGGAAACTCCTTTCAAACTCGTCTGCTGATATAAAATCCTTTAAAATATAAATGGGAATCAATAAAATAAAAAAAAAATTTCTTTAAAGAAATTATATTTAGAAGGACACCTCAAACCTCCTGAATTTTGTACGGATATGGTCGAAAAAATTTATAAATTTCTTTTTCTAATTTTATTTATTTTTCAAGCAGGGAAAACTCTACTTCTTATTTTTAACCAGTTTCGCCTTCTATTTCCTGCACAACTTCACAAATAGTTTAGATTTATTTGTTATATTTTTTGCCAAAACAAATTAATTCAATTGATTTTGAATTTAATATGAAATTATATATTTTGAAAATTAAATAAGTTTCGAAAAAAATTAACTGGTTCGCTTCAAATATACGCCGATATATCGAAGATAAATTAAAAATTTATAGAAAAACATATTTTAGAAAAATTAAGTCTCATTCAGTGAAATTATGTATTTTCAATTCAGCCAATTTAAACAAAAATTTTGAGATATCCCAGGCCTCTTTTCGATCGCATAAACAACATTCAATTCAGCACAACTTTTAAAATATCTTTTGGATTATTGAAAACCATAAATCGTGCGATTGTTTTCGATATGGATAAACAGGCAGACTATTCTTTACTAAATACTTATGTTTTGCTTCCAAAATTAAAAAATACACGCTGCAATAAGACGTTTAAATTAAGTTGTTTATAACGGAACAATTACCTCTTTGTATATCCTTAAAAGTTAAGTTGGTCCTTTGATTGCAAAATTTGCTGATGATTTAATAATATTGTTGAAAATTCTATTTCGTGCAACTGCTGTTATGAAAATATTTCACAGTTTCTTGTAGTATTTCAGTTAAGAAATTAAATTCTCTGGCAAAATTTCATTCTAAATTATCTTATTGTTTTGTTTCTTTTGCTCCTTTTTTGTTAACTTGTCTTAGTTTCGCCTCAAGTCAAAGACACTTTTGTGCGTTTTGTAATTAAAACACTTTCTCTTCAATTTAAGCATGTGGCAAGCAGCCTTTGAGTGTTGTTGCTGTTTTTATTTTTTAAATTTAGAACTTGCACACACACACACACTCACTTACATTTATATATGTATTTCCTTACAATTACGCATTCACTTTAATCCTTTTGTCCCTTCAAACAAGTTGAGCTACACACTGGTTTGGGTGAAAGTGTAGTAGAACAGGAAAAAAATACGCTTAAAAGAAAATTGTTGTTGACGGTGGCTTTTGTTGGTGAATTCTTTTATATCTCGAGAACTGTAAAGGTTAATGACTCTGCACAAAAGACACAAAAGATTTGCAGTAACAATGGCTTAGAACGTGTTAAATGGAAAACTTTTTCACAAAATTAATTTAAACGACAATAAAATATTTAGATTTCGTTTAATCAAATTTAATTAGAGGTTAAAGTTTTTGCTTCTTTTTCGTATTTTCTTTTAATTGGTAATTAAAATTTCTTATTATTATTAGAAAAGTTTAGCAGCGTTTTGTTTTTGCTGGCTAATTTGTGCGGCCCTTTAAATGCCCCGCTTTGTCAAGCGATTGTTCTTTTATGTTTGCCGGCTGAAATCTTTGTGATTTCGTTATTAAACCTCCAAGTAGTTGTTCGTTGTTGTCCAATTCTTTATTAAAAGAAAAAAGAAATCTGTGGTTTCTTGTTGATTGTTTTGCTTTTGCCTCTGGTTTAGTTCAGTTTAGCTGTTGTTGTTGTTGTTGTTACTGTTTTTTTTTGCCTTTTGCTCAAATGCCTTTTAAAAACGCTATTACTTGCCACATATTGCGGCATATTTTTTAGTTTTATGTGAAGGTATTTGTTTAACGTTAGTATTAGTGACCCACAAAACAAAGAGCGAAGAAAAAAATATCTTGAAGAAAAACAATTCATTCTTGGCTTTCAGTTTAACGTTAAATAATGTTGTTGCACGTTGAAGTTTAACGTTTAGTTACACCACTCCCCGCTTTTTCTATGCTGGTGGCATACATTCAATTATCTGCCCCCTCCTTTCCACTTTTGTTCCTTCATGTGCTTACGAAATAAAATGCAATTCCTTTATTTTGTTACGTTTAGATTGGCACTAGTGTGAGTGTGTGTGTGTAGGTGTGTGTGTGTGTAGCAAGCAAACTTCTGCCATTGTTGTGGTGCTGTGTTGCTTTTTGTTTCTCTTACCAGCGGAAGTCGCAATTTTTTCTTATCGCGTTTATTGCTGCCGTCCGTCGCTGTACTTTGTTTAGGTTCTGTGCATGCGTCTGTGTGTTAATATGTTTTTATGTAGAATATAAATATGTAGTGGTGGTAATAGTTGAAGTCGTGCAGCGTTTGTTGCTTCTTGACATGAGTTTTTTGTTCACCTAAACTTCTCAAGTGCTCAGCACTATGGGTTACATGATTTACACACAGTTGTGCAGAGAAGTTTTGAAATCTAATAAAATAACTTTCAATCTCTGCAACGTCAAGAAGCTCTTCTACATTAAATTTCACAAACAAAATAAAATAAATCTTTCGGAACATTTTAACAGTTTAAGCGTTTGCTCATTTTAAAAGATTATTTTCACAAGATTAGCTTGAAATTTGATTATGTATTTCATTTAAAAAGTTGTTCTTTATTATTACATGACGTGTGAATTTTGTTAAATTATTTTAATTTATTTTAATAAATTCTTTATTAAAAAAAATCAAAAAAAGAACATTTAAACCACTAAATTGGAGATATTTAAAATTATGTGACTTATGAAATCATGTCCGACTATTATTCCATTAAGTATTTAAATCGATATATCATTCGCTCAACACCCTACTAATTACACAATTACACAAGAAGAAATTTTTCACCGCTGCATGGGGGAGGGCGTATGATTTATTTCGCAATATCGCTTATACGTCCAGTTGCAAAAATCTGGTTGTATTCGAAAGCTGCTTGTACTGAAATGCGAAAGTATTATGCCATCAGCAACGAAATCAGCCATAGTGAGGCACAGTCTTGCATGCAACTTGTGTGCAAAAAAAAAAAGAAACACAAAAATTATATAAACCTGAAGCACAGTTGTGGTTTTGGTTGCTGGTTTCTGTGTCACGTTGGCTTCTTTATTTCACCTTTTATTTTCTTCACTTTCAACTGGTTCGTTGTGCCGGCTGTCTGTACGTGTACGCGTGTGTACGGCTCTGCATGTATGTGTGCTTAATTGTTACACTAGAGAGAAGCATAGTCGTCATATTATACAATTGGGACAAATGATTTTTGTTATTGTAACCCAGTGTCGTCTGCGTGTATTTTTGTTTCAGTGTGTTTTTGTTTGGAGTTTCCTATTTTCGTTTTTTATTATTATTATTATTATTATTATTTTAACTTCCCGCGAGTGGGTTTTTCACAGGATGTCATATACAGTGGGTCGAATTAATTGTTAGCAAAAGCGAAAAATAACCCCTGTCATAAAAATTCTAAAATAGTTGAAATGTTGGCATCGGTGGGGTGTGTCAGTCATAAGCAACCACAATAAGCAAGAAAACCCCCTCCAACCATTAACAAGATGCCAAATGATGTGAAAGCTATAAAATTTTTGATGAATGGTGGGTTGGAAAAGAATTCCAAGAAAAAGAATTTTACACGAAATAATAGAGTTTTGATTTGAATGAAACAGGTTGGAGTGGCTAAAAGTTTCTGCTAAAATAATTTATTTAGTTTTAGTTTTCCCCAATTAGGCAGGACATGCTTAGTTAGGAGTCATTTATAATACCTTTTTTCTTTACGTTGGTGTGTAAAATATTCATTAATTAACTTCCCGCTTGTTATGGAATATTTCAATGCTAATTATGGCGAAAAACCTAAATCCACTTCACGCTACTTGTTTTGAATATGCGACAACTCCGCTTTTAAATCAAGCAAAGAAATATAACGTTTGATTTGTAAGAAGATAACTTGAATATTAAATGTTAGAGGCGGTCTTGGTTTTTTTAATTAGAAAAATAAAAAACATGCTTTTATTTATAATTTGAATGCTTGTAAATTTATTATGATCGGAATTAAAAAAAGTTATTCACTTAAAGAAAGCTCATGGGTATTTGATGTTAGTGAAATCAGCTATTTTTTATGAAATCAAACTGAACACTTGATTTTCCCATAAAAAGTTGACTAAACAATTGAAATTAAAAGTTGTCTGTGTACAGAATGCTACGAAATATGCGCCCATTTAATAATCTTTTTTCTTAAACAGAACTTTCAAATCTGGCCGGGAAGCTTTTTCAAAAGTTATCACTTTGGATTTCAGGTTGGCACAATATCAATCATCTTATTTTCAGAAAATGATTTTGAAAGATGGACGTCTTTATTTGGATTTTTAAAATTTGTGTTAAATTGAAAATATTTCGAGGGTCAAGTTGAATTTTTTCACAAGCTGCACGACTTTTTAAAAGGTTTCCAGTGACAACATCGAATTCCATCGAATATTTGACTCAGGTGGCGCGTTTCCTTGCGGTTTGCTCGCATCAGTCCCCGACTTTAAACAGCTCCAAAGAAAAAAGTGTAGGATAACGAAATCGGCCTATTTCGCCGGTCAGTTGAACAGGAAACGTTACCTTCACAATATTCATTTTGGCCACCGCTGCGTGGGCGGTTGCATTGTCATGTTGGTAACACAT
Organism: Linnaemya vulpina; assembly: GCA_963675445.1. Taxonomy (NCBI): domain Eukaryota; kingdom Metazoa; phylum Arthropoda; class Insecta; order Diptera; family Tachinidae; genus Linnaemya; species Linnaemya vulpina. The sequence goes on along the minus strand of OY776278.1, from coordinate 86,040,079 downwards.
CCTCGCCAAGTCAAGTCCATTCAGTGAACATAAGGACTCGTCGTGCTGCATCAAGTGCTGATTTTCAGTTCCCCAGAAATAGGACTTCACACCTCGAAAAGCCTAAATTTTTGCCCTTGTCTGTAGAGAAAAATTGTAGAAAAATATTCCAATTAGCCAACAAACATTAAACTGTCAAAGTTGATTGCGAATCCTCACAAACTCTTCATGAATATTTAAATTGTAATAAAAGGAAATGTAACAATATTTTCCTCTTCTCCGCTTGTTGAACTCACTTGTCGAAAGAACCCCACTGCTCTCAACCAATTACCATAAATTACTTGCCACTAAACTCATAAACACTTGACTCCTTTGCAGCACATGTCAAAGAATGTTTTTTTCCTTTTTTTTCAAAAATACATTTTTATTTATACATTTACCTTCGGGACCTCAAGAAACCACTAAAGAAAAACCACTAACTAACGAAAAGAATTTTGTGTCCTTTGTAAAATTATGCTGCCAAAAATGCTTTTTTTCGTTTATCACACACATGCATGGCTGTTGCAACATATTGACACAAAGTCCGAAAACTAAAAGCAGCAGTTTCATTATGGTTCCTTTTCACAATTTCAAAAAGAAGAGAGAAAAAAGAAACTGAAACTGAAACTGAAACAAACAATAGGGGAAAATTCAAAACTGAAGGCAACCAAAAAAACAAAAAAAAAGGGAAAAGAAAACATCAATTACTTTTTAAATATGAAAAAAATAAAATAAAGTGAAATAAAAATATATAAACTGATACTTCAGAAAAACACTTACACACTGGCGCTGCTCGTGAGGTTGGCGAGCTGACTGACATCGAGCTGTTTGAAGTCACATTGCAAACTTAACAAGTGCCGAGCTAAAGGATTGCATGCGTGTGTTGTGCATGTGAGTTAAATATGACCGTTTAAATTCATCGTTTCTTTGTTCAGCGTCTGCAACATAGTTTACCAACAACACCAATACCAATACCAGGATTTATGTAAACGCAGATACAGTCGCCATCTACAAGTGCAAACAGTGTCTGGACAGAGTTATTTGCTCAGCCTTTGCCTTCTTTAATTTACTCATGCTACGAAAATGCCACGAGCCAATGAAAGCATCATAAATCCTTTGCTTTAAGGACATTGAAAAGGACGTTAATGTATGGACTCAAAATAAGTTGTTTAATTTGTAAAAATTTATTAAGGCGCTCTTTGCCTTTGAACTTTTCGTATTTAATTTTTTTTAAATGAAAAATAATATTGAAAAAATGTTATATATTTTATAAAAAATTACTTAGAAAAAAAGTAATTTTTACGGAGATATTTTTTTGAGAAAGATTTTCTGGAAAATGAGCTTCCTACTAGTCATAAACATTTTTAAAAGTACTTTTTAAAGGAATTTTCAAAATCAACTTTTCGGAGAGTTTTCTTTTTTATTTTAATGTCTTTTAAAAGTCTGTTTATTTTAGGAAAATTTTTAAGTTACTTATTTAGTAGACTCGTTTTAATCAGAATATTTTTAAAAGACATTTATTTAAAGGGTATATTTTGTGTTAAGTACCATTTCAAATTCATACCATTTTCGATTCATAATTGTGTAGTACTTTTTAAAAACTATTTTTTTCATGAGACATATATTTAATAAGTGTATTTCTTAAAGGTACTTATTTAAAAGGTTTTTTTTGAAAATGTACTTTTTTAAAAGGTATCTTCTTGAGAGCTGCATTATTAAATGGTACATTTCTTAATGAGTACTTTCTTGAAATAAATTTTATTAAAAATTAGATATTATTTTTTGTGGGTTTTTTAAAAAGGTACTTTTAAAGGGTATTTTTTGAAAAATTTTATTTTAAAATTGCACTGTTTCGAAGAGTGCATGTTTGAAAGTTACTCTTTTAAAAGCAGCATTTTTAAGGAGTTTTAAAAGGTTCTTTTTTAAAAGTTGCATTTTCAAAATTAATCTGTTTCGAAGTACCATTTTAAAGGATAATTATATAGTACTTTTTAAAGAAGTACTTTCACTCCTCTTAAAGTTAAAAAGGGTTTGTTTGACTGATTTCTTGCTTAAGCAACCTGGCTTGCAGCATACTTTAACAATTAAACAATATTTTATTTAAGTTTATTTAAACTTTCAATCCTTAAGGACACTTAAAGAATAGAATGGGCTAATTATTTTTGTGACAGTCCATTCAACTTTTAAAAACGATTTACTTGGACTACATTAAATTGCTCAACGTTTGTTGCGTTGAAATAATTATAAACTTCCAGTCTTGTAATGATGTGCCTCATGTGTGTCCTCTCTTGTTTGTCTGCTTGAATACTTTGACTTAAATGCCTCTTAACAGGTCCTTCATGCTCTAAACAATTGCAAGCAAACATTAAGCAGCACTTGTGAAAAAAGTGCAAGCGTTTGTAAATGGAAACAAACAACGAAAATGATACTGTTTGTTCCTGTATGTGTGTGTGTGCGTGTGTGTCTGGTGTTATGAAATAAACTGCACATGTGTACTTAATGATATTGTAATTCTTTTTAGAGCAGCTCTTTGCTTTGGCTTTAGCTTTAGGCTTATTTTCGTTTATGCTGTTTTATTATGTCCTGTTCTGTCTGGTCTTTGTTGTTCCATTTCATAACAAGTGAAAAGTACTAGTAAACAGAGTTTGAAAAATTAATACAAACTCAAGCAAATTGCATATGTATGTATGCATTCAAGCGTTCGCGTTTAGGTTATATAAGTTGCTGATAAAATTACTGACACACACACATCACCACATTGACTTGCTGCTGTTATACTGTGTCAGTGTATTTGTTTCCGTTAAATTCTATTTAAAAAACGTGTAAACTCATTATCTGTAAGAATGTATAAGTGCAGGAGTAAATGCATGTTGCAAAGCAAGCAGGTCCTTCTTGTAGTGGTTCATCAGGTGAGATGGCTGACGTTTTATAATTAAGAACAGAACGAGTACTTCAAGCGATCATATTTTGTGTGAGACACATTTTGACTTTTTTTATATTGAGCTGTTATCCACAATGTAACTTTCCTTTTTTGAGGACATAAAAATATTATAATATTTAGATTAGGAAATTACTCCTGTAAATAAAATACTTTTAATAATTTTTATTTGTCTAAAGTAAAACGTTTTTTATGTCAAAGTAAATAACGTGAAACAATTATAGAATTTATACTAATTGAAAAATAAACGTCGTAGATATTTAAAGTTAATTTATAATATTTTTTGTTTGTTTTATAACAGTTTAATAAAACAAATTTTCATATAGAAATTTATTTTATAAGCCTCTTCTTAATCCGATTTTTTTTATCATTAAATGGGCTCTTAAAAATTTTATTTAGGTTTCATAAGCTAAGAAAACATATGGGCACTTCCACGACAATGAGTGTGACATTCGTACAGATTCTAGTATAAATCGAAAAAAGTGCAAATGGAACGGATTCTTATTTGAGTAATAAAAGGAGCTCCAAATCAATTTTATTATCGGTGTTTAGAGGATTTTTTCCTTTAAAAGTAATTCCGAAAACCAACGGAAGCAAAATTAGTTTTTGTGGTCAACGTTTGAAAGAATAGAATAGTTTCAGTGAAACCTGGAGCAAGAACGTGTCATAAATTTAGTGTAGCAAAATCAGCGGTCTCATAAGACTGCCAGCTGTTAAATATCTTTCATCTTTAATTAATTCGATTGTTTTTCGATTAAAGTATCAGAAATAAATTTCTTTCAAGAACTCTTAATCATTGCACTCAACTTTGAATAGAAATGCCCATATATTTATATAATTAAGATGTAATTTCGTACCATAAAACTGATTTTTCTAAATTCTGCAATAGTTTCTGTGCATGAGTGTTGCTTATAATGTTGGCATAATTTTAGGTTGTTGCATACGAATGAAGTGTGCAAAGAAACCGCAATAATGAAATAAATACAAACAAAAGGAACCGGCAAAAAAGTAGGTTGCATGTTGCAACAGTTCAGCAACATTTGAAATCCTGTTGAAAATGTTTGCTTGCAATTCAGTGTGAAAATGCCGGTAGTGAGTGTTTCCCTTTCCTTGGGAGTTTGTTTCTCTTTGCACGTGAATAAAATTGGTTTACGTTTTATTTCTTGTTTTTTTTTAGTTGACTGTTTTTGCTTAAGCAGGCTTTCCAAGAAAAGGTGGCAAATAATGTCCCGGGTGTTTATTCTCTGAAATTAACGCTTTCCACTTAAATTTCTGTGGAGTGTAATTTATGCGAAAATATGCCTCCAAGGAAAACTGGAGTGTAAACGGTCTGCCAACTTTTAAGTTGCTTTAATTACTGGCGGTTATTATTGGTGTTTGTTTCCATTATATTTTTCCCGTTCGCTTTTGTTGTTTCTATAGTTCTCATAGATGATGGTAAAATATACGACCACTGCCAGGTTGTGAAAAATAGAGGCAAAACTCTGGCAGGACGGTTTTTTTTTCGTGAGCCTAATTTTGGCTAAGTTTTCTACTTAAGCAAATGAAATAGTTGTTTGGTGTGCAGGCTAAGAAACTCATGCGGGAAACAGGCTCACAGTTTAGGGGGCCTCAAGTATATTAAGACATAAACAAATGCGTTTTGGAAAACATTCAGTTATTGAATTTAATAGTTTGAAACTAACTTTCAAAAGAATGTGTTTTATAGAGACATAAAGTAATTTGGCAATACTTATTTAATTGGCAGCGATTTATCAGCAGTTTGGCACGGCGTAACATCGCTGATTCTATGACACAGCGTCTAATTAATGTTTCTTCTTTCTCAGTGACCCAACCGTCTTTACAGAACGGCTAATCTAGTGGTGGCCACGCCTTGCAAGTTTCAGTCTGAGGAATGCACGCTCAGCTGACTTCATCAAGAGATTATGGGTTAGAAAATGTACTCAAATATTTTACGATATTTCGAGAGCAGCGCTCTACTGCTTGTTTGTTTTTAGGCTGCAGTCAAACATTAAATATGATTCATATGCGACCAGCCTGCATTAAAAGAACTATTCTCAAATACATTTTAGAAAATGTATTTTAAGGCCTCCCTTGACGTAAAAATTTTGCCTCAACCACTCCAGCAATTGGTGTCAATTACGCCAACAGAAATTAAAGCAGGAACAACAATAGCAACAACAACAACACCAGCAACGGGAAACTATAATAGCCAGCATGTTAACTAGTTAAACTTTTACAATGAGCTTCACTTTCGCCAATTTTGATAAACTTCTTTTCGTCGCCGTTGTCGTCATCAGCAGCAACTTCGTCGTCGTCCTGCATTTAAAGGAATACGAATGATTGTTTGTGGCTCTCTCCCAGTATGTGCGTGTGTCTGTGTTTGTAAGCGATTGTTATAGTTTGTAAAAGTAAAACTTTAAACCGCATAGAAATCTAAATATACACACTTTTGCCCGGTTGGCTATTTTGGTTAGTGCTGGCAAAATACACACAAACAACTAGAGGGAAAAAACTGTTTTAGAAAATGTCTAGCCGGTGTAAAATGTAGAGCTCATGTTACGTTTGTGTGTGCGTGCATGTGTTTTACAGTGGGAGTGAGTTGGTGCGGGTACGTTTTAGTTTTATTTTCCCGTGATTGCATTTGCGATATTAACGTTGACGCCAAACGTTTGTCCAACCAAAAAACGAGTTGAACTTTTTTTGCACTAATTTTTTTCTCTCTCATCTGCAGTTTTTCATTATTTCGACAAACTGTGACACACACTTCCATGGCAAAAAAGAAACGTCCTCATATTATATGAGCGTTAGAGAAAATGAGGGGTTAAAGGGTGGGAAGGGACAGAAGCTGGCAAACCCCAGTAAAACTAGCCAACATGCTGGACGTGGTTGATTGTAATAGAAAGTTTGGTGTTTTAGTTTAAAAACCTCATTCATGGCATGTGGCAAAAATTTTCCACACACACCGACCCACGCAGACAAACTTTCATGTAGTCGGACACACACACGCATACACATGTATACACACATAAAGTTAAATATTTTTACTTGCATGTTTGTTTAAAGGTGCTTGTCTCTGCTCTCTTTCATGAGTTTGAGGTTTTTGCGGTTGTTGGAGTGCAGAAATAAAACAAAAAAACAAACGTTGGGAACAACTTTAAAGTTGAAAGTTTTAATTTTTAGAGTTTTTAATTTGTTTGATATGACTTTGGAACATTTCAATGTGCTTAAAATGAGAAACTTATTTTTCTTAGTTTTATTTTCTTAAACTCTGAAGCAAAAAGCCAAACACAACAACTCGTTTTTATCGTTCGTTTAAAATGTCTTTAACTGCAGGTAATTAATGGTTGCAAATTCTTGAAAAAAGTAAATAATTTTTTATGGAAACTTTTAGGGCTCTTGGTTTAAAATTTTTAACACACAAAAATATATTTTAAATTTACTGCCTGGCCGACGGTATCACTCGATGTCGTTCTGTCGACAAAATACATGTAAACAAAAACGAAATTTTAGAATTTGTCGACAGAACGATATCGAGTGACGTCTTGGGGCCAGGCAGTAACTTCAGAGAATTGTAAGACTATATCTAAAAAAAAATTGTTATGGAAGAACAGGATAAATATCGCGTAATGAATTCGTTATCAACAACAGTTTCTGGTGGTTTAAACAAATTCTCTTCAGCCCACTGTGCAGTAGGCAAATATAAAAATATACATGAAGAAAATTTCATTGAAAATTTCAATATCTCGATAGATATATGGAAGAGAAAGCAAGAAAATACCAGAGTTCTGGATTAAGAAGGCACAGTGGGGAAATACTTTTGCAGTTTTGACACAAGTACTCTGATTGACTATTGTACTTAAAATTTTATATATTTGATGGTTTAGCGCTAGAGGAACCTTCGTGATTTGGATAATTAAAGAATTTTTTTCTGCAAAAAAGTTTTTTAAAATTTTCTTAAAACCTTACTGTCATATTTTTTAAATAAAATTTTAATTCTTATTCACAAAAAACTTGAATAGGAAATTGTGCTTGCGGAAAAAATTTCTTAGGAGCTTCTCAAAATTTTTAAGCTTGTTTAGCCTTAAAGTAATCCAATTGTGGCTTTTGCCTCTTGGGAGATATATAATTTTAGATCTAAACTAAACTTCGTATTATCCCTTTAAACGTACCCGTGTGAAAATTATTTAAAATTTTTTCCGAACTCCCCCAGTGTGCAACAAAATACAAGGTCTATGCAAAGATTGTGTTATATTTTGTTTCCTTGAGTAGTTCAAACAGATGCGAATTCCAGCTCTAGGAAATTTCGTATATTCATTAAAACTAGAGTTTCTTTCTCTATTTTTGTTTTTGTGTAAAAATGGACAACCAAATGAGAGTTCTATTGAAATCAAAATTATTAAAATATGTACACTTCCAGGGCCTGCAGTTTTAGAAATTGTTTTATGTATTTAAATGCAGGAGTCATTTGTTATTTTTTATTAACTTTTTGTTTTTAAGTTTATTTCTAACAACTGAATTTTTAACGTTTTTATAGAAATTTTATTGAAGTTTTAATACAAATTTATTTTATTTCATCCCGCAAACATGCAGGCCTAGAGATTAATTTAACCCACAACAATTGCTTATATTTATTAACTTGTTCATTTCCAATAACCAAAAGTCCTGTGGTGCAGGACACAATGGAAATCTCATACATAAACTGTTTCAATTGAAAAGCTTAAATTCAAAATTTAAAAGGTGTGGGAAAAGTTGCATGAAATTATAATTTCATTTTAAATATAACGAAATCCTATGAAATTAATTACAAACGTATATCCCTCTTTAATTACTATAAATTCCTTTTGTAACTGTTGTTTTGGTTGGCAAAGTTCGCAGCAGCAACGAAAACAGCAATCATACAATATTTGAGGTTATGGTTGATTCATTCATTGCTATAGTTTGTTTGTGTGGGTGTGTGTGTGTTTGTGTGCATGTGTGTGCTTGCGGCTTGGGTAATTTTTTCGCATTCTATGTCGAGTATAAATATTTATTTAAATGTCTTTGTTTTATTATGTTGTGAAATTAACATTCATTATTTAGTGGCATGAAAATTATACATTTTGTCGTACCAGCGCCGTGGCCACAGAAATTTTCAAATTAAATTCAGAATGTTGTTAAAGCATTTCCAGTTTACCTCGAATAGTTTTGAATTTTTTTTTTTCGTTAAGAGGTTTTCCCACTTTCTACATTAAATGCAGCAGTAGTTTATTAAAAAGAAATGGTTTCCAATAATGAAATAATTAGAGGTGAAGCAAACAGCACCCACAGTGGGGGATTTTGATAAAAAATACCGAAATGATTTCTTAGTTTCGAAATAAAATGGATAATGCGATTGTAACAAAAATTCGAGCTACATTTAAGAGCTGACTAATTTAATTTTGTAGTCTGAAATTTATATCCTTAAGCGTCTTCTATTAGCTCACCTCGAGCTTATGCAAAATTCAAAGCTAAGCCAAGTTTATAGTTTTGGTCTCATGAAAAAAATTTTTTTTTAATAAAGAAGAAATTCTTCTGCTTAATTACTTCTAAAAAACCTTATCTTTTACTAGCAAAACTAGAAAAAATCCACATATTTTCCAATTAAAATTTTTTAATGGAGTGAAAGTAGTGAAAAACCCCGACTTAATTTTGAAAAATTTTGAGAACAAATATTTTATTGAGTTGTTTTTGATAATCGTAACTGCTAGTATGTTATTTTCCACGTAAGTGCTATTAGTTATTTGACAATAAATTAACTGTGACTGGTGAAAATTAAAAAAGTAAAAGTATTCGTGAAGATACTTGAAACACTTTGAAGTGTTTCTTTAGGAATAATCTTATATGCGCTTCTTTATATTAATTTTACTATTTTCAGTTTAAGATCTTCTCTAAATATTTCTAAAAATTGGCTGCACCTGAAGAAAAAGGATTCCAAATTGGAGTCTTTGAAAAATTTCTGAGGAATGACTCAAATATGTCCCCCTTTCCATTGTATTAACCACATTCTCTTCCATCGAAATGAGAATTTTTTGTCAAAAATATTGCAAAATAAAAAATTTATGGCGTCTTCTTGTCTTACTGTGCTGTTGTAATAATTTTAGTTAATTAAAAATCCTGTTGAAATGCACTCCATATCCTGACTCTTTATGCCTCTCGCCATTCGCTCGTAAATTTGAAATTATGCTTGTAATTTATCTATGCCATAGACTGAAGCATTGCAAGAGCGAGAGAGAGCGATGAAGTGAGTGAGGCGGAGGGTCATAGTAAATGCAGAAAGGTGTTGACCATATTTTAACTAATTTTGCAAATATGCATTCGCTTTTCAAAGGATTTTCAATTTCAGCTTGTGTTTCTGCAGTTTCACAGTTTGTGCCAAAGTTCTATGCCATTTTTTTTTCTCCATTTCTTACCATTCTAGTTTTGCCTAGACCATAAATTTGCATTGAAAAGAAAAATTTCATAAATGGATATTTAATGTAGAGGTAAAGCAATTTGCATATTAAATGAATTCATTTTTACCTCTTTTATTTTTTGTCTATTAAACTCAACAACTTCAGGCCAAAAACAAACTTTATTTTGCCATAAGAACAGCAGGAAGGAAAGTGCGGCCAGACAGCCGGGCAAAGTTAAAAGCTGGTCAAAGTGAATATGCAAACTAAAATGAAACTTAAATATTTCAGTTAGCAAAAGCCAAAGAAATTTCAAATGAAAATTAATTTTCAGAAATTTTTAATTAAACTTTATTGTTTGCTGCCAAGCCAGAAAGTGAAAGCCACTATTTGCTTGAATTCATATTCAATTATAGAAGAAACAGTAATTTCGCATTAATGCCTGATTATTTTAATTGATTTAATTAAATTCATTTATATTCCCTTCCTGCCCATGTCGTAACACTATTTCAACAAATTTATCTCGCTTGACTTCATCGCCATTTCCTTTTTCATTTCCTCTTTGTCTAACAGATTTCTTTCGATCACATTTAATTGATTTTCCTCTTTTGTGTGCGTGTGTGCGCGCGTGTGTTTGTGTGGCTTCAGCATATGTTGAGTTTTCTTTCTACTTGTTTATTGTCAAGAAACTAATTCAAACTAATTCATTAAGAGCTTTTCTTTAAATAGTCTTTATTGAAGCAAAAAAAAAAAAAGGAAAAAATAATTGAAGAAATCAATTAATTTTCCAAAGCAACAGCAAGATTTTCGCAAAAGTTAATAAATGTTGACGCTCATAAAATAAAAATACACTTAAGCTGCAAGAACTTCTTGATTCTGTTAAATATGGAAATTATAATATTTTCAAATTTAAATGAATTTTTCTGACTGGCGCAAGTATTCCCAATTAAAGCATCTGCTGCAGAACTTTTTCCTGATATACTTTTCTCGGCTTTAAGTTTGTCCTGTTACTCTTTGTCAAGTATAAAATATATTTTACAATTTCATTAAACATCACAATTCCATTTCTAGTTTTATTTCTAATCATAATAATTAAATTGTATCTAAAAATATACTCTGACCTGAATTGTGCCATTGATGTGTTTTTATATGGACTTCATTAACATAAATTTCATTATGTTGGCTAAAAGAAAATGTCTTAATTAAGAGCATAAAGGAAAATCTAATAAGCACAAGAATGGCTAATTAGGTAAGTTTCAGAGAAAAAAGTTCAATTTGCTTCAAATCGAAATAACATGTTCGTTTGAAAATTTGCATACCAGTTTTGCTATTCAGATTCTGTTGAAAAAGTATTCGTCAGCAACATGGTTGACATAAAGTATGAATCCTTTTTTTGTGGTACACTTTAAAGTAGCTGATCGTTTAACAATATTGATAAAAGGAATATTATTTAAAAGATATTTTTATGTAGATAAGCAAACTGTTTTTGTTTAAATTTATTAGCTGAATATATTTATTTAAGTGAATATTCTGTTCTTGATATAAAAATTATGAAAACAGGGCCTGCCTTTATTTGAAAGTCAACAACAATATCTGACTATTTCGGTTTCATGTAGCACTTACAAGTCCCGACACAGCAGCAGAGGTCCTCTCCAGAGAACTGGCCCTAAAAAAATTAATTACTTAACAAAAGATGCAAACAACGGAATTCTAAAACACGTAAATTTATTCAGATTTTATTCGTTTTCTGTTCAACACGACTCACATAGTAATTTCCCTATGAAACTCCCTCAATTATATTCGAAGTAGTCTTCAACATGTTAACCAGCATCCCTTTTTGCATCACATTGACCTCTTAAGGGAGAAATTTATATGAAATTATAAGAATAAAAAAAAAATGTAGAGAAAAAATCATCTTCCAAATGCATGTTCAACAACAACTGACTGCAAGAACTGTTGGAGTGTGTACGTGAAAATATTTTTTAATATATGTATGGATGTATGTGTATGCGACGTGATTGAGTATATGCTTATGACTAAATTTAAGTCCTTTTGCAGAGTCTTCTGATGCAGCACAACGTTTAAATGAAGACATTAAGACATTTATTACAAGTTCACAAAAGTGAATAATTGAATTAAAATCTGAAGCAAAAAAAAAAGAAAACAAAATTTAAAACAAAATTCAATTATATGAATACGAGTAGGAATAGCAAAAGCAGTACTTATCACACATACAAAGACAAACAGAATTATTATGCAGGCAACTGGAAAATGAAAAAAATTTAATCAAACTTTAATTTTCTAAGGAAATCAACAACGTTGGGAAAGTCGTTTTCGCTTGTAATTTTTTTTAAAGTTGGAAAAATTCTGTTGAACTCCAAAAAAAAAAAATGTCACAAAATTTATTTATCAAAGACAGTTATTTGGAAACAATTTATTTAAGTATTTGAAATATGTTTGCAGGCGAAAAGAATTTAATTAAATTTTACACAAATCTTGTTCATCGAATTATTTAAAAAAAATTATTTTTTGCTATTTCATATCAAAAGATTTGCGCAGACGAATTATAGGGAAGACGAATAAAACATTTTAATTCGTGCAAAAACAAACAGTGAAAAACAAAACTTAACTAAAAGGACCTTGTAGAACGCAAAGCTAAAGCGCTGAGTCTTTTTAAGAAAAAAACTGTATTAAAAAAGCGAAATTTTTTAACACTTTGAATTGTGTTTCAGAAAATATTTTGTAGTCAGAAAAATAAAGAAAAATTATCTGATCCGCAGTCAGTATTGAAACAGCTCAGTATTGAAATAGTTCTTGTAGGCAATGGAAGCTTTTTTCACATCAAACGGAGCCACTTAATCAGTGATAAAAATAGGATACACATGAGTACTGATAAGCAGGTGTACCGGTTTTCGAAAATAGTGCTGTTCTGCTTTGCTGTGTGGCTTGCATATTAAATTGATGTTCAGTCTTCCAAATATCCTTGAAATATTTATCCATTCTATCGAACACCAGCCTATCAATTATAATTCAACTTGATAAAGAAATTTTGAAATGAATTTCTAAAATATTACAAATTAAAAGTTTCCCAATTTAATAATATAAGAGAATCAAAACTAAATCAATAAAAGCACAGCGATTAACATCGCCATTTACGGAGCAACAAAATACAGCACCCTATTTCATCGGGAAATGAAAATCTTTATCCTTCAGAATATTCTAGACTAATTTAATCGAATTGTCTTAGGAATGTAAAATATTTACACATGAATGCGTCTATTATTGTTCGAACTCGTATGATTAATAACTGGCCTAAGAGTTTTTATTTAGGCTCAAGTTCAAACTCTTGAATTTACAATTGATTTGTATTAAATTCGAACTTTGTTAAAACAGGAATATTTAAAATATTTTTTATAAGCATCATAAAAGCGGAAAGTACAAAACAGTATTTATAACGAGCAACTTTAACAAATTTCTTCAACTTTAACAAATTTCTTGTCTAATAAATATTTAAAACTAAACTTGACAGTACTCGTATGAAATTGAAAGTTATAGATAATTTTATTTGGCACTCAGATAAGTACAACGTGATAATTATATTACGATTAAAAACTTTACTCGTTTCTTATATACGAAAAGTTCTTCTTATCGCTAAATATTTGCTACTTCTGAAACTCCTTAAATTATTCCCCACATGGCTGAGCAGGTAAATTGGAGCCATCAGCTTAACCACAGTGTTTGAACTCAAGTTGATGTCTTAATATTTAATAAATTTCTTTATAAAATTGCAAACGCACACCTTTCGAATACCTTAAACACTAGATACGCCTACACACACTCTCACACATATAGATATGGCTACACACGTTGTAGCAAATACTTAAAGAAGCTGGAGAGAATGTATGAGATTTATGATTTTGTATGTAGGAATAAACAAAGTTTCCTATATATCTTGGCAACATGAACTGACACTGACATTTGGCCTCTTCTACATTAGAAGTATCACTTAACAGCACATAGACAGAGAAACACGCACTTGCTACACATACACACACACACCAACACACATGAATACCACTCGTACCTGGATCAGAACAATTGTTTGAAGAAAGTTGTGGAAATAGAAATTATAAAATAAAAGTTGAAAAGAAAAATGATAGACATTGTGACACTGGAATAGACATTAAAACGAAGTAGACTAAAAAGAATCTCAAGAACTAAAATAACAAGATAAATGGATAAAAGCAGGGGTGTAAGCAAACTTTCAAGTTATAAAAGAAATCAAAGTCACAACTTCAATTTATATTTATATGATGATGACGAACTTTCACACTCCAACACTCGTGATAGCAGAACGTACGACAAAAAAAAATAAGCTTAAAAGGAATTTTTTATTAGACTTGATATGTGCCGCGGGAAACAAAATACAAAACCAGCGAACCATCCACACACACGTAATTGCACGTACCCGTGAACAGGATAAAAAGAAGTACAAAAATCAACAACATCAGCATTAATAACTATAGCAACAACAAAAATATGACAACATTAACTTTATCAGCGTTATCAACATCTCCCACAGTAACAGAGCAAATAAAGACCAGGACTATATCAAATGCCAAAAAATCGTACAACAATCATCATTGTGACACAGTTGCTGAGATAAAAGAGAACTAAAAAAATAATAACAAAACGCAGCAGGTAAAGAACGAGTTCAAAAGATTTGAAATCAAATAAAAAGTAAAGAACTAAAAAAAAAAAACAAAAAAGGATATTATGAAGTTGTTTACAGACACAACATTCACAAATGCACGCATGCATGCATATGCATGTTTGGTTATGAAAACAAATAAGAAAAATAAACAGGAAGCTAAAGAGAGTCGTCATATCAACAGCATACATTTGCACTTACGTTCAGGTGATGCAGGAGCACTAAAAAAATTATTAAAATTCTAACCTTTTGATTGGAAATGCGACAGGGAAAAATGTTCGTTAAATATGAGAAACAAACTTCCAGAGTTCAGACAAAAAGGACTTCTATAAAAATTAAATTATACATTTTCATCACGGCTCAAAAATTTGGAAATCATTACATTCAGTTGTATTCTTTACAGGACAAGTACACATCCTTCAGATGTGATAGGAAAAGGCGGTCAACTATTTTTTTAAAATTAAATAAACACGGAATGGATGGTGTATAAGTAGGCAGGTTGGGCAGTGTTGGCTAAATATTCTCTTTATTGTACTCTTAAAAGAGTCGACTGCTATTTTTATTCCTCTTGTAGATTTCAATACTTTTAGCGAAGTGCTTTGGAAATACAGTTTTTTCCTTGTACTGCAACGTTAGTGACAACTTTTCACATGGGAAAAATTATCTTACCTCTGCAGGATTTGTGGAGTCAATCATACAACAGTCTTTAGATGCACAATCTGCAAAATCTCTCAAAGATCAGTTTGAAAAATATTTATATTTTTTTGCATTTTGGTTATAAAAGAATCAGCACATTTTTAAAAGGAAAAGACCTAAGAGATTCACACACAGACATGGTCCATTCAATTGCAAAGCATTTGGAGCGAACAAATCTCCCAGCATATTTAATGGAAAAGCTACTGGTCGTTTAAATTTCAACTTTAATTCTTTCATAAAAATTTTCTCGAGTGTCTGTACCACTACAACTACCAAACAAATAATGATGGTAATAATAAATACTTTCAAACACATTCTTTCAGCATATTTCAGTTTATATATCCTCCTCATACGACAACAACAACACTAACTACAAAAACTTAACAACAAGATAATTTCATAACACAAGTATTCTCAACAACTACGACAACTATTTATCCTTCCTACAACTTTCTACCACATGCATGCATGAGTTTGGAATTGTATGTGGGCTGCCATTTGCCATAAAGAGAATAAAAGAAGAAAAGTAGGGGCGGAGGGAAAATAAGTTCTCATTTATTATGAAAACTACCTGAGATATTTATGTTTAATCGCGCTTGGAATAACTATAATCCAAATAAAGAGCTTCTAACTAGTTTAGCAAATAAAGTTAAATTGAGTTTGTTTATAAACACGGATGGCACAAGTTGTTGAAAAAAGTTGCTAAAGAAAAATGCTTAAGAGATGGTCTCTGCAAAAGGAAATGAAACTCATTAAAACGCATACAAATAGCACAAAAGTATGCTATACAAATTTAATATGTCTTTTGTAAGCAACAGAGGCAGACAAACAGCCAAACAAACACATGCGCCAATTACAAATACAAGTGTGCTAAAACACACTGTTTGTTGGGGGAAAGGATCCATTTAAATTTTTAATTTAGCAAAAGAGGATGTGTGCGTCGTCGCTGTGTCCTAAAAGCAATATGACACATTAAGTGCTCATTAATGCTAAATATGTGCATTTCTGCATGCGCATGTGTGTGTGTGTGTGTGCTTGTTTATAATTATATTTCATAATTGTCTGCATATTTATATAGAAAAGATGAAATTCGTTGTTGCGCTCGTTTGAATATCCAACTGAAAGTAAATTTTAATTGGCAAATATGCTGACGTTTTGTTGCAGCAGCCACTTAAACACAAACGTAAGAGTTTCAAATTATTGTGTCATAAAATTATTATTCGTTCACAAAAAGAAACTATTTCTAATAAATCATAAGAAGTTAAATAATTCGAATGGGAGCATGATATTTCGGGAAAATATTAATGCTACACTCATGTCATTATAAGGGTCATAGTATGGCACGCTGTTCATGTTCTGCTGGATATAGTGGAATTAATTCTCGGTTAATAAATAATAAATTTGTTTTATTTGAGAAGAGACAGTAAAAAGCAGAAAGCTTAAACTTCATTCCTGAAAAATATTAAATTTTGTAAGAGTGTAATTTTTTAATTTATAAATTTTTTTCCAATTTATAACACTTTAACTAAATAAATTTTGATACAAAATTTTGTATTGCAGGCCTCTGGTAAACATATTTTTTAAAATTGATGATAAACATATTTAAGTAGTTTTTTTAAAAACCTTTTTTCGAAAGAGACTCCTTTTACGCAAAAAAAAAAATTAAATTAAATTCTTTAAGAAGGCTGAATGTCTGCTTTGTTCCCCTCTAGTCTGTCAGTAGTTTTGAAAATAAAGAACTACATTTTTCATTAAATTTCAATCATTTTAATTTATTAAAAAGTGTAATAATTTTCCTCCTTTATCCACCTCCTTTTACCAAAAATATTTACTGTCTATTTACAAAGTCGAAACGCTTCTCTTCTTCGTTTAATTATTTCTTAAATGAAAAGAAAATTTTATAAATTAATGAAAAAATGTCAAATTAAACTTTTATTAAATACAAGTGAAAATTCTTCTGCTTTTTTAGGCGTTTTTATTTTAAATTATTTAATTTTTAAACCAAAAGACTTATTTAATATAATTTTATATTTTCTAAAAAAAAATATACAAAAACAAAAATTTTATTTGTTGCAGTATTTTGCTACCAACGATGGCCGCATTCCTCAGGGATATATGAATATGAATATTTTCAAACAGCAGAGCTGGTGAATTTAGCAATTTTTTTATTGAAAATGTACACATTCGTAAATCCTGGAAGGAGCTGCCTGTGCTGGTTACTGAAATATTGAAATAAATAACAATATTTAAAAAGAACAATTTTAGTAAATAAAATGTTAATAAAGTGTGTATTTTGCTGGAATAATCAGAATATGTAAAAAATATTCAAACAAATAACAGCGTTAAAATGTCTGCAATAAAATTTTATTTCAAAGTTTATAAAAGTATCCCGCCACAACAACGACTAAATTATTTCACTCGCTGCTGGGCCGTTAAATAATTAATTTTAATATTTAAAGAAAACCATTTTCAGCATTTCGCGCTCTTTCAGTTTCGCATTTCAATTTCATGTCCCTTATCTCTGCATGAAGTCAAGTGGATTCGATTCGTGTTCGTATAAATTTCAGCCGTATTACTTTCATTTTGATATTTTCCACACAAAAGTGAGTATTTTTCGGTGCAAGTGTTAAGTGAAGGCATGTGTGCACATGCAACAATAAAATTTAATATTCATGCTTGGATGGAGGCATAAAATGCACTGATAAATCACATTAATTACAGTCATGTGTTAAAGTATTAAATATCAAAAATCAACACAAGACGGTGAGACAACACAACAGCAGAGATACTGACTGATTTAAACATAAAAATATATTTATTTTCCTTTTACGTTGGAAATATTCATAAAACTCAAGCAGAAAAGCAATAAAATTTTGATGTTAAATACTTCAATACTCGCATATTAAATGCAACTCTTGCACTTTTCCATGCGCACGAAATTCTGAAATTTAAAAGTCAATTATGAAAAATATGCAAACAATTCTTTTTTCGTCACTTAATGCAGTAATTTGGAATGGCCAGAAGATGGTGATGGAAAATGTGGTGGTTGTGTGCTGAAGTTAAGAATTTGCTGTCAGTGTATTTGCGTTGCAAATTTAAGGAAATTGGCTTTAAATGCAAGGAATTTCAATAACTTTAGCTGAAATTATTGTTGGGGATCCAGAAAAGCTTTTTTAGTCTTACATAATTTTAATAGCATCTAACTTTTGGAACAGCCAATAAAAGAGAATGTTTCCCCCTTCAGCCGCTTTATTTGAGTCTTACCTTATAGATCACAAAAGTAGGGAAAATTATCAGCATTAATTTTAGAACCAGAAGAGTGGACTGTGTCAAGTGCCTACAATTAACTGATTGCTGTAGGGGTTCATAAAAACATTTCTTAAGCCGGATAAGTCATTATTGACGAAAGCGTGAGCCTGATGAAAAGGAATTTGTTACAGACATTTTATTTTAACTTGGACGCGAATTCATGCTGCAACTCCGATGAGACTTCGCCTATAACAGGCGAAATTGTAAATAAAATTTCTTTGGAAAGTTATTAACGGCATAGCAGAAGTCCTACACAGTTTTGTATAAAAAGTTTTATTAAGAAGGTTTCTTATTCATATGGAAATCACAAGGATGGAAGGCAAGTAAATATGAAATAAACTGAAGGGCCTTCCAACGAGGACTTGCGAACTTTTACAGTTGAAAATGTCCATCCTGTTAAAGTCATATCAATTATCATTTAATCATTCTGTATTGCATGGATAAAGGGTTCGCCAACACGAGCTTTCAAATTAAAGCACTTTCATAGAAATTTATTAAAAAAATTAATTTAAAATTAAAAAAAGCTATCAAAATTTAAAAAAAAAATACTTTTCACTCGACGAAAAGTAGGCCCCTTTATTTTTGAAACAACTTTATTTTTTAAACTACTGAAAGTATAGAGGGTTCCAGAAATGTTTTAAAATATTTTTTATGCTTTTGGGGCACTCTTCTTTGAACTGTGACTGTTTTTTTAAACTTCTTGATTTCTTAAAATAAATATTCAAAAATAGCTATTGCGATCATGTACCACAACTTTCTAACTTTCAGTAGTCGTGAGAGCTGCTTAAATAAATCATTAATATATCCCATGATTTTGTGTTGAAAAGGAAAATTAATGAATATTTTCATTTGCTTGAAGTTACATGAATGGCTACGCCCACTTGGTATTCATTATAAAATCCTTTTATACACGTACTCCTCTTTATTCATACGTGACTGCATACTCCTGAATAGATATTAACTTTTATAATATTCTTCTCTCTACCACATGCACTTGTCATTATATTTAATGAGGTGACACCTTTTTCGTGTAAATATTTCCAGCTTTTTATGAAGCAGCCAGAAAATCGTTTCATTTTCTCTGACTGAATTAATAATTCTATTGCATGTCACAAAACAACAAACTAGTAGTTTATAATTATTTAATTATCATTTAATATAAATTATATGAAAAGCTGAAAGCAGCCGCTTAAACAAATGACTTCTTAACTCTCTCATTCCATTCCCATTTTGTTAAAATTTTTTTATTTTAATACTTCTTTAGCAAACTGTTAAAAACTACATCAAAACCATCAACCATAAATCAGTTTTACTCCCGTAATGCAAATAAATTACGTTAATACAAGAGAGCTTGTAACATTATGCATGTGTGTGCGTGTGTTGGCACGTGTGCATGTAATAACTAATGCAGGTGATTTAATACACACACGCACACACACACAGAAATAGTCACTCTCATCAGCTCGCATTTATACCTACTCCAACTTAAACTCTTCCAGCCCAACCTTTATGAATACATCACTTGCAGTTTTTTTAAATGTGTAAATTTTTAACACACGCACACACTTGCAAATTATAGTTCTCTACTGCATGGTTGTTGGCAAATAATTTACAGCTCTCATCAGCTCATTGCAAATTATTTTCTTCAACGTGCCTGAGATTTATATTTTTAAAAGACCGAGAGAAATTGAATAATAAATACAAACGATGATTTGCATACATGAAGATGTGGGTTGGTGAATTGGAATACCGGGGAAAATTATTCTTATGCAGAGAATCGCTTTGTGGCTTATCATTCAATTCAAGCCACAATTCTTCTTTATCATAATATCAAGGCAAATTTATATTTTCTCAAGTGATTTGTCGTGCAAACAGCTGATCACTCAAAACCAAAGAAAAAAGAAAAGAAATCACATGAGTAGTTCGGAACGTGTGTAGTGGCTATCGAAAACAGCATCTGAGTTGATAATTAAATTGTTGTTGATTCCTTTATTAGTCCTTAATGCGGTTTTGTATATTAAGGAAAATTCAATATAAAAGTTACAGCGGAATATTTTTTCAATAAGAAAAATTTTATATACGAACATGCCACGCAGTTGTGGTACGCTTTTTGATAATTTAGGCTCCACGAATATTAATGAAACGTATATTATTCAACAGGTCCTTCTGTGTAGAAATGTTAAATGTGCGACGTTTGTTTTAATTATTACAGGAATTTTTAATTTTCTCCTCTTCAAAATAGTGCCAATTTCGATAAAGTAAGACTTGTTCCAATTTATTTTACTTTGCACTTCTCGATGCAGATTTAGTGTTCGATTTTCGGTATGTCCTTAAACTGTATCAACAATTTAGTTTCTATCTGCTCATTCGCCTCAAAAGTTTGAGTCTCTTCAATCTTGGGAATAGGAAAAAGTTGCCAAATGTCATAAAAATGGTGATAGAGGCATTATGAAGGTGTTAGTTTTGTAAAAAAATTAAGACGTGTTTCTCTTCGCTGCCACATGCTTCATGTCAAAAATTTAAGTAAAAGTTGCACGGATTGAAACAATTAATATCCTCAGTATTTCAAAAACTCTTATTTTGTTTCTTTTTTACAAAAAAATTGATCCAGGGACTTTGGCCTATTTTTTTGACAGCAGAAAACCGCGTGTTCTTATTTAAGACTCTCATTCGTAGTCTTCGAAACTTGAAAGTTTGCCCTGCTGTTGAATAGACCTCGTACTTGCATAAAAATGTATCTCAATGTACAATTTAAATTAAAATTGATTTTATAAGGACGAGCATCACCTCCAAAGGATGCCAGGTCCTTAACACTAACCAAATAAAATAGAAGTCCTGTGATCGTGTTCCGGACTGTGGCTGGCAGCTGCTTATTTGTTATTAACAAAAATTCACTAAAACACTTCTTTTGTTCTTCATATTGATGCTGTCGGTTTTAGTTCTTTATCAAATTTAAATATCTTAACGAAAATATTTATTTATAATTTTTGAAGCATAAATTCTACGCACTCCTGTTATGCGCCAATTCATATAAATTTTTCTGTAGCTAAGGATTTTGCCTTAGCGAAACTTAATTCATTCTTCCCTTCCGTATTTAATTATTTTATAATGTACAATATAATAATTTAATCTGTAGAACTACACAAACACCCACGTACGAGAACTCTACCACCCCGCAATAAATAAAAGTCATTCAGCCAGGCAACTTTAACTTCGTGTAAAAAAAAAATTCAAAAGTATGCTGCCATCCAAACAATAAATAAGAAACGAGGAAGTTGTTTTAAAATAAAACCCCTTGAAGTTGTTTATATACACACATTTGCGTGTGTGTGTGTAGGAATATGTGAAAGTACTTAAACTTTTGACTTAATTATAATGAATGCCTGGCAAGAACTCGCACCCCTTTTATTTATCACATATTCATGTTCGTTCCCATAAAGACGAGTGCCTTAAAATGTGCCTGCAAATGGAATATAATAAAACTGTAAAATAAAATATCGTGCGAGCAAGTACAAGTGTATTATGATATATGATTTTTATGTTCTCATTTCCTTATACTTCATACCGGGTAGAAAGGATTAATTGCTTAAGTGATGATGAAGATCTTCATGTTGTTGTTGGTGGCAACAAAAGAAATACAGAAGAAGCGAAACAACTTTTTAGGCCGCTGCTTTTGCATTAATCCTGCTGAATATTTTGTGTAATACTGACTTGCGGGTGAAATTAATAAAAATTGCAAAAGTTTTAAAATATTTAGCATCAAAAAAAGTCGGATGTTTGAAAATAAGACCAACTAAATTAAAGAGGTTTTATTAAATAAACGTTTTCTTCATAAATTTTATTTAAATTTCCGTTAACTCTTTCTCAAATTGTCTGCATAAAAACGGTTCCCATTTCCTGACTAACTCTTCTTTGTTTTCAATCCTTTAATATTCTTTTAAAATGAGTCATGCCTAATCAGCGCAGAAGATCAATTGCAATCTAGAGGATTCCTTTTTGAAGGATCACTGCTCTTGCCGATGTCGTCCTCTTTTTTTATTAGGACCACCATTCAAAGGATGGTCCTTCCATTTGCCGTGCATTGTGCCAGAATTCTGAGAGGTTGGCCAGGACATGACTGCCTAAAACCTTTCATCTCGAGACATGTAAAACTAGACATTCACAAAGAATGTGGAAAGTTGACTCTTGCATAATTCATTTACAAAAAAAAAACAAACAAACAAAAACAAGTCTGTGATTAGTTATTGACTCTTTACGACTGCGACGAGACTTCAAATATCCCCACGCTTTCTGTTTATTCACTGTGTTATGCAAAATCCTTTAAAACATTTATATTATCCTGGACATATTTAAATCTTGCTAAAAAAAAGGAAATACCTTTTTTAAGCACAAACCCTATGATAAAAGTTGCAATGGCGTTTCTAAGCCACAGTTTCAGTCTTCCCCTAAACATTAATAACACACAATTTAAGCCCAATATGTCATATATTCAAATAGGATTTCGCTCCTTAATCCTTTTGTTTTTCAACATCAACAAATCCAAAGCCGTTTAACTACTTAAAACATGAGTTATTCAAAAATATACATTTTAATATAATATTTATTACATCTAATCTTACACAAGGATCTCAAGTTGGGGCTCCTTAAATGAATATCTATGGCTTTTGTGTTCACGTATGTCTATGGGTCTAATCATAACAAAAACTTTGTATGTGACTCAATAGCATTCAGTTGAAAGGATGTAAATTTCTATGCAGGATAATGTCTACATCATCATAAGGATTAATGAGTCTGTTCTCTTCGTGGCAAATATATTAAGATTCATAATGACGCCACTCTCAAATTCACAGTCACATTCACACAACAGTTTAAATGTGGTAGTACGAATGTATTCGCATGTAGAAAGGAACAAAGGCATCCTTGCTGACATACAAACAGCATTAACATAGATTTTTATAAAAAACATAAATTCTTGGCGTTGTAAAAAAATTATATAGAAATAATATTAAAAAAAACATCAAAATAAAAATAACTCCAGGACGTAGTGGAAAATACATCCCCTGACTTATTTTCTTTTTTTTTTGTTACAAAAGGAAAAGCCTTCACACATACGACTACGTACATCCATCCATCCATTCATTTAAATGTAGAAGTGAATAACATACTCGCACACGTTATGGGAATATTGAAGGCGAAAAAAAATATGACACCCGGTTTATACGTTTCCGTTGTATGTTATGAAAACGATGACAATACGGCTTAACTTCCGTTTTCTGTTCAGATATTTTACATCTGCACTACTGACATGCATAGATTCGCACAAATACTCGCATATACGACTACATATTATGTTGTCACATACATTTGCAAGGACAGTGAGTAGAAAAATTTTAGAGATCATTTTCCATGGTAATTGTATCCCATTTTTTGATTAATTTTGCTTTAACTTCCACGTGCAGTATCTGTAAAAACATCATAATAAATTTGAAAATTTATATTTTGTCACTCTCACAAATGAAATAAACATGTAAAATAAGCTGGATATGTTTGCATTTATTCAAATCGTTAAAAAAAGCTCATCAAACCCATGTACATTGAACGAGAAGTTTTCAAAATTGTTCGTAATATTGTGAACAGACCTCGTACTTTGAAGAAAATGTCTATGGAAACTCAGTTTCACAAATATTTCGAAGCCCAATTAATATTTCACAGCTAGGAAAATAAATCTCTAACAATAAACACATTTTTGGCAGTTGTTTAATTTTTTTCCATAATCTTTAGAATTTTTTGCGGAAACGGAAGTTAAATTTAAAAAAATTTTAATGCCACAACTTGTAGTTCATCTCGGCTTTACTAACTGCAAAATTTGGTATTTTTATATGGCATATTATTAAAAGTCACTGAATGTCCTTTTTTTAGAAAATTTTTCTTTTACATATTTCTTTGCTCTTTTGATCTCCACTGCTTATAGCAGCTCATTTAAGTACTTGCAACTGCCTCTGTAAGTCGTATGTTAACAGTAGACTTCCGTTTGATGAAAAAATACCAGATAATTTTTTTTTTTTGGATACCAAAAGGATTTAAATTAAATGTGTGTTCATAACGTGTGTGATGCTATAACAGAATCCAGTTAGGTGATTATACATGTCGTTTGATGTTTTAAAGTATGAACAGAAGCTGGGCAGGTTGGTTAGCGTGCGGTTATTGTGTATGTGCGTGTGAGTCAGTCTGTTCTTTTCAAAAGTCACAAGGATTTCCAACAATGTGTAAATTTTAAATTAATTAAATTTTATTTAATTTTGAAAGTGAGTTTTGTGTGGCTCAAAACCACTTTTAAATTATTGTGATCCTTAGCTTTGCAGCACACGTAAATAGTTTTGCCTGTTAAAGGTAAAACTATTTATAACTTGGAAGAGCTCTTTCCCAAGTATTTCTAAAACTTTAATCAGCTAAAGGAAACAGTGTTTTCCTGTGTCGTCACTCATAACTGAGTGTATTGAAGAGGGCATGCTTTTGGTTTGTTCTTATAGTTTATCACTGTAAGTTGTGGAAATAGTTTTCAAAAGGTTTCAAATAGTTTTTCGAAAGTAAAAATAGAAATATTCACACTCTCACACTCGATTATAAAGCCATAACCATAAAGAATGGGATAATAAATGACTGAACGTGTTCATATTGCTGGACATAATAGATGTAGAGGAAAATAAATTTCTTTAGTTGCCTCCGTTCAGTTGTTTGTTGAACAAAAATCCTGATAGTTTTATACCGTGCCAATATCAACCTTCCCAGGATTAGCAAGTTTTTCCTGTTTCTTTCTCCCTCTCTGTGTCTTACTTCTTCGAATAATAAACTT
Organism: Linnaemya vulpina; assembly: GCA_963675445.1. Classification (NCBI taxonomy): domain Eukaryota; kingdom Metazoa; phylum Arthropoda; class Insecta; order Diptera; family Tachinidae; genus Linnaemya; species Linnaemya vulpina. The sequence continues at coordinate 86,015,144 of OY776278.1, read as the reverse complement.
GAGATAAAGTTTGCGTGTTTTGTTTGTTTTATTTTAGATTTTTTTTTGTCTACAACAAACAAAAATAACGACAACAACAAACAACTAAACGAAGATCGAAAAGTTTATTATATCAGACTTGGAATTTTGGCAATATTCAGGAAAGGCAGCAAAAAATATTAAATAGTCTTTATTTAGCAGTCCAAAAAAATAAGCTTCAACAACTAATTTTCTTATGGTTAATTGAAACTTTCCTTAAAGTTTTTTGTGCGTTTTATTTTATCTACAATATTTATCAAACTATAAGCAAAATGTATAGTTTTATACTGACTTCATTAAATACTGTCACTTGAACGAGTGCACGACTGCACTATTATTTAAGAACTCGTATATTAAAAATAGCATTTTCAGAAATTTTTTAAAACTTTTATTCTTTCTAATTGAGTTAAGTTCACATGTAAATTTATTATGTCTAATGCCCTTGTGTTCTTTATTCGTCTTTTCAGATCCGATCCTGGCGCCTAAAAGCATCCTTGTGGTCAAGAGGCCCTGCTGCCAGGCTTGCACAAATTGGTTTTCCAAGTAAACGCATTGAAATCACAGATGGAGTAAAACCGCTCACTGAAAACTAACAAACATGAACACAATATGTTTAATTTATAAGGATATTATTATTAAGTTATTTACAATTGTAACAAAAAAAAAAAAATTAAAAAAGGAAATGGGCCATTGTACACACAATTAATATAAATATTCGTATTTTTATAGATATCAAATTAAACTGGCTGTTCAATAAATCTGCAGACTATAAATAGCAGCGTTTAAATTTAATTCATAGAATATTTTTCAACGGACGACCCAAGGACTGTTGGCTGAACGGTAAAACAATTGAAGTCGAGCGCTTTAGGGCACAACATTCTCAAATTATTTTCCAAACGTCTAAGAGCTTTAGCAAACAACGATATCTCTTTAATATCCCTGGAACTTTTCGAAATTTTCTTCAAACACCAAATTGGGTTGTAGCCAAATTTCTTTCTTCAATATCTCAGTAATCCTTTGATAGTTTTTGATGAAACTTGAGGCGTTTGATAGGTCCTGAAATAGGACTTGATAAGTTAAATAGGCTATCGGACACATATTCATTTATTTATAAAAAGGTATAGGAAAGGTTTGAAAAATCAAATTTAAAATTAAACGCCTATTTTCGTTACATTTGCTATATCTCCGTTGGAAATGGGCGCATCACAAACAAGCAAGATGGAAACGACGCGCAACACTCTGCTCTACAAACGTGCCGAATTTCATTGCGCTACCCCAAATACTTTTGGAGTTTTGATCAAAATTCAATGAGCTTGATTTCCATAAAAATGCGCAAAATTGCATATTTTGGTCAATTTTCTTTCTTCAATATCTTTGGAACCACTTGGAATTTTTTGGTAAAAGTTGCACCAGATGATAGATCTTGAAGTTAACTACAGCGTGTATAAGTTTTCTTATTTAAAAAAGCAGAGCAAAATTGTAAAAAATCATACTTAAACTTTAACGCCTACTTTTTGTACTTAAAAGTGGGCGTGGCACAATAACTTATATTTTATATTTTAAACAGCTATGAAAGGTATCTATGGTCCAAGTTTCATTTCCTTACCTCTTATAACGGCCGAGTTATTGAGAAAATTGTAAAACATGATTTTAGCAGCCAAAAATGTTGAAACAAAAATCCAGTTTTTTTTGTGAAACACCAGGCCCCCAAAATCGTGTAGAAGGCGGATTTCGGAGAATTATTTTTTTCAAACCGCTGTAGCTCAGAAACCGTTAGAGATATTTGAATTATTCTTGTGCCATATGATAGTGTTGGAAAAGGACTACGAGATGGTAAACCTTTGGCCCGCCTGGCGGCCCGCCTGAATACTTAAAAACTTGTATTTAGAGTTGTTGTCGCTATATCTCCATAAATAAAAGTCGCACAATAAAGTAAGAAATGGCAAAAGATTCACTACATTCTGCTCTACAAGCCTGCCAATTTTCATTGCACTACCCCAAATACTTTTGGAGTTTTGATCAAAATTCAAAGAGCTTGATTTGCACAAAAATGCGCAAAACTGCATATTTTGGCCAAATTTCGTTCTTGAATATCTCAGTAACCCTTTGATAGTTTTTGATGAAACTTGAGGCGTCTGACAGGTCTTGAAATAGGCTATCGGACACATATTCATTTATATATAAAAAGGTATAGGAAAGGTTTGAAAAATCAAATTTAAAATTAAACGCCTATTTTCGTTACATTTGCTATATCTCCGTTGGCAATGGGCGCATCACAAACAAGCAAGATGGAGACGACGCGCAACACTCTAATCTACAAACGTGTTGAATTTTATTGCGCTACCCCTAATACTTTTGGAGTTTTGATCAAAATTCAATGAGCTTAATTTGCACAAAAATGCGCAAAATTGCATATTTTGGCCAAATTTCGGTCTTGAATATCTCAGTAACCCTTTGATAGTTTTTGATGAAACTCAAGGCGTCTGATAGGTCTTGAAATAGGCTATCGGACACAAATTCATTTATATATAAAAAGGTATAGGAAAGGTTTGAAAAATCAAATTTAAAATTAAACGCCTATTTTCGTTACATTTGCTATATCTCCGTTGGCAATGGGCGCATCACAAACGAGCAAGATGGAAACGACGCGCAACACTCTGCTCTACAAACGTGCCGAATTTCATTTCGCTACCCCTAATACCTTTGGAGTTTTGATCAAAATTCAATGAGCTTTATTTACATAAAAATGAGCAAAATTGCATATTTTGGTCAATTTTCTTCCTTCAATATCTTTGGAACCACTTGGAATTTTTTGGTAAAAGTTGCACCAGATGATAGATCTTGAAGTTAACTACAGCGTGTATAAGTTTTCTTATTTAAAAAAGCAGCGCAAAATCTTAAAAAATCATACTTAAATTTTAACGCCTACTTTTTGTACTTAAAAGTGGGCGTGGCACAATAATTTGTATTTTATATTTTAAACAACTATGAAAGGTATCTATGGTCCAAGTTTCATTTCCTTACCTCTTATAACGGCCGAGTTATTGAGAAAATTGTAAAACATGATTTTTGCAGCCAAAAATGTTGAAACAAAAATCCAGTTTTTTTTGTGAAACACCAGGCCCCCAAAATCGTGTAGAAGGTGGATTCCGGCGAATTATTTTTTTCAAAACGCTGTAGCTCAGAAACCGTTAGAGATATTTGAATTATTCTTGTGCCATATGATAGTGTTGGAAAAGGACTACGAGATGGTAAACCTTTGGCCCGCCTGGCGGCCCGCCTGAATACTTAAAAACTTGTATTTAGAGTTGTTGTCGCTATATCTCCATAAGTAAAAGTCGCACAATAAAGTAAGAAATGGCAAAAGATTCACTACATTCTGCTCTACAAGCCTGCCAATTTTCATTGCGCTACCCCAAATACTTTTGGAGTTTTGATCAAAATTCAAAGAGCTTGATTTGCAAAAAAATGCGCAAAACTGCATATTTTGGCCAAATTTCGTTCTTGAATATCTCAGTAACCCTTTGATAGTTTTTGATGAAACTTGAGGCGTCTGACAGGTCTTGAAATAGACTATCGGACACATATTCATTTATATATAAAAAGGTATAGGAAAGGTTTGAAAAATCAAATTTAAAATTAAACGCCTATTTTCGTTACATTTGCTATATCTCCGTTGGCTACGGACACATCACAACCTAGCAAGAAGGAAACGACGCGCAGAACTCTGCTCTACAGACGTGCCGAATTTCATTGCGCTACCCTAAATACTTTTGGAGTTTTGATCAAAATTCAATGAGCTTGATTTCCATAAAAATGCGCAAAATTGCATATTTTGGTCAATTTTCTTTCTTCAATATCTTTGGAACCACTTGGAATTTTTTGGTAAAAGTTGCACCAGATGATAGATCTTGAAGTTAACTACAGCGTGTATAAGTTTTCTTATTTAAAAAAGCAGCGCAAAATCTTAAAAAATCATACTTAATCTTTAACGCCTACTTTTTGTACTTAAAAGTGGGCGTGGCACAATAATTTGTATTTTATATTTTAAACAACTATGAAAGGTATCTATGGTCCAAGTTTCATTTCATTACCTTTTATAACGGCCGAGTTATTGAGAAAATTGTAAAATATGATTTTTGCAGCCAAAAATGTTGAAACAAAAATCCAGTTTTTTTTGTGAAACACCAGGCCCCCAAAATCGTGTAGAAGGTGGATTCCGGCGAATTATTTTTTTCAAAACGCTGTAGCTCAGAAACCGTTAGAGATATTTGAATTATTCTTGTGCCATATGATAGTGTTGGAAAAGGACTACGAGATGGTAAACCTTTGGCCCGAGTGCCGGCCCGCCTGAATACTTAAAAACTTGTATTTAGAGTTGTTGTCGCTATATCTCCATAAGTAAAAGTCGCACAATAAAGTAAGAAATGGCAAAAGATTCACTACATTCTGCTCTACAAGCCTGCCAATTTTCATTGCGCTACCCCAAATACTTTTGGAGTTTTGATCAAAATTCAAAGAGCTTGATTTGCACAAAAATGCGCAAAACTGCATATTTTGGCCAAATTTCGTTCTTGAATATCTCAGTAACCCTTTGATAGTTTTTGATGAAACTTGAGGCGTCTGACAGGTCTTGAAATAGGCTATCGGACACATATTCATTTATATATAAAAAGGTATAGGAAAGGTTTGAAAAATCAAATTTAAAATTAAACGCCTATTTTCGTTACATTTGCTATATCTCCGTTGGCAATGGGCGCATCACAAACAAGCAAGATGGAGACGACGCGCAACACTCTAATCTACAAACGTGTTGAATTTTATTGCGCTACCCCTAATACTTTTGGAGTTTTGATCAAAATTCAATGAGCTTAATTTGCACAAAAATGCGCAAAATTGCATATTTTGGCCAAATTTCGGTCTTGAATATCTCAGTAACCCTTTGATAGTTTTTGATGAAACTCAAGGCGTCTGATAGGTCTTGAAATAGGCTATCGGACACAAATTCATTTATATATAAAAAGGTATAGGAAAGGTTTGAAAAATCAAATTTAAAATTAAACGCCTATTTTCGTTACATTTGCTATATCTCCGTTGGCAATGGGCGCATCACAAACGAGCAAGATGGAAACGACGCGCAACACTCTGCTCTACAAACGTGCCGAATTTCATTGCGCTACCCCTAATACCTTTGGAGTTTTGATCAAAATTCAATGAGCTTTATTTACATAAAAATGAGCAAAATTGCATATTTTGGTCAATTTTCTTCCTTCAATATCTTTGGAACCACTTGGAATTTTTTGGTAAAAGTTGCACCAGATGATAGATCTTGAAGTTAACTACAGCGTGTATAAGTTTTCTTATTTAAAAAAGCAGCGCAAAATCTTAAAAAATCATACTTAAATTTTAACGCCTACTTTTTGTACTTAAAAGTGGGCGTGGCACAATAATTTGTATTTTATATTTTAAACAACTATGAAAGGTATCTATGGTCCAAGTTTCATTTCCTTACCTCTTATAACGGCCGAGTTATTGAGAAAATTGTAAAACATGATTTTTGCAGCCAAAAATGTTGAAACAAAAATCCAGTTTTTTTTGTGAAACACCAGGCCCCCAAAATCGTGTAGAAGGTGGATTCCGGCGAATTATTTTTTTCAAAACGCTGTAGCTCAGAAACCGTTAGAGATATTTGAATTATTCTTGTGCCATATGATAGTGTTGGAAAAGGACTACGAGATGGTAAACCTTTGGCCCGCCTGGCGGCCCGCCTGAATACTTAAAAACTTGTATTTAGAGTTGTTGTCGCTATATCTCCATAAGTAAAAGTCGCACAATAAAGTAAGAAATGGCAAAAGATTCACTACATTCTGCTCTACAAGCCTGCCAATTTTCATTGCGCTACCCCAAATACTTTTGGAGTTTTGATCAAAATTCAAAGAGCTTGATTTGCAAAAAAATGCGCAAAACTGCATATTTTGGCCAAATTTCGTTCTTGAATATCTCAGTAACCCTTTGATAGTTTTTGATGAAACTTGAGGCGTCTGACAGGTCTTGAAATAGACTATCGGACACATATTCATTTATATATAAAAAGGTATAGGAAAGGTTTGAAAAATCAAATTTAAAATTAAACGCCTATTTTCGTTACATTTGCTATATCTCCGTTGGCAATGGGCGCATCACAAACAAGCAAGATGGAGACGACGCGCAACACTCTAATCTACAAACGTGTTGAATTTTATTGCGCTACCCCTAATACTTTTGGAGTTTTGATCAAAATTCAATGAGCTTAATTTGCACAAAAATGCGCAAAATTGCATATTTTGGCCAAATTTCGGTCTTGAATATCTCAGTAACCCTTTGATAGTTTTTGATGAAACTCAAGGCGTCTGATAGGTCTTGAAATAGGCTATCGGACACAAATTCATTTATATATAAAAAGGTATAGGAAAGGTTTGAAAAATCAAATTTAAAATTAAACGCCTATTTTCGTTACATTTGCTATATCTCCGTTGGCAATGGGCGCATCACAAACGAGCAAGATGGAAACGACGCGCAACACTCTGCTCTACAAACGTGCCGAATTTCATTGCGCTACCCCTAATACCTTTGGAGTTTTGATCAAAATTCAATGAGCTTTATTTACATAAAAATGAGCAAAATTGCATATTTTGGTCAATTTTCTTCCTTCAATATCTTTGGAACCACTTGGAATTTTTTGGTAAAAGTTGCACCAGATGATAGATCTTGAAGTTAACTACAGCGTGTATAAGTTTTCTTATTTAAAAAAGCAGCGCAAAATCTTAAAAAATCATACTTAAATTTTAACGCCTACTTTTTGTACTTAAAAGTGGGCGTGGCACAATAATTTGTATTTTATATTTTAAACAACTATGAAAGGTATCTATGGTCCAAGTTTCATTTCCTTACCTCTTATAACGGCCGAGTTATTGAGAAAATTGTAAAACATGATTTTTGCAGCCAAAAATGTTGAAACAAAAATCCAGTTTTTTTTGTGAAACACCAGGCCCCCAAAATCGTGTAGAAGGTGGATTCCGGCGAATTATTTTTTTCAAAACGCTGTAGCTCAGAAACCGTTAGAGATATTTGAATTATTCTTGTGCCATATGATAGTGTTGGAAAAGGACTACGAGATGGTAAACCTTTGGCCCGCCTGGCGGCCCGCCTGAATACTTAAAAACTTGTATTTAGAGTTGTTGTCGCTATATCTCCATAAGTAAAAGTCGCACAATAAAGTAAGAAATGGCAAAAGATTCACTACATTCTGCTCTACAAGCCTGCCAATTTTCATTGCGCTACCCCAAATACTTTTGGAGTTTTGATCAAAATTCAAAGAGCTTGATTTGCAAAAAAATGCGCAAAACTGCATATTTTGGCCAAATTTCGTTCTTGAATATCTCAGTAACCCTTTGATAGTTTTTGATGAAACTTGAGGCGTCTGACAGGTCTTGAAATAGACTATCGGACACATATTCATTTATATATAAAAAGGTATAGGAAAGGTTTGAAAAATCAAATTTAAAATTAAACGCCTATTTTCGTTACATTTGCTATATCTCCGTTGGCTACGGACACATCACAACCTAGCAAGAAGGAAACGACGCGCAGAACTCTGCTCTACAGACGTGCCGAATTTCATTGCGCTACCCTAAATACTTTTGGAGTTTTGATCAAAATTCAATGAGCTTGATTTCCATAAAAATGCGCAAAATTGCATATTTTGGTCAATTTTCTTTCTTCAATATCTTTGGAACCACTTGGAATTTTTTGGTAAAAGTTGCACCAGATGATAGATCTTGAAGTTAACTACAGCGTGTATAAGTTTTTTCATTCAAAAAGGCAGCGCAAAATTTAAAAAAATCATACTTAATCTTTAACGCCTACTTTTTGTACTTAAAAGTGGGCGTGGCACAATAATTTGTATTTTATATTTTAAACAACTATGAAAGGTATCTATGGTCCAAGTTTCATTTCATTACCTTTTATAACGGCCGAGTTATTGAGAAAATTGTAAAATATGATTTTTGCAGCCAAAAATGTTGAAACAAAAATCCAGTTTTTTTTGTGAAACACCAGGCCCCCAAAATCGTGTAGAAGGTGGATTCCGGCGAATTATTTTTTTCAAAACGCTGTAGCTCAGAAACCGTTAGAGATATTTGAATTATTCTTGTGCCATATGATAGTGTTGGAAAAGGACTACGAGATGGTAAACCTTTGGCTTGCCTGGCGGCCCGCCTGAATACTTAAAAACTTGTATTTAGAGTTATTGTCGCTATATCTCCATAAGTAAAAGTCGCACAATAAAGTAAGAAATGGCAAAAGATTCACTACATTCTGCTCTACAAGCCTGCCAATTTTCATTGCGCTACCCCAAATACTTTTGGAGTTTTGATCAAAATTCAAAGAGCTTGATTTGCACAAAAATGCGCAAAACTGCATATTTTGGCCAAATTTCGTTCTTGAATATCTCAGTAACCCTTTGATAGTTTTTGATGAAACTTGAGGCGTCTGATAGGTCTTGAAATAGGCTATCGGACACATATTCATTTATATATAAAAAGGTATAGGAAAGGTTTGAAAAATCAAATTTAAAATTAAACGCCTATTTTCGTTACATTTGCTATATCTCCGTTGGCTATGGACGCATCACAACCTAGCAAGAAGGAAACGACGCGCAGCACTCTGCTCTACAAACGTGGCGAATTTCATTGCGCTACCCCTAATACTTTTGGAGTTTTGATCAAAATTCAAAGAGCTTGATTTGCACAAAAATGCGCAAAACTGCATATTTTGGCCAAATTTCGTTCTTGAATATCTCAGTAACCCTTTGATAGTTTTTGATGAAACTTGAGGCGTCTGATAGGTCTTGAAATAGGCTATCGGACACATATTCATTTATATATAAAAAGGTATAGGAAAGGTTTGAAAAATCAAATTTAAAATTAAACGCCTATTTTCGTTACATTTGCTATATCTCCGTTGGCTATGGACGCATCACAACCTAGCAAGAAGGAAACGACGCGCAGCACTCTGCTCTACAAACGTGGCGAATTTCATTGCGCTACCCCTAATACTTTTGGAGTTTTGATCAAAATTCAAAGAGCTTGATTTGCACAAAAATGCGCAAAACTGCATATTTTGGTCAATTTTCTTTCTTCAATATCTTTGGAACCACTTGGAATTTTTTGGTAAAAGTTGCACCAGATGATAGATCTTGAAGTTAACTACAGCGTGTATAAGTTTTTTCATTCAAAAAGGCAGCGCAAAATTTAAAAAAATCATACTTAAACTTTAACGCCTACTTTTTGTACTTAAAAGTGGGCGTGGCACAATAATTTGTATTTTATATTTTAAACAACTATGAAAGGTATCTATGGTCCAAGTTTCATTTCATTACCTTTTATAACGGCCGAGTTATTGAGAAAATTGTAAAACATGATTTTTGCATCCAAAAATGTTGAAACAAAAATCCAGTTTTTTTTGTGAAACACCAGGCCCCCAAAATCGTGTAGAAGGTGGATTCCGGCGAATTATTTTTTTCAAAACGCTGTAGCTCAGAAACCGTTAGAGATATTTGAATTATTCTTGTGCCATATGATAGTGTTGGAAAAGGACTACGAGATGGTAAACCTTTGGCCCGCCTGGCGGCCCGCCTGAATACTTAAAAACTTGTATTTAGAGTTATTGTCGCTATATCTCCATAAGTAAAAGTCGCACAATAAAGTAAGAAATGGCAAAAGATTCACTACATTCTGCTCTACAAGCCTGCCAATTTTCATTGCGCTACCCCTAATACTTTTGGAGTTTTGATCAAAATTCAAAGAGCTTGATTTGCACAAAAATGCGCAAAACTGCATATTTTGGCCAATTTTCGTTCTTGAATATCTCAGTAACCCTTTGATAGTTTTTTATGAAACTTGAGGCGTCTGATAGGTCTTGAAATAGGCTATCGGACACATATTCATTTATATATAAAAAGGTATAGGAAAGGTTTGAAAAATCAAATTTAAAATTAAACGCCTATTTTCGTTACATTTGCTATATCTCCGTTGGCTACGGACACATCACAACCTAGCAAGAAGGAAACGACGCGCAGCACTCTGCTCTACAGACGTGCCGAATTTCATTGCGCTACCCTAAATACTTTTGGAGTTTTGATCAAAATTCAATGAGCTTGATTTCCATAAAAATGCGCAAAATTGCATATTTTGGTCAATTTTCTTCCTTCAATATCTTTGGAACCACTTGGAATTTTTTGGTAAAAGTTGCACCAGATGATAGATCTTGAAGTTAACTACAGCGTGTATAAGTTTTCTTATTTAAAAAAGCAGCGCAAAATCTTAAAAAATCATACTTAATCTTTAACGCCTACTTTTTGTACTTAAAAGTGGGCGTGGCACAATAATTTGTATTTTATATTTTAAACAACTATGAAAGGTATCTATGGTCCAAGTTTCATTTCATTACCTTTTATAACGGCCGAGTTATTGAGAAAATTGTAAAATATGATTTTTGCAGCCAAAAATGTTGAAACAAAAATCCAGTTTTTTTTGTGAAACACCAGGCCCCCAAAATCGTGTAGAAGGTGGATTCCGGCGAATTATTTTTTTCAAAACGCTGTAGCTCAGAAACCGTTAGAGATATTTGAATTATTCTTGTGCCATATGATAGTGTTGGAAAAGGACTACGAGATGGTAAACCTTTGGCCCGAGTGCCGGCCCGCCTGAATACTTAAAAACTTGTATTTAGAGTTGTTGTCGCTATATCTCCATAAGTAAAAGTCGCACAATAAAGTAAGAAATGGCAAAAGATTCACTACATTCTGCTCTACAAGCCTGCCAATTTTCATTGCGCTACCCCAAATACTTTTGGAGTTTTGATCAAAATTCAAAGAGCTTGATTTGCACAAAAATGCGCAAAACTGCATATTTTGGCCAAATTTCGTTCTTGAATATCTCAGTAACCCTTTGATAGTTTTTGATGAAACTTGAGGCGTCTGATAGGTCTTAAAATAGGCTATCGGACACATATTCATTTATATATAAAAAGGTATAGGAAAGGTTTGAAAAATCAAATTTAAAATTAAACGCCTATTTTCGTTACATTTGCTATATCTCCGTTGGCTATGGACGCATCACAACCTAGCAAGAAGGAAACGACGCGCAGCACTCTGCTCTACAAACGTGCCGAATTTCATTGCGCTACCCCTAATACTTTTGGAGTTTTGATCAAAATTCAAAGAGCTTGATTTGCACAAAAATGCGCAAAACTGCATATTTTGGCCAATTTTCGTTCTTGAATATCTCAGTAACCCTTTGATAGTTTTTTATGAAACTTGAGGCGTCTGATAGGTCTTGAAATAGGCTATCGGACACATATTCATTTATATATAAAAAGGTATAGGAAAGGTTTGAAAAATCAAATTTAAAATTAAACGCCTATTTTCGTTACATTTGCTATATCTCCGTTGGCTATGGACGCATCACAACCTAGCAAAAAGGAAACGACGCGCAGCACTCTGCTCTACAAACGTGCCGAATTTCATTGCGCTACCCCTAATACTTTTGGAGTTTTGATCAAAATTCAATGAGCTTGATTTCCATAAAAATGCGCAAAATTGCATATTTTGGTCAATTTTCTTTCTTCAATATCTTTGGAACCACTTGGAATTTTTTGGTAAAAGTTGCACCAGATGATAGATCTTGAAGTTAACTACAGCGTGTATAAGTTTTTTCATTCAAAAAGGCAGCGCAAAATTTAAAAAAATCATACTTAAACTTTAACGCCTACTTTTTGTACTTAAAAGTGGGCGTGGCACAATAATTTGTATTTTATATTTTAAACAACTATGAAAGGTATCTATGGTCCAAGTTTCATTTCATTACCTTTTATAACGGCCGAGTTATTGAGAAAATTGTAAAACATGATTTTTGCATCCAAAAATGTTGAAACAAAAATCCAGTTTTTTTTGTGAAACACCAGGCCCCCAAAATCGTGTAGAAGGTGGATTCCGGCGAATTATTTTTTTCAAAACGCTGTAGCTCAGAAACCGTTAGAGATATTTGAATTATTCTTGTGCCATATGATAGTGTTGGAAAAGGACTACGAGATGATAAACCTTTGGCCCGCCTGGCGGCCCGCCTGAATACTTAAAAACTTGTATTTAGAGTTATTGTCGCTATATCTCCATAAGTAAAAGTCGCACAATAAAGTAAGAAATGGCAAAAGATTCACTACATTCTGCTCTACAAGCCTGCCAATTTTCATTGCGCTACCCCAAATACTTTTGGAGTTTTGATCAAAATTCAAAGAGCTTGATTTGCACAAAAATGCGCAAAACTGCATATTTTGGCCAAATTTCGTTCTTGAATATCTCAGTAACCCTTTGATAGTTTTTGATGAAACTTGAGGCGTCTGATAGGTCTTGAAATAGGCTATCGGACACATATTCATTTATATATAAAAAGGTATAGGAAAGGTTTGAAAAATCAAATTTAAAATTAAACGTCTATTTTCGTTACATTTGCTATATCTCCGTTGGCTATGGACGCATCACAACCTAGCAAGAAGGAAACGACGCGCAGCACTCTGCTCTACAAACGTGGCGAATTTCATTGCGCTACCCCTAATACTTTTGGAGTTTTGATCAAAATTCAAAGAGCTTGATTTGCACAAAAATGCGCAAAACTGCATATTTTGGCCAAATTTCGTTCTTGAATATCTCAGTAACCCTTTGATAGTTTTTGATGAAACTTGAGGCGTCTGATAGGTCTTGAAATAGGCTATCGGACACATATTCATTTATATATAAAAAGGTATAGGAAAGGTTTGAAAAATCAAATTTAAAATTAAACGCCTATTTTCGTTACATTTGCTATATCTCCGTTGGCTATGGACGCATCACAACCTAGCAAGAAGGAAACGACGCGCAGCACTCTGCTCTACAAACGTGCCGAATTTCATTGCGCTACCCCAAATACTTTTGGAGTTTTGATCAAAATTCAATGAGCTTGATTTCCATAAAAATGCGCAAAATTGCATATTTTGGTCAATTTTCTTTCTTCAATATCTTTGGAACCACTTGGAATTTTTTGGTAAAAGTTGCACCAGATGATAGATCTTGAAGTTAACTACAGCGTGTATAAGTTTTTTCATTCAAAAAGGCAGCGCAAAATTTAAAAAAATCATACTTAAACTTTAACGCCTACTTTTTGTACTTAAAAGTGGGCGTGGCACAATAATTTGTATTTTATATTTTAAACAACTATGAAAGGTATCTATGGTCCAAGTTTCATTTCATTACCTTTTATAACGGCCGAGTTATTGAGAAAATTGTAAAATATGATTTTTGCAGCCAAAAATGTTGAAACAAAAATCCAGTTTTTTTTGTGAAACACCAGGCCCCCAAAATCGTGTAGAAGGTGGATTCCGGCGAATTATTTTTTTCAAAACGCTGTAGCTCAGAAACCGTTAGAGATATTTGAATTATTCTTGTGCCATATGATAGTGTTGGAAAAGGACTACGAGATGGTAAACCTTTGGCCCGAGTGCCGGCCCGCCTGAATACTTAAAAACTTGTATTTAGAGTTGTTGTCGCTATATCTCCATAAGTAAAAGTCGCACAATAAAGTAAGAAATGGCAAAAGATTCACTACATTCTGCTCTACAAGCCTGCCAATTTTCATTGCGCTACCCCAAATACTTTTGGAGTTTTGATCAAAATTCAAAGAGCTTGATTTGCACAAAAATGCGCAAAACTGCATATTTTGGCCAAATTTCGTTCTTGAATATCTCAGTAACCCTTTGATAGTTTTTGATGAAACTTGAGGCGTCTGATAGGTCTTGAAATAGGCTATCGGACACATATTCATTTATATATAAAAAGGTATAGGAAAGGTTTGAAAAATCAAATTTAAAATTAAACGCCTATTTTCGTTACATTTGCTATATCTCCGTTGGCTATGGACGCATCACAACCTAGCAAGAAGGAAACGACGCGCAGCACTCTGCTCTACAAACGTGCCGAATTTCATTGCGCTACCCCAAATACTTTTGGAGTTTTGATCAAAATTCAATGAGCTTGATTTCCATAAAAATGCGCAAAATTGCATATTTTGGTCAATTTTCTTTCTTCAATATCTTTGGAACCACTTGGAATTTTTTGGTAAAAGTTGCACCAGATGATAGATCTTGAAGTTAACTACAGCGTGTATAAGTTTTCTTATTTAAAAAAGCAGCGCAAAATCTTAAAAAATCATACTTAATCTTTAACGCCTACTTTTTGTACTTAAAAGTGGGCGTGGCACAATAATTTGTATTTTATATTTTAAACAACTATGAAAGGTATCTATGGTCCAAGTTTCATTTCATTACCTTTTATAACGGCCGAGTTATTGAGAAAATTGTAAAATATGATTTTTGCAGCCAAAAATGTTGAAACAAAAATCCAGTTTTTTTTGTGAAACACCAGGCCCCCAAAATCGTGTAGAAGGTGGATTCCGGCGAATTATTTTTTTCAAAACGCTGTAGCTCAGAAACCGTTAGAGATATTTGAATTATTCTTGTGCCATATGATAGTGTTGGAAAAGGACTACGAGATGGTAAACCTTTGGCCCGAGTGCCGGCCCGCCTGAATACTTAAAAACTTGTATTTAGAGTTGTTGTCGCTATATCTCCATAAGTAAAAGTCGCACAATAAAGTAAGAAATGGCAAAAGATTCACTACATTCTGCTCTACAAGCCTGCCAATTTTCATTGCGCTACCCCAAATACTTTTGGAGTTTTGATCAAAATTCAAAGAGCTTGATTTGCACAAAAATGCGCAAAACTGCATATTTTGGCCAAATTTCGTTCTTGAATATCTCAGTAACCCTTTGATAGTTTTTGATGAAACTTGAGGCGTCTGATAGGTCTTAAAATAGGCTATCGGACACATATTCATTTATATATAAAAAGGTATAGGAAAGGTTTGAAAAATCAAATTTAAAATTAAACGCCTATTTTCGTTACATTTGCTATATCTCCGTTGGCTATGGACGCATCACAACCTAGCAAGAAGGAAACGACGCGCAGCACTCTGCTCTACAAACGTGGCGAATTTCATTGCGCTACCCCTAATACTTTTGGAGTTTTGATCAAAATTCAAAGAGCTTGATTTGCACAAAAATGCGCAAAACTGCATATTTTGGCCAAATTTCGTTCTTGAATATCTCAGTAACCCTTTGATAGTTTTTGATGAAACTTGAGGCGTCTGATAGGTCTTGAAATAGGCTATCGGACACATATTCATTTATATATAAAAAGGTATAGGAAAGGTTTGAAAAATCAAATTTAAAATTAAACGCCTATTTTCGTTACATTTGCTATATCTCCGTTGGCTATGGACGCATCACAACCTAGCAAGAAGGAAACGACGCGCAGCACTCTGCTCTACAAACGTGCCGAATTTCATTGCGCTACCCCAAATACTTTTGGAGTTTTGATCAAAATTCAATGAGCTTGATTTCCATAAAAATGCGCAAAATTGCATATTTTGGTCAATTTTCTTTCTTCAATATCTTTGGAACCACTTGGAATTTTTTGGTAAAAGTTGCACCAGATGATAGATCTTGAAGTTAACTACAGCGTGTATAAGTTTTTTCATTCAAAAAGGCAGCGCAAAATTTAAAAAAATCATACTTAAACTTTAACGCCTACTTTTTGTACTTAAAAGTGGGCGTGGCACAATAATTTGTATTTTATATTTTAAACAACTATGAAAGGTATCTATGGTCCAAGTTTCATTTCATTACCTTTTATAACGGCCGAGTTATTGAGAAAATTGTAAAATATGATTTTTGCAGCCAAAAATGTTGAAACAAAAATCCAGTTTTTTTTGTGAAACACCAGGCCCCCAAAATCGTGTAGAAGGTGGATTCCGGCGAATTATTTTTTTCAAAACGCTGTAGCTCAGAAACCGTTAGAGATATTTGAATTATTCTTGTGCCATATGATAGTGTTGGAAAAGGACTACGAGATGGTAAACCTTTGGCCCGAGTGCCGGCCCGCCTGAATACTTAAAAACTTGTATTTAGAGTTGTTGTCGCTATATCTCCATAAGTAAAAGTCGCACAATAAAGTAAGAAATGGCAAAAGATTCACTACATTCTGCTCTACAAGCCTGCCAATTTTCATTGCGCTACCCCAAATACTTTTGGAGTTTTGATCAAAATTCAAAGAGCTTGATTTGCACAAAAATGCGCAAAACTGCATATTTTGGCCAAATTTCGTTCTTGAATATCTCAGTAACCCTTTGATAGTTTTTGATGAAACTTGAGGCGTCTGATAGGTCTTGAAATAGGCTATCGGACACATATTCATTTATATATAAAAAGGTATAGGAAAGGTTTGAAAAATCAAATTTAAAATTAAACGCCTATTTTCGTTACATTTGCTATATCTCCGTTGGCTATGGACGCATCACAACCTAGCAAGAAGGAAACGACGCGCAGCACTCTGCTCTACAAACGTGCCGAATTTCATTGCGCTACCCCAAATACTTTTGGAGTTTTGATCAAAATTCAATGAGCTTGATTTCCATAAAAATGCGCAAAATTGCATATTTTGGTCAATTTTCTTTCTTCAATATCTTTGGAACCACTTGGAATTTTTTGGTAAAAGTTGCACCAGATGATAGATCTTGAAGTTAACTACAGCGTGTATAAGTTTTTTCATTCAAAAAGGCAGCGCAAAATTTAAAAAAATCATACTTAAACTTTAACGCCTCCTTTTTTACTTAAAAGTGGGCGTGGCACAATAATTTGTATTTTATATTTTAAACAACTATGAAAGGTATCTATGGTCCAAGTTTCATTTCATTACCTTTTATAACGGCCGAGTTATTGAGAAAATTGTAAAATATGATTTTTGCAGCCAAAAATGTTGAAACAAAAATCCAGTTTTTTTTGTGAAACACCAGGCCCCCAAAATCGTGTAGAAGGTGGATTCCGGCGAATTATTTTTTTCAAAACGCTGTAGCTCAGAAACCGTTAGAGATATTTGAATTATTCTTGTGCCATATGATAGTGTTGGAAAAGGACTACGAGATGGTAAACCTTTGGCCCGAGTGCCGGCCCGCCTGAATACTTAAAAACTTGTATTTAGAGTTGTTGTCGCTATATCTCCATAAGTAAAAGTCGCACAATAAAGTAAGAAATGGCAAAAGATTCACTACATTCTGCTCTACAAGCCTGCCAATTTTCATTGCGCTACCCCAAATACTTTTGGAGTTTTGATCAAAATTCAAAGAGCTTGATTTGCACAAAAATGCGCAAAACTGCATATTTTGGCCAAATTTCGTTCTTGAATATCTCAGTAACCCTTTGATAGTTTTTGATGAAACTTGAGGCGTCTGATAGGTCTTGAAATAGGCTATCGGACACATATTCATTTATATATAAAAAGGTATAGGAAAGGTTTGAAAAATCAAATTTAAAATTAAACGCCTATTTTCGTTACATTTGCTATATCTCCGTTGGCTATGGACGCATCACAACCTAGCAAGAAGGAAACGACGCGCAGCACTCTGCTCTACAAACGTGCCGAATTTCATTGCGCTACCCCAAATACTTTTGGAGTTTTGATCAAAATTCAATGAGCTTGATTTCCATAAAAATGCGCAAAATTGCATATTTTGGTCAATTTTCTTTCTTCAATATCTTTGGAACCACTTGGAATTTTTTGGTAAAAGTTGCACCAGATGATAGATCTTGAAGTTAACTACAGCGTGTATAAGTTTTTTCATTCAAAAAGGCAGCGCAAAATTTAAAAAAATCATACTTAAACTTTAACGCCTACTTTTTGTACTTAAAAGTGGGCGTGGCACAATAATTTGTATTTTATATTTTAAACAACTATGAAAGGTATCTATGGTCCAAGTTTCATTTCATTACCTTTTATAACGGCCGAGTTATTGAGAAAATTGTAAAACATGATTTTTGCAGCCAAAAATGTTGAAACAAAAATCCAGTTTTTTTTGTGAAACACCAGGCCCCCAAAATCGTGTAGAAGGTGGATTCCGGCGAATTATTTTTTTCAAAACGCTGTAGCTCAGAAACCGTTAGAGATATTTGAATTATTCTTGTGCCATATGATAGTGTTGGAAAAGGACTACGAGATGGTAAACCTTTGGCCCGAGTGCCGGCCCGCCTGAATACTTAAAAACTTGTATTTAGAGTTGTTGTCGCTATATCTCCATAAGTAAAAGTCGCACAATAAAGTAAGAAATGGCAAAAGATTCACTACATTCTGCTCTACAAGCCTGCCAATTACTTTTGGAGTTTTGATCAAAATTCAAAGAGCTTGATTTGCACAAAAATGCGCAAAACTGCATATTTTGGCCAAATTTCGTTCTTGAATATCTCAGTAACCCTTTGATAGTTTTTGATGAAACTTGAAGCGTCTGATAGGTCTTGAAATAGGCTATCGGACACATATTCATTTATATATAAAAAGGTATAGGAAAGGTTTGAAAAATCAAATTTAAAATTAAACGCCTATTTTCGTTACATTTGCTATATCTCCGTTGGCTATGGACGCATCACAACCTAGCAAGAAGGAAACGACGCGCAGCACTCTGCTCTACAAACGTGGCGAATTTCATTGCGCTACCCCTAATACTTTTGGAGTTTTGATCAAAATTCAAAGAGCTTGATTTGCACAAAAATGCGCAAAACTGCATATTTTGGCCAAATTTCGTTCTTGAATATCTCAGTAACCCTTTGATAGTTTTTGATGAAACTTGAGGCGTCTGATAGGTCTTGAAATAGGCTATCGGACACATATTCATTTATATATAAAAAGGTATAGGAAAGGTTTGAAAAATCAAATTTAAAATTAAACGCCTATTTTCGTTACATTTGCTATATCTCCGTTGGCTATGGACGCATCACAACCTAGCAAGAAGGAAACGACGCGCAGCACTCTGCTCTACAAACGTGGCGAATTTCATTGCGCTACCCCTAATACTTTTGGAGTTTTGATCAAAATTCAAAGAGCTTGATTTGCACAAAAATGCGCAAAACTGCATATTTTGGCCAAATTTCGTTCTTGAATATCTCAGTAACCCTTTGATAGTTTTTGATGAAACTTGAGGCGTCTGATAGGTCTTGAAATAGGCTATCGGACACATATTCATTTATATATAAAAAGGTATAGGAAAGGTTTGAAAAATCAAATTTAAAATTAAACGCCTATTTTCGTTACATTTGCTATATCTCCGTTGGCTATGGACGCATCACAACCTAGCAAGAAGGAAACGACGCGCAGCACTCTGCTCTACAAACGTGCCGAATTTCATTGCGCTACCCCAAATACTTTTGGAGTTTTGATCAAAATTCAATGAGCTTGATTTCCATAAAAATGCGCAAAATTGCATATTTTGGTCAATTTTCTTTCTTCAATATCTTTGGAACCACTTGGAATTTTTTGGTAAAAGTTGCACCAGATGATAGATCTTGAAGTTAACTACAGCGTGTATAAGTTTTTTCATTCAAAAAGGCAGCGCAAAATTGAAAAAAATCATACTTAAACTTTAACGCCTACTTTTTGTACTTAAAAGTGGGCGTGGCACAATAATTTGTATTTTATATTTTAAACAACTATGAAAGGTATCTATGGTCCAAGTTTCATTTCATTACCTTTTATAACGGCCGAGTTATTGAGAAAATTGTAAAATATGATTTTTGCAGCCAAAAATGTTGAAACAAAAATCCAGTTTTTTTTGTGAAACACCAGGCCCCCAAAATCGTGTAGAAGGTGGATTCCGGCGAATTATTTTTTTCAAAACGCTGTAGCTCAGAAACCGTTAGAGATATTTGAATTATTCTTGTGCCATATGATAGTGTTGGAAAAGGACTACGAGATGGTAAACCTTTGGCCCGAGTGCCGGCCCGCCTGAATACTTAAAAACTTGTATTTAGAGTTGTTGTCGCTATATCTCCATAAGTAAAAATCGCACAATAAAGTAAGAAATGGCAAAAGATTCACTACATTCTGCTCTACAAGCCTGCCAATTTTCATTGCGCTACCCCAAATACTTTTGGAGTTTTGATCAAAATTCAAAGAGCTTGATTTGCACAAAAATGCGCAAAACTGCATATTTTGGCCAAATTTCGTTCTTGAATATCTCAGTAACCCTTTGATAGTTTTTGATGAAACTTGAGGCGTCTGATAGGTCTTGAAATAGGCTATCGGACACATATTCATTTATATATAAAAAGGTATAGGAAAGGTTTGAAAAATCAAATTTAAAATTAAACGCCTATTTTCGTTACATTTGCTATATCTCCGTTGGCTATGGACGCATCACAACCTAGCAAGAAGGAAACGACGCGCAGCACTCTGCTCTACAAACGTGCCGAATTTCATTGCGCTACCCCAAATACTTTTGGAGTTTTGATCAAAATTCAATGAGCTTGATTTCCATAAAAATGCGCAAAATTGCATATTTTGGTCAATTTTCTTTCTTCAATATCTTTGGAACCACTTGGAATTTTTTGGTAAAAGTTGCACCAGATGATAGATCTTGAAGTTAACTACAGCGTGTATAAGTTTTTTCATTCAAAAAGGCAGCGCAAAATTTAAAAAAATCATACTTAAACTTTAACGCCTACTTTTTGTACTTAAAAGTGGGCGTGGCACAATAATTTGTATTTTATATTTTAAACAACTATGAAAGGTATCTATGGTCCAAGTTTCATTTCATTACCTTTTATAACGGCCGAGTTATTGAGAAAATTGTAAAATATGATTTTTGCAGCCAAAAATGTTGAAACAAAAATCCAGTTTTTTTTGTGAAACACCAGGCCCCCAAAATCGTGTAGAAGGTGGATTCCGGCGAATTATTTTTTTCAAAACGCTGTAGCTCAGAAACCGTTAGAGATATTTGAATTATTCTTGTGCCATATGATAGTGTTGGAAAAGGACTACGAGATGGTAAACCTTTGGCCCGAGTGCCGGCCCGCCTGAATACTTAAAAACTTGTATTTAGAGTTGTTGTCGCTATATCTCCATAAGTAAAAGTCGCACAATAAAGTAAGAAATGGCAAAAGATTCACTACATTCTGCTCTACAAGCCTGCCAATTTTCATTGCGCTACCCCAAATACTTTTGGAGTTTTGATCAAAATTCAAAGAGCTTGATTTGCACAAAAATGCGCAAAACTGCATATTTTGGCCAAATTTCGTTCTTGAATATCTCAGTAACCCTTTGATAGTTTTTGATGAAACTTGAGGCGTCTGATAGGTCTTGAAATAGGCTATCGGACACATATTCATTTATATATAAAAAGGTATAGGAAAGGTTTGAAAAATCAAATTTAAAATTAAACGCCTATTTTCGTTACATTTGCTATATCTCCGTTGGCTATGGACGCATCACAACCTAGCAAGAAGGAAACGACGCGCAGCACTCTGCTCTACAAACGTGCCGAATTTCATTGCGCTACCCCAAATACTTTTGGAGTTTTGATCAAAATTCAATGAGCTTGATTTCCATAAAAATGCGCAAAATTGCATATTTTGGTCAATTTTCTTTCTTCAATATCTTTGGAACCACTTGGAATTTTTTGGTAAAAGTTGCACCAGATGATAGATCTTGAAGTTAACTACAGCGTGTATAAGTTTTTTCATTCAAAAAGGCAGCGCAAAATTGAAAAAAATCATACTTAAACTTTAACGCCTACTTTTTGTACTTAAAAGTGGGCGTGGCACAATAATTTGTATTTTATATTTTAAACAACTATGAAAGGTATCTATGGTCCAAGTTTCATTTCATTACCTTTTATAACGGCCGAGTTATTGAGAAAATTGTAAAATATGATTTTTGCAGCCAAAAATGTTGAAACAAAAATCCAGTTTTTTTTGTGAAACACCAGGCCCCCAAAATCGTGTAGAAGGTGGATTCCGGCGAATTATTTTTTTCAAAACGCTGTAGCTCAGAAACCGTTAGAGATATTTGAATTATTCTTGTGCCATATGATAGTGTTGGAAAAGGACTACGAGATGGTAAACCTTTGGCCCGAGTGCCGGCCCGCCTGAATACTTAAAAACTTGTATTTAGAGTTGTTGTCGCTATATCTCCATAAGTAAAAATCGCACAATAAAGTAAGAAATGGCAAAAGATTCACTACATTCTGCTCTACAAGCCTGCCAATTTTCATTGCGCTACCCCAAATACTTTTGGAGTTTTGATCAAAATTCAAAGAGCTTGATTTGCACAAAAATGCGCAAAACTGCATATTTTGGCCAAATTTCGTTCTTGAATATCTCAGTAACCCTTTGATAGTTTTTGATGAAACTTGAGGCGTCTGATAGGTCTTGAAATAGGCTATCGGACACATATTCATTTATATATAAAAAGGTATAGGAAAGGTTTGAAAAATCAAATTTAAAATTAAACGCCTATTTTCGTTACATTTGCTATATCTCCGTTGGCTATGGACGCATCACAACCTAGCAAGAAGGAAACGACGCGCAGCACTCTGCTCTACAAACGTGCCGAATTTCATTGCGCTACCCCAAATACTTTTGGAGTTTTGATCAAAATTCAATGAGCTTGATTTCCATAAAAATGCGCAAAATTGCATATTTTGGTCAATTTTCTTTCTTCAATATCTTTGGAACCACTTGGAATTTTTTGGTAAAAGTTGCACCAGATGATAGATCTTGAAGTTAACTACAGCGTGTATAAGTTTTTTCATTCAAAAAGGCAGCGCAAAATTTAAAAAAATCATACTTAAACTTTAACGCCTACTTTTTGTACTTAAAAGTGGGCGTGGCACAATAATTTGTATTTTATATTTTAAACAACTATGAAAGGTATCTATGGTCCAAGTTTCATTTCATTACCTTTTATAACGGCCGAGTTATTGAGAAAATTGTAAAATATGATTTTTGCAGCCAAAAATGTTGAAACAAAAATCCAGTTTTTTTTGTGAAACACCAGGCCCCCAAAATCGTGTAGAAGGTGGATTCCGGCGAATTATTTTTTTCAAAACGCTGTAGCTCAGAAACCGTTAGAGATATTTGAATTATTCTTGTGCCATATGATAGTGTTGGAAAAGGACTACGAGATGGTAAACCTTTGGCCCGAGTGCCGGCCCGCCTGAATACTTAAAAACTTGTATTTAGAGTTGTTGTCGCTATATCTCCATAAGTAAAAGTCGCACAATAAAGTAAGAAATGGCAAAAGATTCACTACATTCTGCTCTACAAGCCTGCCAATTTTCATTGCGCTACCCCAAATACTTTTGGAGTTTTGATCAAAATTCAAAGAGCTTGATTTGCACAAAAATGCGCAAAACTGCATATTTTGGCCAAATTTCGTTCTTGAATATCTCAGTAACCCTTTGATAGTTTTTGATGAAACTTGAGGCGTCTGATAGGTCTTGAAATAGGCTATCGGACACATATTCATTTATATATAAAAAGGTATAGGAAAGGTTTGAAAAATCAAATTTAAAATTAAACGCCTATTTTCGTTACATTTGCTATATCTCCGTTGGCTATGGACGCATCACAACCTAGCAAGAAGGAAACGACGCGCAGCACTCTGCTCTACAAACGTGCCGAATTTCATTGCGCTACCCCAAATACTTTTGGAGTTTTGATCAAAATTCAATGAGCTTGATTTCCATAAAAATGCGCAAAATTGCATATTTTGGTCAATTTTCTTTCTTCAATATCTTTGGAACCACTTGGAATTTTTTGGTAAAAGTTGCACCAGATGATAGATCTTGAAGTTAACTACAGCGTGTATAAGTTTTTTCATTCAAAAAGGCAGCGCAAAATTTAAAAAAATCATACTTAAACTTTAACGCCTACTTTTTGTACTTAAAAGTGGGCGTGGCACAATAATTTGTATTTTATATTTTAAACAACTATGAAAGGTATCTATGGTCCAAGTTTCATTTCATTACCTTTTATAACGGCCGAGTTATTGAGAAAATTGTAAAATATGATTTTTGCAGCCAAAAATGTTGAAACAAAAATCCAGTTTTTTTTGTGAAACACCAGGCCCCCAAAATCGTGTAGAAGGTGGATTCCGGCGAATTATTTTTTTCAAAACGCTGTAGCTCAGAAACCGTTAGAGATATTTGAATTATTCTTGTGCCATATGATAGTGTTGGAAAAGGACTACGAGATGGTAAACCTTTGGCCCGAGTGCCGGCCCGCCTGAATACTTAAAAACTTGTATTTAGAGTTGTTGTCGCTATATCTCCATAAGTAAAAATCGCACAATAAAGTAAGAAATGGCAAAAGATTCACTACATTCTGCTCTACAAGCCTGCCAATTTTCATTGCGCTACCCCAAATACTTTTGGAGTTTTGATCAAAATTCAAAGAGCTTGATTTGCACAAAAATGCGCAAAACTGCATATTTTGGCCAAATTTCGTTCTTGAATATCTCAGTAACCCTTTGATAGTTTTTGATGAAACTTGAGGCGTCTGATAGGTCTTGAAATAGGCTATCGGACACATATTCATTTATATATAAAAAGGTATAGGAAAGGTTTGAAAAATCAAATTTAAAATTAAACGCCTATTTTCGTTACATTTGCTATATCTCCGTTGGCTATGGACGCATCACAACCTAGCAAGAAGGAAACGACGCGCAGCACTCTGCTCTACAAACGTGCCGAATTTCATTGCGCTACCCCAAATACTTTTGGAGTTTTGATCAAAATTCAATGAGCTTGATTTCCATAAAAATGCGCAAAATTGCATATTTTGGTCAATTTTCTTTCTTCAATATCTTTGGAACCACTTGGAATTTTTTGGTAAAAGTTGCACCAGATGATAGATCTTGAAGTTAACTACAGCGTGTATAAGTTTTTTCATTCAAAAAGGCAGCGCAAAATTTAAAAAAATCATACTTAAACTTTAACGCCTACTTTTTGTACTTAAAAGTGGGCGTGGCACAATAATTTGTATTTTATATTTTAAACAACTATGAAAGGTATCTATGGTCCAAGTTTCATTTCATTACCTTTTATAACGGCCGAGTTATTGAGAAAATTGTAAAATATGATTTTTGCAGCCAAAAATGTTGAAACAAAAATCCAGTTTTTTTTGTGAAACACCAGGCCCCCAAAATCGTGTAGAAGGTGGATTCCGGCGAATTATTTTTTTCAAAACGCTGTAGCTCAGAAACCGTTAGAGATATTTGAATTATTCTTGTGCCATATGATAGTGTTGGAAAAGGACTACGAGATGGTAAACCTTTGGCCCGAGTGCCGGCCCGCCTGAATACTTAAAAACTTGTATTTAGAGTTGTTGTCGCTATATCTCCATAAGTAAAAGTCGCACAATAAAGTAAGAAATGGCAAAAGATTCACTACATTCTGCTCTACAAGCCTGCCAATTTTCATTGCGCTACCCCAAATACTTTTGGAGTTTTGATCAAAATTCAAAGAGCTTGATTTGCACAAAAATGCGCAAAACTGCATATTTTGGCCAAATTTCGTTCTTGAATATCTCAGTAACCCTTTGATAGTTTTTGATGAAACTTGAGGCGTCTGATAGGTCTTGAAATAGGCTATCGGACACATATTCATTTATATATAAAAAGGTATAGGAAAGGTTTGAAAAATCAAATTTAAAATTAAACGCCTATTTTCGTTACATTTGCTATATCTCCGTTGGCTATGGACGCATCACAACCTAGCAAGAAGGAAACGACGCGCAGCACTCTGCTCTACAAACGTGCCGAATTTCATTGCGCTACCCCAAATACTTTTGGAGTTTTGATCAAAATTCAATGAGCTTGATTTCCATAAAAATGCGCAAAATTGCATATTTTGGTCAATTTTCTTTCTTCAATATCTTTGGAACCACTTGGAATTTTTTGGTAAAAGTTGCACCAGATGATAGATCTTGAAGTTAACTACAGCGTGTATAAGTTTTTTCATTCAAAAAGGCAGCGCAAAATTTAAAAAAATCATACTTAAACTTTAACGCCTACTTTTTGTACTTAAAAGTGGGCGTGGCACAATAATTTGTATTTTATATTTTAAACAACTATGAAAGGTATCTATGGTCCAAGTTTCATTTCATTACCTTTTATAACGGCCGAGTTATTGAGAAAATTGTAAAATATGATTTTTGCAGCCAAAAATGTTGAAACAAAAATCCAGTTTTTTTTGTGAAACACCAGGCCCCCAAAATCGTGTAGAAGGTGGATTCCGGCGAATTATTTTTTTCAAAACGCTGTAGCTCAGAAACCGTTAGAGATATTTGAATTATTCTTGTGCCATATGATAGTGTTGGAAAAGGACTACGAGATGGTAAACCTTTGGCCCGAGTGCCGGCCCGCCTGAATACTTAAAAACTTGTATTTAGAGTTGTTGTCGCTATATCTCCATAAGTAAAAGTCGCACAATAAAGTAAGAAATGGCAAAAGATTCACTACATTCTGCTCTACAAGCCTGCCAATTTTCATTGCGCTACCCCAAATACTTTTGGAGTTTTGATCAAAATTCAAAGAGCTTGATTTGCACAAAAATGCGCAAAACTGCATATTTTGGCCAAATTTCGTTCTTGAATATCTCAGTAACCCTTTGATAGTTTTTGATGAAACTTGAGGCGTCTGATAGGTCTTGAAATAGGCTATCGGACACATATTCATTTATATATAAAAAGGTATAGGAAAGGTTTGAAAAATCAAATTTAAAATTAAACGCCTATTTTCGTTACATTTGCTATATCTCCGTTGGCTATGGACGCATCACAACCTAGCAAGAAGGAAACGACGCGCAGCACTCTGCTCTACAAACGTGCCGAATTTCATTGCACTACCCCAAATACTTTTGGAGTTTTGATCAAAATTCAATGAGCTTGATTTCCATAAAAATGCGCAAAATTGCATATTTTGGTCAATTTTCTTTCTTCAATATCTTTGGAACCACTTGGAATTTTTTGGTAAAAGTTGCACCAGATGATAGATCTTGAAGTTAACTACAGCGTGTATAAGTTTTTTCATTCAAAAAGGCAGCGCAAAATTTAAAAAAATCATACTTAAACTTTAACGCCTACTTTTTGTACTTAAAAGTGGGCGTGGCACAATAATTTGTATTTTATATTTTAAACAACTATGAAAGGTATCTATGGTCCAAGTTTCATTTCATTACCTTTTATAACGGCCGAGTTATTGAGAAAATTGTAAAATATGATTTTTGCAGCCAAAAATGTTGAAACAAAAATCCAGTTTTTTTTGTGAAACACCAGGCCCCCAAAATCGTGTAGAAGGTGGATTCCGGCGAATTATTTTTTTCAAAACGCTGTAGCTCAGAAACCGTTAGAGATATTTGAATTATTCTTGTGCCATATGATAGTGTTGGAAAAGGACTACGAGATGGTAAACCTTTGGCCCGAGTGCCGGCCCGCCTGAATACTTAAAAACTTGTATTTAGAGTTGTTGTCGCTATATCTCCATAAGTAAAAGTCGCACAATAAAGTAAGAAATGGCAAAAGATTCACTACATTCTGCTCTACAAGCCTGCCAATTACTTTTGGAGTTTTGATCAAAATTCAAAGAGCTTGATTTGCACAAAAATGCGCAAAACTGCATATTTTGGCCAAATTTCGTTCTTGAATATCTCAGTAACCCTTTGATAGTTTTTGATGAAACTTGAGGCGTCTGATAGGTCTTGAAATAGGCTATCGGACACATATTCATTTATATATAAAAAGGTATAGGAAAGGTTTGAAAAATCAAATTTAAAATTAAACGCCTATTTTCGTTACATTTGCTATATCTCCGTTGGCTATGGACGCATCACAACCTAGCAAGAAGGAAACGACGCGCAGCACTCTGCTCTACAAACGTGCCGAATTTCATTGCGCTACCCCAAATACTTTTGGAGTTTTGATCAAAATTCAATGAGCTTGATTTCCATAAAAATGCGCAAAATTGCATATTTTGGTCAATTTTCTTTCTTCAATATCTTTGGAACCACTTGGAATTTTTTGGTAAAAGTTGCACCAGATGATAGATCTTGAAGTTAACTACAGCGTGTATAAGTTTTTTCATTCAAAAAGGCAGCGCAAAATTGAAAAAAATCATACTTAAACTTTAACGCCTACTTTTTGTACTTAAAAGTGGGCGTGGCACAATAATTTGTATTTTATATTTTAAACAACTATGAAAGGTATCTATGGTCCAAGTTTCATTTCATTACCTTTTATAACGGCCGAGTTATTGAGAAAATTGTAAAATATGATTTTTGCAGCCAAAAATGTTGAAACAAAAATCCAGTTTTTTTTGTGAAACACCAGGCCCCCAAAATCGTGTAGAAGGTGGATTCCGGCGAATTATTTTTTTCAAAACGCTGTAGCTCAGAAACCGTTAGAGATATTTGAATTATTCTTGTGCCATATGATAGTGTTGGAAAAGGACTACGAGATGGTAAACCTTTGGCCCGAGTGCCGGCCCGCCTGAATACTTAAAAACTTGTATTTAGAGTTGTTGTCGCTATATCTCCATAAGTAAAAGTCGCACAATAAAGTAAGAAATGGCAAAAGATTCACTACATTCTGCTCTACAAGCCTGCCAATTTTCATTGCGCTACCCCAAATACTTTTGGAGTTTTGATCAAAATTCAAAGAGCTTGATTTGCACAAAAATGCGCAAAACTGCATATTTTGGCCAAATTTCGTTCTTGAATATCTCAGTAACCCTTTGATAGTTTTTGATGAAACTTGAGGCGTCTGATAGGTCTTGAAATAGGCTATCGGACACATATTCATTTATATATAAAAAGGTATAGGAAAGGTTTGAAAAATCAAATTTAAAATTAAACGCCTATTTTCGTTACATTTGCTATATCTCCGTTGGCTATGGACGCATCACAACCTAGCAAGAAGGAAACGACGCGCAGCACTCTGCTCTACAAACGTGCCGAATTTCATTGCACTACCCCAAATACTTTTGGAGTTTTGATCAAAATTCAATGAGCTTGATTTCCATAAAAATGCGCAAAATTGCATATTTTGGTCAATTTTCTTTCTTCAATATCTTTGGAACCACTTGGAATTTTTTGGTAAAAGTTGCACCAGATGATAGATCTTGAAGTTAACTACAGCGTGTATAAGTTTTTTCATTCAAAAAGGCAGCGCAAAATTTAAAAAAATCATACTTAAACTTTAACGCCTACTTTTTGTACTTAAAAGTGGGCGTGGCACAATAATTTGTATTTTATATTTTAAACAACTATGAAAGGTATCTATGGTCCAAGTTTCATTTCATTACCTTTTATAACGGCCGAGTTATTGAGAAAATTGTAAAATATGATTTTTGCAGCCAAAAATGTTGAAACAAAAATCCAGTTTTTTTTGTGAAACACCAGGCCCCCAAAATCGTGTAGAAGGTGGATTCCGGCGAATTATTTTTTTCAAAACGCTGTAGCTCAGAAACCGTTAGAGATATTTGAATTATTCTTGTGCCATATGATAGTGTTGGAAAAGGACTACGAGATGGTAAACCTTTGGCCCGAGTGCCGGCCCGCCTGAATACTTAAAAACTTGTATTTAGAGTTGTTGTCGCTATATCTCCATAAGTAAAAGTCGCACAATAAAGTAAGAAATGGCAAAAGATTCACTACATTCTGCTCTACAAGCCTGCCAATTTTCATTGCGCTACCCCAAATACTTTTGGAGTTTTGATCAAAATTCAAAGAGCTTGATTTGCACAAAAATGCGCAAAACTGCATATTTTGGCCAAATTTCGTTCCTGAATATCTCAGTAACCCTTTGATAGTTTTTGATGAAACTTGAGGCGTCTGATAGGTCTTGAAATAGGCTATCGGACACATATTCATTTATATATAAAAAGGTATAGGAAAGGTTTGAAAAATCAAATTTAAAATTAAACGCCTATTTTCGTTACATTTGCTATATCTCCGTTGGCTATGGACGCATCACAACCTAGCAAGAAGGAAACGACGCGCAGCACTCTGCTCTACAAACGTGCCGAATTTCATTGCGCTACCCCAAATACTTTTGGAGTTTTGATCAAAATTCAAAGAGCTTGATTTGCACAAAAATGCGCAAAACTGCATATTTTGGCCAAATTTCGTTCTTGAATATCTCAGTAACCCTTTGATAGTTTTTGATGAAACTTGAGGCGTCTGATAGGTCTTGAAATAGGCTATCGGACACATATTCATTTATATATAAAAAGGTATAGGAAAGGTTTGAAAAATCAAATTTAAAATTAAACGCCTATTTTCGTTACATTTGCTATATCTCCGTTGGCTATGGACGCATCACAACCTAGCAAGAAGGAAACGACGCGCAGCACTCTGCTCTACAAACGTGCCGAATTTCATTGCGCTACCCCAAATACTTTTGGAGTTTTGATCAAAATTCAATGAGCTTGATTTCCATAAAAATGCGCAAAATTGCATATTTTGGTCAATTTTCTTTCTTCAATATCTTTGGAACCACTTGGAATTTTTTGGTAAAAGTTGCACCAGATGATAGATCTTGAAGTTAACTACAGCGTGTATAAGTTTTTTCATTCAAAAAGGCAGCGCAAAATTTAAAAAAATCATACTTAAACTTTAACGCCTACTTTTTGTACTTAAAAGTGGGCGTGGCACAATAATTTGTATTTTATATTTTAAACAACTATGAAAGGTATCTATGGTCCAAGTTTCATTTCATTACCTTTTATAACGGCCGAGTTATTGAGAAAATTGTAAAATATGATTTTTGCAGCCAAAAATGTTGAAACAAAAATCCAGTTTTTTTTGTGAAACACCAGGCCCCCAAAATCGTGTAGAAGGTGGATTCCGGCGAATTATTTTTTTCAAAACGCTGTAGCTCAGAAACCGTTAGAGATATTTGAATTATTCTTGTGCCATATGATAGTGTTGGAAAAGGACTACGAGATGGTAAACCTTTGGCCCGAGTGCCGGCCCGCCTGAATACTTAAAAACTTGTATTTAGAGTTGTTGTCGCTATATCTCCATAAGTAAAAGTCGCACAATAAAGTAAGAAATGGCAAAAGATTCACTACATTCTGCTCTACAAGCCTGCCAATTTTCATTGCGCTACCCCAAATACTTTTGGAGTTTTGATCAAAATTCAAAGAGCTTGATTTGCACAAAAATGCGCAAAACTGCATATTTTGGCCAAATTTCGTTCTTGAATATCTCAGTAACCCTTTGATAGTTTTTGATGAAACTTGAGGCGTCTGACAGGTCTTGAAATAGGCTATCGGACACATATTCATTTATATATAAAAAGGTATAGGAAAGATTTGAAAAATCAAATTTAAAATTAAACGCCTATTTTCGTTACATTTGCTATATCTCCGTTGGCAATGGACGCATCACAACCTAGCAAGAAGGAAACGACGCGCAGCACTCTGCTCTACAAACGTGCCGAATTTCATTGCGCTACCCCTAATACTTTTGGAGTTTTGATCAAAATTCAAATATTTTAAATTAATCTGTCGGTTGATTGGGTGATATGATTTTGGTACTTACTTTTTGTTCTAGTTTTGATTTCATTTGTTTTGTTTAAACTTACTGGCCATATACATTTGAGCCCTTAAGTAATTAGCAGCCGATATGTTCTGTTTAAATTTATCATTTGAATTTTTTTTAATATTTACATTTATTTTTTACTTAATTTATTTGCATTTTTTTGATATTTATTCGTGTAAGCTTTCTTTCATTCGTTTTTAATCTTGTAAAATGAACATAAATTTTTACTTAAAGTTGAGGAGATGTTGAAAAATGTTTACAGTTATGAAATAATTACATAAATAATTATAACAAAAGCAGAGTTTTTGAAGGTTTTCTTATCGTCTAAATATTTCAATACACAAATTTGTTTTGGAAAATTTGTAGTCTTCATGCTTTGCATGTGGCTGTGAAATAAAAAGTGTGTGCTGTAGTACTGTTTCTTTTATATAACAAATCCTTAAACGATTTAATTGCTAAACAGCATGCCACTTGTTCCTTTTAATGCTTTTTTTTTTCTTTCAATATTTGGTAAACTGTAAATCTTTTCGTGTTTACAGTGCTGTTGAAGTGGCTGACCTTTTGCTGCTGTTGCCGTTGTTTTCCAATTATCATTTGTTGAAATCTGTACTTTTATATTTGAAAAAGCATGTTCCAATAATGAGCCTTTTTTGCATTACAAATATTATTAGAAATTTGTAGCATGTAGAGGACATGTCGTGCCAATTATTCATCTAAATAAACAAGGCTGCACAACATCCGTCTCGTATATTTCCTCGTTATATTGTGTTTGTTCTTGTATAGTGCGATAGACTTCTCGGGCAATCAAAATTCGTAGGCCTGCAAGGGAGTTGTGATGAAATAAAAAATATTAAATTTATGTGACGGTAAATTCTTTGTTGCTAATTAAATTGTGGATAAGTTGACGAAATGCTTGTGTTAACTTTTCTAATTCATGACTAAATCTCATAAATTATTTAATATTTGCTTTGTTTGTTGCGCGCTAAATATGACTTAATTTACTCTTATAATCCAAATCATCAGCCGTTCTCATTCCAATAAATCACAAAACTTTTTACTTTAAAAAAAAAAAAATTCTGAACCATTTGAGAATTGCATTAGCAACAGCTTTGAAAAGATACGAATGTTTAGGACAACAAAGAAAATTTATTGAAATGCATTAAATTTTTCTATAAAGCAAATATTTAATAAATATATTTGACAAAAAAAAGTATGTATACATATTACAAAATGTAATGGCGCGTGTAAGAGTTCGGTTGCTGTAAGATAATTAAAATAATTGAATATTTTTTTGGCCCATTCAAACTTGAAAATATCAAAATTATAAAATAAGATTTGATTATTTGAACAAAATTTTATTAAACTTAAAGCCTTGTGGCATCGCTTAAATTGTATTTTAAGAATTATTTGAAGTGATTTTTCTCAAAAAGAAAGAATTCCTCAAATATTTTTGTTCTGAGAGTTTTACTTTTTTTTAAATTAATTTATCTAATACAATTTTAATACACATATTTGTTTCAATACCTTGAAAAAACTATATTTTGAAACAACTTCAAACAAATTTATTTCATAATTTGAGTACATATTTCGAGTTGGTAACGCCCACAATTAAGTTTCGTTCTATTTTCTCACAGCTTTTGAATGGGTTAAACAATTTTGATTTTATATATAAAATTAATTAATTAATTAATATACATTTTTTTCCAACACAATTTCAAAAATAAAGTCTCAGAAATCTGAAAACGTTTTTAAAACTTCCGTTCTAATTGAGAATTTACTGATGTGACAGCAACACTCTTAATGCTTTTTCTCTTCTTGCAACAAAATTTTAAGGCTAATAATTGTTTTTCTTTTTTGTTTTGTTTGTTAGACACACAAACAACTAATTAATTAAAATAATATCTTAGCAGATTTTAGCAGATTTTAGTTTAGATGTTGAAATCTATTCATTATTTGTCTGTACTTACCCATTGGATTTTGATTCGCAAGGCCTCTGTGTGAGTTTATTTATTATAATTTTGAATTGTGTTAAAATTATTGCAGTTATTGTTGTTTGTTGTTGTTGTTGTTGTTCGAGTTTAATACAAGGAAGAAGAAATAAAAGTTAAACAAAAAGAAAACAACACAAATAATTCATTTTCCCCCAAAAGCCGAACTATAACAAACAATTTAATTTAGGTTAATTGCATTAACAACAGCAAAAATAACAGGAGTAAAAAAGAAATTTATAAATAACAGAAAAAAAAATAAATATTTTATTATGAAAAATAAAATGTATTCTTGCTGTAGGAAAACAATAAAATGTGGGCATAAATTTCCAAAAGAAAAAGGGAAAAAATAATGTGCCAGAGCCAACTACTGAAACTTCATTTCCTGGTGGTTTAGTTTTGTTCAAGTGAGTTGTTGTTAACGCTTTGCTTTTTGTGTTTTTTTTTTATTGTTGTTAATTTGAGCAAGAAAAGTTTACAGTTTTTTTTCTAAATATCTGAAAAGCTGTGAGCCATTTGCATAATTAAATAGCAGTGGAAAGTTTTTGGAAAATAAAATTTAATTAAATAAATATTTTTGTTTAACATGATGCAAAATCACATACACACACTCACTGCCTGACCCACCAAGTCACTCGATATCGTACAGTTTTGAATTTGGGTTTATTGTGTATGTAACAAAGCGGTCCAGGCAGTTAATGTGTTACAAAAATCACTCGCCCACAAATAAAAAAGAAAGTTTTTTATGAAACTCCACGTTACATACTAACAAAACTGGAGTAAATTTCATAAAAGTTTTGTTGTGTCAATGAAATCAGTTCATTAAACTAAACTTAACAAAACTTGTTTCATTAATCTAACGAAGCCAGATGTTGATTACATTTTAATGAAGTCTTTTATATCAAATTTAAGGGAATTCATAAAGCAAATAATCTCAGTGTAGTTTTGGCGGAACAATAATTATTATAATTATAATTATTATTATTTTTTGTAACTTTAATTCAATTTATTTTGAACCAAAAGAGCTAACGAGCGGCAAAGTGATCAGGCTATTTAAACTTCATTTTGCATTAAAAAAGTTTTATTTTTTTTTTAAACGCGCACTCATTACAACACATAAATAAACAACAAACCAGCACAGCAGTTATATCAGCTGTGGGTGCTCCTGCTACTTCCCACTTCCACTTGTGAAAAGTTTCAGGAGTCCTGCTTGTTTCCTGAAAGGGTTGATGTTTTAAATTAAACAAATAATCACAAGCAACTACAACATTAACAAATTCATTTACCTGCTTTAAAACTAGACTAGCGGGTTGTTACATTTACCCAAGAAGCGTACAGCACTAAATATTTTTACATAATTTTTTTTACTTTTTAGGGGACATTTTTATTTAATTTCTTTTTTTTTGTACAATTTTCTAAGGACAATGATGTCTGCTTTATATAAATTTAATGTGTTTGCTTTAGTTAACTAATTTAATATTTCTTTTTATCTAATTTTAGTATTTATTAGATCGCATTATTAAATATTATTTTACTTTATTTAACAACTTAAGGCTACTGGGGTTAGGGTTAATATACGTTTTAATTTATTACATACTTAAGTTTAGTTAGTAATTTTAATTTTATATACTTTTATGGTTACAAGTTACAAACTACAGATATTTACAATTTTACTTTCTAACAACTCTTTTTACACAATTTGCTTAAAAAGATAAACAAGATAGACAGCAATTCTCTTAACTATTTATAATGATATTTTACATGTAAGTTCACCGGTATTTATAAAAAAGGTTGTTTGCTGATAACCATGTAATAAATATGTTTGGATAAGGAAAACCAAAAAAAAAAAAAACTTTGCCCTAATTCCCCTTCTCTCTTCTACTAGTCCTTTTCAGCATTTTAGTTTTTGTTAAACGTAAAATCCAACAGCTATTTGAGCCTTGTGCTTGCCTACCTGTTCGAAATGTTTTTGGTTTCACAACGATGAATACTTAAACATTTTTGTTATTCATATTTGTTTTCGCAAAACACCAGGGACAGTTGTGGCTGTTAGGATATTTTTGTCTCAGGGGTGGAAATAGCAAAAACAGACTGACAACTAAACAAGTGTGTGATAAATTAAATAATTGTGAAACACACACTCGGTGGACGCTTCAAAGCGAAGGAAAATTACTATAAAACTATTTTGAAAAAATTTTACCCATAGTGCATGAACCTTTCAAAAGCATTTTACACATTTTGAAATTAAAAAAATGTCTTTAAGTTATTCAAACAATTTTGTACGTTAAAAAGCCAGTGTTACGACTTCATGTTGGACTTTAAATGAATGTAAATGTATTATAAAGTTTCTTTACAAACGGTTTTAAAAATTAGACATAACTTATTCACGATTTGTTAGCACGTCACATGAGTTATGCAGTCAATAAAGGCTGAGGTGTAACGAGGCTGCTGCATTGTTTCCATAGAACACAAACTACCGTTAGCGTGGTGTTCTAATCGATCTATCGTTTGTTATTTGCCTACTTGTATTTGTTTTGCATTCATAAATTATTAAATCCTTTATGGACCATAAATATTAAGTTAAGGCAAGCCGGCACACACAAACACACACACGCAGGGACACAACAACTCCAAGTCCTTCTAATACTCTCACACATCTCGATATTAATAAACCGATACTTAGTTTTTATATTTTGTAACGGGTGGTTTGGCCGAGCTTTT
Organism: Linnaemya vulpina; assembly: GCA_963675445.1. Classification (NCBI taxonomy): domain Eukaryota; kingdom Metazoa; phylum Arthropoda; class Insecta; order Diptera; family Tachinidae; genus Linnaemya; species Linnaemya vulpina. The sequence goes on along the minus strand of OY776278.1, from coordinate 85,978,868 downwards.
GTAGTATTTATATTTTTGTTATTGTTGTTTTTCCATGTAATAAATTCATTTTGACAGCTAAAGTGGTCACTTTCTTTAATGGAATTCTTTTCTCTTGCTTATTTTGAAAAAGAGCTCAACCGTTTTTTTAAATTCTTTTGCGGTGATTTCATTTATTTGTTTTAGTTATTTAACTTTCATGATTTTTATTATTATAAATATTTTGACAGAAGTCTGACTGGTATGGCTGCTGCTGGTTATTAATGTGTTTTGCAAACTTTTATTTTATTGCAAAACAAAAAGAAGGGGGGAGGGGGCTAGAAAAGGGAAGGCAAAATGTATAAAATTATGGTTTATTTTATCTGAAAATTAGAGCAGGAACTGCGAAGTAAAACTTTTATAATTGTTACACTTACAAAACAACAAATACGTTTATACAGTTTGCTGTCTCCCAAAGAGGAGAAGGGGGAAATCACAAGACTTGTGAGAATAAAATGAGTTATGGCTCTTTTAAAACAACAAAAATTTAACGTGGGGTATCAGTTGCTCCATTAGCTTTTTTATTAGATTAATGGAAGTCATAATTTGTTTAATCAAATAAAGGAAAAGCTGAATAAAGTTGTTAATGGAATTTTTCAAAGAACAATAAAAAGATATATTTATATGTATTGGCTTTTTTATATATAAACACACATACATACACGCGTACATGTGTTCGTATGTATGAAAGAAAGTTTCTTTGTTGGCATGTTAATCACAAAAGAAGTTGTCCGTCAATGTAACGAAAGAGAGATTGAGGAGATTGAAATCAATAGTTACTTTTTTTTTATTATAAAGGAAAAGGGTGAGTCCTTCACTTTTCAATGACTTCAAAAGCACTTAAATAAATTGATGGAAATTAATATTCATGATACGCACCAACAACCTAAATCGTTAAAAATTATTGCAGGGGTTTTATTTTCTTGTTTAAAGTATTTTATGAGAAAAGGACATTTTATTACACTTTATTGGAAAATCATTTTATAAAAGCAAATTTTTAATTTCTTATGTGTTCATACGGAATGTAATGAAACACATATAGCATTTTTTAAGGACACTTTCAGAAAAGGATTTTTTTAAAGTAGTTTTAATTTTAAATCCATTTTTAAGAAATTTCTGTAAATGGTATTTTTCCAGCAATTCTCAATTCACTATTTATTTTATGAGAAAAAGTTGTATTTAAAAACATGATAAAAAATATATTTCTCAAAACAAAAGCAAATCGCTTTTAAAAATACTATTTTTATTAAAAACTTTTTTGTTGGACTCGTTTTAAAGCAAAAGTTTTTAAAAATTATTTAAAATATGAATCTTTTAGAAGGCCCTTCTTCTAAAAGTAATTTTTTGAAAAATATTTCTTACAGAAAATACTTTTTAAAATAAAATTCTTGCAAATATGCTTTTACAAAAGCAGCAGCTTCTTTAAGAAAAAAATTTCTTGAATAGTACTTTTCGGAACGACATATTTTGAAAAAGTACATACTTTTCCCAAACAGAATTTTTTAAGAGGTATTTTTGCTAAAGATACTTTTAATTAAAGGTACTTTTTTGAGAGGTACTTCTGTTAATTGCACCAAAGGGTAGCTTCTTGAGCTCAAACATATTTTAAATTGGTTTGTACTGGTACTTAAAAACAGTATATATATTTTATGGGCTAATATCTTTGAGTGTAGTTTTCTTAAACAAGTTTTGAATCAATGCTTTTTAAAGGTGCGTTTTAATAGGCACTTTCAAAATTACTATTAAAAACAATTTTTTTAAAAAGCAACTTCAGGCACATTTTTAACTGAAGTACTTTTCAGAAAGTTACCTTTTCTTAAAGGTATTGGTTTAGTTGGTACATTTTTCAAAAAGTACCTTAATAAAAGAAACTTTTTTAGTTGGTATTTTTCAAAAGTTTTTTAATAAAAAGAATCTTGTTTAAAAGCTACTTTTTAACAATAATTTTCAAGATATATATATTGAGAGAATTTTTTTTATTAGACTCTTTTTTGTGGAATAAATAAAAACTCTTTTTTCTACATACAATTTTGAGAAATTAGTTCTTCAAAACGTCGTTTTTTTTAAAGTTCATGCCTGGAAAATTTTTTATATTCATAGCAAAGCAATTTGTAAGGGATTACAGAGAATTATTAAACTTTGAGAAAATTGCTTTAAGATTATTTTTGTTTTCCTCTGGAATTATAGCTTTTCTTTTCATCAACGTGGATTAAATAATTGCTTGATGTTTAACCCTCTTAAAAATAAACTGAAAACAACCAGCAGCTGCTCCAAGCAGATATTGTGTGATACCCCACAAGAAGTGAAGATGAAATAATTTGTTTTTATACCAGCGAAAAGCTTCCAATTATGAGTTTAAGAAAAAGAAAAAAAAACTTTAATAAAACTTGATTGCAAAAAATTGAGTTGGTTGGTAGTTGATAATTTTGTCGCGCGCGTATGTTTAATATTTCAGTTAAAATAAATTAGTCGTCATACGCACTGTTGTACATTGGAATTATCTCTCCAGAATTGGTGCTACTAAAACAAAAACTTTTACAAGTGCAGTAAATATATATTTTAAATGAAAGAAGGGGCTTTAGCCCCCGGGATCTTCAAGATAAGACTCTCTTCTATAGCGAAATGGTCTTGGAGTCTGATTCGTGCGTAGTGAAATTATCAGGCACGTGTTGTTCTTACGGTTTGTGAGAACAAAAAGTTTGGATTCGTCACTTTAAATCATCTTTAATGCTTTTTTAAGAGTGATTGAATTTGTATTATACTTGAGCACACCCGTTAAAATCTGTAGTTTCATTTGTAAGCTTTCTTCACATCTCGGCATTGGCGAGCGTCAAACGGAAAATTCTGAATGTTGTTGTCAAGGATTAGTTTGTGTGTTTATTTTCTTAAACAACATTTTGTTGTTTGCAGTAACTGCCAAAATGTGGAGTTTCGCATACTTCTTTTTAATTTGATGATGTGAACTTTGTAAATTTTCCTTATGACTTGTTTCCTTATAATTATTTAATTGCTTCGTTACGACGGCACTAAATGATAAGTATTTATAATACAAGGCATTAAAAGAGATTAGCATTCAACATAAAATCACAGAAGCAACAGACAATCTACTAATTCCAGTTCTTGTGTTATGGCTGTGGCAAGGATATTAACAAGGATAAAGAAAGGAAAATAATAAAATTTAAAAGAACGCTTCTCATTAATGGCAAAAAATATATATAAGAGGGCAATTTTAGCTGCACGAAAATCACTTAACATTTTATTAATATTTTAAATCTTTTGGAAATTTCTTTTCCAAAGGACCTTCTTTCTCATTTGCCAACTCACTTAAGCTCAAACAGAGACATGAGATTATGAAAATATTATTATTAGCCCTGCTAGACTGGGGCAAAAACTTATTAGCATCATCATCGTCATCATCATCTTCATCATTATTATTGCAAATGAGTGTTAGAAAGCCATTCATATAAACATGTTTATGATGTTGATAATGAGGATGTTGATGAAGATGATAATTGTGATGACTTAATATTAAAATCTTGTCATGCTGAGGTGTTGTGTGGCTGTGTTTTTATTTACGAAGGCTGTAACTAACACATTTGCATTTAGTTTCTCCTTGGCATCTACAGCTCGCATGTTGTTTGTTTGTTTTATAAAAATTCGTATTTGTAAATTTATATCTGCACACGAATAAATTGTGTTCTCACAATTCCAAGTATGTCAACAGCAAAACAAACAAAGACACCAATTTGAAAGGGGGGAAACACAAAACCTTAAATATTTTCATTATTTTTATTTTATTTTTATATTTTTTTCTTTTCTGTATATAAACGTCTTCATAATAAAAACATTAAGATAGATTTAGGCAGATTAAAGGGTTTGTGTGTTTGATTTTTTATTCTTCTAACGCGCTTTGCACTTGAGTTTGGAATATGATTGTGAAGAGGTGGCATGAAATAAGTTTTTAATTCATAAAATAAAACTTGGAAAATTAAGAAAAGAAATTATATTTATAACAAGAAGCACTGCCGTTTATGTTAAAAATTACATGCACTTGATGACGCTTCTTTAGAATTTATTTGAAATCTTCCCTCAAGGGCACTTGATTTTTTAAGAATTAGACCAGTACTATTTAAAAAAAAGTTTGTTTATGAGAGATTCATTTCAAATAGTTTACATTTTGTTTTTGTGTACAAATTAATTTCACTAACCCGAGGAGAGTTAAAAAGTTAGAGCCACCCTCTATTTATGCCTGCGTTCAGGTAAGCATGTGAGTTAGAAAAGCTTTGCTGGCTAAATTGTTCCCTGATAATGCCACCACATAAACACATAATTTTTATTTCCTACAAAAGCGTATTTTTAAAAAATTGCCATTGAATCGGAAGATTATAATATTTTAAGTACAACTTTTATAAACGTAATTGCAGTTTCCTGTCATCTCATGCACGATCCAAACAAATACAAAGTGAATGATGTGTGCGAGCAAGGAGTTTTGCGTTTGTGTGTGTGAGTGTGTGCTTTCATACTCAAGTGAGTGTCTATAAAAAATGTTATTTGTTATTTCTATTGGTGTTCGTTACACTTTTATAAAATTTATTTTCTAGATATTTTCACAGATTTTGCGGTGTTCATACGATTTTTGTTTTTGTATTTTAGTCATGTTGTTGTTGCTGTTTATTTGCCATTGTTATGCTCTTGAAGGCAATATCTTAAGCACGATTTCAGGCGAAAAATATATTTATAAAAAAATTGTTTTATATATTTAACACAAATGCTAAGAAGGCAACAAATACCAGCACATGCACACACGAGTTATTAAATTTACTTGCTGCTTTTTTCAAGAAGCAGGAAAAGAATAAGAAGAAAATGTGTTTGTTTTATTTAAACAGGAGCTGTAGCCAGAAACAGGAAGAGCATATAAAATAAAAGACTTAATAGAGCACATGAGTGCAAAAGAAAAATTTCGTATAAAATTTAATACGAGTACAGGAGGGCATTACGGACTTTTTTCTTTTATTTATTCTTTACCAAACGGAAGTTGTTGGAACTGAAACAATTTTAAACGTACAAACGCTTAACAGTTTAAGACTACCAAACTTGGGCTTCAAAGAGAGAAGCAGCAGTCTTTTCTGGCAAAATTTTTATAAAAATACTTCTGTCATTTTCTTGAGGTTTTCGAGTAGACGATTTGTTCTGGAGTGGAGTGTTCCACCTCCCCTCCCTCAGCACTAGTTTTAGTTATTCTATAGTTTCTGGGCGTTTGTGTGTTAGAAGTATATTTTTACTTAACGCTGGAAATATGGGCGCAGTTTTACTTAACAAGACTGTTTGGGAGAGGTAACACACTTGAAGACAAGAACAAAACAGTCGCAGTTACAATAAAATTAAGGGGAATTGTTACATTTTTGTTTAGCTTAAGGAATTAAGGAGCGGTAGGGGAATTAGTTGTAGCTCTAGATGACTTTTTTTATTTTTATAAAAAAGTTGTTTCTTTTTATGGCACAAGTTTCTTAAATCCCGCACCTTCTTGGCCAAGTTTGAGCTCTTCATAAATTGTGGGATTTATTTCGTTACATTGTGTGTGGGCATCGATGCCATCCAGGTTTGAGGTTTTCGCTGTTGTTTTTGTTCCTTTCGTCTGGGCTAATGTTGTTGTATTATTATTCCCCACTTTGGCTGTCATGGAGGGTCTTAATGTCGCTGATGTTGGCTGTGCTGCTGAAGTTACTGTTGTTGTGGCATGTGCAGAGGCGGGTGTTCTTGTTGTAAAATTGCCACCATTGATGCTCGTTGTATGCGTTAAAGCAGATGTCACCGTAGGTAACTAACCGGAAGTTTATTAAGTTACACACACGCACACACGAGCATAAACACAGACGACAGTCCAAAATAAATACAGTTTTTATACGGCACAAGGACGAGCACAAAAAAAGATACACAAGTAAAATACAATTACACATACACAAGTAATTACCCACACCACCACATCATTGGAGGCGACAACCATTCCATCAAAAAAAGATTTAAAAAAGTTTTTCAAATGGTTGCCAGCATTAATAAGGAAGAGCCAAAAAGGAGCAAACAAAAAATACAACAAAGAAAATTATGAAACACATCGTATACAAATAAAAAAAATTATTCTATAGTTTTGGGGGCGTTTAAAACATGAAACATAAATCGTTATTAATAAAAAATATTTAAGAAACTTCTTAAAGGGGCTGGGAGCAACATAAATTTCTGTTAAATTAGTTTTATATAGAAAACGATGGTTCAGGAATTATAATTTTGTTCGCTTCAAGTATGTTTTAAAGTATTTTTCATCTCAATTTTCTCACTTGTAACACTTGGAAAATGTGTTATATGTCCAAAAATATTTTATATTTTTACTAACGAAGTTTTAATAATGGCCTCGAGAGGTTAACATAACAATTTACCTCCGAAGACATGTTGCTGCAACCACTTTCTTAGTCGCGAATTTCATAACTTTTTAAGTTAAAGTTTAAAAAGTTTTATATCGGCTTTATTACGTATGGACTTTGAAATTAATAGGCAACCCGCGTCAAAAATTATACTGATCGAATGAGTCGTGTAACTCGTAACCGCAGCGGACATGTGTCGCAAATCATTTTCCAAAAAATTATTCTGTCTATTTTAAATCAGGCAGACATGATAAATATTAAAAAAAGCAAAAGAAAACCCCAAGAAATTTATATATTCAACAAACACATCAGAGCACAACAGCTGTTTTCAAAAGTCACTGCACTTCAAATAACACACCCGCTATTATTTGTACGATCGAATAAATTCTCTCAAAAATTCGTTTGTGATTGCAATTAACACGTTTTCAAAAGCATTTTTCACAAATTAATTTTCTCTCACAAACTTCACAAAACAAGTTTAAAGAAGCCTTCTTCTACTGGCTTTAAATTCCTATTCTTTTAATGTTAATTTTAACACGCCAGAATTTTTTCCTCTGAACCATTGTTTTATAAATCCCATATATATATTTTTTTTGCAATAAATTAAAAATAAAAAATCCTTAGCACTTGATTAAATAACGTGTTTTCATATCATAACTTGCAAGAGTTTTGCATGTTTGTTCTTTTTTTTGATAATTTTTTATGTTGAAATTTGTCATAACTTACCTGCACTTGTTCTAAGCCCCGTGTATATGTGGGATTTTCAAACGCCACCCCTGTGGCTGCCTTACCATTTGCTCTGTGGCGTCTATAAAATATAATGGCGGCAGCTGCTAGTAAAATAGCTAAAATGCTTGCAACAATGCCGCTTATCGTACCAACGGCATGCGAGTATGTTGTGGTGGCGGAAGTCACATGATGTTCGCCAAGTGTGAATTTTATCGGTTCAGTTAAAATACTGGCACCTAAAGAGCGAATGATATTTAAAACACACACAAACAGGCATTACAAAAGCATAAGAAGAAGAACAAAGAACAAAAGCATTTAAAAGTTTGTAAAAAAAAAGCAACGAGATAAAAAACAATGTGTGTTGAATGTTGAACATGCCAACGAGGACACTCACCCAAACTCACGCACACACTGTTCTGTGGCCCGCAGTTTTTGGGTGTTTAAAAGAAGTGCAACTTCTACTCACCGTATGTATTGCCAGCCTTAACAACCAACTCATACAAGACATCCTTTTTGAGACCGTCTATATTTACACTCGTTTCCTTGACATCTATTCGTCTTACCTCACTGCTGCTAATGCCCAGCGAGGAGTTGCCAGCCATTTGCATGCTTGTTGCATTGCTATTATTGAACATGGAGGCGGCTGTAGATGAAGTGGATGATTCAAGAGAACCTCCTGCTGCTAAAGCGTTACCAGTCATTGTTTCGCTGGCTGCTATTTCGTTGCCGATTATGGCAGCTTCATGGTAAAATATTCGATAACCATCTACAACATTTGGATTTTTGGTTGGTGGGTCCCATCTGAAGCAGAAGAAAAGAAGGAACACCAACACGGTTAAAGATATGCATGTAAGTGTAATAATGCTTTTATATATAATAAGAACTTAGGCGTGCAGGCCCACACGCACACATTCATGTTTACTGCAGCATACATTTGGGCACTCGCTAACTCACAAACATTGTCTATCTGCAAAAGTGTTTTTCGTTTAACAATGTTCTCTTGCTTGAGTGGTTGTGGTTGCACAGTCTTTTGCTAAGTGTGTGTTAATGCCGTTACTTGTTTGTTGTTGCCGGTGCTACGAGTTCTAACAACTTTTGTTGCCAGTGAAAATTTTCTCAAGGGTAATGCGGTTGCTTTTGCAATTGTTGGAAATATGGCTGATGTGCAAGGACCACTAATGTGTGTAAGTGTTAACAGCTTCCTGGCGCACACACTTACACATCCACACACACACACACACACATTAATTTGCTTAAACTGCTGCCTGCTAACAATTTTAAGTTTCGCCAAAGATATGAAGACAAAACTAAAACCAACAAATTCTCCTATCGGCAAGCACTCGAACAACTTTAAAGGCATTCATTCATTGTTTGAATATGTTAAGTTGTTGTAGTCGTATCATGCATGTATGAGCGAGCGCCAACACTTGCACACATACACGATGTAATAGTTTTGGCTTAAGAGTATTTCTGTGTATAAATATTCATGGCTATTTAATTATTATTTTCCATATGCATGAACGTTAAAAGCTATTCACGTTGCAAAGAAATAGCAAAATTCGCAACAAAACCAACAACAGCAAGAGTAATCATAGTGATTTTTAACTTTCCTACACAATTTCCGTCTTATCTTTTCGCTTCCGGTTTAGGAGAAAGAAAGTCTTTTGTTTTAGTTTCGTGTTCAGGAAATAAACGAATGAAGAAATGAAAAAATTCAATTTGTTTTTAAAAGGAAGAGAAACGATAAGATTGAATTAAGTTTCCAGGCGAAGACACAATTTCAGCCAAATGGATTGCAAACTTTGTAGTTGCAAATAAATTAGTTTCATTTAATAAACATGAAGAGTTTTGTAAGTTAATTATTTGAGCAATAAATTATATGTTGGTTTGTTTGATTGCAAGTTTTTTTGATATTTAGTTTAAAAAAATAGTAATAATAATAATAATATATAATTGCCAAGCGTTCTTGTTTTTTGATAAGTACCAAGCTGGATAGAATATTAAATTTAGGAAAATAAGTTTCACTTTGAATATAATTAAAACTATCATATTCAGTATCAGTTAAAAGCAGTTGTTCACTTAGCAAATATTTCCAGAAATAATATATTATAATGATATTAATGATATTACTTTTAATAAAATTTAATTCAAACAAATAAAGCGATGAAATGTAACACCAACAAAATTTAAATTTAAAAAAATTTTAGTCTTTAGGAATTCCAAATTATTTTTCGATTCAACGTTATTTATGTTGTTATTATAATAATAAAATACTGGCATGAAAAATAGGTTTTTAAGTTGAATGAAAAGAAGTTGGTTTAAAAAATCGACTTTGGCCAACGACTGTGCTCATTGACTGCGTGTTTCAAAAATACTTTTTTTAATTCTGCTTAATATTTTAAAGTAAAAATATTTTTTTTAATTCTATTAAGATAAAAACGCTAAGGTTGGAGTTTTGAGATCTCAGTTTGATCAATCTGAAAATGGAGTTTTGCCGCCATTAACAAATTTATATACAACAGCTTAGTTTTGCTTAAAACTTTGGTCCACGGAAAAACCCTGAGTTTCAGACTGCATTAAACTAAATTTAAAATAAATCCTCGTCTGACGACTACGGCCTAACTGGCAAAACACAACCAATAAAGTTGATTTGAAGAGTGTTTTAAGTAATTTTCTTATCGAAGTTCTGATTTAAAGAACACTTCATCTTTTATGAATACGTTATTCAATATTTAAGAACGAATTACAAAGAAAAAATTAATAAAAAAATTTACTTACTTTATGACCACCTCATTGTCCGATATCACACTGACAGCAATATTTTCTGGTGGGCCTGGCAAGCGATCCCGATTCGCCTCAAAACAGCCCACTATGGAACGGGCATATTGTAAACTGCAAATCTCCTTTGAGCGCACAACTTCACCGCGACACCAATTCAAACACTTGCGCGGCACATGAGAATCAGCACAGCAGGTACGATGATCTGAACCATCGGCTGCACATCTCATTAATTTATCGAACTCCGTTATACACTCGGGTTTATCAGCAATCGCATCTATATCGACATAATAGCTGCAGGCACTGCGACAACCCATGGTGACATTCAAATCGGCACAGCATTCGGTGACATTGTGATTTAGGGCGGGAGTATTGCGAATACGCACTGAAACCGGTATAGTGGCGGAGCCGAAAGGATTTTCAGCATGACAGAAATAATCACCAACATCCGAGGCCTGCAGCTTGTTAATACGTAAGGCCATGGTGTAGAAGGTGGGGCGGGATTCATTGGTGCGCATGGCTATGTCGTAGTTGCCACCCTGTATAACAGGTATTCGACCATCATGATCACGCCAGAATATGGTTTTTGGAGCGGGTTTGGAGTCAACCATGCATCTCAGCTCCACCTCATCACCCACAGCGGCTACAGTTATGCCAGCCGCCTGGATTTTCGGGGGATCTGGAAAATATTCAAAAGAAATTGTTATTTTTTTTTTTTTTTAAGAAAATCAAAACCATTTTTCACTTTTACTTACAGCAAATATTAACTCTCCTGGTGGCCTGCATGGGCACTCCGTAGCCATTATCGGCATAACATGACACGTGTTCCATGTCGGCGGTGACATTGTGTATCACAGTCACCATGTGGCGGGACGTGTCCTGGCGTACTAAATGACCTCCTACATAGAGGGAAATTGTGGGGGCAGGATTGCCTAAGGCCAAACAAAGTATTGTCATGGAACCACCTTCAGGTATGTTGTCGGCCGGATGGACTGTAGGAGGCTGAATTAGAAAGGAGATTTTTAAATTTTAATTATTTTTATAATTTATTTTCTTTCTTTGTTTACAACGAAACTTACATCAACGAAAGCTGGCAAGGCCGGGTCAGTCCAGGCCACTAAGGTTTCGGAAGGCAATGAGGTGGCCTTTTCTCCCACCGCCTCTACATAGAGAATGTGCTGAGAGCTGGGCTTCAAGTTGTTCATGCGCAGCCATGCAACTTTTGTTTCGATTTTGTTGAATTTATCAGCTTTCATGGGCTTGTGATAGACTCTGGAAAAGGGAAAGATGAGTGAACAAAGAAAAACTCAAGAGGATAATAAATAACAAAATGAAAAGGGGTCTATCAAGAAAATATATAAAAATAAAAAAGTGTCGAGCAGTCATATCACACAAAAGGGACAGGAGATTCAATTTCAAAATGCTGCACAGGCTGACAAATTCACTGATGCACATCCTCTAGAATTGCCTTTGAAAATTTACACCACAATTTGTTGATTATGAGATTTTCAGCAGATAATTGAAAACTAGTCCGTCAGCAAACAAACAAAAAAAAATTACTTTTTCTTATACTTCCAATTTACTGACACTAGAGATGATGTCCCAAACATCCATTTTGATTGCAATCATTTTCAAATTGTTCAATTAAAATTTCATTACTAATTTCAGGACATGATACATTTCTTCCTCTGCGAGCACATCAATTTAACAAGTGATTAAAGCTAAACACCTCCACACTTTGACACAATCATTTGAACTTTTGTAATTAACAGTTTGACTTGTATTGAAAACTGAACTGCAGAATAAAACTCAAATTTATCAAATTACAGCACACAAAACTGCTGAGCAACCATTATTGCCGTTCAACAAACTCCAGGAGGACTGACTGGAACATTTCGCAAACAAACATAGAAAAAAGTCATCCCTGCAACAACATCAAACAACTGAAGAGAAAAATAATCCATGACAACGAAATCTGACTTCTGGCAAGATTTTAAACACAATAAATTCAGGGATACAAGAACACACCACTTGTTCAACAGACAAGAGGGTCACTTGCTCACACTCAAAATGTGAACTACAGAAGATTCGCAATCATATCAAATCATATTCCTTAATTAAACGAAACGAAAAAATTCAACCACATCATAAATAAAATATCAGAAATAATATTAAATTCACAACTCAAATAAATCGATATGAAATTCTCTGTCCATAAATACCTGTAGGTAATTTTCTCATGGGGATGTGAGTATTCTGGTGGTTGCCATGTCAATTGCATCCAAGTGGCACTGTGGGCAATAATTGCCAATGAGTGGGGTGGCGAGGGAGCACCGTAAATATGTTTTTGCTGTTGCTGATCAACTGGAAATAAACAAGACAACACAATTTATAGATTCAATAATAATCAAATAATAATGAACAACAACATGGACAAATCACAATATAAAACAAAAATTATTAAAGATATAAAAAAATATTATCGGACAAATTAGTCAACCATCAACCATAAAATGTTAATAATGATTGAACTAAAACAAAGTATGGCGATGTATGGATGAACGAGTCGCTATTATGTGTATGTATGAGTAGCATGTGTATGTGAGTGTGGTAGTTATTGTGCGCAAGCTGTTGTCAGGATATGCCCGATAATAATTTAAATGCTTTCAAACAAACAACTGCGCAGCGTAAATATTTTAACCGCATCGAAATTACACGGCACTCGAATTTATTGAAGTAAAATTTTTGTACGGAATACATTTTTCAGATTTTTATCGATTTTATTGATTTGATTACAAATATGAAACAACTTTTGGTATTCGCTGAATATATAATATATTTTTTATTGACTGAGGCCATATTTATATGGCTCGTTATTTTAGAGAATAAACTTGGCTCTAATGCATTCAGTATCTCCTATTACACACAAACTAATGCTCAGACAAATTTAAATTGTTAGTGTCTGTTAAAAGGACAAACTGAAATCACTTAAATTAATTGGACCTCATGTACTTGAAAAAATTGTTTAAATTAATTGTACGCGTCGTATTAAACTGCAATAAAATTTGAAGCCAGCAACTTCTTGTTAGTTCACTTGGCTAGAACTGATTCCACTGTCGTTAAATAGAATGGTTTTTTAATTCATGCGAACTTTAAATTAGTTTATAAGAATTGTTTAAACAGCCAATTTTAAACAGAACTTCTCAAATATTATAAAAAATTTTAAATTAATTGTTTGTGAGACTTCATTTGAAGTTGTCTTTTCATATACAACAATACAACAGGGCTTGTATATATTAACACTGTTGGAATACATTTTTTTTATTATAACCCGGTAGATATTCTCAAGACATTTATTAGTTAATGTCTGCTGTTGTTACGAACTATATCAGCCATCTTTGACCTCTTGGTACCACTCCGTCTAACCGATATATCAGCTGATATATATGTAGAGATATATGTCAGGATATGTTATTATATTTTTAATCACAAAAACATATCTTCAGTAAAAATATTTATTTAAAAAAAGTTGTTTAAAATGTTCTTCAATATAAGTATGTTACTCTTTTAATATAGATATTTCCCACAACTAAGAAAATTTAATATTTTATTTAAAAAATTGTAAGTTATTTACAATTTTAAATATTTAAAAAAATTCAAGATATATACTCGTATGTTTAAATTTTTTAATCAAAATAAGTCTTTTGGTAAAACTATTTATTGAAATTTTATTTAATAAAAGCAAAGTTTTCTCAGTTTTTCTTCACAATTGAATGAAATTTTTATTAAAATTTTTTAAGTAACTGTTTTGTATTAAAAGTTATTTTAAAGAAATCGATTGCTAAGCCCTGGCATTGTATATAAATTATTTTGGAATTCGTATGATTTTCCAATGCGGTTACTTTGCTCCTGGTGAATTAAAAAACTAGATGTCACTCCTACGATGTCGCCAGATATCGTTCTGTTGCACAACTACATTTAAGGCAGATATTTTTATTTTAAATGTATTTAATTACCAAAAAGATATCTACTGACATATTCTCCAATTTCTGAAACTATTATCACATAAAAAATGTTGTTTTGTCCTTAAAACTTTTTCTTTACCTTCCCAAATTAATTCAAGCCAAAATTGTATTTAATCCCAAAAATTTAACTGATATTTAAATTTTTTTGATGTACAAACAAAATTTCGCCTTCACCTTCTCATTTTCCGTTTGCTATTGATTTACAATTAACAATTTGTTGGGATTTTAATCGTTCGTGTAGTTTCATGTTAGACGTTTGTAAATTTATTAGACTGGTACTGTATTCTAAGAAGAAACAATTAATGAAATACACGAGATGTTACTTTTTAAAAATCATTTATATCGATTTTAAAAGTTTCCAAAAAAATTTCACTGCAGTGGCTTAACAAAAATATGTAACGAGTGACATGAGCCACCTTAATCTATTTTACAGTCAATAGCTGGCATAAATTTTATTTAATTTTAAGATTTTATAATTCTGGACAGACTAAGCCAGAATCGGGACACAAGTTTAGTACTGCCCTAATGCCAGAGTGCGTGAATACATTTCTGTATATTTGAATGAATGAATGAATGAATGAATTCATGTCCGCGTACCCTGCAGCGCATTCGATGATTTTTATATTTACAAAACACAGTTTTTATCTTTCTCTTGTGAAATATTACCTTTTTCAGTATTTCCATCACTGCTGCTGCTGCTGCTGCTGCTGTTCATTTCAGTTGTATTGATCAGCAGCATGGATGACGGCAATGATGTGCCAAATTTACCGCGTGTCAATACCATGATGCGATACATGGCATGCGGCTCCAAATTCACCAAATCAAGGGATGTTTCGTTTGTTATTAATTCCTAAAAGAGAAAAGAAACGAAAAAAAAGAAGAACACGGTTGAAGATTATAAAAAAGTTAAATTAAAGTTTAAATTTTTATATTAATATTTTTATAGGCTAATTGTTCTAACTTAGTTAAAATCTCAGAAAGACATGATGATAAATATTCCTTGGCCTGAGCTACCAATGAAAATTGGAAAAACGTTCACATATACTTAAGTATAAAATTCAAACCAAAAAAGTTTGACTTAATGTATAATGGAAGAAAAAATTCAGAAAAATGAGACATGAAGAAAATAATCAAATGGTAACACAGGTATCATAATACACAAGTGTTAACATCAGGTTGATACAGTTGTCGGATTCTTTTTCACAATAAAATTTGTGTAAATAGAAAACTGTTATCACATTCAGCTAAGCCACCTAAACAGTGGTGATAAACACAATACACATGAGCACTGAAGATGAAAGTGTAGCGACTTTCGAAAACAGCTGTTCTGCTCTGCTGTGTAAGTTGAATAAAACTGATGTTGACTTCCTTTGTGCCTAGGAATATTTATCATCACGTCTTTCTGAGATTTTAACTAAGTTAGAACAATTAGCCTATAAAAATATTAATATAGCAAATAAAAATGTTCAAAGAAATAAAATCACATACTTTAAATTTTTAAATTAACAAACAATAAAAACTTTTATATATTAAATTATTCTTTGAATGTGATTAAGAGATTTTACGAAACGCTGAAGGCTGCAACTTATTGCGTTTCACTTCTTTCGAGAGTAGCATATTGTGGCAAATGGCCCCATTCATTGTTTTAATTTTAATGGCGGGTCGTCTATTAACAATTTTGTTTATTTCTTATTTATTTGCCGCTTGTGCTTTGGCTGGGTTACTTTATTGTAATTTGCTGCTGGTGTATTAAACCAAATTGAAATTAATATAAATCACGTTCTTACAACTAAAAGCCATTATGTGGCATAATATATTTGTTGTATTAAGAGTGCAAACGGACACATTAGCTGGCACAAATAGCCATGTTATCCTCTGCTATTCCTTTTTATTTCGATCTCCTTTTTTTATTGGCAGACAGGACCATGTAAATGCGTACTTTCTACTATTTTTCCAACAACAATTCACACAATATAAATCCAATAAAATCCAGTGATTTACAAACAGTAACTAGTCACATGGATTTAACTGATATACGAAAAAAAAAGGTTATAAATAAAACAACTGATAGTGGATGTGGATAGAACTATTTATATAAAAAATGCCACTTGCGTACATGTTTGGAAGCGTTGGAAAAAAAATATATATAAAAATATTTCAAAAAATAGTATAACAGACATGCCGCTACACATTCTTGCAGCCAAAAATAAATAAATAAAATTAAAAATAAAATAAATCCCAAGCAGATAAAATCATAAACGCCACTGCAGATACAAACTTCAAACAAAAAACCATTTACGTTAAACTCGTTGACCGAGTGCCATTGACTTACATACTTTTTAGCAACACGCAATTGCAGTCTTAAAAACAGCAACACACACACACACGCCCACAAACACATGGGAGCATAGAAGTACTCACACATTTAACTGTAACTACACGAGTGCACGGGCATAAATATTGTTTATTGTTTACATTTGGCTTAGGATTTGAATTTGGACAAAAATAAAAGAGTAATAAAATGAAACGCGTTAAAAATTTTTTACATTTTTATTTCCAACAACATTCTTGTCATATTTGTTTAGTATTTGCAAACGAAATTGTATTTGACAAAGAAAAATAAAGCTAAAAATGGAAAACAAATAAATAAATTAAACAAACAAGTAAATTGGACTTGATGAAAAATTCTATAGCAAATAAGGCGGTCACGTCAGTTCTATGACTCACATGACAACTTTAGATGTAGGCAAAATCTATGAACAAAAACCAACTTTTTCCATTTGGATGCTTCTTTTGAAAGTTCTGTTACTGCAGAGAGTGACATTTTCTACTGACCCTCACTCTTGCAAAGCTTTCTGAGGAGGGCTGATATATAACTAAACATTTTTATTTTATAAAATCACATAAATCATAAATGTCAAGTGCGATGCTGAATAAAATATTTGTGTCGGAACTAAATACAGGAGCTTCTGAGTCGTTTACTTTTATAAGTCTTCAGCTACAAATAATATCTTGGAGGCGTCTATCATGTTTAACATTTGCGAACTAGACAGACAATGAAGGGGTAACTACGCGGTGGGTTACTGGCGTACGCTACGGATCCCCATAAACGTATTGTCTTTCCTGAAATTGAATGAACGAAGCTTGTTGGTTACGTAATCTCACTTGTGGCGCGGCCAG
Source organism: Linnaemya vulpina (assembly GCA_963675445.1). NCBI lineage: Eukaryota > Metazoa > Arthropoda > Insecta > Diptera > Tachinidae > Linnaemya > Linnaemya vulpina. Next base: position 85,961,722 of record OY776278.1, on the reverse strand, counting down.
CAAAATCACCATGATTTAACAGTCCATGCCTCTGTCTTTTGGAGCCACTCAAGGTCTCGGGGTTACACCAAACAACAGGAAAGTAAAAAGTTATTAGCGAAGTCCTTGGGAAAAGGGGGAAAGAAGGCCACAAATTTGTAGCATTTGAGGTGGCTTCACTAGAAGGCTTTAATCGTTGGCAAATAACAGAAGAGATTGTAGAGATCTAATTAGAGATTTTCATCACTTAGAATAATTTTATTTTTAATTTAGTAAAAATCTTACTCAAGCACAAAATTTAAAGAAAATATTTTGCGTTACTCTAGCATTTTTCCTACAGGAAAATATCTATTTAATAATAACGAATTTCTCACTAAGGGAACTTGCCTAGGGACTAATTTAATTACATTAATTTTGATAAACAATAATGAAAATTTTGTTGACATCTGCAAAAGATATTAGGAATTGTAAACGAAAACATATTTTTCTCATATTCAAGGATCTACTCTGGGTATGATTGATATCTGTTATGATATCATTTTGTAGGAATCATAATAACCCGCTGATTTGCAACTATTTTCAAGGCAAATGTTACTTAAAAGGACTCCCAGATATTAAAATAAATGGCAAAAGCTTTGCAAAATGAGTTTAAAGTGTGTTCTATTAGTTTAAAAAAGTACTTGTAAAAACTATCTGGGGGCAAATTGCAGCACTCGTTATCGAGCGAAATTACGAAATATTTCAATAGAGTTTATATGGAAATATTTTAAAATTTCGAATCGTACCGAATGCCGTAATTTTGTTTGGTATCGAATACAAACGTTACAACTTGTTATAGTTTATTCCCAAATTTGTAGAACTTCATAGAGCTTATATGCAAACAAGCAAAATAGTTACTTCAACACAACCCTAAATGAAACTAAAAATAATAAAAAATATACAAATAAAAGTGTGCATGAAAACAGTGAAAATCTACTCAAATAAAAAGTAAAATAAATCTGTTTCTCTCTCCTTTTTTTTATCACAAACATTTGCAATATGAAACGAATTTCTACAGTCAGTAAAATAAACAATTAATGCCGCGTAAAAACTGAACAGAAAGTTTTGTTTCACCATAAAACAGCAGCAACCTGATTCCAGCCAATATTTATAATGCATTTATTTTAACATGTAACGAATATGTTAAACAATTTTGTTTTTTATTTTGCGGATATTGAAAACATTGTCCAACAACAAGAGAGGAAACAAAAAATAACTGCATGGCAACGAAATCCCTTTTTAAATTAAACGTTAAAATCCCATAATGTTTGTATGGGATATAAAAATCTATATGCTTTTTTTGTTGCTCTTGTGTTAACAGGATGACGCTAAAAATAAGACAAAAATTTATATATTGTGAGCAAAAAATAAAAAATAAAAAGAGCAGTAAAAACATTTAAGTATTTGGACAATATTGACAATGTAGCTGCAATAGAACGACAACCGACAACAACATAATACTCTTAAACGAGATTAATTTTACCACCAGATTTAAATACTACTCGCATGTTTATACTGCACAGCACATGGCCAGTGATTGTTTGAGTACTTTCCAGCTTTCGCTAGAGATGAGAGGAAATTGTTATTTGATATGCAACGAAAACGTTAAAAAAAACCAACGAAATCAAGGATTCTGCGAAATACATTTCAAGTGTCATCAACATTTTAAATGAAAGTGCTACAAATTGCTAAATATTATATTGCGAAATTACTTCAAAATACTTGGAACACATTAACTGAAGTAAAATAAATCAGAATTTATATGTAAAAGCACATAAAATTTTTATTTTGCTAAAATCATGTGGACATCCATTTAATGCTGGCAGTGATTTGCCTTCATTTAAGCTTCAATTTTAGCTTAATGCCGGTCATTTTATATTTATTATCTGTCAAGAAGTCCTTTAGGGATATTTTTCATTTGCTTTTGATTAAATACATGCTTTTGCAGCAGAGTTATTCAAGTTTCAAATAAGTTATACAATAATTAATATTAATCATACGCACTGGCGGCCAGCCTTTCATCTTGTATATTTTCCATACTGATTTTTGGCTATTTTATTATTTTGTAACAGTTTAACAAAACACTATTGTCCACCGTCTTGGCTTTACCGCAATTTTATTTTCTAATCAAAAACTTTAGTTTTGAAAGAACTAAAAACACGCCTTTCACGAAAATCGAACTAAAACGTTAAATATTGAAACAATAATGAACCCAGACAAAAGTATTATTGAACAAAAAAAAACAAAAAAAAAAGAGTCGATTCCTCGATATTCAAAACATAGCAGACAAAACACCCGCGCTTTTTTTCTTAACCACACTTTATTTTGGTTCCTTGTTATTTACAACTGATTTATAATTTATTTCCATTTTCTTAAAAAGTGTGTTGTTTTAGATTTCTCGAACTATTTTCACTTTTTATTTCTTAGTTTAATGTCCTTTGAAGGCGTGTAGAAATACTTACACATCATGAGCAGACAAGAACACAAACCACACCAACACAGGGAACGTTAGATACATACAAACATACAAGTAAAGCTAATAAAATGCATTAACCATCAAAAGGATGTTGATTTTCATTCAGAAGGGCTTAAAGAAATCTTTTCAAAATTCAAGCCTATTAATTAATTGCCGGCAGCCGTTTCCATTAAATGCTTTTTGTGGGCCTCAAATATAATAAATAGTTGAACTAAATTATTAGGCTTCTACAGTAAATCAAGAGGCAAATGGTAAAATTATATAAGGAGAACAAACACGCTGTATTTCATTAACATTTAAGAATAGTTTCGACAATATATCATTGCTTAAGTTGCTTTAGTTGCCAGGCCAAGTTGCAAAATACTTTGTTCCTACTTTTCCTGCCTGCTTGTCTTATAAGAGTTAAAACATTTGGGATTTTAGGTTTTTGGCCAACAAAACTTTGCAACAATGAACGTTAAGCAAACTGTTGCTTATTTTCTTAAAACAATTTTCATTAAAAAAAAGAGAGACTACCGTCTAACTAAATTCGTAAAGGTCTTAAGTTTCTTTATTAAATTCCAGCCATTTCAAAGGAGTTGAAAGAAATTTCTATTTGCGTTTCTTGTGTTGTTATAAAACCACCTCTACAACCCGTTAAGGGCAGGAGGTTATTCGCTAAAATCAAACAAACTTGTTGTAGAGACTCAAGCAGCAGCCAAATAATAAAAGAGAAATGAGGCATCCATGAATAATATTGTTGTTAATAGTTCAAGTCTCTTTTTTGTTTTTGTTCCTCCAACTTTCAATGTCTGCAACAACACGTATTCTCTGGTATTGAATTGCCTTCGGGCTACAATTCACAAAAGGACTCATTGAAATCACTGACAACAAGAATTTGGCCACATCCAATACTTCTCATTAAGCGTGAATGCTGTTCAATAATTCAATATGCAATTGCGTTCCACAGTTTTGGTCTCATTGTGTCGCAATGACAATGTCACTGGAAGCAACTATAACAATGTGTACAGGAGTAGAGGAGTGTATAAAGTGCACGCATACACAGCCAAATATCTCAAGATACGCATACTACCGTATACATTTCGCAAAAAGGAAAATTGTGCCAAAAGCATAATAATAAAAGCAGATACAAAACATCATGTTTTAGTGTTGTTTCACAATGTAATAATATCTTCTACATGGTGGCCACATGTGTACGGAAGGAATGACATCACAGCAGCAGAAGTGCCAGAAATATTAGCCAGCAGGCTTAGGGAAGAATACCATTTCGGTCAAGAGGAATTTTTAAAGAGATTCTGATGTCTCACTAAGAGAATTTTTAGGTAAGACTTTAAGATTTCCTTTCCATTATGTGTTGGGCGAATTTACATGCAACATGAATAATATTAATCATACGCATGGATGTCCATTGGATTTGTATGTAGTGAAGTGATGCATTTATATATTTCATACACAAATTTAATCCTTTAACAACAAACTTAAGGGAAACTTATATTAGAAATGATGTGGTTTAAATTATAAAAAAAGCATTTTAATTTTATTACTCGCTTATCTTACAAATTTCTATATAAAAATTGTAAACTAAATTTAACAACTTTTTCTGGTTTAGGGAATTTCAATCCTGAAATATAAGACTTTTTATACGGATTAAATAAATTTGATTGCACTTTTATTAAATTAACAGCTTTTTAAACAACCTTTTAAAGACTATAATTTTTTTAAAAAGGTACTACGGCAAAAAAATAGCAGCTAAATTAAGAAATCAAATTATTTTGTTACGAAATTAGTGAAGAAAAAACTAAATACTAGTGCTTACACAACACTCACTTAGAACGTAGTTACTTTATCTACTCGTCATTTCATTTACTTATTTTTAATAAAATTGTCAATCTGTTGGCCTTGAACTGATTTGATACGCTTCACTCCTCTTTTTTGTTGCACAACTGTCTCAAAAATGTGTTCCATTAAACTTAATGATACACCAGCACTCACTCAAATAAGAGACAAACATAACCTAAAGGCAGCTTGCGAAGCGCTTAAGTGACGTACATTGTCAGGCCAATCGAATCAAATGATACTCTGGCAGCCAAGCAGCCGAGAAAAAAAAATAAACAAGACCCAACGTAAATGAAATAAAATAATATTAACTGGCAAACAGCAACAACAATAACAACACACAAGAACAGGAAGGACATTAGACGAGCAACAACATAAACGCACACTAACACACACGCATACTATCCTGGAAAAGCAGGGACAGAGAGAAAACGGCGAAGCATTTATTGAAAATGTTATTGATGCCCTTGCGCCCTACTTGAATGTACACGCATACTTGAGAACGAGAAAAAGTACCACCCACAACAACACAATTGTGTCGACAATATTTTTGCAATACAATAGTTCAGCAGAGTTAAGCGCAACATATGAAATATTCGCAACATGACACGTAAGTAGTGGCATGAAATTAAATTCAAATGGCAACAAAAAAAAAAAAAAAGTAAAAAACAAGACACAAGGACCGAATGGTATTAAACAATGTAGACAATATTTTCTTTATGACGTCTGTTGCTGGCTCAAGATATCATCATTTTTTATTACCTCCAACTACACCCAGTCATGCTCCCAAACATCTGCCCACAAACACACACTCGTGCAAGCATATCGGATGATTTATATGTTAAATCTTAAAACTCATATTTTGGCAAGGAAATATAAATAATACGGAAAAACAAAATGTATTTCATACACGAAGGAATCAAGTGATGTATTAGAGGTTTCTATGCACTCATCTTTCATCTGGTGGGTGTGTGTGTGTGTCTGGCCGTTTGTGGTGTTTCGTAGTGAAAACTGTGATTTGTTGAAACAACCTGATGGTTTCATACTTGATGTGACTGCTATTGTATATCAAATCAAAACTGAGAACCCTCAAACAAACACCAAAAAAACAAGAAAATAATACATGAGGATATTATTCTGTACATGAGTGTGCGTGTGTGTGTTTTTGGGTACATTGTAGTTCATATGTCAAATACACCAACATATTATCCCCAGATTCAACACTGAAACCTCAGAGGAAAGCAGCTAAAAAAGCCAAGCACACGATAAATTTACAAAGAAAAAACAAATAAATAAATTAAAAACAAAAGATATGCCAAAATAAAGTTAGAAAATGAAACAAAAGAAAGATTAATGGGTAGGGGTAAAAGCAATTAATTTCAACAAAGAAGAACAGGGTATTCAAAACTTTAAATATTTTTACAAATAATTTTGTTTAGTTAAAAGTTTAAATTGTTTATTTTCATTTAAAAAAATATTCCAAGGATCAAAATACTATTCTGTCCTACAGAGTACGATGAAAATTAATTGATGTAAATGTGTCCTTGTTCCTCGGAACAGTAATTTAATATTACAAATTTCATTCCATCACATTTAAAAAATCTCTGTTTCATGTGAGTCTTTTGTATTGAACTATTGATTTTTATATTCAAATCAATTTTGATAAGTTAATGTTTCGAAAAATGTTTTAAATTCAGAAGGACTTTAAAACTATTCCAAACTTTAAGGGAAAATAAACATCCCTTTTAACTATTCAACTTACACAGCAAAGCAAAACAGCTGTTTCCGAAAGCCACTGCACTTTCATTGTTACAAAACTATCTGGTTCAGTTTATTTAAAAAAAGTTTTTGATGATAGGAAATCTTTTAAAAGAACTCTAAGCAAAAACTTTATTGAACCTTCTTATTTTAAACACTTTCGACTGTAAATGACTTTAAGATATGAACAAAGCAATTTCAAAAGGTTTGAAAGATTTAATTTGTGATATTGTAAGAAATAAAAATTTTTCATTAGTTTTTATTCAAAAACAAAAATTTTATTTAAAAACTTAAAACGTACAAAATAAGACGACGAAAGAAAAAAGAAGAGCCTTGATACAATATATTTGTTTAAGGACAATTTTACAGAAGCTGCGCTGCTACGCTGCTGGAACTTAACGAAACAACTTTTTCTCTTGCTAAATATTTTCCACAAAAATATATATAAATTCTCAGCCATATTCTATATAAAGGAACTATTGTACAAAATATATGTGTGCACACATGTGTGTGTGTGTGTGTGTGTGTGTTCATATAGATGACAATTGCAATCAACTTTTGCTGCACGTACACATGCGACATGTCAAGTGAATTTAAAATTTCGTGATATCGTGCATGTGCATGTTTAAATTTATACATACACACACAAACCCAAACAACTGCTGTGTGCGTGTATGTGTGAATTTTAAAATTTTTTCACAAAAACATTGAAGCAGCTGCTGTATGTGTAAATTTGTAAAAAATGCATTCCATTGCAGAAGTGTGTGTGTATGTGTTTGGACAATACAAGCGTATTAATTTTTTTATGAGACCATGAAACACAATAGTCACTTGCATTAAATATATCTTGACAACGTGTGCCTGCTTGTGTATGTGTTTATGAGAGAGCGCTTGCATGTATGCGTGCGTGAATTAGTAATGCCTGCTGCATATGCATTTAAGTAGATTTTTTGGTTTTTTTTTTTTTTTTTGAAAAGAGTGTTTGTGTGGCAAGAATGATGATGACGTTTAGGTTACCACTCATAGAAGTTGATGTTACAGCAACACTAAAATCATTCTATTCGCACAAAAGAATCTTTATAACGTTTAAATAAAACGAGAATACGCCATCTGTGCACGACACCATCGGGTGCAATTATTAAAACATTTTGAAAGCAGCGAATACTCTCTTCCCTTTTCTAAACGGCAAAACAAAACGAGAAACTTTTGTTATGCGTTGTTATGTGCTGAGGCTGCTAAATAAATTAAAATAAACAGCAGATTTGGTTAACGTTTATAGAATGAGTTAATAATTTAAAATGGAACCCTGAGCGATTTTTATATTTAAATGAAGTAACTTCAGCTTTAATTGTTATTAAAGTATAACACGGCAAATTTAAGATATTCAGCAGGACATGGAAATATTTTTGCTCAACCATTTTCCAGACACAAACACATTCACACTGACAACTTTTTTTACTTCAAAAACTTTCATTGGTCACTAAAAACAAGCTGACAGTATTTAATAATAAATAAATCCTTTTAAATGTAAAGTGTCATAAGACCAGGGGGAAAGAGCGAGAGAGATTAAATATAGTTTTCAACTCCAGCCTGTTAGTTTTAATACCTCCGTATGGAAGTGACAAAATTATTTCGGTTTTTATAACACAAACATTTAATCCGTTTTTCACAGTATTTTATTGAAAATATTTTCATTTGAGGTATTTTCTGTGTTGCCGTTAGTGGATGATGTGACCCACTGACTAACTTTTGTAAAGAATTATTTATAAAAAAATCTTTATGCATAAAAATTTATATAAATCATGATACTGACCTTGACTAGCCCTCATTATTTAAAATATTGGCGCAATTCATGTTTTCACCAAAGATTTAAAATGCTTTACAAGGAGACTTTTAAATTTCGGCTGCTTCTCGTTTCTGAATTCTCAAAATCAGCAAATTATATATAAATAAAAATGCAATTATTTTATCATTTGCCAAAACCAAAAAGAAGACAGTAACCAGAACACAGAGATATTTTCCGCAGAATAGATTTGCACGTCAATTTCTTTGAAATTAAAAACAAAAATACCACAAAAAATATTTTTTCAAAGAAAATGTGTTGGACACAATCAACCAGAAGGTTAAATTTAGTAACAGTGACACACAGCCAACAACATGAACAACCTCCACAGTGACACATTGATAAAAGTTTTTAGGGGCGGGGAGGGGGGTAAAGAAGAAAAGAGCTTAGAGATGAAAATGTTTACGGTTTAACTTTGTAATGATTCAGATTCGTTTTCTTTTTTCTGTGCAATTTATCTATTGTTTTAGTTGCAGATTTTTTGCACTTTTTTCTTGTTTTTTTTAGGTGTTTCGTTGTTGTTTTAACATGGTTATTGTCTTGTTGGATTATCATCAGCAACCTCATTCATGTTTCAAATACTGACGACTCCAAAGTTGACTCATTGCCAGACAGAGTAACTAACAGAGTTTCGGATATTTTTTTTTGTTTTCATACTTTTTTGTTTGGTTGGCTGAAGGTATTCTCTGCTACCTTCTAGCTAAATCTGTACATACAACGGGAATATCAGTGCAGCAACACTGAATTCGTGTGCGTGTTAGTTTTTGCGAATGTATGTTTGTGTAGGTGTGAGTGTGTGTCAGTTTGCATGAGTGAATGAATAAATGACTGCAACAGTTGACATTGATGGCACTGAAGATGAAGATGTGCAGCAGTTTTGCTGACTAAAAACCTGACGATAATGTCAGTGTGCTGATAATGTTTGTTGTTGTTGTTATTGCTATTCGCTGTTCATGCTGCTGCTGTTGTTGTTAAAAACAGTCGAGTATTAGCACACACATACACACACTACTACACTTGTTGTAACTGTTGCAGTTGGTGTAGTCGTCGCAGTGATACAACCAACCTCAACCTCTTTTGATGACAACAGACACTTCGCAAAAACTGGTTACAACAAATAACAGATTTGCCATGTTGTACGTTGTTTGCTTTTTATTACTATTTTGAGTTGTCAGATATAAAATAAAGGCAGCAGATTAATTTTTATTTGTTTTTGTGATGATATTCTTGATAATTGGTATGGCTAACAGCCACAACTGCTGCCATGCACTTAAAAAGAGGTGTAAAGTTTTGGTAATTTATCTTCGTGTTACAAAATTAAATATGCGGAATTTTTTGGATTTAAAATAACTGACTTTTAGTGGTTGTAACAGAGATTTTTTGTTACCTCTAAATTTATTATATAACTTGTGCTTGGAGATTCTTAAAACTTTAACGAATTTAACTCTATTTTTTTCTGCAAATAAAACACGATTGATTATTTTTCAACTTTTGTGAGTCAAATCAGACTGCAATTCTGTCACTTCTTCATGTTATCCAATCTAGATTCTTGGGAGTTTATATATATTGAAGTATCTTTGGCTTATTAATGGATTGTTTTACTCTTTAAACATGCACAGACATGTTGACAAGAATATATACAAAATTTTGTACATTTTCACAATCTTAAAAAGTGTCTGTGTTGTTAAATTTTTAAAGATAATTATTTTGGATAAATTATGCGATATTATTTATGAAAGAATTCTTGTTCTTTGCTTAAATTATATCTTGATTCCCATAAATGAATGATCCATTAATGAATGATTCTTCATCTGCTTTTTCAACACTATCACCTTCTTTGTAGTTCCAGCACAAGGCAGTGCGTACGTAGGGGTCATTCCCTGAGTGCTGGCCCTAGAACAACATTTAAAAAAATTTCGCTCCCTAAAACCGTAAAAATGAAAAAAACTGATGCGAATTGCAAACACATTCTCTTTGTTTTTGTATTAATAAACACGATGCATTATTGCACACAATTGCAACGTACGCATAATTTGCCTGTACCCCCCGAAAGCCTCTAATAATGCGAATATTGATTTCTATTTTGTTCTTCTGTCTTTTTTTTCGAAATACATACTCGTCTAAGTCTATTGTTTTGCTGCTTCTATCTGTCCGGCTTGCTGTCACATCTCCATCACTGTCATTTTAAATGTTGTTATGACGATATTTGATGTGATTGTCCTACAAAAAAAAATAATAATTTCCCTGCGTCCTTGTTCCATTTCAATATTTTTCTATTAACGTTACGAGTCAGCCATTTTAGATATTCTTAATGTTACTTTGACATTTGCAATAAAAAAAAATTTAAAAAAAACTATTACGAATATCATATTTATTTCAGAAGAGCATCTCCATTATCAAAAGAGAGTTGCTAAAGTTTTTATTTTTTAAATCACAATTTGATTGACAATTTAGTCCATTTCTGCATCAAAGTTTCGTGTACAAAAATAAAAATATATTTAAAAAAAAATGTTATAAAATATTATATTAAAAATCATTTTGCACAAACGTTAAAGTTCTTTTGAATTGTTGGGAAAATGTTATTGAAGTTTAAGATTTTAGTTTTTTGCTTTGCTGCAGAAAAACTTTCGTTTAAGTTTGCAGTTCAAAAATTATACAATTCCATTTTGAAAGCATTAAATAAATTTCAAATGCCTTAAATTTAGCAGAGACTTGCAAAGATTTTATGTTTATTGAATTAATAAAATAAAACTTTGGCTTTGGCTTTGGCTTTAGTGCTGGTGTTGGCAAAATGAACAGAAATAAATTAAACGAATATTATGGGAATTCTGGCAAATAAAAAGTTAAAGGCGGCTTTTAGAGCACAAGCCACTGCAGGCCGCACAATTTTCATGGGCTGTGATACACTGGGAAAAATATTTCTGTCTTTAAATAATTCTGCTAACGAGTTGTAGTTATTTTATTTTTTTTAAAGGAGATGTTTGTACAACAGAGTGGATTTTTCATGAGTGTTTAATTCTTATTTTAAATTTTAAACTCCTTGTGCATGTCAAGGGCTACATCAATACCGAATTCCATTTTAATGTCCTTATGAGTAGGCATGTTGGCTCTGAAGGACATATCAAATATTACGGCTACATTAAAATCAATCTTTTTAAGTGTTTATATTTTGCATGATATTCAAGAAATAATTTCAATTTTTTTCAAGTGCTTAAACATTTAATACCCATTTTGTGATATTATATCCGCACACACATACAAACACACACACATCAATATAAAAGAGCACTTTTGTGCTCGAAAGTCATGCAAAATATTATACAAAAATAAACATTTTATTTTTTTTTTAACTTCCATTTGTTCTAAGTTTAATTTATGAGTGATAAGAACATAAATTTCAACTTTTTGTTCTTGTGCAAATATTTTTCCCCAAAGAAACATTTCAGTGAACCATGAAGATGTCTAGTTCTAAACAAAACAAAAAATGGACAACACATCTACATATTGTATATCGAAAATAAACCAAACAAATCCACACACACACACACACACATACACACAGTGCAAGTATCAGTGACTTTTCATTTCACTCAACAAAACTTTTTATTTTCTTTTTCACTCACAACATACAACGAGTGCAAGAACAACTACGCAAATATCTGATCATAAAATGTCCATAAATATAAACTTTTTTAAACTTTTTATAAGTTCTTGTAAACTAAAATATAAGAAAAAAATAAATAAATAAAACTGGAAAAATCAAACAAACAAATAATGGACTTGGAGCTGGAACTATTGTTGTTCTATGCATAAACAATGACAGGGTAACCCCTAATTGGTAACCATTTAGATTCGCAAACATTTTATAAAGCGAAAAATTTTGCAAAATTTACATTTAAATTCTGTATGAGTGGAAATTATTTGTCCTTTTGATTTTTATTCAATTTTGAAAACTAATACTTTCGGGCCACTCTCTATCGGCGACGCTCTTGTCTGCACAATGGCTAATACAACTTATTAAATATACATTTATTTTTTATTTCTCTCTTATTTCCCCTCCCTCAATACTAAAACTGTTAATGGACATTTGATGTCATTAAATGAAAGATGACAGAAACAAAATAGTGTATAAACAAGAATTAAATAAAAATAATGGCAACGACAATATAAACAACAAAATTCGACTATTCGCAATAGTAAAATTTCATGAATCAATATGGTAAGACGCAACTGTGTTTGGGTCCAAGGACATGCTAGAAAAAGGGGAGTTTTCGAGCAAAGATTTTATCCAAACTTTGAACTGAAGTAAAGAATTAATGAATCAAGGAGAAGAGAATAGTTTTAGTTTACTTTATGCTACAGAAAGTCAGCAAGTGAGTTCTAAGACCAGTCACAGCAAATAATTCAAGCAAAAGTTTTATTAGGATCATACCATCTAAACACGATAAGGATTTAGACACGACCCTCTTCAATTTAGATGAAATACGGCCGGAGGATTTCTTTCTATATACGAATGGAAAACATGTAAAAAACATTTGTCAAAGTTAAGTCACATTTAAAGTTTCAAAATTTCACCTAATATTTTTTTATTTTATTGTTTTTATATCTCCAAAATTCGTTTCATAAAAAATTGATTCTTGCGTCATTTTTAAGGGACTGGTTGGGACTACAATATATAGAAAAAAATTTTTATTCCAAAATAAAATTTAATATCCGCAAAGTGTCGAAATTTTAATAATTGACTTAATAAAAATAACTTATATATGTTTGGCCTATTTTTTGAATAATAGCGCAACTGTTTATTAAATATCCTGGAAATCTTGTTTTTCCTTTCAAAACTTAAGTAAAACAACACAAGAATCTGTACCACATTATTATATTAAAAAGGTTTCGAAAGAAAAAATATTTCATCTACAAGAAAAAATAACGCATCCTTTAAATTTAAGGACTTCTAAGCAACAGTGAGAGCTATAATTAAAATGAAAATCAACCAGAATGTATTCACGTTCTCTGATATTTAAACTCTAAAACTTTGCAGATATTATATATTTCCAAAAATTAGAGTTTTTGTTTTATATTTTTAACCTCTAATATTCCCTTAAAATTACCGAAAAATAATATTTTTAATATTAAGAAAATTATTTGATCGAATTCGGCGACTTCGGCGATAGTGTGGAATTTTTATAAATATTTTTTACTATTTTTTCATTGTTATAAGTGAAAAGTAGAACAAAAGAGAGTCTCTGACTAAATTTCATCCACATCAAAGAGAGCCGTATCTAATTCTTTGCAGATTTGACATGGAATTGCCCATCAGCAATTTTTCGGAAACGCCTCTGCTTAAATAAAATCCATACTCTTTTCTAAACACAAAATGGAAAAGCGAATATTTCCAGCATTTAATTGACTGGCCAACTGAATTACGTTTATGCATAGACAAGCAACCCACACAATATATACACACACACCCACACTCGCAGACACAGTAAAATCAATTGACCAAATTGGCAGACTGACAGTCAGACAGCAAAATAAATGAGTGGACACACGTTTTTGTTTAGCCCAGTTAAAGTAAGTTTTTAAATTGGCGCGTGTGTGTGAGCGTGTGTTTCAAACGAGTCTTCTTGCCATCATTGTGTTTGTAAAATGCATAAAATATTTGGTAAACATTTAATTTTACAATACATTTAAAGTTTACAACACACTTGACGCTCGAGCAGAACAACAACGCCTGCAAGTAGGCCTTAATAATGCATCGAGCAGCAGATGTGTAGTGGTGTGGTTGTGTGTGTGTGCATGTGCAAGTTAATAAACTCTCTTACATGCTTTAAACAGTTTGTTTGCCAACTCGAGTGTTGGTGCGTTTGTATTTGTTTATTAGTAAAATGTTTGTGGTCAATACTTACATTTTCTAACTTGGCTACAGTCTCGTACATGGTCATGTTATTGACTTTCCCGTATTGTACAATAAAATCAATATCAGCATTTGTTGTAGCTTGTCCAGAAGTTGATAATGAAGATGATGATGGTGTTCTAGTTTTGTCAACTGTTGCTATTGTTGATGATACTTCTGTTGTTGTTGTTGAAGATGTTGTTTCCTTTAAATTATTACTGCCTTCAATGTCTGGTTGTGACCAGACTAAACTTATTGAGTTGTTTGTTACAGCGGTGGCGTGCAGATCTTCAGCTGGGCCGGGTATACTGCCAGTACCTTAAATGAGATGTCACAGGAAGAGTTTATTGAATTGTTTTTATTTATAAAATTATAATAGATTATAATCTTTTAATATGATTTTGAATGTATTTGTTTTGCTATGAGACTTTGTTTTTACGAGAGACAACGTATTAATCATTTCTGTTGTCACATCAAAAACTCATTAATTAGAAACACAAAAAAATTTCAAAATGATCTCAGAGTGAGAATAAAGTCTATGTAGAGTGAGGGAGCTCGGCAACAAAAAGGACAAGTCATCACTAAGTTTTTGTTGTAATTTTGATTCTTCTAAACTTCTTGTTCAATTTAGTGCATTTTTTAAATAATATATTTTAAGAAATTGTGGGTAAAGGCTCTCAGATTATCTGCATTAGCCTGAGAGAAAAGCGTTTAGGATCCAGCCAGAGTTCCCTCGAAGATCACTTTGATTTTTTTAAATATTTTTTGAGAAAAAAGTTTCAGTATGATGAAAATGTAAGTATTTTGTATCGAACTAGTTTCAAGCAAAGAGGGGGCAACAACAGGAACTTAGTAAATGCGTGCTAAGATCGGTTTGATATAGTTCTCGTATAGTTTTTCACAATAAAATTGGCACAAATAGGAACTATTATCACTTTCAAAATAGGCCACCTAAAAATAAGTCGTGATAAGCAAAAATACACATGAGTACTGATTAGGAATGTGTAGCGGCTTACGAAAACAGCTGTTCTGCTTTCTATAAAAGTTGAATAAATAAAACTTATGTTCACTTTCGCTTGTGCTTTGGAATATTTATAATGTCTTTCGCATTTAAAAACACTTCTCGAACAATTAGCCTATAAAAATTAAACTTAATTATATTTCGTTATCAAAAATCATGCTGTTTATGGTCGCCAATTGTAATTTAGGTTTTCTGTACTACAACCGATTAATCTCAATATTAATTGACGTGATGATTTCAGTAAATTTATCTAATAGAACTGCAGTTCAGTCCTTCTGCATTACAAATGGAAACGGTGTAGTAGCTCCAGTATTTTGCTTTTAATGAAGTATTTATGGTCTGTATATTCATGTCTTTGTCCGTAGCCGGTTGTCTGTTTTGGAATTGGTTTATCAAATAAAAATTATTGTATCCTATTTTGTTACGAGTTTCTAATGGAATTTTTAAATTGAAACGATTTAATTAATATGCCACAGCCCTCTCACACATCCTTATATGAATATCTTCGAATATCATGGTGCGAGTAACTATTTTTTTTTATTATTATCTTGGAATAAAGATTTCATTTGCTCTTTTAATTTATTGCAATTTGTTTATGTCACATGTCCAACATGTCTACTAACAAAGTTTGTTATTGTCTCTCTCACTCTCTGTCCCACACTCTCTATCTATTCTGTCTCATGCATTCTAAACCGTTATTAGTAACAATTTAAATTAAATTGCTTAAAGCTCACCTTCTTCGAAGCACTGCAGAATGTTGCCGGCATACGATAAACAATCGGTGCTGGAGTTAGAGGTGGTGCCAGTTGCTAATGAGGTGGTATGTTGCACGGGTAGCACTCCACGACACAAAGACATACATGATGAAATAACGCCTCTGCGTACACAGCAGGGCGTATGATCTCTGCCACCGGCAGCACAACGAGCAATAACAGCTAAACGAGGGAGGGGAAGAGGAAAATAAACGAAATCCCAAATATTTAAAAGAAAATTTCAAATGGTTTGAGGAAAAGAACAACAACTCGAAATAAATTTAAGTGAAAGATACACAAAAGAAAAAATTTTAGTTATTTTTATTGATACCCAGCAAGAATGTTGCAAGTTAGCAACCGATTCTAACACTGGCTGCAACATGCGAAGCATTTTGCAAACTCCACTCACACATGTAGTTGCTGCTTAATTCACATGCATATCGTGTTGCATATAAATCTTGTTTAATGTCTTTTATTTTCTATTTTTTTTTTTAATACTTTGAGTTGTATATTGCGTACAAGTAGAAAACGAAATATCTGTAGTGGGAGCAGAGGCAGGAATGTTGCACTGCTCCAACTATTTATTAAAAATACATGAAAACGCATACTTACACATTTGAGCCCGGCACGCTGGTCCTAGTTTTTCAATGTCCGATAAACGTATGTTGTATGTACACAGTGGTGCACACTGTGGCAACAGTCCGGATGCTTGGCAGCATGTAGTCATGTTATATTTTGTTTCGTTCACATCCTCCAGCTCAACGGGCAGGGTGTGCAGGATGAGACGAGGTGAGGGTTCACTTTTACCGTATGCATTTATGGAAACCACATAAAACTCGTAGTAGACTTCGGGCTCTAAGCCTTCCAATATGAGTGGTGGATTTTTCTAGTTAATTTTTATTTTTTTTTATTTTAATTTTCAAGCACCAGCAGGGCACACGTTATAAATTTTCAAATAAAAATAGAACAAACAAAAAAGAAACATGGTAAGAAGTGGGTGTGGGAAGGGAAGAGTAGAGCAGAGCACAAGAAAAAATAATTGTTCAAATGTAGCTCAGTTTATTATTAAGTATGTTAACATTAGGGTTATAAATAAAGGAAACCGGAAGGCAGGAAACATAAGGAAATAAAACATCGTGATAAAGATTTGAATTATAGTTTCGAGTGGCTCCAGCAAATAGCAAAAATAAATTTAAATTATTTAAGTCCCTAATGAGTTTAAAGCTAAGATTTTTAAAGTGACATTCCGAAAGAATTAGACATGATCTTTGTTCCCGGTAACAGAGGAAGAAAAGCAGCACCATCCATAACAGCGGAACAGAGCCACGCTCATCACAACTTAATTTTTAAACGAGTGCTCTGATTGTAATAAAATTGTATACAGCATTTAAAGAGGTGATCGCGAGTTTAGGTTTAAAGCAAAAGATTTTTAAAGTGGAAGTGGGCGAAGCATTGTGCGCCTTGAGATCCGCGCACATCTCTCTGAATATCACTTTACAATACTAATCCTGATAACAATTGGGGATTTAAAAACCAAAATAACTACGAAAACTATTTATAGGCGAATGCTCACCTTTTCCACCGTTAAATAATCATCGCCCACTCCTAAGCGACGAAACTTGACATGAAATGTGCTGACGGTGTCAGCCAATCTTTTGGGCTTGTTCCAATCCAAAATCACGAAGGAGTCCGTTTTGGCCACCGTGTGAAGCTTAGAAGGTGGATCCGCCAACACACCATAACCCTGGAACAAACAGCTGCTGAATTCGGACATAAAACGAAGACACCTGCAAACAAATTAAAAGAACATCGAAAATACATTTCGGCCTTAAATGCAAAAGGACATACGAATACGTACTTAAACAAATTAAAATCCAGAGTGGACACTTTGCCCGAACACAAGGGATAGCACACGGTGGGTATACCTCTGGAGCGACAACAGGGCGTATGATCGATATTGTTGGCCAGACAATTAAATGTGATATTCGACCACGGAGCACAAACCATAAAATCCGGCAAAGTTGCCAAGTCCGTCTTCTGAGGATCGCACATTTTGTCCAAACACATGCGATGAGTCATGCCATTCGACTCACAACACGATCTGATATCCGGCAAATCAGGCTGTTCCATTTTGTTAGAGGGACCCGATTGCTCCTCTGTAGCCAAGGCACTGGTATGTGTAAATATACGCAAACGCTCGCTGGGCAAACTGCTGCCAAAGTCATTTACAGACGTCACTACGATGGCATACATCGTTAGTGGTTTCAAACCGTTAATGGTTATCGACGTCTCATTTGCTGCTACCAGACGTACAATAACATTTCTATCATCCACAGCAACACCATCAGCAGCAGCATCAACATCATCATCACCCTCCTCACCACCATCGTCTGCATCGAATGAATGCAAAGCTGTTAAGTTGACATTGTAATGCTTAACCAAGTGGGCCAACTTTTCAGGCGGTGACCAACTAATGACGACACGCGTTTCACTAACCTCATCAGCTGCCACATTTAATGGACTGCTGGGTATCTGTTGCACTCCCTGCAATATACACTGCAGACCGCTGAGTGTATGATGGACACAAGAGACTCTTGTACGCAGCATATCGGTAAACGGTGTATATTCACCGCGACACATGTCCTGACACAAGTCAGGTATTTGCTTTTCCACACAGCAGGGCACATGATTGCGGCCATCGGCCATGCAGCGTACAATTTGTGGAAAATCCTTTTCACAAGCCTCTGGCTCAATGCCTGTTGTACCATCTAAAATGTTATGGACATTGCAGAAGCCCATACAACCTTGGCTGACGTTGGCACGTTCACAGCATTCCGTGAAGTCGTGTGTTATTTGCGGCGGCACTGAGCCAGTACGCCAAAACGAACGATTATCGTTGGCATCCAGAGGTGGTGGCACCAAAAACACGTCACTTGTTTCGCTGGCAGCAGTATCTCTATTACTATTGTTATTGTTGCTGTTATTGTTGTTGTTGTTGTCGTTGTCACTAGTTGTACTATTTGTGTTGTAACTCTTGGAGGGTAAAGGTTTAACTAAAGTTGTTAGCAAACACACACACACACACACACAAACCAATTAGTATTTGAGAGCCAATAAATAGAAGGAACAAAATAGATGCAACTGAAACTCACCAGTTAAGATGTGTATGCTACGCAACACAGGCTCTGAATTCAACTCGCAAATATAACTGCCCGAGTCTGAGGGCTTTAGTTTTCTTATTAACAACACCCACACTTCGCCACCAGTTTCTATTCTGCCCCTGGGACCTGCATGGAATTTCATTCATTTATTTATGGCATTTTTTAAGAAGACGTTTTTTTCCTGCTGCTTCAAAACTTACCTTCGTCGTGTAAAACGTTTATGCGCAGATCGCTGGTAACTCTCACTTTGCCAGCCGTTAGAATCTCATCTAACTTTTTCCATATCACAGTATTGTTGCTACGATTCTCGGACACAACACAAGTTAATAAGGCGTCTTTGCCTTCGTAGATTATTGAGGGACCACCAGTTCCTGCAACCATGACAAACAGAAACACGAAGAAGGCGTTAATATTAAAAATTCCACAACATGAAGGACAGAATTGCAGGATATAAAAATTTATTTTATTTATTTTGGAAACAAAATTATTAAATTATTAACTCTGCTTCGTTGCATTAAGTGGGAATTGAATTTGGAAAAAATAACTGTGAATTAGTCGCACATATTAAAACTTCTTTTAGAGGGTGTTTCTTTAGAGGCATCAAATTATTCACAACTTCAATATGAGAAAGAAAAATAGGGGGCTTCGCGACTGCGCCATATGAGTACCATCCTGATGATAAAATTTTCTTCACTTATTTGTCAAAAGCGATTCGAGTATGGGTTTCTAAAAGGCCAAACGCTACTGGTTTATTATAGAGATTTTATCAGAGATTTCACAGTGCACTCCTTTTTCTCAAGTAGTTTAAAGTTGCCAAATCTTACGGAGGAGTTAGGCAATTCGCAGGATTATGTCTTAAGACAATTCGGTCCCAACAACATTTAAGGCTTCAAGCATTCTCTTCTAAATGTTTTGGATTCTTTTAGATCGTTTTCTTTAATTATCTGAATTAAGTTTAACGAAATCCATGACTATTGATTTAAATAAAAATATTTGTTGAGCAAGTTGAGGAGTAATAAAAAATCGCGTATCATTTGCCTTCGCTATTCACGGTCCAGTGTTTTTTCCGGCAAGTAGTCCAGTCTCATAAGGACCATATTCCCCGTAAAACCTTGAACATTCGTTACAAAAAAATTAAACCAAAAAAGTTTGACGTAAGTAAAAAAAATATTAAAAAATTAAAACAGGAAGAATATAAGTAAATGGCTACTCAGGGTTTTGAAGTCTGCTGCAATTCTCTAATTTAATTTCCTAATAAAGTCTGTTTCAATAAAGACTGTTATCAGATCCTACAAGACCATCTAATAAGTGATGATAAGTAAAAATGCGGTAATAGAAGTGCAGTGGCTTTCGAAAACAACTGTTCTGCTCTGCTGTCTAAGTTCAATAATTATTAAACGGATAATGACCACGAAATAACAAAATTTCGCAAGATCTTGCACGTTTTATTTTGGGTGTTTTTCCTTTTAAAATAATAATGATTAACCAACGATTCAAATTTCCGTTACATTTTTAAATGAAGCCTTTTTTACTCTACGAACTCTTTGCAAAAATGTCTTCCTAATTAATTTTATTTGATCACAGAAGTCAACAGCAAACCAATTTATCTTCAAACCTCCAACAATTCATATTGACAATAAACATATTTTCTGGACAATATTTTTCCCCTTAACCAATACCATGCAAGACTTTTTCACACTTGACACCAACCCAACAGTTAACAACTCATTAATTACGGCATTAAAAGCTGCGCTTATTTCGTTGTCATACACGAACAAATCTTTTCAACAAATTTACATTAATGTTGCACTCAGCTGTTGTTGCTGCCCCTGGCTGCATGACGCACTCTTACATACGCGTTCATATCAACTTACCAATGGGTGTAGCGGAATTAACTGTTGATAGTAAACATGTTGATGTTGTTATTACCAGCAGCAATTTTAACATTATGACATTCGTCACAAGAGCCTGCAATAAAACAGAGAGAGAACGGAATATTATTTTCAATAATTTCTTAACGCAACAGCTTAACGAACAAAATTTTTATAATAAAATAAAAATTAGTAAAGAGACATCGTATGTCCTGCACAGCGCTGCACACATATTAATTAATAAATATATTCCGCCCAAGAAACTTTTAAACATCAAACACACTCACTCACACAGTTTGCGCTGCATGAGTACTTATAAGCCTTATTTAAAAAGATTAAACACTTTATTAACGATGGCTGGTCCAGTGCGTGAATGTGTGCGTGAATATGTGCAAGTGTGAGCGTATGGAAGGAAATATGTGCTGGTATATTTATGCGATAATTAATTGAAAGCAAATACTTGCCGAGTATGAAAACAAAAATATGTATTTTGCTTGTGCTTTCAACATTGACTTTGCATTGGATTAATTTGAAAAGTGTGATTTCGCCATGAGCACTTAATTAAATATCAATAAAGTTTTATTTGCAATTTACAAATAAAAATCCGTGAAAGCAACGAGCCCAGAAAAATTACAGTGAAATAAAATATAAATTCACTTTTATAACACGCCAGCAAATTTTCTTCAAATAGAGAAGCGTAAATCAGGACATGATCTCTACTCATGTCGCTACAGCACAGATGGAGACAAACGAATAAAAGAGAGAGAATTTTAAAGGAATTAAAGGGGAACATTAAAGTTATGAGAGCTCACATTTATAATCGTTAGTTTGCTGTAAGTACAAGTGTGTGTGTACGCATGCGCGTGGCTGTGCGTTGCGAGTTTCAAAGAATCCGGATTCGCAAATATAATAGAAAAAAGACTAACAGATTTTATCAATAAATTTTATATGTATATAAAGATATTCTTCTGTGATTTTATATTGAAAACAGAAACAAAATTATTTTCCTTTTACAAAAAAAATTTTTTTTTGTTTTGGCACAATTTCTTTGAATTGCTTTTTTAATACTGCGATAAACAGAGTGGGTGAATGAAACAAATTTAAATTCCCCAAAGAAAGTTTTTCTATAATTTTCAAAAAACAGGCACTAAAAAACAACAATAAAACTCATGTATATTTTTAAATAAAAAAAATTAAATAAATTATTTCATTTTGCTTTCAAAAACGGACAGTAATCCTCCCTCGTATTGAGTATCAGTTATCGAATTATTATTCTTAAATTTTTTTTATTTTTTTTTTATTGAAAAAGCATAAGAAATCTTGTTATAAACTTTTAAGGGCCATTGAAAAAAGAATGGGAAACGGAAGCAATTTGTACGAGTCTGTAAGTTTTTGCATAAGTGTGCGTGTGCAAATTACACTGCTCGTTTCAATGAGTAAGTACGTGTTTGTGTGAGAGAGAGAGAGAGTGAGATCTCCTGGGCTTTTGATATAAACAAAATACATATCGTGCTTGTATTCGAATTTCGTAGCATACTTTTGTGGGAACAAAATTACGATAAACATTAATTCGCATGAAACACTGGCACAATTGCAAACGCATACAACAGCAGCAACAAAACAATAACAACAAAGTGTATATATAAATCAAAAAACCATTAAATACTTTTCAGCAGTTGTATACGAGTATGAACGCACACACATGCTCGTCGTCATGCAGATGCTCGAGTGGTACTGGCAGAGTATGAAATTTATAAAACGATCTTCTGCGTTTTAAATAAATTCCTGACAGACACACACACACATATATGTTTGTCTGCCCGACGTCCATCTCTCTGTGCATGTTTCTGTGTGTGTGTTTAAATAAATATTTATAGAATGCCATATAGCAAAAGGATATGCAAGAGTGTATGAGTGTGTGCGTGTGTGTGTGTGTGTGCGTGTGTGTGTGTGTGTGTGCGTGTGTGTGAGTATTTAAGTGTCTATATTTGTATACAAATAATGCCAGATTAAGTGCAATTAATTTTCTGTCAGCAACAATTGTGTTGTGTGAGTATCACTCGCAGATAAAATACTAACACACTGACACAAACTTTAAAAACTCATACACTCTCATGTGCACCACACACAACGCGATTCACACTGCATGAAAAATAATCTGCTAGAGTTTCTGTATCATTCAACACCAGTTTGCTTTGCTGGAAATTGTTTATTTATTTAGTCCGTTTTTTTGTTTTTGTTCTTCTCTTTTTTTTCTTTCTGCTTATTGTTTTAGTGCTGAAAAACAACAGCAGCAACAATTGCACCAATACAATATTAAAATAAATAAACTAGAAATGAAAATAAATTTTCAAATCTCTTTTGTGTCACACAGAACAAACAAACAATAGGAGAGAAAGTAAAATTTTAACACTTCAAACAAGTAAAATTGTCAATAGTTTAGAAAAAAATAAACAACAACAAAAAAAGCGAACAATAGAGAGAATGAAATTTTTATGGAAATTCAACGAAATAAATCAAAGGAACAGTTATTGACAGGCTATTAAAAAATTATTATTTTATCACCGAAGACACAGGACGAGTTTTAAAATCCAGATGGAATATTTTCAAAAGCAACGAGAAGCATTCAATTGTTTAATGCCACACTGGGGCCGTTTTTATAGATCTTACGATTTTTTAAGCGACTGCTTCCCTGCCAATAAAATTCCAGTTGCTGAGTTTTTTTTAGATTTTTTCAAGGATGATTTCTCCTGTTGAATATATTTTTTTAATATTTTCATTAATAATTCGCTATATTCCGGGCTATTTTTTAAAATCAATATTTATATTCAATTAAAATATAAAACAAAACAAAAACAATAAAGTACTTGAGCACACTTTCCTATTATTTGTACAGCCAGACGTTTTGTTTGTAACATTTTATAAATGATTCAAATATTTATTATGGCATTTTAAAAATTCAATTAAGTTTATTTATGTAAATCATCATCATGTTTATGAAAATTATCCTGCTCAACATTATAATAATAAATTTTACGTGTGTGTGTGTGTGTGTGTGCTGAGAGCATCAAGCAGCTTTAACTCCGTTGCTTAAATGATTTCACGGCTTCTAAATGTTGTGCCACAAAAATCATTACACGCTGTTGTGCTTTTCCGCATGGCGAATGGAGTTAAAAGACAAGAAAAACGAAACAGGCGTTTCATCATGTTGGCGGGTTGTATGAAGCGGATATTTTAAATAATTTTAGAAAACGTGTGTGTGAATTGTGAGTGAACGAGCAAGAATTGTTTATTCTCAGCCTGCCTGAATTTGCCTTTAGGCCTCTTAACAACAAACAGCACGCTAAGCCCTTGTAGACATCTGTTGGTGGCAATAATTTTAAAACTTATTCTTCTTCTTCATCATCATCATCATCATCGTAATCATGCTCGTGTCTATTGTAAGCCTAAATATGGGCACAACATAATAAAACTGCTTCCAAAGATGCCTGTCAAACATTTGGCATTTTAAGGTTACACAGAGTAACGAAGAACCAGAACAAAAATAAATCTACAATTTTATTTTATAATTTTTTTTTTTGAAGAATTGCTTGAAATTTTTAATTAAATTGTGTTGTTCGCAAAGACAATTATGTTTTATTTATGCCGCTGCTATAAAAATTTTAATTCTTATTTCATAGATTTTATTGTGTTCCAGTATTTAATTCTTTAAAGTCGTAAATAGCAGACACATTTTCAAAATCATAATAGCTGTTCGCATTGTTTGTTACTTATTAAAATATATTTTTATCATACACTTTAATTACTTAGCTTTGGGGCTTTAAATTTGCTCATTTAAAATTTTTAATGAAAATTACATGCCCCCATGTTGTTGCATATATTCGGGAAAGTTTACAACAACAAATATGACTGTAGGAAAAACTCACTATATATTTCGATATTTATTGTTTCTTAATTATTTCATATGAATTTTAGGAAAATCACTTAAAATTCGTTTATTAAAATTAATCGATTAATAACAACACCAGTAGAAATCGTGTGTAAATGGCATCAACTAGCGATAGAACAAATTTTGAAATTTTGTTTTTATAGATAATATTCGTTGTATGGCTGCCCCCAGTTTTTGTACCCGTTTTTGCCATTTTATCTGATTTATATTTTTGTAAATCAAATACAGGGTGGTGCGAAATTCATAGCAAAATTTTGAGTTTAAATTACTTTTCACTACATAAAAAGAAAACACTCTTAAATAACGAAAGAAAACTTTACAATGATCTTTAGAATATTTTCTATTAAAGGGAAAGTGGCTGTCGCCAGTGTTGACACTCTTTTGTACCCCGTTTTGTCATATTTCATATGATAATTGCTCGCATTTATGGCGAATATGCTCCTTAAGAGCTGCGACCGGTTAACAAAAAATTTGCTTTGAATTATGTGATTCGTAACTATTTTTTATGGCTTAAAAAATAATCGTTCCACCACAAGTTGCCGCTCTTGAAATCACGTTTAAAAAACCCAGCCCACCAAAAAGTGGATTTTAATTAATATATATCCAGATCAAACACAGAGTGACGCAACATTTAACATACAATTTTGATTTTGAATTATTTTTTCCACTGTAGATAAAATATTTTAATAAAAGGAATTCTTGTTTGAATCTTTAAAATTTTCTTTATTAAAAGAAAAAGTCAATATTCGTCAAATGACTGCTGCCAGTTTCGAAAGTGCATTTTCCACAACTTTCCAGCGAAAACGGTTTGCGTTCCTTTCCAATGTTTTCCTTTGCGGCCACGATTATGTGAACCGAGTTATCACACTTCCAAGACCTCATGTAGGCCCAAAGAAAAAAATTATCACAAGATTAAATCACATAATCTGATATTCAGCAAACGCTGCCTCCACAATATTTATTATAATATCCTCGGATAGCTCGATTACTTTCGCACCACCCTGTATTTATTTAATTTATTTTTCCATTCTTGCAACTTTATTATTTATTGAAATATAATTCCAATTTATTGCTTATCCAAAATCATGGCATTAAATATCGTGATATTGTTTTGTTTCTAATCTCGGCAGTTGGTTTATTTGCAAATCCAAGCGGAATGCAAATATTTTCGTTTGTTTTAATGAATGAGGGGATTTTCCCAAATTCAAATGCTAAATCCCTGTTTTATTTTTATTGAATATTTATGGAAATTTATTCAGCTCTCTAACAAACGGATTTTTTTTTTGTTTTATCTACATTCAATACGGGGGTGGCTTTATAAAATTTTAAGCCAGGACTAATAGCAAGAAAGAGAGAGTGAAAGAGAGAGGGAAGCATTTGCCAGGCGAGAATGAAAGAAGGCTTAACTTTTAAGTCCCTGTCGAAAAAGCCTAAAATAAATTGAATAAATTTTTATACTTCTGCATTTAAGCTTTTGCATTTAAAAGCAAACGATGATTTTAAATTTATTTATTTAGCTTTGATTTATTTAGATTTGATTTATTTATTTAGCTACTGCAAGGATTAACTACAAAAGCAGGCTTTTTAAAATATTCAAACTTTGATCGCATGCGACTTGGGACATGCCACACTGTTCATTATGCCAACAGCCTTTGAAACATGTCATGAATCATTCTTCAAAAATATTCTTTTAACAAAACAATTATGAGTTCATGAGCACCTCTTTGGAATAACAAGATTTTTTATTCAAACAGATTGTTGTTTCTGGTTGCGATTACAGCTCATGAAGTCTATCTGCCAACCGAATATTTATTTTATCAGCTGCTTTCGCATTTACGAGTATTTTGTTATTCATACGCCATGTGGTTTATAATTTATGCAAATTAAGGAATTTGTTTGGCATCCTTTTTTTCTCTTTTATTGTTGCTTCACTTGAATTACGTCTCGTTTATATGTTTGACTTGTTTCTATTCAAAACAAAATGTAAATATATTCCGTAAGCAAATCGGAATGAATTATAAAAATTGTTTTCTTTTTTATTAACATGAAATTTTTGTTGGCGCGGCTGGTTTCCTTTGCCCTTATTAAGGCTAATAAAAATTTGCTACGACCTAAAAGCCCAAAAAGGATTTTATTATACTTAATATGGATTAAAAAAAAATTAAATAAAAATTATATAAATTTGGAAAATATTTAAATTTATCGCTTTTTAAATCAGCTGAATAGAAATAATAAAAATTTCATTTATAAGAAGTAACTATTCCAGAGGATAATTTTTTGCTTCAAATAGGAGTTTTTAAAATTGATAAGACCGTAAATTTTATTTTAAAAGTCTGTAAAATTAAACATCAACTCAAACAGCTGCAAATAGTTGATGGTTATATCGGGTTATATTTTCAGAAGCCTACCGCGTTACACTGTAATAAACTACATATAATATCTTTTCTATAAATTCTTTTCTAGAAAATAATGCAACATTTTTCACACTTTTTAACAGAAATTTTGGCAGCATTTTGGTATTTCAAGATAAAAAATTTATTAGAAATGGATCCAACATCCCTCACGAAAAATAATTTCTGCTTTAAAACTTTTCTAAGCCGACACTTTTTAGAAACGATATAAGATACATAAAGGATATACGATATATAAATTTCCACATGCATTTTTCTCTAAACTCTTTTTTCATAAAAAGGTTATTTGTATAAATGTTACTTTTCTAGGAACCTCTCTTTATTAGGTACTTTTTACATAAAGTATTTCTTCTGAAAAGTAACTTTTATTGGAAGTACTTCTTATATAAAGCCCTTAAAAAACATGTTCACAAAAAGTTCCTTTTATAATAAGTACCTTTTATAATAACTACTTCTTTGCAAAGTTACTTTTTACAAAAAGTGCTTGTTAAAAGAGTAACTTTAAAAATAAATTAAAAAATATATAAAAAATAAATTTAAAAAAATTTTTTTCTTAAGGAATTTTTTACAAAAGAGCCTCTTACAAAAGCTACTTTTAACATAAAATACGTTTTCCAAAAGATTTCAAAAAAAGTACTTTCTAGAATAACTAATTCTTACAAAAGTTAATTTTAACGAAAATACTTTTTACAATAGATACATTTTGCTAGTAAGTACTTCTTACAAGACGTTATTTACTTCTTACAACAGGTACTTTTTACAAAAATTATTTCTCAAAATTAGTACTTTTTACACAAGATACGTTTTACAAAAGTATTCTATGCAAGAAACACTTTTTACGAAAAGTACTTTTTAGAAGAGGCAGTTTTTACAAAAGCTACTTCCATCGCAAGCATTTTATTGTATTTCCAAAACTCTTTATAAGAAAAAGTACTTTTAATGATAAATAATTTTGACTAAAGGCACTTTTTATGGAAGCTACTTATCATAGTTTAATGAAAACAAAATTTGTTTTTTATGAAAAGTCCCTTTTATGAAAATTTGTACTTTCCTTAGAAAATACTTGCCCCACTGGCACCTTTTTTATAAAAGGTAATTTTCACTATGGGGCCCATTTTATAGAATTTAGTTTTTTATGAAGTGTACATCTCATAAAAAGTACTTTTTTAAGATAAGCTGTTTAAATTAACTGTCTTAAATGTACTTTTTTTTAAACCACTTTTACAATCGGTAAAATTCGTAAAAAGTACCTTTTGCAAGAGTTATTTTTTATTAAATTTATTTGTATTCCGCAACAATAATACTTTTATTCATATAAAAAAGTTTATAGTTTAACTCATAATCTCAATGTCGAATAACTTGAAACAGATTGAGCGTAAAAGCTGCTTTAAAAATTGTATTCATAAACATTTTAGGAAACTATAAAAAGCTTATCCTTTCTGGCGTATAAACAAAAATGCTTAGCAGCCATTTAGGAAATTTATTTACTCTACTGATTTTTTAATATCACGCCAAAGCTCTTTGGCTTAGAAAAAGGAAACAAAGCCCTTGAAATAGTGCCATAAATTGTTTTTCATTTGCATGACACATTTTCTTTTTTACATTTTCCCTTCGATTTGTCTGCTGCTTGATTTCCTGTTAAGCTTATCAAACTACCACGGAAGTGTCGTACCAACAAAACAGGCTGTTATTTAACTTAAGTCAGCGAAAACTTTAACCAACTGAATCTGTTTTAGATCAAAAACTTCCACTGGAACCAAATGCCCGCACACAGATGCCAAATAATACGCAAATTGAAAATAATAAATACAAATTCTTAGTTCTTATTTTCAAAGCCAAAAACAAAACATTTACTTGAACAACTATTTTAAAGTTCTTTTGTACCACAAAATCTAAGCAAAAACTTTTGAAGTCCAAAAAACAAAATTCCACACAAACAAAAAACTCGATTGCTTATTGAAGTTAAAAGAAGAAAAAACTATCTGAAATAATTTTAAGCCAAAACTTAAGCGTCTTGGCTGGAATACGCTGCAGCTCTCTCCATCACTATGCCTGTTGTACAAGCAAACACGTACATGTTTGGACATGCACACCCAACTCCAACAATAACTGTAAGACAAAAATAACTTTTTGGCCACCTCAATCAAGTTGAGTTAAAGCTAAATAAAAAAAAAAGAAATACTGGCCAAGTTTAAAACCAACTGAAGAACTAAACAAAACAGCAGAAACGGAAAAATATATAAACAAAAATGGAATAATAACGTGAACAATATTAAATCAGTGGAACAAAACGAAGAAAACAGAGTAGAAACTGGTTACACTAGGCAACGAAATGATCAAAGACGCGGTGGCAAGTACAACATTCAGCAAACCTCAAATTCAGCACTTTTTTTAAGAATTCAAAAATGTTTTGAATTGTTGCATCTGCTCTGACACACTCCAACAAACTAAAAAAATTGCTTTCAGTAGGATATTTTTACAAAAATGCCACAACAAAATAGCTTTTTCCCGTAGTTATCGGCGAATAAATTTAAACAAGAACTTTTCTCAGCTTCAACAAAAACTTAAAAAAGAATTATTGAATGAAAAAAAATGTTTGTTGGTCAGTGTTGTTTTGTGTTTGATATTCAGCAAAGAATTGATTTTTTCAGTTCAAGTGAATATTAATTTATTAAACTCTATGCAGCAGATAATTGTTATTTTCTTTAAAAAACTGGTGGTGAGCATTCGAAATGTTCCAAAATTATGTGCGACTCAGAAACAGTTTCACACGTTGAGTCCATCAACGAACAGTTATTGACGACTTCAGATAACATTTTATTTCTGTTGCTGTAATTTTTTCTCTGTATTTTTATTAGAGATGTGCCAATAAACATAATTGCTATATGTGAGTCACACATTAGTCACGTTTAGGTCACGCATAAGTCACCTATAAGTCAGGTGTGTTACGGACATAAGTTGAATACACGGCAGACATAAGTTACACGCACAGCAGGCATCAGATACGCTTAAGTTACGCTTAAGCCTCACGTGAATTACGCGTGACTGATTTCAAAGGTACGCTATTTTAAGGCTTTAAATCTCTCACGCTTTGTAAATGTTTCATGAGTTTTGCAATATTTTTTTTTATTGACTGTGATTCGAGGTCATTCAAAAGGCAGGTAATTGTACGAAAGCGTGATTGAATCCAGAACTCACGTTATTTAATATATCAGTAATTATTTTTTATAAATGGAAAGTGTCTCACTTCCATTTTTGTTATTCCGTAGTTATAAAAACATAATTAATTGTCTTGTACTCCTCACCCCTACTTGCCTCGCATTCAAATAAATACCCTCATTATATATAGATACTGCCCCACTGTGCAACTGATCAAGGAATAACCAATTGTGGTGAAAAACAGGTCAACTATACAAACACCTCACGGAATAACCAATTTTTAATGCTTATGCCGTTTTCTTTTCTATAAAACATGTCAGATTTTTTCACTTTTTTTCTAAAAAAGTGTAGGTTTGAAAAAGTTTTTTAAATAGAAATTATTTTTCGTGAGAGATGTTGGATCCTTTTCTAATAAATTGTTTATTTTGAAATGGAAAAATGTTGCCATTTTCTATTAAAAAGTGTAAAAAATGTTGCACTATTTTCTAGACCAGAAATCGATATTAGATTTTATCTATAATTTTTTTTAAGTTGGGTTGCATATTTAGTGCGATCAAGGCGGGCGCTGCGGACTGGGCTACTTTCAGTCTATATATTTCAATTGAAGCTGCAGCGCTCATTTTCAATAAAATCGCACAAATATTGTTAAGAAAATATATCCTGCAAGCCACGCTTTGAACTGCTAAAGATTTTTAAATTTTATAGAATAGGCAGGTAAAAACTGTTTGAGTGCGTGCGAATTATCTTAAGTTCTATTGCAGCCAGTGTAGACGCTTTATTTTCTTAAAACTATTCACACAAACTCCAAAAAGTTTCTTCTATACTTTAACACAGAAAAGGCAACGAGAAGCCAACTTGAAAAAAGAAATAAGAAACAAAATAAACTTAAGAAAACTTAAAGCCATACATTTTGTGTTAACTCCTATTATACAACAAAGCCAACAACAATAAATAATAAAATAGAATAGAAGAACAAAAAATATACCCGCACCACGTTATAAGACAAAAAGTAGAAAAAAGCCAACAGCAACAATCAACAACTTGTTTAGCACTTGCCAGTTAAAACAAAACAAAAAAAAAGAAAACAAAAAATTATATTGAAAAAAAAATCTTAAAAAAAATCTTTAAAAAACCAGGAGGCAGTCAGTCATGAACATTGAAGTGATAGTGTTGGCTGCTTGGCTGGTTGGCTGGCAGACAGACAGACAGACAGACGGGCAAAAGCCACTTGCTTAAAGGTGGTTTTTGGTTAGAGAGTTGATTACTGTTGTTGCTTTAGTTTACAGGTAGTTTGTTTGGCCCCACAATAACAGATGAATGAAATAAATAAAAAATAAATAAAATTTACACGTTTGACTCAATAAGAGATGACTGCGCGACCTCCTCCAGTATTTCATCAAACAAGAAGTGGCATTAATTTCTGTCTTCAGGGTAGAAGTGGACTTGGTAATTGATGAACTGATCAAAACAGAAACTTAAAAACAACAACAAAAAGGGCCCGCGGATAAATTTATGTTGCTATTGATTTGCTGTTTTTAAATAGAATTTCTTAAATTAGAAAATTAATTTAAGAGACAAACAAAATTTACTGTTTTATTAATTAATTTTCTATTTATTTATTCAATGTAAAAAAGAACAATTCTAAGAGCGCTTATAAGTTAATAAAAAGGACCAGATTCTGAAGTAACATCGAGCGCTCGATCTCCAAGCTGAAGTAAATACAAGGTGGCAGCGTTTAGCTTAACAGATGACAGTTTTTAGCTTAACCATTGATTGTGTGACTACACTTATGTCACACTGATTTTGTTGCTGTAATTTTCAAAGCACAAGCAACAATACAGGGATTAAATATACTTCTCGTATTCTATTCAATATTCTTCGCGTATTCTATTCAATACACTTCTCGTATTCTATTCAATACTCTTCTCGTATTCTATCCAACACACTTCTCGTATTCTATTCAACACACTTCTCGTATTATATTCAATACACTTCTCGTATTCTATTCAATACTCTTCTCGTATTCTATTCAACACACTTTTCGTATTCTATTCAATACACTTCTCGTATTCTATTCAACACACTTCTTGTATTCTATTCAATACACTTCTCGTATTCTATTCAATAATCTTCTCGTATTGTATTTCATATTAGTATCTCCATAATATAACAATTGTTATTAAATCCAACTACAAGTGATGTTAAATAGATATACACATGAGTACTGATGATGATGTTGTAGCGGCTTTCGAAAACAGCTTGAACAGAATTTGTGTTGACTTTCCCTTGGGATTTGGTAGTTTAGTTAGTTTCTTAGCTTAAAAAAATACATTCAATTCTAATTGAATTCAATATAACAATTGTTTTGGTTGTTGTAATATTGTATTTTCGAAGTAGCACTACCCCCTTGTATATGTCTCACCATGGATAGACTAAGCGAGGCAATCCCTGCCTGTTTCAAAAACAAATATTTTATTTATAAATATATTTGTTGTTATTTTTTGAAACACGTTGTTTAACACTCAACTTTAAATTAGTTTTGCTGTTTTTCCCCAAGTTAATTTAAAATAAATCCGTGTGACCATTTTAGTGTGTTGTTTTATTTTTATTTTTTTTTTTTTTAGTTATTGAATTAGAATTTTAAATTTGCTTCGCCTGCCAATAAAAACCAATTCTGCAACTTTTTTTTATTTTATATATAATTATTCCACACAACGATATCTAGCGAGGTAATGGGATAGTCACTTAACTTTATTTGCCTTTATTTAACTTCATACTTCATTTTGGATGTTTCACAATCAAGTGACAAAAATTATTGCTGGCTTGTTAACACTATTTTCAAGAAGTATTTTTTTAATAAAGTTTTTTTTTTTTTTAAAATCTAATACAGATGTTTTTTCCATTAAAAACTTTTTGCAAAATATTTCCCCCACCTTTTAGGTATTTGTTGTTGTATGTCCCCTAACAAAATTTAATTTTCTTAAAAACTTTCAAACAAAACGCCAGAAAAAGAATATATTTAAAGATTATTGGAACTTTTTACCAAACAAGTCAGCAACTTTAGCTGAACGAAAGAAAAGCATATTATCATAGTTAAAGCAGGGCAGGGCACAGCAGAGCAGGGCACAGCAGAGTATTGTTTAGTTCGAATACAAACACGGAAGTAAGAGTCAAAGACCAGGACAGAACTCCAGCTCCAGTAGCGCAGTGTTGGTGTTTTTATTGCCCAGTTGAGTAGAAGAACCGCACGCAACAACAACACGAACAGCAAACTGAATAACGAAAACATCAACATCAACAGCGGCAACATCAGCAGCCAACACAAACCAAAAGATTTCTAAACAACAAAAAGTGTTAGTTAAAAGTCTTTGGAGAGTGTTTAATGCAAACAGCAGGGATTAAGAATGATTGTATTGGCAAGAAAGTCGAAATAAGAAAGATTAAATAAAGACAGAATAAAAATGAGAGAAGAAAATCACATGAATGGCAGGCAACTAAATGAAATTGTATGGAAATGCTAAAATATATTTACTGGAATCTGAAATCTATAAGTATGCACATACACATCGATACTTTTGTTTTTATATATAGAAATAGTCTGTGGTTGTGCACCCTTCTTGCCAAAATCCTTTTAATGCCTTTGAAGAGGTGGCCATATTTTATTTGTTGCTTTAGTTGATGTTGGCTCTTTCTTTAGTCGCCTCATTAATCAGCCCAAATAAAACAAAAGCGGCCATTTCCAAATGTCTTAACTACATTTTAGGAAGGAGTCGTCTGACATTCTACATTTTCTTGATTAGCCATGCAGAGTTGCACAACAATTTATAATTTCTGGGAAGCAAAATTGTTACACTCCAGGAATTTTATTCCAATTGAATTACAATTAATCGGCGGGTTTTCGAAAGTTATGACATATAACTTGAGGACTAATTCTTTTAAAACAACTCTGATTTCAAAGAGTCTAATTCTGGTATAAAAAAGTACTTTTTAAATGTGCAGTGTTGAACTGAAGCCCGAGTAATAATTTTCAAGTTTTTCAAAAACTTTTGAATGTGTGATACAGTCGTGTTGCAGAATTCAAGTGAATTCGGAACTGGAATTTATTCCGTGTTTTTTTTTTATTCCGAAACTGAATGATTTTAGGAATGACATCAGTTTTAATTTCACAACTCCGCTGGTAAAATTTAAAATTATTTCACTTTTAGTTTTTTTCTTTTTTTGTATACTGACGTTTCGGAACAAGTTCCAACTGATCTCTATATAAAAGTATCTTTCAGTTTTTTGTGTTCTTATGGCCCGATTAAAATAAAAAACGCCTGGATAATTTAAGCAACATTATGGAAAGTAGGAATAATATAATTTTTCGTATTTAGATTTTTTCATTTGCTGTGAAACGATATGGGTTTATAAGGATCTGAAAAGTTTCAAGTCAAGCCAATTTAAGGTTTATTTTTATTTATTTACAATTCTTTTATAACTCTCCCCAGCTTGTGTGCGTGGCGTGCCGGGCTTTAGCCCATAGTTTTTATTTACACATTGACTTTTTTCTTCACCAACACTATTGAAATTCAAAAGTGATAAAAATCTTTTCATCTTATTTTTCCAACTGGTGGGTATTAAATATTTAGCAGCTGTTGTTTACATATTAAAATCAAAGTTTCGGGATTTTCTTTTCATGCAACTTAAATAACAGTTTCATTTTTCTTAATGTCGTTTATATAGTCAAAAGTTAAGACGTTTTAAACTTAAGCCGTTTATATTAACAAACAAACAAAGTGGGGAATGACTTCTTTTATTATTTGTTATAAGAAAGATTTCCTTCAAATTTAAATTCAATTTCTTTTTTTTTTAAGTTTAAAAATACAATTAATTTTTTCTCATTAAGGTTGCGTGAAAACCAACTGTTACAGTTTTATCCTTTTTGTTGTGCAGCTCCTGCTGTGTAGCTGTTATTGCCACAGAAACAGCAATAATTATTTATAATTTAAAACAATAAAATCACATTATACATCATATAAGTAGTGCGCAATATAATTAAAAAGTTTGGATTTTGTTGTTGGTTGCATCCAACCAAAATAAGTCTAGTAAATGCAGTTGTAATTCAATCTTTTTTTTTTGCTGTAGGATTTTTCGTAGTCATGCTCATTTGCAACGTGTTGTTGTTATTGTTGTTGTCTACTCATTTATTATATTGTTGTTCATTATCACTAGATATGCTGAAGTACGAGGAGGGCACTAGAAGTTCTCTGCATTAAGTAGATTTCAACATAAAAAAACTCTTCAAAGAATTCCAACTTGAAAAAGGTTCTCAGATTTCCAAGTGCTCTTTCCATAACAGAGTTCTTGAGTTCTTGCAGAAAATGGATCCATGCATTCGAGACACAAAAACTTTATTAAGTCAAATAATTCTGGAGTTGGCTCTTTTGTCCATATATCATATGCATGCGTGTGTGAGTGCTTCTGTGTGTGTGTGTGTTGGCTTATTTTGCTTGTATTGGTAGCAGCGGTCACTAGCACTCATTCATTTATTTATTTACTCAACTTCAAACGAAACAAAAAAAATATATATTTCACAAACACAACAACAAAATGAAAAGTTTGAATGAAAATTAAACAACAAAACTTGTGCAACTGAATTGAGTTGAGGCAAAGAATGACCAACGAAAAAAAAATTTATAAAATATGAACAACAACAATGCAGCAGAAAAAAAGCGGCGGCAACAATGCCAGTGAAATACAACAGAAAATATAAAATAAAAATATTTAAAGAAAAAAAAAACTTTTACAACTGAAATAATTTTCTTTTTTCTTTTGTTGAAAAGTTCTTTTACTCTCTCATTCCCCGCGCGCAGCTGTTTATTTTTCTGTATTTCTGTAATTATTTTGTTTATAGTTTAACAAAAAAAAATTTCGTTTTTTTTTATAAAAGTTATTAAATCAAAGGACTTTTAATAAGTACAACAACTGTGGCAACAGCAACAAGCAGCAGCAGAAAAAATAATAAATTTGAAAGAAAACAATGGCAAAAAAGCTGATTATTTATTTAAAAATATAAAAAAAAAATTAAGAAAAAACTTTGTTACAAGAAATTCATGTTAATTAAAATAACTTTCAAGTTTAGCTGCGAATCATCAAGATTTTAATTATTTATGAAAACACAAAAAATCTTTCGTTACCTCTTCTAGACTATTTTCTTTTTTTGGGACAAGAAATATTTGCCAGGAAATGAAGTGGAAAATATAGAAAAGAGATAGAAAATGTGGATTAAATTTGTCTAGATGTTTTAAAGACAACCGAGAATGCCCACGATTAATGAAATCGTGACGTGTTTTTACTTCAAAGAGGCATGATGAATATTTCAAAGCACAAGAGGAAGTTAACATCAGTTTGACTATCAAATTTACACAGCAGAGCAGAACAGCTGTTTTCGAAAGCCACCACCATCAGTTGTCATGAACATTTTTGTTTGTCACTACTTATAAGGTGGCTCAGTTGAATGTCATCGGCTATTTATATTAATTTTTGTCATGAAAAAGGATACGAGAACTGTTTTAAACCCATGCCAGAATGTGTTAAGTTCCTGAGTTGCCGCTTTATTATTTTATTTATTTTCTTCTATTTGTGTCTTCTATTTGAAAAATTCTCGCTATTCTTAACGAAATTCTTTCCACCGAATTTACTTTTTCCCGACCGAATACGAAACCGATACCGA
Source organism: Linnaemya vulpina (assembly GCA_963675445.1). NCBI lineage: Eukaryota > Metazoa > Arthropoda > Insecta > Diptera > Tachinidae > Linnaemya > Linnaemya vulpina. The sequence continues at coordinate 85,924,862 of OY776278.1, read as the reverse complement.
ACATCTTCGATTTTGCAAACTTCGGCCGAACCCAAAGATTTTATTAATTGTAAATTTATTTGTTTGAAGCTAAATTATATATAAAAAAAATCATTAAAGGTCTTACGCATGCTTGAGAAATATTATTTTTAGAAATTCAGAGATAAACAATGAAATTTTGACCGAAATACTACATTTCCAATATTTTCTTACTATGTTTTTTTTTTAATTCTCAAATTGCAAAAAAATTTCTAAACGTCCAATAATTTTATTTGGTCAGCGTTGTACATTTTCATACTAATATATTTTTTCTATTATTCTCTTATTTTTGTAAAAAAAAAATAAGAAAGTCTGGTGGGAGTCCGAAAACTAGCTTTAATACATGTTTAAGCTTTCGGAGTCTTTACCTAACTTTCGGGAATAATTTAATTTTATTCCTAAATATTGGGAAGGCAATAATATAACTTTTTGGCACTACGATAGCGATACTCAAGAGGATATGTTGGCGATACCGAAGAGCACATCGAATTAAAAATATATATAAAGTAGAATATATTTTTGTTATAGAAAAAATTACATTGCGGAAAATTTTTTGATATTTTAAATTAATAGAAATAAGTTTTTAAAAACAATGAAAATATTACAAAAATTTTATTTTTTTATAAAAGATAACTTCAAAGGAAATACTTGTGGCAAAACTTGGCACCCTATTATTTTTCTTGCAAAAAAGTGTCAATCACGCTGTTGTTATGAATTTCATATTCAAAACTACACTCAAGCTACTTTAAAAAAAACCCCAAAATATCAGCCAAAAAATAACAAACTTATTGTCTGTTCATGGAAAACAGCGATGCAGCTAACAGAACGCAACATGTTTGTGTGTAAGCCACGTTTAAACAGCCGCTAGAATTCTGGCTGATAAGAAAACAAAACATCCCCCCTTAAAAAACGATGACAATAAAACGGCAACAAATAGTTAATGAAATTTCGAATGAACAATAAAAGTGCGGAAAACAATATTGTTGGTTGCGTTACAAAAAAATGAAAGAATTAAAAAAAGTTGACTAACAAAAATTTGTTGCATGCTCATGTTGCAGTTGCACTTTCTGCATTGCGGCAGTGACGTTCCGCTTGGCTTGTTTTCTGTAAAATTTAATCAAATTTGTCACTCGAGTTGTATAACAGCAGTTTGACTTTTATTTTCCTACATATTTTTTTCACTTCTGGTATTATTTTTTTATTGTGAAAAATTGCTTCACTTTATACGCAGTTTTTGTTTTTGTTTACAGCAGAATTATTGTGCTTGACGCTGTTCCTTTACTTTTATTTACGGATTAACAGGCTACTGTTTTTCTTTCAGTTAAAAAAAGTTTTCTTACGGTCTTCTACCCGGACTAAAGATTTATAGTGAAGTAATGCCTCATTTACACAGGCCAAAGTAATAATAACAGGGTGATTTTTTTATGAGGTTTCGGAATTGATTCTAAGAAAACTTTGTTCGATTGGATAAAATGATTCTTAAATTCCATGTTTAAAAATTACTTGAATAAAAAAGGCTGCAGGCGTGTCCCTGAAGACATGAGCCTCAACACACCCCCACAAAATATGGTCTAGAGGCGTTAAATCGCCCTTCCACTTTTAGATCAGAAAATCGACATCGAAGTTCACTCTGCACAAAAAAATATTCAAGTACGATGACGCTTTTGTAACATCTTCTTCCGTTGGGGTGATTAACTCTGCCCCACCCTGCCTCACTTAGAGTTCCCTTCCCTCATTATCTTGCAAATAATTTATTTGCTTTAAATTCAAAATACACGTTCCTTTATTTTATGCTAAAACTTGTCATCGGATTATTGGCTTAAATAGCAGGGGATGAAATAGAAATAGAAATGGAAATACGTTCAAGAGCTTAAAAAGTCCTGATTTCTATTTCTTGAATTAAATCAACTTTTGAAAATCCCTGACACACAAAATATAATAAAATGAAATGAAATGGATTCATGTGCGCACCCCCGTGTCCCGTTCTGTTTGTGACATGTTTACAAAAAAAGAAAAAACAAACAAAAAAAACAATATATTTTTTTAATGAGGCACCCTGCGGATGGCGCACCATTGAAATAGGCGGGTGGATGTTGTGCGAATGGACGGAGTGATTGTGGCACCCACATTCGCACAGTTGACTAGTGGCTGACATTTAAAAGTTTTTTATTCGTTCGGGTTTTTATTTCATTTTTTTTTTTGCATTTATTTATTGTTGTTGCTGCTGTCATTGTTGGGTAGTATATATGACAAGGTCAAAATGCATGTTGATTATTTATTTTATTTTTTTAATTTTTTTTGCTGCACTTTTTCAATGACTTTTGTGCCGTTTTCGTTTTGTCTTTTTGTTGCATTTAATCTGAAACCCAGACCCAAGTACTTTTGTAATGGCTGTTGGTTTGTTGGTTGTTGTTAACTGTTTATGAATGAAAAATAATTTTTTCCTACTGCTGCCCATTTCCTCTGGCAGGGGTTGGAAGAGTATCAGTGGCGGTTGCCTTGCAACAACTTGCAACTGCTGTGCTGGAGATGCAGTCTTGTTGTTGATTTTTATTTCATTTTATTACCAATTCATGGTATCAGTGGTGCACGGGATTTAAACGTGTTGTGGTATTTGCAAATTGAATTTCGAATTATTATTTTGTTTCTTTTTCGCTCATTCTCTGCCGCCAGCACTCTCATTGTAGATGTTGTTCTGCTTCTCTTTTCTTGTTGTTTCTGATGTATTTTTAAGTTGTTTGACATTTTTGTTCGTGTTGTTGTTGTAATCTACTGCCACTTTTTTTGACTGACAGTTACTTGTACGATGTGCAAATTGCATTTTATTTTTAACCTTTTTTTTAGTTTTTGTTTGTTGGTTTTCAGCATTTCTTTTGAAACCCTGTAAGTGCCGTTATCAAGGTTTTGTTTACTGTTGCCATGCTTTTGTAGAATCACCTCTTTCAATGCAACCCCCCCTCCTTCCCAATGTTGCAATTTCTATTTGGCTTTTAGTTCAGGCTTTTCATGGAATTTCGCTGTTTTGTATGCAAAATGTCACTCAATTGCCTTGTGCATTCACGTTCTTTCTTTGCCTTTTTCCTCTTTTTGTTTTCTTTTTTTTTTAATTTTTAATTTTTTCTTTTTTTTGTGTGTACTTTGTTGTCTTATGTTTTTGGCTTTATCAAGCAAACAGCGTTAACAACAACTAGAACAGCATAAAAGCGAAACAAAGCTGGAAACGGAACTGTCTCTTATTGGCATTTATTGTATCAGAAGAAATCATCACACATGGCAAACTGACGAGGAGTTTGGCTGTTGTTGGTGCCGATATCGTTGTAATCAATAGGCAATCACGTTAGAAGAGAGACAGAATATCAAAAGAAAGCATATTTTTCCTATTTTGGTATTTTCAAATGCAATCAGCACATTCAGTTTTGCAACGAAATCGGCTTTTTGTAGTTCCTTTTTCAAAAGTTCATTTCAAATATCCTGCTATTAAGTGTCACTCGGCACATGCACAAAGCAGCGAAGTGATGCAAGAAATAGTTCACTCTATTGTAGGAGAATCGAATAAAAAAAAAGTTGTTTGCCAAAATATTTTGTAGAAGTAATTAAAAATTTGTTTTTGGGACAACTGAAATTCAGTTAGAAGAAGGTTATGTGACTAGCAGGGACTTTTTTTAAATCTTTAAGGACACCGGGCAGCAAACCTGCACACGCAATGGCTGTGAGTGCTTTCAATTATAATGATTTTTTTTTCTAGAAAAGTATGCAAGATTTTTTATACTTTTTAATACAAAATATCAACAACAAATTGCATTTAAAAATAAAGAATTTATTAGAAATTAATTTCAAATCCCCTGCTAAAAATTTTTTCAGTCCTAAAACTCCTCCAAAATATTCCTTTTTTTTTAAAAAAAATTTAAAATATGTTACACTTTTTTCAGAAAAGAAAACGCTATTAGATTGTATTCACAAATTTGATTTTAATATTAACATGTAAAAAGTAATAAGTCATTTATTACTGTTTAATAATTTTTTTAATGTATTTTGTTGTTTCCCAAAATGTTAGGAAAAATATTTAAAAAGCATTTCGTTTTACTCCAGATGATTTGTTAAAGTTGCATTCAATTTTTTGAATTATTTTATTTTTTATTAATCATCAATAAGCGTTCTGAGTAAAACTTATACAGCTGTCTGATTTTCAATAAAATGTCTGATATATTGACCAGGGTATTGAATCAATCTGTTTTTTTTAATAATCGATTAATCGCACCAACAATTTTATTTAAAATAAGAACTTAATCGATTAATAATCTTATTAATTACTAATCGAATAACATTTCTAATTTACCAGCTGAAAAGTAAGACCGAATATTATATTTTTTGTATAAATATTTTGATGGAAACGCAACATAACAATTTACCATTTTATAAAGAAAAACTTTATAAAAAATATCATCAAATTTTAATTGAATTTTCTAAAAAAAAAAAGGTCATCAGCTTTAAAGGCATTTGATATTTATGTTTAAAATTATTTCCTGCTTTTATTTTTACGAAATTCGATTTAGAAAGGATTCTTTTATTTACTGTTGACGTCCTAAAGATTAAAAGTAAAGCGTCATAAGCATATCCAGTTTCGCTGCTCTTTTACTAGTCCTTTTTAAAAATTAATAATCGTTCATTATACCATTTGAATCTGTTTTTTTTATTTTTAACAAGCATCGGCATGTTTTGTTTTTATTTCAAAATAATGAAAGTTATACTGTAAAAAAAATTTCGATTAATCGCATAATCGAAATAAATTTTTCGAACTATTCCTTAACCGGAAACAAGCAATCTTAAATTATTCCAACAGTTAATCGTACAAAATAATAGACTAATCGAAACAAGCCTAAACGATTATTCGCTTGAATCCCCTAATATTTCCCTTGTAATGGCATGGCGCTGGCCACTTCTTTCATCTCCATAAAACCTTGTAATTGCCTTATGACCTTGTGAAGGAGGTCAGCCGACTAAATCTTCAAATGCCCATTAAAAACAGTTTAAAGGAAAGAACGACTCGGATAATATTTTAATTTGCTTGTCATTAACCGTTTCTTTTTTTCCAGTGAAACTACTACCTGCTGGTTTAAAACCTCATACTCCTTCTTCTAATCGAAAACTTTCAACTGGTTTTTTTTTATTTCAAATTGCATAACTTTCCATTCGAATGATTAAAATTTTATAAGTTCCATGTCAAGTTTTATTATTTCGCTTTTAGCCCACATTTTGTTGCAACTAAAAACTTAAACAAAAAGCTTGACAGTCCCTTTTTATTATATTTAAATTAGATGGCGTAGTAGAAGGCTTTTAATTTCATGCTTTGGAAAAATGAAAATGAAAATGCCAAAAAAAGAAGAAACATAAAATAACACACTTCTGTGACCTGCAAACACATAAAAACTGCACATTTTCATAAACGTCGTAAATATGAATTGGAAAAGAGAATACCCCAAATGAAATTTACGCTTGTTGGTTTAATACCGGGCCAGGAAACTTAAAAACATGCATACATGCAGGCGCGCACACACACACACAGACACAGCATAGGCAAAAAACCATGACAGCCAACATTAAAATTTCACTGGGTTTTATTGCGTTTGTTGCCGTTTTTTCAACTCTGTGCTATGGGTGTAAGAGAGCGTGTTTGTGTGTGTGTGTGTTCGTGTTGGCCTTAACACTTGTGCAAGAGGTAACAAGCGTAACGGAAGAAGCTGGCTTTTGCCACTTGAGGCTTTTTAATAAATGATAAACTATTCAACGCATGTAATAAATACGAAAGTCAAGGAGGAGCTGCTGTTATTTTATTTATTTTTTAATTTTATTTCTTCCTTAAAGCAATTTTCTAGCTGCCATGATACCATAAATATTAAAGGGGCAACTAAACTACAGTTAAGTAGTTGAGCTACCTGGCAGCAGATTGCGGTTAAAGGAGCAGTTGCCAATTTGATTGGCTATAAAATATTAGAGAAATAGATAAGAAATTTGCTACAACTTTTACTCGCTCTGATGTTGTATTTAATTTTTAGTGATGCTGTAACAAGCGGGAATATTATTTTGAGCCTTAAAACTTATTCTTTTTCCATTAAAAATATATTTTTTTTCGTATAATTTTTAAGAAAACACAACTAACTTCAGCCTTAAAAAAAATAATGAATTTTTAAACTCTAAACATCCTTTCATAATTCTATATCAATGGAAATGTTATGAAAACTCAACACCATAAATTTTGATGTTACACAACAACATAAAAAGTATTTTAAAATACACCGGAGGAGCCCGTAAACATGTTTAGTTTATGGATTTTAATCATCTGCTAAATGAACTAGATTTTTGTTAAAAAGAAACGAAAATAATAAAACATTTTTGCGCACATAAAAAATAAATCGTATGATTTTAAGTTAATGGCAAATTTATTACGAACACTAACACTTTTTAGGTGATAAAGTTTTATAACAACGAGCGAGTGTATGATTGTGTGTGTTCAGCATAAAAATGGCATAAACGCAGGCGTTTGTTTATAGCGAATTTTCATATGAAAATTTCATCATTGTAGAAAATAATGAGTGTTGGAAACTAATAAAAATTATATTTTGGTAAAAAAAAAATGTACATAAAAGAAACTGAGATTTTGCTTTTATTTTTATTTCCGGTAAGATTTTGTTTAACGGTTTATTAAACGGTTTTTGATTTTAATGAATAAATCGCTTGACAAAAAGTAAAATATTTATTTACATTCAAGAGTATAGAAAACACTTTAAAATATAGATTCGATGTCTGTTCCAGATATATAGTTTTTCTTCACAAAATATTCAGCAACTTCAAAGTAGTCCCCCTCATATATGAAGCACTTATGCCAGCGTTTTTCCACTCTTCGAAAATGTTCCACTTCCTCTCAGAGATTCGGATTTTACCTTCTCAATTGTAGCAAGAACTTGTCCTTTTATTGGCCTCCTGAGAGGACTGTGTCCATATTAAAAAAAACGCTAATCAAATGCCCATAATCGCCGAAATTTAAAAATTTTCTTTACTTTTTGAACATACCTCGTATGCACATATCTAAAAACTTGCTTAATTATACTTTAGCTTTTAGAAATTTACACGGCATATATCAGACTCAAAATTATTTTGCATTAAAAGAACTTTCAAGTGATTTATTTTTATACGGCACACCTACACGTCAAATTGGTACGTCAAGCTTTACTTTATTCATGTTTTTTGTTATTAAAAAGTTTGACGGAAATGACGAAAAACAGTTTAGATTTTTCTCAAAAACGCTAACCGCCGAAATTTAAAAATTGTCCTTTATTTTTGAACAGACCTCGTATGCATAAATCTAAAAACTTGCCTACTTATACTACTTTAACTTTTAGAAATTCACACGGCATCTATCAAATACAAAATTATTTTGCATTAAGAGAACTTGCAAGTGATTGTTTTTAAACGCCACACCTACACGTCAAATTGCCACGTCAAGCTTTACTTTAACCATGTTTCTTGTTGTTTTTTAAACAGAAAATATGAGAGTTCGACAGAAATTAATACAAATACTTTATATTTATATCCCAGGCGGCTGTAGAAAATTATAATTATCAGCATAAAAACAGATTTTACGAGCGTCAGTTTGAAGTGTGGCCAAACCACTTTAGGCTTGACGTGATGTACACAAGCATTTAAAGATTTTGTACGTGATCTTAGAACGACAGACGAATTATAAATAAATTATCAATTCGTCTTTCTTCTTGAAGAAACAAACAAATTTTAAAGACATTTCGGGTTTCAAAGCCTTTAAGTCGATAATTCCCACAAAAAATATCCTGATTTGTTATAAAAATAATTGTAATAAATTTTTTTAAAACAGGATCAATTTGCATGTCATTATTTATTTATTTATTTTTTTTTTTATTATTCAATTTTTATTTAATTCAGTTTTATTTGTTTTGTATTTTACTTTTTAAGTTGTTTTTGTTATTCAATTTTTGTTTATTAAAATCTTACTTATTTATTTTTTATTTCTTTCTTATTTTATTCTCTTTTTAATATTTATTTGACTAATTTTTTGCTTATTTGTGGCAAATTCTTTTATTCAAATTTCGTCCCGTCCCTCTTTAGACTTGGCCAACGTTCGGAATATTATTAGCATTTTTGCCATTGACTTTAGCTTTTGACATGGTCGTTTGCAAAATAAAAATTTTTTTTTGTGGTATTATTTTCAATGGTGTTCTCTTTTTGCACTTCTTCTGTCTACACAATTTTATTTGTTATGCATCCATGATTTATTTACCATAATTGCCACGAACTTGACAGTTTGTTAATAAACAAACAACACTTGAAAGCTTTTGAAAGAGTAGAAGTATTTGATATATTTTACAACCTTGTAAATGTGGCCAGAAATTTTCTTTCGGTCAAGGTAAAATATATAATAAGAGAAAATTATTTAAAATTTACTAAAACTGACTGTTTAAAGCAACACTTTACACTACAATCCCGTCAAGATGTTTAGAAAGTATTTGAGGTCTTGTTTTGTAAAATAAAACGATCGATCGTGATCTACATATTTTATTTGGAAAGATACTCGTATAAAGAATTATTAGAAATTTGTTACAAAACCTTTAAAAATGTTGTAAAACATGCAATTTTTAAACAACATGCAAGTCTTCAGTTTCACTGTGCAGAAAATAATTTCAAATATATTCCTCTTTGATAAATTTACCTACTTTTATTGAAATATTTTCAATATCAATTAGTCAATCAAAAACCCATAAATTCTTGCCGAACTAATGGCACGCACACACACACACACACACATACGTTCACAAAACGCTAATAAAACTTTTCCCCATAAAAACTTATATGAAATAAAAAACAAAAACTTTTCCCAAACTTTTTTTTTTTTATTTTATGTATCATCTGCAGAAAGTATGTTTGTATGTAGGAGTTCTTTTGTTATTGTTCTTGTTGTTGTTGTTGTTGGTGGAGGAAAAACGTTATGCTCGCTCTCCAACATATTTCTTATTTCTGCATAAATGTCACTGTAAATGTCTGTTTAAAAATATAAATAAGTAAGTTTTTATGGCAAAAATAAAACGAACATTAAATGGGAATTTATTTCTTTTTAAAAATGCAAAAATATCATTTGGAAAATTGTTGCAAAAAAAAAGGAATAACGAAAAAGAAATAAATATTTGCAAAAATAAAACAAATAGGCAGTAAATAACAGAAAAAGAAATAAAATGAAATCGAGCAGCACTGGGAAAGAATGTACAACCGTCGCATCAGCAAAAGTGGGAGAGAATAAAAATAAATATATTTAAAGAGGCGCATAAAATATAAATTAAATGTCCATAAGTAATCTACACACACATACAGATGCATGCATTTGTGTAAGTGTGCATATTTATGTATTCCAAACATGAACCCACAAACGCCGGAATAATAACTATTTTAACAAAAATGTTTGATGCAAAAGGGTTCCTGCTATAAATAATATTAAATGGCGTTGCAGCATTATTGCTGATTAATATGTTTTTTTTTTTTGTAATTTGTAAGTAAAATATTTATTGTGCTGCTGTAGCAACATGTAAAATAACACTGTACAACAATTTCAAATTTTTCGCAATATTACGCGTTTCCCCTATTTCTGGGCGTTTTTACGATTCGATTCGAGGGTTAATATGTTCTATGAAAATATTTGTCCTGATATTTTCTACAAAGTTGCGACAGAAACCCGTAATTTTTTTTCGTGTTGAACAGTGTAATATAAAATTCTTATACTCCAAAATTACTTCATAAAAAGAACTACCGTTTTCAAGAGGCAGGCTTTTCAAATAATTAACCTTTTCCAATGACCCACCCTTAACGAAATACTGAATATAAATAAATAAAATTTGTAATCATTTTATAAAACATGACCCCCAGCTTAATAAATGCCAATAAAATAGATTTCAAGAAAATTTTAACAAATTTAATAGCAATTAAACAATTTTTAAAAATAATTTAGACATTCAGTGAAGCCAAGTTGGTTTCTATCTTTAAATAATTAAAATATTTTAGCACGAAAGGACCAGATATTTCATAAATTATTATTTTTAATTTGAGTATTAGTAATTTAACTGTTTGGCAGAATAATGCAATAAATTTCGAATTTATGCCTGCGGCAAATGTTTGGCCAATTAGCTTCAACTTTCTTCTTCTATGGCTAATGAAAATGGGATTTATATGAGATATTCCTGAGTCGTTGAATCACAAGACTTTTTCCATAAGGCAAAAGAATATTAACCTTAACAAAAATTATTCAAAATAACTCTATCGTTTACCGATGTGGTTCTAATAGTATTATAGATAGACTTGTTTTTCAAAAGTCTTGAAAGCCTACTTTGCCTTTCCTTGTGTAATTCTCAATTGGTTTTTGGAAGTTTGTGCTTTTTTTATTTTATTTTTATTATTATTATTATTATTATTATTATTATTATTATTATTATTATTATTATTATTATTATTATTATTTATTATTATTGTAAACATTTTCTTTTTTGTGGACTAGTCAAATAATTTATAATTTAACGCAAACAACATCTCAAATAAACAACATTAAATTGCCACTATCAAAAAAAAACGGAAAGTTACCGATTTTCATATTAACCGCTTGTTTATGAATGGAAGAGCAAGAACATTTTCGTTTATAATTAATATTTGCTTTTATATTTACATGCATACACATAAACATTTTACATCCTATTTAATATCGTCACCAACACTGATATACCAACCAAAAAAGAGATATACAAAACAAACTGAACACACTCACTCACAACAATATTAAAGTGAAACATTAAAGAGTATAAAAAGCAAAAAACAACAAAAAGCCTTGTCAAAGAACCGCTAAAATACGATTGCATATGCATGTCGTTACGAGAGCAATACTCGTTTCAACACCGAATCAAGAGCAACAAACAACCAAATGCAACAGTGGGAGACTGTATAAATGGAAATGGGAGAGACCCGGCAGCATATGAATGAGTAGTTTTAAGCTGGTGTGAGTAAAACGACTTGCAAAAGTGTATGAATAACTCAGTGTGCTGCAGTGTATGTATGTGTGTATTTAGGTGGAAATGAATGTGGAAACTACAATTGCATGAGTGTGTTTGTTTGTGTGATGATGAATATGTGGGAATTGGTATGAAATTGCTGGCTTTTCTTTAACTTTTATAATGAATTTTAACTGTCTTTTTTTTTTTGTGTGTGGTTATTTGAGGGTTTATGATGAGGTTCTGTTCGCTTTTGTCCTTGGCGTTGCTTAAGGCCGCCTTTATGTTTGTATGAATGAAATAATGACTGGCATTTTTGGCCGTCCTTCACGTTGTTGTACACGTTGTTTTTCTATTTCATTTTTATGCTTACGATGCTGTGGTGGCTGTTGTTGGTTTCGTTTTTCAAACTAAAAACAAAAGAGCATTTATAAAGAAAACCTTTTGCTACTACCACTTATTGTTGCTGTTCTACTGCATATAACAATTGCAACAGCCTTTTAATTTGGCTGCAACATGGCGTTTTAATCAAAAACAAGAAAATTAAACACTTTTACTTTTGAAAGGCTTCTCTTTGCCCATAAAAATATTAGCGAGACATTCAAGGAATAAACAGAGATACAACATCACCAATTGCAGGCTTTTGAAGTAGCTGGAAGTGACATTTTTTTAAATGTGAAAGAAAGAACAAATAATTTATTTAAATAGTTAATATATTTATTTTCGGAAGGCAGGAAATTTATTTCATTATAAAATCAGAATTATATGTTTGAAGTTTATGACACGAATAAGAATGTCATAAACTTTTAACACCTTCAAACCTTCGATTGTATAGGATTTTTAGCTTTTCTATTACGGAAAGGTTTTCTTTTACAGCTCAAGCATATCAACCTGCTCCTGTTAGTCCCCTACTCGATCTTAATATTTGTGTTATTTCATGCTTCATGTTATTATATTTTTCTGAAGGGACCATAAAATTAGCCAGCACATTATTTTATGGTTTTTGTTTCATGTTTTTGCCACTTTTACGTTTTTGTTGTTGTTGTGCCGTTGCTAAGCAGATAAAACTAGGTTTTACATTAAATAAGCTAAATTGATTTTGATAGTACCAAAACTTACTACAGACAACATTCAATATTTTTTTTTCGCATGTGATTCAATGTGTATCTGTGTGAGTGTTCTCAAAGATTTTCTAATAAAAGGTGCTTTTTATGTTAAAGGTTCTTATAGTAAAATACATATTTTTGGCAAATGAGCTTCCTGGTTGTTAAAAAGGTATTTTTAATATTAAAAAGATTTCTTATTTATTTCAAAAGTTACTCAGCATTATTTTTTTATATTTTTTTTATTTTTTTTTTTATTGAGATGTACACTTTGCAAAATAACAGGTTTTGTATTTTATGCAAATAGTTTTTTGGTACCTTTCTGTACGATTTTTAAATAAGTACCTTTATACAAACTAGTACCTTTTATAAATATATAGCCCTCAAAAAGTACTTTAATATTTTACTTAAAGTATTTCAAATATTTTTTATTAAAACAAACCACTTTTTATAAAAATTTCCTGTTTAATAACAACAAAAAAAATTAAATAAATCACTTTTAGTTAAAAGTTTATTTCCTTGCAAAACTGTGTGTACGTGTTGTATGTTTGTACGATTGTATGTATTTTCGTTTATAAATAACATTTCCTTTTGGCATTTGATTGATTTTTATCAGGAAAATGTTTAATCATCAAAGAATAAAGCGACAGCAGCAGGAAAGTTCCAAATCAATATGTTTTCCAGTTAAAATATTTTCATTTGTTAGATTGATATTTTGAATATTTAATAAACAATTTCATTAGAGCAAAACATATTCAATGGTATTGGAAAAACATTTTATTTGCTTGTCATGTGTAAAAAAAAAATTATATTTGGCAACATATCTGGGCCAAATGGAATGTTGTCTACAAAGATTTACAAATTAAAGGTCTGTTGTTTCCATATTCAACCATTTTGTTAAAGAATTTTTAATATTTTTGGATTTTTCTTTTCTCTCACATTTTGAAGATTATCTAAAGCATGCCATCATCCTTGAAAGATATTAATTTTGTTTACGAAATATCTAGAAGAACCAAAAAAAAAGGAATTTTTATGTTTTAATATGGTTAAATTAAGTACTTATAAATGCTTCAGTGTTTGCTCACATATGCTTGAACAATATGTATGTGTGTGTGTGTTTGTATGTGTGTTTGTAAGTGTGTTTGTATGTGTGTTTGTGTGTGTGTAATGATGTGCGTAAGGCTGTTTGATTGCACTAAAAACTTAATAGTCTATCTGTTCTACGTACCAAAGAAATCTCTCTCACTCTTGCATGCATGTTGTTATACGAGTATATTTACTACAGCATATAAACATATTTACATAAAAGTGTATGTGTGTGTGTGTGTGCGTATGTTCATGCTCTAGTGTGTGTTTTAGTTTATAATGGAATTTTATTAGGAATTTTCTTACATTTAATGATGATGTTGTCGACGTTTTCTGGTCCTGTTTCCAGCAAATAATAAAAGAGGTTTATTAAGTTCTTAAGTTCATATAAAAGTTCTTTCATATACTCCAGATACACACACACACACACACATGCTTCTTCATTATAAGAAAATGTTTTAAATGTCAATTACTGCCATGATTGTTGCATCACATCCTACAACATAGAAAAGCACATATTCCTCCAGCAACTAAAACACACAAACATCTGTTTTAATTGTTTATCATCTTACGAGCAACACAAAAGAAAACTTTATATACACATTCTCCAGCAAGCGGAGGATACAGTGGGGCAAATTCAATTATTCGAGAGTTCTTAGTTCGTTCTCCAGTTAAGCTGAAGATGGACGTTTATTGTGTAATTTTTGGAAAACTTTCAATTCCTCTTCTTTATAAATCGCACACAAGTTGTTGATTTCCCTGCAGGTCCCATGGTGCACAACCTCACTCGCACGCACACACACAGTCAGAAGCTTTCATGAACGTACGGAACGAAAGCCACTGTAATATGAAGAAGTACACCGAAAGAGGTAGAAAAAACACTTAAGGATCTGGCACAAATTCAGTGCCATGAAACACATCCAGCATGGCAAGAATATTTGCTCAATGACAGACAGCAAATTTCATTCATACTTTTAATTAGACAACCTATTTACGTAAAAAAAAGCATTTCTAGCACTGAATAAATATATTAACGAACATCATAATTAGCGAGGCAGCATTAACAGACAAAGCAAATTAAAAATAAATTGGAATACCTCCATTCCAAATACCTCAACTTTTAAGTATTTTTCGCTTATAATTTTTGTGAAAGCTCTTCTAGACAATATTAATTAACTATTAAAAGTGTACAAGAAGGAAAAAGGAGTGTTATCACGCGGTTGCATTCAGTGAAAATTAAATGCGAAGAAATATAAGCCTTTCATGCAGAGAGTACTTTTTGTGAACAATTTTCAATAAGTACTTTTTAAGCAAGAAGTGCTTTTATGCAAAAGGGCTTTGTTATGCAAAGAGGTAATTTGTTGGCACATAGTACTTTTACGCAAAAAGTGCCAAAAGTACTTTTTATGCAAAGGACATCTTTTTTTACATAAAGTACTTTCTATATACCAGAACCGCTTTTAGCGATATATATATTTAATAAAATATATATTGTTTATTCCACAACTACCAATTATGAAGAAAATGGTTTCAATACAAAAAGTAACGCTTGTGACAACTTTTTCGATAAAATATACTTGGTATACAAAATGAGCTTTTGCTCTTTAAAATTTTTACAAAAATGTTCTATTAATGTAATATTAGAATCAGTTTTGATTTAAAATATAGTTTTTAATATGTAATTTTTATATAAATTGTACTTTTTTTAAAATGAACTTTTTAACCAAATATTTTTTTATAAAAGGTAGATATTTTTATATCTATTTTGTATAAAATATAGTTTTTTATATAATATATTTTTATAAACATGAATGGGCATATTTATTTCTCATAAGCAGGTTCAATTTTTATGAAACGTACTTTTATTATAAAATGGACTTTTCACTTTAAAAAAAGTACTGTTTGTATAGAAGGGCTTTTTAAATAAAATTCACTTTCTGTAAATTTATATTTTTAATAAAAATAAAGAAGTAAAATTATTATGTTTAAGGTATTTTTTAATAAATTAAAATTTTTTTAAATTAAAAGTACTTTTTATTTATTAAAATGTATTTATTATATTAAATGTACTTTTTGTGTAAAATGTACTTTTATTGCATTAAATAACTTTTGTAAGAAAGCTTATTTTATACCAGGGGGCAAATTACAGCACTCGTTATCGAACGAAATTACTAAATATTTCAATAGAGTTTATTTGGAAATATTTTAAAATTTCGAATCGTATCGAATGCCGTAATTAGCCCCCAGAACTTGTTTCTATACCAGAAGTACTTTTTGTATTAAATTTCTTGATATGTAAAACGCACTAAGATTTAAATAAACATTTTGTAGCCCAACTGCTTTTTATTAACTCTTCTAGAGTCACATTTATAATGAGGAGAACTCCGTATAAGCAGCGGGAGAATAATAATCGTTCATATTTTAATATAAATTGATTCACAATCACTTTCCTATTCGTACCGACTACATTAAAATTTTTCAGCTAAACAAAAGCGTATTAATTTTTCCATAAAATAATTATGATGTCATAAATTATAATTATCAAAATTGTGGATATTAAAAATTATTATTGTCTACATAAAATATTTAATTGGTCAATTAACATGAACTCAAAGTAAAACCAACAATAACACGCACATTGAAGACACGCTACACTCGCAAAAAAAAATCACTTCACTCGAAACCAGACTTACATAAGAATTCAGAAAACTTCCCAGTTTTAAATTAAAACTCACAGAACCGCCCACTTGATGTTTATTGTTAAAAATAGTCTAGTTATTCAAACTAATTTTAAAATACTGGTTTGAGTATTCCCAAAAAATATTTATATTGTTCACATCTGCAGGAAAATACCTTCCAAATTTTATATTATTTCTAAATATTAAATGACGTTAAAGTGTGTTACACTGCAACACAAAAATGTCTGAGGCATTTATATACACAAATTTAAAATAATTAGGTTGATAAAAAAAGATATAGTGGGACTGTCTCAACAATACGCTCAATCAGCTTCGTAGTGTATAAGAATTGTTAACAACAATTTATCACTTTCTTTCCTTTACTTTAACTCATTATTTCTCTGAGTGTAGTACTGGAAAAATCAAACAAAATATTTGGCAAATTGCAGAGTTTCAAATTATATTTAGTTTTTCGTGTGTTTTTTTCCACTCTAACAGCATTTAATAACAATTACTTTTTCTACCACACAAAAATTATTAAATTTATTTACGTTCAAGTTTGTAAATGCCTTCACATAAACAGCTTTTAGTGCGATTAACCCAAAAATAATAAGCGAAACAATAAAGAAGAATATTAGATGCCTCGCAAATCTATTAAACCATAAAATTAGACGGTTCAGGAGAAGCCAACTATAATTTACTGAAACGTTAAGAACACCCGAGGTGGTGGTGGTTCACACACATCCACATGCGTGTAGTTTTAGAGGAAACCCAAACAGATTAGCACGTCGTGCATCGCAGAGAATGTGTTCGCATTCTCAAATATTTATTGAAACAGCAAATTTTCCTAATGGATTCGAACGGCGTTTCAAGACAAACACACGTTCGTTGCCAGTGAAGCACAAAATCTAATAATAACAACTTCGAAAGTCTTGTCAAAAATTAATAACAAGAAGATATAAAAAAGGCTGTTTCTCACGCCAACCGAGAACTTTTTACTGACAATGAAAACATTCTGTAGAGGTCCAGGCAGTTGGTCTTTATTTTTAATTTGTTTTTATTAATTTAATTGTTTTCGACGTAGTTATTTTTTTTTATTAAAACACGTTTTTAAATAAATTTCTTACAGAACAATATTTAAAGAGCAAAATGTACTGTTTGTAAGGAAGCATAGCAGGTACTTTTTGTATAAAAGATACTATTTGTTGAAAAGGTACTTTTGGTATAAAATGCAATTTTTTATCAAACGTGTTTTTTCTTTTACTATAATTTTTGTTTAAAAGGTACTTTTTGATTGAAAGGACTATTTTGAAAAAAGGTACTTTTTGTACAAAAGCTACTATTTGTACAAAAGGTAGTTTTCTTATAAAATGCAATTTTTATCAAACATAATTTTCTTTTACAATAATTTTTGTATAAAAGGTACTTTTTGAATGAAAGGCACTATTTATAAAAAGGTATATAAAACGCAATTTTTTTGTCGAAGATGATTTTTATTTAATAATAATTTTTGTATAAAATGTACTTTTTTAATGTAAGGCACTATTTATAAGAAAGGTACATTTACATATACATATACATTACATTATTAAAGGCGCTTTTTGTTTTACAATAATTTTTATACAAGAAGTACTTTTTGTATAAAAGGTACTTTTTGTATAGAGTATAATATGTGTAAAAGAGGTACTTTTTGTGTAAAATATACTTTTTTATAAAAGACGCTTTTTATTTTACTTTTTGTATAAAAATTACTTTTTGTATAAAAAGTACTTTTTGTATAAAAAGTACTTTCTGTATAAAGACTCCCTGCATTAAAGGAACTTTTTGTACAAAAAATAATTTTTGTGTAGAAAATAATTCGCATAAAAGGTGGCTTTTGTGCAAAAAAATACTGCTTGCATCAACAATACTTTTTTTAAAAAGATTTTTTCGATAAAAGTATTTTTTGTATAAAAAATATTTCTTGTGTAAAAGGTACTTCTCTTATAAAAGTTCATTTTGCACATAATGTCCCTTATGTAAAAAACATACTCTTTTTATGAAAGGTACTTTTTTATTAAGAATAATTTTTATTTTGATGGTACCTTTTGTATTAAAGATATATATGGTATAAAAAAAGCCCTTTTGTATGATATGATCTTTTTGTGTAAAAGAAAATTTTGTTCACAAAAAACTTTTTGACTGCAATGTACTTTTTTATAACAAAATCGTTTTGTACTAAAAGTAATTTTTGTATGAATTTACTTTTTTAATAGAAAGTTCTTCTGCGAACAAAACACTTTGCTACAAAAACAACTTTTTGTATTAAAGGTACTTTTTGCAGACAATGTACTTTTTGGTATAAAGGCTAACATTTCTATATAAAGTACTTTGGGCATGTGAGATATTTTTTGTATAAAAAGTACGTGTTATATGTTTTAAGTTTCCATGGACAGTATCTACTTGTTTCATAAAATGTACTTTCTGTGTAAAATGTACTTTTTGTACAATGAGTACTTTTATGCCAAGAAAAGTTATTTTTGACCAAAAGTTATATTTGCTATATGCGTTACTCTTTTTAATGCCTTTCAAACTCTGTGTCTGTTAATTTTGTCCGCTACTGTAACTACAACGACTTGCTTAACTCGAAATAAGATTTTATGTTTGTACTTCTGCTCTCCTAACGTCTTGTAGTTTGAAAACCAATAGACTTTTGTATTAGAATTATTGTCACTATAAATAGACAATTAGGTAAAGATGCCACAAGCCAAATATTATAATCTTAACAACAAAACACATCAGCATTCTTTGCTACATGAGTTAGAGATTAATTCTTATTACTTCTTTGCTGTGACTGCTGGGATAAGATCTGCTTAGAAAATTATCGGAAGCAATAAATAACATTTCAGGAATTCAACGTTCACTCAAAGGAGAACATGTTATTAAAATTCCTTCGTTTGCGAGTACAACAACAAGGAGAAAATTGTTGTTGTGGTAACAATTTAGCATTACAAGTGATTAGAAATATATTTTATACGTACTTGCAAGTGTAATTCGTTTAAGGAAATTAAGTAAAACTCACCTGAAATGAAAAGAAAGAAGAAAAATTATTTATCAGCAAATTTTCCAATTTTATACACTCAAGTATTTTTATTCAAGATCTTAAAATAATGTATTGAGAAACACGGATTTCATATCTTCGATTTACTTCAAGACCTCCCTCCATGATTTCCTTTTAACTTCACCTCCCTGTGATTTAAATAAGATTTCGGAAATAAGCAACAACAACAAACGAATATAAAATGTGTTTTTAAATGAGGTTATATTAAAGCACATCAACACATACTCATGTAGTTGTGTACTTAGCAGCAGCCCAAAAACAACAACTACTAAATGTGTACAACATCAGCATCAACAACAGTCATGCATCACTTAAGGGAACAACAATATTGTTGAAATTGAAGTTTACGAATGCGAATAATATGCAACAAGAGACAACACTGGTGGCGAAACAGCAGCATCCGCAACAACAACAACATCCACAACAACAACATCAAAAGTAACATTTCATGGAGATAAAATATTTTGAGGACTTGAGAATACACACGCAACAACGTCTAAAGCGCACCAGTTCCTCATGTTCGAAACTTTACAACTTATCAGCTGAGCGAGGGAATAATTACTTGTGCTGCAGTATTTCTGCATTTAATTCAGTTACTGCAGGGTATTTTCCTGTTTTTATTATTTCTATTTTTTTCCTTTTAGACGACATGTCACTCTATGCTAAACAGACATATTAACATATCAAGAAAAGCATTAATTCAGTTGTTCAGTCATTTACTTGTTCATTATTCATTCAGTCATTTAGATTTAATAAAATAGGGAAGAGATCCAAGCAACCCAGCAAACAATTGGGGAACAAGTTAGCAAAGAGGATACTAAAACGAGACATGTTTCATTTATATTATTCATTTTAATTATTTCATTTCATTGACTTCAATTTATTGATCAAGTGAGAAGCTGAATTTAAATTAGATAAAATTCGTTGCATCAAATTTAGAAGGACATAACAAGTATTGCAAGCCAAAGCGGCAGATAAAGAACAATTTAAATAACGCGGATCAGAATAGCGATGTTTTCGAAGGCCGCCTTTAATAATTACTTTAATAATTAGTTAAAGTGGTCGTTAATTGTGTAAATAGCTTCGCATTACAAAATTTAGATTAACAAAAAAAAACAGAGATTTTACTCTCTTTGCTCTCTTTCACTCTATTTACTTTTGTATCTCATAAAAATTTTGAAATGCAAAGAGCAGCATTATTTTGGTGATAAAACTAGAAATAATGCCAGAAATGATTTACGAAATTAGAGCCACATTAATTCCAGTGACACCCAGGGCCAGTATTTTTGCAAAAATTATTCGATAACTGCTCTAGGAAAAAAAAATTTGACATGGCCCATTTTTTACTGGCAGAAAGTTGCTGATGAAATTTTTTAACTTTTTTTTTTGCTTAAAATATTTTTCGATTAACCTTTTTTGGCCGTGCTTTTCCTACTCGTTGTTAAATTTATTTTGTTATTATTTGATACACATATTTCGTAGGCCTTTTCCAATGCCAAAGGCTAAGAAAATGCTCTCTCTTCTCCACTTTCTCCATCTGCCCTTTCAACAATATCCCCAGAGTTCCGCTTCCAGTTTAAAAAGCAAATCGAGCATGCTTAAGCACGACATGTTGAAAATAAAATTTTAAAAATAAAATCTAGATTTCGGAATAATTTAAATGACTTTCTTTGCTGTCGCCGTGTAAAAGTTCTGGAAATACAAAAACTTTCTAACAGAATTTCAACTGAAAACCCCCTTGAAACCCCTCCCCACTCCTGTTTATGTATTAACAGTTGCTTTACAACATGCCTTACAAAGTGGATACATGAGTTGCACGCACACACACACTCGCATTCCAACTCACGCTTTTTTCTCTACGTAAATAATGTGTGTAAAGTGGCAGTAACACAACGATAAAATGAATGGGTTTCTTGCTTAAATGCATCATGATGCAAGTTTCTCTTTTTTTTCCTTGGTAGTCGTTGTTGTTGTTGATGCCACTGTTGGAAGGTTGTTTGTTACTCATTGTTGTTGATGTATTGTTGTTATATTATAATGCTGTTGCTATTGTTATTCTGTTGTTATTTTGCATGCAACATAGTCGAGCCAGACAACGCGTACTTGATTGCAAACTATTAACACCATTAAAGTGGAGGAAGAATTTAAATAATTCCCGCATGAATTAAAACATTTTCCATCATGATGATTTCTTTTTTTTTTTTTTTTGTTTCCTTTCTTTTTTTTACGCTGCTGCTAAGTACTCGACACAAGAAAAAGGACGAAATCAACAACATAAATTTGTCTACATGTTTGCTACTGGGGACTTTTGCTTCTACACATTTCGCAACGCTCACAATACAAATGACATGTTAAATTGCATTGTCTTCCTTTTTCTTCTCCTCTCGTTAAAAGTCTTCCTAAAAGCCCAAGTGCAGAAAGTTGTTAACAAAAAAAAAAGAGAGAAGAGATAAAGTGCTGACGCAGTTGAAGAAACAAGAAAGTGGAGGAGGCATAAATTAAGTTGCGAAAATAAATGGGAAAAAGGGGCAGTTGCTTTTCAAGAAACGGTGATGGATGGATGTGAGGGCTGTAGAAAATTAACTTTTCATTTAGCGCTAGGATTCGAAGATAAACGTTCAAGGATTATTGTTAATTATTAAATAAAAAAACATTTGGCACTAAGCCGCAGCCATGGCTTATAATTGTCCATGGAATGGCAAAGAGAATTTGTCAAAATTATTAGCTCTGCTACACAGTAAAAATTATTTCTAAGGATGAAATTTGTATTTGAATAAATATATTCAAAAAATAAAGGTTGGTCTTGAACCCTCAATCATTTACCACTCGTATAACTAAAAATCCGAAATGACTTCCACAAGATATTTAATTTCAAGCGAATTGAGTGGAAAAAAACTTTAAAAACTTTAAGTGTAAAAAAGCAACTCACGTTTTATATTAAAGGACCATCCTTATTTCTTAATTTATTAACAGCCTTGACTTATATATTGTCTATGGAAAATGTTTACAAAATAAACTTTTTCACTGAGAATTCTCTCAAATAAAGATATTTAATTCAAGGAATAATTTGTTTTAATTAAAATTTTCCAAAGGACAAAAGTTGGTCTAGAAGCCTCTTTAATTTACCACTCGTATAATTAAGGAAACAACACTTTTATTTGCACTGAATTGAGAGCAAAAATTTAATTTCCCTTTTCTATTCAAAAGCCATCATTATTTCTTAACTGTTTCTCATTAAAACGCAGTCTGGACTATTAGAAAAGGTCTGGCACAAATAATTTTTAAAGAGGATTTTGTCATACATGAATGCAGTTACAGTCTAAGGAAAAACTGAAAAAAAAAATCCAAGAAATAAGTGCTGATCTTGAACCTGCAAACATGAAACACACAAGTGGTTAAGTTGAAGATCCAAAGGAAATTTCCAAACAGCACTTAACATTAACTGAATTTAGAGCCAAATGCCGAGACCACTGCAAGTGCAAGCAACCGATTTCCCTCTTTTTATGTCATTTCAAACTGTCTGTCAGCCCATCATTTAAAACTTACTTTTGTTCTTGTGTGTGTGTGTGTCTATCCGTCTTATGGTTTGACTGCCTGCATATAAGAATTTTCGTAGTTGCCACTTTTTGATGAGGACGATATTCTGCTGATGAAATGTTGTTGTTGTTATTGTTGTTGTTTCATACAATATGTAACAGAACATAGAAAATACAATCAACAAACCAACAAGTAAAAGGCATCCAGCAAAAGATAAAGTTAAATTGTCATGTGAAGATAAACAACATTTAAAAGTACTCTTCACACATACACGCACACACACACACTCACACGAGAGCACACATCACACTTTAACACAGTTAAGCATATCAACAAGAATGCAACTGCCTGGATGAGATGGAAGGGGTACATTGAAAGTATTCTGAGAAGGAATAATGCTGTTGATGATGGAAACAAAATATACGAAACACATGGCTTTAAGTGATAAATTAAATTCTGATCACACACACACACACACTCAAATACTTCATTTAATAGTTGCATATCTACACGCAAGTCATTTTTCTTTAATTTCTTTATTCTTTTTGCTGCTCCATTTTCACGCGCAAAAAAGGTAAATAAAAACAAGACAAAATGTGCTGAAAAAGCCAATAAAGAGAGAGAGAGAGAGAGGTTTTTGTTGGAAAAAGGGAAATGCATTATTTTATTTTTAAAGGAAAAATTACACACACACACAATAACACCCAACCAAAGAGATATATTCTCAAGACTGAGTGTGTGTGTACGTACAACCAGGCCATTTTAGCTTTTATATGTGTGAGTGTTTTATGCTTCAAAACACCCTTTATTACATCGAATGAATAAAATCACACATTTTACTGGCGAAAACTGAATTTTAAAGAGCAACAGAAAAGAGGTTTCTTCTCACTAAAAAATTAACACCTCAAACGTCTTTTCCCTGTAAAACCTTTTTTTGCTGTAACGTGACTTTAATCGTTATTTTTTCTATCTTTAAGACTATAAGTTAATTTTAAAAACCATTTCTGTAAATAAAAATTAATTGTTTACAAAAAATGGCACTCAATACAACCCGCGATGTTGTTTATTTATCTGCGGAAAACGCCGCGACTCTCTGGAGACAATAAAAGCAGCAATATTTTCTAAAGTTACAGAAAACAATTTTGTAAATGAAATCTTCTGTAAAAGCAGATGACGAGAAACACGAGACGGTAGAAGCAGATGAAGAAACATGAGATGACGGAGAAATGCTTGTAGCCATTTTGCTTTTGACTTCACGAGTACTCTTTTCTTTAAATTAAAATTATGCTTTAAAACCACAAAGCGAAAGTTGTAGCCAATCGAATAAGATTTAAGTTTTGTATTAGGAAAACAGTGGACCGTAGCCGGTAAGATCTCTGGTACCATTTAAGTGCAGGGATCTCTTATAAGATTCTCTTCAAATCATTTTTAATGGTTAAGGAAAAAGATCCTCTTATGATCCATCCATATGATCGAATAATGATTTCTTGAAAACAACATGAAAAAAAGCATCACAATTTAGAGTACCCTGGCTCTGCTCTCCTTTTATATATAAAATCCAAACTCTATACATTAACGCAGCCGCACTTCTTTTAATGTTTTATAAAATTTTATTGCAAGCGAGCCACACGTTTAAGAACTGTACAATTATTTCAATTTTTCCCCCAAAGTGCCCCACTGTGCGAAAGCTCCTTTCCTTAATAATTGTCCAACTGACGTAGTTTTTGCTATTAAAGAGTTTTCAAAACACTTTTTTTCTTAAAATTCTTTAGCAATGAAAGACTTGTTTCCATAAAAATGGTTACGCGAATATTATTTTCAATAATAAAAAATAAAAGTTTCATAGGCGCGTTTATGTCTTGTTTAAAAATTCATTTAGGCTCTTTTCCAAAGAACACTGGCGAAATCTGTGTGTCCATCAAGCAGAACTGATGTACAATAAAGAAACAGCATTTCCCCACAGGTGCCCATTGCTGCTCTACGAGTACAGTGTAAAATAACGTTCAGTCTCACACAATGTTTCTTTAAAAGCTGGTAAATATGTATGTGTATGTGTGTGTGCGTGTGCATGTGCGTATGCTGCTGTGCTTGTGTGATGGCTGAAGGAGTGCTTGTTTAGAAGCTGCTGGTATATTTTCCTCCTTTTTTTGAATTGTTATCAAGAAAACAAAACAAAAACTCTGACAATTACAACATCAGCAACAGCAACAGCAGAAGTAAGAAACAACAAAAATTTATATATTTTGTCGGTTTAAGGTGTGAGCTAAACGTCACTTGTGGAAAAATTATGCGTGCCTGAAGTGCTGTTTAGTTTTGCAACAACATTCAGGTGAAAGAAAGAAAGAAACAAAGTTTAACTCTTCTGTTATTTGGCTGCCAAAAACACAGTCTACTATTTTGGTAGGTAAGTGTGTGCATGTGTGTGTGTGTGTGAGTGTGTGTGTGTGTATGTTCGCTGCAGAACTAGATTCGTAAGTGTGTAAAAATAATTTGAAAATTTTAATTTTGTCAGGAATTTTCTTTTTTTCCTATTTTTCCTTTCTTGTTTTGGCTTAAAACAAGTTGATATTCTTACAATGTATGAGTGTGTGTATGTGTGTGCATTTTAAAATAAATATGTCAAAGCATAAGTGTAGATGTATGAGTGAGTGAGTCAGTGAACTGCAGGCATGTGATTGCATTTTAGTCATGTCAAGTATTCACTTGCAGCAGCCTGTTAAACACTCAATGAAAAACAGCAGCAGCAACAATTACTCACACACACATACACGCACACACATGTATGCGTGTGTGCTGCATGAGAGTGTAACAATTTAAAGCGTTTTCTATTTTCAATTACGTACAAAAGCGTATGAAATGCAGTATTTTATTCTGCTGAAGTGTTTATTTTATATCACAAAACCTCAAAAGAAAAAAAATTAATTCTTTTCTCTTGATTGTGATTCGTTAAATATTTTGTTAAACTGTTTCCTTAGAAGGGCTTAGGGATGTACCCGTGTGTGTTTGTGTGTGCCTAAATTAGCTTTTAATTAAAACTATTTTGTGGTTTTTAGTTTTTCTTTGTATTTTGTTTTTTCATTTTTTTTCTTTTATTACAATTTCAAGTGATAAATATTCGTAGTGTAAAAGCACTGTGGAGAAATCTAAGCACACACACGTTTGAACAAATCCATGCAGATGTGTAACCACAAAATCCACACACACACACACACACACACACACACACACACTGATGCAGCTGCTTTTGCTTAAATTACTTGCAAACAACCACAAGAAAATAATTACGTTAATGCCGTTCAATTAATATGTGGAAGTAAGAGTTTCAAGTTTAGAGTGTGGCGGCGTGTTTAATAATCCAAAACTATTAATATTAATTATTATTATAATTTTTTATTTGCCATTTTAATATTCCAGCGCTTGTGCAATGAATAGTAAGAGTGAAGAGGGTGGGCAAATTTGAGGTTAGGAAGTAAGTTGGCCTCAAAAATTCAGTTTAAGTGAAAGAAATGTCCAGAAGAAATATGGGAATTGAAAATAGAATATGACACCGAGAAAATGTTTACCTCCAGCACATCCGCAAATATCCGCTTTTTTGACTAATGTTTTTACCAAATTTTGCCACAAAAGTCTCGTCAATTTAGCAGAGAATTTCGTATTTCAGAACATCAGTTGCTTCTGGCTTGTTGAAGAAAACCATAGGGCAACAACGATTGACACTTTAGAAATAAATATTTACTACTGAACAGGATATGATCAAAATTAGAAAGACAGGAAGAAGCTCACAAGGAGTAGCCACGCCCCCCAGAAATAATTTTTAAATATTAAATGCTATGAAATTTATAAGCACATTAAACCTGAAATTTGTTCGTTTAATGGAAATTTTTTGTTTTCTTTAAGTGTTTAAAAAAACACCTTTAAAAATCACGCAGCTCCGGAAACTAAATCATGATCATGTTTTCAAGTCATATTTGAAATTTCATTCTCGGTCTCATCTTAATTAAGTCCCTGAATGGCGTTAAATTTTATTTCATTTAATAACAATTTATTTCAAGTTTAAGTTTTGTGTCTACATTTTCTGTTTCTTTTTTTTTTTAATTTCATTAAATATTTTTAGTTGTTTTTGCTTAATCACATAATGGCAATAATCATGGCAGTCATGCTGTCTAATTACGACTGCCAATTTTGAGTTTATTAACAATAATTTTTTGTTTATTTGTTGTTTTTTTTTTTAGAGAATTTAGCAATTATTTGCAAGGCCGGCACTATTTGTTTGGTTGCTTTCCATTTCACAGTATCGGATGCCAGCAGACAGAGAAAAACCACAACAAATTAAGCTCAAAATTATAAATTTTAATAATAAAATGGTTTAAAATAATTTTACAAATGGCCAAGCAAGCAAATATAACAACAACACAAGTGCGCATATAAAACATCTGTACGAACTTTGAGCCAACAGCAAATTAAATTTATTAATTAATTAATATAAAAGTTATTGAAATAAATTGTTAAGGCAAACGAAAAAAAAACATACAAAAAGGATTTAAAAACAAATAAAAATTATAATAATCGGGGGTATTTAAACAGGTTAATAAATCGTGAAATTTATTATGAGAATTTTTTTAGTTGAATTATATTTTCAATTATTTTGCAAAGCAAAACGTTTTGCTTAACATTCTTTTTTAAAACAATTCAATGAAATTTGCAATTACATTTTTTCAATTATACTGGTGATTTTTTTTTTAATTGTGTAATATGGAAAGTTCCCCGTAAAACTGGCTATTGAAAATTTCTAATATCACAGAATTTGCCAATTCAGTTCTCTTACCAAGAAAATAATTTAAATTATTTTTGAAATAAAACTCTTTTAAAGAAGTTTTATGAAATTTCTGTTCCAATCAAATGTCCTGCAAATGTTTTTCAATAGTTGGAGGAGATTTTTAAAGAAAATGTGTAATGGAAAATGTGTTTTTAGACTAGGCTTCTCTTACTAGAAAATATTGTCTTAAAATTTTTCTTTCTTTAGTTTATTTTCTATATAACAAATATTGAAGTTGTTATTATTAATAAATTCTTTAGTTCTATATATAAAAACCTACACACATATTTTTGTGGTACCCTTTTATATATCTTATGGCTAAACAATATTAATGAAACATACACGATTTGAAAGGTATTTTTATGTAGAAATCTTTAATAAATAAAGTTTTACTAAATCGATTTAATAATTGTTTGCTAAGAAGCAAACAATATCTCGGTTTGGGTCTACTTTCAAGGTACTGATAAAAATTCTACTTTTTTATATCCCACGTGAAATTTAAAAATATTTCAAGTTATTGACAATCGCATAACTTCGTTCGTAAGCATTTTGTATTGGTTTTTTTAAAGCCTCAGATATAATTCAAAGAAGAGATATCAAAGGCTGTTGACCCTCTTTGAGAAAGTTTAGCAAAAAAAAAAAAAAAAATGCAAGAAATATATAAAAATTATTTTTCAAAAATTAATTAGAATATCTCGAAATATTTGACATGCAGCAAAACCAATTTTCTTATGAATTTAAAT
Source organism: Linnaemya vulpina (assembly GCA_963675445.1). Taxonomy (NCBI): domain Eukaryota; kingdom Metazoa; phylum Arthropoda; class Insecta; order Diptera; family Tachinidae; genus Linnaemya; species Linnaemya vulpina. Next base: position 85,896,730 of record OY776278.1, on the reverse strand, counting down.
TGCCAAAGTTGAGCAACTAAAAATTCTTCAATTCATTCCTTCGAAATCGTACATTTTGTTTAATTTGATAAAACTGCTGCTGCTATTTTCTCAAACCAAAAGTTATTAAATTCATTTGACTTGTTATCCAATTAAAAATTGTTATCAGTTTGCTTGGCAGTGAATATAATAATTGAAATACGTTCTCGTTTGTTACAAGAAAACATTGAAAAACTTTTCAAATAAGACAGAACAGATACGCAAATATTTATTTAATATCAACGAGAATCAAAGTTCTACTAACGCACACACACACACACACACACACTTTCGTAAATGTATAAGTAAATTAATAACTTGAACTGAAATGTAAAAACAAACTGAACCAGCAGGTCCTTTGCCGAGCATGAGGAATATAATTTTAATTGAAAGTCGGTTACATGACTGGTTGTGTTTATTTTGATATATTTAAATGATTTGCTGTAAGAGTATGAAAGAAAACACATAGACACACACATACACCCATACGCCTACTTAAGCCTGTGTTTTGTATGAAATATTATGTGTTTAGACATCTACTCGTGAGTATTTAAAAGATTTCTGCTTTCAATTTCCCCCGACTCGTAACAAAAATATTAAAATGTAGGCGATGTGTGTGCGTGTGTGTTTATGTTCTTCTTGTTATTGTATTAGTTGTTTTTATGGCAGCTGCTGCTGTTGTTATTATTGTGGGTCCTTGTTCGCTTGTTCACTTGTTTATTTGTTCGTTGTTGACAACCACAAAAACGTAAAATCGACAACAACGACAACAATAATAACATTTAATGACAACAAAATATAAAACAGCAATAATACAATATAACAACAACAACAACAACAACAAAAACTACACAATGACGACTACGACGACGACAGGAACAATAATAACGAGAGACAACATCATCCACAAACAAACAAAACGCACAGGAATAAGGACATTTGAACAAAACGCTAAAATGTTGTTCACATTCGTAGATGAGGAACAACAGCAGGATTAATAACAACAATTTTTGTGGCTGTTTATGTGTGTGTGTGCGCTGTTGGTGTGTGTGTGTGTTTTTTGCCAATAATAATTTTCACATGCGAAAGTCTAATTGGAAATTTAATTATTTTATGCGCTAATACACACACACACACACACACCAGGCACACCAGGACTCATATTTAATAGATTGCAGGTGGGTGTGCCTACATTTATATCTGTGTGTTTGTGTGTGGGTGTGCGTGCTCGCATGTGAACTTTAATTTAAGTAAATGTGGTACTCACTTCTGCAATAAAACTTTCAGCAGTTGGCTTGATGAAACCAACTGTACAAATTAAAGCAACAGAATAAAAAATTAAAGCAAATAATTTTGTTTAAAAAACTGTTGCTACAAAAATAGCAATATATACTTATATACTTTTTATCTACAACACCGAATATTGAGTTTCTCTCCAGAGAATCACAATCTAAAACTACGAACCAGAAATCTATAACTAAAACATCATTGAAACAACAATTAATTTTAATGAAATTTGTTGTTGTTTTGTACACTTATAACTTGTAAATTGAAGAAACCGTTCTCATGTGTAAAACTTCTTCAAGGCATTAACAATTTCATTATATTTATTTTTAATTAATTAATAATTTTCAATAAATTCTTTATTATAAGACTGTTCATTCAGTTTTAAACTAAAACAAACAAACAACATGTCAACAACATTTCAGTTTATTTTATCAAGTGAAACTTTCCTGATCAATTTTGCTAAAATTAATTAAATAAAGTTTTTAAATTTTCAGCTAACATAAATTTATGAAATTTTAATCAAAATAGCAAAATATATTTGCAATTCATATAAAATTTTTTTATATATTTCCTTGCTGTTGAACTAAATTGATGAGATTTCAATCAAACTGTCTGTTAAACAACGTCACAAGACGTAATTAAATTTGAAAGAAAAACAAAGAAGTAAAAACAGTTTGGCAAGCAGCTAATCTTTTAATTACAGGCAACAGGAATAATATTTTGAAATGATTCCTTTTAATTAGTGAAAGTAGGAAATTAAGTAACGAACGGATAAGCACAGAGTTGAAAAAAGTTTTCTACAATTCCATAATAAAAATTACATATTTCTGCAGAACTTAAAGGAAAAAGTTTCTCTTATTTGCACAACACGATTCTGCATCGTGTCAAGAAATTTCAAAGATTTCCTTGCGAGATTTGTGGCTTCGGGAATTTGTTCAAGACAGAGAAGTTAAGCAATATCTTTACAATTTTGACAGGTTTCTTAAGGCCAAACAGATAAAGATTTTATATAAAGTGTTTCCCTTGATACTTAATTTTTCTGGTTTGCAGACTTTAAAAGCATTTAACTATGAGACTTTATTCTGCCAAATTTCATCGATTAAGATGCTCTAAACAACTTTTCAAAGGCAAATTAATCAATAAAATAATTTGTAAATACTCGTGTGTGAACTTGTCTAAATTATTATTTCCATGAGATAATTTTGAAATTTTTTTATAAATTTGTTTTTGCTTTCCTTTAAATTTTACTAACGCATAGTGGTTTGAAATATTTTTTGATAATAAAATAGATTTCCCACTCTTTGAAGAAATCAACAAAAAATTAACGAGAATTCAGGCAGAAATGCAACAAACACTTGGGTTATTTTCCTTAAAATGTCTAGTCCTTATTAAGTCCTGCTAATAATCATACAAAATCTGCACAATTCCTACACACCCTTGAAGAGTGCAGCACTCCGCTGTTTATCTGTTTGTCCACTACATCCGCCTGGATGACAGATAACATATTTGATTGGCAAACGAGGCTATTTCCAAAGCGTATACCAACTTCCGATAAACTGATTAATTTCGCGTCTACCTGGATTTAAAAATAAAATAGCTGAAGAAAAATGTTGATTTTGGCTTGTGTTAAATTATCATATTTTTTATTAATTTTTAGTTAAAGGAGTCTACTTTCCAGCCGGACACATTATTTAATTTAACCAACAAAAGAGCAGTAAAATGCCAAACAATTTGTTTGGATGTGCTCATATATATCCAAGTGTGTGTGTATGTGAGTGTGTGTGTGTATGTGTTTTTCTAGAATGCAACTAAATTATGCGTGTGACAGAAAGAGGTCCGAGTATGGATATTTATGTGTATGTGTGGCGGTATGTGTATATATATATATATATATATATATATATATATGTGTGTGGCGGTATGTGTGTATGTGTGTGTGTGTGTGTGTGTCTGTACTGGCATATTTCGTTATGTTTTTGTCTCATGGCATCGTGAGTGCGAGTGTATGTAACAAAAACATTTATCGTGTATGTTTATTTATAAAAGCAAAGTGGTTGTCACACATAACAAACCATGGCCGTTGTATACAAAATATTATAAAATATGCACACACATACACAAACACACACACACTCTTACGAACGTATGTACAGATACACCAATTTAAACAGCCAACAATGCTTGTGTAAGCCAACACATGACAATGCTGAACCAAACAATAAAACCCATACACACGCACACACACAAATACACATTTACAAAATACCAATTGTTTATACGTTGTTAATTGTAAATGCCTGTATGACTGAATGTTATTACAAACGCTTATTTGTTTGTATGTGTGTGTGTGTGTACACGCAAAGATTTTTATGTGTTCGAGTGTTTGTTTTGTGTGTTTAATTTTTGCCTCCTTTTATTTTACAAGTTGGCTGTAATATTCCGAAATTTTCATTATTACATTCGTGTTATTCTGAATAATGAGCAAAAATATTTTGGAACATTAAATGTTGCATACATTCAAACCGCATACACAGATACAGACAATAATAAAAACCACACACTCATGTGAAATGCTTGCACACCCACAAATATGACTACAGCACAACAACAACAAAAAGCAATTTTCCAAACATTTGCTACAAAATATTTGGCAAAATTAACGTTTCACAAAACAACAGGACGAAGGAGTAAGAATATTTGCTCAAACACACGCACACATCTTTGCTGTGTGAGTAGGAAAATTATTACGAGCCCAAAGACTGTGAGTTGTACTTCTTGTAGAGCAGAACTATTAAAAATTATTTTGTGCATGAGAAAAAGAAAAAGTCTTACAAACACACTGCGTGAGTGTAAATTCAATAATTAATACAACAAATTTTAGTTAAGAGTTGCAGCAAAAGTGTGCCAAATGCCAACACTTAACAAGCACAAACACTTCCATACAACAACAGCTGGGTGTTGTAGAGTGTGTTGTTTAGCTTGTTTTCAAGAGTGTCTGTGTGAGTGTGTGTGTGTGCGAGTTGAGAAAGAATATGTTGAGGAAACACCCATAAATAGTTTACACTGTTGTTTGTTGTTGTTGGAATATTGTTACATATTTTGATTGTGTGTATTTCATATTCGGGTTGTAATAAAAGCAACAACATTGTGGAGTGTAAATAAAAGGTAGACTAAATTATGGTGCCATGAAATTAAAAGTGTTAAGAAAGTTAGTCATTTTAAAATATATCATTCTAAAGCAGAAGTTCCTTTTTTTAATATTTTAAAAGTTTAAAGTGTTTTTAATGTTTTATTTCATTTAAAAAAATTTATGAAAACTTCTTTTCCTTACAAAAAGTCTCAAGGATTTGTATGGAACAACAGCACAATTAATATTAATCATACGCACTGCTGATTAGCACATCCAAGAACCCAACTGCCACAAATTTTTAATGTTCAACTTTCAGTTAATTATAATGTTATTAACGATGAAACATCATAATCAATCAAAAAGTCCTTTAGAAATTCCTTTCAGTTGTGGATTCTTGGTTTTTAGGTGGCGATATCATATTTTTTCTTCAGTTAATTAATTGAAACTTTCCATTCAAAATATCTTCCGAAATTTGTTTCTATTTAAAACGAGATAAATTTCATTTCCATTTTGCAACAACAACTGTATTAACAACAGTGTAGCAGCGTTAATCACCGTGTTCCATCTACGCTTTCGTTTGTGTGGTACGTGTGTAATCGTGTTTATTTCTTCTTCTTCTTTTTCCTATTTGTAGTTGTTGTTACATTGTTGTTCCACTATCACACGGTTTAATGTTGCCAAAAATTTACTCCGCTTTAAAATGTATACATTTTGTTGCATAGTTTTAGGTAGCTGCTGTTAAACACCTTCTGTGTGTGTATGTGTATAAGTGTTGGTGAGCGCTAAACTTTAGAAAAGCCATTTCATTTAACCATAGAAATATTTCGCGTCTGTGCACGAGTGTTTCCATAATTTTCATTATCAAAATATAACAATTTCGGCTTTATTATTTTCATTATTTTGATTGCAAATCGCAAATGCTTATTACAGCCACACACACACACAAACACGCTTTTATCTTTATGTTTAATATGTATTTTTTTATTTCACTTTTTTGTGTCATTTTCATTTGCTACACGCTTTTGTTTTTGTTAAATCAGAGTTTGAGTGGGCGTGTGCGTTTTCATGCTTTGCGCTTTTCAAACAAAGAAGCCAACATCAATTTAAACTGTTTTCATGTGCTTTTGAACAAAAGAAATTTTTGTGATAATTATTTGGCACAAAAATAAAACAAAACATGAAGGGTGGGAGGGAGTGGGAAAAAAGATTGAGCCGCAAAGCGCTGTCAGCTGTGCAAATTTGGTGGATGAGTGATTGGATGTATAAATTACGGTTTGTTGCAAAAAAGGCATAACAGATTTATTTTGTAACAAATGAAAATCGTTATTAACAGAATTGCAAGTTTGTTCGTCAAGGTATTATGATTAAATGTCACAAGAGTTTTTAATGTTATTTTTAATAAAAATTTCAAGCAGCTTAAGGAAAAATATTAAACCTGCAGTCTAATTTTATGTTTTTAATTAGTTTTTTAATTTATTTTAATTTTTTTACTATATAAAAATAAAATTTGGCAATAGAACTTTATTTTCCATTCTCGATTTTATTCGCGATTTTAGTTACTCCTGCATGAAAAATATCTGATATACATATTTTGTGGTACACTTTAAAGCATTTTGTTGTCCATCAATATCGATGAATGATATTCGATTCGAAAGATATTTCTCTTGAGAAGCACACAACTGCAATATATTATTATAAAATTAAAGAAGAAAAGTATTTGAAAGGCGTTAAAGATTTCATTGAAAACCAACAACAAAATCTTTATGTTTTCAAACACAAATTTGCATACACACGCACATATAGAAACATTAAAAAATCGAAATAATATTTTGCAACTTTTTTGAATATGAGGTCCCTTCATTTTAAATTTAAAAAATGAGTTAATCTTTCAAGTAAAATTTTTATTTTAAGGAGGCAATTAAATATTTTACTTAAAAGAAGTTGTGAAATATTGAAAAGTAAATAAATATTTTAACTTAAAATAAAAAGATTTCAATTTTAAAAATACTAGAGAATATTAATAATTAAAAGGAGTTAAAAAAGCTATAAAAAATTAAAAACTTTTTATTTATAATTTCTATTTTGACTGGAGACTAGAAAACAATCACTTTTTGCTATCCCCTTGAGGAGTATTGCCGGTTATGAAAATCCTTTTCTTAAAATTTTTTAACAATAAATTTAAAAAAGAATCGCTTGTGGCTCTTGAAATTCGCAATAAAGATTTTTTTATTTCCATTTTTTTTATCAAATATTATTGTCCTTGTCCTTTTAGCATATTTTTTGCTGGTTTGTTTTTTTCTTAATTGTTTGTACTTCAACTTTTTTTCAAATTAAAATTTTTCAATTTTCAGTAGATTTTCAAGGTCTCCCAAATGATTCCTTGTAAATGAAACTATTAATATTTTTATTAGATTTTTTTTGTCGGCTGATTCTGTGGTACTGTTATTGAGATTGAGATTTACTGAGATTTTCAAAATTAGATTTAAAGGATAATTGTTCGAAAACTGTTTTTAATTCGAAAACTCATGACAAACATTCCAAAGCAAAAAAGGAAATTCAACATCAGTTTTATATAATCCATTTACACAGCAGAGCAGATCAACTGTTTTCGAAAGCCACTACACTTTCATCATTTTATAAATAAAAATATATAAAACATATATTCGCCCGTATTATGAGTGACGACGTCGACGTCACATCAACACGACCGCAACAAATTGTCACTTCTCTAGTCTTTGTCGACAGGAATTGACTTCTAGTAACATGTTCTATTAATATCATATGTATAAGAGAATACCAAAAGGCTGACAAGTGACAATTTGTTACCGTCATGTTGATGTGATTTCGACATCGTCATTCATAATATGGGCGATTAATTAAAACTATTATTATTAGTGGATATAATTAAAAACTAGAATCAAAGTTTTAGTGAAAATTTTTTGAATACGTTGAAATGATATAATTGATATAATTTATGTTGTCTTTTGTTGTATTTGTTGAGCGTGAGTTCGGCAATAACTGTTTGTATCAAAGATGTTGCTTTCATTTTTTAGCTGCAAACAAATTTCTTTCTTAAATTGTTGGTGTCATATTTTAGCTGGCATTGAATGCAGCTGTTGGAAAGTTGTGCGGTTGCATGAAGAGTATCATTATTATTAATTACGATTTTAAAGCATAAAACTCTTCTTATATTTTTACTTCACAAACAAATTCTATACACATGATATCCTGACAGGTTAGAACGTCAGGCACAACAAGAAAAAAGCTAATCAAAATCGGAATTAAGAAGCCTCATCGAAAACACTCGTACAGCAATTAAATAAATAATTTTATTTTTAATATTATTAATAAACACATAATGGATTTTATGGGCTTCATTTTACTAAATATTTTTTTTTTTTGTTAATTTAAAAAGCAAATATAAACAACTATTTGCGGAGTCCTGCCAGGCGTTTGGCTTTTAACGTTAAACGTTTTTAATTTTCTACTTTATTAGCTTTTGCGTTTAACAAAAGTGCGTATAAATAAATTAATAAAATTAAATTGAAATGGATTTAATTTTTATAATTTGATAAAATCAAATGAATTAAAAACAATCAATAACACTCCACAATTTACTGCCAATACAATTTGGATTGTAATTGAATTGTATTGAATAAAATTGTAAATTATGTTCGGCAACAACAACAAAAAAAAAAGCATGAAAAAAGAAAAGTTTAATAAATAATTTATCAATTTACTGCATAAATAAAATAATGACATGCAAATGATTTCATTTTCATGCCTCATCAAATAACAATTCAAGAGAACAACAACAAAACTGTATTAATTTCGAACTAAATTCTTTTTCTATAGCGATTTTAACACTGAAGCGCCGGCTTTACACAAAATTTAAATATTCCAAAGCGTTTTTTTCTTGTTGTTTTTGTTTTTTGCTTCACTAAATTTGTTGCATTCGGTACTTAGAATTATGTACGAAACATAATTGCTGTTGAAAACCAATTAAAATTTAATGGAAAATGGCATTTTAATCGCAGCGAAAAGTTAAAACGTTCTCACGCTAATTAATTAAAAAATAATTATTGAAAAGATTAAGCGTGAAACGAGTGTTAATTATTAATAACAAAAGCCAAAACGAAATAAAATATTTAAAGGCGAAGGAAATGCATGTGATGGATGCGTTTATTAAAAAATGTGAAATTAAAAAAAATTATATAAAAAGGAAATGAGTTTTAATTGTTCTAATAAAAATATTCTGAAATTTTATTTTTCTAATAAAAATATTCTGAATTTTTATTTTTCTAATGAAAGTGTTCTGAATTTTAATTTTTCTAATAAAAATATTCAAAATTTTTATTTTTCTAATAGAAATATTCTGAATTTTAATTTTTCTAATAAAAATATTCTGAATTTTAATTTTTCTAATAAAAATATTCTGAATTTTAATTTTTCTAATAAAAATATTCTGAATTTTAATTTTTCTAATAAATATATTCTGAATTTTTATTTTTCTAATAAAAATATTCTGAATTTTTGTTTTTCTAATAAAAATAATCTGAATTTTTGTTTTTCTAATAAAAATATTCAGAATTTTTACTTTTGTAATAAAAATATTCTGAATTTTTACTTTTGTAATAAAAATATTGTGAATTTTAATTTTTCTAATAAAAATATTCTGAATTTTTGTTTTTCTAATAAAAATATTCTGAATTTTAATTTTTCTAATAAAAATATTCTGAATTTTTGTTTTTCTAATAAAAATATTCTGAATTTTTATTTTTCAAATGAAAATATTCAGAATTTTTACTTTTGTAATAAAAATATTCTGAATTTTTACTTTTGTAATAAAAATATTATGAATTTTAATTTTTCTAATAAAAATATTCTGAATTTTTGTTTTTCTAATAAAAATATTCTGAATTTTAATTTTTCCAATAAAAATATTCTGAATTTTAATTTTTCTAATAAAAATATTCTGAATTGAAATTTTTCTAATAAAAATATTCGGAATTTTTATTATTCTAATAAAAACATTCTGAATTTTAATTTTTCTAATAAAAATATTCTGAATTTTTATTTTTGTAATCAAAATATTCATACGAACTCTGTTCTGAATTTACATGTTTCTTATATAAGAATTAATTGCTACGAGGTCTGCTTAAATGAGATGGTGGATTTGTATTTTTCTAACCAACATATTATTTACACGATGCCTGTTGAATAAATTATGTAAATTTTTCTTATAAAAGTATTTATTTATAAGAGGGCTGTTCAAACTAGAGGGTTAATTTTATTTTTTTTACGAAATGTATTATTCATGCGAGCTTTGTTCCATCAACAATTTGCATTTTAATTTTTCCAACAAACACATTTATTTATACGAGCTCTGTTCATGCAATAAAGTGAATTTTTTTTTGTATCACAAAAAATATATGTATTTATGCGAGATCTGCTCAGGCAATTAGAAAAAGTTTAGCTTCTCCTATAAAATTACTTATTCTTACGAGGTCTGCTCAAGAATTAAGGTAAATTTTTAATTACTTTCTAACATAAATTCCGATTTGTATTGAAAATAACCGCGCTTTCACTTGTGCCATCATTTTCTTCATTCTTTGAAACAGTTCTTGTAGGCTCTTGTTAACATCTCCTTAAGCTTTCCCAGCAATTCTATTTTTTGTCAGCGAAGTTCAGTGCCACACCCTTCAAACCCCTAAAATTCTTAACAAATTGCGTGTCATGAGCCAATTAATATACCGACCTCCTCAGCAAGTTTTCTGATAGTTATCTCACGATTACAGTCGTAAAATAAACACTCCCACCAATTTTAAAAATCCTTTTATAAAAAGAAGAGAAAAATAAACAAACAAAAAGAATCACCCTATTAAAATTTAAAATGCAAGTGATAAACAACAATTCGCAAGTATTAAAATTTAAATTTAATTTCCATTCTCATTATAAATTTAAAGATCTGTTAAGCTCGTAAACAAATCTGATTCTGACACATGTTGCACGTTGCCTCAAATCGTCAACTTGAGCTTCATATCTTTTTCCACATTTTCCTTAATTAACTTCAAATTTTAATTAAATTTCCAGCCATCATAGAAATATTTCTTTTGGCCTAAAATAAGGAGTATCATAGACAAGTGCTTGTACACTTTAACAACAATTCTTCTTCAGTATGAAACGATTTTTAGTTTATAACAACATTTTCATGTTGTTTCATCTTGAATAATATTTCATTGAAATTCTTGGGCAAATATTTATTTAATCATAATTTTCCTTGGCAAAACCTACTTAAATCTTAATATTTCCAATTATTATTAGTTTTGTAATAAAATTACAAATTTCATTTATTCAAACATCAGAATATGCAACAATACATTGTGCATGCATGTGCATGTTCATGTGCTTGTGCATGTGTATGTGTGAGTGAGTGTGCATTTGTGTTTGTGTGTATTTGTGTGTGTGCATTTACAATGTTTAATCATCTTTATTGTTTGAAATAATAATATTAAATATGCAATAACACTAACAAGACAATAATTCTCACTCTCCCTCTCTCTTTCACTTGTGTGCAATCGAATGCATGCACACTCACACAAACACATTCACAAGTATTGCATTTAAATCTCTTTGCCTAAATGTTTTATTAATACATTTAAGTCTGTGTATGTGTGCTTGTATGCGTATTTGAATATGGATGGGTTTGCAATTGAAATGAAATTTAACTAAATAACTCTGCAAAAGTTTTTGCTTTTACAAAAAGGAAACTTTAAATTGCAATTAGATTAACATACACACACACACAAACACATAAATATATAAAGAGTATTTAAAAATATTATGCGTTATTTTGGTCATTTAAATATCTTGTTTTTAAGCAAAAATTATAAACAACAACAGCACAATAAAAAGCAAAAGGATATAATCAGCTTCTCAGAAGTGTCAAAGGAATAGTTTCAAGTTTAATTGCAAAAAATATGCGCTTAACTACAAAATAAATCTGAGAATTAACTGAAAAAATTATTTATAAAACGAATTAAGTTTCATAACATGATTATAGACATATAAAAGTATTATAACACACAATCAGCTTTTCATAACTGCCAAAGGATTTCATTTAAATTTATTTAAGAAAAATATTAGTGTGATATAATTGACAAATAATTCTTAAATAGTACAAAATGGGAAACTGAAAAATCAATTTGTGAAAGAAAATTATTTCCATAATATCTGCAGAATAAAACTAAGAAATAAAATACTTTAAATTATATAAATTTTATTGAAATTGCGATCGATATCCAATCTTAGACTCAGCAAACATAATATTTTATGATTTTTATTGAGATTTTCGAAATTATTTTGAAGTTTTAAACAAGTCCAAATATATTTCGGATTCAGAAACCACATCCTACAGACTTCGAAATTTTCGAACATTGAAAAACAGTCGCTATTGAAGAATTTTCTATCAAGTTCGGTTTTCCTAAATTTTTCATATTTCGAAACTTCGAAACTTTATTCCAAAGTTCGAATTATTATGCACAATTTATTTAATAAAAAAAATTTTGAAAATACTTCTCATTTATTCAAATAATTTTTAGCTATTTTAATTCAATTTAGATTTTTAAATTAATTGAAAATAATTTATGATTTTTTTTATTAGCTGTACAAAACTGCTGCCTGTATGTTGAATAAATTGCCAAAAAAAACAATGGCAACTTCTTAAAGTTGTTACACAAAACGTACCCCTTTTCGAAACTTAATTAGATTCTTAAGGCGATCTTTTAATAAATTCCAATTCTAAAGACATTTTAATGGTCTTAAATAATTTGCAAAATTATTATAAAATTCTTTATATTGATATTCGAAATTTTTTTTTATTTCAAAACTAATTTTAAGTTTTGAAAAACCACTAAAAAATATTTAGAATTAAATTAAACTCGCTTCCTGCAGACTTAGAAACTTTCGATTTTGAATTTTGAAAATCACAAAACAGTTATTGTAGAATAAAATTCTGTTCTTGGCCATTTTGTAAAATTTTCGAAACTGATTTGAAATTTCGATATACAAGCAAACGCTAGTTAATACACGATTTCCGAAAGGACTTCTAAGAAGTGCAACTACACGTTACAGAAATTGCTTAATATATTGAAAATTATTAAGCGTGAATATAAAAACTTTTCTTAATTTCGATTTTCAAAATTTTATTCTTTTAAGATTTCGAACTTTAAATAAATTCTGTTTAGCTTACGACCGACTTTCAAAAAGCCTTAAATAATCTGCCAAAGGATTGTGGACTTCATAAAATTTAAATTTAAAAATTTGTGCCTTTCGAATTTCGAATTTTGAAACATGCTGTGGGTTTTATAAAATTTAAATTTAAAAGTTTGTTCATTTCGAATTTCGAAACATTCTGTGGATTTTGTAAAATTTATATATAAAATTTTTTTCATTTCGAATTCCGAAACACGCTTAAATTTTTGGAAATATTTCTTCATAATGAAATCATATCAAACTTTATTAATGAAAATTTCTCAAAAACTTTCTTATACTTTCGATTTCGAGAAAAATCTCAAATAAAAAAATATAATTCTTTAACAAAACAAAATTTAAATGTAGATGGCATATCAAAATATTAATTTAAGTTTTTTTCTTTATTTATATTTATTTAAAAAAATCGAATATTCGAATTTTTATTTCGCATGACTTTGTGTGAGCCCAGTCTTTATGTATTTTTTAATGTGTGTTTAAGACTAACGTAATAAAAAAGAAATCTTATTCCATTCTTAACTTCAAGTTTTCAATTTATAAAAATATTCAAAGTCAACTTAACAGCAGCTAAAGTTATTGAATTAGAATTTAAAATGCAAAAATATTAGAAACATTTTTAGTTTAATGCTGGTTTACTTACTTTGTTTTGATAGAAATTTTAATTTTCAGCTGATCTGCAAAGAAATGTCGAAATAATTAATTAGCTTTTTTATTAATATTAATAAAAATAATGCAATAAAAATATTAACATTAAAATATTCAGCCTCATAACTTGACACACGACCCTAAACATGCCATGTGGTATGACTGAAGTCATGAAAAATATACTTGTAATTTTATTAAAAAATTCAGATTATTCCAAAACAATAGCTTGACTAAGTAAAAATTTCTCAAAACAAAACCAAATAAAAAAACCAAAATAATATATAAAAACAATCTTATGAATTTAAAAACAAAATTAAAACAACAATTACGGACTTGCATTCAGTTACAAGGTCAAGCGCAGTCAAGCAAAGATTGCGCGAGCAGCTTAAATATCTTTCGAATGCAATTGAATTTCAAATCAAAAACACTCGCAGCAGCACAACTCTATTGCAAAAACTAATTTCGATTTGAAGTAATTTGATGCCAACAGCTGTTTGAAACGTTTAACACGAGCGCTAGCGAGTTGGAGAAGGTGTACAGACGCGTCTGCGCCGCCAAATTGTTTAACTTGTAAAACGCGTCTCTGCCGCCACTTGTAACAAGTGGCTAAGCTTGTTTGTTAGCTGATTGTTAAACTTGGCTTCATATTTATTGCGTGCTTAAACGTGCTTACGCTACGGTTGTACTGGTACATTAATAAAACGCTAAAAAGTGTTCAAATTATATTGTGCCGTTGTGTGAATGTGTCTGACGAGTTGGCTTAAAGTAAAAATTGTTTGTGGAAAATATTAAAAGTACTCACAGTGTAGAACAGGTTGTGCTGTATTGACAAGCGAAAAAAAAATGTTTAATAATAATTAAATTATATGAAGAAATAAAAGAAACACGATAAACACGATACGAGTACACTGAAAAAAATATTATAATACACTGCAAAATATCTACAAGAAATCTTTTTCATTCTTAAATAAGTTGAAAGATGAAACACAAAATTTTGGGATTATTTGAAAACTTTCGAACACAATTTTTTTACTTCATTTCTTCAAAGTGGCAGTTTTGAGGAGCGTTAAAACAGAAATTATTTTTCGTCACGAATGCTGGATTAATTTCTTGTAAATTCTTTATTTTCAAATGAAATACTTTAAATTATATAAATTTTATTGAAATTTCGATCGATATCGAATTTTAGACTCAGCAATCATAATTATTTCTAATTCAACAGAAATATTTAATGATTTTTATCAACATATTCGAAATTATTTTAAAGTTTTAAGCAAGTCCAAATATATTTCGGATTCAGAAACCACATCTTACAGACTTTGAAATTTTCGAACATTGAAAAACAGTCGCTGTTGAACAATTTTCTTTGAACATTTTTCAAGACAAGTTTGTTGCCATTTCTATTAAAAAGTGTGAAAAATGTTGCATTTTTTGCTAAAAAGAGCTCAACACTAGTTATTATTGTATCTTTATTTATGCTATTCAAGAGTTTTCGAACATAATTTTGAATTTTCGAATTTCGCCCATACAAATTTAGATAATTTTAAATTGCGTATTTTAAATGTTTGGCAAAGATATAAATATATAACAGTTTAAAATAACTTTCAAACAAATTTAAAATTTTCGAACTTAAAGGTAAGAGTTGAAATAACTTTTAAATAAATTTAGTATTTTCGAACTTAAAGGTTTTAGCGTTATGACTTTCTAAAATCTATAATATGCTCAGCTTAGTTATCATAAAAAATCATTCAACCATTTTTCAATATATTTATTATTTTCGAAAATATTTTTTTCGGAAATACTTTTAAGAAAAAACGTTTTTTTTTCATTTAAAAAAATGCACTAAATAACCATTTAATGAAAATAAATCTGTTTCAACACTGGTACTTCCACAATTATTTTGAACTCCACATAAATATTTTCTTTCAGTGTACCAACCCTGTAATCACACTCATTTATCTAAATGACTTTCAACAAAGAAAAAATAAGAATAAAATTAGCCAACAGCGAAAAAAATATATATAAAAATCGTATGTAAACAAGAAACAGCTGAGCTGAAACATTTCAACAGTCATAAAAATTCAAATTCAAATTCAAATCAAACAAGTAAAAATCGAAAAAAGCAAAAACAAATGAAGAAACCACACCACAATTTAATAAATGAAATATTGCCAAACATAAATTGAATTACGCCACCGAACCTGAATGGCGAATCGACAAACAAATAAAACGAAATGTTTGACTTTTTGGCTTTTTAACAAACAAACAAACAAAGAAAAATTAGAATAAATTAGCTGGATGCGAACAAGCAAGAAAAAATAAGTTAAACAAACCTTGAATAAGTTATACATCAACTGAAATTTGTTTGGGAATTCGAATACTTACGAATCTGTTGAGCAGAAGGCACCGAATTAAGTGCTTAATTTAATGCCAACAGCCAGTCAATTAGTTAATTGAAGTACACAGGGGAACGCGGAAGTCAAAACAATTGTTATGACAGGTAGCCAGGTGGCTTCAACTATTCGAAATTAAAAGAATTAGTAATTTTTTTCTTTTTTGTTCGAACTAGATTTCGAAAGTTCGATAAGTCCCTGAAATATTCAAGATAAGCTGCGATTTACATTAGCTTCTATACAGTGTAATATATTCGAATACAATTTCGAATTTGCAAGAAACTTGAATATAATGATCTTGTGAATAAAAGCTGATTATTGATTCCAATATCTCCTTGTCTTTGCTCAACATTTTGTAAGAATAATAATTAAATTAAATTTTAAATGTACAGAAAAATTCGAATTTAGTTTCGAACATAAGAAATATGTTAAACATTTAAATTTAAACTTTTGTTTAATTTCTAAATTTTTAAGCTGAAATATTTAGCAGGTCTTTTTTTGCATATTCTAAATTTATTTCGATTAAGTTGAAATTGTTAAGGCAGAGAGAAATTCGAATTTAATTTCGAACATTAGACAATTGTTAAACATTTAAATTTTTGTTTTATTTCTAATTTTCTAAGCTAAAATATTTAGCAGGTTTTTTGCATATTCTAAATTTATTTCGATTAAGTTTAGAAATTTGTTTGCAAGTTCGAAAACTTGAAATTTTTATTTATTTTTATATTTAATTTTAAATTTAGGTACTTTTTTTTAGTCACATTTTGACAATTTAACAGTTTTCGAACATTTTCGAACATTGGAAAACTATTTTCGAACATTCGAAAATTATTTTGGAACATTTGAAAACTATTTTCGAACATTTGAAAATGTTGGAATATTATTTTCGAACATTCGAAAATGTTCGAAAATAATTTTTTTATTTACAATACATAAAAAACAGTTAAGAAACTTTTATATAATAAAATAAACGATTATAAATCATCAACGTAAAATATTCGAAATTAGTTTCGATTGTGAGAAATCAAATACATGCCAGATGTTAATCATCTCACTAAGACAGCAAATCTCGAAAACTGTTACAAATGAAATTTTTAAAATATTTCAAATCAATTTTGAAATTTTTAAACTAAATTTTTTATAAACCAGAAGATTTTAGTCAAAACAGAATATAAAAAAACTTGAACCAACTCTTTATTTTTCAGGCCATTTTTCTGTTCAATTACTATTTTTAATCTTCTTTTTTTTTTTGGAAAGAAGTTTTAAAATTTCGAAATCATTTTCGTTATTCGAAATATGTATGAAATATATTAAAGATTACTATTTAATGAAGAAATGGTAATCACGGTAGGGGAAGTTCGCTATTAAATTCGAAATTAAGAAAGAAAAATAATTTTTTTAACTTGAATGTTGTTCTCCGTAAAAGATTATGAAAATAAATTTTTTCAGGTGCAGGTTTATTTTCTATTGCGCATATAAATAACGTTTATTTTTAAACTAGTGTATTATTTTCTGCTGCTTAATTTTAATATTTAAATTTTCTTTTTAATGTAATGGAATATTTTAATTTATTTTCGAATATGGAAACAATAACAGCAGTACTATTCGGCCAATTTGAAGACTATTAATGTTATTACTGGCCCAACAACATTTCGACAAGTTGTAAAATATAATTTAAACACTATTTTCATGCATTTTCAATTTGTTGCAATTTAATGTATTTATTTATTGCCATTCTTTTATTACTTTAACTTATAGTTGTAGTATTTTGCTTTATGGCACCCTGCAGTCAGTTTATAACGACAATGTGAGTGCAAGAGTGTGCGTTCATTATAAATTATTTCCTAGCAACTATTTCTAGCAAATTGGAGAGAGAGAGTGAGAGCTGAAAATATTATTTTTATTTTATTGATTGACCATTGCGAACTGCAACAACTCACATTTTATTGTGGATCATAAATTAAAATGAAACAAGTAAAATAATGCAGTGATGACGACGATGATGACTATCGCTGCGACAAGCAGGGCTACAATTGCAACCATGACAACGAATGCCATTAAATTTAATGCGACATGTGAGTATTTCTTGTACACTCCTGGCAATATGTCTAGGGTAAGTGTGAGAAATTTCTCTCAAACTCTCACAAGTGTTGCTATTATCAGCAAAAGTGTTGTTTATTCCACTTAAACTAATATTTTCTATGCTCGCAATACATACTATTATGTTACATTTCTTATTATTTTTATTGCTTTCACATATTTATTATTCCCTCTGGGGGGTCACGGAGAATGTAACAGAAACTCAAACCAAGTTGGCCATTAAAGTAAAATAATAATATATTTCTCAATATATTTCTAGAGAAGTATTACTGCCAGACAATAATTTTAAATTATTATAGAAGAAGTCAGCAGCGAAATGAAATGTTTTCATGTCTTGATATATATTTTATTTAAATTTCAATATTTATTGCGGAATAGTTGAAGTGTATTAAAGGTTGTATTAGAAATAATTAAATGATTTGAGGAGCAATAAAGAAATCCAGTCTAAGAAAACATCTGTAAATTATTTTTTTGTCAGCAGCATCACTGAAATTCATCCTGAATGTCCCACTGTGAGGATGGTATTTCATTGTAGATAAAAATTTATTGCATCATTCCTGAATGTTTTTGATTTGATTGAACTGTGCAATCGCACTTATTACGTTGCTCCCTGGGGTGATGTAAATCGCTAATTTTTTTTATGCGACATGAAATTGTTTTTAATAAATATATTAAAATTAAATGGAGAACTTTTATATAATTAAGAATGTGTTATATCAACAAAAATATTTTAAAGTTACGTCAGATGCTCGCCAGCATATTTCCTGTATAAAATCTAACTGAAATCTTATTTTATTGTTTGGAAAAAATAATATCCATTCTTCTAAATTATAACGACAAAAAAATCCTTTGTTTGCTGGAGCATTAAATATGTCCCTGCTGCAGCCAAAAACTTCCTTCAAAACCAAAGATAATTTTACGATCTCTTTATATATTTAAAAAATATATATTTAATTATTATTATTTTGTCTAAGAAAATAAGAATTCCAGCAGCCAGCCAAGAGTGGAAAAGAAAACAGGAAAATATAATAAAATTACAAAACATTAATTTTCACTATAGAATATTTAATATTTAGATAAAAATAGAAGAGAGAAAACGCCAAAATGAATTAGGAAATATTAAATAAAATGAAAAGATTAAATAATTTTAGTCGAAGCACGCCAGAAATGAATGAAAAGTATGAAGAAAAAACATTAACGGCAAAACAAAGAGAAACAACAACACAATCATATCTCAGTCATTCATTTATTAAAACACACACAAACTCACTCACACAGAAAGAGAGACAACAGCAATGCACACACACACATACATACTGCTCTGAAAAACACACACATTTCCATTAAAGCATAAAAGGAACATTATCATTTGCCAGTAAACCAAAACATTAATGGTTTTGGTTGTTGGGTTGTACCAGAGATTGCGAGATTGTGTCTGTGTGTGTGTTAGTTTAGGAAATTGTATTTGGTTGTGTATAAAAATGTGAGCGTGCGAGTGTGTGCTTTTTGGAATTTATTGGTTATGCAGAGGAGTTGGTGGTATTATATCTGTATCATTAGTGGTTTTTACGTTTTACATGTTTAATTGCTAACAGTCAGTTAGTCAGGCAGGCAGGCTGGCTGCTGGCTGTTGGCTGTTGGCTGCTGGCTGCTGGCATGAAGAGAGACATGACGGCAGGGTAAGCACTCGTGGCTTACAGTATCACAGATAAAACAAATCCAGTCTAAGTCAAACAAAACTAGATTTCTATCTTGAGACATTTATTTTACTATAAAGAAAAAAAAGGAAAAGTTATAACGAAAAACATTTGCAGACATCATCCTTTTGCCGAGCTATCATGTCAAACGAGTGACAAAAGGAAAGAAAAAATCTCAGCAATTGAAAAGTAAATGGAAAAAAGGAAAGAAAATTATTATTTTTTCTTGTTTGCTGTTGGGCAGATGTAGATAAAACACTAAAAGAAGGAAGACAAACTGTGAATTTAATTATCAACGGTTTATGGAGTCAACTGAAAGAAATTAAGAAGAGGAAAGCAAAAACTCAGACGGTGTCATTTAAGGCGATATAATTTTACAAGGTAGTGGCGCATTAAGTTTTCATTGGCCCCAATCCGGCAGCACAAATTTTATATATAAAAAAAATACGTGACATTTTTAAAAATTCTGTGGCAGATTTTATATGAAGTTCGACGAATACCGTAACATTTGCTGCCGGTGGCACAAAGAGAAGCAGCTGTGAAACATTTTTGTAACAAAGTGGGCGGCGCCACTCCCTTCTATAGCGTATGGCTTTGCTAAAAGAAGCCCACCAAGCCAAAATTTTTATTTATTTTATTATTTTTTTTATGAAATAGTAGACAGAATATGCAATTTTGTAGATTTTGGTTGTGTGCGTCACACTATATGAGTTCTACCATTAGTTGCGTTAAAAGGCTTTTGTGCTCTAACATTCAAACTTAGTTCCTCTGTTGTAGCATGCGTCACACACCATTAACTTTACCAAAAATTGCATTGGAATTTTTAAAATCGCGCTTAAAACTTACGGGAAGAAATTTAAGTATTCATAGTTACTTTCGTGTTTGTAGCGTGCGTCACACAATATGAATTGTACCCAAGAATATCATGGAAATATCTTTACAATTCTTACTAAACTTTCCAACAGCACACTTTTGTATACAAAATTAGTTGTGCTTTTGTAGTGTGCGTTACACTGTACCAAAAACTGCACTAAAATTTTTAGAATCACAGCTTTAACTTACGCGCAAAATTTTAAATATTCAAAATTATTATCGTTTTTGTAAAATTTTACATACAAAGTTACTACCTCTTTTGTAACGTGCGTCACACACCATTAACTATACCAAAAAGTGCATTGGAATTTTAAAATCATGCTTAAAATTCACGAGAACAAACTTATATATCAGATTTACTTCCATTTTTGTAGCGTGCGTCACACAATATGAATTGCATCTACCAAGAATATCCTGGAAATATCTTTGCAATTGTTACCAAAATTCCTAACAGCTCACTTTTCTATTCAACGTTAGTTGTGCTTTTGTAGCGTGCGTTACTCAAAATTAAGTGCTCCACAAACTGCACTAAAATCTTAAAAATTACTGGATTAACTTATGCGAAAAAATTTTAATATTCAAAGTTATCTTCGTTTTTGTACAATTTTATACACAAAGTTACTACCTCTTTTGCAGCGTGCGTCACAAAATGTTGCTATTAATTATTTCGCAACAATTATTTATTATATAAATTAGTCATATGAATTTGTTATACGAATTTATCTATTTTGAGAAACCAAAAACCGGTTGCATTTAAATCAATCGGAAAACGCATACAATTGAAGCGTACGTCACACGGAATGCGAACATATATGAGCTGCCATTATTTTTTGAAAACTCAGACTAAAACGATTCCTACAAAAATGGATTTTAATCAAAATTAACATCTATTTAAAATACAGTTGGTTGAATATACAAGTGGGCAGTGACACGCCCTCATTATATAGATATATAAAACAGCTTTTTTTAGCTCTACTCATATCATGTAGAGATTTTACCATCCACAAAAATTTATATATTTTAGCCACGCTTTTTTTATTTTCATATAGTTAAAGTCCATTAAAATATTTTCCGTTTTTTTATTTATCTTTTTATTTATTTCCCTTTTGGGTTTAATAAGACCGCCAATAATAATGACGGAGAATGCCGCATTATAATATTTCATCCACTGCATATGAAATTCGACTCAACGAATTAGCGTTTTCAATTTGGCACAAGTCGTGTGTTAATGCGCCTTTTTTAAATCATTTTTTTCATTTTAATAAAAATGTTTAAAAGTTTTGTTGTTGTTGTTGTTTTTTTCCTATCCAGCCATCACATTAAGAGTTCAAAGCGTTAAAGTTATTTATTTGTTGTGTGTTTATGTGTGAGTGTATTTTCACTTTATCTCTTGCTGTTGCTGTATGTGAATTAGATGACTCACACAAACACTGTTGTAGTCATTTATTTACTATATCTGGAAGGAAAAAAAGTGTTGGTCTGGCATACTGAAATTTTTATTTCAAAAATCCAAAAGGAAGAAAACAAATTTATATGAAAAAAAAGAAATATCTACCAACACCAGCATCATGTGTGTCACTGTGTGGAGTTGATATTCGAGCTGATGTTCGTGCTGTTACTGCTGTCCTAACACAGTGTATGTGTGTGTGATTGTGTCTGAGTGTGCTGTCGTCATTGTCTTTATTGTTGCTTTTGTATTTAATCTAATAAAAGGTTTCTGGTACTATTGGCATTTGCCCTAAATCATTTGTACGGGGGTAATAAAACTAAAACCAGACAGACTATCGCACCAAACAGAGTCTGTCTGCTGCACTAAATAGAACGTGAGCAATCTGGCCAAGCGGGCATTTTTTATTTTATTTTTTGTTATCCGGTTTTGTGAAAGTCCTTGCAAATATAATCTTTGATTTTCATTATTTTTTAAATGAATTTCCAAACCAACTCCTTGCATTGGGATAACGTCCCTTATTTGTAATAAATATGGCACATTTTTCTTAATCCAACTTACTATACTTTTCCACTCATGTCTGTCAATATAGAAAAGCGATGACGATGATGACGATGATGACGACGATGACAGCACTATTTGTCTTTGACATGTTGGTGAGACTGTGAATGTCTGTCTCGGTGCCACATGTAGCATTTCATAGAGCAACATGACGTTCGTTGTGTGGGATGACATCCTGCTTTTATTTCTTTAGAGTTTAACTTAAATTTGACTTCAGCTTGAATGGAAATAACTAGTGAAAACATGTTTCGAGCATTAAGTCTTTCAAGAAGATGAATACGATTTGTAAGGAAGCAACAACAACAACAACAACAACGAGAACAGACATTTAAAGAGTTTTTAATCCGTTAAGCCAATAAACTGTAAAAATAGAATAACGTGACCAACTTTTTTCTTAAATATCTTGTTAGAAATATCTCAGCTTTATATAAGCCAGCGTAGTGATAGTTTCACTGGCCTTAAAATTGTGTAAAGCAGGTCCCTGTTTTGTACTCTAAACGAATATTATAAAAATACTAGAGTTTTCATCTGTTAGTCATGTTGAATTTATATTTACCCTTTTATTCATGTCCCTTTTCTCTTATTTTATTTTTTCCTCTCATACTTTTCAAAATCTATTTACACTCGTATAAAAGAGTTAACATTTATTTATTGGCTCACGCTTTTAGAGTAATTTCCGCCAGCAAAAATTTATACGGTGTCATGTTTGCTTTCTTGCAGGGTTCAATACACAACAGAGATGGTTAAGCAAAACCAGCACAACTACAGACGCTATAATACACTGTGCAGGTATGTGTGTGTGTGTGTGTGTTTGCATTTGTATTGATTATAGGGTTAATGGTTATTTTAGCTTATCTATTAGTTCTTCCTTCTGGTTGTTGTGAAAACAAATTGAAAAGAAAAAGAGTGTGAAACAAACTAGCGAAATAAAATGCTTAATTGTCAAATCGCTTTACCATACATTTAACTGGATTCCTTATTGGCCAAGCGATTATTTTCCCTCTGACTTGTTGCAGTAATAAAATAGGGATAAAAAACATTTAACATAAATTAAAACGGAAAGCAGTTTTATGGTCTTTTTTCGTCTTTTTGGTAGCTGAAACTGTAGCTGCGAAAAATCTATTTGAACAGTTTTTGTTTTGCTCCTGCAGATTTTTTATTATTTATACGTACAGTTTTACCTTCGTTCTCTTGCTTGCGTTATACACAGTTATTCGTTGCTTTTTTGGTTTGGTGCAATGCAAGTCCCGTTATTAATTTCCTGTTAAAATTTCCATTTACACAAAATTGTTTTCCTTGCAATTTTTTGCATTTCTTTTTTTTTTTTTTTTTTTTGGTAAGCGAAAGTTGTAATAAAATTTCGCCTTTCGAGCAGTGCTGGTTTTATTATTAATTTATGCAAAAAGTTGTTGATTTTTTGCTCCATTTTATTATTACATATTTCGTGCTTAATTAAATGTAAATTGCATCGAATTAAAATTGTTATTTATTTAACAACTCCTAAAAGTATGCTTTGCAAATTCACATATACTTAAACGTTGCAGATATGCAATGGAATTTATTGTATGCACTTTTACACTACAGCACAGCATACTTTCAGAGAATTTTCTTTTTTTCAGCATTATTTATTCCGTTTGATTTTCTCAGCTATTGACTTTAAAGTTCAGAGGTAATGAATGCATTTAATATTGAAAAAATAGTTTAACTTCCCAGCCAAAACTTTCAACAATTTTAGCAGGGAGTGCCAAAGTAACGGGTGGTTGTTATTTTGCTTATTATTTTGCTGGGTATAAAAGTGCACATACTGTGCAGCTATTTCATAAGAATATGGATAACAACTGCAGCTGAGATATCAAATAATAAAATTTGATGAGTCTTCAATTATCATTAATACGGTAATTTTCTTAGTGTTTTCTTTAGTTCAGAAAAACTGGATGAATATGCCAGGATACAAGAGAAGGTCATCATCAGTTTAATTATGAATCTTGTACAGCACAGAGCAAAACAGCTGTTTTCGAAAGCCGCTACAATTTCTGCATCAGCACTCTTGTGTTATTGTTTTGCTTAAATCCAGATTTTATCAGATCTCCACGTTGGGAATTCCTACGAAGTTTTCCTGATCACTCTTGAGAAGACGCCCGTTATGTCCGTGTGTGTAGGGAATGAAGCCTACCTAAAACACTTCTAACTTTAAAGACTTTCAGAACAAACTTGGTGAACTGTTGAAATTCTGATCACATTTTCGAGACGGGTGTACCAACATTTTAAAAAGATCTTATTCGATTGTATTTAGCCCGAGAAATTAAAAGACTCTCTTTATTTTCTGAATCTAAAGAAAACCGTACAAATAATTTATGATTTTTCATTTCAATATCCAAACAGTTCAAACAACTCCGCCTCGACTTACAAAGACGCCCTTGGATATATTTATTTATACAAGAACAGCTCATTTTAAATTTCATTCTTTTTTATTTATTTATTTTTTCATTTTGAATTAATAACGTCAGCTAAATAAAACTGTACAAAAAACAACTGTTTGAGAAAAAAATAAAGGAAGAGCAGAGAAACGCTACAAAACCCAACAGAAGGTTTAAGCTTTTACGTTTTAATCCGATTTCGTAACATTTTCACGTTAAACCTACAATTTTTCTTTCCACTTCATGGTGCGTGCTTTTTTACTTGATCTTTTTATTTCTTGTTTTTATTTTTTAACAAGTTCACTGCTGCATTTTCGCTTTTTAAAGAATGTGCATCTTATGTGTGAGTGTATGTGCGTTTGTGTGCAATTGTGTTGTGCCCTTGTAATCCAACTCTGGGCTGGATGTTTGCCTGACATTTTTGCTAGTAAAGACAAGACAATAATTCTCAAAGGCGCTGCAAATCCACCAGCAGTACAAAATGAAGTACATGATTGCACAGAAAATAGCAGCCAAGAATATATTAAATATGCAGATACACAGAGAAAAAAAACTGAAAACTATGTATATAAAACTGTAACAGAAACCCATCTTATGAGCAGCAGAGCAAACGAATAAAAAAGAAATGAAAATAAAATAAAACAAACAAAAATAAAAATAAAGCAGAAAAGCCCTGGCAGTTTTACTTAAATGAAACCACATGACTGGAAAATCATGCTAATTTTAAGAGAAAGAAAGAAGAAACAGTAAGAAAATAAAGAAGGAATTATTTACAATTTCTTTTTATTTTGTTTATTCGCATATTTTCTTTAAAATAAACAAACACAATTGAGACTTAATTTTATACAAGTTTTTTTTCTCTCGTGTTCAAAATAACTCAATCAAAATCGTTAATTAATGATTTATAGTCGTTCTTGGCCTTTTAATGTTGTTATTATTGTTTTTTTCTTTTTCTCGAAGAGGCTAGAAAAGGGTTCATTCCCTGAACAGAAAATAAATGCGTACACGACAAGACGCTGGCGAAATACTGAACATAAATAGACTTTAAAAAAATACGATTACGAGTATTGTTAACACTAGCCCTCGTATTCATAAAGAAAATAAATTCATTTAAAGTATTTATTTATTTATTTATAATATATTTGAAAAAAAATTTAATGACAATTTTTCAATTAAATAAATTTCGAAGTCATTTTGAATGTTATGAGTAGGGGTTAATCTCAAGTTTTAAGACCTACTAATATTTATTAAATCACCCGTTATAATAATGAAGTACGAAAATGTAATAAAATGTTATTTATATTATACGAGGACTATTCAAAAGTTTGGTGAGGTTTCGGTGTTTTCGATTAGCGTTATACAGGGAATGAACTTCGAGTCAGAAAATTTTCAATAAGCCTTTCGAAAAAGGTCCAGGACGCTCGTCCTGGTTATGCAAAGACATCAACAGCTGATAAAAAAGCTGGGAATGTACAGGAAATTGTTGTCGAGAGACGTCCAATCACTATCAGAGAAAATGCTGGAGATGCCGGCTGACTCATGCCGATATGAAGTAGCATCACTGCAACAAAATTATAAGATTTCAAACAAACAAACAAAAAAAAAACAATAAGCCACAGTATTGACCAGGCTTGGCCCCCTGCCACTCTTTTCTATTTGTCAAGATTAATGAGACCCATGTGGTTATGCCATTTGCCTGAGGTTTAAAAGAATAAAACAGATCAGAAATCAGAACTTCTTTGAGGATTGAAAAAAACAGGAGAGCAGAGCAGCTGTTTTCGAAAGCCGCTGCGCTTATCACTACTTTTTAGGTGGCATATTTGAATGTGATAGCAATTCTAATTTATACAGATTTTATAATGAAATGGAACTCAATAATATTATCAACTCGATGGTAACACACATACGAGGTAACAAAAAATATTTTGCTGCTCCTTGAGGAGTAGAAATCAACTAGTGCAAGTGGGATGAAAATCTGTCCACAGATAATAGAGGATCAGTAGTCTACCTGCTCCTAATAAATATTTGCCACAGAGACTTCATGTGGACTGACTCTGAACTGCTTTGCAACAGAGTCAGTTTTAAATTTTTTTCGATTTACAGGCTGATTCATATAACAGTAAACATATTAATTTATGAATCACCCTACAAAGTAAAACAAGACAATCAGAATTTTCAAATTTTTTTCTATATATATTTATATAGTTGTGGTTCCGTAGACTGTTTCTTAATAATAATTTGCAAAAATGCAACTGAGGCCCCGCAGATGCCAAAACAGATGCACGCTTCTAACTCCCCTCTGACACAATCAATCATCAGAGTGAACTTTTATTTTGTAGTACTTTTTATCTATTTATTTGTTTATATTTTTCTCGGAATTCAGAGTTCTTTAATGTCAAAAATCTTTCTTGTTTATTTGAAAAAAAGTTCCGCTGGCAGCAGAGGCGTGCATGTAAGAACAGAGGCACACACAGCGACTACACTGTTGCTCCTGCAGGCTGCAGCAACTGTTTAAATTTGTATTTTTCCAGCTCTCGAAAGTAATATCATTGTTGTTATTGTTGTTGTTGTTATTACTGTTGTTGCCTCTGGCTGTTTGGTTTTGTTATGGCTGCTGCTGCAGCTGCTGTTATTGCTGCTGTACTCTGTGTTTGTCTCTATGTGTGCGTGTGCATTTCACTCAAAATGTTGCAAATTGCAAGCAAAATCACTGTAAGTATTTTCATTTTTCGTATTTGTTTACTTTCGCTCCTGATTTTATTTTTTCTCCTCAACATTTCAAGAACGTACATGAGTTTAACGCAAAAAAAAAAATAAAACGAAATTTAAATAAATTTACATGCTTGTGCATGTATTCAAGTGTGTGTGTGTTGGGAAAAACTTTATTTTTTTTTTCTCATACTCCTGCTGTTAGACCTACAAAGACGTACTCGCATGTATGCGCCTGATTTGCAGGCACAACAAAAAACTGAAACTGAATTCAAACAAAACCGTTAATAGAAATTTTTCAGTTGCTTTTACCATTCCTGCAGTATCAACCAACTACTTTTCCAATGGCAGAGAAAAGCCTTTGGGATGTGAAAAAGTATTTTTAAGGATATCTTTTTTATTTATATGAAGACTGAGAGTTACGAGGGGATCTCAGGAAAATTTACAAAACTCATTGAGTTTTATTCAGCATATGGAAGTTCTTTTCCGCCTGCTTTCCATTTGAAAATCAAACTTTTAGATTTACAAGTAACAAGTTGAATTTTTTTTTTTTTTTGCTTGCGCTCGTTTTTTATGTGGAAAATTGGTATCCTGGGAGATTTTTTTTCCCAGCAAAGCTCATTTTTACAAAATTCTCATTATCTCAATGCACATTTGGAAATTTAATTTGATTAAAAAATTGGCAGCATTTCTGATAAATTGATTATGAAACGTGGAAAGTCTTCTTAAAGAAGTTGTAACAACTGTAATCGTATTATCTGTTTAAGGGGTTTTCTCAACTAAATGAGCGAGAAAAAATGCAACAAACTTTTTAATCTCTCATATAAAATTACATGTGTGTGTGTGTGTATGTGTGTGCGTGCTCATACTTTTTGTTGCATGCCTCGGCTTTAAAAGAAACACATCGAAAAAAAAGAAATAAATATTATAAAAAATCTTTAAGTGTTTAACAGCCGGCAGCAGGGATAAACAAAAAGTTTACTTAATGAAACATGATGCTTCCTGGGTAACTTGTGGCAGCTTCAACAGGGGATTCGAAAAAGGTTAACACACAAAAAAAAAATTTTTTTTTTTTATAAAAAGTAATCTTTCCCTTGTTGAGAAACAAGGCAAATATTTTCTTAAAGTTAATTTCTACAAAATATAATTAAAATTAGGAAAAAAAAAATCACTAAACTCTTTTTGAAAGGTTTCATGCAAATATTTTCTCACAGAAATTTCTGTTTCACGTTCAACTTAACAGTGTTAATTAATTGTTTGATGGCAAGTTTTTGAAGGGTAATTTTTAGGTACTTCACAGGATATTCTTAGGAATTTTGTGTATAACATTTTTTATTCAGGACTACACTGTTTAAAAAAAAAAAGTAAATAAAACAAGTGTCCAAGGACACCTTTTTAATAGATAAATTTTAAATAAGGAACTGTTTTAATAAAACTGTTTTCAGATGGTTCTTTTTATTATGTAAGATTTTTTTGTTAAAACCGCTTCTTAAAAAGTACCTTCTTCAAATAACTGTCTCTTAGAGCTCCCTAATTTGTTAAAAAGTACTTTTTATAAGATACTGGTTTAAAAGATATTTTATTAATAGTTACTTCTTAAAAAGGTCCTTTAAATTATAATTGCTAGTGAATATTCTTCTAAAAGGTACTTTTAATGTACTTTTTTAAAGGTACATTTGAAACAGAAACTTTTTAACAGGTAACACCAAAAGCCGAAATTTTTTAAAGCAGTTTTTTAAAGTTACTTCTTTTTGATGATATTTTTATAAAAAATACTTTTGTAAGAGGTTTTTTAAAGAAAGTTTTATTATAAACAAATAGTTTTCCAAAAGGAAAAGTACTGAGTAATACTTTTTTAAAATACACTTTTCAAAAATTAATTTCTTAGAAACAAATATTTTTTTGATATTAAATTTTTAAAAGATACTCCTATTAATACCAAATTTTTCAAAAGTACTTTTTTATATTCCAAGAGGTACTTTTTCAAGAGTTGCTGTCTTTATATATAGTTTTTCATATGCCTGTTTTTAAAGGAGTGGTTTATGTTAAAATAATTTCATAATAGGTACTTTTGAGAAAGGTCGTTATTGAAAAAGTACTTTTTATACCATCTAAATAGCTGATTTTCCAAAAGGTACCTTTTTGTCTTAAAATATAGTTTTTATATGCACGTTTTTAAAGGATATTTTTTTTTTTTTGTTAAAATTACTTTCACTACTTTTGAAAAGGTATTTATTAAAAAGGTACTTTTATATTATCTAAATTGCTGATTTTTTAAAAGGTACTTTTTTCAAGGTACTTTTTTAAGAGATTCTTATATGTTCTTAAAGGATTGTTTTTTGTTCAAATTACTTTCATAATAGGTACTTTTTGAAAAGATCGTTATTGAAAAAGTACTTTTTTAAAAAGTACTTTTACAACTGATAGAAAACAAACACTTCTACCAATCGACTTGGGTAACCATTTTTTAATATATATTAATAAAACTTTAATTGAATCTATTATTGCGAATATAACTGCAAAACCGTGTCATGTTCGCGGCAATAAAAACAGCCCCATATATATTCCGTATCATTTCTTTAGGGCTCTTCAAGTCCCCTATTAATTCAATATTTATATTTCAATTTGTTTCATTCTTTTTTTTCTCCCCGAGCTCGTATATAAAATGTTTCTTTTGTAAACCAATAACGAGCAAAAGGCTCTCAAAAACAAATCAAAAAACGTGCACATGCATGTAGCCAGGAAAGTGATTTTTATTATCCTTTGAACGTTACACAACGTTTTTGCTTTCTTATTTCTTCTTGTTTTTTTTTCTAAACTGGAAGTAGATTTTATGCCAGTAACTCCCTTTTACTAAAACGAAAAAAGAAGGAAAAATAATTTTCTTGCCACTTTTGGTCCTTAACAAGAAATCTGCTAAAGAGAGAGGGATTCTTTTTATTGGAATGTAGGCTGTTAAGCTGAGGAGATGGGAGGGACCTGCAAACATTTCAATCAACTTTGGGCTGCCAGTCTCCCCCCCCCCCTTTTTTTTAATAGAGATCTGCGTGCGGGAAAGTTACTAAAGCACCATGGGATGTGGTGAAAACAGAAAGAAAAAAAAATCTGCCATATCTGTTTATGAATGTGTGCTGTGTGTTGTGTGTTGTGTGTTGCATAGTCAATCATTTTGTTGCAAGTGTATGGGTTAAGGTAATATTTATAGTTCATGTGAGTGAGGCAAACACTAACGTATCAAAAGAATCAGCAACGGAAACGAAAAAAAGTCGGAGGGCAAAAAATGAAAATCTATATCGAAATACATACGGAATATAAGCAAACGGTGTTTGTTGGTTTAACATAAAAAACGTTGCAGTGCTTTGAAATATTTACTCATGTTGCATGCTAATATTTCGCTTTCACGTCTCACAACTTTATGGATTTTCCAGCAAACGGATCATATGAAAAGCCATGGGGAATATGTATATAAAAAAGGGGCCGTGAGGCAGCACACAAGAGTTTCTTGCAAGTAGTTTCTGTTCGCTACTTCCTTTAACAATTTCCAACTCAAGTGGTTCAAATTGTGGCATTAACAGTGCAACTAGCAAATCTTGTTGCCAACAATATGAATTTGAAAGTTTTTATTTTCCCATCCTTTTTCCCATTTATGCTGTTTGCTAACGTTATTTTTGGAATATTTTTCTTTGCAACAACTTTGCAACAGTGATGTAAAGAAATCAAACGATAATATTTTTTCTAAAAATGCAAATCAAGCAATTCTGATAAATACAGTCTTTCCATTTGCTTGCCTTGTCTTGTCTCGTCTTGTCTCGCCTTGTCTAGTCTTGTCTTGCTAAGACTGCAGCATTTGTATTTTGTATCTTTGAAGATTTTTCCGTTGAAATAACACTCTGGTTTATGTTATCATAATGTTGTAAAACTCTAAGACAATAAAAGATTCTAAAATAGCAACAACAACAACAACAACAGAAAAGAAAAGAAGTTATAAAAGAGTGTTTAGCAAATCTGTTTTAGTTATGCGATACTGCAAAGTAGAATCCAATAAAATTGAATTGTTATCTGAGAGCTGAAGGAACTACTTTAAACCAGACACGAGTCAAATGGAGGGAAAATGATGTCTTAGAATTTGATGTTTATAAATTTACTAAAAATTTAATATGTGACAGGCGTTATGAGAAAACTTTCTATGGAATAACTTTACAAAACAGAAATACAAGAGATGGGCGGATATATTAAGAGCTTAAGGAGCAGCTTAAACGCCAGTCTGAAATAATTCAATGGAGTTAATAAAAGAAACGCTTTTCAATTAAAGCCTTTTGAAGGCACTTTCGAAATGAACTATTTCCCAAGGGTACTTTTTACCATTTATTTTTAGCCAAAGACGATTTTATAAAATTTTATTAAAAAAAAAAAACAATTTTCGTTAATAAACAATTTCATACAAACACTTTTTTAAAGAGTAATTTTTTAATAGGTTTAATAGAAGAGTACCTTTTTAAATGTACATGTTTCCAAAAGTACTTTTCAGTAGACACATTTCAAAAAGCTCACTTGTAAAAAAATCCGTTAAGGTACTTTTAAAAACACTTTTGTAAAGGACTTTTTTTATTCAGCAAATGGCACTTTTTGAATAAAGAACTTTTGTAAAAAGTACCTTTTTATAACACATACTTTTTCAAAAAGAAACTTTTGTAAAGATACTCTTTTGAAAATGTGTTTTAGCGAAATATACATTTTCAAAAGAAATAATTTTGCACGTAGCCACTTTAAAAAAAAGGTACTTTTTCTTAAGGGGACTTTTTCAAAGTACTATTTCTTAGGTATTATTTCAAAAAAAATGGGGGCCTTTTTTCAAAGAGGTAATTTTTTAAAAATGACTATTTTATCCCAGACTTTCTTTTGCAAAAACTCTTTTTTATTTGTTAATTTTTGAAAAAGTCAATATTTTTTTTCAAAAAGACACTTTTTAAATATCTAATTTTCAAAAATATTTCTCAGACAAGAGATATATTTTTATTAGACTCGTATTTATATTTACATGAGCTACTTAAATTGTACTCTTCTGTTGGAAAAAGTTTTCTTTTCAAGAAGTGCTCTTTAACAGATACTTCCTAAAGAGGTACTTTTTACAAGGTAATTTTTAGAACTTTCCCTGTTTAAAATTAAACTTCATTTATTGTAACTGCTCTAAAGTATTATTTTTATAAAATATTTCACCTAAAAAGTTGCTGCCTGTCAAATTCTTTATACAAAAAAATTTGTTAAAAAGAATATTAAAAACAAAATTCTTATTTAAGAATTGAAATTGTAACTATTAAATAGGAACATGGTAACCGTGCTTAAAAATACACATTTTAAACGGGGTTTTTTTTGGAAAAGTGCTTTTTAAATATATAATTTCTCAGGCGATAGGTTTTATTTAAAATTTTTAGCAAATATTAATTTCTAAATAAACTTTTTCTCAAATTAAAGTTCTATAGAAAGTACTTTTTTAAAAGCCATTTTCTGGGCAACAGACACGTTTTCCAGTTTGTTCGCCCTAGACCAGTTCGACTGTTTGTCAACATTGACCCTGAATTGCATGCCTAAAAATTTATTTGCTCGCATGATCGCATATTTCTTTCCTACTTTTAATTATGGCAAGTGTCAATACAATTAATTGTCAACACCAATAAAACAACAACAAAAACAACAATAACAACAATAATGATAATTGAGTGCGTGATAATTTTTACAAAACGCATTATTTTCGACAGAGCCAACACTCGTTTGTCATCGAAATTAAAATTGAAAAGGAAAAGCAGCATAAAAACATGTACTGATTTGATGAATTGTGTTTTGCATAATTAATTGAATAAATAATTACAAGCTGAAGCTGAAGTAAATAGAATTTTAATAAGTGGAAAACATTTTCGTTCGTTATAAATTCATTAATGAACACGACATTCGGTTGAAAACTTTTTGGCAAGTTTTTTTTTTAATAATTAATTAATGAAGTTGAAGTGTCGATGGCAGTGGGAGGGAGGCGTTTCCACGTACACACGCTCGTAATGTTGAATAAAACTAATTGATTTGTGATTATTAATCACAAGGGTTGAACTGTTGAGGAGTTTATTTAATTCCAAGTTGTCAAATTTTCAGTTTCTAATTAGAGATAAATTATTAATGATTTTTGTCCTTATAATTAATTCACTTTGATGAAGTTCCTGTGTTAATTATTTAAATTAAAGCCCAAGACTCTTAATGAATCGCTTCAAATTAACAGCGAAAATCAAATCGGCTGTTGAAAGTGGATGTTATAATTGGAGTTACAGGGAAGCGGTTGTTCTCTCTCACTCCACGAGCTAGCGTGTCTAAAAAATTATGTTGAAGATACTTTAAAACAGCACAATTATCGATGGAAATTCACAACAAATTCCGCTTTGCTGGTGCAGAGCACACTTAACGTGCCCGTGATTAAATACATTTCTATGGTCCTTCGGGACGGACTCTGGTGATATGCAGCTACAGCTTACGTTCTTCTTCCAAATCTTTTCAACTGACATAATTTTTAATGACAACGTCCCACTTCTTTTCTATTTTACTTTTCTTTCTTCGGCCAAATTAAATTTGAAAATAAAAAAAAACGGTTTCGCAGGAGCACAAAAGCAGTTGTCATTTCAATAAAAATAAAATAATCCAGGCAATTAAACTTAATGCCCACAATTAAAAAGGAAACACAAAATCGTAGCAGGTCCACATCCCTTTTCTTGTTACCACACAATAATTTGGCTGGCAGTTTCCATGTAAATGAAATTATTTTAATTTTTATTAACAGCATTTTTTTCTTTTTTTATTTAATTTAAATCCTTGAAATTTTCTTGTTTCCACATTGACAAGACAACCACAACAAAAGGAAAATGTTAATTTACAACACGAATAAAGGGGGGAAAAAGGTTTAATTGGGTCGAAAATATATCTTTTTACGGGCCAAGGCAAGTTAAGAACAACAATAAAAGCGACACCGGCCAAAACTACCACAGCGACAACATCATGTAAAACGGCCCAGCAACAATAGCGGCCGTGTCATGCACTAAAAAAAATTCTTGTTTCTTCAAGTGCCACAAAACAGGCGTAAGAATTTTATGAATTCTTTTTTATTCTTCTGTTTTGACTTTTAATTTCCTTCTTCACCTGCCGCCAGCCAATTTCTTTACCTTTAACTTGGCCATTCTTTAAAGTCGAAAGAAATCCAAATCAAATTTAAAGTTAAATTAATAAAATGTATTATAAGTCTTTTGAGCATTTCTCAATTGCAAATATTGCGTCGTATCCACTATAATTTTAAAAATATAAAAATAAACCATCTTGTCGTTTCCGCTTCCGTTTTAATCACCATTTTTTTTTTTTCAACTTAAGAGTGATTCCTTTGAAATGTCTTTGAAAATCTATTTACTTCCATCTCTTTTATTTCACTTAGAAAAGAAAATCTCCTGTTTATTATGGCAAAAGGACTTCATTCGTTCGTCCCTGTTTTTAGGGCTTTTTGTCTGTTGTGTGCAGGAGTTTATTTATTTCGAAAGCGTAGCAGGACCATAAATCTTATTTAAAACCACATAATTTCAAAGGAAATATTTTAAATCAAAGAATCAATATATGAAAATTATATCAAAGAACACTCGAAGAAAAGAAATTTGTAAAAAAAAAACTATCAGAGAAAAATAATATAATTGAAAGCAAATTTAAAAGGAAATAAAAAATTGTTGAAGGCTTTCAAAGCAGCAGCGTTTCTAAAACAAAAATGAATGAAAATTAAGAAAATAATATTTGGGAACACACCAACGAACTACAGCTAAACAGTTCTTTTAGAATATTAAATCTTAAGAAAGTAGCTTCAAAAGAATCCCTGTTATATAGTACCTTTTAAAATATGAGCTTTTGAATAATATTTATTTCGAAACAAAAACCTTTTAAAAAAATTGTTTTTAAAAAAAAAGTATCTAAAAAATTCCGTTTCAAAATATTATCAATTGAATAAACACTTTTTGAATTAAGGACCTTTTAACAAAAGTACCTTTTAAAGAAGTGCCTTTCAATGTATTATAAAATACCTTCTAAAACAAATAACTTTTAAAGAACTTTTTAGCTTTGAAAAAAATTTCTTTTAATGTGAGTACCTTTAGAAAAAAGTCCTTTTTAAATTAGTACTTTAAACATTAACTATTGAACAAAATACTTTTTAAAATAAAAGTATTTCTTTAATAAAGTATTTTTCACAATAAGTACCTGTGGAAAAAGGTTGTTTCAAAATATAACCTTTTAATAAAATACCTTTTAAAACAAGTACCTTTTAAAGATCATTATCTTTTGAAAAATTACCCTTAAAAAATTAACTTTTGATGAAAATACCTTTTAATAAAAGTACCTTTTAAGAAAAAGTACTGTTTAAGACAGTACGTTTCAAAACATTAACTTTTGAATGAAAGATTTTTAAAATAAAAGTATTTTTTTAATAAAGTACCTTTCACAACCAGTACCTTTAGAAGAAGTTTCTTTCAAAATATAATTTTTTAATAAAGTACCTTTTAAAACAAGTACCTTTTAAAGCAAGATGTCTTTTTCAAAAAGTACATTTCAAAATATTACCTTCTGAATAAAATTACTTTAAAGATAAGTACTTTTTAAAAAGTACCTTTAAAAATTTAGCCTTTTAATATAATATCTTTTCAAATAAGTACTTTTTAAAACAATATTCTTTTAAAATAAGGACATTTTAAAACAAGATTTTTTTGAAATAGTACTTTTTGAAAAAGTACATTTTAAAATATTACCTTTTGAATAAAATAATTTTTAAAAAAAGTAGTTCTTAAGAAAGTTACTTTTGACATACAGCTTTTTAATAAAATATCTTTTAAAATAAGCACCTTTCAAAACAAGATTATTTTAAAATAGTACTTTTTTAAGAAGTACCTTCTAATATAGTACCTATTGAATAATATGCCTTTTAAAATAAGTAACTTTTAAAGAAGTACCTTTCAAAACTTAGCCCTTTTAATAAAATACCTGTTAAACTAAATACCGAATAAAAAGTACCTTTTAAAACAAGATTCTTTTAATATAGTACTTTTTTTAATAAGTAACTTTTAAATTATTACCTATTGAAAAATATGCCTTTTAAAACAAAAACCTTTCGAAAAAGTTCCTTTGAAAATATAATATTTTAATAAATATTTTGAATAATATTTATTTCGAAACAAAAACCTTTTAAAAAAATTGTTTTTAAAAAAAATATCTAAAAAATGCGTTTCAAAATATTACCAATTGAATAAACACTTTACCTTTTTAATAAAATACATTTTAATAAAATTATCTTTTAAAAAGTATTCCTTCTTAAAATGCATCTTAGAAAAGGTACCCTTTAATAAGAGTACTTTTTTAAAAAAGGGCCTATAAAAATATTACCTTTTGAATAAAATGCCTTCAAAAAAATTACCTTTTAAGAAGTATTCCTTTGAAAAATGTACCTAAGAAAAAGTACTTGAGTACTTACTAAAATATTATCTTTTTTGTCTCTTTATCTTTGAAAAAAGTACCTTGGAAAAAGTACCTTTCATATTTCAATTACTTTTTAAAAAATACCTTTTAAAAAACTCCTTTACGTACAAGTTAAATAGCAGAGTAGTGGATTGCCCTAAAAGTTTCTTGCCAGTATTTTTGAAAAATCAGTTACTAATTTGGAATATTTGGAATATTCCCGAAGAGCGTTGTGGTGTTTCAGTCGGCTGGTATTCATTTTTCTTCCGCCATAATTAAACTTTAATGAAAAGAATATATTTTTAAAGAAATGTTCCTCTTGATTTCGCACAACTTTTGATGAATTTTCATATTCGAGTTTAAAAATCACTTGTTTGGGTAAAAATACAAAAATAAATCGAAGATAAATACAAAAATATAAAGCAAAAAGAAAACGAAATTAATTTGAAATTGATTTCATTACTTATTTTAAACAAATACAATTCGCCCAGCGTGTTTTCAGCATTCAATAGAATGCAAGAGAATAATGACAGCGGCATGCTGGGAATGAGGAACAACACACACGCACACACACACACACACACACACACACACACGACCAATGGACAATAAAATAGTGTCACGCACACATTCATATTCATTCTCACAAAATCGTTGGATGTGTGCAGTACCTTGTCCGTACATTTGGAAATAATAAAAGCAAAAAAGAATGTGACATGGCATGGCTGTGTCATGACAGCTTTAAGCTTTTGTCCACTGATTTCGTGTTTAACACTACGCCAACAGCAACAACATTGAAAAACAAATTAAATTGAAGCGAAGAAATGGAAAAAGATTATTTTTTTTTATTTGTGTACAACGGTACAGTGGAGCATTAGCAGGATATTAAGCGGGAGTAGGAAGAAAGAAAAAAAGAGACGCTGGACAGGAAGACAATATTATGAAAAACTAAAGTGTAGGAATGTTAAGAGCTTAAAGTGGGAGGAAAGAGCCAAATAATTTGAAGAAGATAAACGCACTGTGAGATTAAAACAAGTGTACTGTAGGGAGTTGGTAATCTGGACATGTGTATGTATGTATGCGTGTAAATGTGTTTACAAGTGTGCGTGTTGGTTGAGTGCAGGGGAAATGCTATATTTTCTTTAAAAGGACTAAATAATAAGGATAAGGAAACGGATGTAACGGAAATTGCACGCTTTCACTACCAAAAACTTATTACGTGCCCGCTTTTCTACCTCTCACCCTCTCTGTCTCTCTCTCTCTCTCTCTCTTTCTCACTATTCCTGTCTGGCTCTCTTTCTGTTCAGCTGACATCCTCTACTTCCGGCTGTATAATCAATGTCATCAGTTTGCTTTAACGCCACCAACACTAACGGAAAAAGGATACTACATGTGTGTGTGTGCGTGTGTGCTTGTGTATGTTGAGTGTGGACAGAACAGTGGAACGGGAAACTACTCTGACTGTTAATCATACGAGAGCTTTAAAAATTTCAACAAAACGTAATTCAACTTTTAATGATGACACACGGTACAATAAGAAAAGGGAAACTAAAAGAAAAAATATATAAAAACATGTTGCAGGAGGACTTTTAGCAGCCTATAAACTTAATACGATTGCGGTCTAATGAATCAAACCTCAATGGCTAATGCGAACAAGAATTCTATGGAATCGAAATGGTCAAGAATATATAATAAAGAACTGAATCAAGAGCACAAAGAGGAATCAATCTTTTTTTAAATCAATGAGAAAAAATTCAGATTACCAAAAAAGATATTAAAAAAAAGAAAAGGAATGAAAATGGAAGAAAGGAAATTTAATGTATTAAAGAGAGAAAAAAAATGTATAAAAGCAAAAATGACATCAACGGCTTTTTGTAAAGGAAACCTTATTAACAAAAGTAATACAAAAATATCTTAAGGATATGATAGCATTCAATAAAACCACTCATACACGCACACAATTACACAGGTATTTAGTTGCGACATACTTTGCCAGCGGGCCTCAGCTTGTTCTTCATTCAGCACTAGTATGATGGCCATTGTTATGACCAGCCTTCACAAAAAAAAAAAAAAATTCTTTAAGTCCCTGGAAAAAAATCCAAATGATTGGCATGAATAAAAAATTTGGCTTAAACGAGACAATGAATGGTTGAAGAGGAACCGAACGTGAAAGTAGGAAAAAAATCTATGGCTTTCCAACCAACAGCCAACTTCATTCAATTAGTGAAAGTGCATGTGTGTGTGTGTGTAAATACGAGGCTATTAATTAAATTTGGGAACATTCTCTTAATGACGAACGCGGTATTCCCACTTCTCTGCTCATTTTCATTAACTAATTTTGTTGGAAAAAATATTTCTTATCATTGAACACGAATTCCAAAAGCAGCCTAAATTAAAGCACATAAGAAATTATTTTCAAAATCTAATTAATAATTTTTTTCTATTTTATTGCAAATGTGCTGCATGCTTTGAAAAGTTTTAATAATTTGGTATAATTTATCTTGAAACTAAATAAATAATTTAGTGGTACTTTACAGGTGTCGCACAATTTATATGAAAAGAAATAGTTCAAAGAATCAAAGATTCTTTCAAAAACTTATTTAATAGATTTGGAAGAAGAAAATTATTACAGTTCCCTAAAAATATCGGCGATCGTTTTGTTTTAAGGTTAGTCTAAAAGGCCTACAATTAATCGTGAGCCTCTGAAATGTCTAGTGTAATTTTGTAAATATTTTTAATATTTAAATTATTTATATTTTAATATTTATATTAATTATTTATATTATTATTATTATTTATAAAGAAATTAGTTTCACTAATTTTACTCTAGAAAGACTGGTTTAGCTTTCTGACACGAGCGCATATGGTTTATGTCTCTGCTTGATGCAAGTGAATTTATATGCAATGAAATTTCCTCAATCAGTTTAAAAATATTTCCTAACTGACTTTTACCAAATACATTAACACCGTATACGAGAAAAAGTTCTATAGATCGCCAGAGAAGTTACCCTTATGCTGCATATGTGCCTCGACTAAAACTAATCACAGACATTGAGTTGAAATATCAAAATGTAACAGATATTTGTCTACCCCAAATTCATGCTTAAAAAGGTTTATCTTAGCTAAATTTTAGCACAGACATACACACTGTCTAAAAAGAACGGTTTACATCTTAGCAAGGATTGTATCTTAGGGCTTTTTATGGTGAAGAAGCTTCAGGAGAGCACCGCAGATGTCATGGAGTACTCATAATGACTACTGACTGAATGTTGTTTTATATGACAGAAAAATATTTCCATTACGCCACTTACGTACGTACACACATTCACACAGATGTGACTTTTGTCTCGACTTAAATTTAGCACAGACACAAATTTCATACATCAAAATGATCAAGTCATGATTCAAAACCAGGAGTAAATATCATCTAGTTTATTTACATGGGAAAGAGGTATAAAAAAATAGTCGTAGAAAAAACACCAGAATTTCTATTTTCCTTGAGGTTTCTTTTTTTTTAACTTTTCCTAATTTCATATTCGTTTTTATTATTATATTTAAGCTTTTTACGCTTTTAAAGAATAGTCTTTAAAAAACATTTAAAAATCGTATTACAAATGCAACAGGATTTTAAGAGAAACTTTTATCTAAATAGAACAGCATCAGGGGTTTAAAATCATCGTGTGAATTAGCTGTTGGACAAATTGAAGAACTTAAATGATTTTTTCTTAAGCCCTTTCAAATACATGACTCTTCCATAATGAATTTTTATAGAAAATATAGCAAAAAGTGACGGGGAAGCCCAAGATAAATTCCGAATATCTCAATTAACAAACCAAAAACCCTAAAAGATCACATTGAATATTAACACTTAACAGATCTGCTTTAATTTCTTATAAAATGATTTTTATAAAGATTTTTTTCATTACCTTGCAGCTGTAGAGTTTTAGAGATTTTACAATTTTTAATTGAAAAAAAAAAGAAACATGAAACTGTGACGAGTTTGTTTCAATCGATACTGAACAACAACAATAACAAAAAAGATGTTCTTTTGAACAAAAAATCTTAACCAGTTTTTAGCACGTAATAATTTAATGACTTTTATGGGTTTGATTTTTATTTGATTTTTTAGATTTAATTACAATTTAATTTATTTACATTTTAACTTCACACAACTCATGCAAAAAAAAACCAATACACTTTAGAAATAATTAATCAAGCCGGAGTGAGCTGTGCAGTACCTGCACTTGACCTTGAGAAATCTAATACGCTGCTAACAATTTAGATTGTTTTCAATGCAGTAAAAAATATTATATTATTTCGATTTTAATATGCTGTCTAATTATTAATTTTTTTTATTAATAATTCATTGACACCGTACAATTAGAGATGAGAATCTAAAACTATTATTTTATGGGAAAAAAAAATTTAAGATCACCCCAAATGAAACTGAACTAGTTCTGTATACACGATGGTCCGACGCACAGAAAGTGGGCTGGAAAAACCAGGCAATTTAATCCTTTTAAACTGTCAACGGAGCAGGGTTCATAACCTCAATAACGGTTCAAGTAAAAAATAAGTCAAGTCACTTCTAAGAAAAATAATTAAATAATCAGACAACCTGTCTGGTTGCCTGTCCATAATAAATATTTATTTTTATTACATTTTTGTATACATATTTTTTCAAACTAAACTCTGTCACTTTGGGAATATTCATAAATTCCCATGATGCCGCCAAATGTTTTTTAACGTTCAACATTTTTCCCTTCCAAGTATGACAATCATATTTATTATTATACAATTTAAAATATTCCAACATATTTGATGCCCTGCATGTTATTAAAAATTTACAACAATTTTATATATTTATGATTATAGTGTTGTGCAATATGTATAATTGCTCAGCACATATGCCAGCATGCATGCAGATTGTATGCAAAAATATGCATTCAAAGTGTACAAAATATATCATCGACATCATCCTCGTGGCAAACGAACAGAAATTCACTCATTTCAATTCATTTGATTTCTTTTTTTTACTTTTTTTTGTCGCTGGCTTGTACAAACTCATCCATTTTAATATCTTAACAACAATTGTAAATATGCATTTTTTTAAAATAATATTTTGCTGTTTAAAATACATTTTAATGTATTGAATATTATGAGTCTCTTCTTTTTTTAAATATCTGCTAAAAAAAAATGTTGATTATTTGCCACAATAATTATGAAATGTTGCCTTTGCGGTTGATTGCATTTAATAATAAAAGGAAATATGAAGCCAACAGTTCGAACAAAAGATTCTCTACATTTAACACTTAATTAGGCCTGTAGGACGTTTTTAAAATTTGTTTGCAACAAAAATTTCCCTCTCAAATAAATATTTCCCTACCGCTCATTATTACTTGACAGGGAGACATTGGCTGGGTACCACAAAAATTATTAATTTCATGTTAATGATTTAATTTAATAGAACTTTTATTTAATAGAACTATTCATGACATCAATCACAAACAGTCGTATCACAATATAGACAGCAGTTCTCTGGGATTTTTTCGTTATGGGAGTAATTACCCAAAGCAGCGTTGGCATATATTCAAAATTTGTTTAAAAAAAGTACCTTAAAAAGGACCATTTGAGCCTTAAAAGGACATTTGCAGCATCTTTTAACACTTGAAAATGAGATATTAACAAAAATAAATTCTTATTTATTGATTATAGATTATAAAAACCGAGAACAGTAACAAAAACCTTCACTTATTGCAGTGAAACAGGTCAGATTCCAAGCTGAGAATCAGGCCTTCACAATAGAGTTGCTTTTAAAAAGCACCTCTTGAAACAACTCACACTCCAAATGCACCTACTCGACAACGAAACAGCTGCTGCCGTTTGAAACTCTGTAGAGTGTACAAAAAATATGACAATTTCAAACGAGAATATTGACAAAAAAATACTTCTGATGCCGTTTGGTGTTGCAGCAGTTATATGTGTGTGTGTGTGTGTTTTTAGTGGCAGTAGTTAGTTAGAGTCGCTGCATTTGAATACTTTAACAACTCTTGTCGACCCACAACTGTTACACTCATCCATAAGCACACACACACGCAAACACACAAATAATAAATAACTCAGTTTACACGTACACACACACACTTAATATATTCAATTGAGATACGACAACAACTTTTAGTTGTGGTAACAAAAACGTTTAAAAAAATTAATTTTCATTTTAAATTATCGTTATGAAATGTTTTAAAGAGAGATAAATAAAATTGTAAAATATGTATTTCGCTTCGTACTGCAGCAGCAGCAGCCAGTGTTTGGCTGAATAAATAATCTTTCATAATTTGTTTTATTTATTCTGAAATATTTATAAGTCAAGGTCACGCTGACTGAGACAAGTTCTATGGAAATTGCTTTAATGGAATGTGTTTGGCAGATAAAATGGAATTTGTAATGAATCAGTCGAACGAAAGAATCTTGTAAAACTTAGATTTATAGGAAGGGTTTTTGTTGTTAATGAAGCGACAAGTCAAGGTTAGAATGTTTTTGTATATTTAAATTATTTATTATAAAACAGAAAACAGCAGGTGTGTGTTATCGATTATATATAAAATTTCATGGTATTTTTCCCCTGCAGCAATTATTTGCTCAATTATTTTATCGTTTATCAGCCATCATATGAACTGACTTTGCCACCCGACCTCAATATCGAGTTCATTTGTGAGAAGCTTTTGCATTAAATTCAAACTTGATATGCTATTATTTTTAGCCATTTCGGCCAAATAAAAGCAAATTTGCTGCTGGTATTTAAGCAAGAAAAGATATTTAAAAAATCTGTTCTCAACTTGTCAAAAGAATATCATTTAAACAATCAAAATCTAAAAACTCTTTATTTTGATTTTTGATACACATTTTTCTTTTACAGATTTTTACAATTATTTTCCTTCAACCACATCTAATATTTGGCTTAAATCCAGTGGAAAAAACTAACTTCTCATAACAGACATATTGTCTACCAAAAAGCTTAACAATAAAATCTGATCATAATCGTAAAACGAAAAGAAGAAATCTATTGTACAAAAGCAAAGAAGAAGAAAAAATAAAAGAACAATATGGAATAAAGTGTAATCAAATAGAAAGAAACTAAAAGAGAGATAAAGAGTTTTAAATTTGAATTTGTTTAAAAATTTTATATGAAAAATGAATTTATAAAAACTTTGCAATTAAAAGAGAAAATGTAAATCGATAAATATTCAAGAAAAATCAATGCAAATTAAACTTAAAATAAAATAAAATTATTATATAAAATGTTAAAATATATATATATTGCATGCGATAATTTTTCTCCCAATTGCAAACATTTTTCTCTCG
The DNA here is from genome assembly GCA_963675445.1 of Linnaemya vulpina. NCBI lineage: Eukaryota > Metazoa > Arthropoda > Insecta > Diptera > Tachinidae > Linnaemya > Linnaemya vulpina. The sequence goes on along the minus strand of OY776278.1, from coordinate 85,852,304 downwards.
TGCCACTTTATACAATCAGAAGCAGAGAATCATATAACGAGCGAATATTTAAATAGCTTCTGCTGTTTGAGTATAATTTTTTTTTAAATATATTGCATGCTATACTTTTCTTTTCAGCAAGAAACTTGAGGTAAACTAAAAGCATCATATAAAGAAGTGAAAAACTATACTAGTCGACTAGTCTTATAGCATATTTCCAATAATATATCGCATGCGATATATTTTTTTAATAATAAATTTGAAGCAAACTACTTTTACTAGTAATTTAAAGGAGAGTATGTATGGCAGACTACTGGTGTTGATGCAAGGTTTTTCAAAATATGTTGCATGCGATAATTTCTCTTTCAATCGCAAACATTTTTCTCTCGTAACACATTTCTTCGATAAGAAGTAGAGAATCACATAAGGAACGAATATTTAAATAGTTACTGTTGTTGGAGCACAGTTTTTTAATATATATTGCATGCTATAATTTTCTTTTCAGCAAGAATTTCGGGGTAAACTAACAGTAACATATAAAGAAGTGCAAAACTAGACTACTAGACTTACAACATATTTCCAAAAATACATCGCATGCGATATTTTTTATAATAAGGTTTTGAAGCAAACTATTTTATCTAGTAATATAAAGGAGAGTATGTATGGCAGACTGCTGGTATTGATGCAAGGTTTTTCAAAATATGTCGCATGCGATAATTATTATTACATGGGAAAGGTTGCCTTATTTAAGGGAGCGACAACATAGATATCTAATGCTGTTTAAGCATTTATAAACATATTGCATGCGATAATTTTTATTCCAATAGCAATACCAGAAATATCTTAAAAGATGCTACTGTTTTAAAAAAAAAATGTAAGCATAACTTTAAAAAAATATATTGCATGAGATAATTTTTTCCAATACTTAGATTAGCCTTAACTAAATGCTTCGATGAAGAAGGGAACGTCTAGAAAGCTGCTGCTTGCTGACCGTAGTTTTGGAAAATATATTGCATGCAACAATTTTTTCCATTAAGAAAATCCAATTAAAATAAATGAATTATATTAAAAAGCGACAATCTAGATATTTACAACGCATACGCATGAAGCCAGTCAACAAAATGTTGCGGCCTTTGAAAACAGTCTAACATGCTGTTACCCCATTTAATAGAGTTTCACTGTTTTAATTCATTAACAAAATTCAAGTGGAGTGACTGAAATTCTTTAACAACTTTTAGTGGTTTTTAAATTATTAAAAATTTTCATATTTCGCATATTTTATTAATTCAAAATGATTTTTTTTTTTTGCTTGAAAACATTTTATTTTTTAATTATTTTTTTATTGCAAATAAGTTGCTGAAATACACCTTTTTGAGTTTTTTTTTAACTTCTTTTTAGCACATTTGAGATTTTGTTTTTGAAATTTGAAACAACAATGACAACAACTTTGCTATTGACCGCTTTTTGTTCAGATTTCATATCAATGTTGTACAACAACACTGGCAGCCCGAGCGAGTCTCAGTATTAGTAACGATTTTCGAAGGACGTTTATTAAACTTGAGTTTGTAATATTTTTCATGGCATTTTTTTTTTTTCAATTTTATTACTCTGCTTGACTGTGACACTGATTCCGAATCTGGCCGTAAATCTCAATGATTGTGAAATAAAAAGCAACAAACTGACGTCACGTGACGCGTATTAAGTCAAGAGTTGTTTTGTTCTATTGAATTAAATAAACAATCTAATAAGAAAAGTTGTTAAGAATAACAGCCTAAATGGCTGTTTGGCCGGGCTACATGCCTGTGCATCTGTCCGTCCGTCTGTCTGTCTGTCTGTCTGTCTGTTTATCTCTCTTTTGTTACCTTCTCCGTTTGTGTTTGTGTTTGTTTTTGAAACAAACAATTAATTGTTTAACTAAATCGCAAAGCGTTGCGAAGAAGATGTTGTAGAATAATTTAAACACTCCTTGTTAAAACACTAATTAAGCAAGAATTTCTGTTTTCAGTTTGAATAGCAAAAAAAAATTTAATAACTTGTTTGAGTTTTGTTTCGCATCGGCATCATGATAATAGGCCATTCAATACTAATTAAGCCAAAAACAAAAACCTGTTACTTCAACACTGGAGGCCTTCTTCTCACTTTGTTTTACAATCATAAAATCTAGAATTAGAAAAACAAAAAAGATTTATTTTTTATTACATGCGTTTGTTGTTGAACTTTTGACTCGTTCATTTATTTTGCTCTAATCGAAATCATTAAGAGAAAATTACTGAAATTTTCGTGTTGGATTAAACTACAATAACTTTGAATTACAAAAAAAGAACACAGCAGATTAATTAAAATTCTGTTGAAAGGCTTTTGTTTTGTTGCCTTGTGATTAGACAATTTATTAGAATTGTGTGTCAGTAAAGCCAAAAGCTGAAAATCTGGTTTCAATAAAGTTCCATTCATGAGTTCATATTTAAATTGATCGTTCGTTCTTTGTTTTGCTTTTGGCTCTTTTGTACTAAAAGTATTAATTATTTTTAACTAAAAATAGATTTGACTACAACTTCGCTTCCGTGATTTTGTGATAGACGACTGCGATAATAATCTGAATGCCTTCTGATCGTAGCGTTTGAAATGAATCTAGAATTTTTCCATTCTTCAAGTGTTTTCTTTTACTAAATTGAAAATAATTATCGCAGAAGAAATAATAATTTGAAAAAAACAACAGTCTGCCAGATAGAAGGCCACTAAATCGTGTAATTTTGGGATTTCAATTTTATTTAATCGTCTCTTTTTAAAAATTGTGAGAATCTCGGAATCAGATCCGAGAAAGCCTCTACACTTACCAAATCACATTCAACGTTTTCGAATAACTTTAAATCAATGATTTAGTTAAATATAAAACCTTTTAACTGAAATTCTTCCCCATGTTTCCTATTTAACTAATTGTTCTTTCTGGCGTGTTCTCTCTTTCCAATCAACAGGACACTGCAGCAAAAAGATACTGCTGTTGTGAGCAGGGCTATTCCTTCGAAGGCAGCCAGACATGCCTGCTTCGTAATTAAAATATAAATCCTTATAGAGGACACAAGGCAAAATTAGCAATGAAGCATTTAAAACGATTCTCTGTGTACTTTTAAATGTAACCGATACTTTAAAACAAACTGAAATAAATGAGAGAAAAAACTCTAAACTTGCAATTATTGAAAGTACTAAAAGAGCCCAGAATACTTAAAAGCCAATTTTGGACAATATAATGATACACTTAAGTCCTGAATATTTAAGCCATCCGGTATAAAAACAAGCAGCTTTAATAAGGCAGAAAAGGAGAAAAAGGCTGACACACACACACACACACACACACATACACAAGCCTATAAAAATAGGCAACAAGCAGCATAAGTTAAATAATGAAGGCAACATGGAGGCAACTGAAGAGAAAAGCTGAAATAGCACACCCAATGCCGTGGTGCACAATTAAACTGCAATAAACCATAAATATCACAAGCCTGGGCTATAAAACCGAAAACACGTTTAGCATACTAAACAGTATAAACCAACATGCCTACACACACACACACCCATACACACACACACACACACATTCGCACAGCCAGGCAAACAAGCCTACACAAACAAGTTCAGCTCATACTCAAGCATTTAAACTTCATTGCGAACATAAAATGAGAGCAAGCAAAGAAAAACACACAAAAAGGCTGACACACACATACACACACATTTATAGAAATAAATGACTACAACAAAAGCAACGGCAAGAACTATAATAAACATTATATCAGTATTTGAGGAACAGGAACTAGTTACCAGAAGTAGTTATTGTTGTTGCTGCTACTGCTGTTGCTGTTGCTGTTGCTGTTGCTGTTGCTTCCCATATTGTTGCTGAGAATATTAAACAACACTACAGCCAGTCGGCAACATAAAAAACAATTGGAACATAAACGAGAAAACTTCAACATAAACATTAAAAGGAAATGAATGGAAAGAGATGGAATGATGGACTACGTGGCGTATGAATACTTTGTCGTATGGTTTTTTGAAAGATTTTTTTGTTTTCTTTCGAATTTTGTAATTGAGTAGCAGTTATGGGGAATGCACAGACATGCTTAATAACCATATGGTTGCTATTTCGGCAGCAGTAGGAACAGCAACAGCAAAACAGAAACCACAGCAGCAACAACAGCAACAGCATCAATGCAAAAGAAATTGGAGATCTGAAGAACGCCAAACTTTTCATTAGAACTAAAAATACAGTTGGCTCAATTAGTGTTATGGAACTGAAGCGAAAGCAACTACAACTTTTGAAAAGTTCCTAAAATATAAACAAACATTTGGAATTTATCTTTTAAATGGAGTCTCTCCCAACAAAATAGTACAATAAAATACTAGAGTCAAAACAAATAAATTTTTTCTGAAATTGCGAAAATATCTGCAATGAATTGCTTCGAAAATTGATGTTCAGAATCTGACAACAATCACGGCCACATTGAGCTCAACTGATGACAAGTCTGGTGACTGGTGACAAACACTTGTTGCACCACAAAACAATTGTTCTTCATACAATTTTCACTAAAATGTTGTCATATTTTTTTAATAAAAATTATTTCTGCAGAAATAATAAATTTTATTTGAATTTATGATACAAATTCAAAAAAATGAGGGACTGATACTTTAAAACAGCAACGTTTTTTTATGTCTTGGAGCAGCACTCAGGGGATGACCGCTACATAAGCAGTGCATTGTGCCAGAGCTAGAAACTCAAGACTATCTTTTTGCCTTTCCCTAACCTGCAATAAATAATATTTTATAAAAAATATCTCTTACCTAGAAAACATTTTAAATGAAAAATTGTTAAAAAAGTACCTTTACAAAAGTACCTCTGGAAAAAGTTGTTAAAGAAAAATACCAAAAAAGTTCTTTTATCCTTTAGAAATCCTTTACAAAATTCGCTTTGAAAAAAATCTCTTTTGCAAAAGTCCCTTTACAAAATCAATTTTACAAAAGTACCTTTGAAAGTTCGTCTACAAAATTACTTTTTAAAAGTACCTTCACAAAGTTGCTTTTAAAAAATTAACTTTACAAAAGTGCCTTTACAGAAGTAACTTTAAATAAGTACCTTTACAAAAGTACCTCTATAAAAGGTTGCTAAGGAAAAATACCAACGAATTTCTTTTATTCTTTACAGATCCTTAAAACAAGTCCCTTTAAATAAATATCTTTTGCAAAAGTACCCTCACAAAAGTACCTTTACAAAAGCCCCTTTACAAAGTCAATTTCACAAAAGTGCCTTCCTAAAAGTATCTTTGAAAGTACCCCTACAAAAGTCTCTTTACAAAGTTACTTTTGAAAAGTACCTTCACAAAAGTGCCTTAAAAAAATTAACTTTACAAAACTGCCTTTACAGAAGTAACTTTAAATAAGTACCTTCACACAAGTACCTTTAAAAAACCCCCTTTATAAAATCCTTTTTACTAAAAGTACTTTTACGAAAGTACCTTAATAACAATTCATTTACAAAAACACCTTTGAAGGACTGTCTTTACATAATTCCTCTTACAAAAGTATCTTTACAAAATTACTTTTGGGAGAATAGCCTTAAAAAGTGCTTTTAAAGACTTCATTTTATAAAAGTACCTTAATCGAAGTACACTTCAAAATGTACCGTCACTAAAGCACCTTTACAAGAGCCTCTTTATAAAATCCCTTTTATAAAAGTATCTTTTAAGAAATAACTTATCAAAATCACTTCTACAAAAGTACCTTTACGAAATCACTTTTAAAAAAGTACCTTTACAGAAGTACCATTAAAAAATACCTGTACAAAAGCTTTTATATAAAAGTACCTTTGCGAAACTGCCTCTGGGAAAATAGCTTTGAAAATTACTTTTATAAAAATTACCCTCATAGAAGTACGTTTACAAAAGTACATTTACAAAATCATTTTCACGAAAGTAAAAGTACAAAAGTATGTTTACATAATCAATATTACAAAAGAAACTTTAAAAAGTACCTAAACCAAAGTACTTTTACAAAACTACGTTTTAGAAAATGCCTTTCCGAAAATTATTTTAAAAAAGTGCTTTTGTCAAAAACACCTTCATAAAAGTACCTTCATAAAAGTACCTTCACAAAAGTACATTTACAAAAATATATATACAAGAAACCTTTACAAAAGTACATTTTTAAAAAGCAGCTTGACAAAATTACTTTTACAAAAGTACCTTAATCAAAAGTACCTTTACAAAATAACCCTTAAAAAAGTACATTTACAAAAGCAATTCAATAATATTGGCTTCTTTTCAAGAAGATAATGGCACGCATTTTACCCTTTTTAACGAAAATCGTGCTTTGGAAATAGTGATACCCTACGCAGAAAATTTTTTGTTTTACAAAAGTGTTTTTGTAAAAGTAGTTTTGTAAATGGACTGTCATAAAGGTATTTTCGTAAAGGCAATTTTAATAAGAAGGCGCCTTTCAATATTTATTAGAAGTACTTTTAGTGAAGTACTTTTCAAAATGTCCTTTTAACTATCTTTGAAAGAGTATTAGAAAGTGAGAAGTCTTTGCAAAAACTATTTGAAAAATATGGTGTAACTCTGAATATTTCAGAATAACTATGAATTATAAAAGAAATCAAACAACTGAAAACAACAAGAACAAAGTAGCTGAATTGTAGTTTAACAAAATATTTTTAATTTTTTCTTTTAATTTAAAAAAATTATATGAAGTAATAAAAATCAGGACTCACCTTAAGATTCCAAAAAGACTTGCAATGGAATAGGAAAATATTTTTTGTTAATAAATCTGCAAAGAAAATATGAAAAGGAAACATCAGAATAAGAGTTTAATATTCAATAAATCAGATAATATAAAGAAAACAATTTTAATTACTGAATCGTATGTAAGTTAATAATCAAATTCATAGATTAATTATGAATTTAGGATTTAAATACACTAAAATTAAAAAAAATCAACTTTCATCTTTTAACATTTACAAACCCACTGTGTTTCCTTGAAAATGAATCAAAAAAAGAAGCACCACATAAAATAAAAACTTCCCACAAAAACGTTGTTGCAATTAAAATGGACACACTTAAACTAACAAACGTTCCGTCCGTTTCAGATTATCTTAAACAATCGTAGAAAAGACATTAATTAAAGAAAAGCACTTGTACACAGTTGGGACTGCTCCTGTGCGATGCATAAATGCTTTCCCAAGTATTTCTGCTTGATACACGCGTCAAACCAACAAACACGAAAAAGATAAACAATCATATAAGAGAATTAAAGGTGGAATAAAAAAAGGAATAAATAAATAGTGTTCTGACATCTAAATATTTGTTTTATTTGCTTCCTAAGAATACGAGCACATGTACGAGTAAGTGTGTGTGTGTGTGTGTGTGTGGTAGTCGTGGCAACATTTATAAAGATTTATTTCTCAAATTACAAGTGACGGCATACGAATTTTATTGCCAACGCACGTACCAGGAATTTATACATTTTATTTGTATTCATACAGTGGCAACTAAGAAAAATATAAGAAAATAAAAATAAAAATAAAAGTAAACAAAAGTAACAATTGCAAAACAAACTAATAAACCAGGAAAATAATAACAACAATAACTGCAACAACAACTACAGCAACAATAACGGCAAGAGCAAAATCAGCAAAAGAATCGTAGCCAAACACAAAACGTACAGGAAACTCACACTCAGGCAAACAAAACAATTTGATGATTATTCAGGGAAAAAAAAACAAAAGTTTTGTGTGCGTGTGTTAGTAAATGAGAAGCACAATACACCGATATTATTTATCCCAAAGCATTTAAAGGAGCGGGGAATAGCAACGTTGGGCAAAAGAATTTTTAAATAACATTTACAAACCAAAACGATTTACACAACAACCATTTACTTGAATAAATTTCAACTAGAAAAACTTTCTGCGATTCTTTTGCCACTTTCAATTCGTACACAAAAAGAAAATGGGGAAAAAAGTGAACGAAAACCCAACAATGGCTGGTTTTTTGTAAATTAATATGCTAAAAACGCATATTGTTAGTGGATTAAATAATTCTGGCGGCCACTATTGCAAGCGAACAATAACAACAAAAGCAACTCGTTGCTACGCAAAAAAAGAAAAAAAACACGAGAAATACTATCAGCAACTGCATTATGCAAAGTGGGAGAAACGAAGGACGATAAGAACAGCCGTTGGAACTAATTTGGAGCACACAGAGGACTATTTGGGAACATTAACTGAATCATACATATATTGAATACAAACGAAAAAAGTACTTTTGTAAAAGTACTTTTGCACAAACAAGTACACTTGTGTTTTAAAGTACCTTTTTTGTACACGCTTTTTTAACTATTTCAAAAGGTACTCTAAAATAAATTTTTTGCTTAAGTACCTTCTTCTAAAGGTACTCTTTTTCAAAGGTACTATCTTAGTAGTTTATTTATGACGGCAGTCTTAGAGTACTTTGTGCTTTGGATTATTGTCAAAGTACTTTTGAGAGGCAGTATTTTTCTTAGGAATTACACTTTTGCAAAAGTACTCCTTTTATGTGGCACTTTCATGTGGATTCTTATTGAGTGTGGTTGTTAAAAAAGCTACTTCATGCAGAAGTGCTTTCAAAAAAATTACTTTTAAAAATTAAGTCAAATGGAAAGTGACTTAGACGAACGGTACTTTTTATGCATACAGTTAATAAATTAGTATTTATTTTTTTCAGTTGATTGTTGAAAAAGTACTTTTGTGCACAAGTATTTTTCTCAGGAAATATTCTTTTGCAAAAGTACTGTACAATATTTATTTCTTTTAAGGTATCTGTTGAAAAAGTACTTTTGAGAGAAAGTACACTCTTTTGGAATTGTACTCTTTTTGTGTGGTACTTTTTTGTTCGTTTATTTTTGAGGGTTGTTGTTCAAAAAATTGCTTCTTGCAAAAGTGCTTTTCAAGAAAAGTACTTATAAGTACTTTTATGAATGGAGTTAATTTTGTAGTATTTAGATTTTTTTAAAATGGCTGTTCAAAAACTTCTTTTATGCAAAAGGGGCTTTCGCAGAAGGTACTCTTTTGGAAAAGAACTTCTTTCATAAGGTACTATTTTGGTAGGCTACTTATGAAGGTAGTTCTATGAGTTCTGTGAGGTACTTTTCTGGGAATTGCTTTTTTTGCCAAAAATATGACGTTACCTTTCTTTTCTATTTAAAAAGTTTATTTCTGGTGAAAGTACTTTTCTCAACAGATACTTCTTAGCGGAAGTACCATTTTAAAGAAGTGCTCGTCTTAAATGGAATATTTTTGGTAGATTATTTTTTAAGGATGGTTGTTAAAAAAAAGTACTGCTACTTATGTACAAAAGTACTTTTCTCAGGATGTAGCCCTTTGGGGTAGTACCTTTTTAATTAAATACTTTTTCTAAGTACAATTTATTTTTCTACTCCATTGAAGAGGCAGAGAAATAGGAAACTGTGAAATATTTGATATCGTCTTGAAGTTGCCATCGACAAATAGTTACGGAAATAAGGGAAATGTATACCTTTGGATAAAAGTACTTTTTAATACAGGCTCTTGTTATTCTCGGAAGGTACTTTTTTCAAAAGCAAATATTTGTAACAGCCACTTTTTCGGAAAGAACTTGTTTTGAAAGGCAGTTTTTTAAAGTGGAGTTTTGAAATATTTTTTTTAAATGGGGATTTTAAAATTTTCTTACATACTTTTTTAAAAGTTTCTTTTCACTGCTCTTTTTTGTATTTTTAAGAAAAAATTTTACACTTTTCCTTAAGATTTTTATTTACAAAATTTTTGTATTTTCCTATTTGAATTAGTTTACAGGTTTTTCTTTCAAAAATTACTTTTCCCTAAAGTTATTATGGATATAGTGTTTTAAAAGTACTTTTTCTTGGAAAGATTTCTCTTGTAAAAAGGCTCTTTTATTATTCAGGCACCGACCGACTGGCTGCTGGCTAAGTTGTTGTGAAGCCATGAGGATGTTAATTCAAATGTAAAACAATACACGAAGCAAAAAAGTAAATACGTTGTGTGCTAACGAGCCACACTAAAAACAATGCATTTTTGCACACACCAACAGCAACAACAAAAACTATTTAAATACAAAAACAATAGTAACAATTGTCTAAATTACAACGCTTAAATACTTTCTGTAGAACTCGGCAATAATAAGGCAACAAAAAACTTGTAGCATTTCGTTTTTGCAATTCACACATGAGTCCCTCTTTTGAAACAAAAACAAAAACAACACAACTTGGGCAACTATTACATGTGCACAATGGGAAATAAGGCGATCTATGTGGCCGATTCAGAGGAACAGTGAGTGCAATAAATATATTTGCTGCTTCCTCAGTAGTTTTGGCAACACTGACTGGGAGTAACTCTGCTGCTCCAGCTTCAAGAAGATGAAGCAGAAGCAGCAGCAAGTGCTTCTGTCACTACTTAAAAAAACTTTCTAAAATCTAGATCAAACTTTTTCAACACACGCACACACACACACACACACATATACATTTTAAGCGTATTTACATTTTTTTATTAACGTTTAACGAAAGAAATAACCGGATCAACTCTTGAAGTTCTTTTTTTTTCTCTTTGTTTTGTCTTTTGGAATAAAAACAACAACACAAAGAGAAGTCGTAATAAAAAACCACCAGCAGCAGCAGCAACACAAGAAGCATTTAACAATGGAAAACATTTATCAGTTTATTGTTATACTTTTGCAATTGTTTATTATTTAAATACAACCATAAAACTATAAACAAAAAATAATAATAAAAGAAGTGGTTTATTTTTGTTTTTTTTAACAACAAGTTTGTCTGAACAATAAAAAAACTGTTAAAAAGTGCATGTTTTTTAATGTTTTATTGCACCAAAAAAAAATGTGTAATAAATTAGTAGAAGCGGGCACGAATGAGTTTGTTTTATTATATAATAAAAAAAATTGAAAAAAAACTTGGGCAATTTCTTTCTTCACTGGAGCAAATTTATACACACAGCGGGAGTTATTTAAATATTAAAAATTTAACTTAATTTTGAGACATTTTTAATAATTTTATTTAACAAATTTCAAAATTTTAAAAAACTTCATTTTATTTTATATTATTTTTCAAATTAAATTGTTTTTTTGCAACAGACACACAAAACTTATGGCGTTTTCTTTTCTAGAAAACATGCAACATTTTTTCACTTATTTACTAAAAAGTGGCAGTTCGGAAGAGTTTTAATATAGAAATTATTTTTCGTAACAGATGTTGGATTGATTTCCAATCAACTTCTTATTTTCAAATGACAGAATTCGTCGATTTTCTGTTAAAAAGTGTGAAAAATGTTGCATTCTTTGCTAGAAAAGAAATCAGTATTAAATAGACTCTCATGTTGTTTTCTTTTCTAAAAAAAATAATGTAACATTTCTTGCACTTTTTTAAGGAAAATGTCAATATTATGTCATTTGAAAATAAAGAATTTATTACAAATTAATCCAACATTCATGGCAAAAATTATTTATGTTTTAAGACTCCTCCAAACTACCGACCGCTTTTTAGAAAAAAAAATGAAAAAATGTTGCGTGTTTTGCACAAAAGAAAACCCCATCAGTTATAATATTCTCATTAAGTTGCACGTCTTTTTTTTAGGCACACTGCAAGCGTTGCCACATTTCAATGATTTCATCACGACTACGACTATTAGAATAAGGCTTTAACTGTTGAAAACAACTGTCAATTATTTTATTAGATTTAATAACTGATTCTAAAAAAAACAAAAATTTATTTAATTAATTCTTTTGTGTTATTTATTTTACCAAGACTTGTTTTTATTTCCTTATTAATAAAAAGTTGTTTATTGTTATTGTTTAAGATATAAAATAACAAAAAAGTTTGCATAAACACAATGAATACGACTAACCACGCTCTATTTAGAACAACAGACGCATATAATAACTCCATGAAAAGGGATAGAACAGAAGGATTTTTTCAATTTTCGATTGCAAGCAGCAGGATAAAGTCTATATGAACAATTTAAGTTGGTTATCGCAAGGAATAATAATGAGTAAGAAAACCAATTTATTACAGTCGAAGTAATGAAAAACAATCGAACGGATTTCTTTTTTTTTTTTTATTAACACAGAAAACGTACTGTACAAATACTCAAAGCAAACCCAAAAATAATATTTAAAAAAAAACAAATAAAAAAACAAATAAAGAACATCATCAACAACGATAAAACAGACATTCATAAAAATTCGTTTGCAATTTTGCTTCTTTTATGGAGAAAATGGCACAATAAATATATTTTTTCTTTTATATTTCATTTAAGACACAAAAAAACTGCTTCTGATTGTTAAAAATGTTAAACTATAAATGCAACAAAACTGGCAACAACAGCCAGCAACAACAAATATCCATAAGAAAAATATTGAAAAATAAATGCAGAAAAATTTATGAAAATATTGCAAAGATTTCGACATATAAAATAATAAAAACCATATGAAAATTGTTTATGAATATGGAAGGAGAAAGAATGCTGAAGTATTTGCAACGTTTTTTTCTTTTTTCTCTGATAAGAAGTTGGGATACAAAAAGCAAACAGCACAGGGTGCAGAGCTTTCAAGGAATACACACACACTCACACACACACACACAGAAACTATTTGATAACGAGAACCCAAGAACAGAAACTGTATGTGAATCTCAAGGCCAACTAGAAATTATTTTAAAAAGTTAGTGAAATTTTTGGCAAAAGATATATGTTGTTTTATATTTAAAAAATATTTCAATAAAATATATATTATCAAAGAAAAGACATGATTGATCAAGCAATCACTGGTTTAGCTTTAATTAATAGTTTTATTGTGGCAATCATATAATGATCACTCCTTAATCGTATACAGAAGGAAACCACTATATTTGTGGAACACTTTGATGAATCTTATTTTTCAGCAATACTGATGAAAAATATATGATTTAACAGGTATTTTTCTGTAGTTGGGCACAATATTAATATTTTTTATGAATGTCATGTGTGACGTTTACTATTATTCATAAAAAATATATGACTTCAAATGTAATTTTCTGCAGACATGCGTATTATAAATATATTTTTCTTATTTCTATATTTGTGATACATTTTTATATATCATATCGCTGGCAAAACATACTTGTTTAACGAAGAACTTTCGTTTACAAAAACTTTATCTCGATATATATATTTTTGTGGTACACTTTTAGGTAACGTATCATTCTCTGGAAACTATGAAATATATATGATTTGAAAGGTATTTTAATGCAGATTTGCATACTATAATTATTTTCTTGAAGCTGTTTTCGTGGTACACTTTTATGAATCATATCTTTGTCAGCTAGAAATGAAACGTATATGACTTAATAGATATTTTTATGTCGATATGCACTACACAAATACTTTTTCTGCATGCGTAGCACAGCTTAATCATTTAACTGATTACTTACCACCTACTTAAAAGCCTTCAGTTAATTAAAATAAATTTAAATAACTTCTTATACTGCTACTCCTTTTAAATACATCTTAACATTTACTGCAAAAATGGCATAACTCGGTAAAGACTCATATAAGTCCCCTAGTCATTCTTAATACTGCATACAAACTTCACACAAATTTCTCAGATACTACTTTACTTTACTACTGACTCCACTTCCGAGCTGTTACTAAATTCAACGTAATTTATTTAAGACATTTTCTTAATAAATATTTTGAAAACTTTATTCAAATGAAACAGTTGTAGTAAAATAACTATTATTTTCATAAGAGTTTACATAGAGTAAATTTGATATAAAAATTTGACTTTAAAGCACACTTTAAGTGCACATTATTTTTATGAATACGCTAGTAAAACTTTAAGTCAATTTTCTGTAATAGATTTTTTTGTTTTTCATAGTTGCAACCTTCTACCAGTAAAAGCTCGATATGAATAAACGAAAATTCGAATACGATGTGAATAAATATTTTACAACAAAATATACATGAAATATATGAGAAATTTACAAACAGACAGAGAAGGATATACAACACGAGAGCAGCAGCCAGCAACTCGAAGTGGTAAATTATAAAACAGTTCGAGTCTGTTTTATATGCATACAAGTGCTTGGTGACTGTATGCAAGTGTGTCCTTTTTATGAATAAGGATATTATGGTAACGAGTTAAAAGTGTTTTATTGGATTGGATATGATTATTTATCGTTACAGTAAATACGAGTATAAGAACTCGTTTGAATGTTGGGTCAACTTAATCGGTTGTGATCTAGAAATTATAGCAAAAAGCAAATCGCAGTGCTGAAAATAGCAGCAGTTTAGGAAATATTAAGCGATGGCACAAAGACAAGTCATTTTAAGGGTATTGAAGGAACAAAATATAGCTCAAGTGATCTTAACACAAGAGGTTAATAAAATCAATAAATAAGAAACAGCTTGAAGTTTCTCTTGAAATCGTGTTTGTTAGACTACAATTAACACTTTCGTAAAATCAATTAAAAAGTTATTTAATATAATATTTTATTACAAAATTTTTATTAGAAACACAATTTAACACCATGACAAAATAAAACTGATTTATTTTTCCATTTGCTTTAATGAAAAATAAATTGCCAAAAATTTAAAAAAAAATTGTTAAGAAATGCGCTGCTGCTGCTGCTGCTGCTTCCACTTTTTATTAAGTCTTTTTAAATCAAGTGAAATACGTTGGAAACAAATCTGCCAAGATTAATGTTGGCTCCCACACACTGAAACAGATTATTAATTTACATAAAAAAGAAATTTCAAATTTATATGGAATTTTTATATAAAGAAGCTGTTTAAAAAAATTAAACGGACCCCAGGGATACAACGAATAAAATTAATTTTCCGAAATTCTTGTGAAAAATAAATTAATTTTCATTTACAATGAATTCCTTTTTTTATAAAAGTGGTGCATGTATTGTAAAACATTTTAGGCTGGAAATAAATTAGGAATTATAAAAGAAATTCGTTTAGCGTGATTTAAAGTGTCATGAACCAAAATAAAAATATTTGTTTTAAGGCTGCCTGCCTTCAGTGTTAAGGACAAGAAACGAATATCCTGTTTGTGTTTATATTAATACAGAAATTCCTTGTCCTGTTACAGTGCACGCTAAGACACTATTAATTTGTTAAACTCTTAATTGTATATTAGTTTCACAATATGTTTATCTGTGTGTAATAGTTTTAATTCCAAATACTGTTGCGGAGCTGGGAAATTCAAACTTATTTTATCAACTCAAAAGCTCATAGAATTATTGTTTGAAAACTATTTTGAATTCAGAAAGACCTCACAAATATTCCAGAGCATAAAGGAAAGCCAACGCCAGTTTTAAATAATCAGCATACACAGCAGAGCAAAACAGCTGTTTTCAAAACCCGCTACACTTTTATCATCAGTAATCATAACAATTACTACATAAAGACTATTTTAGATTTTTTTATAAATTACATCTGTTTTATAGTTTGGGAAAAAATAAATTGCCATTGAAAATCAAACAAAATGAAAAACTCGATTCCAGAGTTGGACAACCAAAAAGAATTTTTACTTTTCTTTTTTAAAAGGAATTCAGCTCTGGGGCGGGGAAATTTAATATTTTTTTAAAATTACAAATAAAACTAGTTTTCTTTTCATAATCAAATATGTTTGATATTTTAGAAAGAAATAAATCAGTATGAAAAATGAGAAGGATCAAAAGGATATTTTCAGCGCTGGATATTCACTGTTTACCGACATCGCAGGCAATTGATGGAACATTTTCTTGAGCTACTTTTTCAAGTGTTATTTAGTCCATGGAACGACAGATTGCAACATCAACGAGCAGGTAGAGATTTAATTTAAGAAAAAACTTTACTTCGGAGTTCTTTTTGAAAGTAGTTTGTATATTGTCGGTGAAGGGTAGATACGTCTCGGTACAGCCGAATATAGGCACTTTTGCCTGTTGTTTTAATATTTGTGTTAATATCAAAAACAGCACTTTAACTTTCTTAGTTACTTCTGTATTTTGTAGCGTGCGTCACACATAACTCTTTTTAACAATTATTGCGAAAATTAATTATAATACACACCACTCGAAAGTGCACTTAAAGAAATTAATAGATCAAAATATTTATTGGACTTAAAGCGGGAACAAACGGCTTCCACACCTTCGAAATAAGATTATTTTTCCATTTTAACTTCTAATAAAATATATAGACATCAATACTACTGAAAAAGTATTTAAAATAAAATTAAAGCTTCGGGTACATATTTGATTCCTTATTCACAAAAAATATTTTATGCTTATAAGCTGTTTATAAGACCAATTTTGTATAGAAAGTTGTTCCGCTGTTTTACAGACCAGCTTGACTTAAGTTCAATAATAATTTCCTTACCAAAATTATGTAATTAATTTCTAATTTAATTTCATTTTCTATATTTTTTTCTTTTTTTAATTAATCAAACTTTTAAATATATTTTTTCAACGATGTCCTCGTATTTTTGGTTATAGAAATTTGCACGTTTAATAAAACAAAATTACTAAAATATTTGAGTTTAACAAAATTTTCTAATCACGCCAATACCACTACAATTAAACCTTTAAAATGTTTATAAACAACAGCGTCTGTGTGTGTGCTGAGTCTTGGCCCTGTTTACATTTTTCTTTTGCTCTCCCTCTCTCATACACTCAACTTGTCAAGTTGTTGTATCTGCTGGGCAAAGAAAAAGGAGTCTACAGGCAACCAAATGCTGATCTCTTTTTTTTTAATTTCTAATAAAAGGGAATTTCTACTTCTGTGCATCTTTCATGGATAGATTTTGTTGTTGTTGTTGCCGTAATATTTTATTTGTTTTTGTTCAGAAGTTGTGTATTTTTTTTTTATAGACTTCGTCTGAGTTTTTGACTATTTTGTACGTAAGAGGCTCATCTATCTTAAGTTGTTGACAGAAAAAATTTGATAATCAAAGTTTTTCTTATAGTTTAAGTGTGCGTAAGGCACTGGAATTTGTGTTTGTAGTTGAAGTTCGAAATTTTATTTTTTCTTTTTCTAGGTTTTCGTTGTTTTAAAAGTATTTGAGTTGAATTTGTTTTTTCTTTGTGCGCTTTTTTCTCTTTTCCTTATTTATGTAGAGAGTTAGAGAAGAGGTTTTACTTAAACTTAATTGTGATGGCTGGATGTATTACAAAATAGATAACGAAGGCTTAGTGCGGTATTAATAACGGGGAAGAACAATGAAAAACTACTAATTAAATTAAAGCATTAAAGGCGGGATTTCTATGCAATATTTCAATTTCAATAATTGAAGTTTTTAAGTGTTAAAGTTTTACAACAATATGGAGTGTAGAATTATATATAATAAAGCGAAGAAAATTAAAGTAATATCGCTTTCTTTTCGGCACAACATGTAACATTTTTGCACTTCTTTTCTTGGAGGAGTTTTAAAACAGAAACTACTTTTCGTAAGCGAGGATGGATTAATTTCTAATAAGTTCCTTAACTTTATTTATTCGAATATTGCCATTTTCTGTTAAATAATGTAAAAAATGTTGCACTCTTTTCTAGAAAAGCAAACAACATAATTCTGTTTAACTTCGAGCAAACTCAAGAGGACTATATTAAGGCCTGTTATTTTCTGTATATTTTCGTTAAATAATTTTTGTTGCTAAAAAAATTTACTATGGTTCTCTAAATTATATGTTAAAAATCTCATTCTGTATTCAATTAAATTAAAAATTAAATATTTTCCACGCACTGGATCATAAATATGTATTTTCAATATAAAACAAAATTATCCCGCTTTTTTCTTCTTAAATTTTCTTCACTTCCTTAAGACTCATTATTTCAACAGGATATTGAATTTTTCTTTTCTTGCTGAAAACATCAACGTTTAGAGAAATAAGAAACAATAAATACTTCTTAAAGACTCGTATTAAGATAATTGCTCGTACCAAAATTAAATAAAAATAAAGATAAAAATAAAAATACCAACTCCGTTGAAGTATTATCATTCATCCATATTATTTTTCAATACAAGTACAATGAACCACCACTACCACTACAGCGTATGCGATATGCAATTTTTCTTATTTCCTAGTAAATCAACAAACAGTAAAATCATCAGCAACATCATTATTATCGTGAAGACACAACACATCAACAAATACTCGTATATTAAATAACATAATGAAAAACAAACACATCAACATCATCATAATGATGATTCATGATGATTATCATCGTTAGAGTGCTTGAAATATTTCTATACTTCAAGTATAGAAAATGTTTAACAACAATCAGTTCAGCCAGACAGACAATCAAGTACACGCACATACTCTCAAACACACACACACACACACACACACACACACATACACACAACCATTAATATGAAAAGAGTGGGAAGTGTAAGGGAGCACATCATACTTTTTTCCTCCAAAAACCCTAAAAGCAGAACACACAACGAGCTTTACAGCAGCAGTGAGAGAGTAATTGCATGTTTAAATTATATTGAGTACAAGCTTGTTGGTGTGGGTAAGTGTATGGCTTGTATGCATGGGTATGCGCGCGTGAGTGTATGTGTTGTGTGTGATTATTTAAGTGTATTTGTTTGTATATTAAGGCAATCAACAAATATTTAGTTTTCAATTAGTTTAGCATTTAAATGAAAGAGCTGAAGAATTAAACATATAATGATGTTACTCACACACACACATACAAACACTCAAATGGTGGGTGTGAGCGGAGAGCATAACAATTTGAAAATAATACATATTCCAGCAAAGATAAGGATTAATTAAGCATTTGACATGCACACACACACACACACACACACACACTTTCTTTTTAAATATATGCACAAGAGATAAAAATCATTAAAAGGCAATTGAAAATAAATATCAATTTATGCAGAAGGAAGAGAAAAAAAACAGAAAAGCTATATGAAGAAGACAACAACTTTACAAACAAAAAGACACGAATTTACAGAAAATATTTAAAGGGCAGAGAGGAATGCCCCGCATAATATCAAGCGAGTGTATCAGTTTAAGGCATTTCTGTTGTTTAAAATAGTGGCGTGACAGCAAAGTTACAGTAAAAAAATTGGTCATTGAAAAAGTAAATATTTAAATATTTTATGAGGATGTAAATTGAACGTCTTGGAACATATTGAATGCAGGAGAATTCGTTTAATGAGTTGAGATCCAGAGACAGCTCGGCTTGTTGGTCTTGTTATGTTTCCAAATATTGGGATCCAAAATTAATCTTTAACAATCGTGTAACAAAATAAAAAAAATATATTAATAGTAATAATTCGAAGTCTCCCAGCTTAAGCGGAAGTTTTCAAAACCCCACTGGGAGTTACATAAGTAAAATCGTAGCGGGCAAAAGCCAGAAATGCCAGCTGAGGCAGACTTCAATCTTTAATGGATCACACTGAGAGGCGTTCACTTTAGAGATTATTTGAAGAACAGGCAGTATCAGACAAGTGAATATGTGTGATAATAGAAATACTGTCGAATTAAGATTTTTATTATACGCTGGTAGATAATTTCCTGTCGTTTAGTTTTTATATATCCCTTCAATCAGTCTACTGAATACTTTTTCCAATAAATCTGGCCAAAGATGGCCTGAATAATGGCTTGTCATTCTTGAAGAATAGCTGGTTTATTGGCATCAGCCAATGACACGTAAAAAGTAGTCCAAAAGGAACTCAAAAATCAGTCACTATGTCTCGATAGTGATCGCCACTCATCATAAAGGCAGCTCCCTGCTCATTTCGAAAGAAATAGACGCATGAGACCGTCTTTAAATAGACCGCACCAAAGAGTCAATTTTAAGGGACTTAATTGTGGTAACTCGTTAATGGCTTGAAGATTAACTTCGCTCCAGATTGGCACCGATATTTTCTTTCCAAATTTAGCTGCTATTTTTTTAAACACTCTTTCAGACACGATATTATTTTCTTTCGATATCCTTAAACATTTTAAAAATTCTGCGTAATAGCAAAAGAGCCACTGTGCGTGCCCTGGCCTCAGTAACGGCTATTTAGTACCAGTCCCACTTAGAGCTTCTAGCGGCCTTCTTTTACCAGCTTAAAAAACATTTTAGTTACACACAATTTTCATTTAATAAACACCAGCATGGCTAAAAAATTATTGCGATGTCAAAACTGAATGAAAATAAATAGAACAACAAACTTTTAAAATACGTCAAAATATTCAAAATGTTTGCGACTTTTTGCCAAAACAAAACATATAAAAACCGGAATAGTTTTATAATTATATTTCCAAAAAAAAAATATACAAAATATTTGTCGTACATACTTTTTTAATTTCCATTACTTCGTGTCTATTTAGTTGTTGTTATCAAAATATAAAAGTTTTTTGATATTCTCGTTATATTTTGACATGTCGAATTATTAATGTTGTGTCGCAGGAATACAAAAAGGAAAAACAATAACAAAGCGAAAGAGAAAAAAGTATGGAAGTGAAACTAAAAGCCAACAACAAATGACAAGAATGTTTGCAGATATAGAGTATAATAACAACAAATAAGATTGACAACGTTATGCTTTTCGTGCGACATTTGGTCTCATTTCTTCCGACTGTCTGTCTGTCTGTCGGCTGTCTTTCTTCCTGTCTGCCCGCCTGCCTGTAAGTGTCGCTTACACACATTTTCTCTCTGCTCGCCTCTAATTGAACATGAATGGCTTTGGCAAATGTTTGCAAAGTATTAATAGAAAAATGAAGCTTTTTTGTTGTTGCTGTTGCTATTTAGCGATATGAAAGCAGAGAGAAATAATAGCGAAAGCGAGCAGGATTATTTAAGTTTGATGAATTGTTAGTAACAAGTGCAGCTTAGGGATTTATAAGTACAGAATTAGAAAAAAAAAACTTTTTACAAACTTTTCATAAACAAAATTAATACCTTGTATTATGCATACAAACAAAGTTGGTAAACTTTGTTTATAAACATTTCTGTTAAGCTTCGTTGATATATCCAGCAGGTTCGATTCCTAACTTGTGTGATTATTCTCAATTAATTAAGTCGCAGTATAATTTGTGATATTTGTTAAATACATTTCAAATATATATATATATATATATATATATATATATATATAAACTTTCTTGAGGGTTTATTCAATCTTTGATTTCGTCCTGTGCTGCCCACTACTTTGATCTTTTCCTTTTTGTTCAATAAAAAAAAATATTTCAGATATATAATTTTTTATTGACTTAAACTTCCGATTTAATCAAAATACTTAAACGGTTTTACCTAATTTCCTCTTTAATTTTAACTAAACGAAGATACAAATTCATACAGAGTGGCACAAAATAAAACATTCAGTTTCATTTCCTTAAAAAAAACATTTTAATCAATTATTTCCGCTGCACAATTACCAAATATGATTTACATACAACAACGTCAATTGCAAAAATTGCAACAGCTTTCAATGGTATGCTTAATTTTACATCACCCTGTATAAGGACGACACCTTAAGGTATGAGTGATTTTAATTCAACACCATCAATAACGTATTCATTTCTTCGCTTTATGTTTTCTTTTCCTTCTTTTTTCCTTTTTTTTAAATATTAAACGATTATTATTAATGTTGTTATTGCCCACCGAAAGGGAAAAGCCTAAATTCCTTTTATTTATTTACTTGTATTTTCTTTTGAAGATTTCAAATACAATTTTCTTTGAATTTGTTTGCTGCTTTATTTTCTTACAATACGACTCGTTAAGCTTCTAAAATGATTGATTTATTTAGTTTTATTTCCTTCTTGGGAAAAAGGGATAGAGTGGAAGAGTGTGGAAGAGACAGAGTGAGACAGAAAAAGAATAAGAAAAAGAGTTAAATATGATGTTAATGGTTTTGAAAATTTGCTAACAATCTCCCCAGAGAAATTTTCGTAATGCATATAAATTTATTCAAAATTTTGCCACACACACACACTTATGCAAATGATATGTTACACACATAAGCAGATATGCACACTTATGCACACTTGCACTCATGTTTAATAGCAGAGAAGAAATAATAAGAATAACACTCAAGATAAATCATAAGAGAGATTTATTTAAAATTGAGTTGTGAAGTCTGGAGGGAAATTCTCAAATTGCTAAAAATATTAATGCTGTTGTTGTTGTATATTTTCCTTAATTGAAAAAAATATTTACTTTTATTTATATTTAGCAACAACTATATTGTTTCCACTTGAGTTAAAATTGCAGGAAAAGTTTAGCAAAAGTTAAATGACAGTTTGCTTTTTTCAATTGCTTGGCTGCCTGCCTTTCAGGAAAGCAATTAATTAAAATTTATTTTTATATGTCAAAAAATTAAGTCCACAGAAAAGTGTTGTTGTTTTTGCGGCAACTAAAAACTATGGAACTAAGAATATTGTAGTGAATTTGAAATGCTGTTCTGAGTGGACTTTTAAAGGCAATAAAAGTTGAGCAGAAGAAAAGTTGCTAAAATAAAGTATCCTTGAACGAAATGAGTGGGCTGTTCATCATGATGATAATTAATTAAGTGAGTGCACTGTCATCACAGAAATTGATATTTTAATTAAAACAATGACAACTTCAATATGTATAAATTCAGTATTCGCCACAAAGTTACAACTACTTTTCTTTGTTGTAGAATTTTTATGCACGATTGCAGCTGGTGATCTTAGAAAACAGCACGTTTTTACTTCCCAATTTTTATCACACATACTTCGCGTTATTTGTAATATGTTTGAAATATTTTGCGGAGTTTTCACCGCTGCTTTTTAAAATATTAAATGCCAAAGCAATTTTTCAAAACCCAAAAATTGGAATTTTATAAGGAAAATATCAAAACTATGACATTGACATTGAGGGTGAGTCACTTGGGGTAATTGTGGCTCCGCCGCCTTTCAATATTTAAGGCTTTATTCACAAGCGTTAAAATATGCTTTAAAGGCGTTTTTACTATACAAAATTAATGCTTAAAACTACTTTCAATTTAATAATCGTTTATCAATATCACCAATTAAGACTAAATTTAAACTCAGCAACAACTCATTATATGCTCAATAAGTTTTTTTTTCAAAATCTCCCACTGTGCAATCTCATTAAAGGCTTACTGAAATTTTTTTCAAAATCCTCCACTGTGCAATCTCAGGATTAGTATCTTATTTTAGCACAATAACAAATAATACTAACTAATACAAAATTCAGCGATCTTCCAATAAATAAGCAAAACAAAACCAAAATTTTATAAAAATTCATCTGATGGAACAGTTTATTGCAATTCATTTGAGATATTGTCTAGATTAATCTATTAAAACCAAATCTTTTTTAATTTTGATACGCGTTATTAGCAGTTTCAAAACCATATTCCACTATTTAAAAATATCAATTGATTCAAACTTTTTTTTAAAAAAACACATTCAAACAATAATTAACACCATCATAAATTTCTTATGCCACCAACTTTTGTCATAAATCTGTCTATTTTGAGTTTAATTTGGACGTCTGAATATATAAAACTGAAATAAACTACTGCCTTTATTTCATTAAATGCCGCAAAGCATTAAACTTAATTTGTAGCTTTTTATATTTAAAAAAAACCCTCATTTATTTAAGTTACATTTTGTTTATACGGTCATAACTAAGCCATTATACTGAAATGGTCAATATTAATATCCCTCGAACAAAAAAAAAAGAATGTTGGCTATTGTATCTATTCTTTTTTTCATACCCACAACATTGGAAAAATAGCCGCGAGTTAGAAGAAAGAAAATTGGAAGCAGAAAAAATAGAGACAACATTATTAAATAATGATCATTATCATCATCATCAGTTTCAACAGAGACGGACAGACAAACACACAGACAGACAGACACCCAAGACAAAGAAAGATAGACAGACAGACAGTCAAACTATTTAATGCTGGAAGCAAATGAGTCTAGTATTTGGTAGAAAAATTAAAAAAAAGAACAGAAGAAGAGAATGGCAGAATTATATTGAAAAGAAAATAAAAAAAATAAAAACATAAAAAATAGAAAGACAGCCCCAGCCACCACATCAAGAAGTAAGCAAAAGAGCAAACAAAAGTACTTTTAAAGGCAACAACAAAAGCGACAACACACAAGACAATGCAGGCATTGTAATTCCTGGCTGGTTATTTGCATGTGTGTGTGAGTGTTTAGTTTTCTTTAATATTAAATATTTAACAAGAAGCAAAAAAAGTTATGCACAACACATATTAAAATATCACCAGGACAACAAACAAGTGATATCAGCAACAAAATACAACAACGTTTGTTAAGGAAAACAAACAGAGCAGACAAGAGACATGCATGAGGGGCATTTTCATTTATTCTCTGAATAAAATGAAATGCAACAATGGCAACCGTAACAAGAACGAGGAGGCAGAGGAGGAGCCCAGAACCATTAAATACTTAGACAATCATCCATATCAAGTTGTTGCAAACATGCACTCATACATTTTACATCCATCCACTTATAAATGAACACTCACACGATCTAACACACACACACACACACATTCACGACACTGTGCACAGTGCGGTTGGCCAAGAGAAAATAAACTGAAAGGGCATTCCGTAGAATTCGGAGAAGTATTTGTGAGGAATTGTTTCACGCAATTTAATACCCTGGCAGAATTTTAACTGTATGATGGTGGTATTCTAATATTTATTGCACTGGGGAACTCATATTTTTTAATAAAATTTGTGAAAATTTTAAACAAAATATTTATATTGAGCATATCTACAGGAAATTGCCTTTCCAATTATATGACTTTTACCAATATTGGTAGAAAATAGCACATCTAAAAGTGTACCACAGTATATAAGATTCTACTTTTCTTGATTAAATTAGCAATTGAACGAAAATATTTTATTACTAAAATTGTGGTTTTCACAAAAAATAAATATTTAATACTGTAAACTGCAGAAAGTTTATAATATCGTTAATTTAAATTAATATCGTAATTTTTAAAGAGCTGTTTGCTATTGTGAATTTTACATATCTGTTATTATCGAAAACTCTAAAAATATATTTAAGTTATTTTCAATTACTTTTTTTCTAAAAGCTAAATAAAGGTACAGTGTGCATATCTTCATTAAAATATCTTTAAAATGACATATATTCCATCATTAATGGTTAACAATAGGCGACTTAGAAGGGTACTACAAAGATGTGTGTGCCCTATTTATAAATCAGATGACCTTTTTTATACACTAACAATTATAAATGAATTTTTTTAATGAAAATTAAGATTTTTATAGAAAAGCATTTCTAAGCACTACATATTTTAAATAATTTATAATATTAAACATGTTTAAAAAGATTTTATCGTAAATTAAAAAATGTGTTTAATATCGTATATTCCAGTGTTGACTATTTTTAATCATACACATTTTTTGCTATCGTCTACTTCAAACAGTTTTTGTTATCAAAAATTTTTTATAGTTCTTTATATCGTAAATATTAAAACAAGTTTCAATATCGTATATTTTAAAAGGTGTTTGCTATAGTAAATTTTTTGAATTCTTTATAGTTCTCATATCTTATATTTCAAAAAAGATTTACAATTTGTAAATTTTGGAAGTCTTCTAATATCGTAAACTTCAACATCTTTTAAATATCGTAAATTTTTACATCTCTGTATTCAAATAATCTTTGTTAAATGCGAAATTAGTTTAAACATTGTTTGCTTTTTAATAATACCCATACAATTAATTAAACGTAGAGGTCATCAAATATCGTAAATGTGCGCGGTTTACTTTTTTTAATAAATAAGAACAACAAAATGCTGTAATTTCTTACACATCCAGTTGTGTAAATAACCTTCTTAGAACACTTTAATGTCAGAAACTCTAAAAATTTTGCAATGTCGTAATTCTGAAAACATTTGCAATATCGTAAATTTTATAATTGTTAAATTATTTAACAATTTTGTAGCCTTTGTAGACCTAAATTTGATTTACATAAAAAATGTTTACGGATTTTTTTCTCAAACTTTTTATATATGATTCTAATATCGTAAATATCGCACAACTGTTTCATAAAAAATGAAAAAATTAAAAATATTGCAGATATACAGCGCTTAAATAAATTCAAATCAAGGTTTTTAAACATCGTAAATATTTTTAATTAGAAATGATAATCCAAAATACTTTCCTAACATGCACAAAGTTCAAATAACATGTTTGCGCCCACTGTTCATTGTTTGCTAAACATTCACATTCTCCACTCATGCCGTGTGCCGAGTATGTAACCCATTCCTTCATTCATTCCTTCACTCATTCATTCATCTATCCACTTGTACTCACACAAAAGTATAATTTTCAAAAAATACTGTTTGTTATTGTAACTCTATGAAGGAGTTGTTGTTGCTATTGCTGCTGTTGTTGCTGTTGTAGTAAATGTAAATGAATATTAGAGCAGCAGCGTAATGCAGCTGTATAAATATAAAAATGTTAGCATTTATAAATTGTTTGTATGTATCAGTTCGTGTATGTGAAGATATTTATTCGTTTGTGTATGTGTATGTGTAGGCAAAACTTTTAGTTTAGAAAATAAGTGACATAAAAACAGAAGTATTTTTATTTTATTTGTTGTTGCCTGCTGCCACAGCCACTCCTCCAGCACTTCATAACGTTTAACTGGGAAACATGAGACAGTCCTACAAACAAACGAAAGCTGCAGAGTGAGAGCAGGATGGAGGGAGGAATTTGTATGAAATTCTTGGAAAAGTTTCTGACAGCCCTGCTGATTAGGAAAGAATTTCAACATTTCATACGCTTGTATTTGAAACATAAAACTGAAATGGAAAAGTGTGCTTCGAAATTTCTATATTATTTTTATTGGTTTATAAAAATTTCACCTTAAATTCTGAGAACTGCTTTTATTAAAGCATTTAAGAGGGCTTTATTTTTATTAGCTTTACTTTTAGTCATTAAGTTTGGGTTGAAATGCTATAAAAGGAATAGTGGGCAGTGCCATGCCTACAATGGGCTGGCTTAGGTTAGCCGGGCTGCCCTTGAATTAACCATGACACTCGCCCCTTGTGGAAACCATAACCTACACGATACCATAGACCTGATATTCTGTCTCTTGTAAATCACACAGACCTTTTCACAAGCTCCACTAGACTAGAAGTGGGATACGCCAATTAAAAATATTTTAATGTTTATGTAGTTCCCTTTTTTAAATCGTTTAGAGAGCCAAAATATTTCTAGTCATTTACTGGATGTACAACAACAACTGACAAGTTAAATTGGCGCTGTTTGCTCAAGAAATCAATGCGTTGCATGCGAAGCCGAAAGCCGCAAGTTCGACCCCACACTCAGCCAACTAGTTAAGATAGAATTAAACTTGTCTGATTATGGGGTTAATTATTTCCGGTATGTTTAACTGAAGGAGTATTGGCCCCGCTTCTTCAGTATTTCTTTATTTGCGGTACATCGGCAGGAGAACGGCTCTTCCTCTAAAAAATTTATCTTAACATCCATCGGGTGCTACGTGAAAAAGATAAAAAATATATGTATTTGTTCCGCCATTGCCAAGGCTAACATAAGGACATCCTTTTATACACTTCCATCGCAGCCGCTACAATTCAATAGAACACATTTGAAATCTTCATACGATTTGCATATTTTTCCTTATGTGTGCGACGAATTATTTAAATGTAACATTTCCCATCATGTTCGTATATTGAAAATTCATATTTATAACGGTCATTTCCTTCCCCACCCTGCCCTTGTTCGAAAGGAAAACTCTGTTCGGTACTCGTGCAACAATATTCAGCAGATCGTATTCACGTACACTGGCGCTGCTTTATAGTGCCGTACACAAATACTGGAATGAAATTGGATGCATGCATAGACATGCATTTATGCTTTGAAATGCACACATCTTTTTGTAAGTAACGAGATACTTTGTAACGTTTTGTCTGTGATACGAGTATGCTCGGCATTAGTTATTCCTCATTGTCTGCATCATCATCATCATCTTCTTACTTGTCTTCTTAATGTCTTATGAGATGCAGAATTTGTGCAGGCAGCACCAGCAAATACCCACTCGCATATACACACACACACACACACACATTCATGCATACTTGAGAACTTAAAGACTTTGTTCTTTCTCTCTCTCTCTCTATTTCATACAGTGTGTTCTTAATGCAAATTTATGCCAGTTTCATTTGTCTGTGTATGGATAACAAAACGTTGACGGTCTACTATAATTATTATTTCCGTTATTAAACGATTGCACACACTTACACTCATATTTACAATTATACACATGCATATGCTGGAGTAGCAATAAAAGTCCTTTTAAAGTATTTTTCCAATTCACTACTACTCGTAGTTGTCTGCAAAAGGATATTAAAGGACACTTTTATTAAGACGCTCGAAGATACTCACAAAGTATTTCTAGGAAAATTAATGCATTGAAGAAGGCAGTAAAAATTTAATATGCAAAAGTATCTATTAATGTAGTGTGTGTTGCTGGGATGAATTTCTCATTATTGCAAAGTTTACCATACGCAATATTAAGATGAAATTTTTCAAATTATTGAATGTAATCACGAAGTTTCTAAAATGAATATGATTATTCAGTATCAGGAAAATAAATTGTATTTCTTTAGAAATGGAAATTTCATATACAACTACTTCACACACATACATTTGTGGTACACTTTTTACTAACTGAATGTCCACCAATACTGATGGAATATACGTTATTGAAAAGGTATTTTCAATTACATGTGCACAATATATGAAAATGTTTTGAAATTAATTTCGATTTCGTTTTTCATACAAGAGAAGAGATGTGTACATATTTGCACTCTTGTAGAGATGTTCAAAAGTGTCTGTATAAATTTTACAACAATTTTTTAAAGATTTTAGGACAGATTTGACAAAAGACAACATAAATTATGTTATTAAATATTTATAAAACAACTTTAATTTATATATTTTTTAATATTAAATTTTTAATAAAAAAATAAGCTGCTGGCCTTTATTTCTGCTGCTCTATTGTTTAGTTTTATAACAATTAAATATTATTTCATTATTTAATAAATAAATAACAAATGCCAGCCAATAAAGTATGAGAATAAGAATTGAAAGTTATGATTGAGTTCCTGTTATGACTTTAGGTCGAAGGTCGAAAAGAGGGGCATGAGTCATCAAAATCCGCTAACGGATTACACTTAGGTCCCATAGGCCTGTTGTGCGCTTAAGGCCTGTTATGACTTTAATATTTCTTTAAACTTCTTATTCATTTAAGTAGAAATTTGAAATTGCTTTTTTTTTTGTTCTTCCAAAATATTTGGGTTAAAGGTCCCCTGCTGATCTGCATTGACACCAGCGAAATGTGCATCAAAACTAGTCCGAAATCTCGCAAGAATTTTCTTAAATTTTTTTAATAATTTGGAAGAAAGAGGCAGCTCGATTAAAATTAAATTAAAGTGCTAAAAACGACAATTCCCAAATATATAATTTTTACTAACTGCCGGGTCCACTAAGTCGAAAGAAACTTTCTATCGCACAATTTACAAAAAAATGGAAAAATTTGTTTTGTTTTTTATATAAATTGTTCAAACGAAGTTTTCTTTGGACTTAGTGGGCGTGGCAGTAAAAAAAAAGACATTTTTCATGCCTGGTACAAAGAGAAGAAGTGCTTTCACTTGAAAACACTTGTGGAAACTATAACAAGAGTGTGTAAGCAAGAGTGTTGTTCTCTTGAAATAAGAATAAAAAATAAGAGAATTCAAATCAAGTTAATGAATTTCTTTTTTATATTAATAATAAAATTCATATTTATAATAAGAGTTGAGTTGGCCAACGAAAAGTCCTTCACAAATGTTTCTAACATTTTATTTTAGTTTAAAGCGCCATTGTTTTATGTCTTTCGGTGAGATGATATGATTTTTCCGTAAGTCTAAAACCCCCCCAACCCCTGTCCTACAGATTCATGATATTATAAAAACTTGTACCTTTTCCTAAGAGTGACCCGCCTTAAATTCAATGACTATTCAAATTATACAGATATAAGAAAACTATTAATTATTTTGCAAAGAGGGCAAACTGTCTCCCCCTTCCCATACCTCCAAGATATTGCAGGAGCCTGCATTTTAAAAATTACTCGTACTGTTCTTAAAGAAGCTTAAACTTGTAGTTGTAAAGATATAAATTGATCCTTAAAAAGAAGAAAGTTTTTAGTCCCACTGTGCAGTCGAACCGATCTCTTAATTCAGTAATTCAAAAAAAAATAAATATTTAAAACAGTGAGACCAGCTTGGCAATGCATCCTTTCAAAGAAATAAATAAAATTTGTCGATTTCTTTTCTAAAA
Organism: Linnaemya vulpina; assembly: GCA_963675445.1. Lineage (NCBI taxonomy): Eukaryota > Metazoa > Arthropoda > Insecta > Diptera > Tachinidae > Linnaemya > Linnaemya vulpina. Next base: position 85,821,929 of record OY776278.1, on the reverse strand, counting down.
AAATAATGCAACATTTTTCACACTTTTTAATAGAAAATGGCAACATTTTGCCTATTCAAAATAAGAAAATTATTAGAAATGAATCCTACATCCCTCCTGCAAAATTTTTTCTGTTTAAAAACTTCTCCAAACCGCCACTTTTTAGAAAAGAAGTGAAAAAATTTTACATGTTTTCTAGAAAAGAAAACGCCATATCAGTGATTGAACATTAAAGAGATACTTTTCCAAATCGGTTAAGAAATATATGGACAAGGATATAGTGGCCTTAGAGTACAGGCCATTAATAAGTTCTGCTTTATTGCTGCCGGACATAGCTGATGAGTGTGTGTGCGTGAATATTATTTTAATTACAAAATGAATTTAAGACATTAACTGGATTCAATCAAGTCAATATTTATAATACGAATTGAATATTCATTCTTCTTTCATTTTAAAATTTTTTATTCAAATTTAACTTCACAAACTATTTATGGACGGAAGACAACTATTTTTAGTTCTCTATCGAGTGTAAGAATTTGTCAAGCACTTACAAGTGTGATTGACCTCTTTCACAAGCATGTAAATTTTTGGAAATATTTTTCCTCTTACACTCTGCATGCCGTTGTAGAGGCCGTTAACATCATGATTAATATGTATTTGAAAGTGTAGGCATGTGTTTGTTTGTGCTTTTATGGGTTTGTATGGGTGAAGTACAAGACAGGAATGATAAAAATTTAAGGCAGACAAACGAACGCCATAAAAGAATTTTTAAATTTCTGCAACCATCATTCCTTAAGAAAATATATTTTTTGTTTTCATTGCGGAAGCATGTAATACTTTACACACACTCACACACACACACACACATACATGCTGTCTCTCATTTAACTATTTAGCTCTTCACACACTCACACAAGATGTAAGGGAAGAAACTAATACAACTGAATGTAAGTTTCCTTGTTGTTTTACTTAAACATCAAAACGGTTAACAATTGTAGAAAATTTTATGGAAAATTCCAATAAAAAAAGAAAAAATTTTTTTTATAAAATTGCTTTTTACAAACACAAAATATGAACAAACAGCAGTTTCCTTTTGCTGGGAGAACGCGAAAATGTACAACCAAATTTAGCAACATTTCACATAAAGTTTTTATTATTATTTTCATTTTTTAAAAGATTGTTCTTGTTCGTTCTTTTCTTTTTTTAGTTTCATTTTGTTCACTCGACAACAGAAAAATCCTTCAGTGTTTAAAAATGTGGTGGCCTCAGTCAAATATATATATTTTTTTCATCAACCTTTTTTTTGCATTATTTGAAATTTTTTATGTATAAAAATGGAAAAAACGGATGAGGATGAGCAAGTAAGTGAAAAAAAAATTTTATATTTTTAAAATGCCAAGTAGAGGAATGGTTTGGTTGTTGGCTTGCTTTTTTATCATAAAAAACAAACTATAATCATTTGTTTAACACTTAAAAACTGTGCGAGGACGAGGGCAAAGTAATAGCAGCCAGGATAGTGAATGTGTTAAGAAGGCAGGCTGTATTTATCAGCCAAAGAATAAGTGATGCCAACTTTAGCACACCATGCGAAATATTTTACTTGATATATTTAAAAAAAACTGCAGTTATGCAATTTAAAAAAAATATATCTTTAAAATAATGCACGTTTTCTTAAATGTCAATTGAAAATATTAAATTAAAAACATCATACATTTTTAGGCATCTTTTCTAATCAGTACCTTTTGAAAAGCACGTTTTCAAAAAGTACCTTTTTACAAAGTACATTTTCATCAAGTACCTTTTTGTAAAAGTACATTTTCATTAAGTGCCTTTTTTAAAAGTATACTATTTTTTAAGGAACTTTTCTACTATGTACCATTTTCAAAGGTCCTTTTCTAGAAGTACCATTTTTAAAGTTACCTTTTTAAAAATACCATTATCTTTAAAGGTACTTTTTTAAAAGAACTCTTTTTAAAAGCAACTCTAAAAAACTTTTGGAAAGAATAGCTTTTTAAAAGAAGCTACATTTTTAAAAGAACTTTTCGGAAGAGTACGTTTTAAAGGAACGTTTTGAATAAGTACTTATTTTAGAGAAACTTTTTCAAAGACTGCCTTTTTTAAAATAACATCTTTAATAAGTACCTTTTTGAAAAGTAAATTTTTTGTACAGTACCTTTTTGCAAAGTACCTTTTTGGAGAGTGCCTTTTTGAAAAGTACCTTTTTGAAAAGTATTTTTTTGAAAAGTAGCTTTATGAAAAAAACTTTATAATAAATACCTTTTTAAATAGTACTTTTGCAAAAAATAAAATGTTGATAAAAAGTAACTTTTTAATAAGTACCTTTTTGGAAACTACCTTTTTGGAGAGTAACTTGTTGAAAAAGAACTTTTGCAATAAATACCTTTTTAAATAGTACTTTTGCAAAAAATAAAATGTTTTTAAAAGTAACTTTTCAATAAGTACCTTTTGAAAAGTAAATTTTTCAAAAAGTACTTCTCTTATATGTACCTTTATTAGTATTAACTTTTTTTTAAACTCCCTTTTTCGAAGTAGCTTTTGCTATTTTTTTCAAGGACCTTTTTTATAAGAAGTGTCCTAAGAAATACATTTTATGAAAGCATCTTTTTGAAAAGTACCTTTTTTAAAGAGCTTTTCCAATAAGTACCTTTATTAAGGATTTATTTTTTGTAGGTGCATTTTTTCATATGTAACTTAAAAAAAAAAAACCTTTCCAAAAAGTATCTTCTCTTGTTTGAGTACTCTTTTTAAGCCGTGCCTTTAAAAAAAAAAAAAAGACCTTCTTTCAATAACATCCTTTTTAAGTATATTTTTCAGAACTATCTTCCTTTCTGCAAAGTGTGTTTGGTTAAAAAAGTACATTTTTCAAAAAGTACTTTTCCAAATAGTATCTTATTAAAAAGTATCTTTTCAACAGGTACTGTTTAATACAGAACTATCGATACCATTTGAAAGACTACCTAAAAAAGTAACTTTTAAAATATATATTTTAAGAAATACATTTTTTTAAATAAATATTTAAGAATAATAAATTTAAAATTATTATAATTTTTGGGAAAATTATATGTTAAAAAAGTACCTTACAAAAAGTAAACTATTTAAAAATTACCTGTTAAAAAGTATTTTTTTGCAAAGTGCCTTCGTAAAGGTATTTTATTAAAAAGTACCTTCGAAGGGATATTTTGTTAGAAAGTACCTTCGAGGAGGTATTTTGTTAAAAAGTACCTTCAAGGAGATATTTTTTTGAAAAGTACCTTCGAAGAGGTATTTTTTTTTTTAAAGTACCTCCGAACAGGTATTTTTCAATAAAATGATTTTCAAGGAACTGTATTGAAAAATATTTTATTTTAAAAAATAACATTTTAACAAAAATAATTTTCAATGTAATTCTGTTAGAAGTACCTTTTGAAAAAGGATATTTCAGAAACAGTAATTTTTAAGAAATTATCATTCAAACAGAATATTGAAATATAAAAAATATTTAATAAATGTGCAGTAAAGTTTTGGCTACAGGAAAATCCCTTCCCTTTTTTAACTTACGGGATCTAAAATCATTTCCAACAAGAGAAATTAAAACAAATAATTCCTTCTCTCTTTTTTTTTGCAGCCAGAAGGCCTACAAGTAGGCAACATTTATTCAGTTGATTATTTGTTTTCTTATACCGCTGCCCCACTGTTATTCGTGTGTCTCTTGCAACTACTTTGGAAAAAAATCCCGTTAAAAATTATTTTTAAAGCCGTATAACTTTAATGAAAACCACCACAATAACAACAACAACATCTCGAAAATAATGCCTCCATGTAAGAGTATTTTACTCCTGGAGTAACTTTTCTTGCTTTGTCTGGGATTAATAACAACAGAAAGTACAACAACAACAAAAAGAGAGGAAGCAACAACTATTTTCATAACTAACTTTTTAGCATTTTGTGGGCAACTCTTTAGCAGTTGTTGGGGTACTTTTTAATTTTTATATACAACTTTGCTTAACCGTTCTTTGCTGCTTTTTAATAATAATTTTTTTTTCTTTCGTACTATTTTTCATGCTGCCACTTGGATTGTATGGGATTGACACTGAGAGAAATAAGTTCGCTGAGGAAATAAAAATTGTTTTTTTTTTAAATACTTTGACGGCTAGTTTAAAATATTCGCATCATTCGGCATGAAAGACATCAACGAAAACGGTTATTCATGAAAATTTGCTTACATGAACAGAAAAAGGATATCAAAGTTTCTCTTGCTTTCAATGAATGAGTTGTATGACTGCTGAAAAGGAATGAAATTTTTGTTAAGACCCAACACTTGATAAATCTAACGAAAATTTATCGTCAACACATTTGTCAGGCACGTTGCTGAGAATGATGATGGTTAATAACGCATGTAGGCCCCATGCTGATTATAAAAGTAAATGGAATAAATACACACACACACACATGCAAACATGTTTACGTTCAGACTTTTATCGCAAATATGTACAGCATCGTATTACGCATATTAACGTTTGCAAATCAAATCTTGTTGTGGGCTTGTGCTTCGAGTTTCTGAAACAAAAACAATTCATATTTTGCTTCTAGTTATTTTGCCACGAAACCATTTAATTCCCCTGATAATGGAAACGTGTTACTGGTGTTTCCACCTAAAATTATTTACACGTCTAAGCATATCCGCCATCTCTTCTAATTTTGCTAATTTCCAGCAGCAAAGCGTAAAAATTACAACACCGGAGCACACAGATTTGTCATCTAGAAAATGCATTACACTAGAGCTCAAAAGTGAAATGAGTTAGTGAATACTTGAAATATATTAAACCAACTTATCTTTTTAATTGTTAAAAAATTCATTTCAATTTCGTTGAGTGTAATTCCCTAAACACACACACATACACACACGCTCAAGTGAAAATGTTTTGAAATGTTAACTTTCCATATTCTTTTCCCTACTTCAACTCTGCTCAAATTTGCTCACACTGACACAAACTAAAACAGTTACAGTTGTGCATACAAACGCATACAAGCACAGACAAGCACATGCATGCACATTAAAGTAAACAAAGAGATGGAGATTTAGACATGTTTAAATATTCATACCACCGCATAATTGCAATTTGCGTAATTGCACCTCTTGGGAGGCGTACTTTTTACTCGTTGCATATAACGGACGAATCTTTGCTCATCTGGCGCTTAGATCTTGGCCTACACCCTTTCCGCATTATTCTTGTACACTGTAGGGAAGTACTGTTGGAATACAAGTTTTAAAAATTTTAGTTTGAGAGTTCTAAAAACATATTTCCATAAAATATCCCAAAAAATTAAATAAAAATACCCTTTTAGATAAGTACCTCTTGAAAAATGCACTCTGCATAAAAAGTACCACAAATGAAAAAGCACTGCACAGAAAAAGTGTCTTTTTTCATATATTATATATTCAAAATAAGTACTTTTTGAAACACACTTTCGAAAATCCTATTAAAAAAAAGTATTTTAAAAATAGTACATTTCATTAAAAGTACCTTTTGAAAATACGTCTCTTGTACAAGTAAATTTCAAAATAGTATCGCATCTAAAATAGTACTTTCTAAGAAAATACTTTTTTAAAATATATAATTTAAATAAAATTTTTTTTTTAGAAATGAGTAGTTATATTCTAGAATAATACTTTATCAAAAAGTACTTTTTTTAAATACAATTTCAATAACATAATTTCAAAAACTATTTTTTAGATATTTGCCTTTAAAAAATTATATATTCCTAAAAGTACTTTCAAAAAGTGTCTTTTCGTACCTTTTTAGCTATTACCTTTTCAAAAAGTGCCATTGTGAAAAAGTATTGAGTAGATATATTCTAAAATAGTACTTTTTAAGATAAATACTTCTCTTGCAAAAACTAAAATTTAATTAATAAACTACGTCCTTTTGAAAATTCGTTTTAAAAAAGTTAATTTTTAAAAAGTACCTTTTTCAAAATATAGATTTTTAAATAAGTACTTTTTGCAGTAAAATAATTTTAAAAAAATATTATATTTCTAAAAAATACTTGTTTAAAGAAGTAACTTCTCAATAATTAATTGCTCAAAATGTGCCTTTTCGCAGAAGGACTTTTTACATAAGTTGCCTTAAGTATCTTTTAAAATAGTACTTTTAAAAATAATTACTTTTAAAACATATTTTTCCAAAAAGTATCAGCACGGCCATTTCGACAAAAATTAATATCGAAGAAAGCTCCTGCTGTAAAAAATTCGTTTTCAAAAGTTTATTTTCAAAAAGAACCTTTTCAAAAAGTACCTGTCCGAAGGAGTAACTTTTCAAAAACTACTTTTTTCACAAAATAACTTTTCGAAAAAGAATTTTTCATGCAAAGTTCATTTTCGAGGAAGTACTTTTTGCACAGAGTACATTTTCGAAAAACGTACTTTTTGCACAGAGTACATTTTCAAACACGAACTTTTTGCACAAAATGCCTTTGAAGGCAATAATTTTTTAAATTAATGGATTTTCAAAAAAGTACCTTTATATATATATATATATATATATATATATATATTTATGTATATATATATACATATGTTTTTTTCAAATAAGTAATTTTTATATATCTTTCGAGATGGTACTTTTTAAAATAAGTACTTTTGACACATTATGGCTGATATAAAATACTTCCAAGGAAAAGATTGGTCTCTTAGCTTAATGAAGATTATATTTATTATAACTTTTTTTTTATTGTTGTTGTTATATTGGAAGCTCCCAAGCAAGGTAAAAGTGTACCTGATTGGGACAATTTGATGCTTCTGTTTTGAGCCTAATCTTTATTACATATATTTTGAAATAAGTACCCAACATTAACTTTTAACTGCCTAACTGTGAAAAAGGTGGTTGTTACAAAAAGTACCTTTTGAGAAAAGTACGTTTTGAAGAAAGTACCTTTTAAAACAATATCATTTGAAAAACACTTCTTTTTGAAATAGAGTACCGTTTTAAAAGTACTTTTTTAAAAAGTACCTTTTGAAAACAGTACGTTTTGAATAGTACTTTTTGAAAAATATGTCTTTTAAGACAATAGGATTTTAAGAACATTCTTTTCATTAAATATGGTACTTTTTTAAGAAAACTACTTTTCAAAAACAACCTCTTGAAAAAGGACATTTTGAAAATGTGGTTTTTTGACAGTTGAAACATTTTTTTGTATTAAAGGCCACCGTCCACCCACCAACAATCAAACGAATATAAGAACACATTCATATTATGCCAGTCATTTTTCTTCCCGGTTCCTTATTTCATAACACAGAAGGAACAATTTTCTTATTTTAATTTTTTTATTATTTTCATTTCTTTCTTTGTGAAATATATTTTTTCCAACTCTATTTCTGCCAGTTATTTGGTTGGTGCCTGTTACAACTTTATAAACAAATGAAAAATTACACAAAAATTGCTGTGGCCCATTGCAGACGACAACAAAAAAAAAAGAAAAAAAACAGCACAAATAAAAAATTGAAAAGAGGGAAAAAACAAACCACATTTTCATACTTATTTTTATATTTATTATTGTGCATTATAAGTTGTTGGGAGTGGAAAGACATAAAAAACAATTTATGTGCAAAAAGAAACAAGAGAACAAACTACAATTTTACTATTTAAGCCACTGAGAGATAATGGGAAATTGTATGCGAGTGTGGCTGCTCTCGTGCAGCAACTGTAGCCCGTAGTCAGCCGTTGCAAGTTTGTTCAACCATAAAATATATAATCACAAGAGTTATTGTTAAAGAGATAATCATGTTTCAGAAATGTGTTTTGTTTGTTGTTGTTGTTGTTGTTGTTGTTGCTTTAAGACAGCAGAGCATTTAATGCGAACGAGTTACTGCAAATGGAGTATTGGAAACAATCAGTCATTTTATTTAAATGAATGCTGAGGCACACACGTTCTCTTCGTTGAGGAAGTGGTTCAAAGAGAAACACAATCAGATGGAAAGCAACAGGAGTGCTGCGGAATCGATATATTTAGGACTCTGTTCGAAAGGGCTTTTGTAAAATTATATTGAATAAAAATATTTTGAAAATTTAGTTTTTTTCCTTCCAGCAATAGTCCGCTGTTATAGTCAAAATAAAGTCGACTGTAGTGGATTGAAACCAGTGTTTTGTGTGTGTGACTACTGGTTCTAGGAAACTTAAAGTACACTTTTCTCATGACCATAAATATAGACCGATATTTGTTTGTATATAAAATTACACTTCTGACGCTTTTGTCGCTGAGAAGTATTAAATAATTTTCTTATTTAATTTCCGTAGGCGTTTTAGCTTTGCCGCCCAGTGGTAAAAGATATTCAGGGAATTTATTTATAAGCTTTTGCCTCTCAAAATGTGCAGGGTAGTTTTTAAAATTACAACCAAATTACATTGAATCAGCTTCATTTTTCTACTTAAATTTCAAGAAGAAAAATAATCCGCCCCACCATGAGAAATACATCGTTAGACTCTCCCTCCCCTTTTTCAATCTCTTCTTTCTGCTCCAGCCAAACAGCAACTTTGATAAATTAAAAGCCATGAAAATAAAAAAACAATTTCTTATTCAAGTGGCCTTTTGCACCGTTTATGTACTTGACTTCATGCTGGCTTATAGTTTGTCATGGCCAACGCCAAGATCTTTTCATTATCATTGTTAAACTGCCTCCATGTAAATGTCACATTGACACTGACTGTTTGTTGGTGTGCGTACATGCAAATTTTTTTCGTTGCAGGTGTAAACGGACCAGCAACAGCCAACAACAGGCTGTTTGGATTTCATACAAACATTAAAATCTCATAAACGAAACTGATTTTTTCTTGATATTGTGATTTGTTGTTGTTGTTTTTTTTATTTAATCTTTTTTTTTGCAAATTGTGTAGATAATAAAGTTGCTGGTTTTCTGCTTTTTTAAAAATCTAGTGTTTAATAATTGAACAAAAGCCTTCTATAAATATTTCCTTCAGTTCTTATTCTTGTTGAGTTTTATTCTTTCCTCTATTTAATTCATTTATTCATTCATTGTTGTGTCTTGTTTTTTAACTTTAGTTTCATATATATCTTTATACTGCTGACAGTGTGTGGAGAAATTCGTTGCAATACGAAGCACTTGATAATTTTAAAACATAATATTTTTTTCTTTTAGTTTTTGCTTTAGTTGTTCTAGAAAAAAGCTTAGAGCCAATTAGTTACAAACAGAAAAAGTTTGAGTTTGTAAGTTTTACTTTCAAAAAGCAGAGATGGAGCGCTGTGATGTTCTGGGTGATACGAACAAAAGTATCATGCAAAGGGGAGCAGATTAGTGTTGGTCTTAAGTGACCTGTTAAACTAAAAAATTTACCTCATACGTCAATCGGTTGTAAAAGTTAAAAGAATGCTTTCCCTGCTTACATTAATATAACTCGATAACTAGTACCCCCTCCGCCCCCCTGTGCTTTGCTACAATTAAAAACAACAAAAAACCAAAGTTGTCACATGCCTCAAGGCATTCACGCGCTATTTATAAATTAAACGATTGTCGTTAAAAACCTAAAGATGTTATAAAACCAGCCACAGCGACAACTCTGGAAGAAGGGGTTGAACAGACAGTATTAAACCACTCTGAGTCCATTGCCACTTTCAGCCTTAACGTACTTTATTAACGGTCGCACAAGTGCGGCTTCAATTACACTTTAAAAAACAAAAATTTACTAAATAATTTTTTGTTATATATCGATTTTCTGCAGTGCACAGTGGGGCCAAGAACATTCTTCCACGAAACATTTTATAACTTCTGAACAATAACTTCGAGGCTCACCAAATTTAATGCAGGGTATTCTAAAAGCACAACAACATGGAAGGGAGGCATGGGGTACCTCCCACGCAATTATTTTTGCACAATGGCAATAGTAAGGAGTAACAACTTAAACGCGGGGCACTCTTATGACAAACTGTAAGAGTCCAAAACAATATCTAAAATGTTCTTTTTGTTTAATAAGTAATTGTGGGAAAGAAATAGTTCTTCCAACATCGTGGTATATAAAACACGTTTTTATGCGTTAAAAATATGAGCAGGATTTCCTACGTTGAATTCACATCTCCGAAAATATATTTAAATTACAGTTTTGAATGCAATCAAGATATTCTTAATTGCAAGAAATTAAGAAATATTTGTAATTCCCATTTAATTAAAATACTTTTGCTCCCCTTTTGCATAGACTTCTCGCACAAACTGTATTTTGTTATTTTTCTACTTAAACAACAATTGCATTTTTGCATTTTCGCAACGCTTTTGTTGCTGATTTTGTTTTTTTTTCTATTTGCTTTTCTTAAGTTTATTTACTTATTCTTGTCTAAAATGCATTTATTCTCACATTTGCATGGGTTTTTAATTCGTTATTGTGCTTGAAAGAGTACCCGTGTAATAATTGAGATTTATTTACTAGTTTAAAAATAGTATTAATGCGCTGCAATTGTTAAGCAAACAAAAAAAATAATTAAACTTGTACTTGTACCTGTTTCAATCTGTAAACTCGTAAAACGAAAATATAAGCAAAAGAAAAAAAGAACTTAATTCAGGGGATTTTCCAAGTCTCCTAATTGACAACTGAGTGGGTTTTAATTGAATAGCAGCAGCATGTTTTTTCAAACGTGATAAGTTTTTCAATTTGAATGACTACAAAAAAAAATTTATGTCATAGAAATTTCATTTCTGCTTTAGCATCAGCCTTAGAAATCATTTCAATTCAATAATCAAACTGATTATTTTCGAAGCGAACAAGACAATTCGATTTGCCAGCAGACAACATTTTCCAGCAACACTCGGTTTTGTTCGGTTGCGGTTGATTTCAGTTTAACTTTTTTTTTTTTGCATTAATTGCAAGACAGCAAATTGTTGAATTAAAAATCGTAGCAGTGAAATAATTTTGTATTTCCTTGAGCTACAAAATTCCAATAGACGATTGGAATTAATTTTGATGGGGACTTCAAGGCGTATAAGCAGGCCTTTCGAGACGCAATTATGGGCCAGGGCCCTTTTTGTAATTAGGCTGGCAGCAGTCACCTCCCCAATAAGTTCATCTTAAATGGAAATGAAAATGGAATGGGATGATGATTTTTGACTCAAAGTCCTAGCTTTTGAACACACCTCGTACACACTTGTTTTTTGCTAAGATCTAATCGTATCCGTATTAAATTCCTTCCCTTATTTCCTTCCGAAAAAAAATTTAATTAACAATCGAACTGCAATTAATAGAGTCTATTAAAACTTTTTCTTAAAATTTCGTAACTGCTGCAGTAGAAATAAATTTCATTAACACCCTCCATTTTACTAAATGCTTCTATTAGTTTTGCTGCAAAACAAGAAAACTTCCTTTTAATTTCCGTTTCAAATGCATTTAAGAGCAGATATCGGCAATTCCATGCCTTAAAATATGCCCCACAATAATTCCAACACACACACACAAACAGACCCATACATAAAAACTGTTCTACATATGGAATTCATTTTTGTTGTATTTACAAAACCGAATATATGTCAAGTGTTTTAATTCATAAATCAACAATTTAAAACAAAACAACAACAACAACAGAGTATCACAATTTAGTTCAATGCAAGTGTTGAATGAAACCGCAATATTCTCTTTGCTTATAATTTTATAACTTTTTATTATTATTTTTATATTTTTATTTTTTTGCATCAACTTACATAAGCAGTTGATTGTGTGTGTGTGCTTGTGCGCTTGTATGTATGGAAACACTCCTAAGCACTTTCATGTACTCGCATGTTGCTGGTACATTCTCTCACTCAATTATTGAAAAGCATAAGAAACAAAATTCAAAGAAAATGGAAACAGTGCACTTTTTCAAAGAATGGAATTTCTTCTTTTCAAAAATATATTTGAATGATGGCGGTTTGAAGAAATAACCCGCTACTTTTGTGGACTAGCCTACCACAGATTCGGTTGCAAGCGAACTTTTTGTTTGAATGATACTAAAAACTTTAAATGATAATTAGGGACGGGCGAATTATTAATGTCGCTAACCCTGTCCGCCGCCACAGTTTGGAACAAGGTTTAAAGGCAGCAAAAGTTAACTGTAGAGCACAACCTCACATTTTGCTGAAAACAAACGAAATCATTAGAAACGGTCCCTCGATGATGAGATATCTTTGTCCCTCTCCTCAGCCCTTTTAAGGGCGCATTTATGTATGTGTATATATATATACATACAGATGCATATTAATTAAACTTCATTTACCCGACAATGATGAATAACATCTGCTGATAATCCTAATTAGCAGAATTTTTATGTTGGCCGTGAACATACAATTTCTAACTACTCCACGTTTTAAGTCTCAATGGCGGCTTGTTAGATATTTAATATTTTTGCTGGGTTAAATATAAATTTTCGCAAAATTGTAACCACTAAAAACATATTTCTGCCGCCCTTAAAAATTTACCCTTTATAAGTTTCAAGCATACATTTTTGTATTTTAATACTCTAATCCTTTAAAATCTCGTAATTAGTAGATAATTAAAGGATTCTTCGTGACGTTATTCTTCACACTCAAATGAGATTATAAACAGCAACAAAAAAAATGTTATCCAAACACAAGACATTTTTGGCTGAGCATGTTTAAAGTGTTAGATTTTGGGTGCACAGAACCAGAATCATTGACACAATTGTATTAACACTAAGTCGCATAAACAAAGTCGCTTGATAGCTGGCAAGATAGAAAGCTTTTGGCAAACATTTTTCGGTTGAAGAAGAGACAGCTATTAAATATTTATTATAAAGTAGACTTATTATGAATTAGACAAAATTATCATGAATCACCTACTGAAAATTAACATTTTTGTGTGATTCGTTTTAGCCTGTAGAGAAGTTAAAACTTAACAAGAAATTAATTTATTTAAAATTAAAAATATAAAATCGGTTTATTTTGAAGCATTGAAAATGTCCTGCATATGAAAGGAGTGTACACTTTGCTCTGAACTTGTCTTAAATCTAAATATCAATTTAAAACCCGTTTTTGATTTAAACATTTTGCATGATACTCTTTATTTGATTAATAATAATTAAATTTAGTTCTAATTTAGATTGTAAACTTGTGCAACTTTAAATCACCCCAGAACTAAAACTGTGGCAAATTAAACGGAAGCTGGTAACACTTTATTTGATTTGCTATTAAAATCACACACACACACACAAATAACGTAACAGTAGTGGTGTTAATTGTTATTAAAATGTATCTGGGGCTAGAAGTTTTTTTTTCAAATATTTTTCAAATTCAATTGTTATTAGTTTTTTCGTGTAGTTGTTGGTTATTGTTAAACTTGTTGGTTATACTCAATATTAACAATAATAATTGTTAATGATTCAGACGCAACTAATACTTTCGTAAGTGAACTGGAAAATGTTGGTAATTAGCTAATTATTTTCAATAGCCAATATATTTTATAAACTACGCAAGCATACATTCACATGTATGAATTTATATATGTACATTTGCATGTACGAGTATATATTTATTTCTTAATTTTGTATGCAAAGCTCAGGAACACATTAAAACACCATAAAGTTGCAATGCAACAGCAACAACAACAACAACAACGTAACGGCACCAGCAATAACATAAATCACTCATTATTAAAGCGCAATAAAAGAAAAAAGAAGCAAAATGGTGTTTCAAACAACTCCAACAAAAAAAAAAAAGTAAGAAACTTGCCACAAAGAAGAAATGAAACGCATACACGTTAGCTCCCTCTCTCTGCTCTATTGCAATATTAAATGTTTTCGTAATCACCAAACAAAATCACTTAATTTCTTTAAAAGCTATAGCAAATGTACCAACAATGTTGTTAATTAAAAAGCAAAATAACAAACAAACAAAAACTTTGATGTTTCGATTTTTTATGCAACCAATTTCTTTTCACTTTAATTTTTGACAAACAAATAAGTTTTCTTGCTCAAATTGATATGGAATATTTGCCAAAGGCAATATCTATAACCACGATTATTTTGTAATTATTTGTTTCCTTTTTGTAATTGCTTTTAATTTTATTTTAAAGAATTTTCAAGAAAATTTTACGCCAACGAAAACTTTGTCTACCGTTTATCTTACTTTCGACTTAAACACCACGAAGTTGTAACTGCTACTAAATTAGCAACAGCTAGATTGCATTATTTTATTTACAATTATATCAAACATGTTCAGCACTGGCTCTCTATGTTTTGGTATGATGCGAACACAATAAAGCACGTTCGTGTTGCTTGCCAGCTGATATGTTTTTCTTTTTTAACTTTTGTATGTAAACAAATAGCTCCATTTGTTTTGTTTTGTGTTTTGGGAAGAGAGAGCGAGAATATAAACAAAACAAGCCGGCTTTTCAAAAGCAAACATGTGTTTTTATTCTTCTTTTTTACTTTTTTACTTTTTCTCTTACACTTGAAGGTTGCCAGAGATTTAAAGGATATATGTTAACTTCATTGAACGGTAAACTCCACTAGAGTTATATTTTTACAAGATATTCATATGAAATTTTTATATTATAAAATAAAAAATATATGTACATGCATATAAACATATATTTTTGAATAATGAAGGAAGTATTATTGCATTAAAACTTAAAGGAATTGGAATTCTGAAAAGTTTTAAAAGGATCAACAGGAGGGTTGCTATTTAATTTGATTCGAAAGGAAAGCCTTTCGAAATTCTATGTTAATAGAATACATTTTCGAACAATGTCCCTTTCGAGTCGAAATGCACAATAACCCTTCAGCTCTTATGGTTTAGCAAACTTATGCCAGAAAATTTGGTTTGCGGAAAGAAATTCCTGCGTTTAATTATTAATATTGAAAATGTTTCCAGACGAGTAAATACACACAAACGGGCGGGTGTAGAAATTGTTGTCTTTGGCATGTTACTATATACTTTAGGAAAAGAAATTACAAATTAATTGATGTTTATTTATTTCAAGTTTTCCCTGAAGAATATTATTCATTCTACAATTGTCTGAATGATGTTATGGATATGCAGAAGACTTCTGCTAACCAAAAGGTTCTTGCAAGGAATATATTATAAGCGATCGTTTGATATTCAGATCTCAGCATATCAAACAATTATATTAATTCTTAAGTGCTCAATGCATATTAACTGCAACATACGATGTTGTTGTTAGCTGACCACTCTTACTTTTAGTCTACTATAAACCGATAAAAATATATCTTAAAAAACATTTTTTTTTTATAATTTTATAAATTTAACAACAGTTTTTGTTTTTGCTTATTTCAATAACTTGCAATACAATTATTTTGATTATTAAAATTAGAAAAGTTTTGATTTTCTGTTAACAATTTTAACTCAAAATATTGTCACTTACAGAAGGACGTTTTATAAGAAACTTGCAATTGTAAGTCTTGTTTAAAAATTTAAGGTCTTTTAATTTTTTACATGCACGTCCATAAAATAAAAAACAAACGCGATTAAATTCTAAAACGCAGTTCAAAAAGTCCATTAGCAAGAAATCAATAATTTGCAATACAAATCACAAACCAAATCCTAACAGACCGGTTATTTATAATTTTTTTATTTTTCACTGTTATACCTCAAATAAAAACAAAAAAAAAAACTAAAACAACTTTGAATAAATGTTAATCATGGAATAAAAAACACAAATTTATTTTT
This sequence comes from Linnaemya vulpina, assembly GCA_963675445.1. Taxonomy (NCBI): domain Eukaryota; kingdom Metazoa; phylum Arthropoda; class Insecta; order Diptera; family Tachinidae; genus Linnaemya; species Linnaemya vulpina. Next base: position 85,806,274 of record OY776278.1, on the reverse strand, counting down.
TAATGAAAGACGAAACAAACGATAAAACGGACAATTTTGAACGTCATAAAAATATTAACTAATCAATTCATGAAATTAAATTAATTTTGCATCTTTTCTTTTTTTATATAATAACTAGTAAAAATCAGATTTTGTTTTTTTAATGGCCTGCATGAGTGTTTTTATCTCCGCGGGCCTTGTAATGCCAATAGCATTTAGATCAATTTCCCTTAACTCCTTAAACTTTGCCACGTCTATCTTTTTAAAGGACTGCTGGTATTTACTCATATTAATTTGCTTTAGAATTTTTTCCACCGTCACATCCTTGTTATTGCAATTGTAGGCAATGGCTTTAATTGGTTCGGTTGGTATTTGATTTGTAACTTTACGACCCGTAACTGGTTTCTTGCTGTAGGTAGACCTCCGAGAGCTTTTTGCGTTGCTACTGACTTTGTTATTGATATTAATACTATTTGCACAGGAGATCGATATATTTATAGAACTTATGTGAGTAACTGGAATGCTTTCTGTGGCAGTAGTAGATGTAGTAGCCTTGGTAGGGGGCTCGGATATGCTCTGGCGCGAAATGGACGTTCTATAGAGACCATCTCCGTTGGCATTGTTGGCTATTTTTGTTGAATTCGCCAAAGGCGATGGCATTTGTGGAACTAATAGTTTATCCAAAATAGAAGACATTTTTTCCATATTTCTTATATGCAATTTAAATTAAGTTTAATGTTTAAAATTCCCAGCCAATGTTTGTGCAATCGCGGTGGTAGTATTTTATTAGAGTGGAAACAAAAATCCTTAACAGTCACACAAATTCCTTATAAAATAGTTTTTTTTTTCTCAAAAGTGCAGATGGATTTTGACGGATAGATAAGAATAAGTGGAGCAGCAAAATATGAACAGCTGCCCTAATGCGCACGTATGCCATGATATATTTTAATATTCTCAATTTTACAGTTAGAATTACACAAATATATGTATAGAATTACATATATGTAATATATGAGAGCAGAATAATATATTCCTTGCATTTAACCCTTTTAGCATTTTTTAAGACAGGCTACATATAGTTGGTGACAAGACCAAACTCTAGTAGATCTCATTAGCAAATTTCAAAATGGGATGGTTACGTAAAATATGTATGTGAAAAATGAAATGAGAATTATATATACATACTTGAATATTTGAAAATATTACTTGCCGACTGATCAACAACCAATTTGATAATCAATTTCACTATATATTAATTATAGCAAATTTAACTCCATGACACTCACACACATTCACATACATATATATTAATATTTCACTTTTCTATACAGATAGAAACTTTTCAACACTATACTTTTATTCAACATTTTAATATCGCATTTGCTAAAAATCTAATATATACAAGTTCCTTTGTAAAAATGTCGCTCAAAATTAAAAGATTTTTTAAGGTTAAAGTTATTTATATTTATTTTGTTTACGTTAAAGTATTTACAAACTCAAATAACAGTAGTCGTTAAATGCTCTTTGATTTTCTGTGAATAATGCAGCAAGAGAAACAAGCCGAGCTATTTTATTTTCAACTGCGTTCTTATAATTCCTTTGGCGGCGGCCACTTCTAATTTCTTTTATACACCCACATTATTTAATAATAATATTATAAATCATTTATTAATCGTTTAGGTTTTACTTTCATATACAAAAATATTTCAATTAAAATAGTTTATGTCATATTATATTAACAAGTTACATATATGAGTGGCTTTAAGTGAACTAATCATAACGAATCGGCGTAAGCGCCTGTATCGACGGTTAATTTATTTGTTGAAGGCGCGTAATTTCGCTTTTCAGGCAAATTTATAAGGGAATTAGTTGTTGATATCACAGCATATAGAACAAAACAAGCAACAACTACATTTCAAAAAGTCTGTTATCAGATGTAAAGGTTATTAGCAACAAATAGAAATCAGTTACCATGATTACATGAAAGAGATAGTTAATTGGAAAACATTTGCGTTTATATGTACTTATAAGTTTTTATATAAAACAAAACAAAACAAAGTTGTCGGCCCTAGTTCATGTTGTACGATTAGAAGCCATTTTCTTTAAAACAATTTAAACTAATTTTGCTTGTACTCAAAAATATTTTTATTTTCTTCGTGTCTTTTGTTAACAATGGAGGGGTATAGACATTTACAAGGAAGTAAGTAATAAAAGTATTTACAGTAAAAAGGTATGTATATCAGAATTAAAAATTGCTAATTCATCCTTTTATTGCAGTGCCCAATTCTCCCTTAACACCCCTAACCCCTTTAAATGAAAATACAAGATTTGATTTTAATATTCGTGGAGATGGTTCTTTGGATAAATATATCGATAGTGTGCGTCAGGAGCACATCGTGGAGCAACAGCAGAAGAAGCTCCTAGAGTATGCCAAACAAAATTTTCATAAAAAAAATTACCTCTTGCAACCACAACGTTATACCAAAGAGTTTTTAAAAATACGAGATGTGTTCGAAATACATGAGCAGGCTCAAGAGCAGAATCAAATCAATCAACGAAAGCAAGTGGATACTTGCAATGCAGCACTTAAGGGACCGTTTGTGAAAATAACATACACCACGCCCACAAAGAGCAACCAGCCCCCAAAGCTACGTACGCCCCTGAAAGCCAAAAATCAAAATGCAGCACCTTATAAACCTCAGCAGAAGGTACAACAAAAGCAAGTATTGCAACAAAAGCCGAATCACCAACAACTTTTAAACAACAAACCAAATCGGATTTTTCGTCAAGCCTCACCTGTTGCTGTTAAACCAATTTGCCCGAAAGTGGCAAAAATTTTACAACAGAGTGGTCTCTCTATGTACTGTGGCCTCTTTCAAAGAGAAGAAATTGATTTATTTACATTTCATTTGCTTAAACTACAAGATCTGCATGATATGGGCATAACAAATCAAAAACATTGCGCCATTCTAATGCATGAAATTTATTATGCTGGACAATACTTTTAAACATGTACATGGAATTAAGTTTTTTGTGATATCATAAATGTAATTCATAAGACTTGCTTGTTATATTGTTGTATTTGACAGGACAATTCAAAAAATACCTCAACACAAAGTTATTTCAAGCATTTTCTTTTCATATACAATTTTACAACATACAACAGGGTTTATGATTGCAGCGTATGTGTGTGGTATGAATTATATATTTTTATCTAGTATTTTTAATTTTTTAAGAATTTTATGTTTTTACTTTGTAACAAATGTAGTGAACGTTGTTTGTTTTCAGTAAAAATAAATATACATTTTAAAATAGTTTATATTTTCTTCCAAATATTTAAACATGTCTGTAAGCGGGTCGATGGGATAAAACTTATTAATAAACATTTTTTTAAATTCATTCGTTACATCGGATTCGCACGGAGATTTGAAAACGTTGAGATGTTTTTTTTTTAATTTATATTTAAAGCATTAATTACTAAAAACCTCTGGAATTTACATTACGATTTTTACACAATGCGAAAATAATTGTTTTCTGTAAAATTCTTAAAAATTCTTTTAAATAAAAAAAAATAAAGCAAACAAAAACAAAGATTAATGCAAAAGAAAAATCATTGTAAATTAAACAGGTTTCATAGCACTTAAAATCTTTAATTCAAATAATGAGAAATTACATATGGAAAATGAAATTGAAACATCAGTGTTTTAAGTGATCGCCGACTTTGGTGAAATTAAAAATAATTTTTCCGATCCCATAAGACAAATCAATTATAAAACTAGTTCTGAAACTGTTCTCTTTTTTCTTTATGCTAAACAAATTTTTATTAACAATCTTGATAACGGTGACAATAATAAAAGATATTAAAACAAATTAAACTATCGATAAACACAATAATAAAAATAATATTAAGTAAAATAGTAGTAATAGTTTTAATTAGGATTAACGTATTCATACTCGAAATAATTTTAATAATAATTTTAAATGCTAAAATATAACAAAACATGTATTAATAATAAACGAATATTTTTTAAACTTAAAACCTAATGAAATAATTTAAAAAAGTTCTAAAATTAAACCCAAATGGTATTTTAATGTAAAGAACTAAAAACATGAAAAATAATTCCGTAAGTTTCTTTTGAAAACTGTATAACTATTCCTGAAATAATAGTTATCAGTTTCTTTTAAAAACTAACGAGTTATCCTCTTTTAACTTCAACTCTATATTAATAATAATTATGATGGTTATAACAAAAACTAAGAAACACACTAATACAAATTTAATGGAAGTTATTTAATTGACACAAAAAAAAATTTAAAAACAAAAGATCATCAAAATTCGAGCAGGAAACTTTGTAGCTATACCTCATATAGTTAAAAGTTCACTTTTAGAAACTATCCGATATTTTGCGTTTTTCCTTTGGATCAGTCGTTTGTTTCTTATTTTTTGAAGCCATAAAATTATTGAACTTTTTTAAGATCATTTCGGAAATTATATTTTGATTTCTATTTAATTCTTCCCATTTGACCTCCATATTTTCTATTCTAGTGTCATCTACTTTGGAAGCTTCGTTGTTTGTTTCGATTTCAGTTTTGTTTGTTCTTTTCAAAATGAAGAAAAATCTTTGTTTCAATTTAGATTTCACTTCATTTTTCTTTGCAAGTATCTCTTTTGTATAGTACAGAGAGAGTGATCTGTGCTTTTTCATTGTACTTTTTGAATCTTCTTTTTCATAATTACTAATTTTTATTTCATTTTCTAAAGTAATAGCGCTTCTGTTGACGACTTCCTGAAAATCATCTGTAGTTTGGTCAGTTTTTGTTGCATTTGCTATATCTTTGATTTTGCTTGGAATATTTATGATTCCCGTCCCTGGTATATTCATTTCGTGCATGTTTTTCATCTCTACTTCGTTTTGGACATCGGTCGCCCTGTGATCTGCTATGATTTCGATATTTGTTTTTCGTAGATTTGCTGTTTTTCGTGTACTTTGATTGATATCCTTTGATTGTGCGAGTTCTTCAGCAGTTACTTTGATTTCTTTTACGAATTCGGTATTATCAGTAATTTCTTTTAAGGTTGCCTGTTTCAGCTCCATTGTCTCTTCAAGTTCTATATTGTTTTTCTTGTTATTGTTCTGAATTTCTTTCGTTTGCTCCGCTGTGGATGTATTTGATACAAACCGATGTTTTATGGCACTCCAAATATACCGAAAGAAGGTCTTAGATTGTTCTTGTTGTTTTGGGTTATTTACTGTTGGTTCTGCCACTTTTTTACAAAGACCACCATTACCTGTATCACAGTCCATGTTGCACATATGTCTCAATTTCGGAAAACCATTGGCCTTTGCCTTTTCTAATAATTGAGCCATAACTTTATCTTTAAGTCCAATTTGTTTAAAATGATTTTCATGTTCCTTATTTCCTCGTCCCATATATTCTCCAAAGTCTGACACGGGAACTTTTAAAGTTTTAAAATTTATTGCTTCCATTTCATTTTTTTCAAAATTTTCAGCAACACAATCTATTTCATCAATAATAATCGAAGGTATATGTGAGTCATTCGTTTCTTTGTTCCGGTTAGTGGTAGTTTCGCTATCATCTCCTAAAAGAAAAATTTCATTTCCATTTCTTTGTTCGATTGAACTATGAGATGTTTCAGTTTCACTTGCGTATCTTTGATGGAGAAATGTTGAGTTTGTTAATGGTTTTGGCAGATCATGGTATAGAATGTTTTCTGTAGATGTTTCACTATCTAAGAAGGAAGATTTTTCGTTAATATATTCCTCAGAGTAGTACCCACTAACTTCAGTTATATTGCTGCGGTTAGTTGTTTTTGTTTCAGCTGTATATTCTCCAGTTTGATTATTCATGCGGTCCACCAGATATGTTACTGAAGTTTCTTCTTTTTCTTCCCTTGATCCAAATTGGTCTTCATTGGTTTTATAACTGCATTTCTTTTTCAACTTCTTTATATCACTTTTGATTTTCAGCCAACTTTCCATTTCTTCATCTGAATTAATTATTTGATTGTTTTTCTTTTCAATATATTCAATATTCTCACATGAGGTAATTGAAATTTTGTCATTCAAATTATTATTTTGATGTATTTTATCAGGGGATCCAGAAGCCTGATTGTGATCATGTTTATGTTGTTCCTTCAAGTGTATTGATTTATTTTTGCATGTTGGAGAAGGTAATGGTGGGATAGGATCATTTACCGAACCCAGGAAAGGTTTGCGGCGCTCTATCATAAATTCAGAAAATCTCCTTGTTCTTTTTGGCGTCATAGACCGGTACAAATCACTTGAAACTCCAGTGGATTTTTGCTGATGTATATCATTCATCTTAAAACGTAAATAGTTTCAATCTTCCCAATATAAGTATTTCTTTTTTTTCAACAAATATTCTTTTTAATTATGTTATAGCTTAAGGTTGTATATATGTATGTATGCAAAAGGAGATAAGTAGTGGTAAATTTTTTATAGAATTCCGCACATATCGTTGGTCTTATGTGGAAAGGTCTTAACTCATACGGTTGGGCTCTTTACCTTCCAAAATTTTTAAATGTTTTCTGCATAAAAAGGGGTGGAAATGTAATCATGTGGTCTAAACTTTTTGTTTGGGAACTGTAGACTTAAATAGTTCAACATATATGTGCCTGTAGCGATCTCTCTAAGAAGGTACATGGCTGACGTGATACACGCCGTAACGGGGCTAAAAATTTATTTCTCTATAATGAATTTTTTAAAGAGTGCCGTTACATAAAACTATTACGTTGCATTTCTAAGACAAATGCGTAATGAGCCAAACAACTGCCACATTGCAAACAAAACGATAAGTATTTCATTACTGCTAATCAAAGCGAGCGATACTCAAACTTTAACCTGTAATATTAATTTCATGTCTACTAGGCCTTCTTGGAATTTATATGACGATATGTGGACTCTGCATGTATATGCGGTTGTATTAATAATAATCCCTTACAAGATTGTGACCACTGTGCGGTCGTTTGTACCGTTGAAAATAGTTGCATATAACCATATTCAATTTGATACTTTCATCTGCAACTATGCTATTTGTTTTTAACTTTCCCACTTTGTCACTTTCCCACAAAATTTTTCAAGAGTGGCATCTCGTTTAGTTTTTTGTGTAAATTCTTTTTGTACGTGATGTGCAGTTTTACGAATTTTATTTAATTTCATTTTCCTTAGAAAAAATGTAAAAATTAGTACATAAAATAGTTTTAAAAACTTTTCTAATAAACTAAAAACTTAAGGTGAGTGTTATTACGATTTAGAAGTACCAAAAAATGACGTAATAACCAATAAGAAAGGCTGCGAAAAAATAAAAATGTGAAAAAGTGGCTGAGAATGAAAAAATTGCAATCAAGTACATACTGAAATAACAGCTGTATGGAAAAAAATGTGAACTACAGTAAAGTCTTATTCCGAATGATGTATTTCGGTGCGAAGGAAACTGTGTGAAAAATATTCAATAATTTTACATATATAAACTAAAAATATGGGTACATATGTATATGTAAAAAGAAAAAAATTAAATACATATGAATGTATGTATTTGCAATGAAATTAGAACAAAAGTAGCCAGACTTTGAAAATAAAAATTATATATATATATATATATATATATATATATGAATTTTTTGATATGATAACAATCATAAAAAATTAAATTCCTTAATTGCAAGTGAGTTCTAAATAGGCTTCATGAAATGTATTTTTAGAAACTTAAAAAATTAAAAATAAATTGAAAAATGAAAAATATGGCACCACCGCTTTGTAGTTTCTTTTTATAAACAATTCTTGTTTTTTTGACACTTGACATTTTAGTGCAATCAATCCCTAAAGCAGTTTTAAGTAACCGTACATCAAAAGCAAATACTTTTCAATATGTCTTTATATATCAAATGAATTTTCATCGAAAATTGCTTCAACAGTAGATAAGCTTTTATATAAAGACAAATAGTTTTGTAATTAACGTTTCTTAGTTGTTGTCCAGGTATATATCAATAAAATACTTGCTTCTATGTAGTACGAAACTCAATTACTTGAGCAAATAATAAATTCGGGTACTAATATTTTGTTAGCACTATGCGGTGTCTTAACTCGTCCAATAAACGAAAGCAGAGTAAGGACCACATATATTTTCTTTTAATTCTATTGCAAAAACTTATTGTGATATTTATGAAATATATAATTTACTAGTAGGAAAATGTTATGTATCACGAATTCAAGAAAACTGTGAAAAATGTAGTAATTTGAAGCAAAGATTCGAAATAAGGTCGCATACCTGCAAGAAAAAATGACTGTACACTAAGAAAAGGGAAAATAATGAAATAAGTGCTAAAGAAAAATAATGGAAAAAAATCATTACAAAATTGTAAAAAACAAATGCTATATATATTAAAATGAACAATAATATAGAATATAATAATTCTGTATCCATGCTAGAAAAACTTTCATTTAAACTAATTACAAATTAGTATGACAAAAAACCGGTGACCGACCATTAGCAGCTATTTTTGCATAAGATTAATTAAAAACACTTTCTATTCAGAAAGAAAATTGCCGCATGGTTTCAACTTTGTTATTTGCAACAGAATAATGCTTAATTCCTGTATCAATAATAGCTTTGTATCCTTTCTAATTGTTTTAGATATATATAAAGAACTATTATTTTGCCAAAATGCCCTAACCAAGTATGTATGTAAGAAACATTTAATTATTTAATAACACAAAAAGTGTACATTAAGTAAACAAATTGCATCTAACAAATGCCTTTGGAGGGCGTCTTTTTAAACGACAAGATTTTTATAAATAAAAAATATAACTTCATATAACTTCAGAAGCGAAACAAAATTAAAAGAAAAAAAACATAGTAACAAAACAACTCCTACACATAGACATGTCCGACAAGGAAATGCAGGCTCATGACAATGTCAGATGGCGAAATTGGGCTCGTGCTGCTACACTTTATGACCAAATTCTATCATCTCCTGCGCTACTTAGTAACCGTGCTCAAAAGGATCGCCACATTGTTTGTTTATTGGGACGGTGCGAGTGCCTGTTAGAACTAGGCAAATTTGAGCCCTGTTTAAATGACGCCCGCAAAATTTTGTCAATGTTAAATGAACAGCAAACTGATTGTTTAGCCAGTGTTTCGCGCACAAGACGATGGTTGGTGCATGCCTTGTGTAAACTAAAAATATATGCGGTGAGTGAGAACTTCAAATATGTTTGTATATAAAGTATGAAAAAAGTAATCTGAATATTTGTTTTTAAGTTGCGTTTATAGATTGGTATCTAAGGATTAATTTTCCAGTAGAAAAGACACGGTTATAACTAGGATGTACAACCTATCAAAATACAATCCCTGAATCGGAATAATCATTGATCACAATACGAATTTGTTTGGCAGCACTATGTCAAGAAAACCATTGATCTTCTGAAATCCATTAAGAAATACTGTCTAGAAACAGATTGGGGAATTTCTTTTCGAAAACGAAATTCCAATGATATCGTTCACATCTAGAAAACTTTTCGGTTCCATGTTATATAGGAGTTTTTCTTTAATAAAAGTATTAAATGACATAGGCTATGAAATAATTAATTATTGAAATAAATTCAAGTAATTTTAAAAGGAAAGCAAGCGTTGTTGTTTTTAACAATATAAGCACTGTAAATATAAGAGACTGTGAACAAAATATATTAGTAGCAGTAGATAGATGATCAACAAAATAAATTGTTTTAAACTTAAAACTTCTATTAAATCCATGAAAATATTTTATGGGAAAAGCATGTAATTTATAATTGCATAAAAAAATATAACGAAAAATACTTCCTATAAGAATCATTAGATAAATGTTTATTTTCTTAACAATAAAGTAGGGATATTGACTTCATCAAAAATGTAGATTTTTAGAGAGGCTCCTGTTATATTTATTTACCTATATATATCATGTAGTAGTTATTTGTTGTTTTAAAAACGTAATCCATTTCGCAAGTAATTCTCAATTAGTTTTTGAAAGTTTCTACATAAGCTAAGAGGTTATGTGACTTATTTGAACTATATTACAGTCTACCCATCATTCGAGGTATGTTTAATATTTAAGCCAAAAAAAAAATCAAATGCTTGTTGCAGTAATAATAAATAAATAAATATAGATAGTATATATAACTATATATTCAGTACCGTTTCTCTTCATATACATATTTCAGTAATGAACATCAGGTTTGGCAAATTGGTGCAATTTAGACTCCAAAAGGACAATTAAGGAATCTGTGCAATTATGGAATCTGTAAAACTGTTATCGTTTTCTCTGCAAGTTCCAAAAATTAAAAATGAGGCAAATTAATGTTTCCAGAACAGTCAAAATATTTTTATTATTAAAATTGTAACTACCGTCTTCTTAATCTTAATATTTAATATCCAAACTAAGTATTTTTTTATTATTTAAAACTAGCTTAAAAACAATCTCAGAAAAAAAAATTATTGAGTGCATAAGTCATCGAGAGCACTAATTCGTAATAGCTATTGAATAAATCATTACTATTGGTTTACTGTGACTACGAGGCATGATTAGGGAAGCAGGAATGAAGTTTACTTCACAAACTATTTATATGGCAATACTTAAAAAGTAATAGAAAATTTGGTTTTTTAATAATTAGTTATCCTTACAAAGTCCTATATATTAATATTAATATAATCTTAAAAGAACGGCAATATACGTTTCTTACAAAAGATTTTTTAAACAATTAGATAAATGAATTAATAAAAATTGTTAAAGCAAAGATTTATTTCATCATTTCCCTTCAAGTCGTCGTGCAGCAAGCGATATGTATTTAGGTTACCTTTTAATTGAAATTAAACACATTTTGATTTTTCAGGAAGCCGAAAAACTCTTAACAGAATGGATAGCAGAATTGCAACATCAACAAGGGTTTGCAGATATTTGCAAGACTTTAGAACGATATAAATCTGTTATACAAATGCTTAACGGTAGTAATAAGTCAGCGCAAAAAATAAACAATTCCCGCTTAGAAGATGAAATGACTATACTCGATACGAAATTGGATCATTGGGCCACAAACAATCTGCCGCTAGATAAATACAGTAAGCCGCTGAGTAATAAAGGTGTGAAGAAGCGTGAAAATCCTACGCTTAATGGTTCGAGCAATAGCATAACGGCCGTAATGCAAAAGAATACCGATCTATTAGCAGCCCTTAAAGTATCCAGTAGTAATAAGTCTATAAGTGATGATAGTGGAGGAGGTGAAAATGTCAATAGCACTACCTGTTCGTATTGTGCTATAACATTTGGCTCACGCAATGAGCTAAGGCAGCATTGTCAGACCGAGGCTCATCAAAATGTGATTATGTCCGATGAAGGACGGGACTGGAAATGGAGGCCTCCTCCTCGTGGTTTTACGCTTGACTCTTATAGTATTTGTGAGGCATGGAGCGAATCACAGTTATGTCATTACGGTAATCAGTGTGTGGAGGCACATGGACCAGATGAATTAAATGAGTGGAAAGACCGTTTCGAATATAGGCGTATGCGTTTGCAGAAAGCTTGTGAAAAGGAGCTTTATGGCAAATCCTACACAGAGCAAGTATTAGAACGGTGGATTCAATCGACCGTGCCAGAAAAAATTATGTCGGAGAAGGTGGATGGAGTAGAAGCACTGTGCGAACAAGATTTAGTAACCAGTATAAGTTCAAAAACATCAAAACGCGAATGGGTTTTTATATTAAGAACAAATAATAAACCGTTAAAAGCAGTAGCTTTGTTGCAAGATGCGCATCGAAGTCATTTTGCAATAAAGAGCATTAAAAGTGGCGAAACAACTATTGACTTAGATGTAAAAACTAATCAAGAATGGGTGTCTAACAAACACTCCACATCTGCTTCAGCTACTTCATCTGTATCATCGTTGCTAAACTGTTCGCTTGATAAGGAAGATGTAAAAAAAACCTTGGATAATTCAGATGTATCATCTACCCTGCAAATTGTTACGGAACAACAAGTCATTGTAGAATTTCATACCGAAATATACGGCACGTTTCGTCAAGCAGTGTGTTTCGATTTAGGATCAGAACCGTTATTGGTGAGACACCTTTGTGTGGATGTGGTACCGGTTAGTGATGCCGAAAAAATCGAGGAAATAAGACGCGATATTATTAATAGTTCGGCCACTAGATGGGATATATCTAACACACATTTGGTGAAATTCGAGACCACAATCGGCTCTCACATGAAGACTGAAGCTTATCTCAATGATTTGAAGCATGAAAAGGAAATGCTCGATCGTTATCCTTGTCCTCGTGCTCAAACATTTACCCTCACACAATCGACTATTTTAGACAAACGCTTAACACAAAACAACTATCGATCACGCATACATGAACTCTTGAATGTGGAGGAAATTGCGCGTTATGAACAAATTGCTCGATTCAACTTACGCACTAAGCTCGATATAACTTCTAACTATATACTAACTCCTGCGGGAATGGCAACAAGTACAGCCAAGTATTCGTTATCCGGCGAATTATTCGCTTTAATGAATTTGGGTAAAGATGTATCGGAAGATACTTCAGCGGGTCGTTTAATTCTATCAAACTGTTCCAGTGTTTATATTTCGCCAGTAGAGGAAGCAAATAAAGATAAGAAGCGTCATGTGTATGAAGCTGTTATAGAGGATAAGGGGAAAAATGTTATCTATTTGAAACTAGGCTCTAAATGCGTGGAGGGAATGCAGTTAAAATCAGATACGGAAATTCTTGTCGACATACAATTCCAACTAAATCGTTTGCCATACTGCGAATGGCACCATGCTGTTGACAAGATAACAGATTTTAAAATAATTTTTCCTGCCACTGAAATAGAACCAAATATACCTTGGACACCGAAAAAACAATGGTCAGAGACTTGTGAGCCGAAGTTAAACGCGAAACAACGAGAAGCTGTAAATGCTATTACGACAACGTTAAGTATAAAGCTACCACCCATATTGTTAATTGGACCATTTGGAACGGGAAAAACATATACATTGGCCCAGGCAATAAAGCAGCTCTTAACACAGCCAGAAGCAAAAATTTTAATTTGCACCCACTCCAATTCCGCAGCAGATTTATACATTAAAGAATATTTGCATCCTTGGATAGAAGCTGGCTTAGAAGAAGCCACCCCTTTAAGGGTGTATTATCACAAACGTTGGGTCGCCACCGTCAATAGTGTTGTACAAAAAGTAAGTTTATATTATGAGATATGTCCCTTTATTCTGTAACTATTTGTCAAAGTAGCGTCAAGACAGTACCAAAAATTGGACACTTACCTACTCCTAATAGACAATAATAGAAATATTAAATTGCAGATGTGTTACAGAATAAAAGGAATGATCTGAAAAAATTTTTCCAATTAAATAACGTTATTTTTGGCATATTTTAGTACTGTATCACCGACGGGGCTGGTAATTTTAGGCGCCCCACAGTAGAGGATATAATGAAACACCGTATTGTGGTCGTCACTTTAAGTATTTCAATGGAACTGGCAAATTTAGATCTCCCTAAAGGATACTTTACTCATATATTTTTAGACGAAGCTGCTCAAGCCATGGAATGTGAAGCCATTATGCCTTTGGCTTTGGCCAATGATAGTACACGGATTGTACTTGCTGGTGATCACATGCAAATGAGCCCTGAGCTGTTTTCAGCTTTCGCCAAAGAGCGTAGGTTGCACATTTCATTGCTAGAAAGACTTTATGATCACTACCCCTCAAATTTTCCCTGCAAAATACTTTTATGCGAGAATTATCGGGCTCATGAAGCCATTATAAAGTTCACTTCAGAACTGTTTTACGAACAGAAACTGATAGCTTCTGGGAAACAACCTCGGCACGAGAAATTTTATCCTCTAACATTTTTTACCACGCGCGGAGAAGATGTACAGGACAAGAACTCGACTGCTTTCTATAATAATGCAGAGGTATATGAGGTTGTGGAACGAGTGTCCGAATTACGTAAAAAGTGGCCCACTTCTTGGGGTAAAATGAATGATGCCAGCATTGGTATTATGACTCCCTATTCTGACCAAGTGTTTCGAATACGTTTAGAGCTAAGAAAACGTCGTATGGGAGGCATTTCAGTTGAACGAGTACTCAATGTCCAGGGTAAGCAATTTCGAGCGGTGTTTTTATCGACAGTGCGAACAAGAAGAACATGTCTACCGACAAATGTTTCTGGTGCAACACCTGGGTTTCCCGGACAAGCCAACAACTCTGCTGAAGATGCTGACTATGGATTTTTAAGTAACTCAAAACTATTGAATACAGCCATAACTAGAGCCCAGAGTTTGGTAGCAGTTGTAGGCGATCCAGTGGCTTTGTGCTCAATTGGACGCTGTCGAAAAGTTTGGGAACGTTTTATAGAAATATGTGATGAAAATAAATCTCTTTTTGGTTTAACAATGTGGCAGTTGCGCTCTCAATTGGATGGTGTGGAGTTAAAACGAGGTTATGTTTTAAATCCTTTGGCACCAGAATTTGTACCACGATCTCTTCAACCCGAGGCATATCTCCGAGACCAGGCAGCCATGTATTTAGCGATGGCCGCCAATAATCATCATCCAATAGGTCCACATCCAGGCCACCATCATGGTCCTACAGGTATGGGAGGTCCTCATCCAAATATATTACCAGCAGGTGGATCCGGCCAAATTCCCTCCCACCATACATCTCAACAAATGCCGCACATGTATGGACCTCATACAGCTGCTGCAGCAGCGTACAACGCAGCAGCTGCTGCTGCAGCTGTAATGATGAATCAAGGAATGGTAGCCAACAAAGGAGGTCACCATTTCCATGGTCATCCAAATCATATGCCCATGAGAGCAATCGGTCCACCACCTTCTGGCGGAGCTCCACAGCAACAGTCGCAGCCTCCTCCAATGAGTGGACAACAGTTTAATCCCCGAGGTCCACCACCACCTGCTGTTCACTTGGGTCAGCCTCCAGCGCCTGGAGGAGCAAACCAATTCTCGCAATATATGCCCTGGCAGCATGCTCAACAACAATTACGTCCACCTGGGGGAGGAGGTAATTTTTCTGCTGCAACTGGTCAGCAGCCGGGAGTACCGACGGCACAAAACCCAAATGCCAGTCTATGGGGCCCTCCACCACAAACAAATCCTTGGAGTGTTTTACCAAAACAGTCACAATTGCAGCAGCAACAATCTTCAAATGCAACAGGAGTAAATAATCGCCAAATGCAACCGCCGCAGGCTGGACAAAATATGCGAGGCAATAGTGTACCTTTACAACCACCACCTCCTTTGTCAAATCAGCAACAACAGCAACAAATGCGCAACAATCCCAATGACTTGGGTTTCTTAGCCAACAAGGCTTTGTATGCTGGTAAGCAACATCCTGGTCAAGGAGGCGGCCAGGTGCAACCCCCACAAGGGCACACAAATTTCGGCGGCTTTGGCCAAGGCAATGTGCCACCACCACCGCCACCAAATCAGCTACAGATGATGAATCAGAGAAATATGAGTGGCATACCGAACGGTCCAATCAGCCCCATGGATTCATTTATGCCCAGACCACCAAATGCTGGAGGAGCACCCAACCAAAATACATTTTTTGGACAGAATAACATACCAGGACAGATTAAAGACAAGGACTTTCAATTCCTTAATAATGTACACGTGCCGCTCAATATTGGTGGCAGCATGTTTCAAGCCCAACCACCTCCGAATGCTATGGTTGGTACAGCCAATAAGCAACAATCTCCTACTGCTCTAAGGTTTCCACAACCCCATGAATATGCCTCTCTTTTACCGCCAAATGTCAACATCTACGAAATGGCCTTTGAACCAAAAGAATCCCAATATAAGTGGTACTTAAAACTATTGGAGACTCAGGGTCAAGAAGCGGCGAACAAATTCACCGAAGTTTTACGGCAAGTAAGTGCAATGATGCAACAACAACAACAACAACCGCCGGTTAATAAACCACTACCACAACATATGCAACAACCTTATATAAACTCTGGTGCCTCAACTGGAGGAAATACCGGTCCTCAACAGTTAATGCCTCGTGACAACTTTATGCAACCGCTAATGAATTACCAACAACAGCAGCAACAAGCTCAACAACAAAGAAATATGAATCCCTACATGGGACCTACCGGTACCGGAAATCTCATGCAACCGCCATTGAATATGTCAACAGTCAATGACGAAACACCTCCATTGGATATAAATTTCAATCAACAAATCGATATGGTCTTCAATTCCATAATCAACGGCAATGAAATTAGCCAACCCATATTACGCGATCTCTTTGGTGTAGGCGGAGGCGGCACTAACAATAGTGTATCCGGCATGAATGGTGACTTGTTGAATTCAAGCAATGTGTCATCAACAAGTTCTATAATGTCTGGAAGTAAAATGTTTCCTAACCTCGGTGGTAACAACCAACAGCCAGGTAATATGACAAAACTTGCAGGTCCTCCAAATATAAATATAATGGGAATGCCAGCATCTCAACAGCAGCAGCTGCCACAGGCTTCCAATCATCATGGCGGTTATATAACAAATAGTAAGTGGTTACATGTATATATTTTTTAAATAACGCTTTAATGCTATACATTGTGTTTTTGTTTTTTATCTTCATTTGAAAAGTCCAATTTAGGTGAAAACATAATTCGATAGAGTTCTACTCCATTTCATTTCAAATAATATATTATTGTTTTCTATAATATTAAAATGGATTTGTATTATGTCTTTACAGATCCCATCATTAACAACAAGGATTATTTGATTGGTCAACCAGGAAGCGTTTCAAATTCGTCAAATTCTTCCTCTGTGCCTCTTTACAGGCGTCAAGGCATAACTATGGGCAATGGACATCACCATATTAATAGTGCTGGCAATGCTACTGCCTCCACTGGGGGACATTCTCTCTCCTCCTCGACGCCTGACAATATGCTTACTGGCAATTCTAGTGATATTTTGGCTAGCCTAAGTACTGGATCTAATACATTGATTGACGCTTTGTTCCAACAAGATCAACAGCAAAATAATACCACTTTGCAAAAATTATTGTATAGTAATTTCAATGCTGCTGGACTTAAAACTGATATGGATTTATTTATGGGCAATAACCCCTTCGTTACCGGGATGAGCGACGGCATTAACAATACATTTCATACTCCCAATTTCCAACAGCAGCAACAAGCAAATAATTTGCCACAACAACATCCTGCCAATAATACAGCCACTGGTAGTGTTGACAATCGAAATACAACTTATGCCGCTGTCTTAAGTCAAGGTCCCCAACAACAAGAAGCTGCTCCTCTACAGCAACATCACAACCACCAACAACACAACTTCCAACATAATTCTATGGTGCCTAATCTTAGCGGCGGTGGCTTAGGTCTGGGTTTAACCGTAGGTGCAGCTTCCAACAATGGTGGGGATTCCGGAGAAAAGGACCCTTTTGCAGCCATACGAGAACTCGGTCAAGGTACGAATGGTTTTTACAATTATTTTCAATAGAAGTTAAGAATTTGTAAAAGTTGGTAAAAATAGGTTACTTGTCATTTTAAGATGTTCCTTAAATTTTAAATGTTGCTGGCGCTAAATGAGAAACTTTCTTGCTTGCTTGACAGTAAGTGAGACAGAAAGCGATGGAGGAGAGAGAGACATACTTTTAGCTTTATATTTTGGCAAACAAATTCTTTAAGCTTTTATTTTAAATTTATTCTTATACTCTATTACTCGTAATAACTATTATTATTAAATACAAGTTCTTTAGGTTTTAGTTTAATTTTTATATTATATATTTTAGGCTTGAAATTACTTTAATATTATTTTGTACATTATTACTATTATTTTGTAATTTTTATTGCAAATCTATTAAAGCTTTAAACTGTTTAGCTCCAGCTTCGTTTGAAATACGAATTCTTTCTAATGTCAAGAACTTAAAATATTAGATTTTTGTGTTGATCGTTGAATGACTATTTAAATGTTCTCTTTTTGATTATGAGCTCTTATTAAAGTAATTTAGTTATTGCGTATGTTTAATAAACAATACTACAAATATAAAAAATATAAAAATATAAAAATAAAAAAATATAAAAATAAAAAAAATATATACACAATTTAATATAAAAACAATTTCTAAGAAAATAAATGCAAAAAATATAAAACTGCACAGTAAAAATAATAATCTGAAGGTGAAAAAAAAGAAGAAAAACAACAAAATGTTATTTAAAACAAAGTTTAAGTTTTAAATTTTTACATCGTATGCAACCACTGATGGATGGATAATATGTCGTTACGTCGTTTCTAAACTGGGGGGAAATATATATTTACTATAGGATAAAGGCGAGTCAAAGTATTTTAATCGGACCAAAATATGGTGGGCTTCTTAGCTGGTGTAGAAATAATTTTTTAACGCATTAAAAAATTTTTTTAAGTTTGTCATGTTTCCCATGAATATACTCTCATTTAAGTATCTTATTTGCTATCGTTAATGTTTCAAATAAAAAGAAAAGAGATGGCAACGTGTGAGTTGAAATTTGTGTTTAAAGTAGGACTTTGTTTTTATTCAAAATGAAATCTCATTTTAATAATCTAAAACTAATAAAAATTAATTTATCCTCATCAATTTATGATATTATATACAACTTATCGCGACATTTTCTGGCTGCTGTTTTTGCATAGGAGTGTATGTACATATGTACTCTTAAAATACGCTGTCCAAATAAAAAGCAATTTTAATAAATTTAGGCAGTAATATGCAAAGCTATAGTTATTATGTTCAAATCATTTTAAAAACATAAAATTTATTTTACTTAAGACAAACTTGATAACTGCCTTGCTGGTTGTAATAATTAAAAGAAATTGAAGGCGAATTAATATAATAGTTTTGCCACTTCACTTCCTTTAAACTAAATTCACATCTGTTACATCACAAAAGAGTGATATATTTACTCTGTATTAACAATTTTTTTAAAAGAGCGTTACCATAGTGCGATTTGCTTTTTTCATATTAACAACATCACCTTATTTGGTGATATAATAATGATTATTGTAATCATTTTAGAGAGAGCCAATAAAAATTTTTCAAATTAAAGAAAATATAATGCAAAATTTGTCATTTGTGTGAAATGCAACGGACCTTATTGCAGTTTGCTAACTTGACAATATTTAATAAACATGTATTGAAATTATGAAACGATATTACTTTGAGCTATAATTTGTCTTTTGTCTAATTCCAAAAAAAAAAAAAAAACTAATATAAAATTTTGTTTATTGAAAAGATGTTTTATCTGATAACTAAGGTGGAAATTTTTAGTTCACTGCAATAAGTGATATATATGTATGTATATGCAAAAATATATCTTTAATTCTTACAATTTTGAATTATTTTGCACTTTTAGTAAGCAAAATATTCGATGAACTTAGAAATGCATTTGCAACAAAATTAAAAAAAAAAACCAAAATGATTCAAAAGTTGAAATCTTTAAAATTTTTATAATGGTTGAATGTACCATTTTCTAGTGATTATAAAATTGTGTTTAATAAACGTAGGACATCATAAAACTTTGCAATATGTTTTGTAATAACATTTACACAATTTACTCCCTAAGAAGCACAAAATACTTATCATTTCCGTAGCCTTTTTATGTAAAATATAATACATGCATTTATTATTTCCTGCAAATGGCAAAATCGCTAACAAAAAAGATCGCTGCTTTATTATTATTATCCAAGAATTTCACATTTCTACTTAGCATAATTGCAGTAATGTTGCAATTTGAAACTCTAGTCCGAATTTCAATTTTTGCTAGATACTTGGCACTAAACTGAGAAAAACATAATATACAAGCTTACATTTGAAAAATG
Source organism: Linnaemya vulpina (assembly GCA_963675445.1). Lineage (NCBI taxonomy): Eukaryota > Metazoa > Arthropoda > Insecta > Diptera > Tachinidae > Linnaemya > Linnaemya vulpina. Next base: position 85,786,362 of record OY776278.1, on the reverse strand, counting down.
CTGCGGTTATTTTGTTTTGCATAGCTTCAATTTAAAAAACATTCGTAGTTTTGTTGGAGTGTAAAAAAAAACTAAAACGAAATTTCTTTTGCACTTTTGCAAGTCTTTGACTGCACCCAATGCTGCTAATTTGGAAAATACGTTAAAATAGTGAGAACTGGCCTGGCGTTGGCATTTATTTGTTAAAACAATATATACAAGGAGATATGAAATTTCGCCTCAATTCTGTAAACAAATTGTATTTAATAAAATTAAGTCGTAGAGGTCTGCTTTATACATTTTCGAATTCTCCAGAAAAAAGCGTGTGCATCAAAATTTTTTTCCATGACCATCAATAGCTTCTTTTAATTTTTTATAATCATCTTAAAACTTAACTTTGTTTTATATGGCATTAAAAGAAATATAAAAAATGTAAAAACAGAGAAAAAAATATATGATAGAATTACAAAAAATATTTTTGCTATAAACCTAAAAAACGAAAATCTTAACAAGCTAATTTTCAGTTTCCTTTTTATAAAAAATATTTAAATGTAAATTATAATATTTTATAGCAAAAATTAAAAAAAAATACAGTTAAAAAATGTTATCAAAAATAAACTACAACTAATATTATGCAAACTTTGTAAATTTAACTAAAATTAAAGGAAAATAAGCAACAAAAAAATTAAAACAAAAATATTTATAAACGATTTATATTATAAGATTTTTAATGTAAAACTTAATATAGGACTTTATAAATTGTAAGCTAAAATTAACAACGCAAAAAAATATTATGAAAATTGTGAAAAAAAAAAAACTTAAAAAGAATTTAAGGGATTTTTATCGTAAAATGTAACGATAAGCATTGAACATTTTTATGCGGAATTTGCTTTTGAAATAAGCTCTTTTTCTATACAAAATTTCTATATGCTTAACATTACGTTCTACATAAGAAAGCTCTTAATTAAAACTATTAAAAAATATAAAAAACAAACTACACTGTAAAATTAAAAACTAACCCCCACTCCCTCCTATAAATAAAAAATATATAGCCTTTAAACAAGTTATATTGTAGAATAATTTATAATTTTGTTTTCATTTATTTCTTTGCAAAATAAACACATTAAATAATTTAAAACCCACACAATTTATTAAAACATTTAATTTAACACAAACTTTTCAAACTTAAACTTAAAAACCCTAAAATTACACTTTTTATATGTATTTATGCAAAATATTATTATAATATACATTTTATTTTAACTTTTTTTTTAATTAAATATATAATGTTAATATATACATTTTTATGATTACATACATAAATGTTTCTTCTTTAAAATTAATTAATAAATATTTTTAATTATTGTCATTTACTAAAAGTAAAATAAAAACAAAAATCAACTACAATTTATGTATGTAAGTAAAAGTTAAGAAACAAATAATTTAAAACGAAGAAAAAAACAAAAACATTAAAGTGTGGTAAACACATTGTAAAATTATTGAGTTGAACACAATACACATTTTTTATTTTCAATTTTTATTTCAATTAAATCTTAATTTTTAATTAATTATGAATCATTTGACAAGTTGAAGTTTCTTTTCTGCTGACAAAAGTTTTCTCATGACTTACATATATAAAAGAGAACGCAAGTACATATTTGGCTCTTATTGTATTATAAAGTCAATGGATATCAATAGAATAATTTCTGCTTTGACCTTTCAAAACTATAAAAACATTTACAATAACAACGGTCATATATTTTGTACCACTTTAGAGGACTTATATTGATATTGGGGATATGCTTCCATGGTTAAAATTTTTTACCGATTAACCATTTTATACATATAAATATTAATTTCGAAATATCGGAATTAATTACAATAATTGCATATTAGCGAACCAGAAATATGTCCTCTGACCTCGGCTATCACGAGCGATATTAAATGTATTTCACAAGGTTTTCAATGTATAATAGTGTGTTTCACTATTCTAAGTCACAAGGTAATCACTAAGCAATTGTTATTCTTGGGTCCGAGTGGAATTACCTTTCTTAACAGAACCTGTTTTTTTTTAAATAATTATTTTTTTATGCTGAGCCCCGCTTGTAAAATTGATCACAACAGGAATAATTTCAATAAAAGGGATATACTCTGGGAAGTAATAATTTTTAAAGGATAATATATTTGAAACTGTCTGTAGCAGCCCATATATGTACCAATGAATGATGTAAAAAAATCAACTGAAGATTTTGATAAATATAGACTTTGATAAGACTTTTTAGCAGATAGAAAAATTTGCTAATTGAATAGTACAGGAAACGTGTTTTTTTTTTATTTATAACGTCGTCAATATTAAAGTGAACGACCTAAAATCTGTAGGGACATGTGACAAAATACGACAAACAAGGGCCTTTCAAATACTTTTTGATTCGCTATTTTTATTAACCAAGAAGCGAATTTGAAAATCTGAATATTTTGTAGATAATAAAATAACTATAAATAATTTCAATGAAAATGTTGCTAAGCCTAAAATAACAACAAATAAGTAGGAACCATATATTTTATATCTTCGTGATATATCGGAACGTGATAAAAACATTAACTCTTAAAGGTACAAATTTAAGAACCCGTGGTATGTTACTGTATTATTCGATTCGTAGGCAAACTTTTCTAATTTGTATGTTATTATAACTGAAGTAGGCAGCAACTCTTCCGTTATATACTTCTAGAACAGGGAATTATCTCTGAAACAAAATTCAGCAAACGCATTGAACAATAAGCGGGGAATCAATCCCTTTTGCAGATGAAAGAAATGTGCCCAGCATTTCGGTGTAATGATGTCATGGAGATAATCGAAAGTTGACAAATTTTTGCAATGATTTAAAACTATTTGTTTTCAATTCTTGTTGTATGTTTCTTACAATGAAAAATGATATTTAAATGTCGGTATTTTGCATAGTAATTTTGTGTTTTAGGACTCAAACGATATCTTATAGCCAGAATACGTTTAATTTAGTTAATTTTATTTTCATTGAAAAGTAAAATATTAACCCAAGCAGAAATATATTTTTCGTAAAGTAGCATAAAAATGTATAAAATAAACAAACAAAAAACCATTTATAAAAAGAATAAATCAGTGTAATTAAAAAAATTATAAAAAAAAAACAAAAAAATCTATTCATGTATTTCAGTAATTTTAGAAATAAAAAATTTTTAAATATTAGTATGAAAAAAGTTCTAAAAAAATAAAAAAAGATCCCAAAGGGACAAGCTAAAAACACGAAGTTTTACTGAAAATCCAATTCTGAATTTACAAATTTGTTTATTAAAAAATTTATTCCTTAAAAATATCTTAATTATAACTAAGTTGAAATACAAGTTTTATATGAGTTGAACATATTATATTAAACGGGGCAATATAACGTGGAAACATCCTTTTTGAGTTCGTCATACAAATCTTTATAATCATCATTTTCACGTACTAACACAGCCACGGTACCTCGTCTAACACCCATAGCGGCACCCAAGTCTGCACGGCTTGGTGTGTAGACATAAGGAATACCCTTCTCTTCACAAACAGCAGGTAAATGACACATAATGTCAACAGGCGTAACATCTCCAGCAAATATAACTAACCTGCAATAAGATGTACAAATTGAATGTAAACAAAAGAATCAAAATTTCTTTCCATTTAGCTTACCCAGTTTCTCCTTTCCGTAATCTGGTTTGAACGTCCTTAAGGCCATTGCGTAAGTATGTTTTATGTTTCATTGCCTTTTTTACAAGTTTGTAGCACTTTTTTGCTATTTTTTTAGTGGCCATTGGTTGCGATATGGAATTTACGTATTTCAATTTGTCATCAAAGTTATCTTCCTCCTTCACTGTAACATTACCGACCTCAGTTACACTTTCGTCAACAGGTTCCTTCTTAATTTTGCCCATTTTATTAAAAAATTTACTTGAATTTCACTAAAAACCCCCAGAGTCTTTCACCAGATACCAACACGTGTGTTTGTAAAAGAAATGTCAAAATATTTGTTAGTGCTCACACTTGCTATCCAAGTAGTTAGTAATCGTATTTCTATATGAGCAATGTTGCAACATATGTCAGAAAAACTCCTAATAAAGGCCATATAATGAAAACGCGGAATACTATGTATTTATCTCCAAACACTTTAAGTAATAAGCAACTTCCATCGACATGAACTTAAAGAAAGAAAGATTTTATCGAAATTTTCCCTCACAACACCTATAAAATGCTTCGAAGTTACTGAGTAACATACTGAATGGGACTTAAAAGGAAGTTGTCAAACATATTTATGAAAGAATGACACATATGTCTTATTGCAAGGTACAGGGAAAAGTAGCCATTTGCATATTGCCACACAAAGTTAAAAATACGTTTTAGGTGGCAGCACTGCGCGCAAGAAAATATTTTCCCCAATTAATTTTGTACCCCAACTTCATTATCAAATAATCATTCACCGAAGTCGGTCGCACGTGTGTCATAAAATACGATAATTGCAAAAATTTCTTAAATTTTGCTGCAAATTATTTGTTTTATCTTAATCAACACTCAATTCAATAGAAATGGTAAGTTATGTTAAAAATAAACTAGTTAATCACATATAATTTAGAGAAAAGCATGATCGTTTTGTGTTTGAAAACATTCTCGATGCTTCTGTGATGATGCTTTTTTTTGTATAGTGATAAAGGCCGGTATAAGTTCTACAATAGTGTTGTGTAATACCGAAACAAATGGAAAATTAATAATGTTAAGATTAGATTTTAGAGGAAATTAATGAAAATTAAAATCAAATAAAATTAATTAGAAATGTAAATGAAAAAATGGTTAATCACAATTATTTCTTTCTAAGGCTTCCAATGCTATTAAGAAAATTATCCCCATGTTGGATCGCATTTTGGTGCAACGTGCTGAGACTATGAGTACAACCAAAGGTGGCATTGTATTGCCTGAGAAAGCTCAAGGGAAAATGATGCACGGTACTGTTGTCGCCGTCGGCCCTGGTGCTCGAAATGCTGTAAGTTTATTTCAACCTTTACTAAATTTAGGTTTTAATCTATTTTTTTATATGACAGCAAACTGGTACAACTATTCCTATGGATGTTAAGGCTGGTGACCGCGTTTTGTTGCCCGAATATGGCGGTACTAAAGTCGAGTTAGAAGACAAAAAAGAATACTTGTTGTTCCGTGAGTCGGATATCTTGGCCAAAGTTGAATAAGATTATACTCTAAAATCAGCATTTGTTGTAATTAATCATAATTTTTTATTGGCAAAACGGAGTTTGTCATTTTTTTTATTATAAATAATTTGTAATGTTTTGGAGATAACCCTTTTAGTTTGTAAATTCCATCAGAATATATTGTAAGATGGGTAAACTATTTGCCTTGGAAAATTATTCCTTTCAAACTAAGGTAATATAGTTTTAAATTCTATGTAAAAATAAAACGGTTTTACGCTTTATTTCTTTAAAATTTGTTTTTTATTCTTAAATGTTCAAGTATTTTATCATTTGATTTTCAAATTGGATAAACCGTACACCTGATTCATAACTGATTTCTCGCTGATGCCCGGCAAAGTTTCCACAACCGCTCTTTCGCGTGAAAGTTTTACCAAAGCCTCGAAAGAACGTGGTTCCCAAATGGCTAAGTCCGATAAGGTTTTTCTAGAGCAAAAGCAATACGTTTGTGTGTATCTACAGCGGGTTTTATGTAACCAAAATACCTGTTTAATAATATATTGCTGCGTGTTAAGCCCTCCTTAAAAGCATCTAGAGTTAGACCGTACTGTTCACATCCTGCTTGCACTCTTGCGGTCCACAACTAAAACATGAATTTTTCGAATATGCTTGAACCATCAAACTTTATTTACTTACGGCAGCCATATCCAATTTTTTTAACTTTCTGCCTTTAGTGGCGTACACCAAGGCTCTGTGAACATTGCGTATGGTAATTGAATACACATTCCTTCTGCGGCCGCGGAAGTGCTAAAATATCGGACTTGCAGTTACTTGTCGTCGAATAATATTAATACCAAACTTACTGCAGCCAATTTAAATATTTTGCGTTTTCTCCAGAACTCATCTGGGCCCCGAGATCTTACAAATAATGATAACGTTGGGGAGACCATATTTAATTTAAATTTTTTAAATTTTGTTCTGTGATTTTCCTTAAGGTAGAAACTCCAAATTTTGTTTTTACATAACCTTGTTTTTAGCTTATGGTGCTGCCAAACCTCGAGGTTTCCTCTCGAGGTGGAGATTTTTTTAAATTTAATTGGGGATCAAAATTTTTTTGGATATACGGGTATTTTTCCGGAGTTGCAACCATTTTTTTCGCAAATATTTATACATCTATGTAAGCGTTTTATATACATATTGCAAATAAGAACAACAAAATGTCATGTTCTATAGAAACTTTATTACAGAACATGATGCTCTTTCGTGTATAAGAAAGTAAACTGGGAATATGATATTAGGGTCTGGCAGCCCTGTGTCCGACAACAGCTGTTGTACTAGGCTGCCATATTTACATATAATGATATAACTTTACAGAGCATAGTATGGGGTATTGGGGATAGAATTTCTTATACATATTGTTCTTTTGTAGCATTAACGTAACGTATGTTTTCTATTTAATTTTGGGTAACTATTTAAATCTTTTTTTAATTAAGTTAAAGCTCCCCTTCACTGCACTTTAATGTAATCACTCAATGAGTGTAAAGTTTTAAAGAGCATATGGAAAATTCCAAGGTTACCAGGGCAACAAATAATTTATTTATAAAAGGTTATTCTCCAGGCACAACGGATATTCCACATATTTTATATTCCTTTCTTTTTAAATGAGTGCCCTGACCGAGCTGGAAGATTCGGCCAATGCAGAATTACAACGTTTGCAAAGACAGGTAGAACATATTTCACTTCTCTCTTAATTTCATTTAATTATCGCTACTCTTCAAGTTGCGTGCCCTACAACTGGAGTTGCGAACGCTCTTTGATTACAAGAGCAAACAATTAAAGAAACAAAATCATATAATCAATGTCCTGCAGCAGGAACACAAACAGTTGGTTGATGAAATTAATACCTTGGAAGGAGGAACACATGCCAAAAAGAATGCCAATGTGAGTTGGAAGGATTAATTTTATTAACACCTAAAATAATAGTGAAATCTTTTAGAGAGAAAAGAAATTAATATATTTACAAAATCAAGAATCTGAAATTCAACACTTATTGGGCAATGAGCGTGTAAGCCTTTGGGAATTGGAGGGTCATATTAAAAAGGTATTATATTTTCTGTGAAACTACTACTTCAGACTTATTCTATTGGCTTTGCAGACAGAAAAGGAAATCGATGCTCTGCGCAAGTTGGAAGTTGCAGACAGCTGCTATAAGAATACCATTTGTAAAGTACAAAAAAGTGTAGTTAAATTGGAAAACCGTTTAGATGTGGTCAATAAAAAGTGTAGTGATGTCTTGACAGAGAACTCAAAGTTAAGAGAATCCATAAATCACATGCTGCAAGATCGGTATATAATTTGGTATATTAATTTTTTCATAAAATAACATTTCGTTACTATCTTTTCCAGAGAAAATTTCAATGAAATGTGGCAGTCTATGGTCAATCAGTTCAATGAAGGCAAAAAATATATCATGGACTTAATAGATCAATCCACTTTAGCCTACGATCAACGTGAGGAATTGTGCAACAAGTTGCAAGTTTTAAAAGATCGCAATGAAAATGATAAAATAATGCATATTCAAGTAAAGTTACACATACCGCAGCACTTGTTCCTCTAGAGAATGTCCACTAAAAATATTTCGATTTCCTGTTTTTGCAAGAAAAGAATACATCTACATTGAGTTGGCTCGAATTAGAGGAACAAGTGCGAGTATTGTAGTTATTTTAAAAAAGTTTTATTTAAATCATCTAACAATTGCAGGAAATGCGTGAAATGCAAAGACGTTTGGAGCATGACGCCAAGTTACAAAAATTCTTTGACATCAAGGGACAAAAACGCCTAAATCCAGAACTAGAGCAAAGAGAATGTAACAAGAAACTGGCCCAAAAAGACGCCTTTGCAAAGCAATTAACAGAATATAAGCAAATAGTAGATAAAATGAAGGTACTACCAAGATTTCTTGTTAATGAGATTTTAAAGAGAAAACTGTATATAATTTTGATATTTTATTTCAGGAACTTTATAAAGAATCTGATACTGAAAAGTTGGCTGCCCAATTTAGAAGACAGGAGGAAGAGAATTTCGCTTTGTTTAGTTACGTTAACGAATTGAGCCATGAGGTGGAGCTATTGAATGATACCACTCAGGAGTTATCGGACGAAATAGGTATACATTTTGTTAAAATTTTATTTAACTAAACTTCCCGGAAAAAAATCTGCAATAGCAATTCTAATATTTCTTTCCAGAACGCCAAAAAGCCGAATTGTTAGAAAAAGAAAGTAAACAAAAGACCGAAGCTTTGGACTATCTTAACGATCAGTTAGAAATGGCAGAACAGCAAAACAATCAAGCTAAAGACAAATTGCAAAACATGACCCAACGTCTACAGCAAATGCTACTGGGAATTGAAACAATGTTCAGGTAAAATTTTGAAAATAGTATTCCAAGACAATTGAAACTTTGAATTTAATATTTTTTTTTCTCTCTGCAGGCAATTATCTTGTGACGATGCTCCCATTTTAAATGTGCTCAGTTCCAAAACATCTATGACTTGCCATAATGTTAAACTATTTATCGGGGTTATAGAGAAGCGTATAAATATTTTAATAAACGGCATGAATATAGAAGACTCCTCCACCAAAATTTTAGCTAAAAGGGATCGTATACCAAAGTTTAATGTGAAAGAATCAGCTAAAATTAAGAAATAACAACAAATAAAAAATATCACATGTTATGCACTTCTCAAAAATAAAATTTCTCGTATTAATTATCAAACATTATGCCAATAACGACATACATAATCAGTCTTCTAACAGCGAAATAATTTCTTTTAAAATAAATAGCCTTCTAACGCAGAAGTAGTTTCAAATATATTAAAACTATACTACATAATATGGATTTATGCCTTTTTATATGTGTGTTTAATTTTAAGTTATATGCAACTTACCTTTTAATTTCCAATTGAGTATTTTGCGATTGATTTTGCCATTAATTGATATTTGCACAATAATTTTGATACCATAAAAGAAGCTCATATTAGAGGAAACATATATATTTACTATAAATTTTTTTCTTATTTAACAGCCATCTAATTAATATATTCACTTTGGCAACACTGAATAGAATAATAGCTTCAATACTTGCTTTTTATTATTTTAATACACTTTGCATTTCCTTCCTCTATCAACATTTAAGAATACACACACACACACATAAACGAACGGCACCGAGAAAATAACCAACAGATACTGCGCCGTCAACTTCGCAGCTTTAGATTCTTTAACAAACATACATACATACATGCCAGGAAGCTTAAGCTAACAGGCAACTTTTTCATGCTAAAAGCAAACATTTTTCAAAAACTTCATATCACACTAATGGAGAAACGTTTACTCTATATTTATTTAATATTTTTGTAATTATTAAACACTTTTTATTAACTTTATTTGATATTTTCATGATACCTTAAACAAAACGATGCGCGTTACCGAAATTTTACTAATAAACTGCAAGAAGAAAGAAAATGTCAAAAAGAGTTGACAAAGTACCGTTTTCTATGGTGTTGATTAAGAGAGAAAACGAAGAAGACACACATAATTAATTAATCAAGTCAAAGCAGGACAGCAAAGCTTACACCATTTTCGACTTGATACGAGTGTGTATGTTGGTATGCAAGATATAAGAAATGGACCACTGTTTTACTTAATAAATTTCTTTAATTTAAATTGTATTTTATTGTATAACATTTAAATATTTTTTTAAATTAATTAAAAAGTTAGTTTTATTTTAATCAAGTGTCTTTTTTTTTTTTGCTTCATTGTCAGAATTAAGGCAAGTAGGTGAAATTAAAGCTTTTTTTAGGGTTTTAATTTAGTTTGTTATTGTTTTTTTTTGCTTTGATTTCATGCTTCACTTAATTCTAACTTAGTTTTTTACTATTAAAAGTTATATGTTGTGTTATATTTATGTTGTCAGGTTTTTTATTCTTAAAATTTGAACTAACTTAGAATTTCCTTTAGTTTTATTATTCTTAAACACTTTATTATTTAATGTAATGTAATTGTTTATTGTTATTTATTATTATTTTAACAACACTATAAGCGATATGTTGTGCTACAGCTTAATTATTTGTTTTTAAATCATATTTTCTGTTATTTTATAAAATAGTTGTAAATAATAAATTTCACTTAACTTTCACAGTGTAACAAAATATGAGTTATCTTTCAATGAATTTGTTTATTTTTAAAAATAAATTGTCTGAAGAGGATATGGATTAAAGATTCAAAGAACAGCAGGTGTCGGAAGAAACCTGCTGAAGGCCTCTTGCCTACATTTTATGTATTCAAGTTGCAGAGTGTTTAGTGCAAAGCGGCTATTAAAGGGTGTTTTATTGCAGATGCATAGAACTTGCGACAGGAATAACTGTTAAACCAGCTGTCGTATTGATGAAGTGTAATTGACTTTTTTTTTAAATTATCATACTGCGACTTACAGCAAAACAACATGTATAAATCGTAGGAATTTATATCCAAACTTTGTCCCGGTTCACACTTTAGGTGAATTCGCATGTAATTGGGCTGATAGAATAAGTTAATAATATACAATTGAAAGTTAAACATAACAATAGCAATAATTAATAGATTTTTTTGAGTTTTGAGGCGCTTTTATAATAATATAAAAGTTAACCAAATTCATATTATATATTAATATAAAAAAACTTCAAAACTCAAACAAATTTATTAATTATGAAAAGAAAAAAGTTTAAACAACTAGATACAAGAATCATAACAATAGTAAACAATACAAATTTTAGTTACGTATATTTAAAAATTTTGTGTGCTAAAAATTTAATATATGAAATAACTTTTCCTGCATCATGCTGTGTAACATGTGGGCAACATTTACTGATCCCCGGTTTTCCTACGATTTATGTTTGCTTTTTGTTACTGTGTGGTACGAAACAAACAACAATAACACTGTGGAGAATAGCTTATAGAAGAATATGGTGTATTTTTTACTTTTTTAAGAAACCTTGATGTAAGTTAGATTTTAAAAACTCATATTTCACTAACATATTTTAAAAATTAGTTGCTTAATAAAATATAACATAAACTTTATAGATAGAAAAGCGTTAATGTTTCTATTACTGTCATTTAACATAAAATTAATATAAAAAAGTATAAGATATTATATATATTTAAGATGTTATATGCTTGATTTTGCTTAAGATTTTTCATTTTAAATTACAAAAAGGTACTTCTTTTTTTAGCTTACAGATACACATGTTTTTTGGAACTGGTCTTTTCAGCCAAATCCTTTAATTTTGACCAATTAAGTTACTTAGTTTAAAATCGTTTCTATAATTTTTTTCACTTAATACAATATATAAAATATTAGTTCCTAATACTAGATAAATATTTCTTTTTCTGTAATTGTTTTTTTTTCTTAATTAATTTAAAATTATAATTATAAAATTAGTTATACTATTAGTTAGTTTATACAAAAATAAAATATATTTCATTAAAAGCTTTTACATGATTAAAATTATAGACGCATAGCGCCACCATTTCAGTGACATTAGATTACCGTTGAAAGAGGCTCCAGAGTTTATAGTTGGACCAACGTTTTGCCAAATTCGAAGCAGCACTTGTTCGTTGAGGTTCGGCCTTTTGGACTTTACTATTGTTGATCATTTTTGAACGCATTTGTTCTTCAATAAGTTCCTGCATGTCCATCTAATAAAAGGATAATAATAATAATAATAAGTTAGGAATTTTATATGCATGCTGATTTTACTTTATTAAGATTTAAGCACTCACCTGCCATTGTTCCAATTGTTGTGATAATTCCACCTTTTGTTGTATGGATTCTAATAATTGTGAATTGGCCTGCATGAGTTCTATCCGGGTTTTAGCCAATTCAACCTCGGCTTTGGTGCGTCTTTCATTAGCATTATCTCGTTCTTTTTGGGCTTTAGCCAGTAGTTCGTCACGATCAGTAGTGTCTACTAAATCTCCTCTGGCTTGATCTCTTTCTTCCTTCACATTCACCAGTTCAACATCAGTTACAGCCAACTAAACGTAAAAATTAATTAAAAAATAAGTCTATATATAATCTATGGCCCACACTCACCTTTGCTTCTAGCTGTTGTATCAAATTGTGAGCTCTTTTTATTTCATCCTCCTGTTCCAAAACCAAGTTCCTTGTTTGATCCAACATCTTTTTGAAATTGCCCGCATCTAAATTCAACAGCAAACGCGTCAACTCATCAGACATGGCCGACAACATGCCTTGGCGAAAATTAATAGCATTGCTGCCACTCTCGCCATTACTATTGCTGGATATTGTATTATCCATTGATTCCAAATCCAAAGATATGTCCGAATTTAAACCTGTAAAACCTTTTTGGTTTCAAATATCGCAACAAACAGGATAGTAAACAAAAACTAACTACAAACACACACACATATACTGCTCTGACATACCTGAATCATCATCGTGACTGATTTTTAAAGAATCTACCAGAGATTTTAGTTGTATGTACACGGAACGTGCCTCTATCCACATTTGTGAAGGTTTTCCATCTTCGGAAAAACTGGCCTCATCTTCGTCGCATTCCATTTCGAACTGAAGGGACTTTTTACCGGTGGAACCAGAATAATTATCCTTTAGTAAAAACGTTTGTTTTTGGTTTTGTTTAGATGTATTTGGAGTTAATGATGTGTGTGAAAGTTTTTTGAGTTTATCATCAATTTATTTATGATTAGTTTTGGTTTAAATTATTTTAGAATTTGGAAAAAATAACATGAATTATATTTCGAGTTGTTTGTTTGTTATTTACAAAAGTGACTTACCGCTCCCAAACGTTCACTGAGCACATTGTTTTCTCTGGTCGCTCTTTCAAGGGCCTGCAACGTGGTCTGCAAATTGTAATATGGAAATAAGCGATGATTTCAAATTGCAAATTAATTGAAATCTTATACAAATTTCATCGTATTACTCTGTTACTAGTATATGTCAACATTAAGATGATATGAAATATCATACAATTGGAATTTATTCAACAATATTTCTTCTTGGCAGCAAATAAAAATATTTATTGAAGCGTAAGAAAAATTTCCTTGAGCGTTCAAATATATTATTGCATGAGCAAAAGTTTTCCACAAGATCTACTTCTGAGTGACAAAGTTCAATTGAGATATATTCCAAAAATATTTATTTTTGTGAAAATATCTTTCAATGATTTAAAATGTATTTTTATTTGAAAAATGTACAACGTTGGTTCAATAATATTTTTTTGCAAACTATAAAAAGTTTTTGGGAAGCATTAAAAACAGCTCTTCTTCCAAGAGTGATAAATTTTCATTTAAATAATTTTTCAGGAAAAATATGACTAAAAATTAATCCTTTGCAATTGGACAAAATTTACAAGAGTATTTAAATGTAACAAAAATTTATGGCAAAAAATCTTTTATAAAAAAAATTTCGTAGCATTCGCAGCACATGTCCATCAATCAATATTGTCATATCAGCCTCTGAATGGGTTAAGTCAAAATATAATATTCTAATTTCTAATGTTTGTATTTTAATGTTTTTCCTTTTATAATATGAAATTTATTTGTTGGGTGGTTAAGCAATGTCTATATGCATTTCATTGGCGCTTTTTACCAAATCGTCAGTAGACTTCAAGCACAGTTTTGAAAAGTTTCAAACTTCTCAACTTATTAAAAGGCTTCTATAAACCATCTGAGAATTCTGTTAATAAATTAACTATAAAAATTCACAAATGATTTAAAAAAATCACATTATAATAAGTGTTGTAGGCTATGAAACTTATACAAACCAAAACCCAACAAACAACTTTTATTCGACATGACTCTATTTTATTTTTCTACACCTTTATACAATTAGAAATCCTTTCGATAATAATGAAAGTATTTTTAAGGCAAAATGAAAAATAAAATCTCAATTTAATTGTTAATAAATTAACTATTTGACATTATGTCATTGTACTATTATAATAAATAAATTTGATATTATAATAGTACAATGACAGTATGTCAAATAGTTAATTTATTAACAGTTTTTCCTTTTAAATAAAAAAACTTATAGCTAAAGACACACATAGTTACGTGTGTAAGAAAATATCGTCACCCAAAATCCGAAAGGATGTAACTGTCAAAACATGCAAAGACTTTTTTTAGTGGGTTACGATATAAATTAACAAAAATATATCAAAATCCAGCAAGATTCAGTTCAGTTCTGGAAGCAAATTACGGCATTCGGTATTGATTGAAATTTTGTGTTTGAATCGTATTGAAATTTCTATGGATATCGATTGCGGTAATTCGGATCCTGGATATTCGTTTCAGTTTAAAACAACTTTTTCAGAAAGACACGACAGATACTGCGGGGTACAAGAGCACTTAAAACAAACCTCTAGTTTTGTTTCTTGTTCCCGGGCATGCCTCTCCAGCATGTGTATACGATCGGAAGCCTCTTCTAAAGCCGAACTTATATTATCTTTTTCTTCTTGCACCATTTGCAGGCGCTTCTCCAACTCATGACGTTTTCCTGTAGTCAAATTCAATTCCGTTTTTATGGACTCCAGGCTGTTGACATGCTCCTACGATTATTAATTAAAGCTTTTTTATTCAACATCATTCAATTATGTGATAAAATATTCATATTTTTACCTGTAAACTGGTATTTCTGTAGGTGTACTGATCTTTAAGTTCCTGAATTTGTGACATTAACTTCATTTCCGTGTTATGAGCTTCCTGAATTTGCTCAGTTAGACGGGCGTTTTGACTGGATAGTTCGTCTATTAACATGGTTTTCTCCTTTTCGGCTTGCCGTATTGCGTTTTCCTGTAGGGAAAGTATTTTATTATTTAGTAAATCATATATTTTATAATAGAAACTTGTCACATGCTATAAATATTTATTCATAAGAGTTTTTACATTCTAGAATAATTTTCTTTAGATAAGAATCGTTTAAGATATACATTTCGAGGCATATAAGGGCTTGAAAAAATATATACCAGGGAAGTAATACTATTTTTCTTGTCGATATTCTTGAGTATAAAATAATCTGTTTCTGAAATTTGTTGAACATCTCCGAAATCTTGAGTTACCGTGTACAAATTTTTTTCTTTTTGGAATTATGCGTTTTTTGTTCAATAACTTCGGCAGATGTCCTGCGATTTTTAGTTTTATGATAGATTTGTAAAGAGTAAACTGAGACCTTTTGAATGTTATATAATTTATTTAAGAAATATTGGCAAATATTTATTTCTGCAACAAATAGTTTTTGCATTTATTTGTCCCTTTTTCATTGTTATTCTTAAAATCGCTGGAGATATTATTTGAAATATTCATTTTGTTGACGACAAATCTTAGAATGATAGAGAACATTAAGGCTGATTTTGAATATTTTCTCAAGCCAATTTGTGTAAATATTTATCTCAAGATAGAAAATAACGCAACAAAATTGTCTCACGATAGATTTTTTTCCGTAAATATATTATGGAATTAAATATTTTAAAACGATTAAGATCGTTTTTTTTTTTCAAAAAAGAATGAATTTTGTATTAAAATATTATTACGATTATTTTTATGAGTAGGGCCAGCAGTCAGGGGACGATCCCTACACAAGCAGTGCATTGCACTGGAACTGAGAAAGGAGGAGATAGTGTTAAGAGGACAGATGAATACACAATAGAGAATTTCATTGTAACTATTTTTACTTTTTTACTTCGCTGGAAAAATAAATTTTGCTGCAGGTACCGTAGAAGGAGGACGTTTTACGCAAACAAAAATTTATAATAATAATAAATATTGGGCAAAACTTCTTTATAACAATTTAATACCTGAAGATTTCGTTAATAAAGATTGTGTTAAATTTCTTACCTGAGCCAGTAATTTGTCTTTAAGTTCATTGAGATCCGTTTGTATTTCCAGCACCCTCTGTTCACTTTCCTCCTCAGCGATCGCCAGTTTTTGTCGTAAAACATGTTTTTCTTGTTCCAATTTCTGTCCGAACGGAAAGAGAAAGAATAAAAGATTTCGTTAAAAAAAAACAGATTAAAACAAATAATTGTTATATACAAGTCTTTATTTATATAAGTTTTTAATACATACAACAGTATATGAGTGCGAGTATGTGTTAAATACTTTTTAATTTTTTTCTTATTAACAAACAAATAATGACTCAGGTGTTCATAATGTTAATATAAGCGAACCGCGCTTAACAAAATATTCAAATTTAAGCCAATTAAAAGATTGTATTTTTTTTTTAGATTCCAAATTAAATATGTATTCCTTGGGAAGAATATGTTCTCACAAACAGAGAAAATATTTTCTTATGCATTTAAAAATGTAACGTTTAATTAGATCTGCCGTTAAACAATTATCAAAGATTTTATTTGATCGTGTTGATTTTATTTGATTATAAATGAGCACAGAACTTGAACATTTTTACGGTCTTGAAAGAATTCTTATGGTTTTTGTTGTTAGAAATTATTTCAACATGGCAGGCATTCAAAATATGTTTCTTGAATATATCAAAAGCTTAATAATTTTGAATAGTTTCTATTGATAAATATGAGAAACTAAATATTTAAGCTTATTTTTTGAAGTTTTCACTCCCACTGTGCCTAATAGACAATAAACAAAAATATAGTTTTGTAATTTAAATTGTAAAGGCGCTTTTTATTGCAACAAAAACATAAAGCAAATCAACTAACTTGTACTTATTTGCCTTAGAAAAATTCGTTTAAAACAGTCTGCACAACTGGCCAAAAAACAAATTACATTTTAAGCCAAAATAGTGAAACAGCAAAAGAAAAAAATAAAAGAAACAAATTGAAATTAAAAGGCATTTTAAGAAAATATTTAATTAACACAGAAAACTATAAAAATATTGCATAATTTGAATAAAAAAAAACCAAAAAAATAAATGTACTCGTTTGCATTATAACAACGTAATCTGAAATGTTATCTTTTTGTTAATCTAAAACAAATTGAACAACTTTTGAACACGATAATATTTACAAAAAATGAAGTCAGAATTGCACAAAGAAATTAAAATTAAATAATATAAAATAAAAGAAAAATTATTTATAAATTTATGAACGATGCTTAACAATTCTCTACAGTTTCAGCACTATGGTCCAGAAGGCCACTTTCTTTGGCCAAAACTCTTTTTTTGGTTTTAAGGCATTTTAGTAGTTCATACAAAAGACGTTAATTAAATGTTTAATTAATTTTGTCTAAAAAGTTTAATTGTAATTGAAACTCAAGATTTAAAAAAATTTTCAGGTACTCATAAACCGGTTCACAAGTTTAAAGAAAGCCTAGATAATGGCAACGCAATGCCAAAATTGTTTATGCTATTAAAAATAGTTAAGGTGTAATTTTTAATTTTTTTTGTCTGATTTATAGCACGTTAATAAACCAGTTTTTATACAGAAATTGATTTCATAAGGCTCTCATGAAATAAATTTGCTTTTTATAAGCTACGCTGAAAATGTGTTTTCTTCTTCGGAATATTTATTTAATTTTTTAAATTTAATATTAAGTATTTAAAAAAAAATTTAATATGTAGCATATTATAGTTCAATATCTATCATATTATAGTTAAAATTCCATGAGATTAGGTTAAGTGGAAGTGCACGCAAGTGCAGTGTTTCTTTGAATGGGCTTGGCTCTGAGCATTTTTTAAATTTTAATAAGATTTGCTTAAAAATAAATTTTTGAAAAGTTGTATTTAGGCTGAATGGGCGTGGCACTGCATATTCTTCAATCACAGTATTGCCTTTATGGTGGAGAATAAAATGTGTGTCAACTCTCATAGGATTTGGTTAAATAGAAGTTGTTTCAAATTGATATTTGTTTTGAGTGGGAGTGGCACTGCCCATTTCTTAAATTATAATGTAGCATTTACAGGAGAGCTCAATATGTGTGCCCAGCTTCACAAAATTCTGTTATATAGAAGTAGTTCAAAATGAATATCTACTTTGAATGGGCGTGACTCGCCATAATATTGCGTTTAAAGGGGGAGTTGAATGTGTGTGCCTAGACTCGATTTAATTGAAATAGTTTTTATATAATAATTATTTTACAGGATGTGGTACCGCCCCCTTTTTTAAATTATTTTATTGTGCTCTCACAAAAAGTAAATTTGTCTACAAAGGAAATAAGAATCGGTAGAGGAACTACACATTAAAATAATTTTAACCAAAAGTAACAGTAGTCGGAGCCATAGTGCATTCATTGTAATGACCGTCATGGAAGTATTCAATCACTTTTTTCCATTCATTCATAAATCAATTCATCAGCATTATCATGAATATGATGCTAAACATGAGCTCACGAAGATTGAGTTGTCGCTGATTCACCCCATGGTTTATGCAAATTTATAGGATTTGCAATAAATATTTAAAAATGCAAATTAATAACGTTATGAAGCTGTCGTAAACACATGCTGATACATACGAGAAAGCTTGTAAATATTTTTTTAATTGTGTATTCATCATAAAAAAAGTACAGAACAAATAAGCCACTAATTATTTATTCTTTAGACGTTTTGTTAAGAAAAAAGCACTTCGTCAAGTTCTGGTTTTAATTTAAGCGCATTTGCAATTGTTCGATTAGATAAATAATCGATTTATTTACCAACTTATGAAAGCATTAAGTGTCCGCTCTTCTGTAGCAGCAGGTTACAGAGTATTCATGGCATAAACACGTAACCTGCTGCTAATAAGACTCTTAAGGCTCTAATTTAGGCTGGTCTGTTAATAGGCAAAACTACAGAGAAGAGTAAAAAAAATACTGGGTATGTAATACTCTCTCTTATTTCCAGAAGAAGTTGTCTGGTAAAATTCTTATTTTTGAAATTTCCTAAAAACCGGGTTTTTTCTTTATGAACTTAAAGCTCAATAACTTCGCTGAATATGATCCGATTTCCAATTATTTAGCAATTTTGCAAAGGCGAAACAAAAATCTTTCGAATGATGTATAAATCATTCAAAAAGCTTTGGGAAACATGTCTCTATTTTTCCCGCAAACACATTTTCGTTGAATTTAATTTTTTTTCAAGGCAGTTGTAGTTTTCTTGTGCCTTTTGAAGTACAACAGAAAGAAGTGTAATTCCTTAGCAACTTATTTCTTCAGAACCAAAATAATTATGCCAAAAACCATAAAATAAAGTCAAACATTTGAAAAATAATAAAAGAAAATATGTAAACAACGACTCCGTAAATGTCTCCCTTTTGTCAAACCTTTTCTTTGTGCTGACAACATGATCGCAGATTAATAATCATAAATTATATGTTTTTTAATCTCATTTTAATAAGCACAAACAGTAGCCGCAGCTGTTTTATTTTTATTATTTTTTTTAATATTTAAATTATAAATTTTATAATCAAACATCAACACACACATTCACGTTTGTACGTGTCCAACTATAAAGTTTCTATCTTGTGGCCATTTATTTGTGTTTGCTAATGATTTTTGGCGAGTACAATGGATCCACTGATTGCAGCAGATACGCGTTGCAAGACAAAACATCTTGTTAATATGTGTAACGTATGTAAATCTGTTTATGGAAATTGTAATTTCGCCGGTTATTATTTTGCATGCGCTTTATTGTTTGAATACCCTACACGAGTTGTAAAAAAATTTAAGACTTTGCATGATTTTAAAATATTGGATTTATACTTTTCAAAAACAACACAATTTTGAAGAGTTAAAACAACCCTAAAGAAAATCTAAATGATCTTAAAAAATTCATAAATTTTTTCTTTTTCATGTAAATGTCATTTAAGATATTTTAGCTCTAAGGGGGAAGTTAAATATTTATAAAATTTATTTGCAATTTTCTTGTCAATTATTTTTTATTTCTATTAATGAAAAATATGCAACATTTTTGACTCCTTTTCTAAAAAGCTGCAGTTTGTAGGAGTTTTAAGACAAGAACTATTTTCCGTTGGAGATGTTGGATTAATTTCTAATGAATTCAGTATCCTTAAATGACATGATGTTGCCTTTTTCTTTTAAAAAGTGTAAAATATGTAACATTCTTTTGGAGAAAAGAATATCACATTAAAATGGAATATCAGAACCGATACCGGTATACCGACAATATTTTGGTTTGCCGATATCTTGGTATTGAAAATATTTCGAAATAATTTTTTTGTTTTTCTGCTATCGAATAGAAAAATTATTTGGAGACCTTGCAACTTTAATAGTTGTTTATACGCATTTATGTGTTTGCAAATAAGAACAGAAAAGTAACTCGAAAGTTTATCTTATTTCTTGGGAAATTTATAATTATTTTAAACTACCTTGGGCCAAAAATTTATTAAAAATATTTATATACTGCATATCTAAACAAAAACGCCTTTTAAATTTAATATATTCCACTAGTTTTTGTAAACATTAAGCCATTCAAAAGTGTACCGCAAAAATTATGTAGCGTAGTTGGAAATAAAATTTCTTACGTGGAAGAAAAAAGTATATATGTAAAGCAAAGTAAATAAATAATATTAATTATGGTTTAAAGTTATTCCATGAATTTTAGATTTGAGCGGAATATAAATTTTGTACTTCGGCTTTAAATGAAATAAATTAAGTGAATTTTAAGGCTTTTAACCAGCCGTGGTACTGCTCCTTTAAAATTCAATTAATGTTAATAGTAATTTGCTGTATACACATACACTCACACATGTGTTGAGGTGTTCGCAACTTCCTGTGTTGCGCTTCAAATCATCGCCAAGTTGAAAATAATAATAAAAATTATTTTAAAATAAACTGAAAAGCGGCAGTAACATCTTTAGCCACCAAAAGCAAAGAAAAACAGAAAAGCAAATCCTCTTTGAGTAATAAATAATATAAATAAGTTTTTCTTCTTCTTCTTCTTTTTCTTCTTCTTCTGCTTTGAATATTGTATATAAGTTTGTGAAAAGAAGCAGCGTAATCGTTGAAACATCATCAAAAGATTTCATTGAGCGTGAAATAGTAACAGAGAAAGTAATAAAAAAAAACTTTATAAAGATGATTTTTCCATAATTTTATAAACTCGTGTTATGCTTTGAGTTGTTACTTAGAAGCGGTACAGTTTTAATAATATTTTGTATTACAAAATTTTGTTGAACAGTGTGATTTTTTTAACATTCTCGTTTCGGAGTGATATTTTCGTTACGACTGATATGGATCTTGTTACAATATTTTTCCTTAAATAATTACAAAAGGTAGTCAATTACATACGAGTGCTTTTTTTAAATTCAATCAAAGGCCCACAATTTATATTCCCCAGAGCAAGGAAGAATCTTCTATTCCACAATCAGTACCAGGGCATTTAAACGATTAACGACTGTTAGATTAATTTTGGGTGATCAGCTGTACGTTTATTTCAAAATTATTTTCGATTAACGAACAATTCGGGTAGATTTTCAATCGATTAATCGAAATGTATTTTTTGACAGTATTTTTTTTTTTTTCTTTTATGTAAACTATTAAATTATTCAAAAGGTATAATGGAAGACTACCAATTTTTAGAAGAGACAACAAAGAGAATAGCGAAATTAAATTGGACAAGTTTCGAAAGGCTTTGCTTTCCATCTCTCCAACGTCCACAACAATTAAAAGAATATTTTCTAAATTAAGTTTCATTAAAAGAAGAGAAAGAACTCGTTTCAAAATTAAAAGTTTAAACTGTGTATTCTTTTAAAAAGAAAAACTTTGATGCTATTTTTTATTTAAAAAATTTTCCGTTTGTTTTTGTTTTGTTGTTACTGTTTTAGAAGAATTTTTTATTTAAAATATATTAAATTTTCTGTCTTATTTTTAAGCTGCTGAGCTACAGAAAGTTAATATTATTTGATTAGTCGAATAATATTTATATGTACGATTATATTATGAATTCTTTAATACAAGACCTCGATTAAATGAGCACCCTAATCAGTAAACATGTTTAGTGGCTTCCCAAAACACTTGTTCTGCTGCACTGTGTAAATTGAACAATTAAATTTTGATAATTCCTTGTTCTTTGAACTATTGAATTTCTGAATTTTATATTAATTTAATTTAAAATATGTCAAAATATAAATCATTTGCATTAACAACATCAGTTTGATCTTTCAACTCACCCAGCAGCGCAAAACAACTGGTTTCGGAAGCCGCCAAACACGAATACTGATCAAAGAAGTGTAGTGGCTTTCGAAAACAGTTGAATAAATATATTAATATTGATTTTCTTTGATATATTTATTATGGCTTCGCGCTAATAAATTGTTGCATTCTACATTACACATACAAAACAAATTGCGAACGCTTGGTGTTGCGTTTTATAAAATATGACTGTAAGTCTGTTTAAAATATTAAAAAATAAACAGCTTGTTTGCAGGTATTACTGGGCTGTAAGTCGTGGCTTAGGGAGTTGCCTTTTCTGGAATATATAAAACATTTTCCATTTGAGGGAGTTTTGAAATGGAAATAATTTTTTCTAGCTCATGTTGAATTAATTTTTTATAAATTCTTTATTTTCAAAAGACATTTTCTATTAAAAAGTGTAAGAAATGCAGCATTCTTTTTTGAAAAATAAAACAGCAAATAATAAATTTGATGTGTTTCAAAATTAAAAAAAAAATTATAATCCAAAAAGCAGAGAGAGCAAAAAATCACCCTGTAACTGCCCGTGTTATTGTTTGCATTATGCTGGAGAAGCTTTAACACAAAATAGAAAAACAAAACAATAAGTTGCCTCTGATTTACGTTCATGTAAAACGGAAAGATCACAATTTCTTTCTGTTTTACAATGAAATGACATAAAAGAAAACAATAATAAATTAAAAAAAGAATTGAGTTCAGCGCATAGCCTCGCCAAATTGCAAAAAGTAGTTGCGTTTACTTGCACATTTGCCCACTTGCATTTGAAGCTTTAAAAATCTATTCTTCGTCTAGTTTTCACTTTATTTTCTAGGCTCGGTATGATTGTTGTTGTTGTTATTGTTATTGTTTCCTCCTAACGTCGTTGTTAATTTTCCATTTGCTTGTTTTATTGTGAAGATTTTTATCAGCTTTTTGCGTGAATTTATTAGCCATTAGTTTTTGAAATTGAAACGTTTGAATGGAGAATAAATTTCATAAAAGTGTTCATGGCCGTTTGGTGGTTTAGCGTCAACTTAAGTTTTAATTATCCGCTTGTCATTTAGCTGACGTTTTCTAAGACTTCAATAAGCGTCTTCGGAAGCTAAATTGTTTTCTAATAGTAATTTATGACATTTAATATGCAGGGGAGACCTGAAATTAAAGCTTCTTTCTTTCTTTGTCCATTCCAAGGAAAACTCCATAAACATTTCGCAACAGGTTTTTAAAAAGCACCCGGTTGCAGCTTCCTTTTCTTCTTGTTTTTTTTTTTTTTTTTTGTTCTGGAGTTTTTACATTCTGGTCGGTTAATTAGGTTTAATTAATAACAGGCGGATGTTGGTAACGAGTTTGTAAGTAAAAACAAATGATTTCCTGTTTGTTGTTTTTAAAAGAAAATATTGAAACAATTAGAAATTTCCTCTTAACGTCTGAAGAGCAGTTTCAAGTTCGAAAGCACTCACAGAATATTTAACTGAAAACTTGTTGAAGGTAAAAGGGATCATTGAAACTGTTTTCATTACAACGAGTGGTCATGCAAACAACTCTTGAACTTTTTGTTAACATGGTTTCATTAGTTGCTCTTGTTGGAATAATCTAACAATAATAAAAGTTACAGCAATAAAAATATATCTAATGATTAAACAACATATAAAATGTTAAGTAACAAATTACTTGAATATTTAGAACCACAGATGCACTCTCTTTAATGATCAAAATTTTAATAAAACTATTAATAATAAGAAAGGTAAGAGAACCGCATTAAAGAGATTACCGCTAAGAAATGGTAACGTTCAATACATACAACTGATGAGGAAAAAATTAAGTTCAATACTAAAAAACAAAAACATTCTACACCTAAAACTGTATTAAAAAGAATAGTACTAAGATATAGTAACGTTCAATACATATAATTTTCAATTTTTTTAATTTTTATTTTCGTGCTGATTCTTTTTTTCCCAAAAGTTATATTATTTAGACGATTGACAGATATAGTAACGGTCAATATATAGAACTTTATAAGAAATCAATGCTAGGAAATTGTAACGATCAGTACATGAAACCGTATTAAGAAGATTTAATACAAATAAAAGGTAACGTTCAATACATAGAAAGAGAGATTAATTATAAGGAATTGTAACGTTAAATACCTAAAGCAATATTAAAAATTTTAATATTAGAAAATAGTAACGTTCAATACATAGAATTTTTAAATTTTTAAATTTTTATTTTCGTGCTGATTCTTTTTTCCCAAAAGTTATATTATTTAGAAGATTGACAGATATAGTAACGGTCAATCTACAGAACTTTATAAGATCAATGCTGGGAATTTGTAATGATCAGTACATAAAACCGTATTAAGAAGATTAATACAAATAAAAGGTAACGTTCAATACATAGAAAGAGAGATTAAAGAGATTAATTATAAGAAATAGTAACGTTCAATACCTTAAACTATATTAAAAATTTTAATATTAGAAAATAGTAACGTTCAATACATAGAATTTTAAATTTTTTAATTTTTATTTTCGTGCTGATTCTTTTTTCCCAAAAGTTATATTATTTAGAAGATTGACAGATATAGTAACGGTCAAAAGCCGTATAAAGAAGATTAATACAAATAAAAAGTAACGTTCAATAGATAGAAACGTATTAAAGAGATTAATTATAAGGAATTGTAACGTTAAATACCTAAAACAATATTAAAAATTTTAATATTAGGAAATAGTAACGTTCAATACAGGGAGCTGCATTGACAGTATTATACAAAACAAATTTTTTTAATTCTTTCTGAGCAAAAGATCCACTGTACTTTTTTTTTATAAAAAAAAATTTATAATTTCTTTATTTTTATCCAATATTTCGCTACCAACATTGTTGTTGAAAATATCCCTGAAGAAGCTACACATTGTTGGTAGCGAAATATTGGATAAAAATAAAGAATTTATAAAATTTTTTATATAAAAAAAAAAGTACAGTGGATCTTTTGCTCAGAAAGAATAAAAAAAATAAAAATCAATAAGATCGAAGAAATTAGAAGAACAATACAAAACTAATATTTCGCTCTCCAGCGTAAGTAGAATAATTGAATTGAAGTTGATTTCAGTTATACTTGGGAATATTTATCATTACGAACCTTTGCCTTTCAAATAGTAATTAAATATTAATTAAATTTCCGTTACAGTAATTGATACATGCACTTTTCTTAACAGATTTCTGCTCGACAAAACGAACACATTTCTGCATCAATTGCAGAGCAGAACACTGCTGTTTTCGAAAATCTCTACACTCCCATCATCAGTACTCGGAAGTATTTTTGTTTATCACCCAACACTTGTTAGAAAAGATGCCTCAAAATCAAATTTTATCTCACATCTGCGAGGTTTTATATTTTCCTGATTTTTCAATAGAAATTTCTTTTTGGTTATAAACAATTATGCAACATTAAAAAAAAAAAAAAAAAAAAAAAAAAATCAAATTCCTTTAAACGGCTCATTAAAAGCCATTGGAATCGGTCGCTAATGTACCAACAATTATTTCTCCACTAAATAATTGATGTTGAAAAATCCCAGCATTTACCTTAAATAACATTTAATTTGTTGCTGTTAATTAATTGAATTAATTTTCTTCACTTTTTTCTCTGAATTTGTTATGGTTAAAACCACCAACATAATAAATAGTTTTTCGGCATGCTCAACTAGTTTTTCTGAGCAGAATTTTCGTTTACAAGTCATCTTGTGGCTGGTGGTTGGTTGTTGCGGTTAAGTTGTATTCCTACTTATTGGATTTGTTAACAAAAGTTAAAGTAATAATTTATAACAAAAATGTAAACAACAGATTTTGCACAATCCAAATTGCAAAAAAAAAAAAGAAAGAAAAAAATCACTCCTTTTACAAGACTTGTTGAGTATTGAAACTATTTTACACCGGCTATTTTGAGTGTTTTATTTTGCCAACTTTTTTTTAATCGTTTTTCCTTTTTATTTGTTAAATCTCGTATTACACTTGTTTTTTGCATTTTTGCATCATACCCACAAAATTTACTGGGAATAATAACACTGTGCAACAAGATATATAACAAAGGTGAAGAGATTTTTTTTGTGGCCTCTAATAAAGCATACAAATACGCTTTAATTAAAATTTTAAGTTCTTCAAAATGTTATTACGGATTTCCTCATCAGTTTAAAGCCGAAATAAATTATAAATAAACTTCGATAGCATTTTTATGTGATATATGACAGCGTTGTGGTGTTTGTAAAATGGCTTGGAGAAATTTTCATTTTGTTGCCTGGTGTAATTTGCTGGTATAACATTATTTTTTATCTATTAGTTTGGTAAAACTGTTTGAAATACAAAAGTTGAATACAAAAAAGCTCTTGCAAAATGTCTAGTACAAATTTAAGGCAGATCTAAATTATTTTGAATGCCAGCAATTAACAGATGTGTAGTTGAGATAAGCCGTCAAAAGAGGGAGATCATTTCAAATATTAATTATACGCAATAATGCAGGGCGTATAATTAATATTAATTGCGACATGTAAGTAAACAAAGTAAAACTTTAAAAAGAGGTTCAGTTGCCTTTCTTCTGCAGCCTGCTATTTATCTGTTTCACATCTTTTTGAAAATTTCAAAATAGAGGCTTTTTAAACAGTTTCTTCAGCCCATAAAACCTTTTTGTCAACAATGTTGTGTTGCCCTGATTATCATTAAACGAAAAAACGTTTATTAAATACCACAGCCTTTTAACCACCTGACAAGTGTTTCGCTTTTATATGTTTCAATTATTTAGCGCACTGTAGCTAATTATAATTAGTTTTACGGTAAACATTTTTTGCCACACTGTTCTTTTTTTTACCGTTTTTTTGTTGTTGTTGCTGTTGTTTGTTAAATTTTGTTCGGTCTTCCCCTTTCTTGCAAAAGCGCTCTGCTACTGGTGGCAGGGTGTCTCAGGCAATTATTTAGATTCCCTACCATGAAATAAACGTGTATGTGAGAAATTATTAGGCCATAAAGTTTATTTGTGTGTTTTTTTTAACTTTTTTTTTTTAAACACTTGTAGCTGTTTAAGCCAAAAGTTTAGCATTTAACTAATTTCGAATGACAGCAATTGGCTTGTTGCTTGTCTGCATGATTTTTTGTTTATTAAAATGTTAATAAATATTTAGTTACCAAGTTTTACATCCAGTCAAGTTTCGAACAAATTAAAATGACTTAATAAATGTTAAAGATGTTAATAATAATTATAAACGTGACTCAGAAATTGTTTAAAAGCCGCAAAAAATTTTAAAACATTTAAAAGCTTAACAAATGAGTTCATGTCCATCAAAAGTAGTGATTTCATATTTGTTTTGCCAGTTTGATTTTTACTTTGGTATTTTAATTTAATTATTTAATAATTAATAATGACGTTGAACTAACACGCTAAGCATCGCTAAAGTCTTGTCGCTGTCTTTTTTATTATAAATAAAATTTGATACATTAATTTCTTTAACAACAAATAATAATAAAAAAAAAAATACTTTAAATTTTTCAATGTTTCAATGAAGAATTACATATAATTAATTAAACAGTTCATCACCTTCCCCCACAAGGCCATCATTTCTAAATGTACAATAAGATTTTAGAGTTTCAATTCGAAACTTAACAAATTACATTTCATCAATATCAATAAATCAGTTTGAAAGAGGGGTGAGATTTTCGCAAAGAAATTGTGGTTGGGTATTTTTACGAATTTTTTTAAAAAAGAATATTAGGAATTTTTTAAAAATATAAATATTTTTGAAAAGTTATTTTCAAGAGTCCCTTTTTAATTAGTATTTTCTTCTTTTCTTTTTCAAAAAATTTATTTCCCTTAATATGCCTTTGAAAAAGTACTTTTTCAAATTTTGTTTTGAAAAGCTAAACTTTTAAAGCAAGTCTTCATTAAAATGTATTTTTAATAGTTTTTTTAATGAGGCTCTTGGTACTTTTTAAAACAAATAATTTTTTAAAAAGTATTCCATTTAAAACTTTTATTTTTTTAACAATGTCTTTCCTTGTAAGGTAATATTTAAAAATAACACCTTTTTTATAGTACTTGATTAACAGGTACTTTTCGAAAAAGTACTTGTTAAAATAACTATATTTGAATATCCATTTTTAAGCACTTTTAACTCCTTCGAAAATTATTTCCTTTAAATAAGGAATCTTTTTCATATAAGGACTTTTTAAAAATTGATTTTTTGTTTAAAGCTGCTTTTTAAAAAAATATATTTAAAAAAATACTCTCTTAAAAGAAAAGTTTTTGAATCAAAATACTTTTTTAAATTTGCATTTTGAAAAGATCGTTTTTATGTATTTCTTTGAGGACAAAGGGAATCTTTTTATACCAGCACTTTTTTGTTTTTTAAGAGGTAGTTTCTTTTAAAGTACTTTTTACAAATATTATTATTTTTTATACATACTTTTTGAATAAAAAAGTGAAAAAAGTCTTTCTTAAAAAGTTATTTTCAATTACAATTGAAGAGAATATTTTTAAATGAGTACTTTTTTATAGTTAATTTTTTTGAGAAAGTTTGCTTTATAATTATTTCCATAAAAAGTACTTCTTTACAAGTACTTTTTCAAAATGGTGCCTTCTTAAAAAATCACTTTGATTAGATGGATATATTTCATTAAAATAGTTCTTAGAAAAAGATTCTTTCCAAGTCTACTTTTTAAAGAAGCATCTATTTTTAGTGCACATTTTTCTCCCCAGGCACTTTATGCAAGAAAAAAAGATTTTTTTTAATAGTAACTTATTTAAATTTACTTTTTTTTTAAAGCATACGCTTTCGCAAGGGCTTAAAAAATTATTGTTGTTATGGTACTTTCTACATAAATGGGATGGTACTTTTTTTGAAGTCTTTGTTCGGTCTTCTTTCAAAAGTATTTATTGTAAAAGACTCTAGAAAAATGAACTTGCAGCCTATTAAAACATAAAAATTAATTTTACTCAAAAAGTACTTTTTTAGGACTTTTTGATGTACTTCAATATTTTCCTGTCTGCTCAAACGAACACAATTTTTGCTTCGCTTACAAACTGTTGTTGTTTACACGCCGTTAAACATAAAAGAACATCAAGTTTGTTTTTAAAAAATAAATCACGTTTAAAAATATCATACATAATTTTTAAACTCCGGCTTAGTCATGTGTAACACACCTCTGTTTTATTTATTTTTATTATTTTTTTCTGCAACCAAAATGACAAGACAGATGAATGAGTGAATGAATGACTCAAGCAAATGAATGAATTACTTAATGTTGGCTCCACATAAAGTACAAGTCAAGCTTGTACTTAATGTGGCACAACAAACACTGCCATAGTACACTACCACAAATTGATTGTCAAAGCCAGGTTTTTGTGAGATTGTTTTTCTTTTTTGCACTGCAATTATTTATTTTTTAATTTTTAATTTTCCCCAGCCTATTAATGACTTTATGAGATTTTTTTTATTTTATTATTTGCAATAACAACAAACGTAGAAAATAGTATCACGAAAGGCGGGCGGAATGCTATGAAATTTGGCATTAAACAACTTAACTTGAGGTCGGAGAGTGTTTGAAATTTAAGGGGGTCAGAATAATTAAACTTTTTTCAATATAAAATTCATTCAAAATATCTTGATATGGGTCGTTGTCTACAAGCTAATTTTGCTATAAACACGGTTATTAAAAAAGGTGTTGTTATAAAAACTGTACACAAAATAAAGTGCTGGAAACACCCCCCAAATAAAATTGGCAAAAGAGAACAACTACTCGTATTAGAA
Organism: Linnaemya vulpina; assembly: GCA_963675445.1. Taxonomy (NCBI): domain Eukaryota; kingdom Metazoa; phylum Arthropoda; class Insecta; order Diptera; family Tachinidae; genus Linnaemya; species Linnaemya vulpina. The sequence goes on along the minus strand of OY776278.1, from coordinate 85,756,247 downwards.
AGTATTTTTAAGTACCCCAATTTAAAATGCTCCAACACTTGATGGCCTGAAGTTGGTTAACGGGTACTCATACGTGGCCATCTATCATTCTATTTATCTTTAAGTGCGATGATTCATTTTTGCAATTGTTTTTTATCTCCAAAAAGCTTTTTAATTTTAATTTTAAGTTCTATATATTTACTTGTATATCGTATCTTATCTCGGCAATATGTCTCGTTCCCTAACTGAATAACAAGTTTGTATGAAAACAACAACAAAATAAGTTTATTTAAGGTTTTTTTTTTATATGTTATCAACAATTGTTAAGAGAAATAAAACAAATTAAATATGTTGAACTGTTATCAGCTTCAAGATATCTGAAATGTGTTTGTAAAATTGACACAATATTGCTGGATATAATTTTAATTAATTTTGAAAGAATCCTATCTAATTTAAATAATATATAAGATTTTTTTTTTTTAAATTACTTTTTAATCGTTTCGAAATATGCGAATAAGTCAGGAAGTTGTTTTGAACAACAGGCAGATAAATAATGAAAATGTTATTCAGCATTTGCGCTCATCTGCTAAATCTTTAGCTTTTTTATATGATCATGGATCTAACGTGTTACGAAAAATTATTTCTATTAAAACTCCTCCAAACTGCCGCTTTTTAGAAGAGAAGTGAAAAACATGTCACATGTTTTGCAGCAAAGAAAACGTCATTAGAAACACTAAAAGTTTTATAATAAAACTATTTTAGCACTCTGTCACAAAAGAATTTCTACTCAATATTATTTTTTGAAATAATAATAATTAAAATTTTATTGCAATAACTATAATAACAACATTTTTAGTGCAGCATTTGAGGTCTACGCAAAGCCTTAAAAAATAAATACAGTGTGTCACACAGTTAATCATCCGCTTTAGCTTTTCAATAACTTTTTTACTTCAAAATAAAACGATCTTGAGTGATAAAAATCTTTATTTGAATCTTTACAATTTATTCTATTAAATTCCGATTCCATCGTAATTTCCTTAACTTTTCCTAAGAATTCTGGTGATATTTAGCGAATATTATTGGCTCAAACCGGTGACTTCAGGGAGCTTTAAAGAAAAAAAATCTCAGATATTTCGATCGCACGATCTTGCTGGTCATGGCAAATCGCCAAAGGGGACCTTTATAATCACCTTGACTTTAATTGACGTTTTTCGCTTTCAAATTAGACAATTTGTAATAGATTAAAGAAAAATGTTGCTTTCGTAGTCTTTCCCCAATAGGCGTGACAGGACTTAGGATTAGGAAATCGAAGTCAAAATTTAGCTGCAATGGCCTAGTTTACAAATGTCAAATATTATTAACGTGTGACACAATTTAAAAATATTTTAATAACTTCCGATAGGGTGGTTAATTTTGTAAAACACTGTAGATATATAGTTCTTACTATGGCATTTATTACAATAATTAATTGCAACACACTGCGGCGTAGCAGTGTATACATTTTCAATTATTTTTAAAAGCATTTAAAAGCGCTCCATTGGCCACACTTAACACACCAGATTAGCCAAGTAAGCCTTAATCATAAATACTTAAAAAGTCTGCAAGAAATTAAAAAAAATATAATATTTTTATAATAATAACAAAAATACGAAAAGCCATCTTATTAAAACCACTTTGAAAGAAAACGTTAATTATGCAATTGCAATAACAACAACAAAACACAAATAATATTAACAACAACAAAAAAGTAAAAAAAGATTATATATAACGTAAGTCTAGTGGTGATTTACGTGCCTGCATTAAAATCGTTTCGAAGGAGGGCAAAAACAATTGTCCAAAGGGGGAACAGGGGAAACAGGGGGAGCTGGCTTGTCATTAATTCAAAGATTTATAGAAAAAATAAATAAATAAAACCTCTGACTAATGGCTGAAATAACACACAAGAAAAAAATGTTTAGTTGGCTGAATTGTTTGAAGCCATAGAAAAAAGCTGCATTTAATAAAGTGTGAACATATTTACTGGCATATAAAATTTATTTATTTTTTTTTACAATAAGTTATTTTTATTTTCGGTTGCGAAAATATCGATAATAAAATTACTAACAACATTCAAATCAAGCTTTTCAAATGGGTTAATCGTTTATTTATTAAGTTTTTGTTTATTGAAAACCGTCATGATATTTTTATAATTTAAAATTAAAATCTTTTTTTTTTTTTGAACAACTTTATTTCCATGATATCATCGTTAAGTATTTGAAAGCTGTTGTTCAGTATTATTACAAGCGAATTTCAAGTTTTTATGATCCACTGCTGTCATTTCGATTTGAAAATAATTAATTTTTAATTATATTTAATATTTTGCAAGCGCATATTCAAAAACTTAACAAACGTCTACAAGTGGTTTGTTGTCACTCTAAAGCAGTTGTGCTCAAATTTCATTTTACAATAGAACACAAGAACAACAAACGGCGTCCGTCATCGGTTCAGTTTCAGGGTGCTGAGATATTTTTGACAGCTGAAAAATATATCACTGAAGCAAAAATCAAATTAAAATAGTTTTAATCAAGTTCTTTTTGTTTATTTGTTAAAGAGGTGGGATCATCGAAATCATTCGCGGGTGGTATTAGAGCAACCCAGTGCAACACTACAGAAAGATTCACCACCACAAGAGCTACAAAGAACACAGACGCAAAACTTTTATTGTTCAAAAGAAAATTGCAAAACAATTAGATTCACTTAAATTCAATTTCGTAACGCCTTTTATTGGAAACTGACTTGATTGCAGGGCTTTCATTTTACATGACAATCGCCGAGGCTCTTGTGTCTTAAATACTGTCTTACAAAATGTCTTACAAAAAGGAAAATTAAATTCAAGATGTTTTACAAAAGATACCGATTTGTATTAGCAAAATAGCTAAAGAAAGAAAGAAAGAAAGAAAAAAGCGGCTTTAGAAAATGTTGAAAAGTTACGAGTGAATTTTCTGTGATTGTTGCACTTAAAACAGGCGATTAAAATAAATGCTTTTCTTGTTGCCTCATTTTGTAGCATTTTTAAGGCACTTTTCAAAACAACAACAGCAACAAAAGAGACAATAATTACAGGCTTTTATTGTGTCTATTTAATTTATTTCACATGTGAATTCCATTTAAGTAAAACAAATCCAACAACATTTTTACTTCACAGCTAATTTTTGTTAAGTTTTTTTTTTTAGGTTTTGCAATCGAACAAGTACTGCGGGACAATAATTAGCGAACGGGTGTATTTGTACTTTTTTTTGTTGTTTTTTTTTGTTTCTTTGTCTGCCTGAGTACGAGTATTAGGAAGGGAGAAGAAAAAAAAAATGGGTTAAAGAAAACAATAAATGCATTTCAATTGCTTGAGTTTTTGAATGTGTTTCATTTTCAGTTTCTTAAGGAAAAATTTTCGATTGAAATCTTGGAAAAAGGTGCCGCAAATTAACATTAAATAACAGGTAGTGATTGGTTTTATTACGTGTGGAAAAGACGTCTCAAATTGTCGGGTTAACAATTTAACAATGGGAGGAATAGTTACCTGGTTAAAAGGTTTGTTCGTTAGTTAAAGATGCTTGAGTGTTTTTCTTTAGATATATAAAAATATATATAACAAAACTTTATACTTTAAATAATTATCTATTGAGAGAAGTACCTTTTAAAATAGTACCTTTGGAGAAATGAAAAATGCACGTTTTGAAAAATTATTTTTTAATTTTGACAACTTTGAAAATGAACTTTTTAAAATGTAGTTTTCCAACAAAAGCTGCTTTCGGATAAAGAACATGCTAAAGAAGTTTTCTTAAAAATACTTTAAAAAATTTAACCCCTTTTACGTACTCGTAAGTACCTTTTGCAAATAGTTTTCGAATAAAGTACCTTTAAAAAAAAGAGTATCCTTTAAAACAAATAAAGGACATTCTAAAGAAGTTTTCTTAAAAAATGCTTTAAAAAGATCTGTTAGTAATTTTTGAAACCCTTTTACGCACTCGTAAGTACTTTTTGCAAAGAGTTTTCGAATAAAGTACCTTTAAAAAAAGTATCCTTTAAAAGCAAGTACTTTCAATATCAGTATTTTTAAATATATTCGATTTTACAGTCCATCTCTTAAGTAGGTACGTTTTAAAAAAGTACCTTTTAAAAAGAACCGGTACACTTTCTTAAAAGAAGCACCATTTGAAAAAATTCATTTGAATGATGCCTTAAAACAGAGCTGAAATAGTACCTTTTAAAATACAAGCAGTGGCTTTTGAAAACAAGCATTTTTAAAAAGTATACTTTTGAAATGAGACATTTTGTAAGGAACTATATTTGTTTTCAAAATAGTACTATTTCATAAACATGTTTATCTCAGAAATGTGCTAAAGAAAAATCAGTTAAAAAAATTGCTTTTCTATTGAGTACGTTTTGAAAGGACTTGTAAAAAAATTTTTCAATACAAAATCATTTCAAAATACAACACCGTTTACAAAACGTCCTTTTTATAAAACTGCTTGTAAAAACAAATACATTTTAAAACAAAATTTTAAAGCAGCCTCTAAAACATTAAAAAAAAAGTACTTTTAATGAAATTTTACTTCACTGTTTCGCTACTTTTGGAACTTTAAACAAAAAAAAGAAAACTTGTTAACGGGAAGGCCGTCAATAAAATTTTGTTTAATTAATTTAACGAGAATTCCTATAAAATTTTCAAATGCAGTTTCATTTAATTTGTTTTTGTTTCAACTTCCTGATTGCCGAAAATGCTCGTTTTATTTAATTGACTGACTGGCTTTAAGTTTTTATTTAACATTCGTTTTCATTGTTTTGTGGATGTGTCAATGAACGTCTTGATAGAAACAAATTAAACTTAAATAAAATAACATGCAGTTTTAAATTTCCATTACAAATTGTGAATGAAAACAGTTTGGCGGATGCATGTTATGCTGTTCGTACATTTTTGTAGTAGAAAAATTAGCAATAAAAAAAAGGGGGTAAGAAGAAGATGTGTTACATTGTTGTGTGTAAAAGTTTCTTAATATTTTTTGAAATTAATTTCAATTCATTGAGCATATGGACAAATCCTGACGAACGCTTCATTAATTAAACTTTTGAATGAAAATTTTTAAATGAAAATTGAATGAATAAAAGTACGCCATTCTATGGGACTAACATTGAAGTTATATGATATAAAGACCCAAACTTTTGGAGATGTGAGGAGTGGCAGGATTTGTTAATAATTTTTGCATTAATGATCATTAGCAAACATAATATTATAAATCTAGTTTAATATCATTTACGTTGACTGATTTCACAAATGTAGAGCGAAACTCAATCAATTTTAATAAAATAATTAATTAAAAACAATTACATGCAAATAAATTATTTTCACCACTTGGCATCCACTGATTACACAGTTTGATAAATTACTCTGTATAAACAATGTTGCATTCATTTCAAAATAAAAAAAATATATATCCTCCTTCTTCTTACCATAACCATAACAAAACCGCTGCCTGTTTATATATTATTTCATAAAATACACACACAACTTTGAAATTAAGAAAAAATAAAAGTGGTCTGAAAAGAAAAAAACTCAGCACTACAATTAGAAAAACACCGTCTTTGTAACATGCAATCTCACAACAACAACAATAACAAAAAAAGTTTAAAAGTTTTTTCCTAAAAAATTGTTGATTGGGCCACAAAACAATTGAAAAACATGAAATTTGACTCCTGGGCTTTGAAAATCTTTTGAATGCAAATGCATTTAATGAGTATCCGAATGCAAAAACACAAACAAACACACACGCACGCATTTACAGGGTTTATTAGTATTCAACAGGATTTTTACAATTGAGTATGAATTTCATTGTCAGTTTTTAAACATGAGACCGAACTGCAAGTGCAAACCAACCTCAAACTGATGAGAAGAAACTAAAAAAAAAACACACACACACACACACACACACGCCCGGTGTAAACCTAATTAATTATTGAAAAAAATCTCAAGATGATGAAGAAATAATTATTAATAAAAGAAAAAAAATAATTAACAAAAAAATCAACACTTTCGATTTCGTTGATGTTGAAATTTGTGCTTTTTTTTCTTGGGTTGTGTTCAGCTGTTTTTATTGTCTGCTGTGAAATGAAAAGGTGAAAGCATTTTCACTTTCTTTCTTCAAGTTTCTTTAAGAAGAAACTAAACAATTATTAGAAAAACTATTAACAAAAGATATTTTACACCTCTGCTGACGACTTAATTATACATAAATCTTTATTTGCATTCAAAAGCAGCAGCATAGAAATGATTGATAGTTTATTTAAATGTTTTGTAATTAAATTGATACAATAAAAGAAATTTGATCCAAATAAATTGTTTCACAAACAACTAAATTGCTAATAAATTGATAGCAATTTTGTTATAAATTATTAAGAGTAATTAAAATATTGCAAATTATGTTGAATGGGAATTTAAAATTAAAAAAACCGACTTAAAGCAGTAGTTTTGCTTTTAATAAGAAAATTAATAGCATTTTTTTTATAAATTAATTTAAATCATGCAGCGCTTACAACAACGTGTGACTAATCGCATTTTCAGGTGACCAAAATTAAGTGGAATTTTTGATCCTATAAAATATTTGTCCCCCTCAGAGGGAACATTCCGTCGTTAGTGTCTTGTGAACCATTTTTCATACTCTCAGTTCTCAGTGAATTTAAAAGCTGAAACAAGTTTAAAATAATTTTAAAAAAACTGCCCGAGTAATGCGAATCAGCCACAAACTAAAGCGGTCCTGGAAGCCATTACAATCCATGCCTGACTGATGGCATGGATTGTGTTCAGCTTCAGATTCATACAAAATCGGACATTTCGGATAAGCTCCAACCAGCGAAGCCATGGCGGACATTTACACGATATTATATTGCAAACATAATGGCATCAATAGATCCTTTAAACGAACAAAAAAAAAAATGCCGATGACGTCTCACGCACACTTTCTTTCATTCAAATTCAAAGATATGAAGCCCTTAATGAAGTTCTTACTTTCGAAAGTGTTTCGTAAATTTATTCCTGTCGTAAAGCAAAAAGGACAACTTGCAGACAATTTGACTTGCAAATTGTGTGGAACATGAAAACGCCAAATTAATTATTTATACATTTTCATGCCACATAAATCATGTTCGAACAGTGTAACGTAATAAACCCACCAACCAACAGCCACCCCGTTTAGGGCCAACCTAAATTTATATATTTCTAATAATTTTCTTAAGCCCACAAGAAGAAATTAGCACTCAATATAAACGGTTTTATACGCTTAAATATGAATATCATTGAATATTTATTCATATTCATGTAAATGCGAATGAGCCAATCGGGTAGATACACCAGCAACACAAAAATTGTATTTGACTTTTATGAAATCGTCTTAAATAACAATTCATTTTATTGCGCGGCACAACTTAACACATGAAAATTAAGTAAATTTAACTAACTGAAGACCGACTCGCTAATGCCACCAACAGCAAAAAAAAAAAAATGGAAAAAGAAACCACTGGATAATTGTATCTTTGAAATGAAATCGTAAGCATTTATTTCATACGATATTCGTATTAGTTTCTTCATAGACACTTAAAGTTTTTCTTTTTTTTTTTAACATCATCTATTTGTTATGAATGAAGCAAAAGTTAATGGTTAAAACAAAAATATTATACCTCACACTCCTCCTCCTCCTCCTCCTCCTCCTCATCTTCCTCCTTATCCTCTTTTTTCTTCGCCACCTCATTGTCGTTGACTTCTTGCGAAACAAATGTCACCCACCCACCACCCCCACACAACACGTAACCCACTAGACGTTTGTTTATAAAAACTTATTATCCACAGACCTCGAACAAAATTTATGAACTCTCTTCTTTTTATAAGTGAATTAACTCACAAATATTTATTACACATTCGAATGAAATGGAAGCCAATTAAATTGGCTACTGATACCAAAAACTTTGTGAAATAAATAACAAACATTAAAATATGATAATAAAAAAAAATATTATATAAAAACATCAAAAATTTATAATTAATAAAACAAGCACGCTGGCTGTTTAAGGCTCGATATGCTTTCGTTAATATTAAAATCGAAAATGAAATTTTGTGGCAGTTAATCAAAAAAATTTTTATAAAATGATTCATTAAATATTTATTAAGACAAAGTTCTTATTGCAGCCTAAGAAATAAAACGCAATAAGCTATTGTTAATGTCCTAAAAGTGATGGGTGGGTTTGCTGGAAGGACGATTTTAAGCTTTTAAGCATGGTATACACATGATTTGCACAATGGGACAGTAACATAAAAGAAGATAAGTAAAACTAAGAATGTTAGTTACACTGTACAGCAAATTGCACTTTTGTTGCAAACCAATACTCATACGATAAATAATTGCATTCTTATAGGCGCACAGTGGGACCGAAAAATATTTTTTCGTTGATAAATTCATATCTGTACTACTACACTGGAGCAGCTAATTAATATTTTTTATACCTTTTTTTATTGGGACCCAGTACTCGAGGGTGGACCTCTACTTATGAAGAGCACTGTTCCGCATATAGAAATGGGATGATGTGGAGAGGACAGATGAAGGCTATTTTTACTTTTTACTTCGCCGGATTAAATTTAATGTGATTAACTCTTAAAACAAATTGCAACATCTCATTAAAACGCTGGAGTTGTAGGAGGGGCAGATGGACGCCCCCACATACTAAGTAATTGTTGATTTTCCGATATCTGTTGAACCAAAACATTGAAACTGCTTATATTTCAAAGTACATCCGTTCAAAATCGGAATAAAATTCTCACATAACAGCCGGTGCTTCAAATTAATTGATTATTGGCGTTATTTTTTTGCCCCAGGAAGTAGAATTTTCTGCTCTTCAAATGGGCACGTTTAATTTTTAAGGTACTCAAATTTTTTTTAAGTTAATGAGCTGCCATAAATTTTAAAAGCTATTTTTCATGCGTGCCCTACCTAAAAGATATTTTTCGAGTCACAGAGAGAAATCAATTATCCAACATATTTTCAAAATAGTTCGTTCATTTCTGCATTGAACTTTCCTTTATTTTGAAATATTTCATTTTGAAATCTTATAAAAAAAAAAAATTATTTGGTAATCGAATTTGACTTCATTGTTTATTTGCTTAGACACTAAAAGATTTCTTTTTAGTTGTCTTCAAACGTTTACCAACATTCAGTATTTTATAATTGTATAGATCTTTTGTCATGCTTGAATACTTTTGTTTGGCATGTCATGCCAGTTAATGCAAACTTAATCGCTGTGATGTTCCATTTTATAACAAGACCTTCTCTTCTTTCAATATAAACAAAAAATAACATAAAATAAAAGGTTTTTCAAACATCAAATATAATGCAGAAAATCAAACAAAATTAAATCCATCATCCATCCATTCTGCCCCTTTTGTGTCTGCCTTCAATAAAACTGAATTAATTTCTTTTAACCTTTAAAGCTGAAAACTATAAAAAAAATTTATATAGAGAAATAACAATGACTAATAAAATTTAAATATTAACAAACGCTTTTTTTAATTTTACACAAGATGCAAGTGCATTTTGGAATTTTTGTTAGTTTTTTAATTAAACTAACAAACAGAAAACTTCATAAATAACACAAGGCAACAAGAAATATTTTAAGCTCTACAAATAATTAAAAAGCTATTTTTTTCTAGGCGCTATAGGTTAGGTTAGGTCGAAAAGAGGGGCATGAGTCATCCCAATCCGCTCAAGGATTACACTTAGTCTCCATAGGCCTGTTGTGCGCTCTATTGCAAGGAGTTCCCATTTTACTGAGCCTCCATCAGTACCGTAAAAAACCTTTGATCTAGGCGTTATAGTTTATAACGAAATTAATTGTAGAAGTCAGATCTTAAATGTACTTAATTTTGTGGTACAATTTACAATATCTTATAGTCCACGCATAACGATGAGCTTGACACGATTAAAAAGGCATTATTACGAAGATGTGTACAGTATAAAATTTTCAATCTAAAAGTGCTAAAAAAGCATTTTAATTATATTTGCAAAGCAACCGCAAAATTATTGTAAAAGTATGGAGTTATTTGTAATCGTTTAGCATTTTATTTATGCTTTTTTTATTCTTTGTAACTTTCAGGCAGATTTTGGAGGTTCAAGGTCCATGGTTAATGTCTTCCATTTAACATTTCTGTTAAAGCAAAATGTAAAAAGAAATATTCAAATCAAAGGAATTAATCGTTCGCGACTCTGACGAATAGGACTTATGTAAATGTTTTCCATTTTTGCTAAATTTCATAGTTTCTCTTTGAAAATATGATAAAACAAAATGTATTCAAAAACTTCAAATTTTTTAGTGTCAGTGGAATCTCAAATATATTGAAAATTTTATATTGAATTTTATATTGGTTTTAATATAAAGTTTTCAATATAAGGGCTTTTCCACTAAATATTCCACTGTCACTAAGAAATTTAAAGTTCTTGAATGCTTAAAATTAAATTTAGTTGGCATATTTTAGAACAACGTTGAGTCTGTCGTTTTTGAATTATAACCAGCAAAAATCCAAAAATTTATCTAAAAATTATTTTTATTTTTAAATTTCAGTTTCTTTCGAAATTAACAAAAAAAAATTTTCAAGTTCATTATTATTGAATCTTTTATTATTAGATAAATTAATTAAGTAATCAAATAAAGTTATATTACATAGAAAGAAATTTCTGTTGCTTGGTGTAGCTAATGTCCGGCGCAAAAATAAGTATCTAATTAAAAAGTTCATAAAATGCACTTATTTTATTTAATAATTAAACAAAAATTGCTTAAGATTTTAATATTTAAAAATCTTGGACCGGCAGCCAAAACGAAGACTTAGAGAAATTCCCGTTATTTGAAAAAGTTTCATGGAATTTTACTTAAGGCCGAATGTTGAAGAGTATGGAATGTACCCATACGAAACCGTTTTTTTTTTAGTGTTAAAATTTCCCACTCATAATCAAGATAATTACGAACTTAATGAAGACATCGGTGATAACAATATGTTTACAGCAAAAATATTTAATATATTTGGGTAAATTATTATTATTTTTTTTAATAAACAATAGAAAACTAAATTTTGCTGCTCAAACTACAAAATAAAATTTTTAATTTCAAATGAATTTTTTCAGCCCTGGCCCAAGCATTAAGTCAAGTGTAAATTACTTGGTTTTTTCTCTCTTCTAATTATAAAGCTCATCATGGTTTTTATTTATTATATATATATTTTTTGTTGTTGTTTTTGCCACTTCTTTTGTTTTAAATGACTTCACAATCAGCTTTTGTTCAACAACTGTGCAGAAACGCTACCAACTAATGAAAACTGAATAACATTATCTGTCATTGTCACCGAAAGAAAAATTTGGCATATAAAAAAATACTTGCGCTTAATGATGACATGCCTGTCAAATGGCCGATGATATCATTTAAATCCCTTGGAATAGGTTTTCGGTTGCTTAACTCAAGGCTGATTTGAGAAAAGCCTTAGCCAACCACGTCATCCAAGCATGACGTCCACCTTGTGGAGTATTTCTTTTATCTCTGTGTTTTTTACACTCATTAAATAAAAATAAAAATATAATAAAAGTGTAATAATTAAATTACTCGCTTTAAGTTTGGTTAACCTTCTTATGGCTTAAACTGAGGTTAACTAAACTGGAATGAAAATCATGGAATTTGAAATTAGTAAACTGATTTGTAGTTGTAAAACGTGGAAAAAAACGGAAGCGTTACTTCGCTAAAAACGCACTTCCTATTTCGCTTTCTGTTTTTGTCGAAATATTATTGAGTGCAGAGCCAGGGTTGCCAGATGTCTTGGCCTCACAAGGCCCACATACAAAATTGTTTTAACTATTTGATGTTTTACTAAAAATAAAACTTCCTTTTTTAATTTTTGAAGTATTGAAGAGTTGCCAGTTTATGGGGTCTTTCCCAGCCTTGGAGGTTTTGATTTAATTTAGGGGATACGACTTTTGTAAAATTTTTTTACAACATAAAATAATTCGTGGATATTATTGTCTTATATTTTATTATCCTACTTTCTTTTTAATACGTTTGATAAAAAATTTGTGATAAAAAATGTTCGGCAACACAGAGATATTTATTAAAATTTAAAATTTTATTTATTTAAATTTATATATATTTATTAAAACTTTTAAATTTTAAAATTTTAAAACTTTAAGATTTTTAGTGAAAAATTTTAGTTAAAATTAAACTTATTTTCTTCTACTTTAACTTCAGTCAGAAATTATATAAAATCAATAAAAAAAAAGACATAAAAGTTCAACACTGTTGTCCTGGATTTTGTACTAAAACTGAAGTTCATTAACTTGGTCATGTTTCGGAATCGCTGTTGTTGTTTAGCTCAAACAATATTTACGAAATGATCTCATTTCGTTTTTGCCAGGTCATTTAACTGATTTATTTTCATATTTATATTTTTATATTAATTCTTTTTTCCTACATCACTTATTTAATTAATTTTATTGATTTCATATCTTTTGCTTTAAAAACCGTTTTTCTTCAGAGTGTTAAAACTGTGTTTTTAGCAGAAAATTAACAAACAAAAGTTTATATCCAATAAACCTCATTAATAATTTAATACTATTTCAACATTTCTGCTGTTCATGGTTTTTTTTCCACAATTCGTGTGTTTTTTTTTAATATTTTTTCTTTTGCTTAAAGCCCACATTTGGAAAATAAAGTTTTACGAGCAACACGCTAAAATCGATATTGACTGATTTCGCTTACTGCTGTTAATTTCTACTGTTTTTTTTTTAAATAAATATGATCTTCCAATTATATTTAAAATAGATTTGTTTTTTACACTGCCAAAGTCTGCTAGACTCGTGTTAAAGCTTAAGCTTTTTTCAAACTAAATAAATTCTTGCCTAATTTCCATAATCTGTCTATATTTTCCAAATCCGTTTGTTATTTTCAGCTCTTTAGTTTTGGCCAACGTGCTTTGTTTATTTAATAACACGATTGTTATAACAATTATTGTCTGAAATATCATTCGTATTCTTTCGCTGGCAAAATATATTAAACAAATAAATTTATAACCGCTTGAAAGTTGTATTTGAATTCAAGGTTTACCACTAAACTCATATACTGACGTATCTTGTTTTTTTTTTCAACATATCGCTCAAAAAGTCGGCAATGAGTGTCCGGTTCGCAAAAAAGCAAAAACAAAAATTAATAATAATATGTACAAAACAAATTTAAAATAAATTTATGTAATTTTTTTAATTCCAGAGAGTTTTTAAACTCAACTCAAGTATGCATGAATCATCAGTGAAATGAAAAACTGCACGCCAATCAATACTTGCAGCTTCATTTTGTGATAAATTTTTTAATTAAACTTTTTGGTACAAGAAATTAATATAAATTTTGTGAGCTTTTTATAAAAGAACTGCAGAAATTTGGCAAAGGATTAATTATTTTAAACTACATTGGAAATTCTTTTCGGAAATATTGATATCAATTTTTGAATAATAAATAGCAGTTGAATAATTTTCGCTGTTAATTAAGTTAAAAAAATGTTTGATATTTCGAACTTGAGGTCAAAAAACGCCAAATAGAATAAGGCTGGATAGGTTAGGTTAGGTTAGGTTGAAGAAGAGGGGCATGAGTCATCCCAATCCTCACAAGGATTACACCTAGGCCGCGATAGGCCTGTTGTGCACTCTATAGTTAGGAGTCATCATTCTATGGGACCTCCTTTGTACCTTAAAAAAAAAAAACCTTAGGATTTGTTTACATTAGGAACCTAGTCTCTTCAATGTATCTTCTTAAGTCCCTCCAGTTGGAGCCCCTAAGAAGTTCCATCTCCTATATTATCCCCTGATTAAATACTTGTCTTCTGACCTGGTTGAAAGCAGGACAGTGGCACAAGTAGTGCTCCAGTGTTTCGTCCTCCTCCTGACAGGCTCTGCATGTTATATCAACAACGATACCCATGCGTGCCAGGTGAGTCTTTAACTCTGCATGTCCTGTTATCAAATGAACCAGTTTCTGCAGTACTGGCCTTCTCAATGTTAGGATCTCTCTTGTCCTTTTACCATCTGGGTCACCCCATAGAATTCTGGTCACCCTACCTACGGTAGAGTGCTGCCAATCTCTTGTAAATACAAGAGATAAGACTGGATAACTTCCGTCTTTTCTTAGGATTAAAATAGTACAGCTGAGAGAGTCGCCACATGTTATTATTATTTTATTTGGGAGCGGATTGCTAAGTATTATTGTGAATGGTTTAGAATTTTCACAGTGTGACAAAATTTTGTGAGTTGTTTTTATATTCATGTATATATATCAAAATATATATCATGATTATTATTTTACTTCCTTCATTCAAAACAATCGAATTAAAACATTCCTGCCAGAAGTGTTTTAAATTTGATTAGTCAGCATTTCAGTCAGCGTTTGTCGCCAACACTTCAGACAATAATTGCGCCGTCAGTGTTTTTAAAAATATAACTTTCACAAGGTACAAATTTTGTTTCAATGCATCAATGCCTTTCCAATTTAAAAATAAATTGTTTATTTTAGTATAACAGAGTCAGAATTACATTTGAACATAATAAAACAATTAAAAAAAGACTCATAACACCTGAACATGGACAATCAAATGACAATGACAATTCACAATGGAAAATAATGGAAACTCTCTAAAATAAATTTGGAAAAAAAACATAAAATACAGGTTTAATGATCGTTAACAAAGAACCATAAAAACATTCTAAAACACAACATAGAAAAAACTGAAAGGAATAAACAAGTGGGCAGTTAATAGATGATCAATTTGACAACCAGTGGTTGTTAAAGTGACAGTTCTAAATCAAAACACCCACTGCCTGATGAAGTAACAAATTGTTATTCTTTTGTTAAATTTGGTTTACCATAAAGTTTACAAGCGGCAATTGAAAAATAATTTGTTTAACAAATTTGGGAGTTAACGATTTTTTAGAGTTTGAAATATATTTAGTTTTTTTTCACACATTTTTTAAAAAAATTAAATTTATGATCTTATGCAAAGTTATCAGATAGTTTGGAGGAAACCAGTTTTTTTTGTAAGTTTTGCTAATTTCTTTATAAAAACCAAAAACGTTAACCAAAAACAACACAAAATATATATAAAAAGAATTGTTAAAAAAAATTATTAAAACAACAGCAGAAAATAAACAACATCACAAAAAGAAACCATGAAAACAGAGTTATGAATCATTTTGGTAAAAACCAACAAACAGTTTTGACTATTTTATCGAAGGCACGCTACTTTCAGTGTTTACGATTTGCGATCTATTGTTTCGCTATTTTATTTATTACTTTTTTTTGGATTTTATTACTACAGGAAGTGTTTATGTGGGTTTCAGCTAGATTTTTGCTTTTTCATGTTAATTTTAGACTCAATTAACATCTCTAAGATTGCTCATGCTTTTCTTTATAGAAATTTCATATGCATATTTGCCAACCAGCAGCATTCTCAATGGCCTAATAGGGCATTTGAGTTCGTTATGGCTGGTTTCGCATACTCGTTGACGATGGCGGTAATACCTTCGCAATATGATGGCTACAAAATAGCGAATAATAGTAATAACAACAACAACAATTGCTTTGATGAAAAAAGTGTTGCCTTAAATTATAAATACGAAGAATTTATTTAGGTTTCCCTATCAAAAAAAAAATAAAATAAAAGAAAAATATTATATGAATGTTTGATACCCCACGAAGCAAATCGATGTTGCTGGGTTTGTGTGCGTGCGCGTTTCTAATGTCAGTGGTATTATTTTTTAACAATTTTAACCATAAGTATTCAGTTTATTGGTAGAAGTTACAAATATTATTGTTCGTTGGCTTATCTCTTGTGTATATTTAATTGATTTTATGCAAACTATAGATTATTTGCCATTCGTTCCGTCATTCAGCCACAGGCGTTCATTTCGTATTTCTTTCGTATTCAATATTTTTATTTGATAGAAAAATTTATTATTATTAACCTTAATAGAAAAATTAATTTTGGCGCTTAACTAAAAATGGTCATTAAGAAACGCGATTCTTATTGCAAACATATTCAGGTTAAGTAAGTGAAAGGATAAAGTGAGAAATCACTTCCATTCCCAAAAAGAGCAATAAAATATTGACAGAAAAGAAACTATTTGCTTAGAGCCTGGTATAGGGTGTGCAGAAACCTTTCCATTGAAATTTCATATACTTGTCAATTTAGCATTTCAAAATAGCAAATTTTTTTTAAAATAACTGCTCACAAATATATTAGCGAAATTTGAATCTAATCTATGCCTTTAGTTTTTATAATTATATGCTAAAACGGCTGCGAATCTATAAAAAAACAATCAGCATTTTTCTAATCCAAACTTAATTAAAAACCTCAAAATTTTTTCGCCGCCTGCTTTCTCGTGACAAAATACTAGAGAAAGTACATTTAAATATTGATTTAAGACAATAAAAAGCAAAAGCGGCAGATTCAAAATCTGAGGACCTATACAGGGTGGCATAAAATTATATCCACAATTTCAGTTTTTCACTAAATAAAATTTAATACATGATTTTGAGCGATGGAAGTTTTCATTTGGATATTGAAAATATTTTATGTGAAGTGAATTCGCAATTCTGACAGTTTCTGTACGATTTTTATAACCTTAAGATTCGCGGTGATAACCAATTAGATTCCTTTCGAAAACTGCTGCTGTCTGGTTATTTTTTTATAGTAACTGGAGTTCAATTAGTCCCAGAGAAAAATGTTCGGAAGAAACGTTTTTTGTGAAGTGAATTCGCATTCTAACAGTTCCTTTGCGATTTTCATAACTCCAAGATTCGCGGTGATAACTAATCGGATTCCTTTCGAAAGCTGTTGCTGTCTGGTTATTTTTTTTATTTTTATAAAAACTGGAACTCAATTAGTCTCAGAGAAAAAAGTTCGGAGATGGTTAAATCGGAAGTTTGCAACGGCCATGCCAAATTGCCAAAAACAGATGATTACGCGAACAGGAAACACATCCTTCCAACGCGGTAATTTATTTTGGATTCGCATTGGCGATGACTTCCTTAAAAAATACAGCCCAGTGACTTTGAATGGATGTCATAACTTCTGCATCACAATCGTGCCCCATAAACTAAGATTTTGCTTATTGATGGCTGTCGATTTTTGCTCATGATGACTTTCGAATTGATTGAGGATGACTCTGCAGTAATTCACCCGCAGACAGTTCTTTCACTAAAAATCCTTGTATGGTCCTACCGACTTGCATTAAACTTCATTTGATTGCTGTTATTTAGCGGCATCGGCAGCCACAGAGTCGCGATATTCTCGACAGAACGATGGCCATTCCTTGCAATTGCAAAACTTATAACTTCTTTCGATAAGAGAATTATTTGTGTGTCACCTTCTACAATTATATTTTCACATCTTTACTAAGTCTAGCACAACTAAGAAACGTGACTTTTTTTTGACAAAAGCAAAACAAAATTACAGTGATTAAATTGAAAGCATCAAATTCGTCTTTTGTACGAATAGTTTCTTCTAACTTATGACGATTTTCAACTAAGCGAGAGATAAGCACGAGATTACATGAGATCTTATGCAATTTTGTAATTAATTAAGAATAATAGTATTATGCGAATTCCGCCTTTACAACAAACATGGACTGTGGCACAATTTTCCACTCAGCTGGTAATCATGTTACTGGCGGACATAAAAATAACAATAAGGCGAAAATTAGTGTCATCAAAATAACACGAAATTATTCGTTTTCCGCAAGCAAATGTTGTGAATGATGAATAAGTGGTTTTGCGGAATTTTCTTTTGGGGTTGTGAAAATAACTGCAGACATACTATTTCACCTTGATTTGTAACACACTTTTATTCAAAGTTGTTTCATTTTATTTTGGTTAGTTTCAGGTGTTTTTGCCGTTGTTGTATTT
The DNA here is from genome assembly GCA_963675445.1 of Linnaemya vulpina. Classification (NCBI taxonomy): domain Eukaryota; kingdom Metazoa; phylum Arthropoda; class Insecta; order Diptera; family Tachinidae; genus Linnaemya; species Linnaemya vulpina. The sequence goes on along the minus strand of OY776278.1, from coordinate 85,738,274 downwards.
CTCCCTTTTGGTTTTGAAAAGTAAAAGCTAGAAAACAAACTATTTTTGTTAGTTTTGTGTTAACATTTTTGCTTATGCACATTGACTTGTTTTTCAAATAATGCGGACGACGAACATGCTGGTATATAAGTAAATATGTCGTAGTTGTAACAGGGGTATTCACTTAATGAGGAAACAAATTTTGTATTTAACTTAAGAAACTTAATTTAAAAAGGCAGCAACTACGAAATAACATTAAGCTACAAGAGATCCACTTGCTGGGGCAGAATTACCGCAGTTGACATCCATCGAAATTTCGAAAGCCGGAAAACCCCTGGTGTTCGGACCCAGACGCAGTTTAGGCATGTAAATGTGGTATCGTTATTTTTGCAGTGATATTGAATAATGCGAATATCCTTAATTGTTTAATTTACAAATGAAATAGATGTAAAACACTACAACAAAATGAGGTCAGTTTTGTTGGTTTTTGCCATTAAGATGAGTGTTTATTTATTTTTAATTTTCTATTTTCTTTCGTCACCAACTTCAGCAGCTTTCTTGACATGGAGTTATAAGAGTTTCAAAGGATTCATATTAATTTACAAAAACAATATTCAAAGAAATGTAGTTTTTTTAAACAAGGCAGAAATAACATACATCTCAGCCTCGTTTATCAGGCACCACATATTATCAGTTTCCAAGAATCTTGTGTGTAACTGTATTGGTAAGGTTAAGCCAACAAAGGAAATAGTGTAAGCAACTGAAAATCCCATTCTTTAATATTTTCAATCTGTTATGGCTTAAGTCTCTGTTTATTTATATGAGAACTATAGTTTCTTTATGTTGTTGTTTTTCAAGCAACTACTTTTATGTTAAAATTTAGTATACATTAATATTTATATTGTGTATATCTACAAAAAATTACCTTTTGAAAAATATATACTTCGTTAATATTACGAAACGATACGATGCTTGAAAGTGCACCACAAATATGAAAATTGACTTTGGGTATTTATATATAAAATATATACAGTATTTCCATTTTAAATTTCAATCATTATGGAAAGAATTGTTAATATTTAAGGCAATCACAAGAATTGAGTAATTTTACGGCAAAAACAGGAATATTCCATTCAGCGAAATCTAAAGAGATTGTCAGATATTGTTATCAACGTAGCGAGTACTGAAGCACGTCATTATAGATAATGCACACACTCCGAAAGCATGACAATTTCAAGCTCTTCTCTAGTGTAGTCTGAATAATCCATATTTTTTTAAATTAAATTTTTAACAACAACAAGTATGCGTTGTTATAAAAATGTACAGTGTAATCCGAGGAATAGGTGTAAATATTATAAACCGCTTGTTACTCATATGATAATTAATTTTCATTTTTTTTGTTATTAATATTTAAATAAATTTTTTGTTTGTTTTTTCACAATGACTACAAAACTGGCTAAAATAGTGGCCAAGACGAAATAAGAAGAAGAAGAAAAAAAAAGAAATAATATATATAAAAACTGACGTAAGACAGTTAAATTTGAAACCAGAACGACAAGTCTCTCCTGCTCTCTATTCTGTCCTTCCTTTATTCCGTTTTAATTTAATTGAAATGAAGGGTGGGTGTTTTGACATGAATTTAAGATATTTTACATTTTAATACCCGCAATTTAATTAGTTTATGAGTTGGTAATAAATTATCTTTTAAACTCTTTAATCAATAATATGGATAGAAAAAAAGTGAAAATCAATTAATATTAAAGAAATTGAAAGAAAACAGACACACGCACACACACTCACAACGGATAGTAATTGTTACAAAGGCCATTAAAAGTGTTCAAATGGAAAAAAAATATTAAAGAATTTCAAGAGAAAGAAAACATGTAAATTAGAAAAAAAAAAAAGAAAACTTTCCTTAATAGAAGCTACAAGCGTTGCACTGTTTCCAATGAAATTAATGTAAAAATGTAGATAACCAAGCCGAGGGTCCTCAGTTCGAACCTGCACTCTGTCATTAATATGGATCCAATTCTTCCTAATCATTATGACTCAATGTGCTGAACTTTGAAATAAAATTTTATTTTTCTTAAAAAATAAGCTTTTACGACAACAAAATCACAAGCCACAACTTGCGTATTCATAAAGCTTTGTTTAAACTGCTTTCCACATTACTATTATTATTTTTTTTTAATAGAAAATACACAATGAGAAATATTTTTCAAAATAAATTTGTAACAAATAAGTTTGGAAAAAATTTAATTCCACACTTTAGTGTAAACTGCTTGTGGAAACGGTGTAGCACACTTACTCTAGTTAAGCCAATTATATTATTAGCCATAAGCTCAAGCTATTTCATATCGCTTTTGAAGCAGAAATAATTTTAAAAATATTTTTAATAATTCTTTCATTTTCTATATCAATTTATTCATTTATTTTCCTTTTTTTTTCTTGTGTTGTTTTTAATGCGTAGATTTCTTTAATTGAATAATTTCTCAATCTAATTTTACAGTTTTCTTTTTTTAATCTGATTTCTACTTTCAGTGAATATTTTTAATTTTTCTTTGCAATTAAAATCAAAAGAGAGGGTTTTCAATTTACATAAATATTTATTAAGTCAAGAATTTATTAAGCGAAGAAGAAGAAGTTTGATGTAATGCTATATTGACTGGATTAACCAGGTAAGACATGGTATGAAAATGCTGAATAAAATTCAATATAGAACTGCTAACTCAATTTATAAATTAATTAACTCAATTAAGGTACACCCCTGAACATGCTGCTATAACTAAACATCAAAATGAACCTCTTCATCACTTGTATATTTCATAGAAACTTAAATATTGCATTTTCCAGCGAAAACTATCTGTTGGATTAATTTAAGTGTCACGTACTTTGAACTAAAATTGCTATTTTTATTTAAAAAAAAAAGTTGCTCGTTTCAAAAACTACGAGTAAATAAATTAAATAGTTTAAAGAATGTACTCGTACGTACATTTCACTAGTTTTTTCTTTTCAGTTTCTACATTAACTAAATAAAAAAGTTAGGGAAGGTAAGTGGAAAAATAAATAAATAGCAGGTGTAACAATTGCATGGAAGCTAACAAAAGTTCTTGTTAAAAGTATAAAAAGTAAAACGACAAAGTATTTTATAATGACACGTTTTATATGAAATTTCATCGATTTTTTTCTTCCAACTTACACCACCCAACGGACGCTCTCCGACGAGCCGAAATAAGGGTCATATCAACATGATAAACTATTTCAAATACGAGGGTGGCTTTTGGTGTCAGAACATGTTGAAAGAAAACGTTCTATAATATTTTTTTAACATGTGAGTTAGTCTATATTAAAGTAAATAGACAGATTTGGTCCACCGCTCCACTAGTTTGCTAATAGGAAAGTCAAATTTTAATCCTTTAAATAAAACCGATTTTTTTTAGATTGAAAGCAAACTTTTCAATTTTTCAAAATAAAAATAGAATGCAATGAAAAATTGTTATGAAGAATTTGAATTAAAATTTTTATTATATCCAATTTTCTTGAATTTTTTGTAGAAAGAAGTGTGTGAAATTATTCATTCTGTTGCAGAATATAGCAAATATATTGAAAAATCTCAATATTGGGATTTTGAGATATCTTATGGGAATTACAGGGATCAGGAACAAATCTATTTAGCATTAATTACATTATCTCTCAGCTAAGTTTAACTATTCAGCCGACGGTTGTGATAAACACTTCTGTTTTTAGCAAAATTTATTTACTACCGGACTTCCCGTTCAGAAACCCCAGTTATTTTCATTTTTATATTAAATTTTTCACAGTGTATCACTGGTTTTTTCAAAGCTCCGAAATTTATAAAATAATTTGATGTTCATACATTCTTGTTATAAAAGTTATCATTCATACAGTAAATTATTTTTTAATTTCGTACAATGGAAACCATGAAATAAAAATTAGTGTTATGTTGTACTGCGTCCAAATGCTTCGTTGGCCGACTGGAATGGACTGTAGCTGTCTAGTGTAGAAGCAAATGTCCTGCAGACATGATAAAAATAATTAGTTTATCGATTTTTTTTATTTATATTTCGTTTAATATTGAAATTAGTTTTGAATTTATATACTTTTCTGTTTGCAATTCATTGACGTTGTGTTCTACTCGTACAAAAACTTTTCCATGATTCATAACTTTAAATATTTCAATATTTATAAATATTTCACAAGCATGCATGTGAGCTTGAGGGAAATGAAATTGGAGAAAAACAACAGCACGAAGTTTTCGTTAAAAACTATGAAATATGAAAAATGTATTCATGAAAATTGTTAACTATCTTTCAAGTTGTTAAAACACTTCATATACAAAAGCTGTTATCACCCGCTTTGGCGGCCTTGAACTTTTTTTTTTTTGTTTGAATTTTTAAGTTACTGACAGCACAGCAAATGGTTGTCAACATTTTATAGTTTTTTTTTTTTTATGGCATTTTGTTGTGTGTTTGTATTTGTTAAAAGCCAATACAACTACATAAATGGGACTGTATGAAAGCGAAGTTTATCTCTTATTTTCTTGGAAATGAAATATGCCTCGAGTTTAAGCAAAACAGTAATTGCGATTCAAATTGAGATACACAAATAAAACTAAAACGCGTTAACTTATTAACACGATATATGGTATCGATTTTTTTCCCTCATATATAATATTTCTAAGAGGTTCAAGGCGTGTCATTATAAAAGAAATAGTCCAACAAGCGTGTGTACACGCATGTTATAAGTTTCCTTAAACCTCCAACTTTTACTAAAAGATAATTCGAATTCAGCCTTCAATAGGGTTAATTGTTTAGCTGTGGTAACTACAACACATGAAGGCTATCGAAAGGTTTAAAGGAATTCATTGACTTTTTCCATACTGTTAACTCTGCCTAATTATTTCAACTCTTTGACTATTTGTTAGCCAGCAAACAGTAGTAACACAACAGCGAGCCCTGCTTCAAACAGGAATTTTGATTGCTAGAAGTGCTTTGAACTTGTGTTAGTAATTTTACTACACACTCTGGCTCATAAAAGTTGCAGCTTGAAGTTTATTTTAGTTTTTTGTTTTAGTTGTTTTGCACTTAATTAGTTTGTTAAACCAAGAACTCCATGGCAGTTCATTCACATTTAATGATATCGGCTTAAAAAATAGTTTTTCGTAAGAAAATAGACAATTTGCCATTAAATATTTAGCAAATAATATTGAATCATACAAATTCGGCAACATCACTACAATGTGGCAACAGCTGTCGTTATTGCCGCAAATATTTTTTGCTATTCTTTAAAAAATATTGCTTAAATCTATTTGAATAAAATAGTTTTCGTATTTTACTAAATAAAAAAGTAGATGATTTTTCTTTTGCCAACTCACCTCAATTTTTGCTGAATAATCTTCGATTAGTTTTTCTTGTTGCTTCACCAACTCTTCATTTTTCTCCAGCAATGCTTTGCCTAATTCTGCCGCCAACAAGATGTCCGATTCTTTTTGCTGCAGCTGGGCCCAGACATCTGTTTCCGGATGACGTTCAATAGCTGTTGTACGTGCCTCCATTGCTTCAATGTACTGCTCTAGATCAATTGAAGCAATAGATGAGTTTAATAAAGACGTGGTAGATTGTTGAGGATATTGTTGTTGCTTTTGATGATGGTTATTATTATAATGGCGATGAGGATGAGGATGATGATGTTGCTGCAGCGTATGTTGAATATCATCAATGTTGCTTAGAGATGTTAAAGAAGAGGCTGAATTGGCTGACAATAATGAGTTTGGTGGTGATGATGATGTTGTTGTTGTTGTTGTTGTTGTGTTATATGCAGTTGTTGTATTGTTATTTATTTTATTAAGTTTAGTTTTATGCATCATGTTTTCGTAAAAAAGAAATTATTATTTTGGGTTTTAAAAGAAAAGCCAAGATTCCAACAGAGGATTAGAAATATTATAATAAGATTATGAATTTTTGTTTTAATATGTTTTATACGGTTTTTAGTTTTAGATATTTATTTTAAAAAAGATGAGAACCAGCGGTTGATGATTATAATATAATAATTGTAGTTTAGACATTATTTACGTTTACATTTCGTTTATGAGATCAATTTATCTTAAAAGTTTAATTATTAATTTTTTCTTTTATGTTAAGCATGCTTTTATTTCTTTGCCGATAGTTTTTAGTAGTTTTATATATCCATGAGTATGTTACCCAGTTTCATTTAGAGTTAAAAGTAGCAAGTGTAACGCTGTATCTGACGATATTCAACAGTCCATGTGTTTAACAATCTTGCAGGTAGCATTTTAAACAAACAAGTAAGTAACGCACTATTTGCTGATTTATTGTATGTATTTATTTAGATCTGTTGAAAGAAATAAATCCAGATAAGTAACACATTCGTTTGGTTAGAATTGCAAGAATTACAAAGAAAACAAGACATAAAGGAACTGAAAATATCTGTACTTATAATTTAACATTTCTTGAGCTCAACATACATTAACCAAAGAAAATTTATTGCAAAAATATATAAGACCCCTTAAGCAGGTAGCAGTTTTCACAAGAGTCCCGAAAATTCCAAAGTTTCAGAACAAAGATATTTTATTTAGGGTTTTGTTTCCAGAGAAGTACATGTCCGCAATATTTTTACAACTCATCCTAATTATTGAGTTGTTTGCTTATTTAATAATATTTCAAACGAAAATTTGTGAATTATGTTATTTCACCAAACTAATAATTGTCTGTGGAAGCAATTCAATAACAATTGAATAATTTTCCATTAAGGGAAATTGTTTTTTTTTACAAATTTTGAAATGTAGCAAATAAAGCAAATGTGTTGCAATAACGTTTAGCATAAATTTTAAAATTTCCCTTCAAAATTTTTTGAAATATATGCTTTATTTGTTCCTATAGCTGCTTAAAAAGTTCAGATTATTTTTATAAATTATCATAATTATTACGATATTTGATTACTTAATAAATCCCCTCCTAGGGAAATTTTATTTTAAAGGAATATTAAAGAATTTTATAATTTTACCAATTAAATTAGAGTCTATAATATCAATTCATTATTAATTGCAACATTTCCCAGAAAGGGAAATTTTATATTCCTAGTTTTGAACTATAGGGAATTAAGTATATGTATTGAAACCAAAGCTAGCATTTATTTTAAAATTTCCCTTTAGGTTTTTTTATTCAAAAATTCATATTGAATTTTCGGGTATACGAATTTTTGTTTGGGAAATATTTTCCTTTCAAAGTTTTGTATTGTGATTTTCTAAATTTATATAAAAATTTTACTCCAAGCGACATTTGAAAATTAAAAACAGTAGCTTTTTTAGCATAGTTGAATATAGTGGAATTTTACCTACAACAAGTTTAAATTTTAAGTCTAATAAACTAGTTTAAATTTCCCTTAAACTAAAATATTTTTTTAAATTTTATTTTACGCTAGAACGGAAAGAACTAAAAAAAAATTATTACAACATTATCTTCTCGTATAAAAAATTTCCCTTTAAGAGAAATTTTTATTTTTCAGTTTTTTATAAACAGCTGTTATATAGAAGTTTAATAAATCAATATATTAATACAATTTGTCTATCACGACGAATCTTGTACTTAAGGTCATTTGACTTGATATATAAAAATATATATCATATGAGAGGAAAGTTCGTCTGCTTCCACTTTTATATTTTCTAAAAAAACTTCTTAAAACTTTAAGTTTCTTGCTACTACTGACACACAAGACCTCCTTGATTGCGCTACACTGTTTCAAGAGGTTATATATTAAATAAATGTATAGCACCATGACATCAAATACCTGAATAAGAACATGACTACGACAAACTGGATACATAACCAAGTATATGAATGAATATGAAATAAATAAATAAAGTATGTTAATATTAGCATGACATGCAAAAGTTAATACGGCAGCGTATGTATGAAAAGCGTCAAACATATGTATATAACGTACTCTATATGTGTGTAATATGATGCGTTTTTCGCTAAAATAAACAGCAACAAAAAATGTTTTACGATTCTAAATGAACTAAATAACGTTACATTAACTTGGCAAGAGGTGAAGTGAAATGTATATGTATTTTAAACAGTAAAATAAAATACTATTTAGAGGGTCAGACATTTGTGGTTCTGTTTGTAGTGCACCATTCTGGTATTATTTTTAATTTTTTTCTTTTTTTAAGTACGAGTATTATTGCTAATGTGTTTAAAGCTTTAGGCATGATTAATTTCAAAGAGAATTTTTATAGGAGGGGGGTGGTTTTGGAAATTAGAAACAGCAAAATAAAACACAGGCTTGTCCAAAATTATTTTCTTCGTTGGTATTATGGGCAAGGGAAAATGGTTTTTTAGATGGTCAGATAAAGTTCAAAAACCTTAAAAAGGTTGTAATTGAAAATATATTCTGCAGCTGTTTATTGATATAAATAATTTTTCAAAAGTCTTTTTATATCAGGGATAATCCGCAAAGGAAGTAAAATCTAATAAGTATTTAAATTATTACAACTATAAAACATTCAAGGCCTTTCGGCAAACTTCCAGCGCCATAGAACAAGTTTTACTAAATTTAATAAAACATGAATAAACATGAACAATTTTGCTCGAGTTGTTTTACCATCTTTTATTTATTAATCTGTTCATTTATTTACTAAAATGAAAATGAAATCATCTACATACAATTACTTATTTCATAATAAACTAAAAATATAGTTTATTAATTTACAGAAATATTAATTTAGTCACAGTCAGTCTTTAAAATAAACTTGGAGAAAACGTAAAACTAAAATGTAGATTTCCAACACCCACATTGCAAAGCACACACACACACACACAAACAAAGCCACAATAAGAATGAAAACAATATGAGAATACAAGTGTGTGACAATGAGCAAATGAATGGGGGGGAGTGAGAGTTAACACAATGGAGATGCAAACAAGCATGCAAACTCATGCACTCTTCTTAAAGTTCAGAGCACAAGTATATTTCTGAGTTCTTTGAATAGGAACTCTTGCTAAACTTTTGTTATTTTTTTCAGTCAAATTATTAAAAGGCTTAATTATTTTAAACATACTTCACACACACACACACACAATATGCACACTATGTATCATTTTCCCTCACACAAGTCCATTATTTATAACAATATTAAAGCGTTTTTTTAATTTCATATAAAATTTCCTTTTTTTGTGGGTTGGATTTTTTTATTATTTATGTATTAATACGAATATGTTTTATTATTAATAAATAAAGAAAATTAACATTTTTTGCTCACTTCACGCTTTGTTGACTCAAGTGTAACGCCAAAAACTAAACTTTTTTGTCTTTATTAAAAATTCAATTTTGTCTGTGTGTGTAGGCAGCTCTACACCTATTTAGCTGTTTATTATAACTTTTTATTTAGCAATATTTATAACACCTTCTATTTACTTTATTGGCTATTTATTTAATAAATTTTATTTGTTAATATGTACGTGTTTTTTTTTTAATACATATATTTTTTCTTGCTTTGATATTTTATATTATTAATTCGCTGTTATATGTCACTTTATTCTGGTTTTGGAAATATTGATAAAACAAAATTTTCTTACGTTTTTTTTTGTTATACTATTCGCCAATAAGTCTTACTGCTTTAATTTGCTAAACTAAAACACACACACACACACAAAGAACTATATTAACAATAAAATCTTTATTTGAGTTTTACACACCATCTACCTGTTTGTGCAGGAAAACCTTCAATCATTGTGTATTTTTTTATCATGCTTTTATATTTAAATTAAATTTTTACTTTTGTTTTACTATGATCTCTATTTTATAACTCTTTTATATAAATTGTGTAGTTTTTTTCTCTGTAATTATGTTTTTGTAAAACTTCACTTTGAACTCTATTATGAAAACAAAAATCTATTGCAAAAAATATGCACACTTCCGTTGTCCTCAATTGTTTGTTGTATCATTTAGCATGAAACACTTGAATGTTTGTGTTGTTTTGTTTTAAAGAGTTCTTTTGTTTACACTGCACTTGTGCTTCTTGTTATTATTATTATTATTATTATGCTTTTGCTTCTACTGCAATGAATGCACTATTTCCGTTTTATCTTCCAGTTCTCTTCTTGTTTGTACCCTGTCGTACGAGAACCGTTAATATTAAAAAAGCCTAACAAACACACTCATATAAACACACAAATACCGACACGGAAAATTTATATATAATATACATATATATATATATATATATTTTTTTTTTAAATTATTACTACCAATATATTCCACCGTTGGCTTTATTAAACAAAGTTGTCAGAGCGAACGTTCGATAAAGACTGAATGGCCAAAACATAAAGTTACCAAGCCAACCAACATTTGTTGTTTTGCCTCACTACTACATATACAATTAACTACTTACATGTTATTGTTGTTACTGACAACAACCAACAACTATAGTAATGAGAATAACTAGAAATAAATGAATTCATGGAAAAGGGGTCTAGCGGAGACCTTAACTTAGTTACCAATATTTGTTGTAATTTAAAATGAAGCAGGCAGTTAGAAGAGCCGAAGAGAACTTTCATTATTTTGTGTAGAGAAACCCAGTTAACAATTTAGTATAATGTAGTGTTTTTTTTTATACAAATCATATATTTACTTGTCTTACCGTCTGCTTTGAAAATGTATTGGAATTACTGAAAAAATCCGTTTCGTAAAACATTAAAGTTGGGGCCCTTTTAATTGAGACCATCGGTATTTACAGAACAATCTATTTATAGAAGCATTAAGCATGCATATTTACAATTTTATGTTAACTGGGTTATATAAGAAGATGCCAGATCAGTTAGTCTTGGTTTACTTTATGAATTATTTTTTCAGATATAATTATTTTGTATAGTGATCAGACAAAATTATATGCCACCTCACTAAGAAATCAAAAATTTCGGAATGGAAATTTTCATAATGAGACCCAAGACTTATGAGAGATTTATGTTTTCAAATGGGTGCAATATCAATAGCTTCCCACTTTCTTTAAATAAATAAATAATTAATTAAATATGTGATAAATAAATATATAAATATGTGATCCTTGTTTTAATATGTTATAAAGACTGATTAACTTTTTTCAACCTTCTGGCAGCACCAATAACATTAGCTGGTTTAAAAGAGAGGATATTAGCCAGAATGCATTCCAGTGCAAGAGAGCAAGCAGACAACTGAAGAGGTAATAGTCTGGAGATGTGCAATTGCATTTTTGTTTTTGCTCGTTGTAAATACAACTTTAAAACGAACTCTGTTTTTGATTGTTCTTCCGTTTCTTAATATCTAGTTTTGACCTTATTCTGGCCTTTGGGTTTTATTTTTTTATATTCCCGAAAAATCTAAGCACAAAAACATGAAATACCAGCACCAAACAAGAAGGTATACTTTTCCTTTTTTTTTTTTGTTTCGGTAATGATTTCTGGGTCTTGCACAAAGTAGACGGTCTTAGCAAATGAATTCATACAACTCACAAAACCCTTAAGATATATTTTGGCTAAAGCGTTTGTAATGGTAAAAATACAAGCGGCTTTCTGTCTTCTTGTTGGTTGGCCGTTTTTGGGTCTGGTCATTATTTTGTTTTAATTTTTATGTCTGTACAAGTCGCTGTTTAAGGGTGATTTTTAAATTGTTGGGTTTCTATGTCGGGGGAAAAACAGATTTGGTAGATTTTCTAACAATGTCTTCTAAAGATGTATTTGAAGTAATTTAACTGCAGAATTATTTCCATTTTTGTTTTTCAAAATACTTCAGCGGAACCATACGCCAAGAGGTAGACAGCCATCAGGAGTATTCGATTAATGAAGGTAATCGAATAACCACCGATCAATATAATATTATTGGATTAGTCGAATAGTTTTAATTTTTTCTATTTTAGCAGTTTTACTATAAGACTAAATATTAAACTTTTTATAGAAAAAATTTATTAACATAAAAAAGCATAAAATTTCAATTAAAGGGAAGTACCTTTTGTAATACAAGAGGACAACTTCTTAAACGAAAAATAGTATCATGTTTTAAGCGAATCTTCTTAATTGTGTCTTATAAGCAGCTTATAAACATTAAATAATTTAATTGAATAATATGGCCTTTAATAATTACTTTTTACAACATTTCAATTTTCACACACAACACAGAAGCTCTAAGAAAGCCCACAAATAAAAGAAATCACCCTGTACTGCGCGTTTATTCCAAATAAGTCAACTACTGATGTTTAGTTATTTAGTTTTATTGTTGTTCTTTGTTAGTTTTTTCTACTTTTCGTGTTGACCACGTTTTAATGAAATATTTAAAATTGCTACAGTTTAAGCTTAAATTGCTTTTGTTTTTGGGTGCTTTGCGCAACAACTTTTCATTTGAAAGACTTTAATCTAGTGTTAATCAAGTTTCAGTAAGATTTTTTTTTAATTCTTAAATTTGAATTGCACAAAAGCATTAAAACAATAAAACCATAAACCGTACCGGTTTTGAACAATTGTTCGGTTTAGAATTTCTTAATCTCTTCATAGTGTTTTCATATGTGCAACAATAATAACAAACAGCATATGGAGGTTTACTGCCCGTAAATGGGCGTGAGAATTGTTTTAACAATTTTAACCTTTTATGGTTTTTGCTGTCCATGAACATTTAATGTTTTATTATTATTTTTTTTTTTAGTTTTTCATATTAAATTTAAAACATTTAATTTAGTTAGTGGATTTTTGTAATAACAGTGCAGTAATAAAAACACATACACTTACATCCATCCATCCATATGTTTATATTTAAAAATCCATAATTCCATGCACACATATTTGAAAGCTTTAAAGCAATTAATTGTTTAGCACAGACAGACACACACACACGGACAGAAAGTCAAGTTAAACTTCCTTTCTAAATGCAAGAAAAATCTTGAGTGAAGTTGAAAAACGAACAACAGCAATAAAAATAATTTTTTTTTGTTGTTAAATTTTGCATGTATGAAAGGGTCTGACTGAGTGCCAGCCTGTCATTGACACCAATATCGAATATCAAAAATATGTTAAACATTGTTTTGCTCTAACCAATTTAAACGGGTGCTTCAAAAAGAGGATTACAAAAACATTTTCTCTTGCATAGTAAATCGTTTTCAAAAAACAACTTCATTGACGAATAATAACAATAAAGTTGTGGGAGGGAATATGAGGAAGTATTTATAAACTCATATACGAACCAAAAAGAATTTAATAAACGGTTTATAGTGCATAAGTTATCTACATTTTTAACGACAGCTATCGTTGCTATAAATCGGTGTACACTACATCCATATTTGTAAATAATATATAATAAAATATATCATTAAAAAATTCAAGAATATATCATTAAAAATTACAGACTCCAGTAATTCACTTCAGATGACCGACCAGTTGTTTTATCTTGTTGCGTTGATGGTAATAGAAAATTTTTAATTTTTGTTATACCCTGTTAAAAAAAATATATATATGTTTCAGAACCATGACATATCATACGCTTGGACAATTTGAGATAATTTGTGTGACCACACAATGGCAGCAGCAAGAGCTTTGAAGAATTTAATGTCATTGCTGTTGGGATCTGAGATGATACCAGGTAAAGAAAGCCTAAAAATGCCAAAATGTGAAAACGAAACAACAAATTCAGCACAGTCGAATAACAATAAATACTTTAAGTCTACGAAACGAAATAATACGTATATGAAAAATTTTACAAGAATAAGGATTGAGAACTAAAGTTTATATAAAATAGAAGGATTAGCTTTATTGCTCTAGAATAGAACAGAATGAGAATTAGTAATTCACTAAATTAACAGCTGTATAGCATTCGTATCTTCAACATACTATTTAACAATAACTGAGTCTAACAAATTTCATGTCTTTGAAAATTCGAACACGTTATTAAATTTTATTTTTTCGAAAATTGATCGCTGAACATTTTTCGTTAGCACCAACTTCTTAATCACACATGAAGACATGCAAAAAAATTTCATGAATATACAAGCAAAGAAAACATAAAAAAAATTAAAGTTGAGTCACACTGAATTCATCAGAAAAAAGTCTCATGATGTTTTCAAAGCCATTTAAACCAAGTTTACACTCATACAAGACAAGTATAAGAAGTACAGCAATAAGAAACAAATAACAATAAAATATAACACACAAAGTACGGATGTACTCCATGTCATAAATCTCTTAAAAAGCCTTGTTACTATTACTGCTCTGCCTAATGCTGGCAAACTGATCTTAACTCTCATTTCAGTGCGATTTATTTTATGGTATTTCTTTGGAAACTAGTCAGTCATACTACAATCAAACTTGTATTCTTTATTATTAGATTTTATGGACAATACAAAACCCTAACAATAAAATGAGAAGAATATTTACAAAATGCAGTGTAACTATCACACACTACATTTGTCAACTAACTCAAGAACGTTCCAAGCAAATAACTCTGTCTGTCTGGCAGTCAGTCAGTTTTTTTTCCACTATGCAGAGCAAAAGAAAACTGCATGTAATTGAGCTAAAAGAACATGCAGAAAAAGAATGTTGAATATGTTATTCTTCTTGTTGTAATGATCGCAAAAAACATGACTTGGAGCATCATGTTAATTACATATGCATGCATGTGGTTGTGGTTTATGTTTCTTTGTTCTTGGATGTTGAGGATTTCCTTAGCTTCCCGGCATTTAGTCCGTCGATGAGATGAGAACATTTTTACTTTCACGATCTAAAAAGAATTTTTCACAGCACCATATTTTATATTGTATTGAACAAGAAGAATGAAAGCAAAAGAAAAAGTAATTTAATTTAATGCAGAAAGATCAAATTAAACAAGAAAACCTATCAAGTTTCTCATTAAGTGAACAAATTGAAGGAAAAGGGAGAGTAAGTGGGTCGTTGACTGCTGAAATATGCAAAATAAACCAACCTGCAGTAAAATATAATTTTTGCCTTCATAACACAATTGATTCTAAACAGAATTTCGAAATATATGTATATGTCTGGTCTGAGACAAGTTTTAAGAACTTAATGTGCTCATTGTTTAAACCAAATGTTTTTAATTTATTAAAGTACTTGGATATCTAGTGGACACCCTCAAGGTCTACAAGTTCCAAAAACTCTAATTTCTTAAGCAATTACCAGAAATCTTCAGGAATGCTATGGAGTGGTAAGAGTTTAATACTTCAAATAAAGAATAAAAAAAAAAATGTACCATCAAGAAAGACTAACTTTTCAAACGAAAAAATTCGTTTCATATTTATGATATATTAAAGCAAATAACAATAAAAATTTCTAAAATGAACGGTATTACCATAAATTATCCCATTTGCCCACAAAAAAAACAATAAAATAAGTTCCACTTGAATAAATAAAAGGGTTACGAACGATTCTAAAACAAGAACTAGCCCTTTAAGTTTCTTTTTCAATAAAGTGAAAAAGAACAATACAAAATAATGTTTAACAATGAAAAGAAAAACCAGCAGGCAAATTCATAGACATGAACAATAATTTTTATTTCGAAATAGAAAAAAGTCTAAGAAAAACATTATAAAATGCCGAAAACAACTGCAGATATTTCATAAAAGCAAAAGAAAAACACAACCTTGAAACGCACTATAAACTAAAAAAAAAAAAACAAGACATGATTAAAAAAATAAAAGTTACAATAACCACCTAGACAATCAATTTAGCAATTGCACAAAAACTTTAGTGTAATTATTGTTAAATTTAAGACTTGTGTTTATTAAGCAGCTCAACAAACAGAGAGTATGAAGATAATTTCAGCAAAGGCACTAATTAAAAGAAAAATATACGAATTGTTTTGGTTTTGATAATCATTCTCAACGTTAATA
The DNA here is from genome assembly GCA_963675445.1 of Linnaemya vulpina. Classification (NCBI taxonomy): domain Eukaryota; kingdom Metazoa; phylum Arthropoda; class Insecta; order Diptera; family Tachinidae; genus Linnaemya; species Linnaemya vulpina. The sequence goes on along the minus strand of OY776278.1, from coordinate 85,722,394 downwards.
GAAAGAGACAATAGCCTTAACTTGGCTTCTCTTAGTTTTTAAATTTTATTACTCATTCACCAAAGGAGGGAAATGATGGTACAATCGTACCTTTTGTTGGCATATTTTGGTACAATAATTTCCCAAAGACATGTATTCAATACGAATACTTGATTTTTGGTAATATTTTAATAACTTAAACTCTTGTTCTTTTCAAGATATATTTTACAAGAACAATTATAATATAGGAAAAAAAATTAGCTTGTCCTTTCTTATGCATCAACTTTTTTAAACTTTTTATGTGTTTTTTGTATAAATCTGTAGGTATAAAACTTAGCGGTTTTTGTACTTGGCTCTGTTTAAAAAATATATGAAGTTAAATTAAAGTATTGTAACATTTTTGTGAGAGTGAACACAGAGAAGTGAAAGCATAAGAAAAACGCTACTAAAACAAAATTTATTATACTTCAAAACTGCATTCCCTGGCAAAATTTTATGATTTAGTGGACAAAAACAGGGATACTAATCTAACTGCTGAGAATGCCAACATTTTAGATATAATAAATACGTTTTTTGCCTTAATCTGAAATAATTATCAAATATAAGAGATATAAAAAGTTATATTATATGATTAACATTAACAGGCTTTTCGCAAAAGCTTGAACGTATGAAACTTTAATTTGACTTTATTTTAATATTTTTTATTTATTTATTATTCATTTATTAACTTTTTATTTATATTTATTTATTTAGTTATTTTATTAAAATTTTTTTAGGTAAGCAGAAAGTATGGCAACTTTGAGCTGCAGAGCCGTTACTTTAGCAACCAGCTGTGAAATATGTAGCATAAAATTCCACAAACTTTAGTTTGTCTTTTGTCCAACTATTTATTAAGAACATGAATTGATTAATCAGAAAATGAGTTGAAGGCGGCTGCCTGTTGTTACACTGGTAGTTTAACAATTTATTAATTGTAAAAATGTTAAATTTAGAAACTAAAATTGTTTTATATTTTTTGTTAAATATATTATAAGAGTAAATGTCTTTTTTATCAATAATTTCTTTTCTCATACAAATTCTTTTTAACAAAAGTAATAAATACTAGAAAACACATGTAAAGCAAAATTTTATAGGCGTAATTAGAAAATAGTATGAAAGGAAGTTCTTATTGCCAAGCAACTTATTACTTCATATGTTTCACATTTTAATAAGGAAAATTAGTAAATACGCAAGCCGTTGGAAAAGATATACATACATACATATACTACAGTTATGCGCGAATGTATGTAATAAAATTGTTTTTGGAGAGGAAAAAAAGGAGAGTCGAATGTTAACCACAAAAATAAACTTTATAAAAAAATTCACTTGAATAAAACCAACAATGAATGGGTCATTAGAATTTTAACATTGAATATAAATAGAATTTCTGATTTGTGTATGTATATTCAAGAAAAATCTTGATGAGGTTTATAGTTTTGATTGTGGTATATTTTTTACAAAGTTGGAGATTATTGTTAGATACATACATACTGTGTTGCTCTTTGATAACAGAAATTTGTTTCAAGTTCATAACGTTCTTGTTTTATTGCTACAAACTACAAAATAAAAATTTTAAAATACCTGTTTTAGGGGTTGAAAATTGCCAGCCTTTTCACAACTCTTTACAATTGCAATACCTGTTTGACTTCAACGTTTGGAAAAGTTCCAAATTCGCTGGACGCAGCTCTATGAGGATTACGTTGCAGATATTCCTTGAGGATTTCAGCAGCTAAAGTGTTTGCTTTATTGGATATTTCAGATTTTTGAGGTATGGGCATAAGTTTGCGCTGTAAAGCCATTATATACTGATTATCATTGCTAGCCTTTGGATTAGTTTGTAGGAGGGATAAGGCCCAAGCATTTTTCATTTTGGTTAATTCATTTTCCAACTTAATGATACGCTTATCTTTAGGCTGTGGCACAAATATGGGATCAAATGTCTTCAATTTGTTCTTGAATTGTTCAGCTTGCAATCGCAGACGCTCGGAGCGTTCAGTGTTAAACACATGTTTGAGCAATTGCAGCTCTTCGGCTATGATGGGTGTAGCGCCAGTGGTATGAGAACTGAATTGGGGATTTTTCATATGACGCGAAGGTGCTGTGGTAGAGGTAAATGTTGAATCGCCTGTTCTCTTCACGCCAGTTTGTTTCAGTTTCTCTTTCAAAACTGATATTTCACTCTCCAAAGCTTCAATGTCCGATTGTAGATGATCAAAGGTAACTTCATATTCCTTTTCCTTTTTCTGCAACAATTCCACAGTGTTATCATATTCCTTTTTCCATTTGAGGGCGTTATCATATTCGGCTTGCAATACTGACAATTTCTTTTCTGCCAAATCCTTCCGTATTTGCATTTCTGATAATTCATGTTGTTTCATTTTGGCCGCCATTTTCAATTGTTTTATATCAGCCTCGCGGTTCTCCAAAGTTGCTGCCAGTACGTTCTTTTGTTCTAATTGCTTTTTGATCAATTGCGCTCTGGATGTAATGGGAGAGGTGGGTTTTTCTTGCTTTTGATTGGCCAAAGACATGATTTCGTATTCCTTGTCCAATAGATATTGGGCCACTTGCTGCAGATCATTATTGGCGACACTTAATACACCCTTAAAGTTTTGTGACGGTCCACGATCATCCTGTTCATAAATTCTTTCACAAGAGATAGATAAAGATTCCCAGAACTTGGCCGGATCAATACAATGGTCATTATCATTGTCTCCTTCTATGGAAGCCACTATAATGGTCACAGCTTGTTTGTTGGCCTGATGCAAGGCCGACATAATGCGTGACAACTGTTGGGTCAATGTACGCATAGATTCTAGTTTTAGTGGTGATATGCCACATTTGGTGACATGTATATCTTGTGGCAAACGTCTCCTTATCAATTTAACCTGTTGTTTAATGGACTCTACGTTATCGGCCAAAAATTGCATTAGCAGGGCAGCATCACTCGTAGAGCCCTCCTGCCTTAATATTGCTCTAGCTATGGCCGTGTCATTGAGAACACTTTCACATGCCGACTGTATGGCTGCCACACAATCACGGATCATTTGGGTTTCATTTAAGAGATCCTCACCTGCCAATAATACCGAGTTCATAGCATTAAAGAATGCCACGCACTTCTCAATATTATCAGTAGTTGAGTTTTCATCCAATTGATTGGATTTTAATAGTTCTATAATGCCATCAATGGTCTTTTCCTGGGCTATCATTTCGGGCAAAGAGGAACCTGCTCTAAGCAAAGTATCAGGCTGGCAACTGTTCAGACCATATAAAATTTGGTGCAATGCACATTGTAAATTATGTATATAGTGCATTAAACGACATTTGAAGGCATACTGCTGGACAGCATGACCTTGTATTATAGATTCCTTGGTAACATTTTCAACAGCCGAGAATCTTTCTCTAGTTTGACTGATTACAATGCCACATTTAAAGACCAAGCGTGATATAAGCAAAATTACCAAAATCGAATCATGATCTCCACCCCGAGACATAAATGATTCGGGCATAAAGGCTGATAGCATTTGAACATGCTCATTAGCTTGAGACAATTCGATTTGCCTGAGTTGCACATCAATAGCCTTTGTATAGGCTTTGGATTCGGCAAACATTTGTTTATAATCTACAGATTCATTGGTTATAAGTTGAGTATCTTGCAAAGATTTTGGATCATTTGAGGTAGCAGCCTTTTCTCTCAATTCGATCAATTGTTCGTTAAGTTTATGCACTAATTCCCGGAATTTCGTAATAGTTTGATCTCTGTCGTATATAGTTTCTATGGCAGCATCCCTTTCTCGTAGAACTTCCTTTTTCGCAGCCTGAGCCAAGTCCAATTCCTCTCTCAGATCCATTTCCAAGTCATGATTGCTCTCTATCAATTGTTCATGTACCTCTTCCAAAGCTTCCAGTTGGGCTACCTCTTCTTCCAGCAGCTTTACACGATCTTCTAGCTCGAATTTCTTCTCTGTTAATGTCTCCACCATAGCTTCAGCGCCTAAGGCAGCATCAACTTGTTCCTAAAAAATTACATATTTTAATAACAAGTTTTTTGTTGTGCACAAATGTTATAGAAATCGGAACGAAAAATTAATTTACAACATACATATTTCATTACCTCCTTTATTTAGCCGAATTGTTGGCCCAAAATAAAAGAAATAAATAAATGTTTTCAGTGAGTTTATGGATCAATTAATATTAAAAATAATATTTCAATTTTGAAAAATTGGAAACGAAACTAATAAATAAAATGATAAACATACATATGAGTGGATAAATAAAATATCAAAACCTTCGAATAGTTTGAAACTGAAGCAAAGTTCTATAGCCTTCTAAGGACTTTAAGATATTAAAGAATTTTTAATTTTTATTTACTTTTTCACGAGGCGCATCACTGTAATTCTCATGATACTATAATATTTGAATTATTTTTTTTCCTATTTAGCATTAAAAAATTTTATTTTATCATTAAAATATAGTTCCTATTTGTTTTTTAATGATAATACACAAAATAATTTTTATGTTCTCTGCAGGAGTCCAGTCCTTTACGGTTGTATTATATAACAAATTATTGACAACAACCGTTGAATGCTTATTTAATATAAATTAAGTTAAAAAAAGTTATTAAATAGCAAATCAAAAATAAACAAAAAAAAACTTATATTGCATATGTGCCACCACTTTCTCGCATGTAGCAAAACTCACCTGTAAATCAGCTACGGTCGCTTCTAATTCTTCTACTTTGGCTGATAATTTCTCTTTAGTTCTTTCTAGCTCAGCAACTTCAGATCTTTTCGTTTCCAATTCCTTTGTTAGCTTTTGTATGTCGTGCTTGTCGTGAGCCGATAAATCTCTTAAACGTACTAATGTTTCTTTTAATCTAATATTTTGTTGTTCCATTTGCTTAAACTCATATACAGACGGACCACCCTCTCCGATATGGCCAACTGTACTTTCCGCTTTATCTTGCATTTCGGAAGATAGCAGTTCATAGTCTACTTGCAATTCATCAATACGTTCTTTGGCTGCTTCCAACTCTATTTGCAATGCTTCCGCTTTTTCTTCAGCCATTTCTTTGTCTAAGGTAATAAGTTCTACATTGTCAGCCAACTCAGCCATTTCTTGGGCATGCCTTTCTTTAGCTTCTATTGCATCCTTAGCCTCTTGCTTTGCACGTTGCAATTCTTTTTGTAGAGAAGCCTGAGAAGCCATAATTTTTGAACGAAATTCTTGGAGTTGTTCAAACTGAATTTTCATTTTGTCAAAGTCTCTGAGACGATCTTTATCCTCAGTGCGTCTTTGCTTAAGGGTTTCCAGTTTTTCTGTCAGGTCATTTACTTGAAGTTGCAATTCTTCATTTAGTTTCTTTTGTTCCGCTAGCTCCTGCGCTGTCATTTGATTAGGTGGTGAAGAAAAGGAAGGAGATCGAAGAGGTTGGGAGGGAGTAAATTGGGGCTTAAGTATTTCCATAAATCCTGTTTCTACAAAAGAATTCTTTTTTGACATATTAGCACTGACCGGAATAGCATCTTGAATATTTGCCGCCAAAGAGTTATTTGAAGAATTTCTTTTATCTCTAGAAATGCCAGAGCTGGAGGAAATAGGCTGAAGACTTTTGCGACTGGCTACAGATGTTGTACTCCCACTACGTTCATGAAGCGAGGAGCTAAGTTGAGAACGTGAACCGGACAAAGATAAACGACTTGATGATAGAGAAGTTCGTGGACCAGTTAGCCGGGTTTTAGTCGGTTGGGGTGCGGTATGTTTAAGACCATCTCCACCAATAGGTAGATCCTCAGAGGATTTGCGACCATCAGGTGCTGGTTGTATCACCTTCAGCTGAGTTGGCCTTACAAACATGCCATAATTGTCAGGACACTCAAAGTAAGATTGTCCTTTAATAGAACCATTATTTTTACCTTTTGGTTCATCCAAGACTACACCCACCCACTTGCCCACAGCAAAGCTGGTCATGCCCACATAGGCAATCGTGCCTTTTAAATCTTTGCCCGTCAACTCAATGCGAGCCCCAACTTTAATATTTTTCTCCGACATTTTTCGCTTTTACTAAAGCTGGATTGAATTTGCAAAATTTCTTTGACTCTCACTTTTTATTTCTGTAATACATACTAAAAAAAATTTTTAGCAATTTTCGTTACTAAAAGGGTATAAGGCAACGAACTTACCAATAAAATATATTAACCAAACAAAATAAAGGTTTTCCAACCAACGCGTTGCTTGGTTCGTTGGTATTTTTCTATAAAATAATAAAAGAAACGATGAGCAAATACTTTTTCGTTACCACTGATATATTAGTCACTGCCTTGTTATGGCCCAACTCACTACCAACAATTTTTTTTACATAGAAAATTTTATTTCTTTATCATTCGTTTTATTTTTTATTGAAATGCTTACATTTTCTTTGTAATTTTCAAGCGATGACTATTTTAAATAACTCTATTAAAATTATATCCAATTTACGCTTTATTTTTCTAAGAACTTAAAAGTTTTTGGGTGTAAATTATTGCAGCTGAAAAACTTATTATAAATTGCAATTTTTGCCAATTAATTTGCAGTTTGAGAGTCACTGAAAATCAGTGTTGTAACTATTAAAATTAGTTATTCCACTTATATGGTATACGGTTTATTTCCCTAATATGTTCCTTTTTTTTGTTATATATATATATATATATATATATATATATATATATTTGGGAACAACCATCTCTATTTCAAGATGAATCATATGGTACGGAATACATAGCAATTGCATAATACCAGCAATTGCAAAATCTCTAGTACAGAACTTCAATTCATCTTGTGGCACAGTGTAATTTATCTAGTTTGAAAAGCAGTGTAATACAGGAAAACAGCTGACTATCGTTTTCTCACCAAGTAGCAAAGAAATTAATTTTTCCTTTAATTCAGTTGCGGTAAATAATTATAATGTTTTCGGAGCAAAATCTACACAATTATGGCACGCCTTTGCCCTTATTGGAAATGGGTAAGTATATTTTGCTAACAAATAGTTAATTTAACTTGTTAATGAAAAGCATATGTCTTTCAGACCAAGTACCATCTAAGAAGCCTTTATACGTGCAAGATCAAATTGCTACCGATGATCAGGGACGGCGACGTTTCCATGGTGCGTTTACTGGAGGTTTCAGTGCTGGCTATTGGAATACTGTGGGTTCGAAAGAGGGCTGGACACCACAATCTTTTAAAAGCTCGCGAACGGAGAAGTCCACGCAGAAATTTACACAAAAACCTGAGGATTTTATGGACGATGAGGATCGTGGTGAATTTGGTATTGCTCCTAAAAACATAAAAATCAAGGAGGACTTTACTAGTAACACAGAACAAACAGATATAAGAAAACGAAAGTTTTTACAAAATGATTTGCAACCCATACCCGGCGAGCCAGTGTTGCAACAGCTAATAAGGCCAGTAAAAGATAAAGCGGCGGTACGTATTTTAAAAACCTGGGGTTGGCGACCGGGACAGGGTATTGGTCCCAGGCAAACTAGAAAAGAAAAGAAAAAGGCTAGAGAAAGAAATAAAAAGGAACTATATTTAATGGAGAAATATGGCTGCGAAATGCCTAGCACGAGTAATCAGGCATTAGTAAACAGTGACGATGGAGACGATGATGACACGGAAGATGATGATGATGACGATGAAATAACATTTGCACCCGAAGATTGTGAATTACTTCCTCATTGCATTAAAACTGATAAATATGGTATTGGTTATGAACCCTTAAGCAGGCAGTCTGTTTTGGGAGGCTCAGTATCAGTAAAGCAAACAGAACACATTAATTTATTTCAGTCAGTAGAAGGTGTGGGAAAAAATAAACAAAAAATTTCGTTTTCCGGTCAGGCATTTGGTGTAGGAGCGTTAGAGGAGGATGATGACGAAGATGTCTACGCAATGGAAGATGCCGCACGTTATGATTACACTTTAGAAGATAAAAAGAAAAAAAGTACAAAGCAGATAGAAAGTGACTTGGAAGATTTAACGTTTGGAGAGTTTGTGTTGGATAGAAATCCTCCCAAACTACCAGCCTACAAGGTGGAAATACCATTTGGATGGCATCCACGTAATTGGAATGAAAAACGTTCACGTTTTGAGCCTTTAGATCCCCGCAAACAGAAGCAATTGGAAGAAATATTTCCTTCTTCTAGTAAAACGAAAATTACAAGGGAAAAAAGAGCTGAACTTTTGGGGGAGGAATTAAGTAAATCTCAATCTTCAGCACCAAAAGAAATCTCTAAAGACTTAAAAACTAAAACCGTTGAAGAACTGCAGCAAGAGTACAAGGATAGAAAAGAAAAAACTAAAACTTTGATTGAAAAAATAACAGCTAAGAGTTCTAGCTTTACCAAAGGTGGTATAATAAATATAGAGGGCGAGGAAAAGACTTTGAAACCAGACACAATAAGTTCAACTTTTAAACCCTTTGCCATGGATGAAAGGAAGCAAAATCGCTATGAACAGTTTTTAGAGAAGGAATTCAAAAATGAACAAGAAATAGAAGAATTTCTAAAAACAGTACAGCCTGTAGAATTATCCTTGTGGGATAGACAAATGGAGCTTAAGGAATTTCAGCAAGCGAGGAAGTTATATAAACCTCTTAATGGCTTAATGTCCGATAGGTATATTAAAATATATACAAAATTAATTATACTACATATATATTTTCTTTCTTAAGATTTATTACAGAAACCGAGATCAAAACGGTCGAAAATGAAACAAAAATGGAGGAAAGTAAGATAATTGTTGTGGAGCGTACAAAACAATTGTGGAAACCTCAGAGTCTACTTTGTAAGCGTTATAATATCGCAGAACCTTTTAAAGGTCTAATGGAAGATAATAAGAAATCGGCAGCCAAGCAAAAGAAATTGTCGGTATTTGATTATTTAGAAACGTCTATTAACAAAAAGGAAGATTTCCAAACACCCGTAATCATACCAAAAAACATTGAAAAGCCGAAAGAACTCGTTAAACAAAACGCCGAAGAAAATAGCACAATGCAGGGTAAAGAGAAACAAAATGTTGTTGCTCCTTTAGAATGGCAAGAGGTAATTAATCCTTCCGAAAATCCAGCAAAGGAAAAGAAAATGTTTACTTTCAAACCTAAATCCGAATTAGAAAAACAAGTAGTTGAGAGTATAAATAAACCGGTAGCGGAGAAAAAGGAATTATTCAAAGCTATTTTCTCGGACAGCGAAAGTGGCGAAGAGGATGAAGATGACATTAGCAATAAAAATAAAGAAGATGCAGTTTCCAGCCTGAGTATACCCTTAAACGCCGCTGCAGCTAACTTATTAAGAAATAATTCACCACCCAGGGGTATTTTTAAAGCCTTATTCAACACTAATGCAGCTAAATCGAGTGTAGAAAGTTCTACTGCCAAAGAACAAGACAAAAATGAACCTTTAAATCAAAATTCGGCTTTACAAGCTTCCGGAACTACTAAAGTTGTTTTTAAACCAAAATCCGACAGACAACCTAGAGATTTACAAAACGATTTAGAAACACCAGAGACTTATGGACCAGCTTTACCACAATCGGCAACAAAATCAAACAAATTAGAACCAAATTCTTCTAAATCTGACATTGATGAAAAACTGTTGAATTTATTTAACAAACATAAACCAAAATTACAAGTAAAAGAAAAATGGATAGAGAAAACTTCTAATATGGACTCTACTGATACGGATGGTAGTTCAGTAACTGCAGATTCAAATTCTTCTAGTTCGCAGGAACCCGTTAAGCACAAAAGGAAGTCGAAAAAATCAAAAAAGAACAAATCTTCGGAACATAAACATAAAAAGCATAAAGATAATAAATCTAGTAAAAAGTCAAGAAAACATGATAAAAAGAAAAAGAAACATAAAAAGTAATAAAAGTGAAATACATATACTTAAGAAAAGTAAGTTTCAGATATATTTTTTTCATTTAGTAGTATATAAGCTAGTATGCATCATCTACATATTTTCAAAACCTAAAAAGGTAAAAAAATCAGCATTTTATGTTTCTGTTGTCTAATTACAGACCGAGGGATATAATGGTGGTGCCGTTTGAACGCGTTACAGAAACAGAAATAGTAAATCAAAATATTGCAAATATACCATCCAGTGACCGCATAACCGTACGGGAATCAATGAATATGTTGTTCAACAAAAAAGGCCACGACTAAATTTATTTTATTATTCGACAACTTGAATTTTTCTTAATTGGCATCATTGTTTAGTTTACCTAAACGCCGAGAGAGAGAAACAAACCAAATTTCAAACACAGGGCTGGAAACTATGTCGTTTGTTGCTTACTATGTGTATGCAGATTTCGGTTTAAGGGGGCTAATATTCATACAATTTGTCAAATATTAAAATGGAGCAGTAAAGCATGAAAACATGTACTCAAAACGTTTGTGAAGAGAGGAAGAGAAAGAATAATACATTAATGAGTTGCAGCTTCCCAGAAGCGTACCACAGGAAAAAGGTAATTAATTAATGATTATCGAAAATGTATTGTATATAGTTTGTCTCTATTTTTATCTACGAAAATATTTGAGAGTACTGAAAATATGTATTTGAATAGTTCGAATATGTAGTTTCATCTACAAATATGACTTAGAAACATTTTTACATACAGTCGGTATTAATAACCTAGGATATTTTGTCCATATGATCTCAAATAATTTGTATTAATAATATAATTTCAATAATCCATCGATAAGCGTATTTTCGTACGAAATATGTGCAAAAATCTTCTGTTTTTCGAAAGAAAATATATAATATTTTTCGAAAGAAAAATATAATATAAAAATATAGTAACATTGAATATTGTAAATATAATTTTTTTAACATGGACTAAAATAAATACTTATAAAACTCCAAGCTTTGCCCGTCCACAAAAACATCAAAATATATCGTATACAAACACTACGAGTGAAGTATCCAGCCCTGTTACCAACTTTATATATGACCAACTTCAGTTTATTTCTGATATCGTAAAACGTACGAAAAACACAAGAAAAGATGCTAAATAATCTACCTGCAACTACCGAGTTAAACAACTATCGAATTAAACATTTTGCCATGATTGTCAGTCGTTCAGATACTCTGACGTTGTTTTTATTTTATTTTTTGGTTTATTTGTTGTGTTACTTGTTGATACTACTGACGTAGTTAGATGTTTATATGAAGCTGGCATAGTATTTGGTAGCTTGTTTAACAATTTTTCTGGTGTTTTTATTTTTTATATTTTTTTTTTACCATTAAATATCGTACGAGATTTTCGTTTGCAAACTACCTACCCAGTGAGCCAGTCAGTCGCAATTTACGTGTTCCAACGAAAAGATCGGAATACTGACGAAGCGTAACGAAGCGGGTTAGTGCATCTCAAAAAAAATTTTTTTGTTTAATAAATTAAGTCTGTAAAGTGAAAAAATTTTTAAGTAAAGAAAAATCTTTTGTTGTTGAGTTACTAATTAAAGTTAATTAAAACGTCAACAATTTGATAATAAAAAAGTAATAATAATGAAAAAAAATATTTAAAATTGATCAATCAAGTGTATGAAATGAAAGTACGAAAATGGAAAAATTATGATGGAAAAAATTAAAATTAAGCAGCATTAAAGTGATGAAAAGATACAACCAGGAAATATAAAAGTTTATTTAAAGTTTTTGTTTTTCATACAACAACAAAAAAGTTTAAATAGTAAAAAAATATATATAAGCGAAAAGTGAAAAAAGTGAAAAGCAATTATTCAACTAACCAGTTGGCAGTTTGATAAAATTGTTTATTTGCCATCGTTCTTATTTATTGTTGTGATTGTTGCTGCTGGTCAAGTTTTTGCTTTTGAAAAAGTTTCCTTATGTATTTTTCCAAACAGCACAAAACAAGGTAAAGAATTTGCAACATTTATTAAATCCATTATTTAAAGAAATCTCAAAAAAAAAAAAAACCAAAAGGCAGTGTTGTTGTACTGCTGTAAACCCAAAATGTTTTATCGTAAAATTATGAAAATATACGTGCATATTTAAAAAAAATATAAAAGTAAATTAGCAAAATATGAAGAAAAAACTTAACAAAAAAAGAAAAAGAAGAGGAATTAAAACAGCATTAACAAACTGTCAAACTTCACAAGAGAAACACTTGTTTTTTTTATCTTTTTCAAACATGGCTTAAAGGAGAAAGATTATGAGAATACGATAAGAGAAGCGAGAGAGAAAACGAATATTTTGTAAAAAAAATTCGATATAATATTGTTTAGTGTTGGCAAGTTAACGATTTATGGAAATGAAAGAGTTTTGGAATTCACATACGAATTAAATATTCTTCTAAATGATATGACGACTATCCGAAATTTTGTTAAATCAAATTTGACAGAGAAAATTTTTTTAAAGAACAAGTTCTTGATAAAAATAATTTACCGTATTAATAGTTCTGGTGGTACAATTGGATTATTAATAGGTTAGAGAAGACTAGCTAATATTTTCTGGAATCTACTTCAAACCGAGTATGGTCTTAATAAATATGTATTTATTAATTAGATGTAAATAATTTCATAGAATCAGCACTGCATTTGAAAAGCAATAAATGCACTGGAGGTATATTTCCGCATAACTTTGATTAAAATGTTTTGTTGTTATAAAATAGCAGGCAGGTAGAACTAAAGCATTGCATACAAACGTACATGTACCTAAACACATACATACACACATATTTATAACACTAATAAAACATAAAATATGTTAATTATCCAGCCATTCTCTTGTACCTGCACTTTGTTGCCCACTACATGGAATATTCTTTGTATTCTGTTTGTGTCTGCTTCTCCTTCGCAGCGTTAGCGACCGCTCTTGAAAAGGTTTTTTGTAAACATTTGAATTAGTCGGGGTGTAGGTACCTGTTTTGTGCTCTTGTTTGTTCTTTTTTTTGTTTTTTTTTGTTTCATAATGTTTTGTTTTCCATCAAATGCAAGAAAATAAAAATATTTCTGCATTTTATCATGTCTTTGCCTGGTAAATACAAGTAAATATTAAAACAACTGCAACAACAATACAAAATGTGCAACTTTGTCAGTCATGGAATTTTAAAAGTACCCTACTCACAGCATAAAATTTCAAAGAGATAGCAAACCACACCAAAACATAAATGTGAAAAAATAAGGCAAAATCTAACTTTTGGATTAGAAAAGTTAAAGAAATATGGCCAAATTAAAAGTTTGTCCAGAAACAAAATATTATTTTAGCCATCAATAACTTAGTCGACGTTTTTGCATAGGAATTTATCCTTATATAATACATATATATTTTGGAGTGGTTCTAATACCTTTTTTAAGTTATCGTTGTATAAGTTTTGTTGACTCTGGAAGTTTTTAGATAATATTCATTGAGGGCTCTCCAAGGCCTATCTGTATACAAAATTTCAGCTCTCTCGTTGTGGTGTCAGGACGCCATGATTTTGGAGCGATTTATTTACAATAAATTTAACACTTTTAAATTTTTACTAACTGTTGGACAAAATCTAAATATATGCTTACCAAATTTAAGGTCTCTAGCTATCGTGTAACCCCTACATTTTGGAAGGATTTAAATACAAATAAAGGGGAACCTAGTCCCCGCAATGTAAATGGCTCAATTTTAGAATTGTCTCATTAGATGTGCACCAACGACCGATGAAATTATCCTTTTAACTAACATGAAGTTGCAATTATGGCCAGGAGAGTTTAAAATCAGTTTTTGTTTGTAAGTAGTAAAAAGGAACTGGTACAGGATCAGCTGTTTATTTGCCTTTATTATTTTTCTTTAAAATTAACTGGAGTTTCTTAAATTTTTAATTTACTTATAAGGGAAATTTTGATGGCTGAGCATTATAAAATAAATTTTTGTATGAAACAAAACGACTATAATGAATTAAATTAAATATAGTAAATCGAGTTTCAACTCTAACCGATTACTATTAAGCTCTCTACTCTATGTTTCTGCAATTAACCACTCGCCTGATATATAATTATTATCTTTCGGTTGCTAATAACCCGCTTAATTTTCTATTATTATCATCATGTAGTGGCTGGATGTTAGTATAAATTAATAAAAACTAAAACAAATTAACAACAGAAAGCAACATTTGCAAGACATATAGAATATGAAAAACAGACAACCATTCAACCATGCCGTCGTAACAGACGGAGTACAATATTGTATACGAGTAAATCGGAATTTTTTTTTACTAGTTTTTCGAAATTGTTTTCACATTTGACGGTCACTGAGTTTCTCTGTGTCAGTTTGTAAGACAAACCGCCATATTTACTGTCATTATATTATTAAAAAGCAGCAAATAACAAGACAAAAACATCAAATTCACTTCACTATAATTTACTTTTACATTTATTTATATACGATTTTATTCAAATTCAATTCAAACTGGGTACTTGTTCATTTAGTCAAATTACACATGCCAACCAAATCAAACCAAACTATCACTCATTCACTTTGGTTTTTCGTACTACAAAAATGTTGAGTTCGTAATTGGAATTTTTATAATATTTATGCATATCTGCTTATGTACGAGTATATGTAGGGTGTATGTGTATGTATTTATCATAAATTTAGGCATTCCTACATAATAAAATTATTGCCAAACATACACATGAATATTGAATAAATTATTGCAAGAAATTTTTTCCATTTCAGTTTTATTTGTAGGAAAATATTAGCTGTTGCTTTTAATTTCGGAATTTCTTATGTTTGCTCTTTTATCACATATTTTTTTTTTTTTTTAATTTGTTGCTGCTTTTGATATTGTTTAAAAATAAATTTTTATGAACATGAAAAGACTCTGCAATTAAAAACAAAGTCACACACACAAAATAATAATAAATATTTGCCACAAATTGTTTTGGAATTTGTGGGCTTTTTACACAACCGAAATAAACTGGTTTTACATTGTAAGTTTAGCTCGTAACATAATATTCGCGTAGTAAACGAGCACTAAAAAATACAGTTTGATTCTATTATTGGCTTTATTTGAAAAAGAAACCGGGTTGTTTGGCCAAAAATTTA
Organism: Linnaemya vulpina; assembly: GCA_963675445.1. Lineage (NCBI taxonomy): Eukaryota > Metazoa > Arthropoda > Insecta > Diptera > Tachinidae > Linnaemya > Linnaemya vulpina. The sequence goes on along the minus strand of OY776278.1, from coordinate 85,707,305 downwards.
CTTCATTTAGTGCAATCTGCTGGTGCACAGTGGGGAAATTCGAAAAAAAAATAATAAATGGAAATAATTGGCTCAAAAATTTACTAAAAAAATGAATTATAAAATAAAATGTATTAATAAAATTTTATTTCTCTTCTTTTCAGTTCAAAATAATATTTGTTTTGTAAATTTTGTGTTTTAATCTGGATTTTTGCCAAACAGCTTCAAAATGTCTTGGGTATTACTTTGTAATCGCATTATAAAACAGGATATGAAACTTAATTATTATTTGCAATCAATGAAATAATGTCGCAAAATGCTACCGAGAGTTTGGTAAGTGAAGAAAGTTTTATTTTTTATTATAATTTCATGTCTAAATGTAGTTTTTATACGAAAAAAAATAATAATAATGTTAAGTTGGCTTTAAGTTTAATACCTTGATTAACACGCAAGTGTGACTTTTTTCACATCTAAAAAATACCACATACAAATATAAGTATATAAATAACCAAATAGATACAGACACACATAATATTTGGTATTTTTGCTATAAAAATGAATTCCTTTCGAAAGTATAAAGAAACAAACAAAAAAATATGTCTCAAACAATTTGGTGTTTAACAAATGCCAGCATTAAAACATTGAAAACTCTATTTTCCCTTAAAAGATGTTACAGCGTGAGAATTTTTTTAACTTCATATCTTTACAGCCATTCTGTTGTTGGTAAAAAAAAACATTCTGCTAGACATCTGCACTAAGTCAAGTGTTTAAAACAAAATATGATTTAAAAGTTCTCCCCTTCTTTTTGAAATTTATTACACTTCAAGTTGGTTGTATTTGCACTTGTTTTGTTCACATTAATACAGGAAATTTTAAATTAAAATACATATTTATTTAAATTCAAGTACATAGTTTTTTTATAAAATTATGACTAATATAAGCATTTCCCTCATATAAAGTAATCTGTAATAATTATTTTGAATGAAAAAAAAAAAAAAAATGACTGAAGCCGTAATCCCAAATGAAAACTACAAGTTAATTGCGCTGTTGTTGTTGCTTTTTTGTGCTGTTTTTTTTGTTTGTTATTTAATAATTTGTAGTAGATTAAAGCATTTAAAAGCGTGGGAGATTTTCAAAACAAACATTTGACACATACACATGCAGGTATGCAAACATAGTTTGACAGTGTTACCGATTTCTGTAAAATTAGTTGCACTAGAAAGGCGATAAAATACAGTTTTTTTTCAATGACATCTCTTTTCTCATGCTTAAGTGGAAATGTAGTACCTTTTTGAGGTTTAAATAATGTGGGGTTATGAAAATTTATCAATATCTGCTTTGCAATTATAATCAAAACACTAAGAGAATCTAAACATAATTCTTATTCAATCATAATTCTTATTCCCAAAATTCTAAAACAATACTAGAAGCAATTCATAATTATGCGATTACTAAATATTTTAATTTAATAAATAATTACTAAAAATCATTTACCAAATTCATTTGGTAAAAACAAAAAATTACTAAAAACAAGGAATTAAAAATTTCTGTGATAGCAGGTGTGAAATTTTAAAAGTAAAACGAGATATTAGCAAATCTTGACAAAAACATTACCTCACTTTAACATTAAGTTGCGACTACGGCAACACTAAACCTGTTACACTCAATAAAATTGTTGGGAGAAGTTGTAAGAGATTGTAGACAAGATTTGCTCCATGTGAAACAACAGCATAAATTTTAATAAGAGCATTAAAAGAATACGATATCAAATAGTTGCATGAATTTAATTGTTACCGTTTATTATATCATCGGTGCTGAATTCCAACTATTTAGTAGAGCTTTAAATGCTTCAACTATATTTAACACATACATTTTTGAGAAAAATTAAATTAATGCCTTGCCAAACTATTTAAATATATACAATTTTGTCTCAATAAATATATAACGATTATAAATCAAGCCGACTGTCAGTTTGGGCATTTTGTTTTCAAGTTTATATTGAATTCTGTCATGAATAGTTTACACTTCGTGTAACTCCAGCCTCTGCAAATAGGCAAAAATTCACCACTTTAATACAAATTAATAAACTGGAGTACAAAATTAAAATTGCTAAAGAGAAGATATTTTAAAGAGAATAAGAAATACATTTATTGAAAAAAGGTTAAAAAAACAACCCCAAAAAGCCATGGTGCTTTTAATTCTCAAAATTTAAGAGTTCACTCCATCGTTGTGCAAATACACTCACATACATGCATGCATTTTTATTAGATTCCCAGTTGACCAAACCTTCAGCGTAAGGCGAGAAAAACTATTGCATTATCTGCCATCTCAAGCAAACTGAACAGTGGAGATTAGAGGCAAAGCTGTTGATATTCGTGCAGGTTGTTATGTGGTGTTGTTTTGCGAAATGTAAATTTCTAAATGACAGCACAAATGCGATGGCACAAAATGTCATAGTGTAATAGTTTCGAAAATCTATCCACATCGAATCTTAACTCGATTTATCTATAGCGAACCTCTTGGAATATCGAAAGTGAATTGATATCTATTTTACATTTTTATATACATATTCAGTGAAATATAATGAAATTATTTCTTTAAATAATTACAACACAAATGACAACGCAGGTGTGTTCTGTAGCACAAATAACAGTGAAACCTAAATTTTATAATATGTTGCTTGATCTACAACTTGTTCGCCCCAGTTGTACTCAATTCAGAACCGACTATAAAAAATCTGAAACTTGGCTGATAACTTTATAAATAACTTACGCAAGGAAACGGAAATTTTTATTGAGTTAACATCACTGTTGAATAACAACAGAATGCGCGAATAGAACGAAACTCAATTCAAATGAGAACCATGTTGTTTAACAGTTTCGGACGAGGGTAATTGGAGAAACAATATTGTTGTTATTAAATGAGCACAAAACGGAGAGGCCCATTCAGATGTTGGATTTTGTGGGGAGCTATTTTATAATATTAACTTTAGCAGTTTGTTGGCAGCGGTGAGCGTGTGAAATACACATTTTATTTCGTTCAAAGAAAGTGCCACAATTTGTTTGTTTTAATATTGCGGTGCAGGAAGAAAAAAAAGCTGAAATTATTAAAATTTGCAAAAAATAAAAAAATACATATTAAAAAAATGATATTTTAATTAGCCTTGCGACTAAAAGTGATTTTAAATAAAGACAACTAATAAAAATAATTAATAAAAAAAATTTTTATACACAAAAAATAAAAATTAAATTTTCCTGTTGGAAAAATAAAGTGCAATTGTTATATGTATTTGGGAAATTTAAATCCAATTTGAAATATTTAATACTCATAACATAAATTGGTAGCAAATTATAATTTAACACCATCAGAAAAAGTGCAACGAACCCTTAAAAGGAAGAACAAAAACAAAGGGAAAAAAGTAGTGGCTGTCTAATGTTACAAAACAGTGACGAATACAGAGTACGTATTCCTATTTGATAATAACGACTGCGTCTCCTTTGTTGGCTAGTGGCTCGCCTTTTTGTATGCAACAGCAGACAAGCAACCACTCCTTCAAGCAGAACGAGGAAAAATACCAACTACTCATATATAATTGGACAAGAGGGTTGGTTGTTGCATGCCACATAATAAAATCATATGTGCATGTAACTACATTGATTATATTGCCCAGCGCGAGCAGGATAATACGATTTTATTTTCCAATTTACAATAGACAGAGTGCAGTTAAACAAACAAGAATTTTATACCAACTAAGAATAAATATTTACCCGTACAAATCCATTTAAATATATCGATCTACATATAATTTCCTGGAAATTTTACACTCATCTGTGAAAGGCCATAGAGTTCAAACGAAAACACTGCTAACTAATACTCTGACATATATGTCATCTCTGAAATAAGTTTCAAAAGACTCTTAAATTCAGCGAAAAGTGTTTTAGAAGGCAAATAATCATATTTTGAAATTAAAATCTCAGCATCATCTAAGACATCATCAGTAATACTATCCCCAACTGTCACTATCAGTCACCAACCACCACAAGTAAAACGATCTCAAATGGTAATAAAAAATACAAAAACTAAATTACGTTTATTTAAATTAAATAATTCTTCAAAAAGAATTTCTATGTTTGTATTGTGAATAACAACAATAACAATAATAGTTCTTAATAATAATGTTCAATTTAGACAAACAACAACATTGAGTTGCGTGTCTTTTATTTATTAATTTTCTTAAAAAAACGCCATGAGGGCCACCGAAATGTGTTGCTTTTTAGTTTTTACCCTCTCCCCTTATCAATAAATCTCTTTAAAAAAAACATATTTTGTTGTTTTTTTGCAATAATCAGTGTTGCCGCTTGGCTACTTGTTAGCTCTTTTTTACCCGCATATACTTGTATGTTTAATACCCTTTTAAAATAATTTGTTCGGTTCTCTATTCAATAAATAAGGCTTCTCATTTACTGGGCTAATCTAGACTTAGATTTAATTGTTTAGTAATCAGTTAACTTTGGATTAAATAATTAAGCAATTAAAATTGGGTAGGTAATAATTTTCAATAATATTCATAAATCATTTATTATATTGAAATTTTACTAGAATTCATAAATATAGTGTACAAAATATTTTAGAAATAGAAGTTGGTTCAATTAATTTTGCTAGAATTCCATACAATTAAATGTTTTTAAGTATTATTATGTTCCCCGATGGGATTATGAAATATCCTCATAATACTGGTAACCCTGTGACTAAAACTGAAAGAGAGGTGTGTTGCTTTGCTTAAATACGTAACTCCCCCACAAATAACAAACAATCCATCTATACACATACATAAATATTACATATATCCATCCATACATAAGAATATCACATTTGGTTCACATGTGATTCATTTGTTTTATTTTTGCTGATTTTACGTACAATTTAAATAAGAATGTAAATACTGTGTCAAACTATCCCCATCCAAAATAAATAGGCATTTAAGTAAATATACAGATTTAAGTATGTGTGTAAATACATACACCTATACATAATATATACATATGTATAACAGAATTTGTCTCTTGTAGTCAGTCATTCAATAAATATTATTTAGCATTCATTCTCTCAAGCGCTCACGACAACGCCACAAGAATAAAGACCCAAACGTTTGTTTACAATTTTATTGGGAATTTCTTTATTGATGTTGTTGTTAATGTGTATGTATGTTTGTATGTGATGTTCCATTAAAAGAAATCCCCAACGATGCTGCAAAATTGACAGTGTAAATTCTTCTTACATGGCTTTTGTTGTTTTGATTACGAGTCAGTGTTGCCAGAATGCAAATATATTTTTAATAAATAAGTAGGAATGAATGAAAATATGTGCCGAGAAAATTATCATTGAAAAATTGTTTAACACTATAGAGAAGTATATCTATATACATTTATAAAAATAAGTTGTCCAATGTTCGTGATTTTATAACTCGAGAACCGCTCAACCGATTTTCAAACGAGTACATGCGTTGAAAAGGTCTACTTTCACTGATGGTTTAGAAAAACATTGAAAAATTTCTACGAATATGCGTTATACGCACACTTGTATATATTTTCTTATGAGAATTACATTTTGTCGGTATAAGGCATAACGTACGTTATTGTATTGTCCAGCAACGCGGGCAGGTTTACTCTAGTATTTGTTAAATTTCAATGCAAACAAGATCCGTCTTGGTTTATTCATATTGAAATATAAAGCCTCTTTTGTGCCCAGTATTTTACATCCCATTTGATGGGATGCATTTTCCTTTATCTCTCGCTGAATTCGGATTGTCCATTGAAAGTATAACAAAATAAAATAGTTTTAAAAACTTATAAATTCGATAACAATTGCGGTAGTGAAAGAAAGTGTATCATATGTATGTAATGCAATCATGTCTACATCTATTTTTTAATTTTTTAAACTCTTAGAATTGCGACTGTCATATATGATTGTGTTTATCACATTCTTAAATTGCGCGTATAGATTATTAGGACGTAAATAAACTGATTGGACAGATATTGCGACACAAAAACTATAAATTAACTGCCAATTTCGTGATGTCGAAAGAATATAGTTTTTCATGGAAATGCCTATAAAAGAAAAACAATTATAAAAATAAAATTTTTTTTGTATCAAATATAATCACATGAAAGAAAGAATTCTTTCGGCATTGTGAAATAGGCAGTGAGTTTTTATTTTATGTTGTATTTTGAAAAACACAAAATATCTGACATTAACACACAACCTCATCAAAGAATGTTTGGAATATGTTGTCCACTTTTGCGGCACTAGTCTGTCGGCATTTCCAGTAAATTGTCTTGCGAAGGCGTATCTGGGTTAAGGATTAGTGCCTACGATTTTTCAGATACTCTGCTAATATTCAAAAAATTTCTGGCATCACGACTCTAAATTCATATCGCGAATAACGGATGTATTTGATAAAAGAAATGTAACATAAATTGTTTTGTTTTCTTCTGGAAGTGATAACGTTTTGGGGGAGAGGGAAAAAGCTTTCAATTTATTATGTGTTATTTCACACAAACTGTCTTATCTCTTAATGTTTTGACGCTGCTTTGTTATTCTAATTGGCACTTAAATTGTAGTTTTAATTATCATCAACAATAAAGAAGTGATTTTACTTTTGTGTGCTTCTTCTATCACTTCCTTTCCATGTGAAGGGAATTCTCTCAATGGAGTTACATAATTTGTTATTGCTTCCCTTTAATGGGGTATTTGGTGCTGGTATTTGGAATATCTTCTTTCTTAACTCTGTTTCTATGCTAATTTTTCTATTAGACGTTTATAAAATAATTTCGAGTTACAAGAATAGTTTTCAGGTTAATTATTTTTACAATAAATTACCTTGTCGTTGTGTCGTGATACTGTCAGCCATGTCAGGAATTTAAAAGAGTTAGAAGACTTTTATTTTTACGTACTTGCCTACGTACTTAAGTGGGTATATTCTTCTATTCATGCCTTGTTTGAATTGTAGTTGATGGCGATGATGGATGGATGGATGGATGGATGGTTGTATATAAAATCGTTTGTACTTTTATTTTTGTAATTGTTACAGCGTTATGATTCTGAATACTTAAGTAAGTACAAACAAACATACGTACATCTAAACGCACTTATGTACAAAGTACATAAAATACATTTGCGTCGATATTTTTCTGTATTTATGTTTGTTTTGCTTGCATTATAAGCGAACGCTTAAAATGTGCCTTGATTTCAATTTGGGTCAATGCATTTCAATTGGACTTTGTTTTTGTATTCTATGAATATGAAATTGAAATATTTAAATACCAACATTTCTCTTTTAAGTTACACGATTATTAAATGTTTCTGATATGTTTGAAACTAATAATTAATAAGTTATTGGAAAGTTGGTGCCCTAACTATGATTTTAGGCGCTTCACGCAACGTTATTAAAGATTTATATTGATTCTTCTAAAGAGAATTTTTTTAAATATATTTTCTAGATGGTACTCTATATAAAAAGTCAGTTTACATAAAAAGTACTTTATATGAAATGCACTTTTTATAAAAAGTTCGTCAAATAAAAATTTATTTGCATAAAAAGTATTTTTTCTTTATAAAAAAATTACATAAAAATTTCTTTATATAAAAGGCACTATTAACAAATATCACTTTATACAAAAAGTACTTAAAATAAAAAGTATTTTTTATAAACTCTAATTCCTATTAAAGTTACACTGACATAAAAAATCTATTTTATAACAACTACCTGTTGGAAAAAAGTACGTTTTATAACACATCTATTACAAAAGGTACCTTTTAATACAATGCCCATAAAAATTACCTGCATTATAAAGCAAGGCGTACTAAAAGTATTTTTCATAAAAACCATATATTTTGTAAAGTACTTCTAAAGGACTTTTGTTAATAGTTTTACCAAAATTAGCCTTTAAAGAACTTATATAAAAAGCATAAAAACGTCTCTTATAAAAATTACCTATGTAAAAAGTACTTTACATATAAAGTACTATTTGTAAAATATATACAATGTATATTTTATACAAAGTACTTATAGAAGTATATAAATCTTATGGAAAGTATCTTTTATAAAAACTATATATCTGATAAACAAACTTCCACAGAATATGTCCTCTACATAAAATAACTGTTATAGAATGTATATATTTTAAGTAAAGTACCTTCTTAAAAAAGCACTTATCATAGAAAGTATCTTTTGAAAAATTTAAATTTTTTATAAAATATCTTCTTAGTTACTATAGTATATAGTACATATACATGATAAAAGTGCTTTCCTTATGAAGTACCTTTTAGAAAATGTGCCGTTTATATTAATCACCTTGTAAAGAATATACATACGTACCTTTAATGTAAAATACTTTTTATACAACATACCTTTTATATCAAGTACTTTTGAAATAAAGAACTTTTTATATAAATTACATGTGATAGAATGTTCTAAAAAGTACCTTTAAGATAAAGTACTTTTTATAGAATATACCTTTTATATGAAAAACTTTTTAAATAAAGAACTTTTTATATAAATTGTGTCTGATAGAATGTTCTAAAAAGTACTTTTTATATTAAGCACTTTTTATATAAAGTAATTTTTATACATTTTGCAAAAGGTATTAAGTACCTTTTGTATAAAAGTACTTTTTGTGCAAAGTTTATTCGATAGAATATATATTTTGCTTAAACCACCTTTTTTAGTACATTTACAATTGCATAACTTTTGTAAAAAGTACTTTTTACATAGAGTACCTTTTATAGAAAGTTTTTTATACAAATTGTCCTACATAAAAAAATTATCTTAATGCTAAGTACTGTTTACCAAAACATCTTCCATTAAACTACTATTTATTAAAAGCCTCTTTAGTAAAGTTGTATTAATCCTGATATATCCGGTATCCTATTATTGTCCAAGGAAAATCTTATCGTATGAGAGTTTATTCGCAACCTTTAATTTTCAAATAAAGACTTAAAAAATTAAAACTCAAAAACGAGCGTTACTGTTCGTGCACATACAAATATCTGTATGTATGTGTGTATGTATGCATGTGTACATTATATTAATCAATGATTATAATTAAATACAACAACAACAACAATGCTTTAATGTCATGCGTTGCTCATCTTTCCTAAACTGAACGGGCGGAAAAAAATAACAATTTAATGAATTTCCTCTAGTGCCAAATAGAGAAAATGAAACTATTTCTGCTACTTTAAGCGATAAGCGGAGAATATAGTTTTATAAAATAAGTATGAAGGAAAAAATTGTTTTCATTCATTCAAGATTACACAAACTATTTAATACAATTTCATTTCATGCCTTTGGAAACAGTCAATTATTTCATGAGTCAGTTGGAATATGAAACCGAATAAATTTTTTGTTTGCCAACACACAAACACACTTGCGAGAATATTTAACATAGAAATAATATAAAAAATAATACAAAAAAATAATATTACAAATTATACAAATATTAACATCTTTATTGTCGACTAGGCCATTTAAAAGCCCAGCCAACAATGCTGGGCAATTGTATGTGGAGTCAAGTTGGTGATGTCTTTTGGAAGTCAAACACAAAAGACAACAAAAAAAAAAAAAAATACATCAGTTCAATAGCTTTTATCTATTTTTCTTTTTGCTTAAACTGGGAAATTTAGTCAAGGCCAAGGCAAAGCATGTACATAAATTATTTATTGTCGAACACAGTTGAGGCACAAATCAATAAATTTCTTATAAAACTTTGAAGAGCATTAAAATAATAAATAAATCAATGCTAATGACCTGAAGGCGAAATACGTCACGGCTTTATATAATTGAATGACACTCGTCCTTTTGTGCAGAGTATTTTGCACAACTCAATGACTAGAAAAATGAGGGAGAATTATATTTAACCTTTTGCTTGATTTTTAAATAGCATTCTGGGAAACATTAATGGAAGAGTGCCTGTTTTTTTTAGGAATACATTTTAAAATGTGCTTTTATTTAAATAAAGTTTAATGTTCTTATGCAAAAACCATTATTAAATTTAAACTTTCTTTGTGCATAATAAAAACGTCTTTAAAGCCTACATTAATTTTAACAATCGTTTGTGAATGACCTAGGAACTGAAAACCAGTGTGCCCAGATAAGTTACAGGTTGGAAACTCTCAAAGTTTTGACCATGAATACGGGTCTATCTATTTTAATAGGTAATTTTTCTTTTATTTCTTAAAAAGGACTTTTTTAGTATATTTTATTGAATTTCTTTTAGACCACACATTTCGGTGCACGCGAAACATTTTATCAGATTCTCTTCTATAACATTTCAGAAATAGTATCTGGGGTTTCTTTCTGATTTCCTTTATTTTTTTTTTAGTAATAAATTAACTTTATTGTTCTAAAATTCCCATTGTTTTAATGTTAAAAGTGGCAATTTCAATTGCGAGAATCGTTCAATGCTTTAGAAGTCAATATCTGTAGAATTTTTCGCCAGTTCCGTATAAGAGAAAAATGTATTGTTTTGTATTTCACATAAAATTTTAAATAAATAAGGAACATAAATTATTAATATTGAAAAATTATTGTTATTGTTATTCATGTTTTGTTCTTAAGAAAACCATACAATTCATGTTCCCACACCTGTTTTTTATTTGTGTAATTTGCTGAATTTATTTGAATTTGAATACAACGTAATTGTTATTTGATTAAACGCTCAAATGAGTCATTTCTGAAAAGTCTCACTGATGAAAATTAAAAAGAATAAATCAACTAATAAATTATTACAGAATTTCTCTAATAACTCGTATACGTGTTCAAATAACAAAAACCAAAAAATTGCTGTAAAAGTATTAAAATCTCCACAAAATCCCACATATCAGACAACTCAGGAATACAATGGCCATCAAATGGATCAGCAGCAGCAGCATCATCATCATGAATACTGCCAGCAACAGCGGCAACAAGACCAACTACAGCAACAGTATCAGCAAAAAGCTTTAATGCCACCGTTGGATCATGCCACTCATATCTTAGCACATCAACATCATTGCAAGCATCACCATAAACACCACAATCATCAACATAATAATCAACATCATCATCATCATCAGCAGCAGCAGCAGCAGCATCGTCATCATCGCCATCAAAACAATAGCCAACAGCAACAGAAGCAATTCGAGCAACACTTGCAACAGCAGCAACAAGATTTAGTTAAATCTTTACAAAATGAGCTGCAGTACCAATATTTTGACAAAAGACCACCTACACCACAGAAAACCTCTTGCCACTCCTCGCCACGTACGCCCAAACATGGCCAAAAGGGCAGAAAGTCGAGTGCAGATGAAACCAAAACACCCACCTCAACTTTGACAAAACCGAAAAAATGGCGACGTCCTTTTAGTTCGTATCACTCCTGCGATGATCTGGATGCCTCCAATAAATCCACCAATTTAAACAAATCCCAACAACAACAGCAATCGAATGAGAAAATGGTATTGGCCAGTTTGAAATATTTATGTGCCTGCACCGGTGCCACCTTAAGGAATTTGTCCAAGAAAACCAAAGATTTGCATAAAAGCAATTGTTACACCTACAACAAGGTAAACTGTTCCTCCAAGAGCACACATTATTAAACATGCTCTCATTTGCAAGAGAATGATGATGATGTAAGAGATAATGGAAAACTATGTTTTTCCTTTTACACAAACAACATGTACCTTTTAATTTATGTATGCTGCCCTAAATTACAAAAAAAAAAGAAAAGAAAAGAAACTAGTGAAAGAACTTCCTTTTCATATTCTAAAAAGTTGTTTAATTAAGAACTAAAAGATGAGGAGGCTGGCAGGCGCCTTTAGGCATTTCGTTATGTACATGCATATGGGCATTTCCATAATGACGAGCATGAATGTAATTGAAATAAAACCAATTTTTTGCGCCGTAAGCGCATCTTTTACCCTAAATTTGTTCTATATTTTGAACGATATTTCATTTTCAAGATATTTTTTTTTTTATTAAGACTAGCAGTCAGGCGATGACCCCTACATATGAAAAACATTCGTACGTGACAAGCTGTTTTTGAAACTAACGGTTAAAAAAGATAAACAAACTTTTGTGATTTAACTTTAATTAAAGTTGAACGCGACATTTCTCTTCGCCACATTCATAAAGTGAAAAAGGCATAACATTTTTAGCTTTCTTTATCTGCCAGCCTTTCTCTGTGATAATTTCTTGGACTTTGTCTACTGCTTTCGAAGAAATTCCATTCTGCTGTTGAACAGCCAATTGCTTTATACATTATTTAAGAAAATTGTGTCTTTCGCCGTTGGGTACTGATAAAGTTCTGATAATGAAAGTGTAGGGGGTTTCTAAAACTGCCTTTCTGCTCTGCTGTGTAGATTTGAATATATATGTCATGGCTTTTGGAATTTAACTGTTACAAACACTAGCCTAAGAATATTAATTGAATATGATAGATATAAAAAATAGTTTGATATAAAAATACCTCCTCAGACAACTAAGTTTGCACTTCAATGTTGCACGTGACATCGAAATAAGCGATTTTGCAAAGAAAGGGAATTTCAGTTAATTACAATTGAATATCTCGAAGAGGGTTGCGCATAAATATAAAATTTTAAATCAAATCAAATTCGAGTATTTCTCAATGAAAATGTGATGAAACAAAAAATTTTGATTTTTTGATGGTAAAGCCCATATACGATGCAATTCGAAATGCATCTAAGATTGTTGAGTGCTGCGAAAATTACCCATTAATTTGCAGTGTTTTCAAATTTATTTAAATTTTTTATAGTCATTTTGTTGTTTTTTATTATCTAGTTGATAGTGTTTTAAAATAAACATTAGAAAAGCGAAAAAGAATTTCAATGTAATATAAATATTTGGCAAAAAAAATATTTAGAAAAAGCAATGAAAAGTAAATAGATGTTGTAAATTTCCTATTTTTTATAGCCAACACACAAGTACTTATAGTTTTTTTTTAATTTAATTTGTGACAACTTAAACAATTCGTTTTCATCTTGTTACAGCAAATCATTTGTTGAGATTTTATTTTCTTTTTATATTTTGTTTTTGGAATGCTCGAAGATTCGTGTGTTATTTTATTTTTTTAATTAGTTAAAATTAGCTCTTATCCGCGATTTCGATTTCGATTAATGCCAAAAATATAAATTTGGCCAAAAGTATCCAAAATAAAAGAATATTTTCTTTGTTAAATCTTTTCCCCAAACGGTAATCTTCTCGACGAAGGCTATTAACCATTTCCGTACCAAATTGATTGAGAAAAAGGATGAGACAAGAACAGTACCGAAGGTACTACTTTCTTTACGTTTCAACCCATAAAAAGTGCCCCATATTTTAATCTCTTGCATAATAGTGGAACAAGATTCCAAACATTCAAATTCCCCATTTAAAGTAGTGGTAAAATAGATTTTAAAATTTTGAAATATACTATTTTTATTGTATAAAAAAATATTCGACATTAAAACAACAAAAAAAGAAAAAAAATTTAATTTTTTTAGGTTAAGTTTTTGTTAAAGTACCTTAAAATATTTAAATAGTCTTTTGAAATACAATTATTCAAATATTTAATTTGTTTGAAAAATTTAATATTGAAAATTTCAAACTTGCCTCAAGCAAACTATTTTTATAAAAAAATATTAAATATATATTTAATTTTCTGTAACAATTTGATTAAATATATAAAATCTGACATACGAAAATGTTCAAATATGAAGAAATTTTATATACGAAAATATGCGCACTAATTAAATTCCGATTCCCAAAATATTTAAGAATATTATTTTATAAAAAAAATCGAATGAATTTTTCCATACAATGATATTGGAAACAAAAACAATTTATGAAATTTTGTCATTGTGAAATATTCTGTTAATTTATGAAATTCTTTTGACTTTTCCGTATCGAAATGTCTTCTAACTTGTTAACGTACAATGAACATTCTGAATTTATTTCTTTAATTCAATTCCAATAAAGTTTTGTTTAATTTTTATGAAACACATTTCCCTGAAATTCCATTTTTTTTAATAATAACTTGAATATAAAAACATCTTGCTTTTTAAGAATTTTTGTAAGCAAAAGTAAAAAAGAACAAGTTGCTGCTGATGGCCGCATTGTCTATTAGAAAAAAAAAATAATAATAACAATAAATAATAAAAGCCAGCAGACATGCTGCCACAAACAAATTCGAAAGTGTGTGTTGATTTTGGTCAGCAGAGCCATAGGAGTTCAATTTTATGACCCTTTAGACTAAACAAGCGCACAAATTTGTGGGCTGTTCGGTTGGTGAGTTGTAAAATTAAAATGAAATAAAAATTCAAATACAGATTTATAAGCGATGCAACATATTAAATTAGATACCAAGAATTTTTAACAAAAACCAAAATAAAATTTTTATTTAAATAAAAGCCAATTTAACTTTAAGTACTACAAAAAATACACATACAACAAAAACATATTAACAAAAATTAATTAATTAAAATTTTCTTATATCGTTTTCATTAACAAACAGCCCACGTGGCGTGTATGGGGTGAGGAAAAGGATACCGATATAATTTATACGGTCTATTTGAAGAAGGTGTGCTACCACCGACCCACGCCCTCAGCAGCAAATGTAAGTAATAATAATCAGACAAAATTTATTTCTACAAACCTTTCTAAATGAATTAATTTATTTTAAGGCCGACTCCGAAGATGACATTTCTTATCTGGAATGGGAAATGGTGCGCGTTCGTTTTGTCAAAGCCGCTACTTTGGAACGTCTAGTCGAGGCCTTGGCCACCGATGATGGTGAACTGGAGTCTACTTTTATTAATGTTTTCCTCAATACCTATCGCACCTTTTCCACGCCCAAAGAGGTGCTCAGCCTATTTATCAAACGCTATAATACTCTGTGCGAAAAACAGCGCATAGAGGATCTTAAAAATAAAGATAATGTTGATTATGATCGTACCAATTCCATACACGAACAACATAAAAAAACCTTAATATCAGTGTGGAAAATGTGGCTGAATGGCTTTCCCGAGGACTGGAATGAAGAGAATTTGGAGGCTTTAATTAATTTCACTAGCAAATATCTTTCAAATTATGATTTACATGCCAGAGCCTTAAATCAATTGGAAATGATTTTACGTCAACAGGTTTATAATAAAAAGCAATTGCCCTCATGGTTGGGTGATCAGTTTGCTGATCTATATTTGGCTCCCGAGTTTCATGGGAGAGCATGTTTTTTAGAAACTTATCGTTTTCCTCGCATTGATGTGCGCCATTTTGCCGAGCAGTTGACGCGCATGGATTGTGAACTTTTTAAAAAAGTGATATCGCATCAGTGCCTGGGTGCCACATGGTCGCGAAGATCACAGGGCTGCTGTGAAACGGTGGTGGCCACAGTGACCCAATTTAATGAAGTCTTATATAGAGTGATAACTAGTATTCTGATCGAGCGAGCTTTGGAACCTCAAGTGAGTTTTGATGTTATCCGAAATATACCCGTTGAATCGTTTTCGAATAAATATTTTTCTGTTCACAAAAGAATTACGTGCGCAAGAGTTTCTTTAAAAATTGTATATATTTAGAGTTAAATTAAAACTGTGGCTTTTTTTAAGCTTAATCATTTAAAATTTTTCTATTATATACTTTCCAGGAACGTGCTGTATATATTTCAGTTTGGATTGATATAGCCCAAGAGTTAAGATTATTAAAAAACTTCTCCTCACTAAAGGCCATTATTACAGGTTTGAATTCCTCAGCTATTTATAGACTGAACAAAATATGGTCGGTTTTGCCAAAAGAAAAGGTAAATTTGAATAAGTTTTGTGAAAGCCTCTTGTTTTTATATTAACTTTTATCGATTTCAGTTGGAAATCTTTCATGAGCTGGCTCGCATCTGTTCAGAGGACAATAATGCATCAGTGCAAAGAGAACTTTTAATACGAGAGGGTACGGCAAAATTTGCCGAAACGGTAGGAGAAAATGATCGTCACATGCAAAAGATAATACAAAAACAGGTACGTTTTATATATATTTTAATAGTAAACATTTAATAATTTTTTGTGTGGCTGTTTCCAGAGCACTCAGACCTCCCATGGCACCATACCTTATCTGGGCACCTTTCTTACGGACTTAACAATGATCCATCAAGCAAATTCTGACACTGTGGGCGAGGACAAATTAATTAATTTCGAAAAGAAACGTAAAGAGTTTGAGGTTTTGGCAAAAATTAAATTGTTACAAGGTGCAGCTAATACTTATAATCTAGGCGAAGATCCTTTATTCAATAGATGGTTTTATTCCATGCCGGTTTTAACCGAAGAAGATGCCCATAACTTATCGTATCAATTAGAGCCGCCACCGCCAACAGCGCCCCGCAAAAGTACCACCTCTTCTTCAAATATGTCTTCAGCCAATTCTTCCATATTGGGTCATCGTAAAACAGATTCAATAGCCTCTAATTCCAGCAGTGGTGCAGGGTCACAATTTTATTGTGAAATAAGTTCTCACAACAGCTCCAGGCACAATTCTTTAGATCGAGAAGCCCACAACAATCATATGTCTGCTACAAGCAGTGTCTCGAATTTATCCTTGGACTCTAGTAATTCCGGTGGAGGCATAAATAAAACTAAAATGATACATTCCCACAGTTCGAATGGTTTGCTTCGTAGCAATCATGGCTCAACAACCAGCGGTAGCCATACACCCACCCATATTGGTTCTCCTTTGATCAATGCTCAAGTAGTAAATTCTCCTGGGGCTAATGCTGATTTTTATATAGTCAAAATTACTTTGGAAATGGAAACAATGCCTCAGGATGGCATTGTTGTGTACAAGAGTATGATGGTTAAAAATAATGAACGCACGCCACAAGTGATACGCAATGCCTTAATGAAACTGGGCATAGAAGATGACCCGGACAATTATACGTTGGCTCAAAGGCTGCCGGATAGAGATGTCGATTTACCACGCAATGCTAATGTGTTTTATGCTGTTGTGGTAAATAAGAATTTCGAGTTGCGTTTTATATTGAAACCCAATGCTGAACGTATGAATGGAGGCATCAATGGCAGCGGTAGCCGCAGTAGCCGCAGCAGCAACAGCTAGTGGTTAACCAAGACCCTGTAAAGGATAAGGGGTCCTAGAAATACTAAAAACGTGTTCAAACACTTGTTATCGAGAGTAATTCACTCAGAAAGTTTTATAAAACGAGGGTGCTTGTCGGATCGAGGTAATAAAATAAAACGTATAAAACTACTTGTTTAACAAAAGTTGCGAAAGCTTGTAAATATTTCAAAAGACAAAATAATGTTTTAATTTAATAGAGAAAACCCAATTGAAAAATAGTAGATAAACAAATTAAGAAAGAAAATATATTTTATACACGTAATAAGTCTAATGTTCGCAACAGTCAAATTACATTGGGTTCTACTTAAGATTATGCTAGACGTAATAATAATTAAGTACATCTAATATACACAAATAATACGACTACACACTTTTAGACTCTACTATTTTTCATGTATATGTGGCACTTGCGAACGTAAAAAATTACTCAGTGGAGACCTGTGGTTAGCAGCAAACTTTAAGATTGTTTAAATAGTTTAAAAAAGTTGTAAAAACGTTTGACTAGTTTTAGGTATTAACAAAAATCTCTTTAAGGTCTTAAAAAGTTTTCTAATTTTAATTAATAATATACTTCTTTAATTTGTTTAAATTTTCCTTTTCTAAAATTCGTTGAATTTCAATTATCTCTTAAAATGTTTGCCAAACGATCATTAATAGAAATTGTCTATAAAGAAACAAAAAATCTCGAAACTATTTATTTTAACAGAAACATGACAAAAATAATAAATAATATAAAAGGGGTATTCACACCGAGTCTGTTAATCCGGTAATTTGTTAGTTGGTAATTTGTTGAAACACTTTACTGTGAACACACTTTTTGTTCTATCTCAGTAGTGCGGTAACTTTTGCTACAAAACAGATGATTTAAATTTATTAAAAAGCAAAAATGCCTCGAGAAAGTGCAAAAACAAAAATAGTAAAAAATTTAATTGAAAATTCTTTTTTTTTTCTTTTTTTTTTATTCGTTTTTTGTTACCGAGTAACAAGAAAATTACCAAGCTTGTCAGACTGGTACTTTGTTACTCGGCAGTTCGATAATTTGTTAATTTTACAAAAACAAAATACACGTAAAAAACTATCGAATAACGACTAACGAATTAACAAGGCCGGTGTGAATAACCCTAAAATATTTATGTATTGTAATCTAATAATTTTTAACCTTAACGATTTTATATCCAAATAATTTTTTAATGTTGTTATAGTACTTGGAAAGCTATTGAAGTAATTATAAAAGCAAAAAAGGAAATTTAATTTGATAAAAAATATAAGTTTCAATAAATCAGGCTAGACAGAAGTAAATCAGGTACCTCCTTTAATGCAGTTGACGAAGTTTCACTGCTCAACTTTTTGGATCTTAACTGTCAAATTGCCTACGTACAGAAAAGAGAAAAAACTGCTTTAAAATAAATATGGCAGTAAATGTTCTCTACGTACACATATACATGTATGTGTATGTAACAATGCATTACTAAAGTTTGGCAGCTAGAAAACAAGCTAAACTTGGTCTATAAGGGTTACTTTATTAACTTACCTTGATATTGACTTTTTCATGACTACAATAACACTATGTATGTAACATCCTTTTAGAATATTTTTTATATATAACAACAAAACTTTTGTATAAATTTTTTTTAGGAATTTGTATTTTTTAAGAATTATCGCAATTTTCTACTGAATTTTTGTCAGTCTATGATAATTAGAAAACCATGCTTTAAATATTACTTTAGAATCTATTTTATAAGGAGAAAAACTGAAGCACTTTTTATGCAAATGTATTATATATGAATTACAAATTTAAATGCTAATTAAATATTTAATAACAGAAGATAACAAAAAAATTGATATATAATAATTTAAAAGTAAAGTTAATGTATTAATAAAATTTATAAAAGCAGCTAAGAAGAATTAAATATAATTTATTGGACACAATTAAAAGAAAATAAAAACACTACCTAATTCATGGTTTTAACACTTAATAAAGTCACTACAAAAACTAGGTGAGAGCTAAACAAAATTTTAACAGTCATTTAATAACAGTTCTTATTCATACTATTTTCACCACATGAATTTAAACTGTGGCATTCTTCAATGCTTTTCAAACACACGCAGACAATAGTTAAAGAGCCACATTCTCCAACATGACAGTGCAAATGCAATGTCAGAATATGTAGTAGTGTGTTTTCGGTTGTTGAAGGACGCCGGTTGCCTGTGGGATGTGTAATATTATTAAAATCTGTTATTACAAATAAATATTATATGTAATGATAAAAGAAGGGTGAAAGTGCAACATCAACAGTGTCTTAAAGTTAAATACCAAAAGAAAACGAAAAGTGCCATAAAAGTTCATGGACAAAACATTTAATCTTCAGCACCTGCAGGCTGCAGAAACCACGGCATTGCAAACGTCCAGATTTTAAAAGCGGGCTTAAAACTATCGCATGGAAATCGTAAACGAGCGTTATAGTACTGTAAAAATAAAATAAATTTGGCTCCGGCTGACCAAAATATATATAAAATGGGTATAGTGACAGCAAGCCCAAAGTTGGTGACGACAGCATTAAAATGTATTATATGTGAATATCTAATTCCTGCGCGTGTGTCGGCTAACGGTATAAATAAATAAGCGTTGTATGAGGTTTGTTATAGTTATTCAATGTAAATTATCTGTAGTTATTTGATAACGATCTGCATATTTCTTTACAAAATGCGTGGTTAAAGCCAAATACAAATTGTAAATATTGTTTAATTTTCCCAGAGCTTTCAAAACGCAACAGTTGCGAATGTACAACATGTAAACATTTTTACTCAAAGCTTCTGAAGCTGTTAAAGAAAACTAGTTTAAGAATGACCGGTACGCGGAAAAGAACAAGTGAATTCGTCGGCTCTTACAAAATGCTGAGATCGATTGTTAAAATCAATAAACAATTATAAAAGTAATCTCAGTTTTAACTTTAGTGATCAGTGTGTAAAATAAACATTAAATATCAACGGTTTCGTCAAGTTTAATATCAAAAAAATCGAAAGTAAACATGTGCAAGCATGAATTGCAGATTGCAAAAGGCAAGAATTAATATTTGTACAGGCCTTTCCAAACCAGCAACATTCCAATAGTTACGGCTTCAAAACTTTGTCAATGCAGGTCGCTACAACCCTTTAGGCATATATGTGCCTTGGCGTTATGAAACGGTGAGTAAAGTTTAAATTATGATATTTATAATGTTAAATAAATTATAATAGACGGATCAGAGATTCGATTAAAACCAACACATTATTGTTTTGAATATCAGAGTTCGAAATATATAAAAGCTTATGGAAATAGCGGTTGTTATATTGGAGTACAACTTGTTCATAACGAAAATTTAATTGTAAAGAATTTATTCTAAATATCCCCAAGTTTGATACTTCTTGACCTCATGTATAACGAATATATGGTAATATATAGTCATGCCATAGGCTCTTGCTTAAACAGAATTCGCTGCAGCCGAGTTTTACCGTACTTATCCAAGGCCTTATTCAATGCAGTATTACTAAATTAATCTAGATATCACCAGAAAGGTTTAAAATGTATTAGTTTTCAGCAAAGCCTCTTAGGCCCTTCAGTCAAATAGTCTTGGACTAACCGGTACACGAAACAAACACATCGGGCCAACCCTATTAATATATATTAAAAGCAATTATTACAACTAATAAACAATTCTAAAAATTCTGTTAAGATTAGTTGTAGTGTATAATGTGTTAAATAAACAAAAAATATTATCAGTTTCTTCAAAATTAACAACAAAACAACCAAAGAAAAATTGCTACAAGATGGCAAACAAAAATGGCGTGAAAATGTAAAAATAATGTTCGTGCAGGCCTTTTCAAACTATGAAGATTCCCATTGCGATGGCTTCTAAACTTTCTTTACGAATGACTTCAAACCCTTTGTACGTTAAATAGATTAGGCGAACTTTTTCTGATAAGTTTGTCTAGCCAACGATACTTTTAAAACTATAAATAATTCAACAGCTCTTTCTGAACTATAGCCCAAACCTAACTGATGATATTTATAAAAAAAAACTGCCAAAAACATTAATAACAATCTAAAGAATTTTAAAACAGTACATCGTGCATCGAATTTGTCATAAAAAAGAGATATATGTTTAAGTGTATGTATATAAAACCGTTGAAGCTTTTATCAAGAAGAAACTAGTTGTTTCATACACTCTTCTGCTACTGCCTATACATATCTTGAATTTAGTGCTTCGTGTAAATGGTTGCGAGAAGGTAAAAATATCGTTATCGAGTTAAATTTTTGTTGATTTGTATTTTATTCTCTTGAGGATTGGAAATCCTACTTAAATTCCCAATTTGAAAATTCGATTCATATCACTAAATAGTAAATTTTTCAGCATATAATCAAATGACATTTAAAAAGCATGTAGCATGTCAGAACTTGGTATTCGCAATACGAACAAAAAATCTTTTCAAAATAGTCAAATCTGTTGCGGTATATCCAAAGTTTCACCTGAATATTACTTTTTGTTATTGCTAAAACTAAGTTTTTAAAATTATTACATTTATTGTTATATTTTTATTACACTATATATTATGTGTATGCCCATACATATGTATGTATGTACAATTCACACAAACAAAATTAATTGTACACTAAAATGCTAACTAACATGAAACTAATTGTGTTCAAAATTAAAAACCAATACATACATACCAGTAACAACATTGTTGCATTCTTATGGATAACAAACAGCAGAATAAAAAATGGGTTTATTAATGACATCATGAAATACGAAAACAAAACGCATAGAGCGCTGTGACGTTTAAATACAAACACCTTGTGTAGTATGTCGTCATGAAATTGGCACAATAGACTATATAAACTGCACTCGCATAAACTCCTACACATTTGCCCAAAACCATACACACACACACACATACACATACACATAAAATATATTGCACAAAAGCTGTGCAGAGGTCAAAATAACAACAACTTATAAATCATGACGTTACTAACCACGTTTTTTATGTGTTATAAAATAAGTTTAAGAACAATATTTTTGCCAGAGCTTTTTGAACACAAAATTTAGTTTCTAAATTTTATTTCCACGTTATTGGCATTCAGATTTATTAACATAAATAAGATTTAATTTGTGCCTTTCGATTGTTTTCAAATACCAGCGAGTATATTTGAAAAATCACTGTTTGTTTTCTTAAAAATAACGAAACAACTTTCGGTAGCAAATATTGCCAGGTTGAAAAATATCTGAAATCTCACCACGAAATTCATCAAATATGCACCGCCACACACACATGCGCACTGAACAGTAGAATTTTAATTTAACTTTAATTGAGTACCATATTTGTGGTTGTTATTATTGGACAAACACTTGTAGTGAACATACACTTTAACCAAAGACTAGATTAACGTTTCGAAAGACTGCATTGAAATATTATATAAGTATATAATTAATTGTTTATTTAATTCTAAAATTTTAATGCTAAAAACGATTTGTTAGCATGAAGCACTTTAGAACACGTCACTTTCGTTAGTATTCGATTGAAAAACAGAAACAGAGTAAAATATTGGCTTAAAAAGTATGTATTAATTAATGGTGTTTTCTTTTTCAGAAAACATGTAACATTTTTCATTTCTCTTGTAAAAAGAGCAAGTTTGGAGTAGTTTTAAAACAGAGATTACTTTTCGTCAGAGATGTTGTATTAATTTCTAATAAATTAGTTAGTTTCATATATCGGAATTTTGTAAGTTTTTGTTAAATAGTGTGAAAAATGTTGCACTTTTTTCTAGAAAAGAAATCAGCATAAGTTTTTTCTCAGTGTATATATTCAATTAATTCTCACTCAACCGTTATTACACTCAGCCATATACAACTATTGAGCGGCCAACCTAAAAACGTGTCTGCTCTAAAAGTTCGTAGCATTACTCCGAACTTGTAATCCAGAAAAGCTTTCGTTATAGGCCCTAAGATATTTTAGCAATTCCAGCGTTTATGCAAGTAGTTGGAGACGTAGAGCCTTAAAGTAAGGACATAAATGTTGTAGCATAAAATGCAACGAAATGCCAAACGGAAATCTTGCTTCTTAATTAAACAGAAAAAAAGATTGTGTGTGTTTAAAAAAGGAAATAATAAAAGATTGCAGCATGAAAAAGGAATATATATGTAAATAAGAAATAACTAAGTGTGTATGTATAAGAAAAAAATTTATAAAATAATATAATAAATAAATAATTTGTGTGCATTAAAAATAATAAATGAAATGGCTAAAATTTTCTCCACTGAACAAGGCTGTAAAGAAAAAATGTGAATTTGTAATTTTTCGTCGACTCAATATTAAACTTTTTTTTTGTTGAAATACATACACACAGATACATAGTGCACAAAAACTGACAGCTCGGGAAAATGTGAAAAAATCATGGTAAAATGAAAAGCAAAGTAAAATCCATGGCAGATATGAGAAGAAAAAATAAAGTGCAAAATAGCAACTGAAAGCTACTTGTAATAGAAATTTACAGGAAATTTAGTAACGCTAAATTAAAGCAAATAAGAAAATCTGCCGTCGAATAAAATGGGAAAATCATGCAAATCTTAAAATCCTTCACTTTTATAACAATTTTTAAATCATGTAAAATGATTTTTATAATTTTTTATAAGTTTCATTGGCAAATAACAGGAAATAACCTTGACAGAGTGCTTGTGTACTAAATAGTTAAATAATAATAACAACAACAACGACTATATCGAAGATAAAAGTCTTGTTTGTAACCACATACATGCGAACATAAAATCGTACTTCATACCTAAAATTGCCCAAGAATTCAAACAGAATTCTCGCTATAATATTTTATAAAAATTTCTAGATTCAATTAAAAAAAAAATCCTTCAGTCTATATGTTCTTTTGGGGGAGAAGATTTACTTATTGATGACGCATTCCTTGAGAGTAGGGCAGAAGGTTAAACTACGAATCGAGAATTGAAAGAAAAAACTAAAAGAAATATATAAAACGCAACGTTTACGTTGAGAGCATATTAAGAATACTTTTAAAAGAAATAACAAATACATCACTTGTAATGTTGGTTGGAAAAAGTTCAAGAAAAAAGGAACAAAAACATGAAAGCAAAATCGAAAGCTTTGAAACCACAGCGAACACCATAAAAGAACTCCGAAAATCAAAATTTACCACCCACAAAAACTACCATTTAAGGCAACTGTGCGTTACACTCTCACAACCTCTCATTAATAACTGTTTTCTTTGCTTTCTTTCATTTTATTTTACTTATTCCGTTACACCCTCAATATGTTTTTCCTGTTGCCTTATTTTTGTCGTTGTAAAAATTACAGTCAGTCATTTAGGCTGCATGTCATACATCTCGTCTGATATTTAATGAAGATGATAACAATACGGTGGTGTCATCTTTGAATTGTTATTTCTGAATTTTTATTCTCTTCTAACAAAATGACAACAATAATATTGCACGACAGTCTATAACGGTAGTGGTAGCGTTAACAAAAAGCTGCGCTTATTCAGTGTAAGGACATGCAGGAGGAAAATAAACAAAAGCGAACCCAAAAAAATTTATCACAATTTAACACGGAATATTGAAACACTTATACAGTAGGCAAAGAGCAGGCCGTAACAAGACATGTGCTTTAAAAGAGAAAAAAAAACTAAATCAAGAAGCTGAAGATATTTAAATTTTAGCTAAAAGTTTGTTAAATAAATAAATATTTCAAAGTGTGTTAATTGAAGCGAAACGAGGAATCGATTACGAAACCGTGTTGAAATGCTAACTCATGCCAGCAAAATCAGCTAACAAGTCTACATAAAATATTTTCAAAACTAATCCAAAATGTAAGCCTAAATACGATGTTTAAGTTAAATCTAAAGATTTGCTGCAGTGGTTATGCAAGTTCAGCAATGACGACAAGAAATCTGTATGAACTTCCAAGATTTTCTTGTAAAGGATTGAAAACCATCTCCAACAATTAAGTGTTAATATCCCATTTATCTCTTGCAAAGAAGCCAACATGCTGTGTAACGCTGGTATTTTTCTGTATTAAATAAATTACAACCTCAAAAGGGTCAGTGGAAAAGCTATTTAATTCTTCTGCTGCCTTTGTTTTCTGGTTTATTGCTTTAAAGGAATACCACTCCTGCTGCATAATACATGCACTTTAGCATCAGTAATGGACGACAGTAAAAGCGTGGCTAACCAAAATTGGCTAAATTCAATGTATAGAAAATTTCAATTTGGAATAAAAAAAATTTTAACGAAACGTGCTGGTCTATATGCAATTGCATTCGTTAGTAGTTATTTTACGAGGTTTGTTCAAAGAATGAGGTGCATATTTTTATTTTTGTTAAGTAAAATTAGAATTAATAGGGTAGTGATTGCACGACAGGATAAATAATGCAAAGCGCTATTTAATTTTTCGTAAAAATATATATATATCAATTTCTATTTTGTGCCCTTCCAAGCCGCCCTCCTCCGATAGAAGACACTTGTGACAGCATGTTTTTTTTGCTATCGTCGAAGCAGTTCTGATTTGCATTTTTTTGTTATATCCTTGATTCTCTCTTAGCGATTTAGGTCTTATCTTTTAAAGCGCCATCTTTTCATGGTTCTCTTCAATCTTGGTCAGAGCAAAAAGTGCTGGCCTCCCAAATGTAGAGAATACAGTGGCTGAGGCATGATTGCGGTTCTTCTTTTGGCCGAATATTAAAAATTCAGCAACTTCGGAACGAACTTCGATGCCACACTCCCCATGCCGAAAATTCCAGAATTGTAAAAAAAATATTAAAAATATTTAACCAACATTTTTCTGCAGCAGTAATTCCCGGAACACGCAAAACATATCAAGTTTCTTAACTCTCACAAATAAACTCAACATGATATAAATATCTGAAGCTAATTGATCCAACACAAAAATATGGTAATCGAACGTACGTTGGCCACCTTATATTTTGAAAATTTTTTTATGAAATCCGCGGCTTGTTTTAAATATTACGTACATCAAATTTAGAGGGTCTCATTACTGTGGTTCCCTTCGTAGCCAGCCGAGCTTTTTTAGGAACTTGCAAGTTGTTCTAAATTCAGCGAATCCCACTATTGTATTGAAAAAATACTTAGTTACACAGTGCCCTGTGGCAAATTATTGAAATTAAATTAAAATGAAAAAAATATCCTGCTTTTCTTTAAATTGAAAAATTACTAACCCCACTGAAGCCAGCATAATCGAATTGTCGTTATTAATGGCATGAACATTTTGTTAAAATCCTACCCCTGCGAATATCTAAAATTAAATAATTGTTTTATCTAAAATTATTTTCGTAAAACTTTTGATAAAGAAAATTTTTTAAATTCTGGCAGATATTGATAATTAAGTCAAGAAACTATTGTCCAAAAAGTTGTAAGAAAAGCAAAATCATTTTCTGTTCTTCACTCTTTTGTGCCACTCTCTGTCTCTCTCTCTCTTTCCATCTTTCCCAAAATGCCAACAAATTCCTTTAAAAGTAAAATAGACAAACGTTTTCTCACAAATATCACGTAGCCACTTTGTTTAGTATAATTATTAAAATTTGATTGTTGTTGTTATTATTATTATTATTATTATATTTATTATATACACATTTTACTACAACTTTTACAACAACTAAATACAAAGCCAAAAAAAAGGAAAACACGTTGTCAAAGTGTCTGAATAAATTGAAAAAAGAATATAACGATACCAGAAGAAACGAAAAACATAGAACGACAAAAATATATATAAAAAAAACGTTTTTGATTCAACATAAATGAAATAAGGAAACGCAATTCTCTTCCTCTCTCTCTCTCCCTTTGGCTCACTCTCTAGTTAAACTGGAAGGAAGTTAAACAATTTGAACAGAATATGTGTGAGCATGTGTGCGTCCCCACTTGCATGCACACGTAGAAGGTACCAGCACATGACAGAATAGGATGGGATATTTTGTTATAATTGTCCAAAGAACAGAAATTATAATGTTACACATCTTTCGTGTACTCCATATAATTTTTGTTGGCTTCCATGCCTGCCTGCATGTTGCATATTATTCAGACACATGCAAACACGCCGCTACTTGTACTCGCATGCATCTTTTCCTGTAGTTTTCTAGAGGTATTTGGGCAGCGTGCACTTAAAAAGGGAATCATGCTAGTTTTTCGCTGATACTCTTGTACAGACATGAATATTTAATATCCATAAGTACATATACATACGTCTGCACTATTTGTATGTGTGTATCTGTGTGTATTCAACAGCTTTATGCTAAAACATGAACAAGTTTCCTGCTAAAATAATTCAAAAACAAGAGACAAGAGTTATTTTTCATGCCAGCAATTGAAATAAATTTAAAATAAGAAATGATAAAATAAGTTTACAAAAAAAAAGAGTTAAAAATTAAAAAAAAAACTAATAATAACAAACATAAATTTAAAACCCAAATTAAAGTAACCTAAAATTCAATAATAAATCAAAGAAAATGTTGCAAAACACAAGCAATTAGTGAAGAAATTTTCGGTGAATATTTAACTTAAATACGTAAAAGTCAATCAAATATAAAAGTACTAGAGAGCTGAAATACTGCAGCCTTAATGTATTTTATTTATTATTTCTATTCAACAAACAAATACAAACAAAAACCATATAAAAATTTCAATCAGCTTGAAAGCACCTAAAACAACAAAAACATTTTAATGCATCCTTAATATTTAAAACAGGTGAGTTTTCTATTATTTTACATTAAACATTTAAAAACAGAAATAAGCTTTTAACAGCTACTCAGTATTCTACGAGCATTTTGTATAACATTTAAGACTACCGGCGAAGCTGGTTGCTGATGGTTAGTTCTCAGGAAACAAACGTACAAAAATGTTATATGAAAGAACTAAATGATGGCGTTACATACGAGAAATATGTATTAAATTATCTCACTAAATTTTCACAAAAATGCCGAATAAAAATTTCTCTACTTAATTTTAAAACAAATTCTTCAGCAAAAGATATATTTGATATATTTATTTCCTTCTTAGTCGGCACTGTTCTGCCAAACGAATCCGAGTTAATTCCTCAATATCCAAATATAAAAAATTCATTTGTGTATCAGTCATGTTTTAAAATATCGTTGCAACGTTATTTTAAAAAGATGCTACATGAGTTACTCGTGCCACGAGTAACTCATTTTAAGTTCGGCAACAGACAACATAAAAATTGTTGTCGTTTGTCTGGCGATAAGCAAAAATAAAACAAAAACAGCTGACTTCAGCCGATATCGAATATCGTGGAAAATGTTAAAGAATATTCAAGATATCGGTATGATTATCGTAGTAAAAGTTACTGGAGCGACAAACAGATATGAATTTTTAAACCATAAAAAAAGGAAGACTGCAAAACGTTTGTAAGAATGTTGGTACTAGAGATTTTAATTCTTCAAAATTCACTCGGGTTGCCGAACAGGAAGGAGTATTTCGATAGTTTGTAATTGTGATTGTCCAAGAAAATGTCAAGCTTGTGATTCCATCAGGTTAAGCGACATCGATATAATTTTACTTTTTGTTAGTACGCGAATTCGAAAGTCTATTTCGATTTAGCATAATAAAGGGAGGCATCTTCTTTAAGTAATTTCATGTTGCAAACTGTTTTTAGAACAACAAACAAGTTTAATAAATTAAATTCAGGAAACTGAATCTAAAATTCCGGAATTATTATGAATAGTGAGCGGAATATTATATAAAAGTTATTTTTTCTCTTTAATTTTTTCGTCACAGAAAAAAAAGTTACTTGTCGAGTGTCGTGTCTTTTTTCCAAACGAACACTGTGAAGCCACAATAAAAATTACGTTTCATGATTTTATTTTGACGTCACCCTTCAAATTAAACAAACGACATTCACATACTTTTTCGGAAAATATTTTCATTAAATGTAATTTGTTTGAGTTATTGTTTCATTTAATTTATTAAAATATTGAACAAATATTTCTAAATCCTTTTGAGAAAATTAAAGAAAAATCGTATATTGTTCTAGTTTTTCAGCCTTTGATTCCTTATATATTTCAATAGTATTATTTGAAATATATTAAAAAATCTTCCTCCAAAATGTGTCAGTTTATACACAAACTTTCCAAAACAATTTGAGAATTACATAAGGAAAATCATAGTGGACTTAAAAAATATACTTTTAAAAACAAAAGAAAAAAAAATCCAACACCAAATTGAATTTAAAAATAACGATGTTTGTTTTTACTAGAACAACAATTTATTCAACAAATCTTCTCCAGCCTATGGAATGAAAATTTTGTTGGAAATTAAAATAATAAAATCTACATTTAAAATTTCGAAGTTAAATATTCATCGATTTAAATTTTCCTTCTGATTTAAATTCCTTTTGACAGTCTTGGCTAACAAACATCTTCATGAATAATAAAAATAATTAAAGCCTCCTTCTTTGCTCTTTTCTAAATAAAAGGAGAGAAAAAAAGGTTTTCACTGAACGGCCAAAATCGACAAAAAATTATTCTGCAGTTTATTTCAATAGTTTTGCTAATGGCCACTTAAGAGAAAGAGTGATATTTAATGAGTTTGTTAAAGAGAACAATTATAAAGATTTTTCTGAATCATACAATTTAATTAAAAGTTTGTTTTTCATTCAGCATTTGCGTTTAAGTATTTCCAATTATTTCAATTTTATCTTGTATGAATATGAAATAGTTCTTATTTAATCGATAATCCTTTTGATAAATTTTTGCTTGAATGACTTTCATTTCATTTTCCATCACTTTCTGCAACATCTAACTCGTTTGGTCTTTTTTGCTTAACAATTATTTGTTGGTTTATGTAGTTTGTTTTCATGTTCAAGTGCTCGCGTTTCCTTTGCCACAGAAATTAGGGGTATTTGTGTTGCCAAAAATAAAAAGTTTGCCAGTTTTTTTCTGTTGTAACTTCAATATAAATCATTTTACAAGAGAACAAAAATTAAATTATGTAAAAAAAAGTTATAAAAAATCAAATAAAAATATTCATTTTAAGAAACTTTACAAAGAATTTTGTAGAGAAATAGTGTTTGCAAAAAAGTTTTAAAGGAAAACAGCAGACTTGTATTTTCATAGAAATGGAATAATTAAATTTAATGCGATTACCCGCCAGAGCTGATAGCAGAGGCCAAAAAAGCGCCATGTGGCACTAGAGTAAACAGCGTTTAAGATAGGCCGCAACAGCTGCGCAAAGTGTTTGTACAATCATGTATAAACCAGTGCGTTCTTTGATAGGAGGACAGCGAGTGCCCTCACAAGAGCACCAACAAGTTTAGCCACATTTGCAGTTACCGGATTAAATCTGGAGCACAACTGACTCTATTTCTAGCAATCGGAAGAAACTATACAGTAACTTTAGAGCGTTTGTAAAGGAGTGTGTTTCTGAGTACAAATTTAAAGCGAAATGGAATGATTTTACTGTTGCTTTTTACCCAAATGTAAAACATTTTTATAAAATTTTACACTATCAACAAAGAAAATTTCATTTATATGCGGCATATCTACACAAAAATAACTTTTGAACTACATAAAATTCATCGATATTGATGAGGGGTAACAAAGCTAAAAGTGTACAACGATTTGTATCACCGAAAAATCTATTTTTCTTTATTTACCAATTTTACCTATTGGCATGGGAGTTTATTTTAATTGTTTTAATGTTTTCAAAACATGAACTCAACTAATCCCCCACGCTTTTTTTTTTGGTTATTTTTCTTGCAGCAATTTTTGCTACCAGAGTCTTATTATTATGACGGTTATTGAGGCAACAAGAATGTTTGACTAAATCTGTGTGTGCAGTGCAGCAAAGTTGGGGTACTTTTTATGTGAATCATTTTGCAAATAATGAAAGCAAAATATAAAACTTAAAATAGAAAAGTTTTATTTCATTTTCGCTGCATGCTGTTAGTGAAATCTCCTCACAGAGTTGTGAAAAAATCAAATGTTTACATGCATAATCACATCGCCAGGAGATTAGGGAGGCGCAGAGAGCCCACACATGTTTCTAAACTTTGTTTCTATTCAGATAATTGAAATCGTTTATAGTAGAATATTCTCTACAACGTACACACACGCTTGCATACTTCAGTGATGCATACGCTGGCGTATACTTAATATTTGTTTTGTAACGCTTCGCCCTTTCAAAATCACTCATACGCACAGTGATTGAAATATCAATAAGCGAGCGCCAGTTACATAAATTCAAAGCGACTGAAGGACTTTTTCCATACTTCGTTATTTCGTTATCAAACAATTTAAGCCCAGCAGTTGTTATTGGCAGAGCTCTAATAATAATTTGTTAACAATTTTTCGGCGAGTATTTTTTTATGCATTCCATTGGGTTTCCCCTTAATGGCCACATAAATAATATATTCCCATTTAAATTGTTGTTCAGGTTCATGAGTATTTAAACTGACTGTGTGTTGTGTGTTTTAGACGAACAAACAAATGCGAAGTTTTTGTTTTTCATCTTCCAGTTTTTGCCTGTAGTTGCAAACTCGCACTATAATTTTATTCTGCAGGGAATAAAAGTAATTTTTCACTAGAGTAGAAATGATTTTTGGCGAAAAATTCGTGTACGAAAATATAAAAATATATTGTATTGTATACGTTTGGAATGGAAAGAAATCTGTGGTGCAATTAAAACGGTTTGCTGAGATATTTTTCTACCAGAGCGGGTTTTATTTATCATAGACAATTTCATGGAAATTTATTTAGAAAGAGGTGTTGATGTATACGACGGACTTTTACGTACACGCATTCAAATAGAGTATAAATGATCATTATCTGGGAATGATCTCTACGTTTGCCAGTGCATTGTGGTGGAACTCAACTAATCCCACCCGCTTTTTTTTGGTTTGTGAAGTAAAAAGCAGGCCACAGTGAGGAGGAGTTCAGTTCCTATCAGTGTGTGCTGTTTCTCCATTCTGTAACACCCTCATTTGCAGATGGCTTTTCACGGCTGGTGAGGGAAACGCTGACACCGTGCTTGTTTTTGAAAAGAATATGGGCCAGTTATACCCTGGTATGAAACACAGCTCATATCCTGCTGTTTTCTGTAGTAAAGAAGCGTTTCATTTAAAAATGGTCTTCGTCACTCATGATTTCATTATGATTATGACTATCATGACTTTTTGCTGATTTATAAAATTCAAAGACTTGGCCACGCTGCACAATTTTGTGCTGCAACACTTAGAGTTTCCCAAAGACTTCTTTACAAAATAAAGAAATAATTTAAAAAACTTTTGAATGAAAAAGTAATAAGGAATTCGGGCTGCTTCGGTTCTATTAATCTATCCCTTATTAAATTGTATAAAAATCTGTTTATATATATTCTAAATAATAGTTAAATAAACTCTTTCGCTAGATGCAGTTCGTTGGAACTATTTGAAAGGGAATAATAGCATTAAAAGGACTTGACATGTCCCGTTGCTTAAAGCTGCACTTCTCAGATCATTGCGTCCCATGACTCCTGGCTTTGTTTCTCTCCAAAGTGTGCTTGCTGTTGTCTTTTATTGCTTTTTTTATAATTCACAAGATACATTTTTTAACGATTAACAAAACACATAAATAAGTCATCCTGTAACAGGCAACAAACACTACAAAGTGTCTCAAGTCTAGTTGTCTCTAAACTTCTGTGCTTAACTAACAATCTTTTCATAGCTTTTTTTAACTATTTAAAAATATCATTTTATCTTCTTTTTAAATTCATTATGCTGTAGAAAAGTGCTGTTTTGTACAATCTTAAGGAACAAAGTTTTAGAACGGAATAACAACAGCAGTTAAATAAACTTTTCATAATTTTTTACTTCTACTTGAAACTTTAGACATTTTGTGATGGTGTCATGGAAATGTTAAGAAATTATATAGCAGCAGCAACAACAACACACACATTTTATTTATTGACGTATGTAAAAGCTTCACAGGCATGTGTGTGTGTGTGTATGTGTGTGTGTGTGTGCATAAAATCACTTGTACAAATAACTTTACATACGAATACCCCTCGCATCGTGATACTCAAGTTGGTAAACACAATCGTAGACTTTTTCATTTTATTGTCGAATAATAGTCAAACGACAACAAAAACAATATTAATGATGATAATAATAATAAAAACAACAACATAATGGTACATAATTGAAAGACACACCTATTTGAGTACTATATAATATGTGTTGTATATATACAAAACCGATTTTCAGACAGTTAGGCAGCCAGGCTGCCAGCCAGCCATCCAGCCAGCCAGCCAGTCAGTCGGCCAGCCATCAGGGCAAATAAACTTTAAATACACGTTTCCAAAGCTGCATACGGATTTTATTTATTGTATCCTTAGCAAAGGAGTTGCTAAAGAAAATAAAAAGTAAAAAAAGCAAAAATAAAAGAAAGAAAAAGCAAAGATATTAAAGCAAAAGGAGCGTACAACAGAAAATTTTCTACAAAAACTAATGACATGTCACGGCAACTTAAATACAATATGGCATGATAATTCTATACAAATTACTTTAAAAGGAGAAACTCACATATTCACATAAATATTACTGGGACCAGGAGCATTTGCGTATTTGGCAGAAGCCAGCCAAACTTTGAAGGAAATAAAGGTGCAGAGAAAAAACTTTGGAAGAAAGAAAGTGCCACAATGGGACTGCTTGCGTAATTCATTGTGCCAGAACCAGGATAAAAGGCTCTTAGATCCGAATTTCTAGAAAAAGCTTTCACAATGAAGACACTATACTTAAAAAAAAGAATAGAAATTTAATTTATATTCACGGCTAAAATATCGATAAAAAGTTGTGCGCTGTAAAGTCGACAATTTTAATACCTCAAGTCCTTTGAAAATTTTTCGATAAAGTGTTGATGAAACATGTCGAAAATATGTCTTGGGCTTATTCAATATTAAAGAATGTAAAGAATAAAGTACATTTTAGATGACAAAACTTTCAAAGAAAGAAACTGGCACATCGGGACTGAATGTCTTGTTTTATTTTTGTCGGGGACCAGCTGTAAAAAGCTTTGAACAATGAAGATACTATTTAAAAAAAAAAGAATAGCAATTTAATTTATATTACGGCTAAAATATCGATAAAAAGTTGTCGACAAATTGTTAATCTTTCATTTTAATAGCTCAAGTCCTTTGAACATTTTTCGATAAATTGATATAAAAATTTTATTTTATCGTCGTTGATTGGCAATAATTTGAAGTGCATCTTGAGCTGTGCACATTGGGTCTTTTTCCTAATTTAGCCGGAATTCACTTGTTTTCAAGTTTATTTGTTTTGCTTGTGAAAAGCTGTTGATGCAACTTGTTGAAAATATGTCTTAGAGTTATTGAATATTAAAGAATGTAAACAATAAAGTCCATTTTAGATGAATTAATCTCAGTATTTTGAGATTGTAAGAAATAAATTAGTGGAAAAAAGCCAGCTTAGCAACACTGACCACTTTTAAATTTAAAGTAGGAATATTTTCATTCAAATACCTTTTAAAGCGTATATTTGGCATCAATATTGCTGGAGGATAAGATATTTAAAAGTGTACCACAAAAATGTATAAGATTTTGTGAAGAGCTAAAATTTATTACAGAAGAAGCAGGTGTTAAGACTGAATAACTGGATAAGCAGAATAACACTTAATAGACAACACGGGATTGTTTAGTTTTGAAAACTGATTTCTGATATAATTAAAATTTATAAATAAAGAAATCGATGTGAAGCACCCACTCAACTACACCGAAATGAAAATATGAACGAAATTTTTCGCTTTTAGAAAAGAAAAAAAAACAATCCCCACATAGTTTTTTTTTCTTCTCATACTCATTTATATTCATGGAAATGTCTTGAAAATATATTTTCCTTTCAAAGATTCTTATCTGCTTTTGTACTCAACGGGGGAAAAAAAGGAAAACTGTATTGCTTGAGAAGTATTGAACGAAAAAGTTAGCACATCTAATCCTTTTCTTAACATATCATTTTCACTTTAACTCTTGTCTCCTTCCCCCCGCGCACATACGAGTATTCAAACAACTTTCGAACACATTCAGATTTTTATGAAAAAAATATGTTTTTATTATTGAATTGTTTGAGACAATAAACTCGGAACAAAAACGTCAGTAGTAAAAGTGTGTGAAAAGTATAGCAGGGAGGGCTACAACAGCGACGGATAGTTGGGTTGGGTTACAAGCACCAGTTGTAGTCGTTTAAGTAGCAGTTGAGTTTGTTATTGACTATGAGTTTCACTGCAAAGTAGCATGTGGATGGATAGATGGCACGATATGTATCAGCCAGCTTGTGTTTTTTTCCTTCCTTCTCAATTGCTGTTGCTATCAGCAGGATGTGTAAGGGAAAAAGTATAAAAATAAAAATATGAGTTAAATATTAACGTGTAAATAGAAAACTATTTGAAAACTAAATACTTTTCAATATTTATGTTGATGTATTTACACATATTCTTTTTTTTATACCAATCAAAAGTAAAGGGAAAGGTATTCAAAAGCTACAAGAAAGTTTGAAAAAGGAAAGAGTCCTTTTTATAAAAAAATTAAAGCAAAAATATTTTTACTGGCATTCATATCAATTTGAGTGTTCAAGTGTGCAGCGTTTCTTCTCTACGCACGATTCGTTGTGGAATATTATTCAAAGGACTGAATGTCCTTTTGATAGTAGTGTTTGGGGATCGTAACGGTTATAAGTTTTATTTTGAAAATAGCTCATTAATAATTATATCCTGCATTCTATTTTTCCAAGTATTTTTCACCTTTTATTTTTCGATCGGAACATTAAAGTTATATGTTGGTTTTTATTTATTTATCAGAAAAGGATTTGTTGACTTTTATTTTCTCGCTTGCAAAAAAATAATAATTTTCAAAACGAAAACATATAGAAAAATGTGTCGGCTAATATTACAGCAAAATAAAAGAAATAACTTTTATTTTATGACGAACAAATAAATATCAAGAAATAACTTTTATTTTCTGATAGAAAAACAAAAGTAAATGACATATAAAAAGTCAAACAATAAGTTTTAATTCCTGATCGAAAAATAAAAGTCAAGAAATAACTTTTATTTGCTGAGAAATAAATAAAACTCAAGAAATAACTTTTATTTTTAAGGAAAGTATATTTCAAAAAGAATAGTTTGTTTGTTAAAAATGGTATTTTTCGCGGTGTATTAAGGCACGGTCACACTTGGCAAACATTTGCCCAAAAAAGCGTAACCACTAAACAGTAAAGAAAAATATTTTGATTCGGATACGTGTTCCTTCAGTAAACATTTCATTTCAGTTGGCTAACACAATCTTTAAGCTGACATTTATATGAAAAATAGTTCGGCTGGTCTTAAATTTGAACGATAAATTTGGTAAATTAACTTAAAGTAAAACTTATGTAATTCACAATAGTGCAGTGACAGCTTGTGATGCATTAAACGAAAATTAACAGACAGATTGTTTAGTGCCATTTGACAGATTCCTTTCATGAGTGCCTGCATGAAATTGTGTAAAAGTAAATGTGTGAATATGATGAAAAAAAAAGTATTCAGTCAGTCAGTTTGTTAGCCATTCATTTAGTGTATTGGCATGGCTTGTACACACACACACATACACACACACAGTCAGTCTCATTTTGCTTTAACATGTTTGGTAATATGCCAAAGGATTTTCCTTTATTTAAATATTTTTGCTTTTTTATTTTCTTTTAACTTTGCAGCAGCAACAAAACTCGATTCCAAGATTTTTTCTTTAACTTGTTTCACAAAATTTTTGGATCGAATGTGTTATTGTACGTTTGCTAATATAAAAATGTACTTCCTCGTCGTGTATTGCTTTGTTGTTTGTTTGCAAACAACAACAACAAAGAGTTATTAAAAACACATGTTTGTTTTCCATTTATTTCTTGAATTATTATTTTTAGTTTTTTGTTTCATTCAAATTCATTTTTATGGGAAAACGGAATGAATGTATAATAAAAGAAAGGGCCATCCCCATATAGGAATCGTACAAAATGAAATGTTAGTTTTTTATCTTTCTTGATAAATTTTTAAAAAAATTTTCATGCCAATTTTATGTGTAAACAATTTTTCTTTCTGGGCTTTTTGCGTTGCTTTAACATGCATTTTTTTTGTCAACACAAAAATGCATTTTAAAAATGTGTGTGTTCATATTAAGATTTATTCATGGATGTGAAAAAATGGTGGTACTTGAAGTTAACTAAAGGAAATTAAATGTACATTTTGGTATCCACATGATTGATACTGAAAATGTTGTTTATATGAATGCCAAAATTTGTTACGGACAGTGGGCCAGAAAAATCAACGACGATATGAATGAGCTCTACAATTTGTATTTTATTAAACCTTTTGGAGTCAACAGTCCATCATCTTTAGCTTTAAGAATCATTCATAAGATTGAGCACAGAAATATGTTCTTTTCTAATGAGAAAAACGAAAACAGCTCCTGTCCAGAGCATGCAGAAATGAAGATAAATAATATAAATCTGAAAGTTTTATAAATATTCTACTCTTAATGATTTTAGAGACAAATTCACAGAATTAATAAATATTTGCAGATTCGTAGACTTGATCTTAAGTCTGTTTAAAAATAATCCTATGGACAATTCGCTCTGAACAGTTCAAAGAAAACACAAATCATGCTTGATTAAAAAAAGTATTTACGTTTTGCTTATCTACATAAAATTACCTTTCGGATAATTCATGTTTAAATGCGATCGGTGCACAGTAAATTATTTTAAAGTGTACCACAAAAAAGCGCATGTCTTTGTTGATGTTCAACCAGTTAAAGTTCAATGTGTTGCCTTGCGGCTTGTGGCTTGTCTTTTTTGTTCTAAACATAGTATCCTTTCCCCCTCACCTTCCATTATAATGTAACTCATACGTAGTGGTACAAGTTAATAAGGAATATATTTTTTCAGAAGAACATTTTCAATGAAAAGAATATTATGGGCAACACAACAACTTATTTGTTATATGTTATTTGAATTAGAAAAATATTGTATGACAGGGTTTTAGCTGCAGCCAACTCTTGTTAATTTGATTATCTTGACAGTGCGGACAGTGTCCTTTAAAACAATATCTATTTGATTTGTTCCGCTCGCTATTATGAAATATATTAAAGTTTTCGACTCCACTTTCTATAATTAGAATTATTTTGTTGTATTGTTTTACACCAAAACAAAAAAAAAAGAAAACAATTAAGCAACAATATAAATAAATAAATTTAGATACTTCTCTTCAGTTAAGTTTATGTGCCACGCTAAAAGAAAGAAGCCTGTGGCACAACCTCGTCAAATTTCGTACATAAATTTAAAAAGAAATAAATGCAAAATGATTTACTTTTTCTAAAACTTCTGTGTTTTAAAAATTTTTTTATATCCCTCTTGGTAATTTGAACTCTCAATTATGTAAAAGTTTTCCCTGGTTCTTTCAATTAAAAATTATCTACAGTGGACAGCAGATCCTGTACGCGTTTCAAGTCTGAAATAAACAGTTTAATTATTTTAAAAATTTATGTTGGATCTCTATTGTTTCCCACTGTACTTAAAGCTGTCTTGTATTTATAGTGTGTGCAGATCTAAATGCATTGCGACATGTTCGTAATCAAGTTCATGTAAGTTTTTTTAAGTTTTTTGTCCTTAAACGAAATCGTATTGAAAATATGAAAATAAATACATCAAACTGGCAGTGATTCTAATCCATTTCACAGTGAATTGCTTTCATTAAATATCGTTTCGTTTGGTTAGTTTTTCATGTGCTCGTACTTTTCTATAATTCGTTTTCGATTCAAACTGACTGTTTGTTTGCTGGTTTCTTTCTTCCTTTTTTTTTTGTTTGTTTTTTTTTGTGGGTTGTGCTGTTTGAAAGAGAGAAAGAAACACTACGAATAAATGTTGTTTGATTTTGTGTATTTGATATAGAAATTGGTTTACTTTTGCCAGCAGTGTTGCTGCTAATAGTTGGTGTCATACAAAATTTATCGATTCGTTAAATAATTAGAAAAGGGTTGTTAAGCAGTGTTGCCTTCTTCATGTTGTGATTACATTTTCTTATAAGCAACAAAAAAAGAAAATTTACTTATGACATTATAAGACTAAATTGATATAAATTATATTTAAGCCTGCAGTTAAGTTTTTAAGTTGTTTTTTTTCTAGTTCTTTATATCTGCTTTTCCGATATCATGATGAGAGTGTATATATATGTATATATTCTTGCTACAGTGGGTGTGTTTTTCTAATCTTGTTGTGTTCCCTTTTAGAAATTTATTTGTTCAATAAACAAGTTATTTAGTCATAATTATCGAGATATTTAATTTGCTGGTTGCTGCTGCATACAAGGAAGTGTCTTGAGTGGCAAACCAGGCGTGCGGTTTCTCTTTTCTGCAATAGGAGGACATCGTGTCTCAAGGTTATTTGCAGCACTGTTGGCTGGCTGGCAGGCAGGCAGGCAGGATTGTGTGGAAGAATATTTTATATTTTAAATTTTATATAAAAGGAAAAATTGAATTGCAAGTGCTGCTGCTAAAAAGGTTATAAAGATTACGGCCATAAACGAGTACTTGCGTTTAGATAAGAAGGCTTTTTAAGTGTCATCAAATATCATTTGATTTGTAGGCTTCCCAAGTACCCGGTAGTAAATCAAGTGGTAAGTGTTTTGCGAAGATAAGAAAGCTGTCATTATTACAAAGCCCCCACCCACATATAATATGAGTTTCATTTTTAGCACTTAATCGGAAAATACATTATTGTTAAGCCACAAAGCCATTGTTATTTATGTCATCCAGCAACATGAAACGCCATACTCGCATATTTATTGCTCGAAAAAAAGGCCGATTTCAAACAATGGGCCATAAAAAAAATTTGCTGCAAATAAAATAGTAAACGTTTTTACACCTAAAACGGAAGTAAAACATATTTATGCCACTCAACATTT
This sequence comes from Linnaemya vulpina, assembly GCA_963675445.1. Taxonomy (NCBI): domain Eukaryota; kingdom Metazoa; phylum Arthropoda; class Insecta; order Diptera; family Tachinidae; genus Linnaemya; species Linnaemya vulpina. The sequence goes on along the minus strand of OY776278.1, from coordinate 85,667,169 downwards.
TTAAATGCAAAACAAATGCCGTTAGTCAGTTGGTTTCCTTTCCCTTAAGCATGTACTACGACTACATGAGTTTAAATAACAAGTGGGGAGTGAAGAAGGACCAGTGTGTTGGTGTACGAACATTTCTATAGTTGTTTATTTAAATATTTTCTTCTTTTTGCATTTTTTATTATTGTTGTTGTTGTTTGTTGTCGTTGCCTTACTCCTTTGAAACAGAAACCGTGTAAATATTACGCCAATATAAATTTTAATTATTCAAATTAGTTGCTATTTTTTTTTTTTATTTTACCATTTCCTTTGGTATTTTGATATTTTACAACTGACATGTGACCATAAATCACCGTCTTGACCATTGAGAGCCATAAATTTTGCTCGTTTTGAAAAACTGCCTCCTTTCCCTCTGCTTCTTTCTTTCTTTTTAACCATCACAATTCATTTTTTTATTCTTATTTTCAACAAAGACATATGATTGCGTTTAAGCTATTACTAAGAAATCTATGCTGCTACCTTCACTTATACCGCGTCTTTAGCATAAATTTTTTCTTTCATATTCTGCAAAAATAAAAATAAAAAAATGAAAAGAATGAAAGCAGCAAAATTCTTAAGGAGAAAATAAAAACATCATAAAAACTCTTTAGAAAGGTACAACATCAAAAGGTATAAAAAAAGAATTTAATGGAAAAAGAAATTGATTTCTTTTGGGGCACAGAGAACGTAAAAACGAACACTTTTTAAACACCTGAAAGCCATAAAAGATTTAGTGGCGTTGTAGAACGCGTTTACCCGTCCAAAATGCAGTCATTGATTTTCACTGTAAAAGCGCACCTCAAAACGTTTCCATGTAACGAAAAACCCATAGTCATAGTCAATATAAAGTATACTTTAAGGGTTTATAACAAGTATTTTGTAGGAAAACACATTAAATATACTTTTAAGAAACTTGTTTCTAAAAATCTTATAAATAAAACTACTTGAGCAATTTAAATAACATTTCGGTCCAAAATTCTATTATCTGATATATCCAGTTAAAATTAATCTTCAGAGGAATATGTGATAAATATGAAACAGTTTTCTTAGAAGTAACTTTTTGCGGGCATAATACAAAAAGAAAAAAAAAAAGAATTTTTAATAAAATTTGGGGGAAAAAAAAGAATCAGCCCTGTTAAAATTAAAATAAAAAGTGCTAAAAACGTGAATTCCCACAAATAATTTAAATACAAAATGCAAACCTTTCTTTGCTTTCTTCAACTTTCTGTGTTAGAAGTCGGGAAAAATTATTTATATTGTGCATGTCTATATAAAAATACCTTTCAAACTAAAAATTTTTCATTAATACTGTTGCTCGGTAAAATACTTGAAATAGTACCACAAAAACTAGATTTGCCTTATCTACCGTGTATCTGGTATTTTTTTAACTGCCTGTGAACTTAAAATTATCAGCCTGATTGCGGCTGACATTTTTCGATAGTTAGTAAAAGATTAAAGAAAACTTAAGTTTTTTGTCTTTAATCTATTACAAAAATATTATTGGACATTAATTTTTATTATACGATTAATCTGATCTTTAAGAAAAAAAATCCACTTAATCCTGTTGCAGTAATCCCAACTAGATTTCACGTAAATCTGATATATTTTTTCTTTAAGAAAAAGTATTCCCGAAAATAAAAACATTTCACACAATGGCGGCTGTTACCGCCGCATAATAATAAAAAATACTTGCATCCGTTGGTATCATCTACAAACACAAACACACACAAATAGACTCAATAGACACTTTAAATAGGCCGCCACTAAAATAGATAAATTAAAGAAAAAAATTCTTTACAAAAGTTAAGCGCAAAATAGATTTGTACAAGGTAATAAACAGACGACAGCAAAATGTTTATATTAAACCAAGAAAAAATAACATTTTTATTTGTGGCAACTGCACTATTTGTGCCTCATTTTCGTTTAAAAAATATGCAGCGATTACAATTGCTGGTATTTTTGTTTGTTTGTTTGTTTTTTCCAATTTAAGTGACACCTCAAAAGGTGGACAAAAATGTTGTACGACTAAAACATTTAGCTTTTGAACAAACTTTTTTAATCTTGTTAAAGGGAAATTAAATAAAAATAGTTGTCTGAACTTTTTTGGCATTATTTAAATATTTCTTGCTACAAGAAATTTACAAAAGGTACCATTTTAAGTGAAATAAATGGATTTATAACTTAAACAAAAAAGGGTAAATGAAATATAGGAATATGGTTGGAAATGCTTAAGGCAGCAAATAGTTATTAAAATTATGAATTTAGTTAATCCATATTCAGGTTAATATAAACATGTGAAACTTAAAAACTGTAATGCAATTTCCGTATATAGAAAGCCATGTCGTAGGCTTTCCGTTGCAAGAAGAATTGCGGAACATTGAAACCCCAGGTTCAGGCCACTTTTAGCACACTGATCGGATGGACACGTAGTTACGGCAAAAGAAATATCACGTACTTGTCTGCCATATTAAAATAAAAACAAACTGGTTGCAACAATATTTCACTGTAACTTCTCATGCAACAACAAAACAAACAAAAAAAGGAACACCCGGTATTTTTTTGACAACAACTTTTACAACACAAAGAAAATTAAATACTCATCTTGTTGTTCGTATCGTATAAAAAAAACTAGTAATTGACAAAATTTCGAATCAGAAGTGCTGTTTTATTTATTAAAAAAAAAAGAAAATAAATAAATAAATAGGAAGAACAAGAACAGCCCAAAAATCATTGTAACATGTCAACTATTGATTTTTTAATTAAATATAAATGAAACACTGAAAAAGAACCAGGGCAGATGATGTAAAAAACATGAAACTGCTTGCCAGGGGGTGTAGAATTATGTTCAGCCACACACCCGCCCACACACACACACACACACACACACACACACACATACACTCAAACATAGGCACTCACACAAATTAACGTAGACAAAAACCCAACATGAAGAGGTAGCGGTGTTGCAACAGAACAGCATAGCAAAGAGAAAGCGGTATAAAAGAAAGAGAGAGAGAGAGACAGAAACCCATTGATACAACATTGTTGCAATAATGATGATGATATTTATGACGACAAAAGCCAAGATAAAATTAAAAAAATTGTCTATAGAAATGCACAATAGTAACCACGTTTTCAACAAACAATTCTTTACTATTTTCAATATATAAAACGAGCAAAATTCTCAATTAAATATTAAGAATAATAAAAGGAAAAGCTATAAAATTAAATTGAAAGACTGTGCAGTTTCGGTTATTGTTTCTGGGAATGCAAAAAACAGGAGAAATAATGAGATTTCTAAGAAAGTCAAAAGCATTCGTATAAATAGGGGACCAGGTTGCCATCATAATAGCCAGAGATGCTTAAACGGTCCTTTTTTTTGGAGACCACTCGCGAGCAATTGGGACATCAAATCATGGAACTCAGATCATGGAATTCAGATGTTTAATCCCAGGGTCGCATCGTTACTTCTTCGGTTTCAATGTAAATGCATGAAATTTGTTAGTTTAAGCTTCTCGAGACAAGTTGAATCACCTGTGCAAGAGCAAAGCAGGAACGAACTATTTATTCACTCCATGTGCAATTGTTGTTAACATGAAATTTTTGTTCCCCGCAAAGGGGAAATTACGGTAATCTCCCGTAAACTGTTTGTTGAAGTTATGGAACGTCTGTTTAACGTAAAGAAAACAATATTTAGAGGTTGAAAACAAATTAATTAGTATTTGTAGGACTTGGCTGTTTTAACTCTTCAATATAATTTGAATCTGCTGATTTTTCCTAAATTTTACAAAAAATTGGAGGAGTTCTAAGATAATTTTTTAACTCATTTCACCGGAGCTAATGCAGATCGTCAGAAAACTTTTACCCAAAGTTTCTTAGAATAACTAAAGATATTATTTTAAACTTTAACTTAAATTTGATTGCAGTTATTTCTCTTTTCTTACTCCATCATTCTATTTTCGTTGGCTTTTTTCTAAGCCCAATTTTTAGTTGTTTTAACACATTTTCCTCAGTATTCCAGAATTCGAACAAATTCAATTTGTTCCTAAACCAGCAAGTGCTCTTTCTTACGTTTTTATATTTGGAAAATTATTCATTCGGGCAAAAAAGGTTTGTTGTAAAACAATAATTTAGTGTTGATAACTTTCGTTGGTTTCTGCGCAGCCACTCGCAAATTTTATAGTTAAATCAATATATTTGGGATCAACGTTTGGAACTCTTAAATAATGTTTGCGAAAACTTGGGCCACGAATTTTATAACTGCACGGTTCGTTCAGTAAAAAAAACAGTGATATATTGACCAAAGGAAACAATGTAACCGCATTAAATAAATTTGTTGGCCCCCACAGACTTTTTGCTGCTCCAAAAACTGAATGGCCCCATTAAATAGCGGCGAGGTTTAATTAGATAAAAACCTATTCGCTGAAAGGGCTTAAGGACTTAACAAAAAGTGAACAACAGAGCTGCCGCGAAAATTGGGAAAAAGCTGGAGCCATTGTTTTATGTCCAAAGGGGAACTCTACTTCCAAACGAACAAAATAAAAATTAAACAATAATTAAATATATTTTTAGAAATACGAAAATTAATTAAAACATGAATTTTTAACTTCAATTCACTGTTGTTTTCGAAGGCCGCTACAGTTTCTCATCAGCACTCACGTGTCAAGCGACTCGTATTTTTTAGAATCTAAGACATACTTCACTTCATCTGATTTGAAGGCGTAACAAGTTTATCGACAATGGCTGCATAGCCAAGCACTACTCCTCCGCCCTCCCATAAGCAATTTTCACGCATTCTGCCTGAAGGCTGGTGCAGTCTTAAAAAAAGAGATACTTCCACTTATTTATATATCCTACGAAAGACAAATCAAAAATTGCAAGCGGATTATTGTTTGTATAAATTGTTATCAAAGTTTTCTATTCTATTGTTTGACATTTTTCATATGGGAATCTCTGGAAAATCTGTGCAAAACTCTGTCAAGAATATAATTTCTTCCAATAAAATGGTTTGCATGTTTATTTCGATATTTCTTACTTAAGTATTGTTCTTCCCTTAAAATGTTGAAATATTTTACGATTTTTAAATGACACGAACATGCTGCTGCTGTTGGAAAAAGTATTGCAAAAGCAAAAACTGATAATAAAAAAGCTATAAAATATATTGAAAAAAACTAAACTTTGAGAACTTTTTAACACGATATTGACACTTTCAAAGACATCCAGTACTTGGGGAAACAAAGATAAACCAAAATAACAAAAAACGAAGGCTGCACTAGCACAACTGAACCTACCCAGCCTTGCAAACACACACACACATGCGCTCCTACACATTGAAATATTCATGAAATCTTATAAACAAATAAGAACTCATATTCCCTCTCTTGCCGCATTTACCACAAACACATTGACATCTTCTTCTTTATAACTGTTTGCAAATGAAGAAAGCAAAACGCTTGCTTGCGGCCCACCTTTTACTACAACAACAGCAGCAAAGGCAGCAACAACAACAAAATCAGCAATAACCTTTATGATATTTATTTCAATACTTTCCCATACTTGCTGTTGTTGTTGTTGTTGTTGCTGCTGCCATAAGACCTCTTCCTCTTTCCATCATAAAATTATCAAACGAACTGTTCATGTTTTACTCTTCTAGATGCACAGAGATAGTTTTTCTAGATGCCTGTTTTAGATTGTGGCCCACAATTCGTTGCTATAAATTTGCTTGATGTTGGTAACATCCACAGAAAAACTACTGAAAATTGAAAATTAAAATTGGAAAGACCACAAACAAAAAAAAAAAAAAAAGAAGTAGAAGAAGACAAGAAATGCTATACCAGAGTAACGAAACTATTGCCACTCATACTTAACAACTCTGACTGCCACCGACTGTCATGCCATAGAATAAATAGTTGGATGGATGACTATCTATCGAACTCAAAGACTGCAAAGTGGGTAGAGGGGGGTGGAGGTCCATACGTAACGGCAAATAGTGTTTGGCTCTTTGACTAGCAACTATGCGGTAATAGAAATAGAAAAAAATGTCTCAACACGAACTTGTGTCACATTAAACAAATTACAAACAACAAAAAAGAAATACTCTACTCAATTTAAAGCAGAACAGAAAAACTATAAATTGTTTAATAAATAAAGGCAAACACTAACAAACTTCTTCTTCTCCTTGTCTCTCTCTCTCTCTCTCTCGTCAGCCCTCCTTCTTGGAAACTTGTAAATGGAAATTAAGATACACCAGCAATTTTGGCTTTAATCGATTTGTTTGTTTCTTTTTTTTTGCTACCAATTGGATGTTAAAGAATATATTCCAACAAATTTTGCCACTTTACAAAAGGGGGAATATTTTTAATGTCAGAATTCAGTTTATTCTTTTATGAAAAGAAAATAAATAAATTATTTGCCAAGAGCAAAGGTGCTGAATGGCAACTTTCGTTTTGGCAGCTCAGCTAATTTCGTGCAATCGACATATAAAAGAAGAAACGCTTGCTCCTCATTTAATTTTCTTATAAAAAGTTCATGTTCAGCAAGGAAAGTTCACCGCGTACTTCTTGTGTTCAGCGACGAAACGCACTTCTGGTTGAACGGATACACGCACAAGCCAAATTGCCGTCGTGTGTTGTGAATAGCAGGCAGAAGCTTTGGATAAGCTGCCCCCAAAGCAGTCCGAAAAATGCAGTGTTTGGTGTGGATCCTGGGTCCCGTTGGCTTCGTTGCACCTTTTCTTTTCAAAGGCGACGAAGGCAGGAACGTTACTGCGAACTTAAGTAAAAAGCACGACATTTTTTTACCACAAAATCAAAGCCCATATTTATTTATTTATAGTCCGAATTAACAACGTGCGATGAGAGAACTTTATGGCTGACTTGTGGTCAATACGTTCACCCAATAGTTTTGGATGAAAACGGAAGGTCAAAGCAAAGTAATTTAAATGCATTCGATTATAGGTTTTTGTCCAAAATCAGCAGATGCATGAGTTCGACACAAGTCCACTTTGTGCCACAGAAAAGGTCGCAAGTGAGCTCGTGCATATAATGTTTTGCTTGCAACTGAAATGTTAATATAAACAAACTGTTACGGCACAAGAAAAGAAAACGACTCTAAGGTTTCATCTTTTTTTGTTTGCATTTTGCTAGAGATTTACTAGAACTCTAATTTCTAAACTTGTAAAAAGTTTATATCTTTCGCTTTGTAATTTATGTGCCAAAGCAACGACAAATGGAACAAAAACTATCAAAAAAATAAAAAAACTAAAACAGCAGAGAAAGAAATATTTACAAAGGAAACAACCAGGATGACTAAGAGGAAGTTTGGTTGCAACAAATTGCTTAACTACTTGCATTCCTTCAGCCGTGTGCTTTTACTCGATACACACTCTGGCAAATAAATTATTTATTGAAAAAAAAAGAACAGGACTTTCAAGCCACTGTGTGTAGGCTTGTTGCAAAGAATTAGAAGAAGAGGAAGAAGAAAAAGAAACAGAAAAAGACACGCCATCCTCGGCGATACCAGCTGCCAGGTACCAGCCAAAGTCAAGTAGCAAATAGTTTTTGCTGAAAATCATTAGAAATAAAAAGCAAAACAAAATGCCTCTTTTTCAGGTATCACTTCTTGGTCTCATTTCGCTTCTTATATACTTTTAATCTCTTTTTATGTTTGTGCATGTGTGTGGCACGTTTGTAGTGTTGTGTTGCTTTACAAGTCTTGTGATAAAAAGAAAAGACATTCAAAAATATGTAACATTTTCCTATTCGTACACCAGATACGGCTGACTGCAAGAGTTTTCTTTCTTCGCTTCAAGTCGTTGCTTTAATCAGCTGTAAAATTGTGAAAGAAAGAAAAAAGAAAGAAAGAAAAACTGGCACAGAAATATTTGCACACACAGACACAGGATTTGTAATAAAAAGAAAAATTCAGGAAAATAAAGAATTCCTTTCAAAATTGTTAACGTGAATGTGAAATGAATTGTACTTAAAATATTAAAACTGATGGTGGACTTTTTTTCCGTCCTATTTTTGCTGCTGTTTAACTTAAATTCTTATTTTCATATTTTGGAGATGATTCATGGAAATTTCCTAGAAGTTTGTTTCTTGCCACAGATGCCACTGCATTCATTCATATTTATTTTAATTTGTTTGAGAATATCTTTGCCAAGCAGAAAGGAAAGTCTCGCTGCATGGAGGAGAGCTTAAATAAGATCGTATCGTGCATATCACACAGGCGTCCCCAAATTGAAATATATCCTTGGGATTTTTAGATTAAATTCATAAATATTTTGTCTGCATACTTTTAGGAGTAGTTGAAAAAGAAAGTTTTAAAATCATAAAATTTAAATAATTTGCAAAGATTTTGAATGCGAATACAAACAACAACTTTGCCACGAATATTGTTTGTTTAATTTCCAAAGTTGGTGCAGCATATTTATTTGTAACATCGTGTTGGGCCATAAACAAAATTGGAGTAAATTGTCTGCTGAAATGTATTTCACAGTTGCATATAGTTGGGGAGCAACAAGTTAAAGCTTTTTGCTAACTATTATATGTATTTAGCAACTCAGGGTTGCCATATTATTTAGAATTCAGCTCTTAAATATATAAAAAATAGAACTTTAAGTACACAACGAATGAAAGAAGTTGGTAATTGTGGTACAGAAAATATTTTCAAGCAAATACAATTTAACGAGTGATTTTGTAGCAACTTTATTTTTGGCAACTCTATTTTTGGCAAGTCAGCTGTTTTCGTGTAACATGTTGCCGTTAAACATGATCAGTTCTGTCTATATATTAACCATGAAACGACTAACAAACGAACAAACGTTTCTTTATTAAAATTCATGTTTAATAAAATGCATCGTGCACTTTTAGCGAAATTTTGTGTTCAGCGACGAAACTGATTTCTGGTTGAATGGATTTGTGAACAAGCAAAATTGCCATATTGGTGGAGCAGCCAGAAGCATTGCCGTTGGCATCATTGGATCGCACTTTTTCGAAGGCACGAAAGATACTTTGAGTGGCGAGCTTCACTGTACGATGATTACAAATTTTTTTTTTGTACAAAATGGAAGAGCAGGAGCCAAATTACCGCATTCGATATTGGAAGCTACAATTGTCTCCCTGATTTAGCTGCCGTAAGGTTTCAACAAGACGGTGCCATATGCCACCAAACACGCGAAGCAATAGCCCAATTGGGAGGCGAGCTCAGTGAACACTTTATTTCACTTTTTGCTTCCGCTCAATTGCTCGCATATATGATGCGTCTCAGATCCTTTAGAGAATTTTTTGGGAGTAAATTAGGGCTCATGTCTATAGCGAAAACCTGTGGAAGCCAATACTGAATAATTTGCCCGTGAGACACTGGACGATATGCTGGAGAGTATGCCGAAATTGGACCCATTTGCATGAATCGATTTTAACATTAAATTATATAGACCGTTCCATCGTCTCTTAATACGATGTCTTGTTTTTTTTTTTTAATTCAAAACCAAAAGATCTTAAAGAACCCCTCACTGGCAATTAAATCATTCTCACTTCATTTAAGTCATTTATTTTATAGTAATTGCAAGGGAATTTGTTTAACCACCTCTTACCTGTTCTTCTTGTTATTGTTTTAATACGGAATATTTGCCAACTTATCTATCAATTTATGGCTGAAACAAAAGGGCACTCATTAATGGTTACAAATTAACCAAACTGTAACACTAATTACCAATTGCATGATGGCAAAATGCGGTTATTTGATGTCTGATAAGAATAACGAACGATAATGATGAAGCAGTCATAAAGCCAAAAATATTTAGCTGGTAGTAGAAGAGGGAGAGCGAGAGAGGAGAACGGTGGCAGCCAGCGGATATGCAACCAAACGGATGTAACTCATTAGAACTATAATTTCATGGCAACATATTATTTCCTTTTTTACGTTTTGAAAACCAAAAAAAAAATCGAATACATTTTTCATTTATTATTTGGATTTACTTTTTGCTCAAACCTTTTATAATGAGACTGATTTTTTATGTTGAGTCATTTGGCAAAATTTTCTATAACATTTTGAAAATTAAAAGCACAGTGAAAGGCGGAATAGGAAGGAAGCAACACAACATCTAAAGTAGCTGCCATTAATGCTAAAAGTATGCAACAAGTTTTTGCACAAACTCTTGGGCTCGCATTCACTCTCACTCTCTCTCACATGCACACAAATCTATTTCCGTTTGAATGGGAGGGTGTGTGGTGGCGTGTGTGTAAAATTAATTTTTGTTGCATTTCCTCTCCCCCCGCTTAAATGAAATATTAAAACGCCAACATTAGCACTATAAATTATTTGAGATGGTTGTTTTTTTTTTCCTCAGTGAACATGTGACGTGATGGGAGAGCAAGCAGTTCCAGCTAAACAGCAGAAAGAAAAAAGAATGAGTACAATGTTTAAATTACATTTGTGGCATATTTGAAATTGTTGTGGAAAAAAGGTCATTTATAATTGAGTTGCAAGTATGCAAAATAATATACGTTTTTACATGTGCATAAATGTGTGCCTGCAAATGGGCTTTCGTATATGTTGAGTTCAGGCATTTTGTTGTTTTAATGCCTGCAGAGATGCTACACAATCACGCCAACAGTTGCCGTAGTGGTAGAGAGCAGCAACAGCATCATCATCGTCACCAGATAAAAGAGTGAGGCATAAGAGCATTAAACAATAGCAGTGAAGTCCTTTGCCAATTGTTAAACAAATGTAAATGTACAATTGTAAATCAAAAACAATGGCTGGCTGAATCCAACACAACAGTGTAGTGAGGCTGCAGCTACTTTAACAACTCGACTGGTTGAAGTAAAGGGTGCAACAGAAAATGCTTGCCACAAGAGTTAGCAGCTAAATGTCATTCTCAGCAATGTGTTTAAATATTTGCAATTTCTTTTTTCAACAGTTCTGCAAAATGCATTTTTCGTTATTCATTCTGTTTCTTCGGGGAGCATTTGCCATGGTTGTAGAAGAACTATTTTATAAACTGCCTGCATGAAACATAAAATATTATTTAACAGAAATATTTCTCAAGTTAAACACAATAAAGCTCTCAACTTTGATTTGATTATGTTCAAAGACAATTTCCCACGGCACGTTGTAAATGGAAACTACAAGTGAAAAAATACAGTCGATACTTAAAAATTCAAAGGACGATGGAAAATTATCGGATATGACTATGAAGAGGGTCTGAGAAGAAACCAATGAAATGGACAGAAGTTATTTAAATATTAAAGAAAAATTTAAATATATATTCTCTTTAATATAATTTTAGTCGTGCTGATTCTTTTTTCCCAATTTTTGCTTAAAATTGAAAGTGATCATTGTAGGGATTTTAAAAAGTTTCTATGGGCATTTATTTCATTGGATTTTGTTTCCTCTTTGTCAGAAATAATTGTTAATATGAGATTTAAATTCTATTTTGTCAGAAATATTTCTCTGATCTTATTTAGTTATTTATTTTATTATTGTTATTATTATTATTATTATTATTATTATTATTATTATTATTATTATTATTATTATTATTATTATTATTCTATTATTGTAGAAATAATTGTTATTATATAATTTTATTATTCCATAAACTGATTGGTATATGTGTCAGAAATATTTGATATATTCTGATCTTTATTTTTATGCAGATATAACTATTATTATTTTTATTTCTTTGTCAGAAATATTTGCATTCATCTGATTTTATTATTATTATTATAATTTTCATTTTTGCTAGAAATATTTGTCACATTCTGATCTTTTTTGCAGAAATAATTTTAATTTCTGGACAATAATATTTGCCATATTCTAATCTGAATATATTTTCAGAAATATTTGTTATACTTTTTTTTATTATAGAAACAGTATGTTGATAGTAACAATTGTTTTTTCAAAAATAATAAACAAAATAAAAATCAGACAATAAGAATTATTTCTGACAAATAAAAATCGTAAAATAATAATTAAATTCAAGAAATCAAAAAGCATTTGATATTCTGAAAATAAGAAAATTTTCGAAATGATGTTCTAGAATTAGCTTTCCGATGTTTCTTAATTATTGCTTTCTTGCTTTGAAAATTCAATAATAATTATTATTTTCAGTCCCTGATTGTAACTTCAACAAACCTCGAAAAAGTCTTAGCGAATTTGCTTAAGAATGAAATGTTTTCCAAAGAATTATAATTAATCAAAAATTTTTTGCTTGGGAAATTAATTTTTCTCTTGTGTCATATCCCACGTACTTTGTTGCAAAACCCTTTATAAGCAACTACAACATGCGGCTGCTGTTGCCGCTCTACTACTTTGTAATACAACAAATGCTGTTGTGAACATGCATTTTTATATTCATAAACAATTTTCCCATTCTACTCTACAACCCCATGTCCTTTGCAAAACACAGCAAGAACAACAAAAACCAAAGAAAAATGAATATCCTAATGGGTACATTAGTGGCAAAGAGATCACACATTTTGTTTTGCCAAAAAAAAAGAGTCTGTGAACATGAAAATAAAATAATAAAAAATCGAAATAAAAGAATCTGCTATATTGCACACACTCTCTTGTACATATTATAGATTGTAAATCATCCAAATGAAAAGCCTTGAAAAAAATACATGCTAACAATATTAAATACATATAAATACTTGGAATGGGGAGAAAAAACTTATTGAAAATTATTTCTATTCAATAAAATATTGTTGGCGATGACCTTTGAAGTGGACTCTAATAGAACAAAAAACAAAAAAAAACCGAATAGATTTTTTGAATTTATTGTGTTAATACAGCCCACACACAGTTTTACATACGTGTGTTAAAGGCCGTTTATGGTTTAGTTTTGTAGGACATATAAAACTGACTGTCACTTGCAACGTTTCGTAAAACCATAACAATAAAACTTTAACTAAATAATAATAAAAATAATAAAAATAACTTAGAAGAGCCAAAATGAACTTTTGCCTTTTATTATTAACAACATTGCGGCCATTTAATAATGCGTTGAGGCAAAATAGAACAAACTGATATTTGATTTATGGCCGAAAATTATGTTAATAAGCCACAGCTTTTTTATAGGCAAATAAAATGTTTGCAACATGTGCTTCTGTAAGAACTTCCTCTTTCTCGCTAAAGTCTTCTGTATTTCCTTTGAAGCAAAAAAATAAGTATTCATTAGGGCATAAAACAAATACAAATTTCACTGCCTATTCCTAGGCGTATTTCAGAAATTATTTACTTCAGTAAAAACACTTGTTCAATGCAAACACTTTATTTTCCTGCTTCCTTTCAGCCTGACTTGTAATGCGCCTTGGGGGTGGTGTACCATACGACGGCGACCCCCCGACAATGAGCGCAGCTGGCAACGACTATGCCGAATTATGCGATCTTGGACCTACGCGATGGAGTTCGCGTGGATACTATCATGTACCACCACCCGCTGCGCACAGTTCATCCTTGCATCCTAGCATACTGCAAACATCCACCCAGTCGTCATCCAGTGTACCAACGGGTGGCTCAGCCGGCCTCACAGCCCATCATTTGCGTGCCCACCCACCACCGACAAGCAGTTACGAAGCAGAAGATATTGGCAGTTCATACGGCATGACAACGCCACCACCCGGTGTCAGTGGTTTGACCAACAGTTACGCCGTTAATTCACGCATTGGCAATAGTACAAGTTCGCTACGCGCCGGTTCAGGAGCAGCAGGAGCAGGTGTGGGTATTGGTGTAGCCAGTTCGGCAGCAGCTGTGGGTGGACGTCCTGGTCTATATTATTCGCCACCGGGTACATCGTACACAATCATAGAACGACCCCATTCGCCGCACTACTATTACAATTCGGCGGGTGTAGCCACCAAAGGTGGCTCTCTGCCGGGTCGTGGTTCAGCGTATCTTTCTTCGCCGTCAAATTTTATGAACAGTATGAGTGGAACCCTGCCTACCTCGACGGCGGCCAGGCATGCCTTGGCTACGGGCTCCATAGCAGCCAACGGCAACAAGAAAAGGCCCATATCACCGGAGCAGGTGTTGCGCATGTTTGGCGCTACGCAATCATCTTCAGTTCCTACTAGCAGTTATCATTATAGTAATGGTACTAGAGATCGCACTGGTCGTCGTAGCCCAGCCAGCAGTCCGCCATCAACAACGCATCAGGTGCGTCGACCTTTTGATATCACACAACCTTCAATCGCTAACTTCCATTTTTGGTCTTTTTCAGATCTACCGTGAGCGAGAACGAGATCGTGGTATACCCAGCATGCATGACTTAACCACAAGAACTGTTAATATGTCTCGTGATCAGCAGATAGATCATGGCTTTGGTATATGTGTTAAAGGAGGTAAAGACTCAGGTAAGTTTTCTATATCCAATTGCAAATATATCCTTATAATCTCATATAAGCAAACGCTGCCACAGAAAGTGGCTGCTATGAGGGTGCGCAGCGCCACGAAAACTGCTGAAGATAAATTTTGTTATTGTATTTGCATATTAACTATTATCGTTTTCAGCTGTAGAACAATTTTTAATTAATTAACTACCGCAGAGTTTTTCAATAAAAGTTATTCGAACATAATTTATTCGAATAGAAATTGTTCGAATAAAAACTATTCGAATAAATGCTACATAAAAAAATATATAAATAGGATTTATGATATTGAAAATTGTTAACATAAACATTTTAGTAATAAAAATTATTTCGGTATAAATGTCTTCAATGAAAGAATAAAGTTTATTCGAATTTTATTTGAATTTTATTTGATAATAGTTGTTCTAATAAATTTTATTCAAATAAAAACTGTTTGAATTAAAGTATTTATGATGGGTTGCAACAAAAATTTTACAACAAAAATTATATGAATAACATTTATTCGAATACCATTCATTCGAATAACAATTATTGGAATAAAAATTATTAAAATAAAATTTATTTCAATACAATTCTTATGGTAACAATAATATTAATAATAAAAATAGTTTAAAGATGCAGATATAATTGTCCAAAATGTATACAACCTACGCGAACTGTGTTAATCCAATCCATTCCATCCCTTAAGCTTTTAATATAAAAGTGCATCTCAAATACAAAATTAAATTCAAATAATATATTTTGTACTGTCTGAGTTTCAGCATCAGTATAGCAATAAAATAGGTATATTAAATGGTTCCAATTACCTCCCCATAAATACTTATGAGTTTTGAAAAATCAATTACTCTTAGTAAAGTGTATTAAATAAAAGTGTAACACATTGAACTGTTCATTCATAATCAATATCAATACATTCACGTATGTTCATGAGCACGTTGGCATGTGGATGCATACATGCATGCTCCCATACATATGTACATACATGCATACGTCATCTATAGATTAACAAAAGAAAACTAATAACTCACACGTTTGAAGGGTTACCAGCTACTTTGAAAAAACGGAAGTAGTTTTAGAATAGATGGCATGACCATATATTTTACAATTTTTAACCGTGAATAATTTAATAGCGATCACTGCTCCGTGTATCCTAAAATGAACTAGTACATTTTCTCTCTCTTGCTTTTATTTTTATATGTGACTGTGTTGCAGCAAAATTGCGACATATCTTTGCTTTCATTAAGACTTTCCGTAGTAAAATTTTAGTGCATTTGAAATATTTTCACTAAACCAAATAGAGCTGTTAAATTTGTGTGTATTAAATAAAATTTTATTGAATATTTTCCCCGTTGTTATATTCCTTCCATCCAAAGAGAAATATGCAAGTGGGAATCCCTCGTATGCACATCTATTTGCAAAAATTGCATACAATTACCCTAAAATATGCAACATGAATAAATATTAAGTGAATAAATGCAAGCGAGAGCATGCTTTCCTACACACTCATGTGCAAATTAATAAATACATGCTTGTACTCTTAATCACACCCACACCCAAACCTACATCCACCACGCTCGAAACTCAAACTCCCTCTATTTTATATTTCTCCACTACATTTTTGCATCAAGTGTAGATGGGATTGCCAGCAGATATTTATGAATGAGTTTGTGTGGGAGTGTGTTGGTATTTTTTTTCATTATTAAGAGTGAGTATTTATTGTCTGTGATACTAAAGATGTGTAAGTAAACGTATCATTTTGTACTCTACTTTGTGTATTTTCATATAAACTTATTATATTAAGTTCTTAGAATAGATACTTATTGATTTTAGTCATATGCAGTGTAAAATTTCATATTTAATACGTTGTTGACTTAAATACAATTCTTTCTATTTTGTCAACAATTGAATAGAATGTAAAGAAATAACATAAAAAAAAGAAAAATGTTTTACTGAAATGAACTGCTTGCACCAGTTATATTGCAAAGAATACAAATTGAATTACATGATAGAGAAGAAGGTTATAGAGTAAAATAGATCACATAACAACATGTTAGTATGCAGCTGAATAGGTTAATGAAGAACAAGGGATTAAAGCATCTCCACCTTTATGCCTTTTTTATTACAAACTAAACTCAGAATATGAGAAAAAATATATATTTTCATTTTATTACTCTGGAACTACTTGCAAATTGTAATTATTCCTAGAAGGATTATATAGTTTTAGTATTTAATTATACGAAATTCTTATAGAATTGCTAATTAGTTTCCATAACTTAATACTATTTTCTTGCTTTCGTTTTAGGCCTTGGTGTATATATATCACGCATCGAGGAAAATTCTGTAGCTGAACGTGCTGGTTTGCGTCCCGGTGATACTATCCTAGAGGTGAATGGCACTCCATTCACTTCAATTAATCACGAGGAAGCATTAAAAGTAAGTAAACGTTGCTTATTTAAACGACTTTAATATATAATTTTATTGAACTTTACAAACAACCTACAAACAAATAAACATGTATAAAACACAAATAGTATTAAAAATAAATTTAAACATTTTAACTGCATAAAACAAAACTCACTACATGCACCGACCAATTGTTCTACACGCACAACATACACCTTTTCCAACATATTAAGTATCACTGTTTTCATTTCATTTAACCCTAAAGCATGTTAGTTGTATTGGGCCCATTCATTGTAGATTTGTGAGGAATTCCGGAGTCTCACAGTGCTTTACTTTGTAGTTAATATCTTGCTAATAAATAAAAACAAATTCGGGACCACGACTGCATATTTTCTTGGAACTGCAGATTGAAAATAACTACTCATGCTTAAGTTCATATCTACGAACTTACATACTTTCTATAAGAAATATCTTTTTAGAAAAAAATATAGTATTTATTAAGACTCGAATTTCTTTGTTCTGTTTCATGACGAAGTTTTATAGGTAATTCCACGTGTCATTTAAATGTCTAATGAATTTTCTTGTTAGTCATTATATAAATTTTTGAAAGCTCACTTGAGAAAATCGTCTGTATTTTTTAATTTGTGGAATAGACGACGAGATAGTGACAATAAACCAGAATAGAAGAAAGCAAAATAACAATAGCACAGGCTTTTAATTCAATTATTGAGCGAACTTAAATCATGAAATTAATGTGCAACATTTTTATTACAAAAATTTATTTATTTTTATTTACTAAAAAGCGGTATATAAAATTGTTTTAAAGTAAGATTTTGCAAAAAAGAAATTATTTCTTAGACCTGTTTTGTAATTAAACGACTTTGATACAAATTATTAATAAGTAGAAGCTGCCTTTTCGAAAATTATGAAAGTTCAAAGCTTTAATTCACTGTAGTTTTAAACCTTAAGAATTTAAATTGAAGTGGCAGGTGATATCCGAATTATTTCTTATACATTTCATTGTGACACTCACATCATTTCTAATTATATATACATGGAAAACACTAATACACTTTGAGAAAAAATTGGCAATAGAATAAGTTTAATTTCTTATTTCCTGATCTTTAAATTAAATGGTTTTTTATTATTGTTTGCATTTAATGTCAGTTTTCAGTTGCATCGCTCATCATTCAATACACTGAACGCAAAGACCTATATGATGAAAGCATTTAAGAAATTATTAAAAGAAAAACAAAAACAACATCAGTTGTAATAATGCTGACATAAATAGTAAAACAATTAAAAAATTTATTGAGTTAAATTTTAAATAAAATCAATTTATTATAAATATTAAACAAATCAAAGTTTTTGTTCCAGTGTAATTTTCAGTTCCAAAATTATACCCTTTTCAAGGGTAATTGTCCCAAAAGCTAATAAATATATAAATAAATATATAAATAAATCCTTCATTTTAAATAAATCCTTCAGTTTTGCCTTAAATATTTATTTGAGTAAATGTATTGTTAACATGCACGGCGTACGAGCCTGAAAGAAACATTAAAATAAACTCTACACTGCACCGTAAAATTAAAGCACCATACATACACATCTATTATTACGTTTTGTTACATTTCGTCTATTTATACTGAGTTGAAATCTTCATGTAATAATTTTATTCACTTCGAAATATTCTTTCCGTTACAATTTTAATTTGATTTAATTTTATGCTTTTATTTTGTGTGTTCTTTTTTTACTTTTCGGTTTCGTCTGTCTACCTTCTCCTTTTTGTCTCTTCTATTGCCACATTTTTTCTTAACGCAGAGATGTGTGCAGATATTGAAATCATCACGTCAAATCAGTATGACGGTACGTTCGCCACCTACGCTTAATTCAACGGCACCGCTGCATGGCTTTGGGCCACCTTCCCGTGATCCCATGTACGCATCAATGGCTCCCCTGCTGACACAACAGTCCACACTGCCACCAGGTGCCAGTATAGGAACTTTGCCATCGGTTGGGCCATTGCCGTATAGACAGACCTGCTCCTGGATGGATAGACATGGCAGACCCGCTTCTCCACCCATGGAGTATGGCGGACGAAGGAGTGAACGAAGGGATCGGTAAGTTCTTGAAGTATTTTTCCACACAAGCGACATCCAATGATTTTGGCAAAACAAAAATCTTGTTAAAGCAGGCGAAAATTAAATTATTACAAAACAGAAGTTATTTTTATAATAATTATTTAAAATTATTTTCATAATAATTTTACAGACTTCCGAAAATAAATCATCTTTTGAAATATTTACATTTTCCACAACAGTAATTACATAAAAAGAATAACTTTAAAAAGTAAATTTTAAAAAACAATTTTTGACAAATTAAATTTTTTAAATTTGATAAACATTAATTTTGTAACTATTCCTGCTAAAAAAACTCATAACAAAATATATTTTTGGAAAATATGCTGAAAGTTAAAAAAGTTATAAAATATTGAGAAATAGTTCCTTTTCAATGCTGAAGGCTATAAAGAAAATCCTTTCGAATAAAGTAAACTATGATATCTTTTTATAAAAGTAAATTTCAAAGAGGTTTTTTCCAAAAATAGGTTTGGAAAAGAAACTTGCTGAAAAAACTTGTCAATGAAATTTCCTTTTGAATAAAACAGGATTTGGTAGAACTGTTTGTTATGAACAGTATCGAAAAAGGTTTTGAATGAAACAATTTGTGAAAAGGAAGGATATTTTTCAAAGGATGTACCTTTTGAATAAAAGAAGTTTTGCAACAAGTACCGTTTAAAAAAGATTTTAAGATAATATAAATTGAATATAAATATTTTTGAAATGCAAAACAGTTTTGAATAAATTAGCTTCTGACATAACAAAAAAAGTATCTTTAGAAACAGTACTTTTTGAAAAAGTTACCTTTTAAATATATTCTAGAAAATGGAATAGTTTGTTAGATAAATATGATATATTTTCTCTTCTGCAGAATACGTCGTGTCGAGTTATTAATAGAACCAGGTCAGTCGTTAGGTCTTATGATACGCGGCGGTGTTGAATATGGCTTGGGCATATTTGTCACCGGTGTGGATAAAGAAAGTGTCGCCGATCGGGCTGGTTTAATGGTGGGTGATGAAATTTTGGAGGTGAATGGTCAGTCATTTCAAGACGTTACACATGACGAGGCTGTTAGTCAGTTAAAATACCACAAGCGTATGTCCCTGGTGATACGTGATGTGGGCAAAGTGCCACATTCCTGTACCTCCATAGAAATGGAGCCATATGATGCCTACAGTCCCACGGGGACAAGGTGAGTTGCAAGCATATTTACTTTTATTAAAATAAAATTTAGAAAACCTAATTTAATGCTTGTCTATTTTCTTCTAATAAAGAGCACGACGAAAAGGTCAAATCACCGCCATGGTAGAGGAGAAAGCACGTTCTCTTTTACCCCGCCACCATTTTGCAAGCCTTTCGTATTATATTGCCGAATATTGTGCGAAAGCAATGACCATAGATGCCTTTGTAGCCGTCTTATTAGAAATGTTAGATACATATGAAAAGGTAATTGCTATTTACAGAGATTTCGTGCTAAACTTTATTAATTTGTTTTTTAATTGCAGCATACACTAGTGACGGAAATCCGTGAACTGATATTTCCTGAGGATCGCACTCGTTACGATGAATTAGTTTATCGCAGAGAACGCGATCCTTACAGTGGTGAACGAATAAGGGTAGGTTTTAGTTATTATATGTACTTCAGGGAGAAAATATCCTAATTTTCGTTCATTTTCCTTTTACAGCGTAAAGGAGAGAGTGCGCGTGATTTGCCGGTAAGCTTTTTAGAAGATTTGTTCTACGACACTGACACTTTTTATTAACAAATCATTACAATTAACTACAATTCAATATAATCTACTACTAACTTCTATTAAAAAAATCAAAAACTGTCTTTAACCTCAAACCTAACCTCTAAAAAGCTTATTAATACTATATAAAATTAATTTTGAAAGAATCTAGAAATAACAGCATGTTATATGTAAAACGTATTAGTCTTATTCTAAAACTATATAATTTTTGGTACGAAATTTCTATTTATTTAAACTCTTGTAATTAAAATTCTTTTGTTAAAGTTTGTAATTGGGTTGGGTTGTGGTTTTCTGTTCTCTTTTGTTTCGAAACTATATTTCTTTGTTTGTGTTCTAATTTTTGTAAGTTGAAAAAAATGTTGTTGTTTAGAACCATTGTTGTTGTAACTATACTACGATTTTGTTATGATTTTGTTGTTTAACTAAAAAAAAACTCAATAGATAAGAAAAGTTCATAAGCAAAATACTAAATGACAATAATTTTCTGTTTTTCCAAATTAAATTTAAAACGATTAGAAAAAATATTAAGAACGTTTGCAATGAAATACATACTTGTGAAACTTATAGCCAGTCTTGGAGAGTTTAGCAAATTTTTAAATTTGTGCAAAATAGTTTATTAACGTGTAACTTAAAAGCAATGAAAACTGAAAGCATTTCTATAATTGTTATTAAGAATTGAATAATTAATTTTTGCATGCTCCACTTACTCTATTTAATACTCTTAAACACTTTTGAATTTTTCCCAATAAAGTTATTAAAACGTTTAAAACAAAACTAAAAACTAACAAAAACAACTCACTATCTATTGAGAACTTTTTTTCTATTACTCCCCTTTTTTCAGTTGAGTTTGAAAGTAGTTGTATGATTTTCTCTGTATAGGCTGTTTATAAGTGCCGAATGTCAATTTTTATATACATTAAAACAAAACAAATTTATAGTTTTTCGCAAAAAATTTAAATTAGTTGAGTTTGATATAAATATTTTTTTTATACATATATTTATACATATGTAATGCAAAAGCAAATAAACATAAATGTATGATATGCACTAAAAAAAAAACAAATGACACTAAAAGCAAGAATAAATAATATAATAAATCAAACACATTCGCTTCCAAAAACAAAGACACGATGAAATTTCAGGTGGAATATGATCTTTTTACTAGCAATTGAGTTTTTTTAATAAAACTAAACTTACTTGTTTAATCTTAACGAATATTAGTCAAGGAATAAATTTTCAGCAGAGTCCTTGGCTCTATCTAACAAAGGAGTGTTCACACATTAAAGTCTTTGAAACTCATAAAGTATACTTTCTTCTTACCATGATTATTAGCCTGTATTACTAATGTTAAATGCGATAGATTCCAAAGCATGGCTTTGAGAGGAAATTAATACTAGGGTTTTTGGAGCACAAGGAGAATAAAAAAGCTTTCTACGGTTTTACATACTACAGCAAAATATGGTGTTGGTTACAAATTAACAGATATTTTTTTTGGCTGTGGACAAGGGGAAACTTTGTATCAGTAGATGTTCATGTTATAAAGTTTTTCAGGAATTTTCTTTTCATGCACAGGCCAACATAATTGTCAAGGTTTATTTGATAAAGTTAAACTCACTTAAATTTGTTTTATTTAGTAAGTTTGTGTGTTAGTATCTGTCTCATTTGCAATCGATTTAGAAAGGACAGATTTAGTTAAATTTATGAAGAACCGCTGACAACATAATAATTTATTATTTGCGATCCCTTATTTGGAGAAAATGTTAAATTGTTTTATGTAAACATCTGCCTCCATAGCCACACATTATTTTGGTTCCAATAATAAGGCGCTTGGTCTGACAGCTTTGATATGAAATTGTCGTCAACTGAACATTCAAACAATATGTTCTTAATATATTTAAATCTTTATTATTTAAAAAGGTGTGTGCCTAATTCTCAAGGTAGTCTACTTTAAAAAATTGTCTGTTTGCTTGTGGCCTGTCTATCAGACTTAAAAGAAAAAATGCTGTAAATCAATTAGTGCTAATATTGCTTTCAGTCGCTACGTGGTGTCATACAGTCATGTTTTTGTTTGTTTTCGCAATGGTTTTTAAATTGCTTAACTGAAAAGCCAAAAATATCGAAGTTTAAAAATTGGGATATACAAAACTTACGGCTCCAACAAGCAGAACACCAAACATTAACAACAATAATTATCTTAACAAATCACCTTATGATAAAATATATTAATAAATCACCTTCACCACAAATCTTTAAATAGATTTAACTGAAACTCACCACAATACACCGCAAAAAATAATAAAGTATATATAAAAAAGCACTTTATTTAGCGATATAATATCGTAATACAACAAAAATACTATGAATTTTACTCAATATAAATGGAAAAGACTACACATTTAATTATTATAGTAAGAAAGATAATAAATTATTGTTTTATTGTTGAACTATTGAACACCATATTAAGAAAACGAAAGCTAAACGAATTTTGTAACAACTTGCGTTGTGATAAGTTTTGTTGAGAAAAGTTAATTTTGTAAAATTACGTGTACTACTATTACGTAGGTTACGGATGTGGATTTGGAAGTAAGTGCGGCTACTGGCAGAAGTCCATCATCGGACTCTGGGCTGGGCATGACCATGACGGATTTAAAGAATCGGTACTCATTCTTTGAATAAAGATAATTTCCTTATTTACAAGAAATTAATCATTGACAACATGTATATTTTTTCTCTTATTTTCGTTTTAAATTTTTACTGTAATTTGATATCATTTAACAAAACAAAACGAAAAAATATATATTTTTTAAAACAAAGACCTTTACAACGTTTGCCATATCGGCCCATGTCGGCCGAACCGGTTTTGCATCGTTCATATTTTCATCCAACTCCACAAAAATTGTCATCTACATCAAAACAACAGCAACAACAACAACTACTACAGCAACAGCCACAGCAACTACCACTGCCACAAAATTCATCCTCTTCCGCATTACCGACATCATCAACAAATTTATTGCATCCCCATTTCAATAACCAGTATCGCAATAACACTCATCACGCCTCATTGCGTCACTTGGGTGGCTTTGGTTTTGGCTCACGTCTGGCTGGTACATCATCATCGACTTCGAAAATAATGGGACCAACATTTCATAGCAGTACCACCCATAATACGCCACAAAAGCAGTACATGTACAAAAACAATGACAGCAGTTACATGGGCCTCATCAATCAAACGCATTTTGACAATCAACATCAGGTGATCATTTAAAAAGAAATATTAAATTAAACTTTTCTTTTCAACAACGTCATGTAGGAAAAAAGGCATTCAATGAAACTCTTACTAAATTTAGTTTAAAAAAGGAAGAGAAAACTAACCGAGTTTTCATCTCGCTCTCCTTGTCACTTTCCATAGCTGTTGTACTTTAACCACTGCTCTCTTTTTGGCTCTCTTAACTGTTGCTATTTTTCATAAACCACTCTTTTTAAAATTCCCTCACTTCTAAATTTATTCGCGCACTTTTTCCAGTTTATTTGTTTTGCTTTTAATTAAAACTCATATATTTTAAAAAATTTTTGTGAAAGAAAAATTGACATTCGAGGTTTCTTGCTGATCAGGAGTTTTCCATTAAAATAATTTAAAAAAATTTTAAATTGCTGCTGTGCAGGCAGTTGCAGGCTTTTGTATGTAACTGAACGTAGTTTTTGTGTTGTATGACTGTAATAATTTTTTGTATAACAAAGTGTTTTGTCGTCGTGTGTATATCTCTGTTTTTATTACATGTTTATTTTGATCTAAATTATTTATATATTATTTGAAAAAAATTCTCCTGGAAAATATCTGTGTAATTGTAAATTGTTTTCTGTGTTTTAATTGGCATTTCTTTTAGTGTATATTCTGTTAAACACCCGGAGGTTTATTGTATAACTTGATTCGAAAGAAAATGTTTTTTAATACGTAAAATGTTTGATCGTTTGTTTCGAATCGAACGCCAGAGTAAACCTTCTGAATTTATTTTGCTAATCACAAGGGACCAGTTTTTGAGTGAAGGAGTAAAAAATAATATAAAAAATTTTAAAGGGTTTGACGCGGATTATTCTTTTCATATGAAAATTAAATATATCATTAGGGAAGGGAGGCAGGGATAACGCTTCACCCAAAATGGATTGATAACTGTTTAGCTATTAATTGTGTTATTGAAACTAAATTTATTTAAATATTTGTGCTCGTACCACGCCTTTCGCACAGTGGGGTGTTTAAAAAAAATGTAAATAGTTCTGAAGTTTCTAAACTAATTTATCATTTCGATTTTTTTGCAAAACCCTTAAATGTCTCTTAAGAACTGGTCGTCCCTTAACAAACTGTATGTTATTTTTATTTTGTTTATTATTTAAAATGTTTTTCTTCACCAAAAACCAAAAAATGTTTGTTATAATTTTCTATCAGTTTTTAAATTTTTATTTCTTTCTACTTTTTTTTCGGTGAAATATGTGATGAAATTCATACCAATGCAAATATATTAAATACTCATGCTAAACAAAAATACAAAAAACACTAGGATTACGGCTGTGATGACCTTAGGTCCCGAAGAATGAGTGAAACCCATATACTGCCCCATACGGAGTATGAACAAGATGTGGTGAGTAAAGGCTTTTCTCTTTTTCTCTCTAAAAAAATAGAAAACATTTTATTTGAAAAATAAACCTCCAGAGCGGTTGGCGGCTTTATATAAAAACTAATAACATGAATTAAGAATCAGCATAAAATATTTGTCCCCTAAGACGTAGCAACCATTGCACAATGGACAGTTTTTTCTAAAACTTTCCCCATGTTTGTGTGTTTAATAGTAGCAGCGCTGTAGTTGTAACCTCGTAGCGCTTTCCTATAGACAATCTCAAAGCCAAATTATTAAGAGTGTTCTCATATATTTCAGTACTCGTGTGTTTATTGAAAGCATTGAAATTTTAACTATTTGGTTTGATCTACAAGTTTATTTATTTTATATATTAAATGATATTTAAAAAGAGCAAAATATTTCTTTTAAAAGATCTAAATATTAAAACTTAAAAAACGCCACTTAAAGCTAAAAGTTAATATTATTTGCATTTGACAATGCATTTATGGTGAAATGTATTTATTTTATTGTTACTTATCATGATACTAAAAGAACAGAAAGAATTGTAAAGACAAAATGATTTAAATTTTCTGATGCACTGAGGGTCGAAAATCATCGCCACCCTCCTGATAAGAATGCTGGTGGGTGGTCAAAATTGTTTCGTTGGCTGTTAGTTGATAATCACGGGGCGGCGTAAAAGGCCTAACCAAGGGATAGTAGCCACTTAGTGTTGAACTATTAGCGCAGGGTTCATATCTAGGGCGTGGTATGCGCAATTGTTTGATTTCTGTTAAGTATGACTCCATGTTTTAGATGCTGGAAAACAAAAAAAAAACAAAAAAATTAATTCATTATTTCGTTTGAGAAAACAAAAAATCACACATACACACAACAACACAAAACTAATTTGTAAGCCGATTAAAACAATTTTAAATAAATATTATCTTCTAATAAAGTCAATGAACACGGGTAAAATGATATTGTTGTTTGTTTGCCACTTTAAACCTCAATAAAAAAGTGAATATGAAATAATCGTTCAAATCTCACGGTTCTCATGCACTCATATCGAAAGCAGCACTAAAAACAGTCATAATAATAAAAACATTCCCCATTGGAAATACGAGAGTTAAAAAGATCATAAGCCTGGGAAATTCATTGTAAAAAATTACGGGGATATTTTTATAAACCAGCCATAAAAATCATGCCGCGACTTTTGAACATTTCTACATGTTTTTTGTACAAATACACACATGTAAATATATAATGTGTGATTTTTTAAGTGTTGTCGGATGGGGAAAACCCATAAAATTTGAGAAATGCATAAATTTCTTATTTGAGCCTGTAGAACAATCTACATAATTCAATGTTGCGACTACGCCTCAAATGCTTCATACCCTAAGTCCGATTTCAGCAGTTACTACAATGTAGCTAACGAAGAAATTCTTCTCTGTTGGCTTCCTGGTTTCAACCGTTGCCTGAATGTCATGAGCTTTAACAGATTCACAAAAAACTCGCCTAGAGACGCTCTTCGTGGTTATATTGTAGACCGACCTGAACATATTTAACAGTAACATGTTACACGAAAACAGCTGAGCTGATAGCAACAGTATTGCCAAAAAGAAAAAGGAGACTAACAACGGTTGCACTCACATTTGATGCTTATAGTTTCTATTGAGATGATTACAGTTTCTATTATGTGATTACATTCTCCTGTAAATTTACGTCAATATTTCAAAACGTTTCTCATTGTTAATCCAAATATTTATATCACAGTATTATTATCAGCTGCGGCTTCAAGTCTTTGCCCTGTTTCGATTTCCAATTGGGGCTGTAGTGTTAGCAATTTTAGAGGCGTTTTTAGCTGTTTTTACTTGTAGCAAAAACTAACAACTGTTATTTAAACTGATTGATTTAAAGTAATGACAAAATCAATATGAAAAATAATAATAACGGGATGTTAATTAAAGGAAAAGATTATCTTTATGAGTCAGCGACTCAAAACCAACTCTAGCAGATCAATGACTTAAAAAAATTTGAACAGATTTTTTAATTACATTAACATACACATAGTTATTGGCTTATACCACCAGTGTGACCATTTATTAACTGTATTTTGATGGCAAATAATTTGATTTAGCATATGGCATGTCCATAGGAATATTATAAGTAGTCTCTAACCCATTTTAAATGCTTTCTAAAATGAATTTACATATTTCCAATCATTTTTTATCTTAGAACTTTTTTTTAATAGAAAATCGCAGAATATATAATGGTTTGCCATATTAACCATACATGTACATACAAAAGTATATATTTGAATATATTCAACACAAAATTGCTTCACGTTTTGGTCACACTGTATAGTTTCATCTACAATTTCTCTAGCAAAATACAACTAATGACAACAACAATATATCAGACAGCAAAAACAACAAGCACACACTTTATTATGAGACAATCTCAGGTCTCACACCATAAAGATTTTATCAATAACAAAATTACAAAATAATCGTTTCTTTCTGTTTTCTCCGTACTTGAGAAGTTAAAATGCGAGTTGTTCTGGTTAATACATGTGCAATGCAGTCTCCTGGATCGTCCCCCCAAAAAACAATTTCAAACACGACTTGACTTTTGTATTAGTTGTTGTGAGGTAGAGTAAACAAACTGCAGTTTATCTACGCCCGCCAGCAACAACGTGTCTAGTAAAATCATATGGAGTTCTTGGTGCTTTTCATTGAGAGATATTTTCTCAAGCCAACCGTTTGAATGGCAAAAACGCACACTTAATGTGTGTTTCAGGCATGGGAAGTTTAATAGTAACATACTTTCAGTAACTGAAGCCATAAGGAATCTTAGAAAGGCAGCTCTTTTATTACAGTTTATACAAGTGATCGTTGACCAATTTCCGATCAAAATTAATTTTTCGTATGTAGAACACAACCGCAAACTGAAAATCAGTTGATAATAAATTCAAACTAAATTAGCAATTCATATTTATATATAACATATATTAAAGATCTACTGAGTATATCAATAGCATTTTGGAATCACAAATATCCATGCCTGGTGTGAAGTGAAAGAGTGGAGATGAAAACAAATAAATTTACTTCAAATTTATTTACTTTCAATTTATTACTTGGGGCTGTTGGTTTTTTAACACAATTTTTTCAGTACGAGTTCTTTCAACATCCCACTCACTGCATCATACCATCTACCGTTGTTTATTGATTATTACATTGAAATGACTCTTTTATAACTCTGCTACAGCTGTTGTTTATTTTATTATTTCTGGCTCTTTGTTTTGGATATTTTTTTTTTACTTTTATTTACTTTTACCGGTTACTCCGATTGGTACCTTTTTTATATTCTGTGCAATGTGTACTTTTTTTTTTTAAAGAAATGACCTACTTTAATTTTAAATTAAAAAAAAAATAAATAAATAAATAAAATAAAACAAAAAAGAATAACAAACAACCAGCCAGCCAGCCATCCCATGCATATGGAAAATAATAAAGCAACATAACAGGTCTTGTCTTAAATAGAATGATGTCAAATAAGTCAAGAGCATTAAATGTAAACTACTGCCAAACAAAGGTGAACAAATCCATTGACATGCACTCACACACGCACACTGACCAAGTCATCTTTCTTTACCGCAGAATAAGTGAAATTTTCATTTATATTAAAAAAAAAGAGAAAATAAACCATTTACCATTTTTACAGTTACAATATTTCAACAGATAAGAAACGAAATGTACGAGTACACAAAAACACGTTTGAATCTTAAAGGTTCATAAAAAATTAATTGCGCTAATTTATTAACAATTATTATTTAGCACTTTTGTACAAAAAGTAGCGGAAAAGTTGGTTTAGTAACAGGGCAGGAAATTGTGTGTATATTGAGTGGATTTCCGGAGTGTTAAAGAAGTAATAGTTTTTGTATTCTTCATCATTGAATATTTCAATTGAATTCCGCTGTAAACCTAAAAACTGATGGCCACTGATATTAAGCTAAATAAAACTATAACTTGTTTTCTATTGAGATGGAGCTGTTACCACCGAAAACGTCCTATTGCTTCTTTCTATTTCAGTGTTGTCTAAATTAATTAGCTTTGCTGTATTATTTTTTTTAATCAAAATGATTTGAAGCGAAATCAATCTTGCTTTATAACGTTCAATTGGAAATGTTTCAAAACTCTCACCCTTTGTAACATCGCAAGCAAACACAATAGTGTGTACTAACTGGTAGCAACTGTTGTCAAAAACAGCAGTAAAATTTTTTCAAATATTCCCACTTGTCCCATGATGTCACCAGATATCGTTCTTTGAACAACTAATTATATATACAACGAAAACAACATATTGGAATTGGATGTTGTTTGAAAAGTAAATGTGTGTTGCAACATTCAAGTATGCACGCATGTGCATCACAAAATAGTATAGACTCTTTATTATTTCAGCTTTTATAACCGTAAATCTCTGACTAGTTTTCATAATATTATTAATTTGCAATTCCAAAGGTGTTTTTAGTCTGCATTTTTTATAACGTCTGACTTATTTGGCATTCATTTTATGGTTAAGTAGCTTAAATTGGTCAAGTGCAAACTAAAAGTACATGTTGTCTTGACTCTTTCGTATATATAAGTCTGGTCTTGGATGATAAATCTTAATTATGATTTAAAACTTTGGTCACGTGAAAGTCATTTCAGTTATTGTTTTCTTCTTAAGAGTTTTATGTTAACAAATAATTGTCAACTATACACAAGGCGACTAACAAGTTCCTAATATGACAGCCATTTTAGGGATTAACTGTTAAAAGTCGTACTAATTTCAAAATCTATATAATTCAATATGTATTAATTCAATAAGTTTTAAGATAAAATAAATATTTACAATAACAGTTCCATAACTAAAGTGAAGTACAATTTAATTTAGTACAAACATTAAGTGCAAAATCGCGTGCCATATATCAAGACATTTTCTTGCTAGACTTGCTGAAATAAGCGGAAGTAATTCCCATTGCGTCTGTCATCAACTTGGCTTTTAATTTAATTAAGTGAAAGTGAAAAGCCTTCTTACCACTTTCATTTTTTCCGCATCATAAAATGTTCACTTATGAAAGCAAAGTTTTGTGTTTAAACCTAAATTTACTGACAATTCGTATTAGTCTGCCATATAAAAATTTATATGAACGTAAATATGTGCATACATACACACCTAGTCATATAATGCATTGTTTCTATTACGGCGACATCTACCACAACACCCAAAAGATGTCCCCATTTCTGTTTAGGTTGCTCACCGAATTTATGGAAACATTAAGGCAAGTCAACTCTTTCAACACTTGGGTTTTTTTTTTCAAAACCAAGTCAGACGTGACTAAAATAATGAAAACTTTTCGCTTTTTATTACTCCTTTTGGCGTTTGAAACATTTAAATCACATTCAAACGAAGTGGCCATGCAGATAGAAACAACAGCAGAGACTCCTGCCCTCCCGTATGTTTGTACTTAAACTGTAATACAACAAACAAACACATGCAAACATACTCGTACTTAAAATGTAAACATATCAACAGTAATTGTGATTAGCAGGCCATTAACAATAAATGAATGCAAAGAAACTAAACCAAAAACCACAGCAACAATTACAATAACAACAACAACAACAAGACGTAGTGAATACTAAAATGCATTTCAAATAACAACAAAGCACACTTAAGACAAGAGTAGAGTACTCACACTCAGTTGCTGGCTGCTTCTCTTTTATGTAATTGAATAATAAACATGCATTTAATTAGCTAACAGCAACAACAACAACAACAGCTATATTAAAAATATGCTCCAATATAGTAAATTACAGAGAAGACTACAGGACACAACAAAAACAGCAAAGAAATTGTAATCAAATTTAATCGAAATGAGGGGGTTAATAGTATTTTTTTCTTCTTCCATCCATTCAGTCGTTCAGTCATTTATGCAGAAAACAAAAGCAAATCATAGAAAAAGTGAAAGCGAATTTTCCTTACAAAAAAAAAAGTATTAAATGAAAAAAAATTAAAAACAAAAATAAGACTTTATTAAACTAAACGATTTCAAACAAACAGCGTGGTAAGAAATTGCTAAATTGTTTTATAGCGTTTTTAGTTTAGTTTTAAGTGTTTGTAACAAAATCGTTCAATCATTTTTCAGAAAATTTACATAAAAGTGCATGTAACAACCATTTATTGTAGCATTTCAGTTCCATTTAAGTTTGTTAACTTGCTCGCTCAGGCAGGAAAAAGTGTTGAATAAAGAATACTTGAAAGGTTTATTGAAACAAGTGCACGTGTGTAATTTTGTTTACATGGCGCGGCCAACAACTAAACTTTCTTAACTGAGTTGTTATCAAAACTACAAAGTTTTTTTTTTTTTTAATATATTAGAGCGTGGTAAAGAAGATACAGAAATAGATACTCCATCTGTTTTTTTTTTTGTTGTACTTTTTACAGTTATTTTCCTACTTTGGAAGAATATTAGCCAATTAGTAATGTGCAAGAACATCTACTTTTCACAAAACAAACATGTTACTTAAAAATCATGGTATAAATGCGACATGTTTTTATCAGATTTTTTTTTATAAAAAAACATCAACGGTTTAAAATCATCAGTAAAATTACGTGTAACGGTAAATATTGTTCTGCATCTGCTCTGTCACTTAGAATTCTCTTTACATTTAAATGCGAATCTATTGCAGAGTAATTCTCTGTAATTTAATCACAATGACTCAGTCTGCAACAGAATAACATGACGTTACGTTTACGGTAACAGTTTTATGGTTGCACAATATATGTATGTTTCATGTGAAAATACAATAAGTCAATTATTACAATAATTTGGTATGACAGCTTCCTTTAATATTTTATTTGTTCACATAAAAACAAAAACGTTTGAACACTAAAATTCTATCGATAAGTTACTCCTAAGAAATGTTTGATATATGAAGACCCTGGCTGATCGTGTCATATCTTGAGAAGAAGTTCTAATACTATGTTTAATTAATTCAACGGTTTTTGAGCAGAGCAGAACAGCTGTTTTCGAAAGACGCTAGACTTTCATCATCAGTACTCATGTGTATTTTTGTTTATCTCCACTCATTTGGCGGCGCAGTGGAAAAACATCTTAGGCCCTATATCTCTGTATATATGAATCCATATATTTTGAGAGTGTTTCTTATTTTTGGCAAATAGTCTGGCCACTTCTTCCCTAAAAAGTTTAAGTTTCAAACAAACCAGGAGATCTTTTTTTCCTAAAAGGTGTAAATAAAGTTAATTTCCGTTATTTGTTTACTAAAATAGCAAACTTTTAAACAAAAGCTCACTTATTTATTTACACACGCACACAATTTACAGACAAACGGACACGCACATGGCTACTCTCACACTCCCAAAAGGAAAAACATGTTAATTCTTCCTCTTCCAACAGTCAAGCCAGTTGAAATTGAATTAAAAAGCACTGGTCTACCACATTCCCCGACAGCACGGGTGGCGGTAAATTGTTGATTGTTGCACAAAGTTTTTTTTTTCATAAAGTTTAAGTTGTTGCGTGTGTGTGTGTGTGTGAAGTTGCAATTGTTGCGGAAAATGTGCTGTGCAACAATTTTCCGGTTTGCAGCGTTTAAGTTTATTTAACAACGTAAAAGTAAAATGATTGAGAAAATCTAACAAAGAAAATTTATTATGTTTTCCTTGTGGAGTTTTTGTCTTTCTGTTTTGTATTTATTTTTTAATATTTTGTGTTTTACTTTTTTGTGAGTTACGAGTGCAGATATTTATATGTTGCAGTTTTTTTTTCCTTTTTCAATAATTTTGTTGTTTTCACTTATTAATCTGTTGTTGGGTCTTATTGGTTTTTTGTAAAACTTTTATTTTTGTGGTAAATTTTGCATGTTGATGTTTCATGGCTTTAATTGTTTGGCTTTGGAAAGTAATAAAAAAAATAAGTAAAATTGAATGTATACACTCAGAAGAATAATAATAAAAAGATTGTATATAATTTTCAGTTGTATATGATGATTTCTAGTGGTTCTTAATCTTTTAATATTATTTCAGTAATAATTTTGTATTGAGCTTGAGGTGTTCTTGATTTACAAACTTTATTTAGTTTTATATACTCAATATTTCACAAAGCCTTGATGTAATTTTTTCAGCAAAATGTAATATAAGAAAATATAAACATAATTTAGATAAAGTGAAAATACAAATTATATAAAATTTCACAATAAATTAACTATTTGACATACTGTCTATTATAATATGAAATTTATTTGTTGGGTGGTTAATCAATGTCTATATGCATTTCATTGGCGCTTTTACCAAATCGCCAGTAGACTTCAACCAGAGTTTTGAAAAGTTTCAAACCGCTCATATTATCAAAAGTCTTTTATAAACCATTTGAGAATTCAAATGAAAACTCACAAAAGATTTAAAAAAATCACATATTAAGTGTAGTAGGCTCTGAAACTTATACAAACCAAAACCCAACAAACAACTTTTATTCGATATGACTCTATTCTAATTTTTCAATACCTTTATACAATTAGAAATCCTTTGGATAACAATGATAGTATTTATAGGGCAAAATGAAAAATAAAATCTCAATTTAACTGTTAATAAATCAACTATTTGACATATATCGATTTCTTTTCTAGAAAATAATGCAACATTTTTCACACTTTTTAACAGAAAATGGAGACATATTCGTATTTCAAAAGAAGGAATTTATTGGAAATGAATCCAACAACCCTCAAGAAAAATTATTTCTGTTTTAAAACTTTTTCAAACCGCCACTTTATAGGAAATAAGTGAAAAAATTTTACGTTTTCTAGAAAAGAAAACGCCAATACTGTCATTATATATATAAATTTCATATTATAATAGTAATTTATTTTCTGCTGGAACAAGCCAAGTCACAGATGTATGCCGACACAACGGCAACTGTAGAACTCAAAGGAAATTCCATACCCATGGAATTTCATGCCATTTTCGAGAAGCCTTAATGGCACAAAATTAATCAAGAGGTTTATTATGTAATTCGATTCCAAACGGAAAACTTTCGAAATTCTATGTTAAAACACTGAATATTTTCGAACAATTTCCGTTTCGAAATACATAATAACTTTCAAGTTTTATTAAAAATAATAGCATTCCTCTCTGCCTTAATATGATGATGGAAAACCTTAAAAAATATTCAATTCACTAAGTGAAATGACGACACTGGCTTACTAAAACCAGCTGATTCATTGTAATATCTAAATTTAGAGTTTTAATATTTCAGTCTTGAATATCTCTCAACATATTTTTAAATGGGTATTTATGCAGGTTGTTATGAAATTGAAGCTCATCATCTAGTTTGAAAAATGTAGTGCCACTAATTAATAAATAATTATACTCTTCAATGTTGGCCAACTTGCCTCCAAATATGTTGATTTTATTTTAAAAAAAATATAAACGAAATCGTGTGGTAAAAAATCCCTCTTCATTTTTAATAAGCAAAATTTTTAAAGAGGGTTAAAAAAATTATTTAAAAAATCATTTGATTTGAATTAAACTATCAGTCGTCTTATTGTTATGCTCTTGAGTTTAGCAGCTTAACTTTGCCAAAACTGCAGCAGTTATACTTTGAGTGTCTAGTGATGAATACAATAAATCATATAAAACAACAAACAATATATCAGTGCTATTTTAAATATTTAAAGCAAAGAGAAAAAGAAAAAACTCAACAGCAGGAAAAACCATTATTAAAACCACATCAATCAGGAAAAAGAATAAAATCATAAAAATCAAACTTTAACGTTGGTTTAAATAATTGCAATTTTTATATTTCAATTTCCACACTCGAAAGACTTAATATGGACTGGCAGACGGACGGACGGACGGGCATTGAGCGAGACAACAAGTTCAATGAAATGTTGCAAACAAAGGCCACAAAAATATATAAATACTCGTAGCATTTTAAAAATATTATTTGTTAAGTACTTGTGGCTTGTAAAATGTATCCAGCACTATTAAACAGTCAAAATGGCTTCATGAAATGAACAAACAAAGCGACCATTTGCCGGCCGAAGTGAGGAAACAACTTTGATAAATGTGCACTTGAATTTGTTTCTTCTTTAAATGTGAAGTACATTTTTTCAGTGAACTTGAATTGTTAAAGAGAATTTGATATTGAGGTTTTAACAAAATATTAACTTGAACACACATCGGAAAAAATAATATTGTGTTGGGTATTTTTGTTTGCATTTAAGCTGATAAAGAAGTTAAGAAGTTGATAAATGTTGTGCACTTTAAAAATTAAGGAAACTAGCTGACTTTCTTAAAGACGACTCTAGAAGACTTTCTGTGATTTGCTTGAACTAAAACAATTCCAAGTTCTTTATTCAGCTGTGCCGAACGTTATATACCCTTTACCAGCGTACGTCTGTTACTTTTATGTAACAATAGGAGTTTCAATTGTCCAACTCTGGAATCATCTCTTTGATTTTCTTTGATTCCATATGAAACTATTATTTACAACAGAAAAAAAAATTTAATATCATGTTTTGCACGATTAATATAAAATTGAAGTATTAAAAACAATTCCGAAATATATTAATTTGACTACATCGTTCATTGTGAAATTTATATACACCGATATCACAAAATTCGATTCTATATGGAAACAGAATTGATCTCGCATTTTAGTTATTAAATAACGAAAAAAATTAGTTTAATTTAATGATATTTCGAAATGAAATCATATCAAGAGAGTTGGCCAACAATCGCCAACTGTAGGGTATCCAAAAGTCTGACTTTCACTTTTAACTCAGTGCAAGGAAGTCGTTCGCATTTCTTATCGGAGTCGCACTGTGCGACCGGGTATATTTCTTCGACTTTCCCCAACATGTTTGTTGCAGGAGCTGTTTCGTCAAACAAGAAGATGACAACATCTTCTCTCTGTGACAGATCGTTCCTGCAGTAGGGCATATCCTGCAGGATGCATACTCAAAAATACATCACTGGCTGCCTTACTAGTCCTTGTAGGAAGTTCTACGTGGTTCTCAGGAGCGGTCATACCATTAATTCATAGAATTTCTTGTCGAAGAAAATTTTCGATACTCGTTTTCTAAAGAACTAAAATACGGAACCAATTCCATTAACGAACGCTACTCAGCTTTGTGTCGGTGGCCGATATTCATACTTTTAGGAAAATAAACTCCAGAAATATAAAAAAATAATTGTGAAATAACACATCTTTTGTATAGTCCCATTAAATATATTAAAACAATAGAAACTCCTTTTGAATATTTCATAGGCTGGTAAATTTGTCGAGAATAAGCAAAAGCAAACAAGCATTTTCTCATTAATTTAAATGAATTTTAAATTTTAATTACTCCTTGCAAAGAAAACATTAACGAAAAGCATATAATAATTTTTTTTAAATATTAATTTGCCCCGAAACGTAAAATGAAGCTGAAAATGTGCTTCTTTTCTTTATTTTATATAATTTAAGCCATTATCTAATATTAAGCATTTGTTTTTGTTTTTGTTTTTTTTTTTATTATTTCGCATAGTTAGTTAACACACAGATGAGGTTAATTAAATTCAAACAACAGAAAAATCTCAAACACATGTTGTTGGAAAATCTACACGTACGTTAAGTTAACATATTTGCTCACACACACACACATACACACATATGCAAGCGCATGCATAAATTTAGGCCTTTTGTTTAAAGCAGTTAATGCAACATCATGTAGACGGATAGTTTTAGACAAACGATGGATGGTTGGCTAAGTGTCTGTCTGTCTGTCTGTCTGTCTGTGTGTCCGTCTGTCTGTCTGTTTGTCTGTCTGCTTGTAACACATACAGCTTTTATGGCGAAAATGTTTTTCTTTTTGGTTCAGTCTGGTCTTCTTGTGTAGGCCAAGTTGTGGGAAACCAAATTCGAGGTTTCACATGATCTATAGTGTGAAGCAAAATGTTAGACACAAATACATACATGGAGGAGCTACAAATTAGTATTACATATTTATTTTTGGCCATTATTATCTGTTTGTGTTTGCTATTGTTGCTCTTGTTTTATTTTTTCTTATTAATTTTTGGTGTTACTTTACATACGAGTCTAGATACAAATGCGATTAATAACGTTATGGTTAAATCGCCAACTACTGCTACCAAATAGAGCCATACGAGCTTGTCATGCATGGCTTTTTTTGCTGTCTCTTTTTTTTTTTTTTGGTAGACAGTGATGTCAACTGTGTCAATTTGTAGCTGCTGAGAAAAGGTTATTTCAAATGAAACTGGTAAAGCCATCAATTAAATTCTTTAATTAACTTAATATTATGAAATGTTTCAAAGCTTAAATAAGTTTTATTTAATTATTTCTGCAAACGAGTAATTTATTTCAAAACGTTTTGGTTTCAATTAAAATAATTAAATCAGATTGAATTTATATTCTAAAATTAGTTTTATAAAAAAAAGTTATAGCAAAAAGTGTTTTAAATCTGACAGCAGCCTCTACCTGTTTTTTTATTAAACTTCAAAAATATATATGAAACTGTTGAAATAATTTCAAAACACTAATTAATGCGTTTCCAGTACCCTACACATAACAAGACTAGACCATGCATTGATGAAAATCATAATTCACAAGGGAGTATATATATATATATATATATATATATATATATATATATATATATATATGTATATATATATATATATATATATATATATATATATATATATACCGCAACATTAGGAATAGTATAATTATGAATTTCTTAAGCTGAGAACAAACAATGGTACTGTGCCATCGCAAGCAGAGGCAATAATATGGACTAGTGGCATCGTAAATTAAGTTTAAATTTAAAAATTTAAAATTAATAATTTCAAATAAAATTTCTGATCCCAAAAACAATTTATTTCGAACAAAAAATAATTTATGTAACCGAGTTTCGTTGTATATTTCTAAGATACGCTTGACATAACCTCAAAAAGTTGGCTCATATATCATTATTTCAATGCTCTCCACTGTGATAACGCAGTGGCAGGTAAATCGGTTGTTATATATTTTTGTTTGTTGCTTTATAATAAGAAAATAAATGATGAGATGAATAATGATGAGGCTAATAAATGTTATTGTTATTTTGTTGGTACTGACTGGCCAACTAGTTAATGATGATAACGATGCTGATGAACGAACGAATGATGATGAAATACGCCATAAAAACAAAAGCGAAAATCTCAATGACACACTAACGTTTTGTTGAAAAACTTTTCAAATTAAAACCATAAATACCAAAAAACAAAAAGTAACAACAAATCAAAATAAAAAAAAATTGAAAAAAAGATAATGTATAACAACACACACTCTCATTGTTTAAAATTTATTAACAAGATTTTTTTTCCTGTTGGCAGTCAAGAAAGGCAGCTGCAGCAACTGCAACAGCAACAGCAACAATAATGAAAAAAAAAGACTGCTGACTTGTAATCAAGTGATGCAGTTTCAACGTATTTTTATTTCTAGTCCATATTTTTCAAATGTGTGTTGTAATACACAACATTTGGGAAAAGAAATGCATTTTTTCCGAAAACGAAAAATGCAATCTAACGAATTCGTGCGTTTTGTGCTGTTTTTATTTTGTTTATCAAGTTTTTAATTAAGTTGTTGATTCAAATGCTGCTAACTGCACGGCAGTGCAACTGCAATAAATTGAAAATACCCGCATTAAAGTGGCTAAATGAAGTGTTTAATTTTTTATTAAATAAATTAAATGATTTAGAGCACTTAATGTGAAACAGATAATTGCAATTTGTAATAAAACGTTGTTGTTGCTTTAAATAATTTGGGACATTTTTGCAACCGTCCATTATTTGAAGCCAAAAGAAAAGTATATGTAAAATATATTAATAAAATTTTAATGGTTAATTAGTTTTGTGTGTTCGCTGTTATAATTAAAATTTTTCCTGTTTATAATTAATTTGAAAAAACCCACCTTTTTATGACAAAAATTTGTTGGTTTGCTTAAATCTTAAAAGTTGTTTTCAGTTTTATTTATGTTTCGTTGCTTTTTTCTTTTTTGTTTTTTTTTTTCTAATAAATTATTTGTTAAATTACTTGTTAATTACTGAAAATGGCTCTTGTGTTTGTCTGTTACTTAAGAGTTATCGAACCGTACGGCTTAAACGCTGACAACTGACTATTTATATTTTTAAAGTTTGTGGCCAAAATCGTATGCCAAAAGCCGCAAAACACAAACAGCTTAAAGTTGATTTTATTTCTGTTTCATTTTGTATATGCTGCTGCTGTTGTTGCTATTGTTGTTGTTGTTGTTGTTATTGTCGTGATTATTACACTAGGCAACAGCCATTTTGTTATTTGGTTCTAGCATACTTTTTCTCATGGATTTGGACCTACTGAACACGAAAATGAATTTTAAAAATTTTTCTGTCGATTGGTTTGCGAGATACAAATTTTTTAATTTTTTTTTTTAATTTTTGGAGGTACACTTACTATTTTGAGCATATCTTTAGTCTTCTTTGACCTATTATATCCTACTACTACTCAAATTAAAGACAATTGAGCCGTCTACAACTTATTCTCAGAAAATTTTCAAATCGGGTTAGTAGTTTTGATGTTGGCGGCTTAAAAAGGTTAAAAAACTGGGTTTTTTTAGTAAAAATGTGGCTGAAAAATTCATATAAAAATTCATATAAAATATTAAACGCGATTTTAACAGCGATTTTAATTTTTTTACGTATAGCTGACACTTTTCCAAAGAAAATAAGCCCTTACTTAACAAAATCTGATGAGAAATGGCCGACTTATTATTTTTTTGGTAAACGACCGAAATTCCGCTATTTCACGATTTTTTGATTTTCATTATTTGCACAGCTTACCTACCCAACGCAAACGAATAAATACATTTGAACTTAATTTAAAATAAACAAATTAGTCTTCGTATATTATTTTTTAATTTATTTACAGCACTACATGCTCAATGTATCGCACAATTAGCTAAACTAACGAAAAAAACAAAAAAAAATGAGTAAAAACAAAGATATAAGTGTACATTTTATGCCATGTGGAAAAACTGCTGACTTCTTCTTTGTTTCTTGTATCCGCTGCAATCGGTCTCACGTATTAGGGTCCAAATATAGTCACCCATCATAGCCGTGTCATAGATGCCCTGATAGCGTCGTTCCATAGCCTTCAATTCCTGATGAAAGCGCTCGCCGTGTTCGTCGCTCACGTCTCCTAAATTCTCAGGGAAAAAATCCAAATGAGAATGCAGAAAGTGTATTTTAAGTGACATGTGCACTCCCATGGCTTCATAGTTCTTTACCAGATCCTCAACTATGTCCTTATAATTCGGGCTTTTGTTGTTTCCTAAAAAGTTTTCCACAACAAGCCTGAAGGAATTCCATGCTGCGGCTTCGATGGGTGATAACAGCTTTGGGAATTTTTCATCTTTCAAAATTTTTTTTATCTCGGGTCCTGCGAAGACTCCTTCTTTAATTTTTGCCAGCGAAAGGTAAGGGAAAATTGACCGTAAATAGGCAAAAGCTTCACCTTCTTTGTCTAATTTTTTGGCAAAATTTTTCGGATTTCTCTTAGTGAGACCAAAATCGCGCACCCAATCGTTTAGTTCGGCCTGTGACAGTAATTTTCGCTTTGCACCCGGCTCAAATTCGCTTGCATTTGACTCGGACTCTTCTTCTGACGATTCTGCTTTTTGAAGAGATTTACCAGGGCACACTGGATATGGCACATCATGCGAATGTGGTACTGGAAGCGCAAACGATCCCACTTGAGCGTAGTTCCATTTAAAAAATCTTCCTACCCCACTGTTTGTGGTGAGGCAAAAATAACAGTCTGTGGAATGGCATAGCGGCTTTTTCCACATCATTGGTGTATCGAATTTCATATGGCGGCTAAAATTAAAATAAATTACTATATTCGCTATGTATAATGTGTTTAAATAAAAATTCTTACCTTCCGCCAGCTGCCCAGTTGGTTAAGATTATATAGCAAAGATCACACAGCGACTTAGGTGTCCATGGTTCTGTGATATTTGGTGAAATACCAAAATAATTCAAATAGTGCAATTGTACTGCTGGAGTAAACTTGTGTGCGTGATTTTTTTTTATAAACTGGCCACAAACATTGCAGAAATTGTCTGGATCGTTCAAACACTCGAACACACGTAGTCTTTTACTCATTGTCTTCCTTGCGTTTTCTAAATATTAACTTCTTTACACTTTCACAGACAGTTTTGAAATGCAATTGATAACCGTGTCTCCTTATGTTTAAATATGTATGAGCATGTAGTGCTGTAAATAAATTAAAAAATAATATACGAAGACTAATTTGTTTATTTTAAATTAAGTTCAAATGTATTTATTCGTTTGCGTTGGGTAGGTAAGCTGTGCAAATAATGAAAATCAAAAAATCGTGAAATAGCGGAATTTCGGTCGTTTACCAAAAAAATAATAAGTCGGCCATTTCTCATCAGATTTTGTTAAGTAAGGGCTTATTTTCTTTGGAAAAGTGTCAGCTATACGTAAAAAAATTAAAATCGCTGTTAAAATCGCGTTTAATATTTTATATGAATTTTTATATGAATTTTTCAGCCACATTTTTACTAAAAAAACCCAGTTTTTTAACCTTTTTAAGCCGCCAACATCAAAACTACTAACCCGATTTGAAAATTTTCTGAGAATAAGTTGTAGACGGCTCAATTGTCTTTAATTTGAGTAGTAGTAGGATATAATAGGTCAAAGAAGACTAAAGATATGCTCAAAATAGTAAGTGTACCTCCAAAAATTAAAAAAAAAAAATTAAAAAATTTGTATCTCGCAAACCAATCGACAGAAAAATTTTTAAAATTCATTTTCGTGTTCAGTAGGTCCAAATCCATGAGAAAAAGTATGCTAGAAACAAATAACAGACAAAAGTTTGTTATTTGTGACCTAGTGTTATTGAAGTTGTTTACAAAATACAAAAATCAAATAAAAGAGCTGCTACAATTCACAAAATGGTAGTATTCATTAATCATGTATGAAGCAACTGGGGAAAAAAATTTTAACGTTTATTTCACAACTTCTTAGCAACAATTTTGACAAAAGTGATAATTAGTTTGATCTAAATTTAATTTTTCTTTCCAAGCGATTTTTATTAAACTAAAGCTGTTAAGTTCTTGAACACACCATAACTTAATGTGCTCTATTGCGGCAGTCGAATCGACTCGATAGTTTGTAATAAAAGAAAAATTCAAAATAATAATACTGATCGTTTAATCGAATTCGAATTTCAGTCTTGTTATTATATTTTAAATAATTGTTCTGTAAAAAGTTGTACTTTTTTCTACATAAAACAAAAAAGAAAAGATTTAAAATACAAAGTTATTCAAATTGTTCGTTAATCGAATGTAATCACTTTCACATTATTCGAACATTTAGTAGCCCAATACTAATCGATTAATCGAGCAATGGCTCGCCTCTTTGCTGATACGATGCCGATATTCAAAATTATATATCAGCGACACCGATAAGCATATTTAATTTGAGTCCAACGATATGGTGGGAGTATAGCTACTTCCGAAAATAGCGTTCTTCAGCACCCATGAACTTTGTGGAAAAGTTGTTGGCCAACTAATCACTTGGAATCTGTTCGTTCCCTGCATTCAGGGCATGCCCCTACCCATGCAGTGTACTCTGGTGGAACTACTAAAAGAACTGAATGAAGTTGAAGGTAAAAGTTGAAGAAAGATAAACAGAGAGCATTTTAGTAGCCATTTTAGTCTTAATTATTTTACTCTATTGGCTAATTTCAGCTAAAATTGAATCTTTAATACGTGCTCATGTCAGTACTGCTCCCTGTCGGTACTGTTCCATGACCATACTCCTGACTGAGTGTAACAATCTTCATCTTTTTAGTACGTACCCGTACGGTGTTTACAAGTCTTGTTTGATTTGTTTTATTAAATTTTTATGCTGTTGTTGTTAAAAATACAAAAAAAATAAAATTTAATTTGTTCCAGCCTCATACCAGTACTCTTTTATTGCAGTTGATGTTGTGGTTGTTGTTGTTCAAGTTAACTTTTGTTTGTGTTGTTGTCTTATTGCTGTTTTCAGTTTGCCTTAGCCTCTGCCTGTGCTTTGGCTTTCAGCTGTATTTTGTGTCTGGCTTTCACGAGATCTTTCTCTGTGTTTTTTTCCCTCATATTTTTTATTGTATTTTGTCTCTTGGCCAAAGATGACGAAGACGATAAAAGAGTTTAGTTTTCAGTTTTGGTTTAATTTTAGTTCTGTTGAGTTTAGTTTTTGTCCAAAGTTTATGGCCTTAACGAGTATTAAAGCATAAAAAGCTCTCACATGCATATGAAATTAATGTGCCACATATTACATATACACAGGAGTAAATTTACACACACACAAGTCCACCGAAGTCACTAGAATGTGCAGATGTGTACAGAGATGAAGTCAGACTTGTATATGAGCCCAGAAGTGGTACGATGAGCTGACCAACAAACACTCTTACTTATTTAAAGTATGATAACACATACAAACGTACAAACATACAAACATAAATAAACGATCTTAAACAACAAGTCATACAAACAAAACGAATTATTAAAGCAAAACGCCGAGATATTGTCGAACATGTTATTACACTTTAAGACTTTTTAGCTTTTTAACTTGATTTGAAATGCAGCAGAAAAAAAAGACACACACACACACGCACACACACTTTTAACAAACACTCACTCACGTACTGCATCAGGCCACAGCCACACAACAGTAGACTTTACGCAGACGCATACGCATTTATGGCCTTTTAAATGCAACAACCACTCCAATGAAAAAAATAATAATAAACAGAAGAAAAGAATTTGTCTACAAAAAAAAGAAAAATCTTTGTCCAGGTTCTAGGCGGCTTTAAAAATAAAGACTACCACGTCTTTGGTATTGAACAGCACTAAAAGCAACGCCATAAACAACAAGAAGAAGAAACGCAGCATCGCAGGTCAAAATTGTTGAATTGGCAGTAGAATCGCTCTTGCAGCTCTTGCTTGGGTGTATTCACAAAAAAAAAGCAAAAAAAAAAGAACTGAAAAATCTCTAAAAATAATTGCTAACTTGGCTGGAAGATTAAATTAAAAAAAGCCCGCCAACCTCAAGAAAAATCTAAAAATGCAATATTAAAGATCACTTTGAGATTCCGAGACATTCTTTTCTCTTCTTCTGGTTCGCTTT
This sequence comes from Linnaemya vulpina, assembly GCA_963675445.1. Classification (NCBI taxonomy): domain Eukaryota; kingdom Metazoa; phylum Arthropoda; class Insecta; order Diptera; family Tachinidae; genus Linnaemya; species Linnaemya vulpina. Next base: position 85,622,605 of record OY776278.1, on the reverse strand, counting down.
TATGATCTACAAACTTCTATGCCACATTATTTAGTGGCTGTAATTTACAAAACCCAGAACGAAAAACAAAAATTGGAAGACAAAAAACACCTTTTAGATAATTTTGTAGCCGGCAAATCCTAATAATAACTTTCAAAACCAGACTTGTTGTAAGAAACGCACAAATATTTACGAACAAAAACCAACTAAATGTATAATTCATACACTGCGTGACGGAAAATATGCCGATCAGTGCAAATTGAGTTAAATTGTCTCAATATAAATTTCTTATCGGGTGATTTTTGCAAAAATGTCAGGAGTAAGTTTGTAAATTACAAATTTCGTGTGTCATCAATTTGTTTTTAACAATTTTTAAACATTCAAAAGACTTGCTGGCCTTGAGCCAAAATTAAATGTTTTTATTTGGATATTCTGAAAGTGTAGCGTCCTTTCAAAACCAGCGTTGCCTTGCTCTGCTGTGCAAATTTTAATACTAAACTGATGTTCCTTTTTTGTTATTCTTTGGACTACCTGGATCCTGGATACGTTACTTCTTGTCGTGTAATTTTAATTGAATTTAAATAACATCGTCTCTATTGCATTGCACACTGGGACCGAAAGGGATTCGTCATTTCGCCGTTTAATACCAAACGGGCAGATTCAGTTTAAAATAATTCGATATATTTGTCTCATTATCCTAATCAGGATCGTCAGAATAAAAAAGGTTCCCTAAAGATCTGTTTTAGACCGCTAAAAACACCACGCAGTCCGGGCATGCGCACCAGTTCTAAAATAAATTTATTAGCAAAAATAGTATTATTGAGTATATTAAAAACTTTAGCTTGAAGATATTAAAAAAAATAGATCTCTATTAAATAAGATTCATGATTTTATTGCTTTGAAAAAAAAAACTCGTGACTTGAACTCCTTGAGAATTGATGTTATTTTAGTTTTTCGATTTAAACAGAAAACTGACCCGATACAGTAGTTTCAATTGCAATGGTACACTTAGAAAAATTATCTCTTGAGTAATTTCACTTCCATTAAAAAAAAAATAAATATTTTTTTGTTAATTTTTTTTCTGCTTCCCTGTCACTGGCAGTCTGTTTTATTCATAAAAATATTTGCTTTCTTTCCTTCTCGTTTCTTATATATAAAATCCCTGTTGGCGGTTTTACGTATTTTCGTTTTCAGATTCACGTACAATAATTTCTGTTGATGTACTGGATAATTGTGCTAATAATTTTCAACTCTTTTTTTTACGATTCATTAGAAAAGAAGTTAAAAGTTGTGGCAAAAAGTAGCGAAGCGTTGTAGAATGTTTAACAGGATGTGCAAGAGATTAAGCATGTGGGGTAAAATAAATAAAATAATCTGGTTTAATTAAAACTGCTGGATACCTTGACTACCAATAAACTGAATTCTAGATTTAAACAGGCATTTAAAACAATTACACTCTTTCGCTAAAGTCATGAAAAGAAGTTTAGAAAAACTTTGCGCACATAAAAAATGTGATATTTCCTGTGCAAAAGCGTACTGAATGCTGGATTAAAAAAAAATTATAATAAAATTTAGCACTGGCAGTTAAAAGTTGCCATTAAGGCAATTATTATGTTTTTATAATTCTGTTGTGATTTCTTATAGTTTTCTATCAAAAGAATTTGAGCTGCAATAAAATCTGTAAAAAGGGAATGTGAAGATAGAAATTTGTCGATAAAAGAATGGATGAAATGTTTGGCATTCTAGCGACAGTCTAGAATCGTTTGCGGTGGTCCTCGAAGACGGTATATTGCATCGTTTTACTATGATTATTTTTTAATTATTAAGCGAATAGTTATAAAAATACTGATAAATCCCAATGTGGTAGTTTTTAATTTTTCTTTTGGGGTTGCTGGGGATCTCAGAAATAACTCTTATTTTTTAAATTACATTATTTAACGCTTAAGTGTGCGTTGTCATATCTAAAAATAATGATGAATAAAAATTTTACAGCATATTTTTGTTTAAAACTTTGTATGTCTTGTTTTCAAAATCCACCACTCTGCGCTGATTAGCAGAGTTAATCAAGCTGATTCACTTCCATGGGAGGAGGCGGTGGTAAAGGAAGTTGCTTTCTAATTCTTCTCTCTCTCTCTCTCTCTCTCTCTCTTTAAGCCATATAAAGTCAGCATTAACGGCGATGTGCCTTTAACGATTACGAGAATATCGGCTTAATTCAATTAGGACGTGTTCTTTTCTAAACAAAAATTTAATAATTTGTAATTTGGCATTATTGTTAAATGCTCAATGGAATTTAAAGAAGAGTTGAGTAAAAAATAAAATAATTTAATCGATAAAAAAACCACCTGTTGTTCATGCCGCACTGCTACCTACCCCTTTAATGAAAATGAAGGTTAAGCCTACAAAACATATTTTCTTCTTAAAGAGAACATCATCACAAAAAGAAAATGTTTATAATTTCAAAAACCTATTTTTTTTTTAGAAAAGAACATAAAGAAATGTAAAAATGTAAATGCAGCAACGCTATTAGTGTCAGCTGTCGCATTATAATTGTACACGTACACTAAATATAAACTATAGTTTTAAATATTAATTGGACAAGAGTAGTAAATGCATGTCTGTATATTTCATTAGTGTAGAGTAAAAATGCACTGGCGGTGTTCAGTGTTCTTTGCAAATGCCAACACCAGCAAAATACATTGAAAACGTCCTTAAATAATCTAACACTTTACAACTGCTGTAATGCAACACCATTTGCAAAAAACTCCGAACACCGCCAGTGTTACCATTTTGCAAATACAATTATGTTGCGTATTGTTTGATGTGGAACAAAATGCCAAAATATTTTGCCCTTGAGGTTTTGCAAGCCGCTTCTTGGTAAACTTTGAATACCGCTATTATGTAAAAATTATAATATATCCTCGAATTATTTGGATATGAAATGATTTTCATAACAGCTCTTTAGAAGGAGTTCCAGAAGCGCTACAAGTGTTCTAACACTTTTAACAAAAGAACGCAAATAATTATCATGTAGAGGATGCTGTGGTTCAAAAAAACACCATATATTTGAATTAAAAGTTTGCCGAAATACCGTCCACCTTTGAATCAAACAAATATCGATTCTAGTTATTTTAAACTTATTCTCAAATTTCAAGATAAAAATATTAAATGCAAATTCTTAAAAATATTCTGTATCTCCTTAACAAATATCCCCTATTAAAATCTTTTAAACATATCGAAAATACCCCCACTTATTGCCTTCATTAATTCTAATACACACTAAATATTTGTTGTTGTTTCTGTTTTTCTTTTCATGCCACTCCACTCTGACTTAATTGAACAAACAATTTGCTCCTTAAAGGAACAGGTAAGCTTTCAATCATTACCAATATCATCAAAATCATTGTGTACATATAATTTTAAGCTTTTTAAGCTGCAAGCTTTTTTAAATGATATAAAAAGAAAAATGCAATTTCTTGACAGGTTGTCTAGAGTAAAACAGGGTTTATAAAAGAAAAGCAAAACAATATGTTTACAGTTAGAAAATAATTTAAAACACAAACACACACAAGGATATAAGCATAACACACACATAAACACATACAACACACCCACATTGCAACATTTATGTAAACCCCTCCATTATTAGTTAGAGAATTTTGAAATTTTATAGAAGTATTTCTTCGAAATTTTCTTTTCTTTTTTGAATTTAGGCAACACGATTTTATTAACTACTTAAGTCGTTTACAAACGATATTTTAATAGATTTTTAGGTTTAGGTGTTAGTGGTTCATTTAAATGACTATTTTGTACTAGAGAAAGTATTTCTTTCAACTCTTTTCGTTTCATGTTTTTTTGTTGTCGTATTTAGTGTTATTTTATTATAACTTTAATTGTTTGTTTTACTCATGACGAAATAAAGTATTTAAACGTATTATTAGTTGTATTATGGATTTATATACTTTTCCTTATTCATATCACTCTCTCTCTCTCTTTCTCTCCATAATGATGTCCTTTATTTTTCTAACGAGAGCGCTCCAAGAAGTGTACGTTGTTGCAATAATGGCATTTAAATAATCGCTCATCGAAAGATTAAAAGGAAGTTGAGTAACTTAAATTGTGCTAAAAATATTCAAAATCAATAATCATAACATTTTTCCTACAACGTTTCAAATAAGTTTTATTTTAGTCTAAATTTTCTTAAAATACATATTCTTTTTCTGAATATACGTGGTAGAGCTATTTGAAACATGTTATAGTCCTGTAATAAACAAAATCACATATGAAATACTAAGCAGCAACAACAGTATGCTTGCTACAACCATACATTGTTGCCATAACCATCATGTAGTTGCCTTAACTATGAGCCAAGCATTTATTTCACAAAGTGGAAAACTAAATGAATTTCATCTCTTTGCCAAACTCTATGAAGTCAACTCAGATACTTGAGGAAGAGCTCTCGTTTTATCCATTTTTAAGTTTTCGAAATTTTCAATATGTATTGAGTTTGAATTTGAGTTTCAGTATTTATTTATTAATTCGATTTGTATATACTCGATGATTATGTGTGTTTCCCATACAAAAAGAGAAAACAAATTAATAATTTACATCCTGTTAACGATAAACCAAAAAAAAAAAAAGAAAACAAACCATTTCCATATCCGCTTTTGTGTTTCTTACTTTTATCCCTGTATTTCCATTTTTTTCTATTTTTTTCTTGTGGTTTTTTTCTCTCGTTCATTGTACATTTCAGGGAGGCTACCTAGATGGACTACGTTCACATTTGGGTGGTTTAACACAACGTGTCAAATCATGGTATTGGGGACGACCTCTTGTAAGTGCAATTGTATTTTTCATAACAACAACAACAACAAAGATCCCACAAACAAATTGTTTTTCTATTTAAATCAATCAAAACAACAACAACATAGAAAAACTTCCCTACAATTCAAAACCAAAATAACAGCCAGAAAATTTTAATTCAAAATTTTTCTCTAAAAAAGCACATTCTTACTAACATTTTAACAAATAAAAAAAGATTTTCCTTAAATATTATGAAAACGAAAACTTTCTTTAATAAATATCTTTTTTTTTCAATAAAATGGTTTTGCAATTTTCATAATGTTGATTTTTCTTATTCGTTTATGTTGTGTTACTCTTGTTTTGCTAGAAAGGATTTTTAGTTTCAGTTCCTTTTTCCGTTTCGAGTTTGTTTGTTATAACAGATAATTTTTAGCTTGTCATTTTGAGAAAAATCAATTTAATGGGCGTTGTTTTTTTTCTAATTTTAATTTTTTATTTTTGCGACCATTTACCTTTTTGTAGTTGTTTTCAAATGTATGTTGCACTTCTATTCCTTGATCAACTCAACTCGTAATAGTTTAAATGCATTTTGCGATAGTTAGAAAAATTCAAAATAAATATTTTTTTCAAACTTTAAGATTTTGTAAAGTTTGTGAAATCAAATTTTGTCAATGTAAGTATTTTGTATCAAATATTGTATGAAACTTTAGCTGGACAATCAAACAGTCTTTAATATACTACAAACAACTTTCAATGAAAAGCTTGAAAAATATAATTGCACCATAACGCATGAGTCACCCTGTATTTAAATCCATTTCAATTCCATTTAAATTAGTTTAGTTGATTTTTAGAGTTGTTTATTTCAATATTTAGTTAATCATGCACTCCATATTCTACTTTATCTTTTCAAAAATCCCACTTTCTTTTTGACTATAACAAATATCCCGTCCAAAAAAAAAAATTATCTGAGGCTCATGCGAAACTCTATTCAATCCGCACAAGATTTCATTAATATATAAAAAAAATTTAAATATTTTTAAAACAAATTCACCTCTTTTCTTTCGTGTCAACCAAGAAAACAAAATGTACTCGTACATGTTGAAATAACACCAGGCAGCAAAAAATTATATTCTACCATAAAGAAAATTAATATTCTGCCATCCTTCTCTAACTACAAAAGCAGTATTCAGAGTTATTCGATTTGGTTATACAAAAATATATATTTCAATAGCAATTAAGTCTTTTATTCTTCGGAAAACTTTTATTAAATTAAATATTTATACAAAAAATCCCCAGTGAAGTTAGCAAAGTTGACCGAATTGTCGGATATAAATTTCTAAAATAAATTTTTTTTCTTCTGACCAATTTCCATATAAAATTACTTTTCAAATATACAAAAAAAATTTTTTTATCATTTTAAAATTTCGTTGGCGAAAAATAAAAATTTTTTTTTCCGAAATCGCAAAAATTGTGTTTTTTAAGAATTCATTAAAAGGTCAAAACCAGGTTACAACTAAGCAACTAAGAGAAAAGCAAATAAAGTTTGTTGGAATAGATCTCAAAATGTAGACCGTGTGGTATACGACTGTCACTTCTCTTGTCTACTCTTCCCAATAAACTGCACATCTATCTGCCGGTCTGTCTGTCTATTCATATCGCACCGGAAAACTTTAAGAAACTCCAAGGGAATTGGGAAAACTTCTCATTTTTAATTTCTAAATATTAAAAGGAGAGTAAATACTTTTATTAGAGTACCGTGACGCTAATCCTTAATCAAAAAAATAATAAACTCTTTTTGCCATAAAAGTCGATGAATTATAAAATTTGTATTTAATTTACAATAAATAAAATTCAGGAGGATGATGCACTGATTTTGTTATGAATTCAGAGCGTCTCGTGGGGTTTCAGTAAAACTTTTCCTGGAAGTGTTTTTGAAATATGTTAAGAGTTCTTTAACAAAATATTTTTGTTCAAAATGTATGTTTTTTTTGATAAATTCACGATATTATCTAATATTGCTATTAATTAATAAATCCATTTTAGATCCCTTACAAATTTTGTTTAGTATTTTAGCTGCGTTTCAAGCCCATTAATATCAGCCGGATATGATCATAACTGCTATTGAACACGTTCGAGCCAAGCAGGAGTTGCAGCTCAGATTATTTTTTTATAATAATTTTACTCCTTTTTTGATTGTGTATTTATTTTGTTGTTATATCCCATAAGATTTTGTTATAATTTGTTCCCTATTTAAACAAAAATCAATATCACACACCTTTCGTAGTCAAACAACACCTGTAGTTTAGTGTGTTCTTAGTTGAGCTTGACTTTTTACTTTCGTATGTATTCACTTTTAAAATACTTAATAAAACTCTTAGAGCTTTTCTGAAACTATCTTTTTCCACAACCACCACACAACCAACGTAGTGTTGTTGCTAATAACTTTTCTTTGTAGTGTGTCCTCATTAGTCCTTCCACAATATTTCGCATACGTTTGCAGTAGTTAATAATTTCTAAAAACTTGCAATTAGATTTTACTTTTCTTATTCTCTCTTATATCAAAATCAGTCATGAAACGCCGCATTTATCATTTCTATCCATTGAAACTAAAAATATATAATAAAAAAACATATTTAAAAAAGAAACAACACTTAATCACACAAACACACCGACACAAACACACGGTTGTTATAAAAAAAACACATTAAAAATAATATATTAAACCAGCAAAAATTAAAGAAAAACGTTATAAAGTTATAAATTAAAATTATAATCAGCAAAAAAGTGATCGTTATCATTTCAAGTGTAAAACACAACATTTAATTGCAAATAACTGTCAACAACAATAAAAATGAAGAATGAATATATATTTTATTTGCACAATAAAAATATTTGTTGTGTCAACTTTATCAATATATTCAACAACATTCATGTCGTTAAAAAAAAAAAATTATGGTCTACACTTTCAAAAAGTAATTAATGGCAAAGGTACTTTTCCCAGAACCGGCCAAAACTTGTACAAACTACAGTGAAGCGGAAACAGTCTGACTTAAGTTTTCCATAAGGAAAAAGTTTGGTCACTGTCAAATGTCCTTTTGGCGTCAATTACACTTCATCTCAAAGTAGGAACACAGCGAAAGCTATTTTAGCAATTCTTTTTCCCTAATTAAACAGGTGGTTTGTTTAATGTCTGAATGCCTGACATGACTGAGTTTCATTGGTTCTGACGCCAAATCTTCAGAACACTGCAATCTATAGCCAAAACAACAAAATCTCTCAGTTTGTAAACTTTCTGATTTAAGCGCAACATGTTTTTATCAAGACGTAGACAATAAAGAATATTTTTCTTTTAGGACTGCCCACTTAAATCGATTGAAATCTACAACGAATGGTTTCTATTCGAGAAAAGTTCAAGTTAAAAAAGAAACACGTATCTTTCTTTTAGACCTTGAAAATTTACGTCATTTCCCCAATTCTGTTATCAATTATAAATCTCTAAAAATTCTTCATAATTAAAAGTCTTTAACACTTAACAAAACAAAATTTCTTAACTTAAACTCTCTTTTCTTTAAAAATAAAAACCTATACATTTACACTGCGCATTAATTTTTTTTATAAATAAAACCTTTTCACAATTTGAAACATTTTCCCATACAAAACCCACATTCGAAAAAATGGGACTGATCAAACAAATAAAATAAAATAAAATAAAAAAAATTAATAATAAACAAATAAAACTTAAATCAAATGCAAAAAAATATATAATATTTTAATAAAACTCCACAAATTGTATAAATAAAATATTAGGAGTTGGCCACAAAACTCTCAAGAAGTTTCGATATGAAGGAGGAGAGCGGTACATTGCTGGGCGATAAGGGTGTACGTAGACATCAGGTAAGTAAAATAATGGGTAAAGGGTACAAAAATCAACAGATCCCTTCAGCAAACAGGCACGATTCTGAACAACTCTCAAACAGAAAACTCGAGAAAACTAAACAAGACAAAAACAACAACTAACTACCTGCAGCAACTCAAATTCATCCAAATCATTATTTCAGACATTTTCATAACTACTCGTATTAGCATTTTCAATTACAAACTCCTTGACTAGTTTTCTTCAAACCCTGAGTTCAGTTTTTCGTTTTCTCATTTAGTAATTGGCTTGATTGTAAAAAAGAAGAAATTAAGAAACATTTCCTAAGTAAATAAGAAACGACACCTTTCAAATTTATTTATTCCCAAGTACTTGAATAAACTTTATGTTTGATTTCTTTTTTGATAACAACAAACTTACAACTTAATTAACAAATTGCCTGCTAGATATTGTTTATAACTATTTATTTATTTATTTACTTATTTCAAATATTAAATCCCCTTAAAATATTTTAAAATAAACACACACCTCAAAAATATACTTCTTTATATAGAACCAGTACTTTTTATATATAAAATACACCCTTTTAATGTACTAAAATAAAAATGTTCTAAATTCTATATGAAAAGAAACATGAAAATTATACAGATTTTTTAAGCAATTGTAAATTTTTAAATCAAAATTAGTTCATATCCTGGTGATTTTTTATTTAATTTTGTTGTACTAAAATTTGCACCATATTTTAGTAATAAAACCACAATTTTTGGCATCAACTGTGGGTTCTATATTTCTTGTTGTACTATTATTTATGCTTGAAATTTTAGCAGCTTGGAAATTTGAGGCACTCACTATTTCATAAAATACTAAGTACTAATTTTGTACTAAATAATACTTTTGTGATTAAAATTATTTACACTCACCAGATATTGTACAAAAACAAAGTCGGCGAAAAACAAGGTCGAATATAGACGACCATGCACAGACTTTTATAATCGTGAATATTTAGGCGCTGTCTTTACAGAACTCTTGCTCTCAGTCGCATCTGTTCAGCTCTACTACATACTGAAAAAATTTGGTACGAAAAGTTTTATAAATTCATTTTTTAGTACAAACAATTTCTGGTACCAAAAACTTACAACGGAAAAAAAATTTAAATTTTTTTTAGCAAATTAATGGATACCTTGTACTAAATGCCAGTACCGAAATATCTACTTAAAAAAACGTATTGAGAGGTTTAGTCCCTTCTAGAAGAGAAACAATTCCTTAATTCTGCTCAAAATTAGCGTCTATACATGCAGAAAATCTTAGTACTAAACCAATAATACAATTGAGTATTTTATTTATTGAGCCAAAATCTCGTACAAAATATTTGTGTTTGTAAAAGTTTTAAGTAAATAATTAACAAGAATCGGCACTATTTTTGTAAAAGAAAAACTAACGCCTATTTAATAGTTATTACTCAATATTTTGAAAACTTTATAATTTTTTTTAATTTATCAAGAAGGTTTTAACCAACTTTTTGATTTCCAAACAACAAATTTAAACAAAAAATCTGTATAATTTACATTTCTGTACTAAACTCTGAGATATAAAAGAGAATCGTATTAATTATGTCTGAAAATAAATAACAATTTCAGTCTATGCAAAGATTATCCGCTGAACAACAACAACAACAACAAAATGGTTCAACGACTGAACAAACAACTCATGAACACAATCCAAACGTCGTACCTGATCATAGAGGCAACTTACATGTAACAGTTAAGAAAACAAAACCCATATTAGGTATTGCTATCGAAGGTGGTGCTAATACAAAACATCCGCTTCCTCGAATAATAAACATACATGTGAGTATGGCCAGGCAGGATAAAGCGAATACTTGCAACAATAGAAACTAAATTATATATATTTATTCTTAAAGGAAAATGGTGCAGCATTCGAAGCGGGAGGCTTAGAGGTGGGTCAATTAATACTGGAGGTAGACGGCAATAAAGTTGAAGGTCTACATCATCAGGTAAAAATTATTTTTCTTTCAACATATTCTTCGATGGAATAGTTAAATTCAATTAATATATTTCAGGACGTTGCCCGTCTTATAGCTGAATGTTTTGCAAATCGAGAAAAAGCTGAAATAACATTTTTAGTTGTGGAGGCGAAAAAATCGAATTTGGAACCTAAACCAACTGCTTTAATATTCTTAGAAGCCTAACATTTGCTTGCCCTGCCGGCTACAGATGACCCATTGGAACAGCAGAAACTGGAGTTTCTATATGAATGGGGTATCGATCTAACGACAACGCCAAAACCAATGCCAACTCCAATACCACTAACAAAAGCTAAAAATCCACCGCCACTGCCAACACTTTCACAACAACAACAACAACAACAGCAACACCTACACTCATTACATCAACAAGAATCCCATCACATCAACCAAAACAGCAACAGCAACAACAACAACAACATTAACTACAACACTGCAAAAACAAATTCGAATACAATAACAAACACTACAACTGCAAACGTTAGTATGAATACTACAACTACAACTACAAATACCAATAAACAAACAACTAAATCCTCAGGTATATTTACACCAGCGAACACTCAACAGAAACAGCAACAACAACAACACCAACAACAGCAACAACAAAAACACCACCAACATCAACACCAACATCAGGAGTCAACTTTAGAAACTTTAACATCTCCACTGTCATCCAGTGAACACAACACGCCCACACACCATCTCTACACCACCAAAAAGAATTATGATTCCGTTTACCAATAAATTGAAAAACAAAATTATAACAACAACACCAGTAACAAATTGTAAATTGAACAACAACAGCAAAAGGAAAATGTATGTATTGTATGTTTTTTCCCCTTAAACAAATCAAAAACTACAAAATTAAAAAAAAAAATATGTGTGCTAAAAACGAATAAGCGTTGCAGCCTGATTAAAGCTTTGAATATATTTCAATAGTTAAGAAAACTAACACGCTTCTACGCTTATTGTTGTAAAAAAAATAACGGTCAATTGTGCTATGCTTATTAATAGAATCCCCCCCCCCCCCCCCGCTGCCCATTATCCTTAAGGAAGGTTTATAGAGTATCCGTCACTTAAAGATTTCTAATACAAATTTATCATTGAAACTTCTATCGGACTTGAAAAAATATTCTCTATAACACATTCAATTGTTGAAACTTTAATCTAAAATGTTCACATTCAATTAAAGTCTCATTAAAGCTTTAGAACTTTTGAAATAATGTTGTCTAGGTATCGAAATCAGGCCACTTTCCAAATATGGCTGTCACAGGAAACACTTTTAAGTACTAAACATTACGCAGACACATTTAGTCTTGCGGATTAAGCAAGATTAGTATCAAATCCAATGAATTAAAAGTATTTGTACTCTTAAGATAGAGTACTTTGTTTGCAGTAGTTTTTATCAACTCAATTCAGAATTCATTACTGAAGTGAGTTGTATGTTACGCCCAAAAATTATAGAGGGCTCTACCTTCAACGTCCGATATTGGCTAATAAATTACGGCTCTCGAACTTCCTCTTCCCTTCCCTTTTTCCTAACAATAAAACACAAAAATTCTTTTGAAGTAGTTAACGACAAATTATTTTAAGACATGTTTTAGTTGTTACATATTATTTCTATTGCTATTTTTTCAAACAAGAAAACACTACTAACATAATTGAAAATATACTAAGAATTAAATATAACCCACCTAAAAAATAATAACAACAACAACAACAAAAAATACCACAGTCGTAAAATTAATGACAACAACTACACAGATTAGTAGAAGAAATCTTAAGTAGATACCTTTAAAAAACAAAGTAGAAACAATACGAGAATTATATACATACGAAACCAGCAAGCAAATCCACAGAAACCCACACTTTTACATAAACACACATTTATTCTTAAAAAGAAATTGATAAATATAAATTTATAAATAATAACACAAAGCAACACTATTAATTACAAGTGTTTAGCCTATTTACTAAAAAAACAATAACAACCACTACAAAACACCTTATCAAAAGCATATATAAAAGTAAAAATTAACCAAATTATTAATAATATTTACAAAATAATAACGATAATAATAATAATAATAATAATATGTATTAGTACAATTATGCACCGCGCACCACTAAAAAAACAGCAACTACCTACTTATTACACCAACAAAATATTTGCAACAATTACATTTATTTTCATTTTCAACTAAAGAAAATATTTCACTTGGTAAACGAGTTATAACAAAATTAAATTTCAACAGAAAACGCAAAAAACTACATTTTTAATCAATAAAGGATGGAAAAAAGCAAAAGAGAACTAGAAAACAAGTTTATTGAATAAAAATCTGCATAAAAATACTAAAAAAAGCTTAAAAACAAGGGTTGATTGGCATTAAAGTTCAAAGCCGACAGGGCGCAATTTTTCCAAAACTTTAAACAAATAAAAAGCGCTGCAATTTATTTAAAACAAAAGAAACCGCTACATTATTGTAAAATGAACTCTGAATCTCTCTCTCTCTCTCTCTCCCTCTCCTACTTTTTCACTTAATCTTTACCACGATGTATAAATTCTTAAATTTATTATTAATAGTTAATTCTCCTTTTTAATTAATTTCTTCTTTAATTTATTTCACAAAATAACTTGGCTCTTATACAGTAACGAGTTAAACAAAAATTCACTTGTAATATATCCAAACGAAAACCTAGAAATTCTTTTAGCTGCTTAAATTTATCTGAAAAAATTTTTTTTAATAAAATGTAACTAAAATAATTAGTTTAGTAAAGCGAAGCAAAACAAAAACCTGGTTGTAGTTAAATAATTAAAAAAGAAAAATAGATTTTTAAAAACAAACTAATCAATTAATTTCTGTAAAATGAGTTCATTAGTATTTGCTGAAAGAGCAAATCTGATATTAATTCCAAAATTGTTGATTTTTCAGCTGGGTAGAATTCATGAGAAGATATGAAATAAAATTAAAGAATAAAATATAAGTTAGTCCTTCCAGACAGACACAGGTGCTCCTCTTAACTTAAAAGAAATAGACAGTTGCCAGAAATGTTACAAACATAAACTGTTAAAAACTGCAAAATGTAACAGACACAAAAGCAAAAATAACAGCACAAAAACAAAATGATTGTAAAAGAAACAAACAAATCTTCGTTGTGCTCAGCAGCCTACAGATATGCTAATAATTTAAGCATTTGCAACTAAACAAGTGTTAAGTTTCCTAAGCTGAGCATAAAAAGAGAGGATTGTAACAGTTGAAGAATATTTAGTTATCGAACCACTTCAAAAGAGGCGAAAGAAACAGTTCCGACTTCCTTCTGTTAATATTTAGGAGAAATTATTCAAGTTTGAAGTGTAGTTTAAAAGAGAGTATTCATAGAAACTTTTCTTAAAGTACTTTTCAAATGCGAATTGAATTTTTTCATGAGTATTTTTTAATAAAAAAAATTAATGAGATTTTGGTATTATAACATCAAAAATTAAATGTGGATTTTACAAAGTGCAAACAACATATTTTATAACAAACTCATAATTTTGCCCAGCACCGTTGAGTTGTTTGAGTGTGATAGAAATCGAAATTTGAAATTTTGTTACAAACAGCATTCTTAGGTAAAATTATGCTGACAACCTCAATTTTGAATTTGCCCCCCTCCCACTTTGAAACAAAATTTTGTTAAACTTTCTGAACTAAATAGATATGATGTGTAATATAATTAAATATGAGAAAATGTTTTCTTACAAAAAAAAGAAATAAAAAAATTGTTGAATAATATGTAAAATACGAGTAATTAAATTATGTAATTGTAATATAGATTAACTAAAATCTAGTACCTTTTCTTTTTTGAGAATAAAATTATGAAAATTTATTAAAAGCACCTTTAGAATTACGTACTTATGTATTAATGAAATTGGAAAAAAATAGTTCTTAACCAATTTGAAGTTATTTAAGTCTAAGGAAATTGAGTGTTGAAAAAATTGCTTAATAATATGTTGTGACCTTAAAATTTATATAAGAATTAATTTCAAAATGTATTTTATTTATTTAAACTGTTTTAAAACTCACAACAAAAAACTAAAGTTATTATAACAAGTCTGCTTTCAAAGTACTTTACACTGCCGCCAATGTGGAGAAACTTAAAAGGTTTTTTATTTATTTTAAATATATTTAAAACTTGAAATTTGAAAAACATCTGCTTATGTTGATGTTATATACGGTCCTAAAACAATGTTCAGTTATATGTTTTTTACTGTTACAATTGGCTGCGCTGTTAAATTTACAGAATACTTCATTAACAGCTTCTAAAAAGTCGATTTAAGTTTTATTAATTCTGTTCACAATGTTTTCCTATATCCTTAAAAAAGATATTGTAAATATATATCAGCTTTTATGGGGGGTAGAACTTTCAATATATTTTTTTTTGTGCGTGTCAAAAAGAATTTTTTGGCCTACGCTCTAAAAAAGGGCTTAAAAGTTTCAATTGGCGGCAGAAAAAAAATTATAAATCCTAAAATGCTTCATAAAACATTAAATAAACAGATGCATGTATTTAAAAAAAAACTGTAACATATTTAAAGGATAAACTCAAAAGCAATTTAAATAAAATAGAAATTTTCATTAACTCATTTCGACATTTTATAACATCAAACCAACAATCGGTGTATGTAAAGCAAAAAAGTTATTTCAAATTCATTCTATAAAACAAAATTATTAAAATAAGTTACAAAAAAATAGTAAATTAAACAATATGCTGTTGTTTGAAACTTAAATTTGAATAATTTTTATTATTAAAAAAATTATACAAAAAAAAACCAGACATATTAATAAAAAAAAAACAAGCATTTAAAAAGTTATAACTAAAGAAGGCTTAAATTAACAAATAAGTTCTTAGGCATACAAAGTAATAACTCTTTAACCAACATTTGTATAGGCAAACTTTCTCTTTAAAAGGGCTAAACAGAATATTCAATTAGTTAAGTTTAGATTTTATAAATTATAAAGCAACAACTCTTGTAGATAACTTGTAAATCAACTTAATTCAAACTAAAACGTTTAACAAAAAAAGCTTGCAAATATTTTCAGAAAGTGTATATTTAAATAATTTTATTTCAATTTTTAAGTCTCGCTTATTAAGTCTTATATTTGCTTCCCATATAATGCCTCTAGTTTTATTTGTATTTATCGTTAAAGCTTTTATTTGAAAACTTTAGAAATAAAGGCTTTTCTTGTTTTTTAATTTAAAATAATAGCACAAGAACGTCTCCTGTAAAAGGTTGTGAACTTAATTGACAATCGTTTGTGGAACTTAAAAAATACACAAACAAATACAACAAACAGGTCTATCACTTACAAAAATAAATCAAGAGCTTGAAATTACAATATTTTGCAACACTCGAAAAAAATTATATCTAAACTATAATCAATACCAATTTAAAAAAAGAGCGAACTTTTGCATTATAAACAAATGAAACTAGAGAAACTGTTTTCTTTACATTATCATCTTTTTAACAGCTTTTGGAAATCGATTGCTTTCTAGTTCTGCACAGACTAACCTAAACAAATAGTCAGGCCGCTTTTAAAACAAAATTACACAATTTAAAATGTTAAATAAAATTTAAAAACTTTCCGGAACACTTGCAAATAGAAATTAAACGGGTTTAGCCATATAAAAAAATGAAAAATTATTTAAAAATGCGTATTTTTCAATCCGCGGCTGAACTTCCGATAACAATAATTTTTATTTGCGCTCAGGCTCGAATCCAAGAACTTAGAAATAATTTTTAACTTGTACTAAATTTAATTTTTTATCAAGAATAACAAATATTGTAGATATTACATTCCTAAAAAAATTCGAATTTAATGAATAAAACAAAAATTATTTGTCAATGTACTTTCATGTGTCAGCACTCAAAATATTTGCCAAAACCTTTGTAAAGTTTTGTAAAATATATTTTGTTTTATATGTCAAAACACAATGGGAAAAAATTTTAAATTCGAAACAACTTGCCAAAGAGCCTCCACACACGAGAACGATGTTAGATAAGTTAAAGAAGTTGACAAAAGGACAAGTTCTTATCAAATATATATGGCTATTAAAAAGGACTAATATCTTGATGGGCAAAATATCTAGGTTTGAAGACGGGATCCAACATTTTAAATTCAATATGTACTCACAACTTTGTGTGATCGTGTTGGTGTTTTGTGTACTCATTTTACGTTTATCTGGATATGCTTGTATTTGTGTTGTGCTCTCAAACTTTATAGCAATAAAAAATCGTCCTCTTCATCTCGCTTACCACTGAAGCGACATGCCCGCGTGTGTACTACAGCTCCCTTCGAAAATATAGCCAGAACTTTTAAGAACTTAACTAGTTCGTTTAATAATTTTCCATAAATATAAATATAATTTTCTAATTCACAAAAAATATTTCGTGTTTATAAACTAGTTATTTCAAATATATTCTTTAATTTTGACAGATAAGAAGTTTATAAATATGAAATATTTTTTATGAATTAGAACTTTTTAAAGCTTTAAAATTTCATAAAGAATATTGAAACTATCAAATTTCATACAAAGTGCTGATAAAGTGTTCTTAATAATTTCCATTGATCTATGCATAGTGTGGAATTGTCTTGCAATTGATGATTCATTAAATATAATAAACGTAAAGATAGAAAAACAATAAATAATAGAATAAGCGATCGTGCAATAAACATCGTTTTAGGTATTTAATAAAATTAACACTCTTAGGTTCTATTCCACGATATTTTTTTAATATGATGAAAAGGAATGTATATTGCAACACGATTTTTAATGTTTCCAAAACTTGGCAAACGTAATTTTGCTCTCATGCAATTTTCGAATGACATTTTTTGTATCTACAAAGATTTTTTATTATTATATGTTTTACCACCTCTTTTTTGTTCTCTGACAAGCAATATTTTTATAACACATTTTGCTTAAGATATCACGTAGCGTTGAGCGAACACCAAAAAAAACCAATAAATTTATAATTAAATATATATCAAATTTCATGTATAAGAAACTGAACTCTTAACAAAATATACGTGCCACATTAAGATTCTAGAGCAGACAACCAACTGATCGTTAAACTAAAAAAAAATATTTTTTAATATAATTCATAATTTATTGTACAGTTATTCGCCAACTCTGATTAAATCACATAAAGTTTTCTTAAATCAGGCAGATGAAACAAAACAAGTTAATTAAGTTTAACAAATAAAGCAGCACAGTGGGTTGGTTAAATGACAAAAGTAGAAAAGTAATAGCATAAATAAAAATAAATAATATGAGTATAATTGATTTATATTTGAAAGCATCGACAACGTGATCGGTTACTAAATCGAATAAGGATTTTTTGGGGAATAATTATTTCATATTGCAAATCATTCTAATTTTATTATTTAACATTTTGTTTTCTCTTTCAAAGAATAAGCCCGAAATGTAGTGAACTAAGACATATTTTAATCATATAAAGGCTTTGTAGAAAACTAACATTTAACATAATTACTAACTAAAAAAGAAATATCTTAAAAAGCGAGACTTTTTTCCTAAAAAGGAAAATACATTTTTGAACATAAAAAATCTTAATTTCAAGCAAGCTTTTAGAATATAAAAAAAATATATATATATATGTATATATATATATATATATATATATATATATATATATGTATTTATAAATATATATATATATATATATATATATATATACATATATATATATATATATATATATATATATATATACATATATATATATATATATATATATATATACATATATATATATATATATATATATATATATATATATATTATTTACTTGTTTATTTATAAATAAACATACGAAAAATAAACACCATTATTGGATTTTAAGATTTATTCGTTTAGGTGAAAATATAATAAGAAAATGATATCAGCGAGCTATACATTCATTTAAAAAAATTAGATTTTTCTAAGAAAAAAAGATATTGTTAAAGTAAACAGCTGTGTAAATTAATTTTAAATATATATTTGAAACTAAAAAAAAGTTAAACATTTAAAAAGGCAAACAGGCGAAAGAAATTAAAAATTTATATAAAATATATTATTCAAACTTAACAAACAATAATTTCAAAAAATAAAAAAATCATAATGCATTAGCATAGCAAATATATATATATAATAATATAAACATATACATATATATATATATATATATAAATAATTTAAAAACATGCTGATTTATTATTACAAATATATATATATACATTATTAATTATTTAATTTAAAAAAAATGTTTAATTAACGGCTAAAATAATATTGTCCTTAATATTTACATATACATTAACATAAATACAAAAAAAAAATTATATTATTAAAAAAGAGAATGATATTATATAAAAAGACAACAACAAAACAAAAAAAGAACAAAACATTAATAAATTGTTTTTAAAAAATAAAACAAAGGTTACTTTTAATTTAAGGAAATAAATAATGGTTTGTAATAGCTTTTTATAATGACATCCTATTCTTACAGATCAAAAATTTAATTAAAATACGCACAAAAATATCTTTTTAAGCTGTATAATCATGCAATTCAAGACTTGCTACTGAAAAATAGCAATAAATGTTATAGCGTGAAGCTAGAAGTGTAGCTAGACTTTAGAACTATTAAAGCGCATATCCAAATCTACAATTCAGTAAAAGTTTCATGGAAATATACCCATTGGTTCCAGAGATATAAAGAGTTGAAGTTTAGTGGCAACATCACGCTAACAACCACTTTTGTCTGCAGAAGTGCTTCAGAGTTTTATGAATAAATCTGAAACCGGTTTAGCTGGAAGCATGTAATTTGGAGGGTCGATAGAACAGAACATTCTGATTCTACCACAAGTTATTTGGGTGATCTCAGTAGAATAGAACAGAAGATATAGCGCTGCGAAGTATAAATGGCTAATTTCGACTGACAAGGCGCGCCTGCAGCACTATCAAAAGTTCTGCACCATGTAGCTAACGTTTTACCCTATTTTTTGGTGAAAAAATAATTCAAATATCTCCAGCCGTTTACGAGTTATAGCAATTTTAAAAAATGTTGTTTTCAAAATCCACCTCCTGCTCGATTATGTTGGCCTGGTGATTCACAAAAAAATTAACAATTTTGTCACTCACAAATTTTGAGGGAAAAACAGGTTCTGACGGTTTTCATTATATCTCAGTTGTTTTTTGAGATGGTGACATGAAACTTTGTGGGTCGTTAGATTAGATAATGGAGAATAATATGAAATTAAATTTGATTGGCCACGCCTACTTTTTAGGTAGTAAAATGGGCGGTATTCTAAAATTGATAATTTAAAGACCTTAGAATCAGCTTCTTAACAAAATTAGGCAATCAGTATTCTAGCTAGACTTCAGGTCTATCACCTGGTAAAAGTTTCATAAAAATCGGTCCAGTGGTTCCAGAGATATAGGCACTATAACTTTGACTGAAACCGCCATAAATCGAACATTTTGTTCAGAGACGATGTTTAGAAATATGTGAATAACGTCGAAGATACTAAAGCTAGACCTATGAAAATTTCGGGGTTTGTCGAAGGGAATATTGCGAATCGTCCAAAATTTAAGCGAACGCACTGCGTTGCATGCAGCCGAAGTTATAGGCTGTAACTTACAAAAAGTGATATTTGTGCAAATCTTCTGTAACTCTAAAATAGTTCCGTTAATATATAAAAGAGCTTATGCATGTTAAAGCATATATCCAAATCTACAATTCAGTAAAAGTTTCATGGAAATATACCCATTGGTTCCAGAGATATAAAGAGTTGAAGTTTAGTGGCAACATCACGCTAACAACCACTTTTGTCTGCAGAAGTGCTTCAGAGTTTTATGAATAAATCTGAAACCGGTTTAGCTGGAAGCATGTAATTTGGAGGGTCGATAGAACAGAACATTCTGATTCTACCACAAGTTATTTGGGTGATCTCAGTAGAATAGAACAGAAGATATAGCGCTGCGAAGTATAAATGGCTAATTTCGACTGACAAGGCGCGCCTGCAGCACTATCAAAAGTTCTGCACCATGTAGCTAACGTTTTACCCTATTTTTTGGTGAAAAAATAATTCAAATATCTCCAGCCGTTTACGAGTTATAGCAATTTTAAAAAATGTTGTTTTCAAAATCCACCTCCTGCTCGATTATGTTGGCCTGGTGATTCACAAAAAAATTAACAATTTTGTCACTCACAAATTTTGAGGGAAAAACAGGTTCTGACGGTTTTCATTATATCTCAGTTGTTTTTTGAGATGGTGACATGAAACTTTGTGGGTCGTTAGATTAGATAATGGAGAATAATATGAAATTAAATTTGATTGGCCACGCCTACTTTTTAGGTAGTAAAATGGGCGGTATTCTAAAATTGATAATTTAAAGACCTTAGAATCAGCTTCTTAACAAAATTAGGCAATCAGTATTCTAGCTAGACTTCAGGTCTATCACCTGGTAAAAGTTTCATAAAAATCGGTCCAGTGGTTCCAGAGATATAGGCACTATAACTTTGACTGAAACCGCCATAAATCGAACATTTTGTTCAGAGACGATGTTTAGAAATATGTGAATAACGTCGAAGATACTAAAGCTAGACCTATGAAAATTTCGGGGTTTGTCGAAGGGAATATTGCGAATCGTCCAAAATTTAAGCGAACGCACTGCGTTGCATGCAGCCGAAGTTATAGGCTGTAACTTACAAAAAGTGATATTTGTGCAAATCTTCTGTAACTCTAAAATAGTTCCGTTAATATATAAAAGAGCTTATGCATGTTAAAGCGTATATCCAAATCTACAATTCAGTAAAAGTTTCATGGAAATATACCCATTGGTTCCAGAGATATAAAGAGTTGAAGTTTAGTGGCAACATCACGCTAACAACCACTTTTGTCTGCAGAAGTGCTTCAGAGTTTTATGAATAAATCTGAAACCGGTTTAGCTGGAAGCATGTAATTTGGAGGGTCGATAGAACAGAACATTCTGATTCTACCACAAGTTATTTGGGTGATCTCAGTAGAATAGAACAGAAGATATAGCGCTGCGAAGTATAAATGGCTAATTTCGACTGACAAGGCGCGCCTGCAGCACTATCAAAAGTTCTGCACCATGTAGCTAACGTTTTACCCTATTTTTTGGTGAAAAAATAATTCAAATATCTCCAGCCGTTTACGAGTTATAGCAATTTTAAAAAATGTTGTTTTCAAAATCCACCTCCTGCTCGATTATGTTGGCCTGGTGATTCACAAAAAAATTAACAATTTTGTCACTCACAAATTTTGAGGGAAAAACAGGTTCTGACGGTTTTCATTATATCTCAGTTGTTTTTTGAGATGGTGACATGAAACTTTGTGGGTCGTTAGATTAGATAATGGAGAATAATATGAAATTAAATTTGATTGGCCACGCCTACTTTTTAGGTAGTAAAATGGGCGGTATTCTAAAATTGATAATTTAAAGACCTTAGAATCAGCTTCTTAACAAAATTAGGCAATCAGTATTCTAGCTAGACTTCAGGTCTATCACCTGGTAAAAGTTTCATAAAAATCGGTCCAGTGGTTCCAGAGATATAGGCACTATAACTTTGACTGAAACCGCCATAAATCGAACATTTTGTTCAGAGACGATGTTTAGAAATATGTGAATAACGTCGAAGATACTAAAGCTAGACCTATGAAAATTTCGGGGTTTGTCGAAGGGAATATTGCGAATCGTCCAAAATTTAAGCGAACGCACTGCGTTGCATGCAGCCGAAGTTATAGGCTGTAACTTACAAAAAGTGATATTTGTGCAAATCTTCTGTAACTCTAAAATAGTTCCGTTAATATATAAAAGAGCTTATGCATGTTAAAGCGTATATCCAAATCTACAATTCAGTAAAAGTTTCATGGAAATATACCCATTGGTTCCAGAGATATAAAGAGTTGAAGTTTAGTGGCAACATCACGCTAACAACCACTTTTGTCTGCAGAAGTGCTTCAGAGTTTTATGAATAAATCTGAAACCGGTTTAGCTGGAAGCATGTAATTTGGAGGGTCGATAGAACAGAACATTCTGATTCTACCACAAGTTATTTGGGTGATCTCAGTAGAATAGAACAGAAGATATAGCGCTGCGAAGTATAAATGGCTAATTTCGACTGACAAGGCGCGCCTGCAGCACTATCAAAAGTTCTGCACCATGTAGCTAACGTTTTACCCTATTTTTTGGTGAAAAAATAATTCAAATATCTCCAGCCGTTTACGAGTTATAGCAATTTTAAAAAATGTTGTTTTCAAAATCCACCTCCTGCTCGATTATGTTGGCCTGGTGATTCACAAAAAAATTAACAATTTTGTCACTCACAAATTTTGAGGGAAAAACAGGTTCTAACGGTTTTCATTATATCTCAGTTGTTTTTTGAGATGGTGACATGAAACTTTGTGGGTCGTTAGATTAGATAATGGAGAATAATATGAAATTAAATTTGATTGGCCACACCTACTTTTTAGGTAGTAAAATGGGCGGTACTCTAAAATTGTTAATTTAAAGACCTTAGAATCAGCTTCTTAACAAAATTAGGCAATCAGTATTCTAGCTAGACTTCAGGTCTATCACCTGGTAAAAGTTTCATAAAAATCGGTCCAGTGGTTCCAGAGATATAGGCACTATAACTTTGACTGAAACCGCCACAAATCGAACATTTTGTTCAGAGACGATGTTTAGAAATATGTGAATAACGTCGAAGATACTAAAGCTAGACCTATGAAAAATTCGGGGTTTGTAGAAGGGAATATTGCGAATCGTATACAATTTAGGTGTACGCACTGCGTTGCATGCAGCCGAAGTTATAGGCTGTAACTTACAAAAAGTGATATTTGTGCAAATCTTCTGTAACTCTAAAATAGTTCCGTTAATATATAAAAGAGCTTATGCATGTTAAAGCATATATCCAAATCTACAATTCAGTAAAAGTTTCATGGAAATATACCCATTGGTTCCAGAGATATAAAGAGTTGAAGTTTAGTGGCAACATCACGCTAACAACCACTTTTGTCTGCAGAAGTGCTTCAGAGTTTTATGAATAAATCTGAAACCGGTTTAGCTGGAAGCATGTAATTTGGAGGGTCGATAGAACAGAACATTCTGATTCTACCACAAGTTATTTGGGTGATCTCAGTAGAATAGAACAGAAGATATAGCGCTGCGAAGTATAAATGGCTAATTTCGACTGACAAGGCGCGCCTGCAGCACTATCAAAAGTTCTGCACCATGTAGCTAACGTTTTACCCTATTTTTTGGTGAAAAAATAATTCAAATATCTCCAGCCGTTTACGAGTTATAGCAATTTTAAAAAATGTTGTTTTCAAAATCCACCTCCTGCTCGATTATGTTGGCCTGGTGATTCACAAAAAAATTAACAATTTTGTCACTCACAAATTTTGAGGGAAAAACAGGTTCTGACGGTTTTCATTATATCTCAGTTGTTTTTTGAGATGGTGACATGAAACTTTGTGGGTCGTTAGATTAGATAATGGAGAATAATATGAAATTAAATTTGATTGGCCACGCCTACTTTTTAGGTAGTAAAATGGGCGGTATTCTAAAATTGATAATTTAAAGACCTTAGAATCAGCTTCTTAACAAAATTAGGCAATCAGTATTCTAGCTAGACTTCAGGTCTATCACCTGGTAAAAGTTTCATAAAAATCGGTCCAGTGGTTCCAGAGATATAGGCACTATAACTTTGACTGAAACCGCCATAAATCGAACATTTTGTTCAGAGACGATGTTTAGAAATATGTGAATAACGTCGAAGATACTAAAGCTAGACCTATGAAAATTTCGGGGTTTGTCGAAGGGAATATTGCGAATCGTCCAAAATTTAAGCGAACGCACTGCGTTGCATGCAGCCGAAGTTATAGGCTGTAACTTACAAAAAGTGATATTTGTGCAAATCTTCTGTAACTCTAAAATAGTTCCGTTAATATATAAAAGAGCTTATGCATATATCCAAATCTACAATTCAGTAAAAGTTTCATGGAAATATACCCATTGGTTCCAGAGATATAAAGAGTTGAAGTTTAGTGGCAACATCACGCTAACAACCACTTTTGTCTGCAGAAGTGCTTCAGAGTTTTATGAATAAATCTGAAACCGGTTTAGCTGGAAGCATGTAATTTGGAGGGTCGATAGAACAGAACATTCTGATTCTACCACAAGTTATTTGGGTGATCTCAGTAGAATAGAACAGAAGATATAGCGCTGCGAAGTATAAATGGCTAATTTCGACTGACAAGGCGCGCCTGCAGCACTATCAAAAGTTCTGCACCATGTAGCTAACGTTTTACCCTATTTTTTGGTGAAAAAATAATTCAAATATCTCCAGCCGTTTACGAGTTATAGCAATTTTAAAAAATGTTGTTTTCAAAATCCACCTCCTGCTCGATTATGTTGGCCTGGTGATTCACAAAAAAATTAACAATTTTGTCACTCACAAATTTTGAGGGAAAAACAGGTTCTAACGGTTTTCATTATATCTCAGTTGTTTTTTGAGATGGTGACATGAAACTTTGTGGGTCGTTAGATTAGATAATGGAGAATAATATGAAATTAAATTTGATTGGCCACACCTACTTTTTAGGTAGTAAAATGGGCGGTACTCTAAAATTGTTAATTTAAAGACCTTAGAATCAGCTTCTTAACAAAATTAGGCAATCAGTATTCTAGCTAGACTTCAGGTCTATCACCTGGTAAAAGTTTCATAAAAATCGGTCCAGTGGTTCCAGAGATATAGGCACTATAACTTTGACTGAAACCGCCACAAATCGAACATTTTGTTCAGAGACGATGTTTAGAAATATGTGAATAACGTCGAAGATACTAAAGCTAGACCTATGAAAAATTCGGGGTTTGTAGAAGGGAATATTGCGAATCGTATACAATTTAGGTGTACGCACTGCGTTGCATGCAGCCGAAGTTATAGGCTGTAACTTACAAAAAGTGATATTTGTGCAAATCTTCTGTAACTCTAAAATAGTTCCGTTAATATATAAAAGAGCTTATGCATGTTAAAGCATATATCCAAATCTACAATTCAGTAAAAGTTTCATGGAAATATACCCATTGGTTCCAGAGATATAAAGAGTTGAAGTTTAGTGGCAACATCACGCTAACAACCACTTTTGTCTGCAGAAGTGCTTCAGAGTTTTATGAATAAATCTGAAACCGGTTTAGCTGGAAGCATGTAATTTGGAGGGTCGATAGAACAGAACATTCTGATTCTACCACAAGTTATTTGGGTGATCTCAGTAGAATAGAACAGAAGATATAGCGCTGCGAAGTATAAATGACTAATTTCGACTGACAAGGCGCGCCTGCAGCACTATCAAAAGTTCTGCACCATGTAGCTAACGTTTTACCCTATTTTTTGGTGAAAAAATAATTCAAATATCTCCAGCCGTTTACGAGTTATAGCAATTTTAAAAAATGTTGTTTTCAAAATCCACCTCCTGCTCGATTATGTTGGCCTGGTGATTCACAAAAAAATTAACAATTTTGTCACTCACAAATTTTGAGGGAAAAACAGGTTCTGACGGTTTTCATTATATCTCAGTTGTTTTTTGAGATGGTGACATGAAACTTTGTGGGTCGTTAGATTAGATAATGGAGAATAATATGAAATTAAATTTGATTGGCCACGCCTACTTTTTAGGTAGTAAAATGGGCGGTATTCTAAAATTGATAATTTAAAGACCTTAGAATCAGCTTCTTAACAAAATTAGGCAATCAGTATTCTAGCTAGACTTCAGGTCTATCACCTGGTAAAAGTTTCATAAAAATCGGTCCAGTGGTTCCAGAGATATAGGCACTATAACTTTGACTGAAACCGCCATAAATCGAACATTTTGTTCAGAGACGATGTTTAGAAATATGTGAATAACGTCGAAGATACTAAAGCTAGACCTATGAAAATTTCGGGGTTTGTCGAAGGGAATATTGCGAATCGTCCAAAATTTAAGCGAACGCACTGCGTTGCATGCAGCCGAAGTTATAGGCTGTAACTTACAAAAAGTGATATTTGTGCAAATCTTCTGTAACTCTAAAATAGTTCCGTTAATATATAAAAGAGCTTATGCATATATCCAAATCTACAATTCAGTAAAAGTTTCATGGAAATATACCCATTGGTTCCAGAGATATAAAGAGTTGAAGTTTAGTGGCAACATCACGCTAACAACCACTTTTGTCTGCAGAAGTGCTTCAGAGTTTTATGAATAAATCTGAAACCGGTTTAGCTGGAAGCATGTAATTTGGAGGGTCGATAGAACAGAACATTCTGATTCTACCACAAGTTATTTGGGTGATCTCAGTAGAATAGAACAGAAGATATAGCGCTGCGAAGTATAAATGGCTAATTTCGACTGACAAGGCGCGCCTGCAGCACTATCAAAAGTTCTGCACCATGTAGCTAACGTTTTACCCTATTTTTTGGTGAAAAAATAATTCAAATATCTCCAGCCGTTTACGAGTTATAGCAATTTTAAAAAATGTTGTTTTCAAAATCCACCTCCTGCTCGATTATGTTGGCCTGGTGATTCACAAAAAAATTAACAATTTTGTCACTCACAAATTTTGAGGGAAAAACAGGTTCTGACGGTTTTCATTATATCTCAGTTGTTTTTTGAGATGGTGACATGAAACTTTGTGGGTCGTTAGATTAGATAATGGAGAATAATATGAAATTAAATTTGATTGGCCACGCCTACTTTTTAGGTAGTAAAATGGGCGGTATTCTAAAATTGATAATTTAAAGACCTTAGAATCAGCTTCTTAACAAAATTAGGCAATCAGTATTCTAGCTAGACTTCAGGTCTATCACCTGGTAAAAGTTTCATAAAAATCGGTCCAGTGGTTCCAGAGATATAGGCACTATAACTTTGACTGAAACCGCCATAAATCGAACATTTTGTTCAGAGACGATGTTTAGAAATATGTGAATAACGTCGAAGATACTAAAGCTAGACCTATGAAAATTTCGGGGTTTGTCGAAGGGAATATTGCGAATCGTCCAAAATTTAAGCGAACGCACTGCGTTGCATGCAGCCGAAGTTATAGGCTGTAACTTACAAAAAGTGATATTTGTGCAAATCTTCTGTAACTCTAAAATAGTTCCGTTAATATATAAAAGAGCTTATGCATGTTAAAGCGTATATCCAAATCTACAATTCAGTAAAAGTTTCATGGAAATATACCCATTGGTTCCAGAGATATAAAGAGTTGAAGTTTAGTGGCAACATCACGCTAACAACCACTTTTGTCTGCAGAAGTGCTTCAGAGTTTTATGAATAAATCTGAAACCGGTTTAGCTGGAAGCATGTAATTTGGAGGGTCGATAGAACAGAACATTTTGATTCTACCACAAGTTATTTGGGTGATCTCAGTAGAATAGAACAGAAGATATAGCGCTGCGAAGTATAAATGGCTAATTTCGACTGACAAGGCGCGCCTGCAGCACTATCAAAAGTTCTGCACCATGTAGCTAACGTTTTACCCTATTTTTTGGTGAAAAAATAATTCAAATATCTCCAGCCGTTTACGAGTTATAGCAATTTTAAAAAATGTTGTTTTCAAAATCCACCTCATGCTCGATTATGTTGGCCTGGTGATTCACAAAAAAATTAACAATTTTGTCACTCACAAATTTTGAGGGAAAAACAGGTTCTAACGGTTTTCATTATATCTCAGTTGTTTTTTGAGATGGTGACATGAAACTTTGTGGGTCGTTAGATTAGATAATGGAGAATAATATGAAATTAAATTTGATTGGCCACACCTACTTTTTAGGTAGTAAAATGGGCGGTACTCTAAAATTGTTAATTTAAAGACCTTAGAATCAGCTTCTTAACAAAATTAGGCAATCAGTATTCTAGCTAGACTTCAGGTCTATCACCTGGTAAAAGTTTCATAAAAATCGGTCCAGTGGTTCCAGAGATATAGGCACTATAACTTTGACTGAAACCGCCACAAATCGAACATTTTGTTCAGAGACGATGTTTAGAAATATGTGAATAACGTCGAAGATACTAAAGCTAGACCTATGAAAAATTCGGGGTTTGTAGAAGGGAATATTGCGAATCGTATACAATTTAGGTGTACGCACTGCGTTGCATGCAGCCGAAGTTATAGGCTGTAACTTACAAAAAGTGATATTTGTGCAAATCTTCTGTAACTCTAAAATAGTTCCGTTAATATATAAAAGAGCTTATGCATGTTAAAGCATATATCCAAATCTACAATTCAGTAAAAGTTTCATGGAAATATACCCATTGGTTCCAGAGATATAAAGAGTTGAAGTTTAGTGGCAACATCACGCTAACAACCACTTTTGTCTGCAGAAGTGCTTCAGAGTTTTATGAATAAATCTGAAACCGGTTTAGCTGGAAGCATGTAATTTGGAGGGTCGATAGAACAGAACATTCTGATTCTACCACAAGTTATTTGGGTGATCTCAGTAGAATAGAACAGAAGATATAGCGCTGCGAAGTATAAATGGCTAATTTCGACTGACAAGGCGCGCCTGCAGCACTATCAAAAGTTCTGCACCATGTAGCTAACGTTTTACCCTATTTTTTGGTGAAAAAATAATTCAAATATCTCCAGCCGTTTACGAGTTATAGCAATTTTAAAAAATGCTGTTTTCAAAATCCACCTCCTGCTCGATTATGTTGGCCTGGTGATTCACAAAAAAATTAACAATTTTGTCACTCACAAATTTTGAGGGAAAAACAGGTTCTGACGGTTTTCATTATATCTCAGTTGTTTTTTGAGATGGTGACATGAAACTTTGTGGGTCGTTAGATTAGATAATGGAGAATAATATGAAATTAAATTTGATTGGCCACGCCTACTTTTTAGGTAGTAAAATGGGCGGTATTCTAAAATTGATAATTTAAAGACCTTAGAATCAGCTTCTTAACAAAATTAGGCAATCAGTATTCTAGCTAGACTTCAGGTCTATCACCTGGTAAAAGTTTCATAAAAATCGGTCCAGTGGTTCCAGAGATATAGGCACTATAACTTTGACTGAAACCGCCATAAATCGAACATTTTGTTCAGAGACGATGTTTAGAAATATGTGAATAACGTCGAAGATACTAAAGCTAGACCTATGAAAATTTCGGGGTTTGTCGAAGGGAATATTGCGAATCGTCCAAAATTTAAGCGAACGCACTGCGTTGCATGCAGCCGAAGTTATAGGCTGTAACTTACAAAAAGTGATATTTGTGCAAATCTTCTGTAACTCTAAAATAGTTCCGTTAATATATAAAAGAGCTTATGCATGTTAAAGCGTATATCCAAATCTACAATTCAGTAAAAGTTTCATGGAAATATACCCATTGGTTCCAGAGATATAAAGAGTTGAAGTTTAGTGGCAACATCACGCTAACAACCACTTTTGTCTGCAGAAGTGCTTCAGAGTTTTATGAATAAATCTGAAACCGGTTTAGCTGGAAGCATGTAATTTGGAGGGTCGATAGAACAGAACATTCTGATTCTACCACAAGTTATTTGGGTGATCTCAGTAGAATAGAACAGAAGATATAGCGCTGCGAAGTATAAATGGCTAATTTCGACTGACAAGGCGCGCCTGCAGCACTATCAAAAGTTCTGCACCATGTAGCTAACGTTTTACCCTATTTTTTGGTGAAAAAATAATTCAAATATCTCCAGCCGTTTACGAGTTATAGCAATTTTAAAAAATGTTGTTTTCAAAATCCACCTCATGCTCGATTATGTTGGCCTGGTGATTCACAAAAAAATTAACAATTTTGTCACTCACAAATTTTGAGGGAAAAACAGGTTCTAACGGTTTTCATTATATCTCAGTTGTTTTTTGAGATGGTGACATGAAACTTTGTGGGTCGTTAGATTAGATAATGGAGAATAATATGAAATTAAATTTGATTGGCCACACCTACTTTTTAGGTAGTAAAATGGGCGGTACTCTAAAATTGTTAATTTAAAGACCTTAGAATCAGCTTCTTAACAAAATTAGGCAATCAGTATTCTAGCTAGACTTCAGGTCTATCACCTGGTAAAAGTTTCATAAAAATCGGTCCAGTGGTTCCAGAGATATAGGCACTATAACTTTGACTGAAACCGCCACAAATCGAACATTTTGTTCAGAGACGATGTTTAGAAATATGTGAATAACGTCGAAGATACTAAAGCTAGACCTATGAAAAATTCGGGGTTTGTAGAAGGGAATATTGCGAATCGTATACAATTTAGGTGTACGCACTGCGTTGCATGCAGCCGAAGTTATAGGCTGTAACTTACAAAAAGTGATATTTGTGCAAATCTTCTGTAACTCTAAAATAGTTCCGTTAATATATAAAAGAGCTTATGCATGTTAAAGCATATATCCAAATCTACAATTCAGTAAAAGTTTCATGGAAATATACCCATTGGTTCCAGAGATATAAAGAGTTGAAGTTTAGTGGCAACATCACGCTAACAACCACTTTTGTCTGCAGAAGTGCTTCAGAGTTTTATGAATAAATCTGAAACCGGTTTAGCTGGAAGCATGTAATTTGGAGGGTCGATAGAACAGAACATTCTGATTCTACCACAAGTTATTTGGGTGATCTCAGTAGAATAGAACAGAAGATATAGCGCTGCGAAGTATAAATGGCTAATTTCGACTGACAAGGCGCGCCTGCAGCACTATCAAAAGTTCTGCACCATGTAGCTAACGTTTTACCCTATTTTTTGGTGAAAAAATAATTCAAATATCTCCAGCCGTTTACGAGTTATAGCAATTTTAAAAAATGCTGTTTTCAAAATCCACCTCCTGCTCGATTATGTTGGCCTGGTGATTCACAAAAAAATTAACAATTTTGTCACTCACAAATTTTGAGGGAAAAACAGGTTCTGACGGTTTTCATTATATCTCAGTTGTTTTTTGAGATGGTGACATGAAACTTTGTGGGTCGTTAGATTAGATAATGGAGAATAATATGAAATTAAATTTGATTGGCCACGCCTACTTTTTAGGTAGTAAAATGGGCGGTATTCTAAAATTGATAATTTAAAGACCTTAGAATCAGCTTCTTAACAAAATTAGGCAATCAGTATTCTAGCTAGACTTCAGGTCTATCACCTGGTAAAAGTTTCATAAAAATCGGTCCAGTGGTTCCAGAGATATAGGCACTATAACTTTGACTGAAACCGCCATAAATCGAACATTTTGTTCAGAGACGATGTTTAGAAATATGTGAATAACGTCGAAGATACTAAAGCTAGACCTATGAAAATTTCGGGGTTTGTCGAAGGGAATATTGCGAATCGTCCAAAATTTAAGCGAACGCACTGCGTTGCATGCAGCCGAAGTTATAGGCTGTAACTTACAAAAAGTGATATTTGTGCAAATCTTCTGTAACTCTAAAATAGTTCCGTTAATATATAAAAGAGCTTATGCATGTTAAAGCGTATATCCAAATCTACAATTCAGTAAAAGTTTCATGGAAATATACCCATTGGTTCCAGAGATATAAAGAGTTGAAGTTTAGTGGCAACATCACGCTAACAACCACTTTTGTCTGCAGAAGTGCTTCAGAGTTTTATGAATAAATCTGAAACCGGTTTAGCTGGAAGCATGTAATTTGGAGGGTCGATAGAACAGAACATTCTGATTCTACCACAAGTTATTTGGGTGATCTCAGTAGAATAGAACAGAAGATATAGCGCTGCGAAGTATAAATGGCTAATTTCGACTGACAAGGCGCGCCTGCAGCACTATCAAAAGTTCTGCACCATGTAGCTAACGTTTTACCCTATTTTTTGGTGAAAAAATAATTCAAATATCTCCAGCCGTTTACGAGTTATAGCAATTTTAAAAAATGTTGTTTTCAAAATCCACCTCCTGCTCGATTATGTTGGCCTGGTGATTCACAAAAAAATTAACAATTTTGTCACTCACAAATTTTGAGGGAAAAACAGGTTCTAACGGTTTTCATTATATCTCAGTTGTTTTTTGAGATGGTGACATGAAACTTTGTGGGTCGTTAGATTAGATAATGGAGAATAATATGAAATTAAATTTGATTGGCCACACCTACTTTTTAGGTAGTAAAATGGGCGGTACTCTAAAATTGTTAATTTAAAGACCTTAGAATCAGCTTCTTAACAAAATTAGGCAATCAGTATTCTAGCTAGACTTCAGGTCTATCACCTGGTAAAAGTTTCATAAAAATCGGTCCAGTGGTTCCAGAGATATAGGCACTATAACTTTGACTGAAACCGCCATAAATCGAACATTTTGTTCAGAGACGATGTTTAGAAATATGTGAATAACGTCGAAGATACTAAAGCTAGACCTATGAAAATTTCGGGGTTTGTAGGAGGGAATATTGCGAATCGTCCAAAACTTAGGTGAATGCACTGCGTTGCATGCAGCCGAAGTTATAGGCTGTAACTTACAAAAAGTGATATTTGTGCAAATCTTCTGTAACTCTAAAATAGTTCCGTTAATATATAAAAGAGCTTATGCATGTTAAAGCGTATATCCAAATCTACAATTCAGTAAAAGTTTCATGGAAATATACCCATTGGTTCCAGAGATATAAAGAGTTGAAGCTTAGTGGCCTTTTTAGGTAGTAAAATGGGCGGTATTCTAAAATTGTTAATTTAAAGGTCTTAGAATCAGCTTCTTAACAAAAGTAGGCCATCAGTATTCTAGCTAGGTTTCAGGTCTATCACCTGGTAAAAGTTTCATAAAAATCGGTCCAGTGGTTCCAGAGATATAGGCACTATAACTTTGACTGAAACCGCCACAAATCGACAATTTTGTTCAGAAACGACGTTTAGATATATGTGAATAACGTCGAAGCTACTAAAGCTAGACCTATGAAAAATTCGGGGTTTGTAGAAGGGAATATTGCGAATCGTATACAATTTAGGTGTACGCACTGCGTTGCATGCAGCCGAAGTTATAGGCTGTAACTTACAAAAAGTGATATTTGTGCAAATCTTCTGTAACTCTAAAATAGTTCCGTTAATATATAAAAGAGCTTATGCATGTTAAAGCATATATCCAAATCTACAATTCAGTAAAAGTTTCATGGAAATATACCCATTGGTTCCAGAGATATAAAGAGTTGAAGTTTAGTGGCAACATCACGCTAACAACCACTTTTGTCTGCAGAAGTGCTTCAGAGTTTTATGAATAAATCTGAAACCGGTTTAGCTGGAAGCATGTAATTTGGAGGGTCGATAGAACAGAACATTCTGATTCTACCACAAGTTATTTGGGTGATCTCAGTAGAATAGAACAGAAGATATAGCGCTGCGAAGTATAAATGGCTAATTTCGACTGACAAGGCGCGCCTGCAGCACTATCAAAAGTTCTGCACCATGTAGCTAACGTTTTACCCTATTTTTTGGTGAAAAAATAATTCAAATATCTCCAGCCGTTTACGAGTTATAGCAATTTTAAAAAATGTTGTTTTCAAAATCCACCTCCTGCTCGATTATGTTGGCCTGGTGATTCACAAAAAAATTAACAATTTTGTCACTCACAAATTTTGAGGGAAAAACAGGTTCTGACGGTTTTCATTATATCTCAGTTGTTTTTTGAGATGGTGACATGAAACTTTGTGGGTCGTTAGATTAGATAATGGAGAATAATATGAAATTAAATTTGATTGGCCACGCCTACTTTTTAGGTAGTAAAATGGGCGGTATTCTAAAATTGATAATTTAAAGACCTTAGAATCAGCTTCTTAACAAAATTAGGCAATCAGTATTCTAGCTAGACTTCAGGTCTATCACCTGGTAAAAGTTTCATAAAAATCGGTCCAGTGGTTCCAGAGATATAGGCACTATAACTTTGACTGAAACCGCCATAAATCGAACATTTTGTTCAGAGACGATGTTTAGAAATATGTGAATAACGTCGAAGATACTAAAGCTAGACCTATGAAAATTTCGGGGTTTGTAGGAGGGAATATTGCGAATCGTCCAAAACTTAGGTGAATGCACTGCGTTGCATGCAGCCGAAGTTATAGGCTGTAACTTACAAAAAGTGATATTTGTGCAAATCTTCTGTAACTCTAAAATAGTTCCGTTAATATATAAAAGAGCTTATGCATGTTAAAGCGTATATCCAAATCTACAATTCAGTAAAAGTTTCATGGAAATATACCCATTGGTTCCAGAGATATAAAGAGTTGAAGCTTAGTGGCCTTTTTAGGTAGTAAAATGGGCGGTATTCTAAAATTGTTAATTTAAAGGTCTTAGAATCAGCTTCTTAACAAAAGTAGGCCATCAGTATTCTAGCTAGGTTTCAGGTCTATCACCTGGTAAAAGTTTCATAAAAATCGGTCCAGTGGTTCCAGAGATATAGGCACTATAACTTTGACTGAAACCGCCACAAATCGACAATTTTGTTCAGAAACGACGTTTAGATATATGTGAATAACGTCGAAGCTACTAAAGCTAGACCTATGAAAAATTCGGGGTTTGTAGAAGGGAATATTGCGAATCGTATACAATTTAGGTGTACGCACTGCGTTGCATGCAGCCGAAGTTATAGGCTGTAACTTACAAAAAGTGATATTTGTGCAAATCTTCTGTAACTCTAAAATAGTTCCGTTAATAT
This sequence comes from Linnaemya vulpina, assembly GCA_963675445.1. Taxonomy (NCBI): domain Eukaryota; kingdom Metazoa; phylum Arthropoda; class Insecta; order Diptera; family Tachinidae; genus Linnaemya; species Linnaemya vulpina. Next base: position 85,587,217 of record OY776278.1, on the reverse strand, counting down.
ATAAAAGAGCTTATGCATGTTAAAGCATATATCCAAATCTACAATTCAGTAAAAGTTTCATGGAAATATACCCATTGGTTCCAGAGATATAAAGAGTTGAAGTTTAGTGGCAACATCACGCTAACAACCACTTTTGTCTGCAGAAGTGCTTCAGAGTTTTATGAATAAATCTGAAACCGGTTTAGCTGGAAGCATGTAATTTGGAGGGTCGATAGAACAGAACATTCTGATTCTACCACAAGTTATTTGGGTGATCTCAGTAGAATAGAACAGAAGATATAGCGCTGCGAAGTATAAATGGCTAATTTCGACTGACAAGGCGCGCCTGCAGCACTATCAAAAGTTCTGCACCATGTAGCTAACGTTTTACCCTATTTTTTGGTGAAAAAATAATTCAAATATCTCCAGCCGTTTACGAGTTATAGCAATTTTAAAAAATGTTGTTTTCAAAATCCACCTCCTGCTCGATTATGTTGGCCTGGTGATTCACAAAAAAATTAACAATTTTGTCACTCACAAATTTTGAGGGAAAAACAGGTTCTGACGGTTTTCATTATATCTCAGTTGTTTTTTGAGATGGTGACATGAAACTTTGTGGGTCGTTAGATTAGATAATGGAGAATAATATGAAATTAAATTTGATTGGCCACGCCTACTTTTTAGGTAGTAAAATGGGCGGTATTCTAAAATTGATAATTTAAAGACCTTAGAATCAGCTTCTTAACAAAATTAGGCAATCAGTATTCTAGCTAGACTTCAGGTCTATCACCTGGTAAAAGTTTCATAAAAATCGGTCCAGTGGTTCCAGAGATATAGGCACTATAACTTTGACTGAAACCGCCATAAATCGAACATTTTGTTCAGAGACGATGTTTAGAAATATGTGAATAACGTCGAAGATACTAAAGCTAGACCTATGAAAATTTCGGGGTTTGTAGGAGGGAATATTGCGAATCGTCCAAAACTTAGGTGAATGCACTGCGTTGCATGCAGCCGAAGTTATAGGCTGTAACTTACAAAAAGTGATATTTGTGCAAATCTTCTGTAACTCTAAAATAGTTCCGTTAATATATAAAAGAGCTTATGCATGTTAAAGCGTATATCCAAATCTACAATTCAGTAAAAGTTTCATGGAAATATACCCATTGGTTCCAGAGATATAAAGAGTTGAAGCTTAGTGGCCTTTTTAGGTAGTAAAATGGGCGGTATTCTAAAATTGTTAATTTAAAGGTCTTAGAATCAGCTTCTTAACAAAAGTAGGCCATCAGTATTCTAGCTAGGTTTCAGGTCTATCACCTGGTAAAAGTTTCATAAAAATCGGTCCAGTGGTTCCAGAGATATAGGCACTATAACTTTGACTGAAACCGCCACAAATCGACAATTTTGTTCAGAAACGACGTTTAGATATATGTGAATAACGTCGAAGCTACTAAAGCTAGACCTATGAAAAATTCGGGGTTTGTAGAAGGGAATATTGCGAATCGTATACAATTTAGGTGTACGCACTGCGTTGCATGCAGCCGAAGTTATAGGCTGTAACTTACAAAAAGTGATATTTGTGCAAATCTTCTGTAACTCTAAAATAGTTCCGTTAATATATAAAAGAGCTTATGCATGTTAAAGCATATATCCAAATCTACAATTCAGTAAAAGTTTCATGGAAATATACCCATTGGTTCCAGAGATATAAAGAGTTGAAGTTTAGTGGCAACATCACGCTAACAACCACTTTTGTCTGCAGAAGTGCTTCAGAGTTTTATGAATAAATCTGAAACCGGTTTAGCTGGAAGCATGTAATTTGGAGGGTCGATAGAACAGAACATTCTGATTCTACCACAAGTTATTTGGGTGATCTCAGTAGAATAGAACAGAAGATATAGCGCTGCGAAGTATAAATGGCTAATTTCGACTGACAAGGCGCGCCTGCAGCACTATCAAAAGTTCTGCACCATGTAGCTAACGTTTTACCCTATTTTTTGGTGAAAAAATAATTCAAATATCTCCAGCCGTTTACGAGTTATAGCAATTTTAAAAAATGTTGTTTTCAAAATCCACCTCCTGCTCGATTATGTTGGCCTGGTGATTCACAAAAAAATTAACAATTTTGTCACTCACAAATTTTGAGGGAAAAACAGGTTCTGACGGTTTTCATTATATCTCAGTTGTTTTTTGAGATGGTGACATGAAACTTTGTGGGTCGTTAGATTAGATAATGGAGAATAATATGAAATTAAATTTGATTGGCCACGCCTACTTTTTAGGTAGTAAAATGGGCGGTATTCTAAAATTGTTAATTTAAAGACCTTAGAATCAGCTTCTTAACAAAATTAGGCAATCAGTATTCTAGCTAGACTTCAGGTCTATCACCTGGTAAAAGTTTCATAAAAATCGGTCCAGTGGTTCCAGAGATATAGGCACTATAACTTTGACTGAAACCGCCATAAATCGAACATTTTGTTCAGAGACGATGTTTAGAAATATGTGAATAACGTCGAAGATACTAAAGCTAGACCTATGAAAATTTCGGGGTTTGTAGGAGGGAATATTGCGAATCGTCCAAAACTTAGGTGAATGCACTGCGTTGCATGCAGCCGAAGTTATAGGCTGTAACTTACAAAAAGTGATATTTGTGCAAATCTTCTGTAACTCTAAAATAGTTCCGTTAATATATAAAAGAGCTTATGCATGTTAAAGCGTATATCCAAATCTACAATTCAGTAAAAGTTTCATGGAAATATACCCATTGGTTCCAGAGATATAAAGAGTTGAAGCTTAGTGGCCTTTTTAGGTAGTAAAATGGGCGGTATTCTAAAATTGTTAATTTAAAGATCTTAGAATCAGCTTCTTAACAAAAGTAGGCCATCAGTATTCTAGCTAGGTTTCAGGTCTATCACCTGGTAAAAGTTTCATAAAAATCGGTCCAGTGGTTCCAGAGATATAGGCACTATAACTTTGACTGAAACCGCCACAAATCGACAATTTTGTTCAGAAACGACGTTTAGATATATGTGAATAACGTCGAAGCTACTAAAGCTAGACCTATGAAAAATTCGGGGTTTGTAGAAGGGAATATTGCGAATCGTCCAAAACTTAGGTGAATGCACTGCGTTGCATGCAGCCGAAGTTATAGGCTGTAACTTACAAAAAGTGATATTTGTGCAAATCTTCTGTAACTCTAAAATAGTTCCGTTAATATATAAAAGAGCTTATGCATGTTAAAGCGTATATCCAAATCTACAATTCAGTAAAAGTTTCATGGAAATATACCCATTGGTTCCAGAGATATAAAGAGTTGAAGTTTAGTGGCAACATCACGCTAACAACCACTTTTGTCTGCAGAAGTGCTTCAGAGTTTTATGAATAAATCTGAAACCGGTTTAGCTGGAAGCATGTAATTTGGAGGGTCGATAGAACAGAACATTCTGATTCTACCACAAGTTATTTGGGTGATCTCACTATAATAGAACAGAAGATATAGCGCTGCGAAGTATAAATGGCTAATTTCGACTGACAAGGCGCGCCTGCAGCACTATCAAAAGTTCTGCACCATGTAGCTAACGTTTTACCCTATTTTTGGTGAAAAAATAATTCAAATATCTCCAGCCGTTTACGAGTTATAGCAATTTTAAAAAATGTTGTTTTCAAAATCCACCTCCTGCTCGATTATGTTGGCCTGGTGATTCACAAAAAAATTAACAATTTTGTCACTCACAAATTTTGAGGGAAAAACAGGTTCTGACGGTTTTCATTATATCTCAGTTGTTTTTTGAGATGGTGACATGAAACTTTGTGGGTCGTTAGATTAGATAATGGAGAATAATATGAAATTAAATTTGATTGGCCACGCCTACTTTTTAGGTAGTAAAATGGGCGGTACTCTAAAATTGTTAATTTAAAGACCTTAGAATCAGCTTCTTAACAAAATTAGGCAATCAGTATTCTAGCTAGACTTCAGGTCTATCACCTGGTAAAAGTTTCATAAAAATCGGTCCAGTGGTTCCAGAGATATAGGCACTATAACTTTGACTGAAACCGCCACAAATCGACAATTTTGTTCAGAAACGACGTTTAGAAATATGTGAATAACGTCGAAGATACTAAAGCTAGACCTATGAAAATTTCGGGGTTTGTAGGAGGGAATATTGCGAATCGTCCAAAACTTAGGTGAATGCACTGCGTTGCATGCAGCCGAAGTTATAGGCTGTAACTTACAAAAAGTGATATTTGTGCAAATCTTCTGTAACTCTAAAATAGTTCCGTTAATATATCTTCTGTTCTATTCAACTGAGATCACCCAAATAACTTGTGGTAGAATCAGAACGTTCTGTTCTATCGACCCTGCAAATTACATGCTTCCAGCTAAACCGGTTTCAGATTTATTCATAAAACTCTGAAGCACTTCTGCAGACAAAAGTGGTTGTTAGCGTGATGTTGCCACTAAACTTCAACTCTTTATATCTCTGGAACCAATGGGTATATTTCCATGAAACTTTTACTGAATTGTAGATTTGGATATACGCTTTAACATGCATAAGCTCTTTTATATATTAACGAAACTATTTTAGAGTTACAGAAGATTCACGCAAATATCACTTTTTGTAAGTTACAGCCTATAACTTCGGCTGCATGCAACGCAGTGCGTTCACCTAGATTGTATACGATTCGCAATATTCCCTTCTACAAACCCCGAATTTTTCATAGGTCTAGCTTTAGTAGCTTCGACGTTATTCACATATATCTAAACGTCGTTTCTGAACAAAATTGTCGATTTGTGGCGGTTTCAGTCAAAGTTATAGTGCCTATATCTCTGGAACCACTGGACCGATTTTTATGAAACTTTTACCAGGTGATAGACCTGAAACCTAGCTAGAATACTGATGGCCTACTTTTGTTAAGAAGCTGATTCTAAGGTCTTTAAATTAACAATTTTAGAATACCGCCCATTTTACTACCTTAAAAGTAGGCGTGGCCAATAAAATTTAATTTCATATTATTCTCCATTATCTAATCTACCGACCCACAAAGTTTCATGTCACCATCTCAAAAAACAACGGAGATATAATGAAAACCGTCAGAACCTGTTTTTGCCTCAAAATTTGTGAGTGACAAAATTGTTAATTTTTTTGTGAATCACCAGGCCAACATAATCGAGCAGGAGGTGGATTTTGAAAAAGACATTTTTTAAAACTGCTATAACTCGTAAACGGCTGGAGATATTTGAATTATTTTTTCACCAAAAAATAGGGTAAAACGTTGGCTACATGGTGCAGAACTTTTGATGGTGCTGCAGGCGCGCCTTGTCAGTCGAAATTAGCCATTTATACTTCGCAGCGCTATATCTTCTGTTCTATTCAACTGAGATCACCCAGATAACTTGTGGTAGAATCAGAACGTTCTGTTCTATCGACCCTCCAAATTACATGCTTCCAGCTAAACCGGTTTCAGATTTATTCATAAAACTCTGAAGCACTTCTGCAGACAAAACTGGTTGTTAGCGTGATGTTGCCACTAAACTTCAACGCTTTATATCTCTGGAACCAATGGGTATATTTCCATGAAACTTTTACTGAATTGTAGATTTGGATATGCGCTTGGTATATATTGATGGAACTTTTATTTCTTTTTAGAGCAGATAAAAGAGAGTTACGAAACTTACAAGAGTTCAGAATATTCGATTCGTGGTAGAATTTCTTAATTAAAATTTTTTGATTTTCGTTTTTATTGGTTAATCTACTTAAAATTAGTAATTTATATCAAAGTTTTACTGAACATAATTTTATAAAATACATGCCATAATACCGTATGAAACCCCAACACCTTACTCTAAAAATATATATTTCGTTATATACATTAAAATATGTGGTAAGACTTTACAAGCTGTGGACAATTTTCTGTACACTTTCGAATACAATAATGTGTGGATAACTCTTAGTATTGCTAAGATTTAGTACTTATAAAATATTTTATGTTTATAAACTATTTGTATAAAAATTCTGTATTGAAGTCTGTTAAATAGAAAGATTATGAGTATAAAAGACTTTTTATGCATTAAGACTTCAATATTAATTAGAACTTAAATTGCTAATACGATAATTTGCTTTCAAATTATATATATACATATATATATATATATATATATATATATATATATATATATGTATATATATATATATATATATATATATATATATATATCATTGCTTTTATAAAATACATACAATTTATAATATTCTTTTTTTTTTTGTAATCGATAATAATTAAACAATTTTCATATCGTTTTATTATAATATTGTTGCTTAAGTTCGGTATTATTAATAGCTTATAAAGTTTGTGTATTAGAACTTTAATGAAATCGTTATCGAGCGTTTTAAGATACTCTGCAATATGTCTATAACAATTAGTATTTTTGATAACAACATTCAAAACTTTATAAATTAGATAGTAATTGCCAATAAAATATGAAAATTTCACAAAAACCATGATAAAGTTGACGCATGTAGGAACACTCAAAATTTGGATAATAATACAATGTTTTGCTTACAACTAATTTATTTAAATTGTCATACATATTAGCACATTTACGCTCAGACTATAATGTGTTTTTCATCATATTTGATAGTCTCCAGATCCCTGGAAAGTTTTAAAGTTGTCAAAAATGAATTTGTAAAGCTAAATTACAATTAACCAAATTATATATCATAAAATTATTATGAATAAACACTTAAGTAGTTCTCTATTTTGCGGAGACATTTAAATCTGTAAAGAAAGAATAAAAAAACAGGTGCACATAAATATTTAGAAAAATTATGAATATAATTAAAATTTATTACATATAATTTTTTCTACAAGTGTTCATTATTTAACCCGCCACCGTCTCTTTCTATAATATTTTACAACGAAAGAGTTAATTAAAACCACTCATATACACACGACCACTTTTAATTTATTTAATTTTATTCATTGAAACAAAATTACCAGTATTTCGTGTTCATTTGCATCTCTCAGCTTAAAGTAAACAATAACTGGAAATAGTTTCTATAGATTCCACTTAATTACGGCTCAGTTTGTTTCAAAAACTCTTAACGACAACATCAATAAACAAAAATAAAGCATACAAAAAAAATTATACTAATAAAACGTAAAATGCCTTTAACAAAATCTTGTCTGAGTACCCATGATCAAAAGGTGTTAGAGTCCATCTTTAATCCACTGGAATTAACCTCTTCACTACAAATCCAGCTTATCGATCAAGATTCCACCTTTGCGGCAATAGACAATGATGAGGAAGCTCATTGTACTCCGGAACTATTGAAAAAATCCAAAATGCTCGAAATAGAAGCTGTTCAATTGGCCGAAGAACAAAAACTCGAAGAAGCTCTGCAAATATTTTCGGATGCTTTGCATTTAACATCCAGCAGAGCTTCGATTTACAACAATCGTGCGCAAGCATTGCGATTAGCGGGAAGAGATGATGGTAAGCGGAAACTATATGAAAATTTAAATAAAGTACTTTGACATAATTAAAAGTAAAAATTATTATCATAAATTATTATACGAAAAAAATTCAAAGTGCAGACTAAAAGTATGTTAAAACTTATTGTTGCCTTTTACAAATTTAGGCTCTTAATGTGAATGAGTACGTATTTTTTGTTCAACATTCCATGAAAGGTGTGTGGCAACAATATAATGGCCAAGACTTTAGCCGTTTTGCACACCTCAAATCCAACAACAATCTGGGTGAATTCATTTCAAAAACAAATTCACCTCGTTGCCAACATTAAAATAATTATGGGCAGCATACAACCGTACAGTCTGTTGAAATACTAAAACCACCATCTTTTACCACACATGTATACACCTAATTCTGCTTGTACGCGGTAGATAAGATCCCGGAACACTCGCGCAATATTATCGTTTGATATCATAGAACCTAAGAAAATTGGTGCGAGAAAATAAGATAAATAATTTAAGTATTGTTGCTTCAGCTAAATTTTCCCAACTTAAATATGGGCGTTCGAGAAAACTGCAAAAATTTTGGGGCTTTTTAGAAATACTAGGCTGATTGTTGCCAATTTATTTTTGTTTTACCAAGTCTTTTCTATGGCTTTTATCACGAACTCCACAGGAAACGTACATTTTATAGTAAATTGTTATAAAGGTAAATTTGGTTTAATAAAAAGTACTTCTTAGCATTTATTCGGGCATTGTTAGAGCATTGACATGGATTTAATGATACACTACTTTAATTTTTTTTATTTGTCGATTTTTTTTTTAATGTTAAAACAAATCGAGTTGCATAAAAGCCAAATGATTTCATTTTTGCCGCGTTCAAATCCGTGTAAATTTTCAGAATTTGCTATATGAAACAATATGCTTTCGCCACGCAGCCTTTGGAAACAAGAAAAGATAAGCCTTATCTTTACCATAGAAAATTAAATGAATAATTTTTGGTACATAAAAGAGACCTCAAGTTTAAAAAATATTATTCAGAATGAGTAATTTTTAAGCAAATCAGTATCCCCATTCCTAAAACATCTCAAGACAGCTAGAAATTGTCACTTGTCCACTATTTGTCGACATCAATTGACTACATCAATATTATGTGCCTTAGAGAATACCAGAGATTGTCAATAATTACAATAATAAGAATAAAAAAATAAAAATAATAAAAAAATAATAGTAATAATAATAATAAATTGCTGTCGTCCATTGAATATTGAAATTGTATTGAAAACATTCAGACCCTTTGAAAGTTTTTCTTATGGGATTATTTATTCCCAATAGTGGTGATCGTAATTCGACATTAACTACATATTATTTTTATTTTTAATTTTAGCTGCCTTTGAAGACCTCAACAGGGCTCTTGATCTTGCTGGTGCAACATTAACTAAAACAAGATGTCATGCGTTATGCCAGCGAGGAGTTCTCTATAGAAAACAAAACAAATTAGAAAATGCCAGAAGTGATTTCGAAGAAGCTGCCAAAATGGGCAGTAAATTTGCCAAACAACAGCTGGTGGAAATAAATCCCTTTGCAGCGCTTTGCAACCAAATGTTGAGGCAAGCCTTTGAGCAGTTACAGAAAACGGAATAAAGCTAAAGTCATAAGGATAATAAAAGCATTTGCTGTTTTGAATGTCATAATGTTGGTTGGTAGAAATGAAATGAAGCCAAAAAATAAAAAAACAAAAAATTATAATAATAATGCAGTTGAAAGCAAGTGTGTATTTTGTAATGAGCCACCTTTTTACTGGAGTCATGATCGTTTAATAAGTTTAACAAAAAAATATGTTTAAACATAAAAAACATAACGGCATAATCTCTTATATAAATAATATATCAAGCGAATTAGTCTCGTGTTGAAATCGATCATCATTGATTTACAACTTGCGGCCTGTATTAAAAATAAATTTCATTAAAAACCTGTCGAATTTCATGCAGTCCCGAATTTCATGAGAGGGAGCAGGAGCAACATGTGCAAAAGGTGCGTTTTCGGTGCTTTATGATGCAGTTTGCTCGTATTTAAAACGAAAGAAAAACGGCGAATAACGCGATATAACAGTTGCAGTCAATATGGCACGTGGTAAAGGCACGATTTTGTGCCATTTTTTCAATAGTTTGTTTTGTTTTTTTTTTCTCTGTAACAATGAAACTGCAACTGTTGATTTTTGTATTCAACTATTGCGCTGTTTTCATTTCGTTCCATTTCAATGACCTGACAGTCGTCATTCATTTTTTAAAGATCTTTACGCAGCCAAAAGGAAAGGGGTTGCTTGATGAAGTGCAAAAGGACACAAACGAAACAAACCCTTTAGTTGTTATTTGAATAGAATACCCGCAATAAAACAGACTTTATATTCCTAAATACGAATACATTCTTCAATTCTTTAAATTAATTTTATAACTAAAATAACAAACGGTACTCTAAAATTTTCCTGCCTTCTTCTTTTTGGTTTTTAAGAATGAAATAAAGTTAACAACGGAATTAAGCCACAATAACAAATGTTTTCAAGATTGAAAATAAATTTTGCAACAAAATCGACACACACACACACACAAACACAAACAAGTGCTGCAGCATTTTGGAAAACCAAATTAAAATTGAGCTGCAGCACAAACGTGCAAATGATGGGGGAAAAAATGAAAGTGGTTTTATTATCCTTCCACATTCATTTACAACATACTTAAGACGCTGTGTAATAAGCCCTTCTGTGAAAAATTCGTTCAAAAGCAAAAACAACTTTTAAACACGCATTCTGAACCAAACCGACGAACAGACAACACATGCGCAGCAGCTACAGCAGCATGCATTTCGTCGTCATAATGAAATGCGAAAGTGTGTGCTGCGGTTTACCACGAGTATTTTAGTTTGATTTGGTTAACAAAAATTAAAATTGGCACGCTTTTGCCTAAAAATTGCTTATGCAGGCCATGTTTACCGCACTGATACAGAGTATTATGGCCTCTTCTGTAGTGTTTGGCTTGACACGAAAATAAAAAATCTGAAAAAAAGCGAGTCAATACATATTAAAATCTGACCGAAACAGTTTTAAACGATTTAATTTTGATTTTAAGTGCGGAGCTACACAAAATGCGAGAGTAAAGACGGTGCAAGCCAAAAGTTCAATCGCATCTCAGGACATTTAAAAATTGCGTTTACTAGTTCTGAATCTTCAGAAATTGCCAGCTTCCCAATAGTTACAGGCCTTATTCGTAATTACAAGCTGCTTATAAGACAATTGTGTAAAGAAAATTTACGAATCCAAGCAGTTGTGTATAAGCTTTTAACACTTTGAATCTTTTAAAGTCAAAAGAGCTTATTCACAAAAAAATAGTTTATGATTATAAGCTGCCTATAAGAAAAGATTTCTTACTGAGATTATAAACCCTACAGTGCAAAAATTATAAAAAATCATAAATAAAATTAATATAGAATAATTTGAAATATTAAATCGAATTCAGCAATATAAATGTTCGTTAAAATATTCACCACATACTAATTTGAAATACTTTGGTTATTACTAAATCGACATCACTTGGCATGATTTCTTGTTCATTTTGTATTTCAGGTAAATCTTTGATTGAATGTATTAACCATGACCAGTGTAGGGTACACGATTTCTGTGCATCACCAATAACAATTTGTTTTTGTTTCATATCGAAATCTGCAAAAAGGGGCTGAAACTGTAACAAACACACGATAAAAAACAAACAGTTAAAGTAATTATGAACATGCATTTAACCCTAAAACACTACCTGGTTTTGTTTCCAAATAAATTTGCTGAAGTTCGTGTTATATAAATTAAGTTATAATTTACTGATGAAAAGTTGTTTAATAGCAGCAATTGACAAGGTGAATTCTTATATTCAAATGAAACGACACAGAAAAATACTGGCTGCTGTTGTAAATATTTATTTTATTTGACGTAGAGCAGACTTTCCTTTTAATATAAAGCAATTTTCCTTGACTTGAGTAAAATGTAATTTAAAAAATTAAAGAACAATTTTATTACATGAAAAATACAATCACCGTCGACACAGGGAATCGATGCGGTGGCTCAATAATAAAATGTTCTCTTTGACTTGATTCCGGCAACATCTTCAAAAACATCACTTAAATTATCCTGAGCAGCATTTTAGGGTTAACAATATATCCTGCCTTCTGTGGTTAACTGTAAGCACTAGTTTTTCGGTTGTCTGTAGGGATTTCGAAACGTTTTTTTTAAGGTAAAATAGCAGGTGCTTATTTTATTTTCAAATTGCAGCAGATTCTTACAAAACCAATAACGCAACAACATAAAGTAAATCAAGGCAAAAAAAAAAAACCATTGACTTTAAGATTTCTTTTTGATTCTATTAAAAAAAGAAAAGAAACTCAAGAGAATGAAAATGAAAACAAGTTGAAAAAGGGATACAAATAATATCATATACTTTTAATCCTATTAAGCAATTTACAAAAACAAAAACAACAAAAAATGAGAAAGAGACCATAAATAAAAGAGAAGATAAACAATTGAGTTTCAGTGCAAGCAAAAAATTGAATTAAGCCCACAAAATAACTTTGAGCGCTCGTAGCAAAGGCGTGAAATCCGCTGATTTAAAAAAAAATGATTTAAAAAAACACGGGAAAGTGGCCATAAGCACAGCGGCAATTGACAAGTTACATAAATATTTCAACAGTTAACTTTCAGCGTAAAATTTTTTAATAATTTTGTTATCTTTTTAATCCATAATCAGGGACATTTTTATTCATTAAACAATTTAAATTGTCAGTCGAAGAGAGATTTGTGCAACCGTTCCCGCTGCTGACATACGAATTGTTCAACACGATTGCCATCCCGAAACACTGAGTGTAACAGGCGTGGAAATCGATGGAAATCGTAGGTTCGATATCTCTGCTCTATGCTAATGAACCAACAACGAATGATTTTTTTTTAGGAGTAGGTCCGGCGCTCAGGGAACGATCCCTACATATACTCTGCGGGAGAGGATAGTGTTAGGAGGACAGATTAGAGGATATATAATTTCGTTGTAGCCGCACATGACGGCGTCAGTCGCTGTCGGTAATGTTCAGCGAGCAGGTACTATTACTTCGTCGTTGAAAGAAGATGACAACAATTAACACAATCCTGCACTGATGCAGATCAGGAAATTCAGCTAACAGCAGTTGGCGAAATAGTGCAGTGAAGAGTGGTGACAAATTGGACCGGCAGGATAGTGTTCATAAGGCGCAGTAGCGCATGCTTTGTGCCACAAATTATTTTTAAACTTTAAATGCCATGAAGTTTGTGAGCAAATGAAAACAAAATTTTCTGCATTCCATTAAAATTGTTGTCATTAAAAAAAGTTTTCTCCCTCTAAAAAACACTCCTTTTTTTATTGCCACAACTAGTGCAAGGATTTGAATGAAAAATTATATGTTTTATTTATTCGGTTTGTTAATGACTTTTCGACCACAAAAAAGTGTTATATTTTTAATTATTTTTTTTTACACAATTTCTTAACTATTTTCCGAAACTTCTTATACGATATTATGTTGCAATTACCGACATACAATTGCGTTCAAAGATCTACTGTTCTTACAAATTTCTATAATTATTATTCCAATCGAAAACTATTACAAATTACTTGGATGTAAATCTAAACAGGACATACGGTTTACATGCCTTGAAATGTGTTGTCCTTAGCAGCCTTAGATAATAAAACTCTTCTGAATACCATCATCAATAAATTCGTAATGAATAATAAAACGCAAGAAAAAGCGTCAGTTGTTTGGTCAACAATAAAAAAAAAACGAGAAGAGCAACAAAATAAAATTCGAAAAATTGTATAAAAATCCCTTATAAATGAAAAGTGCCAGGAGTCAAAATGCATTGTAGATGATTTTTTTTTTCTTCAAATTGTTGTTGTTGTTGTTTAAGCCGGGCAGGCAGTTAGTTTCATAAGCCTCGCAGCATATGTTACCTTATAAATTTTCAATCACTCAATAATATAACAGGAGAAAAAAAAAAGTAAAACAATGATTTCAAAGAGGAACGATCACTAACAAAGCAAACGGAGGAGCTGGAAAAAGAACAGTTTTTATTTTGCAAAAAAAAAAAAAAGGATTCCAAGACCGGAACTGTAATTTGAGCGATCTGTACTCTGCTTGAATTTATAGAAAAATTCTTGAATTACTAAAATTATTGGATGCTTATCGAACTCGCAAACTTCCTTCCGTCTTATTTGCTGGTGTATTTTAAATTAAAACTAAAATCTTAATTGATCAAATAGCGCTCAACATTTTAAATTTATTTGTTTTAGAGCTTTAATTTTTATTTCACTTCTACATGAATTTCTGATTGATCATTCTTTTTTTTTTTTTGTTTTTCTTTTATGTTCTACCTGGTTTTGAAAAATTTCTTTATTACCTGGGCGCGTGCCGGCTGTCGTCATTTAAGGTTTCTTTCGTATATTTTTTTGAGCAGGATTTTTTTCCCATTTCCTTCGTTGTACTCAGTGTGTGTATGTGTGTGAAATTATTCTCTCTCTCTCCCTGTTTCTCTTTGTTGTGGTTATTATCCTGTTTGCTGTCATTGACTTTGACAACAACAACGAACATTATTTTGAAAACATATGACGCTTACAATTCAAAGGGAGTTTTAAGGTTTTAAGGAGTTTTAAATTCCTTTTCGATCTCAAAACTATAGGATTTTGCGAGATTAACACACTTAAAAATATTTAAGGTAAATTTGAAAATATTTTGAGAGACAACAGCAACAACACAACCGTTTCAATTAAAGACGGTCGTCAAAGACTTCTTCCCACTGACTGCAGACCTCGAAAAATTTACTCTTTGAAAAGACACCTTCCAAATTTACCGTTGAGGATATTTCCTTAAAAGTTTTTTTACAATAAGTTATTATAAAAGAAATTTTCTTAAATACATTTTGAGTTCTTATAGCTACATTTTTTTAAAGTACCATGCCAAAGGTACCTTTTTAAAATTTTAATTTTAATTTTAATGGGTTTTTTTTAGTTATTTTTTGAAAGCCAGAAAGAAAAAAGGAAGTTATTCTAAATATCATTTTCGTAGAGGTACATTTTCAACACAACTTTTTTTTTAAATTAATATTCTTGTAATAAAAAGATACAGTACATAAAAAAAGTATTTCAACAGATAGTTTTTACAAAGCACTTTTCTGAAAACTTAAGTCTCTCTACGCTCCAAATTAAATGATTTAAAGCACTAAAGAGTTTTAAATATAAATCCTTAACTTTTATAATTTAATCATTGTTTTATGACCATTAAAACATTTTTAAGACTGAACTCATACACTGTCAAATCGTGTGTCATTTTCTAAAACAGACTTGACGGCTGAAAGAGATTTTAAATCAAAGCAAACATGTAAATAATTAAATCAATGAGAACTTTACAAGCCATAAATTCATAAATGTGGGTATTTTGACAACGTTTGCTAGACAACTTTTCTATCCTCCACAATCGTCGTTCATCTATTCATTCATAAATTGGCCTGCCACAACAGTTTCTGTTCAAAAAAGCAACGAAACGTTTACAAACTTTCTCAAGTTCTCGCACAAGCAGCAAGAAGCATGTTTTAGCCTAAAATGAAATCTAACTGTCACTAAATGACGCCGAAAGAACAATAATAACACAATCACCGCTGCAAACGGTATTTCGTTAGGAAACTTCAAAGGGTATTCTTGAATACGCTCGCCAGAAGAAAAACTACCAACAAATTCATTTCGTATTTAGACAAACGTTAAGACATGAACAAATTCACAGCCCAACAAATACAATTGCAAATCTAGATCTTTCCCGCCGTGCGTGTGTGTGTTTGTGAGCAAAGAAGCTTAATCAATGTGTTTGTGCCGCTACTTGGAGTTGTAGAGCCTGGATAGAGTTTGTGCACTATTCAAATCGTAGTATTTGGTGGCGTAAGCGCCATGATGGCTATTAACTATAAAACGACAACGACAGCATTTTGATGCCACTGCAACTTCAGTTAGTGGACAAACCAAACAGAAGAAGCAAAAAAGAAAAGGCAGCAACGAAAAATTAAAAGGAGTTCGTTGGAGTGAGCATCATGCTGTTTGGGCTAGACCTCCTCGGGAGTTGACAACATCAGCGCAATTGCAATAAAACAATTTACCAAACAAGACCATTTTGAATAGATATAAATGTGTCCAACAAAAGAACATATTAAACTTGTAAATGTTTCGCAATGCAGGGACGTAGCTAATGTTTCGTTTAGAGAACTTTTTCATTTCGAAACACGGTCTACTACTTCGCCTTTCATCACACAACGCACTTGTATATCTTTGATACATATTCTAAAGAGGATTGCCACACCCCCTTCACCCCTCCCCCTCACCCTAAGAAGACGCCCGTGCATTAGTTTTGAAAATTAAACATTTCATTGTGTTGGTTACATGGGCGCTATGGCACATTTATCATTTTCATTTATATTCTTGAAGCTTCAAGCAAAAAGTCCAACTTAGGTTTGGTTTTTCCCTTACCAGAAGCCAATAGCACAAAGAAGCAAAAAAAACGCAATAAACAAAACAATAAGCAGCATCATCAAAGGCCAACAACAATTACAACAAACCTTAAGGTGCGTTTGGTAGGCAAAACAAACGAAAATTCTTTTACGGCGCCAAATAGAGCAACACATGCACAAACACGCATAACGAACGGAGGATCACTATTTTTTCCAATTGGTCTCTTTGATAAACTTTAACTCAACAGCAAAACTTGGGCAAAGTAACAAATTTAAGCTCTTAAGCAAATATACAACTCAAACTTTTCACAAATAAGTAGATTTGAAAAGTTCCCGAAAAGAAGAAACAAGCAACAGCAAAAGAAACTTCAAAAAAACTTCTATCAATGCTATCGGAAGTTTCCACAATAGATAAGAATAGAGAGAAGAAGAAAAAAAAAAGAGAATAAAGATTTCAAAAAGCCAACAAAAGAAACAAAATACAGAAATATTTACACAGATTTACAACCAACTTGTTGCTAACGAGACGTGACGTATACACGGCCCGCTTTCTTAAAGCCGGCAATTGAAACAAATACTCCTCTGCCATTGTAAAATCCAGCAGCCAGCAAAAGCACGTTTGTTTGCCTGCGGAAGTGGCCTAAACAATGAACTGAATGAAAACGGTAGCACACACAGATCAAGTCAGCTCTGGCTAGACCAGACATAAAGAAGTTATGAATGTGTGTGTGTGTGTGTGTGTGGTGGTGGTGGAACTCTCGTATGAAACAAACAAAAAAACCCAACTCGGAGTCATAATCATTAGCTTGTCGGCACATGGGGACTGCAGTGGTGTGCGGTGGAAGAATATTGTCAACATTGAAATGGATAAGAATAGTCGGTCGTACATTCAGGCCAGTCAGTTATTTAGCCAATTGAGTTTGGTTAGACGGACGCTGACGCGTTTTATTTAGTTTTACTCGCAGTTTGTTTGCCGACATGCGATTTGCATAAAAGTTATTTTCATTTCAATTCAGTTCAGTTTGTTTTATTTAACTTGAGTTCAGTTCAGTTTAGTTTAGTTTACAATGACAAAAGATCTCATAATTGCATGATTTAGCTGGCTATTCATACACAAAAACATAAATAATTTGCTGCTGGCTACACTGGGAGAAAACAGTTGGTTTACTTTTGGGGAAAAAGGTGATTTTTTGCAAACCCAGTAAATGAACTTTTTTCTGTAAAAGATAAAAGAGATGTTTTTCTTCAAAGGATTTTCCTGTCAGATACATTTTTAGTGCAGGCCTTTTTTAAAATATACAACACACAATATTCGTGGAGTTTTAAAACAGTAGTACGACACCTACTTTTAAAAAAGTTGTTTAAATAGCATTTTTTCATAAACGTTCTTTTGAAAAGGCACTGTTTTGGAAACGTTACTTTTTAAGGGTACTTATTTTAAAAGCCCTTTTGTGAAATGTACTTCTTTAAAAGGTACCCTATTTTTTTCGTATCTACTTTTCGGAGGGTACCACTTTTCAAACAAGCTTTTAAGGCGTACTTTTTTAAGACGCACTATTTAAAAGGCTCTTTTTTGGAACTAAATTTTTTAAAAGATACTTTTAATGGGTACATTTGAAATGTACTTATTTTAATTGCTGTTTTTGAGAGATCATATTTTAAATGAAATTTTTTTCAAAATGCTTTTTAAAAGGTCGTTTTTTAAAAGGTACATTTTTAAAAAGTACTGTCTTGTAAGTTACTGTCTTGGGAGGTACTTTTGAAAAGAAAGTTTTTCAAAAGCTGTTTTTTCTAAAAGAAACTTTTTGATAGATATTTTGTTTGTTAAAACTGCTTTTTAAAAAATTAATTTCTCAAAAGATAACTTCTAAAGGTATTTTTTTAGGAAATAATTTATCAAAATATAATTATTTTGATCTTTTCAAAACCATATTTTTTATATATACTTTTCGAAAGGTACCTTTTAAAAAGGTACTCTTTCAAAAGTCCCTATTTTCCAAGGTATTTTTTATTGAGAGCAATTTTTGCATTGAAAAATCTGACTGTTCTTAAAATTATTCACGAATCTGCAATTGCAAAGTCCTAGAAAGTTTATTGGGTTGTATGTACCTGAGGATATTGACGTGTGAATGTGCAAACTTCTTCTTATTCAGAATTCAGAAAGGTTTTATGACAAACCGATTAGTTATTCTAGATTAAGATCTTTAAAGTTTTATGCATTGAATATATAATTTTCTTCAAATAAATTTTGAGGTATCGTGCACAAATCCACTACGAATCTAATTTCATTTAAGAACTTCGATAACTTTCAAATAATTTCGATAAATTTCAAAACCGCTTGAACTGCTTTATCACTCATAGTATATATCCGAAACGAAATGTCGGAGTATTGCATACAACTTTATTTTAATTTTGATTAATTTTTTATACTAGAAAAACTCGCTTAATTTATGAAGGACTCAGGGCTGCAAATTTTTTAAGAAGTTTTCTTCAATGTATCTGCTAGATTTTGGTTCAGACAAAGTGTTCCAACATTGAAGATCGCCTCATCTAGAGACATCGTTGTCAAAAACATATATATTTATTTTAATTTAATTTATTAATTTTTTATTATTATTATTCAAAATCTTTGGTTTTACTTTCAAAGTATTTTCTTTTCTAAATTTTTTCAAGTGTAAAAAAAACTTAGTCAAATGACACAAGATGAGCAAATATTTAGTATTTTTTTTGTTTTTTTTTTTGTACGAAAAAGGTGTGAATAACAATAACAGAGTCGAGCGCCAACATGTGGGGGAGTTGAGAAAATAACGACTCTGAAACATCTCGAAAAAAAGGTGGCAGTTATTTAAAATTAAAGCAAAAGAAAATGCGTCGTCAAGGAGCAATTAATAAAAGTCGCCATAACTTATTCCGCGGCCTTTAATTTACATATTAAATTTAAATATTTTGAGCCGTATATCCTTTGAAAATATGAATAAAATAAAATTTATGGGTTGAGCTGAAGTATTGTTTTCTATTATGGAGGGCGAGAGAAGCAATAGATTTGTTTTAATGCTGTTGTCAGAAGGCAAATTTGCTCGTAATTTTTTATTATTTTACAATAAAATTAAAGAAACAGGTGCTTAAGAGATAACCGCCTAGAATAGATGTTACTTGCATACGCGTGCATGAATTTTTTAATTTTTTTTTTT
The DNA here is from genome assembly GCA_963675445.1 of Linnaemya vulpina. Taxonomy (NCBI): domain Eukaryota; kingdom Metazoa; phylum Arthropoda; class Insecta; order Diptera; family Tachinidae; genus Linnaemya; species Linnaemya vulpina. The sequence goes on along the minus strand of OY776278.1, from coordinate 85,568,026 downwards.
TTGTAAATTATTATAGAGGAACACATACTCGTCGTATCAACATCCACATCTACCTATTTATTCCTGTTTGATGATTTCTTGTAGTTTGAACGAAAAGCGAAAAAGTCTCGAAGAAAAAATCCAACTTCTTTTGTCTGGGCGTTTTAATTTTTTAGTTTTTATGTTCCGTATCTTGTAATCGATCTAGCAGGTGGCAAGTAAATTGTCCACACTTCCACATTGACTCTTCTTTTTCCTCTCACATTTTCTTTATTTTTTTCTTTATTTTGTTTTATAGATCTCCTTATATTTTATATGAATAAATGTGTTTGTTTGTTGTGCAACAGCAGGTTGAAAGGACATCATTGCATAGAACAATTATTTGGTAAATGTTAAAAGAATTTATTAATTTTTCAACAAAATACAACTCCAGTCAAATAACAACAACAGCAACAAATATTCACAATAACTCACAAATAGTTTAAGCAAAAATAGTAGAACCAACAACAAAAACAATGTCATGCAACACATGTTTAGGGCCACAAAAGAAGAGAAATAAAATTTAATGCGTAGTGAAACAACGATACACCTGATCTATTGGATTCTCTTTTTTATTTTCTGCTTTTGGAGGGAAAAACTCAACATCATATAGTTTTACAACACATTACGAGTTAACAACTATTCGTTATTATATCAATTCAATATAGAAAATTATACCGGCTACGAAATAAAGGATCAGTCATAAATTTCAAAGTTGGTGTGGAAGCATTTCAAGCAGCTGAATCTTTTAAATCAGGAAAACTTTAGTCACGCAACAATTTTATTTTATTTTATTTTATTCTATTTTTTAAATAAAACTAAATACTATTCTTGGCTTCGAAGATATAATAAAAAGAATTTTATGTAAATTCTTTGTAACTAATTTTAAAGATACTTTTACAATTGACATGAACAAAATACGTTTGGAAACGGTTCACCATCCCTGTTATATTTAAAAAAATATTTTTTCGATCATTGGATGCATGTTAACTCATTGACAAATAACATTTTAATATATTTTCCAAAGTTAAGATCTAATTAGAGTTTTATTTGCATCGAAAAAAGGAGCTTAAGTCAAGAAAGTTCCTTCCCGCATTGTGCACAGCATGAGTAGGATCGGAAATATCCCCGGAGTACGCTCCTAGTTGATACAAATAGACCCTTTAATTTTAATTTCGTGCTGAATCTTTTTTCCCAAAATGTTATTAAAAAATTCAAAGTGATCCAGAGGCCTCACGATTCGGCACTATCAGTCTAGTCTAGTAAAATACTTAATATTGTACCGGGGCGACCTTCAGCCCTTTAAAGTATTTCAGACGATTCATATCACAAAATTTTTGCCTATTGTGTTTTTTATAAAATCCAAAGTCTGTGCTCATTTTTGTGAAATTTCCAGTTGATTTTTGAAAGTTTAAATTTTTTTTTATAATTTGCAGAATTTTTTTAATTTTAAATATACAATTTTACGATAGTAAAGTTCTTTCGACATTGTGAAACTGGCAGTTAGATGCGGATGTATAATTTGTTATTCCAGTACAAACAACTGCCCTAAAATCTTTAAATTACTTTTAATAAAAAAAAAAAACTTCAAATCTTTTGTCTGACATTATCGCTCTTATATTTGATTAACAAATAAATAAAACTAAAGAGTTAATGAATGATCCAACTAAATAATCTTTTTGTTGTATTTAGTAGTCCTGCTAGCGAAACATCTTTTAATTAAAGTCTGTGCGCATGCGTAGAGATTTTTTTTTTCTTTATTTTATTCTACGAGCACTATTATTTTAGCTAGATTTTCTAAACGATATGCAAAAAAATATAAACAAACCAAAAATAAATTGAAAGAAACACTAAAAACAACAAATCGCCATAATTTGCATTTCAAAGTGAATTTATTTCAATTTTATTTGATATTAATTGCGTAGAACTATAAAAAGGCGATTTGGTTTTTTCGGTAATAGGCCGAACAAGCCAAAAGAGTTTTCATTGTGTGGCAAGGGATTTTTCTTATAGCAACAACAACAACAACAACAACAGCTAAGATATGCTAACGAAAAAAGATAAAACCACCGGGAACAAATTTTTCGTACGTATGACTTTTGCTGGGCTTTCATCGTACTTGTTGTGATATAAAATTTTTTTTGGTTTTAGTCATACGTGTGTGTGTGTGTGTGTATTTATGGCCATCCATATATATGCGCTGGTTGCTGTGGGATCGACGACAAAGCGTTTTACAGTAGCCGTTCGATTCAATACAATATTTTTGTTAAAGTGAAATACTCAATGGCCTGCAGCTGCCAACAACTAAAAAATCTAAAAGCTTTCTAGTGATCTGTGTTTTTGCTGTTGTTGTTGTTGTTGCTGCTGTTTGGCTTTTGCATGCAAAGTTGATGTACCCCACAATCAAACGAACCAACATTTGTCGTTGCTGCAACAATATAAGAACAATATTTGTAGCCTTAAGGAATTCTCAAGTTGATATTGAGTACATTTCAGATGTTTTTTTTAGGTACAAAACTGGATAGGACGCAAACAAAAAGAGGTGATAAATAATGGAAAATTGCTAAAGAAAACTATTGTAACTCTAATACAACAGCGGGATCAAGATGTAATAAGCCATCAGCGTTTTTCGATCTTGAGATCGTTTTTAAAACTATTTTCATGCAGGACTAGTGATGGGCAAAACTAATAATTGATTACAAGATAAAAGGCCTTATTCACAATATATATTTTATGTTTATAAGACAAATTTTCTATACCGAATTTGTCTTATAAGTAGTTTATAAGCATCAAACAGTTTCTGTGCAATTAGTACCTTAATTGTATGTATTTGAATGCCACACCACTTTTGCCAACACCCTATTTCAATGAAAACGTCTACATACACCAGAGGAAAATAAATTGATGGCGCCTTTTTTTCCAACATATTCGTAGAGAAACCCCAGACCCTGCGCACACAGCAAACGAAAACCAATAGAAGCCAATAAAAAACAAAGAAGCAAAGAAACAAACAATAAAAACAATTACATGTGATATTACAATCAATTTGCAACAAATAAGGCACCGTTGTTGTATCGCTGCTGCTGCTGCTGTTGCTGTAGTTGTTGTTGTTGCAAGTACTGTTGTTAATACATACAGGCAACATACAAATCTGGCAGCACTGTTTTGTCACACATGTTTATTGTTTGAAACGTGCAGTTGGCTGCAAGAAAAATTAATGTTAATTTGTTGCTATTGTCGTTTAAATAATACTCGTACTCCACCATTTTTAATCTGAAGCAAACAGTTAAGCTCAACATTTGCCGGTTGGCAGCACAAAACTTGGTTTATAGGTTGAAATTAGTTGAAAATGCTGCCATGTTGTCTGTTTCAATTAAATTACGAGAAGGAAATAACAAACCAACAACAGAAAATACATTAAAAAAAAAAAAAACAATGCGAGCGAAACATTTGAATCGACAAGAACGTGTCGTTTAAGCCATTTATGGTCAAATTGTTAAAAATTCATTAAATGTTTGGAAGCTGCTCGATAGCTCACTCGCTCGCAGCAGCAATTGAATTTTGTTTTATTTTATTTTTTCTAAATCTAAAGCAGTTTTAGAAAAATCATTTCATTTGCTGGCTAACTGGCTGGCTGGCTGGCTAGCTGGCTTGGTGCTCTCCTAATGCTAAAGGTGTATAATTGTTGAAATATTTTAAATGCATTTACAACATTCTAAAGGTGACAATTAATACGACGACAACACAACTCAAGCAACAACGAGCGGGCCCTGGCAAGTAGTGCTGGTTGCTTAGCCGCACAAGAAATAGTGGCTAAATAAACAATTTAGTCTATTAATGCCACCATCATTGGCTGTTGGCTGTGGAAAAGAGACATTTTTGGAACATTTGAAAAATCTTTTAAGAAAATTTTTCACTTGTGTATGCGAAAGGTTGTGATAAAATTTTAAACATTTTAAGTATTTTTCTGGCAATTTTACAAGAACGGCTTGTTAGCAATCACCGCTTAAGAATGTGGATATTTAATGGCCAAATGAAATATTGTTGTGGGAAATATATTTAGATTTCCGTAGTTGTTAACAGGCAAGACGTTATTTTGCTAACCCTTTTACCTCCACAAAGTCCAAGCGATTGTTACAAAACATACATCATTTTAAAGGTATTCATTAGCAATTTAGCACAATTTATATTTAATTAAAACGATGTTTGTTTCAATCTGGAACATTAATTTTCACAAACAGTAACATTCTGACCATCATCGTTTTTGAAGACATCTGGGGCCAATGACTCCGCCAGCCCATAAAGAGCACCAAACAGTAATTTTCTGTGGATATCACGGTGTTTCGACAAAAGCTTTTGAATCCTCCTCACTCCAAATGCGACAATTTTGTTTCTTTACGTACCCATTCAACCAAAAATGGGCTTCATCGGAAAATAAAATTTTGAATGGACGAAGTGCATGATAAGTTTGACGAACAGTACCATTATTTTGATTAAAAGTTTCCACAATTTGCACGCGTTGCTCTGGTGTAAGTCGATCCATAATGAAATGTCAAAGCAAACTAAACTAAAAGCAACTATCAGCTGTTAAATGGGCAGTGATGCCAACTGAAAGTTGTATCACTCTATAAAAAAACACCCTATATGATAGTCGGTAACGGGTTAAGCGGTTCATTTAAAGTTGTCTGTTGTGAGATTTTAATATTTTGTAGGATGAGCTGAATTTTTCATAGTACTCATTCGGAAATCATGTGACTTCCCTCGGTAACAGAGAACCCTACAAATCTGAAGATAATAACAGAAGCTTCTTCCTTGAAAGCAACTCAATAAGCGTTTTATATGTCAATATATATAATAATATGTTTATATCGCAATCACGACTATTCATTTCACAGCCAGTTGCTACTCCCTACCATCCATATCGGTAGCATAGCACAACCAAAATATGATTGCCTCAACCTTTTTTCCTCTCACTTGGCAGGTTAATAGAATGAGAGTTAGTTTGTAGCGTCAAACATGATTTAAGCCCGAATAATTAAAACAAAAATACGTGAATGATTTCATTACTTTAGTTCTCATGCTTTTTTTTTCTAGTTTTAATAACTTGCACCCGCAGTTAATCGATGGCAAATTCAACTGATCTATGAAAAAAATGACTTTTAGCCCCACTGTGCACCGTTTATGGCACTTAAAAAGGTACTTTAAACATTAAATATTGCAGACATATTGACCATTATTATTAACGGTTTGTACGAAAGGATTTAAAACTGCTAACACGACACTAATCTGTTGCAATTGTCATGCCACACTTTTGAACATGCCACTTACAACCGACAAAGTGTTGATAATTTTCTTTTAAAGGCAAAACTTAATCAATTTAAACAACTTTTCAGTTAAGTCAACTATTTTTGGTCGCCGTTAAGGAACTTTTCTTTTATTGTGGCTGCTACCGACCGACCGACCGCGTTATTGATATCAATCATGCGTTTGTCATTCATTGTCTCCGTTTTGTAGCAACAAATGTTGCCAAAAACTTTGACCACATGTGGTCGCATTGCAGAAAAAAAGGCCAACAACAGCACAACTCAACACCAGGACTGTTGCTTGCGTTAGGGCGGACGTTAAAAAAATGAAACAGAAAACAAACACTACAAAAAAAAAAGAAATTTATATTTGCAACTTTAGAAGAAAAAAAATATTTTTATCATTTAATAAAAAAAAGAAGAAGAAAAAAGAAATAAATAAAAAAATTATATGAAAAGAAATTTTAATTGTGTGTGGTAAAACACGAGACAAAGAAAAATCGTCAAGAGGAAACCAAAAACTACACCAGCAGCAGCAGCAGCGGCAACAAAAATAACAACAAAAATGTGTTGCTACTCGTAATATAAAATCGCGCATTTTCGTACACATGTTGTAGTTGCAGTTTATATTATTTCTTCTATCCTGTTTTTTCCCCTCTTCCTTTGTTTTTGTCGTTGTAATCATGTTTAAGGTTGGCGGGTGGTGTTACGCAGAATATCTCAGTTGCACTGAGGCAACATAAAGGAAATAAGATTGCAGGCATGCGCGGTATTACAACGCTATTATAAACAACAGCAACAGCAACAGGAACGGCAGCAGCAACTACTAGTTGGCGAACGTAACTAAAACAAAAACTGGCATTTTATCTTTTCACTAAATTAAAAACAAATTGTCAAACAATTGGTCTGCTATTAAACAACAGTTTCAAAAACAGCTGGTCTCAAACGGTGAAACGCGATGAGGCTGCTCTCATCGTGAATGCAACAAAAGCTCATACCATCGATTACACTTGGAGGCTATTAACTCCATAAAGCGGAGTTGATTTTTCATTTTGTATCCTCTAAATTGTTTGTGGCCTAAAAACTATTTTAGTAAATAGAAAAACACGATTTAACCATGTCTACAAAAATAATTTCTACCCCAAAACCCGTTAGGGAACCTCTGCTTTGCTCTGTTGCTATTTTATGATAACCTATTGAATTGTAGAATTTGTATTTTTATTTTTTCTTTTACTCTATGCTGGTCTGCTTATATTAAAAGGTCCTTTGATGGTCGTCAATTGATAGCCAGATTTGTGCAATTATCATTTTAATAATTGCCAACAATCTTCACGATATATGAGAAGCAGCGTGGCTTTTGTGGCTGCAACATAAACTCTTGGAACATTTCTGCATGCCGTTCGTTTCCTTTGGCTGTATGTTTGTTTGCATGCTACAACCAAAAACCCCAAAGAACTTTGTGGATTCAACATGAATGCATAGGCCTGGCTAGTTCAGCCCAACTACAAGTATGGCTGTGGCTGTGGCTGTGGCTGTCGCTATGGTTTTGGTTTTGGCATCCTGCCTGCAGCGCTCATAACCAGTAGCTTAAATTGTAATAAATTTATTACTGATTTTGTCTGATTTCTTTTCACTGCGTTTTGGCTGTATCAGTGTTTCCATTTTGGGGGATACTTAAAGCGGAGGTATTTTACATCAGTTTAGGAATGGATATATCGAGATGGATAATTTAATTTTTTTGCAATAATAAGTTTTTGTGTTTGCAAGAAATATAATTAATTTATATTTGAATTTATGTTCCCATTTGGGGATTCTTAAAGCGGAGATATTTTACATCATTTTAGGAATAGACATTTCCAGGTTGACAATTTTTTTATAATAATAAGCTTTTATGTTTGCAAGAAAAATAATTAATTTATATTTGAGTTTATATTTAAGAACATGTAAGAGTATTTCAGCAAACTGCCAGTCGTACAATTGCAAATAAGAAAATTGTTTTGAAATTTTGGCTACAAATATTTTTTTAAATGGTTAGCAGGATTTAGAAAATAAGAACAGGGCTCCTGTGGCATTTAACACTCGTGTTGCACTATTTCCTCATCCTTAACTTCAAGATCTTTTATTTTATTGCTACTTTTAGACAGTGATGCCACAGTTTTTAACTCAAACATCAAATAAAAAAATAATTTCAAAGATAAGAAAAAAAAAGGAAGTGTCATAAAAGCACTACAGACATCAATTTTCAAAATATATTAAATAAAATATTTAAAACTAAAAATTACGCCCCTTCAAAGCATCCAAGAATACTAAAAACTGTGTCAAAAGCGCCAAATTGGCATCCCTGTTTCTTGTTGCATTCAGCAAACTTTTTGTTCTTTTTTTGTTTAATAGAAATTTTTCTTGCCTTTAGTGCCCGTAGTAATTTATCCATGTTGCCCCCCTAGAAGCAATAAAATTATAATAAATATTTACATGTTTTCAGTTAAAATGTTATCATCGTGTGTGAAATATTGAGGCTTGAATTCCTGCCGTTGGTACGAGTATTAACATTTTGACGGGATTTAAATCAAAGTGATGGTGTTAATTAATAATAGCAACGAGCAAACAAATTTTCATAATTGCATTTCGAGAAATATTTCTGTGTAATGGGATACGCTAAGGAATTTGTTCTTCAATTTCTTAAAAGCTTTAATACATTTTAGGAAAAAATCAAAACAAACGGCTGTTCTAGTGGAAAGTACGTGTTCCTCAAATGCGGTTCGTTGATCTGCATAAACATTTAGAGATCTTTGGAGAAGAGGATATTAAAATAGTTTAGCTTCTTCCTATAGTTTTAAATCAGAGGTTTTAGTAGTGGAATCTTGTTATTTTTTTTTCTGTCCAGTCTGGCATATACAGATTTATTGCCATTAATATTTGGACACCAGCAGATAATTATGAAAAAGAAAACCACAACTAATTCTATTTCATATTTATGTTTACTGGAATTTCAGATGATGTTAACTTCAGTCTTATATTATAATAATTTATTAAGAAGGAATGCGAGAATCTTATATATTTCTTTGTGGTACATTTTCAAGTATTTTATCGTCCACCGATTTTGATAAAATATATGTGATTTAATAGGTATTTTTATGTAGACATGAAATATATAAGTACTTTTTTCAAGTTCTCAACATTAAAGTTTTAAAAGACCCTTGCAAATTTCATTCAAAAGCAACGAACATTTTTTTTTATTTCTCACATACAATATTCGGCCTGATTGCGGCTGGCGTTTTTCGCCTTCAAATTCGACAATTTGTGAAAGATTAAAGAAAAATTCAGCTTTTCGCCTTTAATTTCTATTACAAACTGTTGAATTAGCAGGCGAAAACCGCCAACCGTAATCAGGGTGATTCAGAGATGTGGCGCATATCTAGACAAATGGCTACAAGCAAAATTGTCGAATTCGGGACCATACCAGTCCACTTGAAATCCAATTGCGTCCAATGCATCCCGTAAAATTTAGTGTTCAATGCGGATGGGCTGGTGGCTTTACCGGTGCCTATTTCCTTGGGAGCGTCTTTGCTTAGGACATGACTAAATTTGATATTCTATACACTAGGGACACATACTTTTCACAAAAATAAACTTTTACACTTTTATTGAATAAAAACTCTGTTTAATCTTAATTTCAATTAATAGTTTAATTGTATTGACGAAACATATTTATGCTATTAAATAAATAATTACTTTCTGCGTACCTCTTAATAAACAATTTCCAATTTTTTATCGAAGTTCTGTTAATTATCGGCATATGAGATTATAAAAACGTGAAACGATTTGTTTTAAAATTATCCGAAATGCGTGGTTAATCTGCATGTTTAGCGAAAAAAGAAAAAAAAAAAAACAAGAACTAAAGAGCACTGCCCAATTTTCTCGAAAAGAAAAACTCTCAAGTTTGGAAATTTAATTTATTCATCAAAAGCTATAAAACAATTAAACCTCAATAGGGAAAAAGTGATGGCACACCACCTGCTTTCAGCAACAAAAGCGAGCGCTTAAGCAAACAACATCATTTACATTTTACAACAATTGAGCCCTCATTTAATCATTGAAACCATAATTTGCATTAGAGCAAGAAGGAGAGCATGCGAGTGTATTTACGAAACATAAAAATGCTTGTGCATGTGCGCATAAATTAGCCTTAAACTTCAGCCCTTAAGCCAGAGCAGCAGACAACAGCAAATAAAAACTATGATGGTAAAAACACACACAAACACACACACACATTCACACCTTTAGCCATGTTAACCGACAATTTTCCTACGAAAACGTTTAGCAATTGGCGGGCAACTGTAGAAATTGTAGTGACACGCGTCACAAAGAAATACAGGCAGGTAAATGCAGCAACGACAAGCCAAAAGCCCCCTTTAGAACAAAATAATGCGCAGGCGCGCGCTAGTAAATTTATTGTCAGTCTTATTGCTGGCTCCTTTATTATTTGGAAAAATAAGGGCACGAGAGTACATGTTAACAATCTTCGTTTCTTCCAATTGCAAGTTCTTCTTCACTTGACGGCCACAAACAACAGCAGCAAATGTGAAATGTAAAACTATTATCAGTTGGCTTGTGCTGTCAATTTAAGGTTTATGTTGTTGTAAAAATATCATGCTTGACGAATCTTGTAGGGGTGAATAAAAGCATTTCTCTTTATCATTGTTATTCAAATGCACACACACACTCAAGCACACACTCTTATACGAAATAATGATTGTAACGGATTCACCGTATGCCAGACGTCAAACTTTTTTTTTTTTACTAATTTTCCCTCTTGCAAAGTGAACAGGTAAGAAAGCAACAACTATTTTTAAATCAACGATACATAACCAAATACGTGCACACACACACACACATACACATATATAACTAAATAGTGGAGGGTTTTAAAAGTTCAGCCCACTGCTACTTTTACTACACGCACACACTCTCAATGCAACTACACTTTCTTATCTTTTACTCTTCATATTTAAGTTGTTGGTAAAGCTGCCAGAAAGATTTAATACACTTTTCCAGTGACGTAAATAATTTCTATATATCCGTGGTTATCTTCGATAACGAAATACGTTACTTCCACATGGGACGTTTTTAAAGCGAACCACATTTGACGGAAGTAAATATTACGCAGATCGTAGAGCAAATATATTAACTGATGGCACAAAAATTTGTTTTTTTTTAAATTAAAAACAAAAAATTAAACAACAATTAAAAACTTCTATAATAACAAGGCAAACTAAAGTTAATTTCGGTGGATGCATGGGATATGAAATTATTTCGATATCAAAGGAAAATTTTATAGAAGCCTTTCCAAGTAGGTGAAAGTGGGTTTCAATTGATTTGAAAAAAGTCATTTTGTATGGTAAAACCAGATTTTAAGAGTTGGTTTCAAACCAACTCAGCATTAAACCACTTCAGCACTGACTAGCAAACAAATAAATTGATATTTTGTGAAATTTTGTACGTATATAATTATTTAATTTAATTAATTGTTATGCCTTAAAATTTTAATTTTTTACTCTAGATTTCAACTCTATTCCTCCTCTCTGCAGCTCTTTCGAGTTGCCCTACAAGAGCTGTCTCATATATTTTCAATGGTGTTGAGTTTTCCACACCTGGTTGGTGGTGAGTTGTGGCACATTCTCTTGTTAAGTGCAGTCTACGTTTGTTTATCGTGAAAAATAGCACACAAGCCTACAAACAAAATACGTTGACGTATGTTTATTGTGTGTGTTTGTTACTTGCATATTTTTTTATTTTCATTCATATTTTGTTTTTGCTACGCTGCTATTGGCTGGTTTATTTCTTATATAGGAAGGCGTTGACTTTGCTTTCAAATTCTTTTGACGCAAGATATAATAATAGCTGTGTGTGTGTGTGTGCGTGCGTAGGAATTCGAATTTGCTAATTTATTGAATTTATCAATTCCATTAGTTTTGACTTTGAAATTTGCTTTATTATATTAGATATTTTTAATTCAATTATTAATGATTAAATCAATAAGATTCTTCTTTGTTTTTAAAAAGAGCACAAAATTAGTACCAAACAAAAAATGAAAATATTGTGGGTACACAGAAGCACTTGTATGTGTATGCACACATACATACGCAGTTTGTTTGCATGACACTTATTTGCGATTTTTTAGTAAATATTTGAAGAACGTGCTGTGAATTTAAATAAACTAATTTAATACCAACTGCTGGTTTTTTCAATTTTAGTACACGTTTTAGGAAAACATTTTAGGAAATATTTAGTCTAAGATTTGTGACGAAAATAACTCGAATTCAGTGGAAGAGGCATAACACACCCATTTTCTGACATGCTATAAAGCCTTCGATTGAAATTATTTGCAACCTATGATGCATTTACCAGACTCCGATGTAGATAGAGGGGAGGGTTGTACCTCGCCCCGCCAACAACTCTAATAAAATTATCTGAACAAACTGCTATTATAAAAATTGCCCTGTTTTGTTTTAAACAAAACGATAAAGCTGGATCCGTACCTGGTGGCTACATAGCGAAAATTGCTATTAACCATTATAACAAAAATAGCAAAAAGTTATTGTTTTAGGTGTTTTACTTAGTTCCCATACGCACTTCACTGGAACTAATGCAGACCTTCAGGGAATATTTTATCTGAATTCTCTTAGAAAAACTAGAGAAAATCGTTGCAATGCCCAAAAGCAACTGGCGAAATCCCTTAAAATTATCTCTCTAATATTTTTAAATTATATAATTTTTATATAAGAAATTATTATACAAAAATTATCTGATTTTGGGGGTAAAAATACGTTCTTTCATTATTTTATGCACTTAAGACTTAATAACTTCGGCTAAAATCACTAAATCTTTAGTTCTGCAACAGATTTACAATGAGCAAACTGAAATCTTTGTAATGATTTGTACTTAATTTCAAAAGCTTTGGGATATACAAAATGTTTTTATGCACGTATTTGTCTAGAAAACACTATTTTTGAGGAATTCGTAGCGCTATTTCATACCGTTTATGTGGGAAATATATGAATTGTAATTTAATTAAAAGTATATTCAGTTGTGCATAAAATGCGATATTATTTTCAAGATTCCGTTGGAAATTCAAGAAATTATTCAGAAAAAGATATTTGCTTCAACAGGTCTCAGTTTATTATTTCCAAATCTGTTGAGGAACCGAATATTGAATGATATTTACTGAAGTTATTTGACGTTAAGTCCAAAACTCCAGCAGTTTATTTAAAATTAAGAAACCAACGGTTTTCAATAACACAAAATACAACGAAAAAATCGTTTATTTTTTTTAGTTTCATATGAACCCCATACAAACTGTTATTTACTTCTATTCTGTTTTCATCCTGCCTGCAGAGTTTTGAAAATAAATAACAACTAAAAGTGTCAGTTGGGTCATTCGCACAAAGTTGCATTAAATACATGCTACGAATTATATACAAAACGCCCGCCAAACAGTCGAAGCCAATTAGTAAGAGCGAACGCGTGCTAACAAAAACAACGACTACAAAAAATTGCTCTACAAAAAACCCCGATCAAAATGAAAATGTACTTTACAGCAGTGTAGGGTCTTAGAGAATATCGCAAGGATGAGTGTGCTAAGTAACCGTGTGTTTTTTGACCCTTAAAGAAGCCTCTTAATCCCCAAGAAGAGAGCACAACATCAGCGTTTGTTTTAAACTGGATCTTGAAAACTTAAGGGTGCATTTTACGTTTTCTTTTTTCATATATAAACGTTAAAATAACATATGGAGTATTAAAAATCCTTCACATACACGAACACTAATAACAACAACAGTTTGAAAACCGTTTTGATTCGTTTAACCTTCGTTTTCTCTCAACAAAGAAACAAAAAATTACACATTTTCTTAGTGGTAACAAAAAACTGATACTCTCTTATTGTTGTTGGTAGTAGTGGTGGTTAAACAGACTTTGGTTTTGGTTTACGGCAACGATTTTAGCCATATTATATTAACACACTAGCTAACTGGCTTGCCGGCTAACTACACCGTGCATCACAGTCGAGTCTTTTCAGAAAATAACAATCGCCAAAAGATTCAGTCAGGTGCCCAGCACCAAACCGAACGGACGTGTGTTCTAACCAACAGAAATATATGAAAAAAGGAATTTATGAAAACAAGATAATAAATAAACAAAAACAACACTAAGAAATTGTTTAAAAAAAAGGTTTTTTGAAATTAAATGAATTCCATATTAAAAGAAAATTTACTAAAATAAAAAACAAAACAAATTATTTATGCAAATAAAGTGCCGAAAAGTTTATTTACAAAAATAAATGTTCAGTTCAATGTGTGCAAAAAGTTTTAATCAATACAAAGGCCAATACGAAACTAATTAATTTAAAAAATAATATAAAAATTAATAAAGAAAATCGTTACGCAAATTTAAAGCTCAAAATGAATCATTTATCACCACCGCCCTCACCTCATTCCAAACCAACGGCTTTAACTAATTTCAATAATTCTAACTTGGATATGAATTTAACGAATTCCAAAAATTGGATACAACGAGCATCAGCTTTCAACAATGTCATGGCAAATGCGGCAGCACAAAAACTCAACACCAGAGGTAAGAAGAGGCGGAAAGAAGGTTTAAGTACAAACCTTTAAAATTATATAGATACTTGATTTATAACACACACACACACACACACATGACGAATATAATTAATTGATTCAATGTAATTTATTTCACACATTGTCCATTGATGATTTGGTGTTAAGGCCAGTGAAATGCTGGCATATACACATACTTAATTCTCAAGAAACAAGCCAACTCTTTATGCAACTAATCAACTTGAAAAGATCCCTGCAAGATTTACTTACAAGTAAAACCCAAGCAAATCCTCTGAAACTCTCAAAACAGCTTTTTCATTTACGAATTGAAACAGATTTCGTGCTACATTGTAAATATGTTTTGGGCCAGCGTTAGAGCTTTTCCATATTAATATGTTAACTAAGAAAGGGTTTCGAATATTTGCAAATAATTTTACTAGAAAACTTGATTTTCAAATCGAAAAAATAATTCGATTAAAATGTTTCCAATCGCTGAAAGTATTTATTCGATTTTCTGTTTAAAGTTCCTTAAGGAAACTCTTGGAGTGAAAAGAGCTTCATATCCGTGTGTAAAAGCTTTGTGACACCGATTGTCATATTGAGAAAACAAGTCGGAATTGCTTTGAATTCCATAAAGAACTCGGCCTTGTTGACTTATAAGCCCCGTTAGCACATTTGCTATGATTCTTTACCACAAAGCGTGAGCGTGTTTGATAAATATTTTTTTAAAGTGAAATCTGATCATTATCTGAGGAACCAGCTTAGCTGCTGCAGTGCATCTTGTTGCTGAGGAGATTAGAATCAATTTAAAATAGTGATTTATTAATTTCAAGTGGAAAGAAGATATTTTTCACAGCTTATTTACATGCTTCAAGGCTGAAAGAAAAGCATCCAGATACGATAGTTCCTCATAGACTGGATGGAGAACTGTGCCTTGTTTCTGTAATTAAAGTAAGAACTTCTTGCATCGAAAAAATTGTCGTCACTCTGTGAATCACAGGTTGAGTCGGAATATATTTCTTGATGCATTTATAATTTTGCTAGGTTTTTATAATAATCAACATATTATTCTTTGGATAATCCTACAATAAAGAGCATGATAAGAGGCACTGGACTCAAAAGTTTAAGGAGTTCTTAACGTCAGTCATCCGATTAAAGAGAATGAATTCTTTAACAGCTCATGGCGAATTAATAGAAGAGGCGTGACAACAAAACTTTGTGCTCCGCAAGGCAGAAATGGCGTAAAAGAATTAGAAATAAATAGGATACAACTATTAATAAATTTATTTAAGCAAAAAGAATTGGTTTTTTTTAAGTCCAGCAACATTTGCCAACACTGAAAATCTAGGAAGTGGATATTAAAACAAAAAAACAAATCAATTAGAGGCATTTAAATATGCTGCAATAACTTCTGTTGGCATTAATTTTTATTAAACAAAAAAATTTTTACAATTAAAATAAACCAAGACAAGAATTTTTATTCAATGTCAAGAACCAACCCGCGATTTGACACATATTTTCGATTTGTATTAAATGTGAATTTTATTTAATATTCCAAATACTCAACTGTTAATAAAAATAGCGAATTTAATAAAAATTAAAAATGATTTCTAAATTTAAGCCTCAATAATAATTCTTGTCTTAATTTCTTTTTTAGTTTCGAGCCTCAATAATATTTCCTATCTTAGTGTTTAATCCTTTAAGTTCGAACAATAATATACGCATTTACGTTTAATTAAGAAAAACAAAAACTCTTTAACCTCAACCCACAACCTAAAACCAAAATCATTCAATATCGTGTCACCGTGATTCACTATCCTACAGAAAAATGTGCGATCTGCCAAATACGGCATGTCTGCTAAAATGTTGTGGCCCAAAATTGTAACTGTATGACAGATTCTTTTTGCAAGTCGTGTGGCCCGGAAACTCTTATGAAAGTTCCTAAGTGATCAGAGTAGTATAACACGGGTTTGCATTACCTGCAACACCATTTTGAAGTGATTTTTTAAAGGCTGTCAGATTTATGCGAGATTTTCCGTGAATCAGTCGTACGATTGGGTAGGATACAGTATCATGGCCTTTAGGATAATTGATACAACTTCATGGTAGTTAAAGGAACTGACTTATAAAAATATGAACATTTCGATTTCTAAATTTTGTTATATCCGCTATAAGGGAACAGCAAAAATTTGCTATTTTTTATCTCTTATAAGGGAAGACTTCTTACAAATTGCTTTTTTGTTTTACTGACCTGCTGGAAGCCATTCTGTCTAAGACAGAAAAAGGGATAGTAACCCCCCACCCACCCACTTAAAATATAACAAACTGCAATCACAAAACTACGCTATTTTGTTTTATGCAAAATTACTCCACAGTGGGTAAAGCTGGATGGGCATCTGGTTTTATTGAGGGGAATGGGATGCAGTCCGTCAGAAAATCTCCTTGTTTGTTGGCATATCAAAGGCAGTTATCAAATACGATGTGGAACCTAAAATGACGCTTCTGGCTTGACGCGTTTGTTTGGAAAATAACTTTCTTCATCGTTCCCCTTAAAAGTTTCGTAACAATTTATAAATATTTTGGCGATAAATTTTGTTACAATTCCTGCATCAAACCCTCAGGCCAAAACCTATTAAAGTTGAAGCTTTACTTTTTTTTAATTAAGAGAACAGAAGGACATTGATTTTCACGTTGACAAATCCTGTGCTGCTCTAGCCAAATTAGTGGCCTGGAATGTATTCCTTTTTTTTAGTACAGGGATCAACTTGTTCCATAGTTATCTCTCAAATACTTTTGAGTCCATAGGCCTATAGGATGTCATAGCGTGGTCTTTATCAGAATTTACCATCATGGTTATCAATAGAATATTCCAGGATAACATTGAAGGCATGAAAAAGTATTAAAAATTTGTAAAATTATCATAATTCGGACTTGTGTCAATCTACCGAGTGTTTAGTCTCCGGGAACTGACCCCTTCTGTGGAAATTAATGTCAGGCCAACTATATCGGGATGTATATTAAAAGTTCCCTAACCGCCTGTCAGTTTTTTCCGAAAATGATTACAAAAGAAAATGTTTTACAGAGAAATAATTTCATTACGAAACTAAACGAAGTACAAAAATTTTATAAATAAACTTTAAAACTCAAGCAAAACTATAAATTTAAAAATTTAAGAACAACAAATACAATTTATCATAATTCGTGTGATACGTTACTCCACAAAATTTAAGGGGACAACAAAACGCACTTTTTTCTTATCTACCACCCAACCAAAATTGCGCAGAAACTTTTGGACAATTACAAACGCCAGTTTAGGAATACAAAAACAATTGGAAAAATGTAGCTGTTTTTTACAACAAATTTGAAACGATTTCTGTCATCTTTTACGCTAAGAACTTGGCATAGTATTTATATTGTGCAAATCTGCATAGAAATACCTTTTAAATAATATACATTTGGTAACTGTTGCTATACGATAAGATATAAAAAAGTGTACCACTAAAAACTCAAAAGGAATAAAATGACTACAAAAAATTCGCTACTGTCTCATCTCTCTCCATCTGTCTTTTAAACACGATTTCCTTTATTTGAAAGCTTTGGCATGATGAATTTCATGTGTAGGTCTTCTCCTGAGTGCCAGCCTTTTTATAATCCTCTAAATTTGGCAGGAAATATTTTCTTTTTATTTTTAATCCTTAAAGCTGTTGAGTTAAACAAATTAGAACAAAGTCGCCAGCGTCGTTTTGAGAAATGCTTTATGGCAAATATTAGAAATTTCGGAACAATATTATTTTTAAAGTTTGCTTATATTTTCAATGCGATTTGGTGTAATTTTTCCAATTGCAAATAATTCGTAAAAATTAATTTAAATTTATTTGTAATCCCCAGATTTACCACCATTTTTATACAATCCACTGCTTTACTCAAGTGCGTTATTGTGGCCTCAATTTTTACTATCGTCAGCCTCTGCCCTGGGACTACCCCACACGCCCATTACACCCAAGTCACCGCTCACCATAGCAAACAATCGAGATTATGCCTTAACACCCGAAAAGGAAGATGTCTCAGGCTACTCACAGGAAGAATTGAACGAAGACATGCCCCTAAATCTGTCAGTGAAACGATCGCCCCAGAATGAAGAAAACTCAACGGAGTCATCCAATACTCCTCCACCCTTCAGAGCTGTCAACATAAAATCATCCCCCCATGAAGAAGAATACGAGCCTGCAACTAAAAGATCACATTGCCCCCACATTTGGTCACCGGCCAGTATGTGCGAAAAATCGATTCGATACCAGCGCGATTGTGAAGAAGATTATGAAATGGATCCTATTGGGCGTAAATTTAAATATGAACGCAGAAATTCCGTTACTCGCCAGCAACAACAGCAACAAAACTCAAACGATTCAAATCTTCTAACGCCATTATCTTCCATTTCGGGTCCAGCCACTTTTCCACGCGCATCGTCAGTCAAAGCAAATCCCGACATCGACTTGGCCCAACAACAAATCTATGCTCATCGCAATGCTTTTATGGCTGGCCTAGCCGGCAACAATTTGGAACTATTGACGCAACACTTAAAGGCTCAAACGCAAAGGGAATTGGATTTGTTAAGGCAACAACGTGTTGACTTGTTTGTACAACAAAACAGTGATAGTGAAAGTAACGGCGGTGATTTGGTTATAAGTGAAGATCTGAATGAAACAAAATACCAACAGCATCAGCAATTTATTTCCCAGCAGCAGCAGCAGCAGCAACAACATCCAGATTCAACCGCCCTCATTGGGAATATAACAGATGCGCGCATGTCATCCAGTTCATATCAGGATAGTGATGGTGGAGGCAGTGGAGGTGGGATTTCTCATAATGGTGAGAAGAGAACGGCCAGAAATTTCCAGGTGAGTTTGATTTTTAGTGCTGGAGAAATTATTTATACGAAAGATTGCACAATCCCGTTATAATTATAATTAAGGAAATTAAAATGTTGGTCGACTCGTAATTTGCGATAAGAATTTAGATATTTTGTGAACGCGGTTGTAGAAAAGACTTTTCCCAAAAAAAAAAGTTTTTTTTTTGCATTGTATATAATTTTCTTAATTTTTATTTCTCTCAAATTCTATTTCTCTCATATATTATTGGCTCAAATTGTTGAGATAATTTTCAATAATTATTGATATTTACTTCCTCTTTATAATTTTATTTTTGTTGTTTTATATGGTTTTATAAATAAAATAACATTGTTTGATCAGGTCTTTCACGCAGTTTAAAAATCAAGACTAATTTTTAATACTTTTTAAGAGGTGACTCTAAGAAACTTGGTTCCACTCAGATTTCCCCTATTTTTTAGGTTAATTTTTTTATATTTCGTTAAAGACAAACAAATCAAAAGCTCAAATATGTTTTTATATTAAAAGCAACCATAGAGTGCAAGTATTTAAAAAAAATCATCGAGAAAATAACGAAATTTTTTTCCTATCCCGATTCCTTCTCTGTGACTTTCGGCTATAAGGCTTAATATCATCGTTTTAAAAAACATGGCAAAAGTCATGGTGTGAATTGGCTGTTTATTTATGTTTTTTAATTTTATTATTCTTGTGGAATTTTTAATTTCTTTTTTTGTTAAGACTTTTCGGAAACGGATTTCATTCCGTAGTTTGGATTTTCAAAAAGCGAAAACAGTTCTTTTCAATATCATAAACGGAATAGACACTTTCTTGTCTTATTTGCAAATTAAAATGTTATCAATACATGAAATTAACTTTCAATAAATTTTCTTTAGAAGAATATTATTAAAAATGCTTAATTTCACAAATTTTCAAAATTCCTTCAAAACTATTTTCATTAAATTGCAATATTTCCTTTTAGAACGAACGATAATAAATTAGAAATCTGTAATTGATATAATTTCTATAACCAAAATATAATAAAATATTTACCCGGCACTTGGGATCATATTATGATCCTCGATCTCCTTATGTTTTGCTAATTAACTATGGTGTTGCCACATTAGCCAAATTATTAAAATAAAAAACGTTTTAACAATTTTTTTTTTGGATTCTGAAGCACCATAAATAGATTCGTACGTAATTGAAAACATAAAAAAATCCATTCCGAACGGAATCTGAAACAAGCCTGAATTATTAATAATTTATCGTATTTTATTTTTAATAGCAACTAAAAGTTGAATAAAAATGGGGAACAAATTATGTAAAAAAAAAAATTATTAAAAGTATTTGTGATAATTTAAGAGAAATAATAATATTTTAAAAATTATATATTAACCCTCTAATTCACAAACGATTGTTAAGGTTAATGAATGCTTTAAAGGCACTTTAGCCACACAATATCCATACTTTAAAGCAACTTTAAATTTAATAATGATTTATGAACAACACCGTAAGACAATTATGAAGATTTCTTTTGATTTTTTAGATATTTTTATAAATTTCAAATAATTTAAAATTGGATGACTTTTAAATTTGTCTTATTTTATTGGTTTTCTATATAAAAACATGTTTTATTTTCCCTTTAAATGTATTTTTTTTTTTAATTTATTTACTTGTTTTTTTTTACTTTTAATTTTTATGCAACATTTCTTTTGTACCAGACCACCCATTTCCAATATTTATGACAACAGATGCAGCACCGTTTCATTAAAACGAAAGTAGTTGGGTTATCCTTAAAGCAAAAATCCAAAAGAAAATAACTGATTTCTTTAATTCGATAATTATCAATTAAAAAAAAAAATATGCATTTAACTAACCTACCGATAAGCGTATAGAGCCAGAGCCATCTGTTAATTCCTGAGAAGTCGCACGCACAAAATGTTTTCAATACCAAAAGAATTAAAAACAAAAAAAAAAAAAACGAACACGATCGAGTGAACGCACGAACATACGAGCGCTCGAGCACACTGGCTGGCTGGCTGCCAGCAGCAGCAGTGTTTGTTGGCCTTTAAGAAACCCTTCAAAACATATCAAGTTGCATACTGATTAACTCCTTGGCTGCATTTACTTGAGGCAACCTGGTAGAAAAAGACCATGTGCCACACATTATTCAAGTACGAGTCTTTAGCAATTAAAGGATGAATGTGATGTGTGAAAAAAATGTTTAAACGATATCGATATTAAAAACAGGAAAAGATTACAAATAGAATTAACAGCACACGACTGTTGCGATTTTAAAATAAACGGTCAAATATTTGAACTTGAAAAAGTCTTTTTATATAAATTTTACAAAAAGAAAGAAGGCGAATTATTAATAATTTTTTTTTTGAAGTGATTGATATTTTATTTGCTTTGCGCGAACAAGAGTGCATCATATAATTTACCTGTCGAGGGAAAACAGGACGAAATTAAAAGAAAATCCTTGAGTCATTTATTCAATTAATTATTTTTGGTAACACTTTTATTTTGTTGACAATATTTTTCAATTCCGTTGCAATTTTAAAATAAATATTTTTTCGTAAACCAATTCTTATTTCATGAAATTTTATGATATAAATTTTTTTTTTTTTTTAATTTGTGGAAAAAAGAATCAGCACGATTACAATTAATACGAAGAGTTAAAGAGACAATTCTTAAAAAATACTGACTTAACTTTATATATGCGAAATCCAATAATCTTAATTATAAAAATATATATTTTTCGTTTTGTGTCCAATAAAAAGAATATATTGGAAAGCGGTTGATAATAGACGCCATCCCTGTAACTTCCCACTAACTTGAACCTTAAGGCTTTTGAGCACTTCGAGCTAAAACACTAATTTTTTTAAATTTCAAAGCGACATAATTTTTCAACTTATTAAACTGTTTCTCAAGCGATAAGCGGTGATTCACGTAGTTTTCAGGTACTATAAAAAACAAATCGATATATAACTTCGGAGGTTTGTAAAGAACTCGCTATTTTAAAATTTTTTCCTTCATGATTTCTCACGAGCGTATTAACCGCTTTGCAATGATCGACGGGGTTTTTCGATGCTAAGAATCGATCGGTAGGGCCATATAAAAGTTATTCCAACAAAAATCACTTAAAAATATATTTTTTTTTCTTAAATTATTTTGTGACTTAATATCAATTCAAATTCAAAGGAGTTTTAAGTTTAACGCCACCAAATTGATTTGATTCCGTTCAGCCGTTCAGGCGGGTCACATACTTACACACACACATCCATAGTCACACCCCCTCAAACTTAGTCGAGAAGGCTTTCTAAAGACTCAAACCAAATAGATCTAGTGGGAGCTCAATTTCTAAAAAAAACAGTATAAAACCAATGAATTCACCATGTTTAAAATTTTAAAATTTTCCTAACGACAAGTTAGGAAGAACCAGTCCTCCCATTCCGGCAACATTCACGTTAGATGTGGGTTGAAAAATGTTCCAAAATCCTTTGAATTTGAATTGATATTAAGTCTTCTAATCTGTCCTCCTAACACTATTCCCTCCTTTCCAGTGCCAGCGCAATGCACTGCGTATGTAGGGGTTGTCATACTCAAAAAAAAAATAAAAATAAAAAAATGCCATGATTCCCAAATGAGTTCAGGGATTTTTGAAGTTTTAAAATATGCCGAGTTCTATTCCCCAACGCCTCAATAGTGAAAACCAAAATCGCACTGCAATTAATTATAAATTATATTCGCAAGAAAGTTTAGTTATTTCGGTTTGAAATTGTTCAACATATTATTCACCGAGACTTGTGTGTTTATTTAAAAATTTTTATTTACTCAAGTTTTGTTTGCAACCCCGTTTATTTTGTGAAACATACGATTGATTCTACTTTAAAAAATGCTCGTGTTAAATTCTTTAATTATATTTTGTTTACGTCTGATCTACTCGTTATTAGTTGTTTCTATTTCTACATTTTGTTTACTACCCCCATTCTTTTATGAAAATCTCTTTTTTATAAATTCCCCATTTTTATTTGCTACTTAAAAATAGCAAACAAACAAAAATTCAAATTAATTTGATTAACTAATTGCATGTTATGAGATTTCAATTTACTAGTAAGTGAATTTGTGTTTCAAACAATAAAATTTATATGACACTTTTATCTATAAAATTACATCATTTCCAGGGACACAACAAAAACTAATAAACAAATGGGTGGGGGTGGGGGTGGGGGTGTTAGGCAGCCGTGTGCATATTTTTGTTTTGTTATTTATTAACAAAGACAGCAATTAAATTATGTTCGAAAATCGTAAATAAACCTAAAACAATTAACACAACTTGTCTCAGAGCGACACGCATTTTAAACAACCAACTTGGCCATCTCCATTCACTTGAGTCTCTCTCTTCTTCTCTATGGACAGACGACAGACACTCTTTTTTTTTAAGTTCTAGTGCATTGAGTACGTACTCGCGTTAAAAGAACAGGGGCTCATTAATTTTCATAGTTTTAGTGCTGGTTTTCAATTAAATGAATTGAGGTTAGTTTTGCGCAGGTATGGCTATTTCAGTGGGTAAAACGGTCAAATCTATGAAGGCATATTACGAAAGACACGATATTAAGCAATTAAAATCTATAATAGAAATTAAAGGATTCCAATTAAATTGTAACAGTGTCTGTAACGCACATTTATGAATGAGGGGGCTTAAATGACTAAAATAAATATTTGATTTAATTAGAATAAGTTGAAGCGAATAGTTTAGAGAACACAAAATGCTACTCGAAACAGAATTATTAATGCAGTGAATTTATGTAAAACAATTTGTATGAGTTTAATTGATTATTGGGAAGATGGTGGTTGACACAAATTTGTTTACTTTCTAACCTAAAAATACGAGTAGAATATGATTTATTTCTTAACTCAATATATAAAGTTTTGGGAAATGTATTTTGTTGGAAATTGTTGTAGAGATGGCAAATTTGAGGCTAGAAAGTAAATTGGCTTAAAACACATACTTTTTTTAAGAAATCATTGTCATTGATGTCGCTGTCAAATAGAAATATGGAAATTGATAATGATATATAATGTCGGGCAAACGTCGCCAGACGTCCGTCGTGTAGTCAAAATTTTTTACCAGGTTCTCCAAAAAAGAACTTGGCTTATCTCCTCGAATTTTATTATTCAGAGCGTCAGTTGTTCGTTCATATAAGCCCGGTGAAAGAACGAGACCGTGAATTGAAAATTGTAATGTTATATTTATGAAATTATTTATCTATTCTAACATTCCCTTGGAAAAAACACAAGTTAAATAAGTATCATTTTTAGAATAGTCTTCATTCAAATTCCAATTGTGCTGATTCCTTTTTGCCCAAATTTTGCAACTAAAAATTAAAGTGATCGTTTGCAGGGTTAAAATTAAGTGAAAAAACAAACGTTTTTATTGCAGAACTGTTTAAAATATTTTCTCAACTTCTACATTTTTATAGTTACGTTTGTTGCCCAGTGTAAGCAGCCGTGCACTCTTTTCGCAAGGCCACTCGATCAAAATTGGTTTTACCTAAAATTCTAAAAACTCTAGTGAGTTGTCTGATATCGTCGCTGTGTCATATGCACAGATTTCAGAAGTGTTTTGCTTAATATTTTCTTTTTAATTTCTTGAATACGTCAGCAAAAGCAGCGTACGTTTAAGCTGGTGGCGCGTTTTGAAGCAACAATTGAAAAGAAAAAAAAATAGCACTAATTCAACAAAAGATCTTTGACTTTCATTCTTACAACAAAAATAGAAATAATAATAGAAATCCAGCTAAAAGACATCCCAACTAGCAACAACTTTTAAAACACTTGTGTCACTATTGGTTTTGAAATAAAATTGAAAAAAAAATATATTAAAAATCAACAGCAAAATTATTTATGATTAACACGTACAATTTAGAAAAAGGCTGCACTAACTAACAGTGACACATTTAAAAAAGTACATTAAAATGTAACAGAAAACAAATTTCCAACCAGAAGCAAACAAACTGTTTAAATATTGTGATGGAAAAAAATAAATAATATTTTGAAATAAAGAGAAAAATGCTTAAAGATTTTTTTTCCTATTTTTTGTAATACAAATTGATGCCCCTTTAAAATATGTTTTTTATTATTTTCGAAAAGAAATAATATTTATAATTTATTAAAAAAGAAACAACAAGAAATAAATTGATTCAGCTGTATTTGAAATAAAACACAATTTTTTTTCCACAAAATATTTCATTATATTGACTTTATGATGTATCGGTTTTTATATAAATTTTTACAAAAAAAAATTGTGTTCATATGAACCCCTTTTATAAGAGATTTGATATTTATTTAGCTGCATTAACAGAAAAATATTTAAGGAGTAGCAAACAAGTCTGGATGAAAATAAATTTTAATGCAAAGTTTATGAACTTTGATTATTTTTTTAATTGTTTGAAAACGCAATTTCAATTAATATTTTCCGTTGTCTTCTATTTTCAGTGCAAATTGTGTGGTAAATCTTTTAAGCGCTCCTCGACATTATCCACCCACTTGCTGATACACAGTGACACCCGGCCCTACCCCTGCCAATATTGTGGCAAACGTTTTCATCAGAAATCGGATATGAAAAAGCACACTTATATACACACCGGTAAGACTATATTTTATGTTTTCTAAAATTATTTTATTAAAAAAGTCTGTAACAGTTTGGCACAAAAGTACTGCTACATTTTAACAAAGTTTACAACTGTCAAATGCAGTATGGCACACGTGCCTACAAACGTCAAATTCGTTTAAACTTACGTAGTGTCAGGTCTGGATAATCGCAGTTGTTTGTCACATTCTGTAACACACATTGTTTGTTGTACACTTTTAAGTATCTTATCGTCCGCCAATACTGATAGAACCTGTATATTTTAAAAGGCAGTTTTATGTGGATATGCCCACCAAAAATGTTTTACAAATTCTCAGCAATTATAGCCGTTTTACCGATAAAATATCGTTAATGCTTGTAAAACGCCTGTAAGATAGCATTAAGCCAGGGTGCACGTAATCTGGGTCCAAAAAAGCGTGTGAGAATATCATTCGAATCTCATGGTTTAATTTTTATCTTATACTAACCACATTCTGTGTGCTGCACTGCCCACATCCTTCCATAATAAAAATATATAGGAAATAACTTGTGCTTTCCTTATTATATAATTGATAATATTTTGTACGCTGTTTAGTGCTCCCGTCTGCCAGTGCCATCAGCATTTTATCCTAAAATATCATTTTTTTTCTGCAATGAATTGACCTAAAATTTTGGGACTCAGACAGTAGAAAATTAATAATCATTTAGTATGAGGGATTTTCCATTCCCTCCCGTCGCAGTTGTGGATGAATGAGAAACTTAGCGATTGTTTTGTATGGCGGATGCTCGCTTCGCTATATTCATACCTGTAAGATTTTGCTATAAACTAGATTTTGTGAATTGCAACATTTTAATAAGTGTGTGTTCGCATATGGAATTATTAATAATTTCTTACCCCCAAATATTTAGAAGCAGAAAAATTAGACTATTTATATACGACAGCTAACAACTTTCAAAACGATCGTTCTTAATGTTTGGGTCCTACAGTTTGCCTCAAAGATCGCAATGCCCATACAAAATTGTAACTCTGCGGAAAACCCATAAACACAACGGAAATTGTGCTGTTTATAAAAGAAACTGTAGCGTAAACTGCTTGTAAAATCGTTATTTTTTATAATTTTACACTAAATTTTTGTTACGATCTGTAGTTGTATGAAATGTATTCGAGTCACTGTAAAACACAATTTCCTAAAACGTACGTGATGGGGCCTTTCCAGTTGATCCCACAAATATGCACCTACAAACACACTTTCAAAGGAGTACAAAACAAACTCTCATTAATAAGCGGCTTTATAAAACCGTTTGTATTAGAAACCACTCAATAAACAGTTCTCCCAAATGAATTTAATTATTATCACTCACATTTATTTTGTTTTGTTCATCTGGCCACTCTATTTTATCAGTGCATTTTGTTTTTGTTCGCCATTAAATTAACACTTGTCATAACAATCACTCTTCAATTCATGTATTCATACAAACACACACACACACACACGCACACACATTCATGCATACCTGATTGCATGCCATGCATGTAAAGTTAACGGGCAAAAATGTTAACACGTCACGTGACTTTAACACATGGTTTTTTATTAGGAATCTCCCCCTTTAGAAATGTCTTCAACAACTTGTTTTTTTTTGTTGTTTGTTTTTAAATCACTATAGTTGAGTTTGCAGTATTTGTTGTTGCACTTTATAAACGATTAAGACCATTGCTATCATATCTGATTTAATTTAACTAATAGAGTGAATAAATAATTAAGCGATATTGGTTTTCTAACCATAAAAAGGGAAACATTTTATTTAAGTTTTATAAACGCAATAAAACTTTTCAACTGAAATGATGGCAAAAGGTTTTTAAATTTGTAGTGGATTACAACCGATTTATGAATTGAAAAATATAAAGTTGACAACTAAATGCAGGCGATTTCTGGCTCTTAGCTATTTTATGATTTTAAAACAATATTAAAAACAGTTTTCTATACCGATTTGCACAATATTTTATTATATTTGAAGAGTTTCTCTACACACCATTTAATTTCTTTATAAACAATTAAATTTTTTGCAGGCGAAAAGCCCCACAAGTGTACCGTGTGCCTCAAGGCTTTTAGCCAAAGTTCGAACTTAATTACCCACATGCGCAAACACACTGGCTACAAGCCCTTTGGTTGTGGTCTCTGCGATCAAGCCTTCCAACGGAAAGTCGATCTGAGAAGGCATCGTGAAAGTCGACACGAGGAACACAGTCTAACATCTACCACTAACGCCAACAACAATCTCAGCCTAGTTAAAATGGAAGTGAGCAGCAGTTGTTGATATTTCAATACACACTAAAACACAAGTCCTGTATAAATGTTAT
The DNA here is from genome assembly GCA_963675445.1 of Linnaemya vulpina. Taxonomy (NCBI): domain Eukaryota; kingdom Metazoa; phylum Arthropoda; class Insecta; order Diptera; family Tachinidae; genus Linnaemya; species Linnaemya vulpina. The sequence continues at coordinate 85,540,211 of OY776278.1, read as the reverse complement.
AATTATTTTATATTTATGAAACTAAAACCCCTGTTAATCTATTGTAAAACAAAACTAATCCAATACAAACGCCAAGTCTTGTTTAAAGCCAAAGTTTTTGAGCTTATTTTTTGTTTGTTTATAATTTACATCAGTGCTATTTGTGTCCTTAAATTGTAAAGGACAAACGAACTAGAAATCCAAAATGCTAACTATTAAACGGCAGTCAATTTGTATTAGTTTTAAATTAGATTTAAATCATTAAAGTTGCTTTAGGATCGAATAATCTAAAAAAGTTAGAGCAAAGCAAACAAATCCCCAAAATTCCCCCTATTATATTATTTGTATTAACTGATATTTGTATAGACTTATTTTTTACAAAAAAAAAAAAAAAAACAAAACCGATTAGAAGACTTTATGTTAGTTGATAAAATGTTTTATAAGTTTCATTTTTATGTAGTTAAATTTTTTAGTTTCTTTTATTTTATTTTTTTATTTAAATGGAAGCAAGACATTGATTTAAGAGCAACCATGACAACCCAAAAAATATATCAATTGCAGCTAAATGTACCAAAGAATATTTATTGTATTTCAATTAGACTTAAAAAAAAACTATCCTTTTCCTTATTTAATTGGTATGACGACTGTTTAACAATACAAATAAATGCATTTTTCAATATGCTTTTATACGATTTAATTTTAAATTTAAATTATTAAAGTCTTATTCGTAATAGTTTATCAAACGTTTGTAAGAGCTTTATGAAACAAACTCCATACAAAGTTGCCCTTTTAAACCTTTTACAAACGCTTTACAAAGGCATTATGAATAAGGCAATTATTATTTAATGAATTTTTAATTTATATTATTTATATATTTTACAAACTATTTATATGTATTTATAATTTCGTTTTAGTTCTATTTCGAATTTTTGTGAGAATTTATGATTTTAAGTTAAAATGTATTATGGAAAATATTTGATACACAAAACTAATAATGAAAACAATAAAGATTAAAAAAAGATGAGAACAAAGAAAGCCTGAGTTTAATTTAAAAAAAAATCAGCTGGTATTAAGAGCGCTAGAGGAAATTCAAAAGTAGGCGGTACTTAATTTTTATAGCCGGTGTACTCAGGAGAAGAACCCTATGAAACCAATGCGGAATTCCCTAACTATGAAAAGTACCGAACAGTGTTGACAGGAGATGATCGAATGTGCTTTAACGCTTTGAAGGAATACATTTTCCAAAAACATTTCCTAAAAGCTAAAAATTTTTTTAGTTTATAATAAAAAGCACTCTTTTAAAAACTGACCCTTTTATAACTTCTTGGTTCACGTGGTTTCCTTCTCGACGCCAGCATTCTAGTAGATTTTAGGTGATTCCTTTTTGACAGACGAATCGAATCTGGTAGTTGGTACTAATACAACACGTCGCAGAACGATCTCTCAGAGTTCATCCCGTGGAGTCAAGCAAAGCTGATCATTCGAAAAGAGAGGAGAAAATTCCGCAAAGTTATGGCTGAACTCGATATGTCCCTACGGCTCCTACTTCTGATTCAGCACAAGTGAATGTAGGCATGACAACAATTTTCTAGCAACCCAGTGTCTAATTCGCGCCATCTACATGAGTCCCAGATCCTCACCACGCATTTTGCTACACTTCTTGATGACACCATCAACTTTAAACGACAAAAGAACAAGAAATCCAAATGCTAACCCTTGGACTCTAGAGATATTTTTCAAGGACCTTTTTCCAAGAAGTAGTTTATTTCATAGGACTTTTTTGAATGTTAGTTGTTGATATTATTATACTTTTTTAAAAGGGTAGTCTTAAAAGATGCTTTTTAAAAGAAATTTTTTTTGAAAAAGGTACTTTTTGAAAAGGGTACTTTTTGAAAAGGGTACTTTTTGAAAAGGGTACTTTTTGAAAAGGCTACTTTTTGAAAAGGGTACTTTTGAAAAGGGTACTTTTTGAATAGGATACTTTTTGAAAAGGGTACTTTTTGAAAAGGGTACTTTTTGAAAAGGGTACTTTTTGCAAAGGGTACTTTTTAAAACAGGTACTTTTTATTAAGGAACTTTTCTAAAAACTACTTTTGGGAAACGATACTTTTTTAAAGGGGAGCTTTTTTTAAGAAAGCTACACTGTACAAAATATACGTTTTTAAAACGATACTTTTTTGAAGGGCACTTTTTTGAAGGCCAATTTTTTAAATAAAAATTTACGTTTTCGAAAAACATGCCTCGATGACAAATTTAATTTTTTGAAAACTTTTCCACAAGACACTCTTTTGATAAACTAAATATATTATATTAAAACAAAAATTATTTCTTTTGTCCGAATAAGTGTCCTTGTCTTATTTCTCCGTCCCCGATGAGATAATTTAAAATAGAGGACACCTTTTAAGTTCTTTTACAAAAAGGCATCTTTATTTCATTAAACTTTTATAGGAATTTATTCAATTACTATTTCCTAATAATGAGATCAATGTGTGGTTTATGTGTTAAACACAGAAGGAATTCGAAATATTTGACCTTGAAATAAAGATCAAAGGAGGACATGCGCCTTTGAAGACTACCGCTTGCCATGCCTTTTTAACTGATGAAATTTTGCAAAATAATTTAATGAGTAATTTGTAAAATATCTTAGAAATTAAAAACAAAACCATTTCATTATTTTTGCGATACAATTTAACAAAAGTAGCTCAAAGCCTTAAGCATTCAGCGGTTTATTTCTTTTTTTTCTTGCAAATAATAATTAATAAAAACAACAACAGTTTAAGCAAATTATTTTAAGAATTAAAGCAACAAAAACTAAACAGTAAATAAGTAAATATTTACAAACTTGATTTTGTAAAACAAATTTTCCAACAAATATCGATCAGTGATGTTGAGTGGAATGGATGGACACTTGAGAGGTTTGTAGGGGAAGTTTAAATTCGAAAAAGAAAAGCGGCATATCGAAAAATCTACTTTTAAGTTCGGTAATATTTATTTGATGTTTATAATTTGTTTCTTATTGATTTTGTTGCTGTTCTTTTTTTCTTTTTTTTTTCTTTTTAGTGGGAATGTCAACAATTAAGCCTTTCAGTAAAAAAAAGCCGCGTCACTCATCTGCACTTCTGCTGCTGCTGTTTTACAAAATTAAACACATTAAAGGACTTGAATTACATGCAATTTGTGTGTTAAAGTTTGCTCTCAAATTGCTGCACTTGATTCCTGTTTGCCGTCATAAGCAAAATGAAAAAGAGGAAACACGTTAAAGAGTTTCACTAATCATGGCTTTAAAATAATCAATACCAGCTTTTGTATTGATAATATGACAATTACCAAAAATTTCAGCTGCAATGCTGCTCTTTATCAAAAATAAAAAAAAAATCTCTTCCATTGGCAGCAGTAAAGCTTGAATAAAAAATAAATCTTGTGCAAGACATATAAAAAAAATCAGTTTAAAATATAAAGCCCAGCAACTGCTCAAACTGTCCACAGTCATCCATCTTCCTTTAAAAGCAAATATCCCAAAGAAAAAATGATCAATGATTTCAAGTCAAGTGCGAATGGATTCATTTGCAGTACGTTTAAATGCGCCAACTATTTAACAAATTGATCTGGCAGAAATATCGATTTAAAAGCCAACGAAAACAATTCCCTACAATTCAATTGTGTTTTAATGATGATCAAAAATGTTCGCATGTTATTCAAGGACCTGGTTTTCGGCATTAAATATGAGCCACTATAGTTTTGTTTTTAAGTCAACATATAAATGCACAGTGGGACCGGACAGTTAAAATTATAACAAAATTACTACATATAGCATATTATTTTCTTCTGAAAGATATAAAATGTTGGAAAATCTTTGGCAGGTGAAAGCGATTTTTTGCGTCAGAGATATTTTTTGTTGTCGAGGATAATTTTCAGTTCATGAACTGACAATCAGCTGTAACAATTAACGAAGACTTTTAAGTATTTTCTTTATCTCATTGAACTTTGGGGAGGTTCTGCATTTCGGAATTGTTGCTGACGTGGTTAATCTAAAATTCATTGCATATTTTTATAATTCGACTAGAAGTGGCCTTGGAAGATTAACTTCAGTCTATGCCATGCTGACACAAAGAGATTTTATAACCAACGAGAGCAAGTGCGGAGCTTAAGTTCACGCTTCATTTAGATTTTAATTTTTATGGGCTGGTAAACCCAGGGGATTTTTCACGAAAACTTCAAAAAGTTAATTTCGAAGTTTAAAAATAAGTAAAAAACTTTTATATTTTATTGTATTAAGCGGATATGCTAAAATACTTATTTTTTTAGTATATTCGAAAATTCGAACTTAATTTCGAATTTTCGAACTTGACTTATGTATTAATTTAGTTGCCTAAAATCTTAATAATCTTGTTTTTAGGGACAAGAAAATCAATATATCAAAGTTTTGATGACATTAAAACATCAAAATTCATTCAAAATTACATATTAAAATGGAGATATGAATATCATTGATATTTATAAATAACAATAAAAAATATTTTGACATTTTTTCAATGCTCACAGAAAGCGAAAACTGATTCAGTAGCAAATAGTGACGAGCATTCGAACCTAAATTAAGTAGGTAACACGTATCTGAATGAAACAATTATTTAGTTTTAGAATAAATAAAAAAATTTAACGTAACTATGAACTTACTAATTGAAAAGATCGAAAATATTTATAAGAGATTTAATAATAATTTTTAAAACTTTTTTTTTTTTTTTATAATCCAGCCCACAGTGCCAAGAAACTCGCCAGCCAGAATGGTATGTTCTCTGCTGTAACAGCTTTTTGTGCCGACAAAGTGGTCGGTAAGCGTTTATTAGCGTATCGAAATTATTGAAAAACGCGTGATAAAATGTCTGCTTTATATGTGATAAAAATTTATGGTTATAAATTTGTGCAAAATTTATTGTTTTACTTTGAATTTCAAAGTACAGATTTAATACGATTCTGTCTGCTGGTTTAATTAAATAAATATCATGGAGAGTAATGAACTCCATTTTTATAAAATAATTTTTAAATTTAAACGCACAAAATAACAACTAACGAATGTTAATTTAATTTGCTTTTATGTTTTTTGAATATCCTTCTGAGTTTATTTCAAAATTAAGCCGCTCTAAGCCATTTCTGACACCTTTTTAAGAGTATTAACACAGTCCACATCATCAAAAAACAATTAATGGAATAATATCGACGTGTCCTTCCAAGTAAATACAATTACAATTGGATATAAAAACATAAATTTGTCACAAATCGAGTAACAATTGATCGCTCTCTTCACAAACCCTTACCAGAAAAGAAGGAGCTCTTTTGCTCAATCGTATATAACAAAGACTCAACAAGACGCCTTTTTACAAGCGATAATGAAAAAAATATATGGTACAAAGAAAATAAATATATCGGGGAGACAGCAAATTTTCAATCGTTAAACCCAGACAAGAGCCAAAGATCAAATGAAAAGCAAAGTCACATCTACCGAACTAAAGAGCCATTGAAATTGGGTCAATACAAGGAAATTGTGTATAAAAACTAACTACAATAATAACAGCAGCAGCACCCTTAGCAAACCAAAGCAACTTTGCTTGCACTTGTGTTATTTTTTATTTTGTCTTTAAGAGGAGTGTGTGACAGGTGCAGAGTAGTAACAGCAGCCCAAACGTGAACAACATCGTCAAGAAAGAAAAGAAAAAAATTCAAAAGTCGTTTTAACAGATTTTTTTATTGCCTGTTTTTAAATGCATTGTAAAAGCCTTTGATTTTTATATACCTTCAGCTGATAGACAGACTGTGAGCTGGAAGAAAAATGAACTACAAACACACGCACGTATTTGTTCAGGAATTCCTGTAAAAATCCACTGTCTGTCAAGTTGTTTTGGGATTTTTGGGTTTTTAGTGCTTTTGTTTTTGTTCCCTTTTTTTGCAATAAATTGTTGTTGCTTTTGCAACGTTGTATGGTACGCCTAATAACACTTCAAAACAAACAGCAAATTGCGTTAAGATCTTTTCTAGCCAACAATAACAATACGAGCAGTGTTAGAACCACAACTGAAAATTTGTGTTAAGGATTAGCAAAGGAAAACTGCCTGGTAACTAATTGACTTTGCAGTAATAAAATACATTAGATGAAGAGATAAATAAAGAGATTTTAGCAAAAGGTGCTACAGTTTTTATAATTCAAATTGAAGATGTACAGTGAAAGCAATCATAACCGGACACAGGTAGTCGTCCCCACTGGACTACTTGTCTATTGTGGATGACAAAAGAATCTATTAAAATTTGGCTGTTTGACTTGGATCACCTCAAATGGAGATGTTGAGCTCCAAAGAGACTTTCAATGCCTTCACGTTGTTGGAATGTGTCTGTAGGAAAATGTTTTAAGAGAAGAGTTTTTTAAGGCACTATCCTTTGAAAAAATATTATCCTGGCGATTTCAAGCAGCACAATCTTTTATAATTAAAATTTTTTCTTTAATTAATAAAATCTTTTGCACAATTGCAGATCGAAAATACACAACATGACGGCTCTGTGAATCACCGTGGAACAAAGAAGAGTTACTAATTAAAATGCTGTTTCGAATTGAAACTTTCAACTCAATCTGTCTTCTTACGGAAGTTATTTTTCGCGCAACTTTCCATAATTTAGTGTACACCTGTGGGAATAAATTGTTAGCGCTTCTAAAAATTTCCTCCAGTCATGGATGTCCGCTTGTAGGAGGGGTGTCCGTTAGGAGAAGCTTCACTGTATTGCGTGGCAATCACACAGTCTACAGTAATATAATACTAGAATTAAGTGTACAGTTACGTGGATTAGTGTTCCAGGATTAATTATAAAAAAATTCCCTCCTTTTCCTTTTTTGTAGCGTGCGTCACAAAACGTTGTAAACAATTCATTCGCAAGTTAAACATATAACCTTCTTATTCGAAAGTACACTTAAAGCCCAGTACCCACTTTGTTTTCTCAGTAAAGCGTGCAAATGTTACCCTCAGACAATCTGACTATGCTGCTAACTGGCATGCTGACTAACTGCGCATGCGTATTTGAAAATAATAGCAAAATAATAATAATTTTTTGGATTGCCATGAAATACATTTTTTTGGCTAAATTTTGGATTTATTTATATAATTTTGTTGGGATTTATGTTAAACCTCAAAACGCATTGGAAGGATGCAACACCTTAAGAATTCACAGGCAGATTTTGGGCGTTTGTTGGCACAATTTAATCTAGAAAAATTACTTGCTTTTCCTTAATAAAATATATCCTCCACAAGGACCAGAAAATATGTTTCGTTAATCTGTGGCCGTTGCTTTATTTATAGGAGATCCTGAATCATTTAAGTAGATCGTTTGCTGGTGTTGGAAATGTGCCCGCAAACATGTACAAATAAGTACATGCTTAGGAATAAAACAAGAACAACATACATAAGAAGAAAAGAAGAGGAAGCAGAAGCAGAAGAGGAAGAAGAAAAGAAACTAAAAATAAAACGACGGCAAGCTGCTGTAATTTTCATTACAAAAGCCGCTATATCAACGAAATATCGTAGCATGTGTTTTATTAAACGTCTTTGGAGGATTTTTATAAATTTTTATTTTTTTGTTTTTGTTTTGTGTTGGTCAAGAATGAATACCTCAAGTTAATGAAACCGGCTGCAGTTTTTTTTTCTATCTTGTATTTTGAGCCACTTTATTTAAAGGGCCAAGCTTATGGCTCAAGATACAGAAAACACAAAATGCAGTTAGTAGGATTTTGTGAGCCAAAAACGTTTAAAGGAAGCCTGCTGACGTTTTTTTTTCTTTTAGTTTTTGTTGCAGACAGGTTTAAAGGATTCACACACACTAAACACACAGGCAGGCACTTGCGCCAAAAAAAATTTAAAAAAATTATATAAAAAATGATGAAAAAACTAAAATACAATAGCAGGTGCTTATTTCAATATATTTTTTTTTCGTCTTCTGTTAACCAAGATTGCAGCAGGGTTCTTCTCGTTAATAAGAAATCTTTTCGTTGTGCTGCTATTTTTTTGTCTCTTGGTCTCATTGCTCCTTTTAAAGCGCTTGTTTGGTTGCTAAGGGATGCCTCAACAACAAAAAGGATATAAAATCGCTGTCTGTGTTGAGCTAAAGGTTCATCGTTATTACAGCACCCGATTACAATTTTACAGGTGCCTTTGGCAGCGACACAACCAACGTTGATCGTATAGTTTTTATTTTTGGCTATTGTTGTTGTTTTTGTTTGTCTAGAAGAGCGCAATCAGCATCCTTTTCTTGATGTTCATTACGATCATTATCATTATGAACTTGTTCACTATCATCGTCATTCATTCAAAGCGGCACTTGTAATAACATCTTGAGACTAATTGAGACTGGAAAGAGTACTTTTGTGTGATGGGTTATTTAATTTTACGTATTTTTTTATGAAGAGTTGCAGTCTTGGCGCTCCAGAACGAAATTCGCTTTAAGATGAAGTATTCATCAGCCGAAAATTCCCAAAGAAACTTTTAAAAATCCTCAAATTGGGTTTTTTAAGTTTTTTCGCCAAACTCAAAAATTTATTTACTCATCAATACTTTTTTATATTAAAAGTTGGAGTGTGGCGCTACAGAATGAAATTTGCTTAGAGTCGGAAATTCTCAAAGAAATTTTAAAAAGTCCCAAAATCGGATTTTTTAAGTTTTCGCCAGGCTCAGAAATTTATTTACTTATCAATACTTTTTTATATTAAAAGTTGGAGTGTGGCGCTACAGAATGAAATTTGCTTAGAGCCGGAAATTCCCAAGGAAATTTTTCAAAATCCCAAAATTGGGTTTTTTTAAGTTTTTCGCCAGACTCAATAATTTATTTACTTATCAATACTTTTTATATTAAAAGTTTGAATTGTGGTGCTACAGAATGAAATTCGCTTTAAGCTGAAGTATTCATTAGCCTAAAATTCCCAAAGAAACTTTTAAAAATCCCCGAATTGGGTTTTTTTAAGTTTTTCGCCAGACTCAATAATTTATTTACTTATCAATACTTTTTTATATTAAAAGTTGGAGTGTGGCGCTACAGAATGAAATTTGCTTAGAGCCGGAAATTCCCAAGGAAATTTTACAAAATCCCAAAATTGGGTTTTGAAGTTTTTCGCCAGACTCAGAAATTTATTTACTTATCAATACTTTTTATATTAAAAGATTGAGTTGTGGCGCTACAGAATGAAATTCGCTTTAAGCTGAAGTATTCATTAGCCTAAAATTCCCAAAGAAACTTTTAAAAATCCCCGAATTGGGTTTTTTTAAGTTTTTCGCCAGACTCAATAATTTATTTACTCATCAATACTTTTTTATATTAAAAGTTGGAGTGTGGCGCTACAGAATGAAATTTACTTAGAGCCGGAAATTCCAAAGAAATTTTTGAAACTCCCGATATTGGGGTTTTTTTTGTTTTTCGATGGGCGCAAGAATTTATTTATTTATAATTTTTTTATATCAAGAGTTGGCGTTGTGGCGCTCAAAAAGGAAATTTGATTAAAAAATTCCCAGCAGTAATTTCAAAATCTCCTAAGTGGGAAACTTGCTGCATTTATTTTTTGACATGCGGCTCTTTTAATACTTAAGAGCACAGGTATTAGCACTAGGCCTTGTGCACATTAGGACTCGAAAACTGTTGTGGTTGCTGCCTTGCACTGGCGTCTACTTCTTTTGATAACAAACATTTTTTTAAATATTTTGTCTTAATATATGGGGAAGGTATTGTGGTACAAAAAGGCTTACAATTAGGACATAATTAAAGCACTTTTCCTAAGAAAAAAACAAAACGGGAAAAGGTTTATTCCTTTTGCTCAATAATAATTTTTTAACAAATTTCCTTTTAAATAACAGCTGTCTTATTCATAAAAAATATTTCAGTTCTATAAAGGGCTTTTGAAACAAATTATGTAAGGAATCTATTTATAAAACTTTTATAAATCAGCCATATTTTATAGGAATAAGAACTTAAGAGTTCTGTTTTTAGTATAATAACGGAAAGCTTTAGCTGATCGGATAAGATTTGACTTCCCTATTTTGAAGAAAGTCGGCCAACGTGAGTAAAAAAATTAATATATAAATTTAACTAAAAACAATATGCTACACTTATTATAATATGATTTTTTGAAATCGTTTGTGAATTTTTATAGTTAATTTATTTAACATCATTCTCAGATGGTTTTTGGAAGTCTTTGAATAAGTTGAGAAGTTTGAAACTTTGCAAAACTGTGGTTGAAGTCTACTGACGATTTGGTAAGAAGCGCCAATGAAATGCATATAGACATTGCTTAACCACCCAACAAATAAATTTCATATTATAATAGTACAATGACAATATGTCAAAAAATTAGTTTATTTGACTAAAAACAGTATCTTTCTATACTATCAAAACTGTGAGACAACACTTCATAATTTGGGTCTAAATCACTTGGGGTTTTTTCGTTTGTCTCTCTTTTTGAAGATATAAAACTTAAACTCTAAACCAGAACTCAGCGAACCCTCATTTAATCCTCAATGATATTTTTACAATCGGAGTACCCATTTAGAAACAACAAATATATTTCCATATATTTTTCACAGCCCCCACTGTGCAATATCCAAAAATACTTAATTGAATATACTGAATTTGATCTGACCCTGCGGTTAGTTGAACTTCCTCCTGGATGAAATATTTCTAGATAAAAGTTGTTGCAATTACGGCTACACATTGAAGGCTTCAGTCCAATATGAGGGTGGCACTATGTTCTCAATTCATTAGCAGAATGATTTTCCTATTCGTGTATATAATATTTAACCGCTTGAAAATTCACGTATCGGCCCATTAAACGATTGTGCCAAAATGCTTTGCGAGTTGCTAAAATGTGCAAAACTTAACTTTTTAATCACTGTAAGCAAACAGGGTACATCCAGTTTTGACACCCTTTATTTAAAGCAGTTCACCTGCTTTGAGGACTGATTGCCAACCTGGTTGACTGTCCGTCTGTCTGTCTGTCTGTGTGCATGAGGTTTTCTTGCTGTTCACTTGTAGTTTTTGTTACATTTACGTTCATACCATCATGCTACTCAATTTTATGACATTGCGCTGCTTAAGCGTGGCTTCTGCCGTTGAGGCTGGCATTGATGATCATGATCATGATGATGATATTTGCAGTGTACTCACGTTTGTGTGAATGGGTATATGTGTGATGTAAAAGGTGCGCCTGTTTATTTAAACTTTAATCAAGCACCAACCAAAAAAAAAAAAGTGGAAAAAATGAAGAACAACATACGTCCAACATAAAAAAAAAGATGCACCATTCCTGACCTAAGACATCATTTTTTTCAATAGCCCTGCATTTATTACTGAAAATTCTGAGCATGTCTTTTGACTGAATTTAGCTGAAAACACTTGGTAAGTGTTGATGAACGGATCTACATGGGGTTGTTTCTGTTGTAGTTGTTGTTGTTCGTGCAGTTGTCATTGTTGTTGGTGGTGTTGTTGAAATTTCCATGTTGTTTTGTTTATTTTAATTCATTGGAAACTATTTCAATTTTTATTAATAGCCAAAGTCACAGACACTTAAAAAAATCACCTGCATATTCAATATGTATCGTCAGTTGATTTTTTTTTTCTTTCCTTTTCTACTTTTCAATTATCAATTTTGTAGCTCCTTTACGCACTCACAAACACACATACACACACTCAAACTCACCCATATTTGTATAGACTTTTGAAATATCTCTGATATGCCAGGATATGTTTTATAATTTACTAAAAATGGGAAAAAGGCCAGTGCGAGGGGAAAATACTTTTAAGCTGAACTTTGACTTTCATAAATTCTTAACATTTAAACGGGAGGTTTCTAGAGGAAGAAAAATAATATTAAAAAATTTTCAATATTTTTTTCTTTTCAATAGGGTGTTTTTTTAGGAGAAACGAATTTTGATCATTCAATATTTTCAATTTGATTTTAATTTAGTTGTTTTGACAATGTTCGTTGCTATTTATTTTATTTCTACTATTTAATTGAGAACTAAAACAAAAACACAACGCCGATTTGTTAGGTCAGCATCACAAATTCGTACAATTTCTATCATTCGCGCATTTAAAACGCCAACACACGAGTTAATTTTGCTGCATATAAATATTCAGCGAGCGATACTGGCCAACACACATGCTATTCGTGGAAGGAAGCTTTCTGGATGATTCCTAGTTCCGTTCTTATGAAACCAAATAATTTTAAATATTCTCTTGTACTCATTGCGAATGTGCGCAGGATCTTATATGTATGACAAATTTTGTTGTTGCGTGGTATATAATATTTGGCAGCTCACAAGCTACATGAGAAAATTGCCTGATTTTCTTGCAGTGTATTAATTAAATCTTGAAATAGATAAATAACAGTGATAAGAAGCGAATATATAAGACACCAAATGTATAACAGCAAAAGTTTCTAATGCGATTTTTGGTAGAACTTGAAACGTTACGCACGCTACAGAAATTATTATGCCAAAAATTGCTTCGGAAACGTAGTTTCTAAATATAATTTAATGTTCAATTCAATGCCCAGTCTACTTGCTATATAATAAATTTATTTATTCAGCGTAACGCACGCTACAACGCATGCATCCGCCGTTTAATTTTAATTTAATATTTACAAAACGGTAAGCCAACCCGTTTTTTGTTAAATAAAATTAAAAATAGGCTTTTTGATCACCATCGTCTTATTAAGGTCCTTTAGGCAATTATTTTCCTCTACAGCTATAAATATCCTTTGCATTTATTTTTTAGAAAAAGGCTTCCCATTTTCGAGGTGGCCATAGGATTTCTAAAATTTTAAATTTATTCCACTAAAAAAGAGTATTTGTATGCATAACATTGCCAACTTGTTTTTTTCTTTAGGCGCTAAGCAGTTTAGTAGCAGAGTTACAATTCGGCACTGCCGTATAGTTTTACTCAAACATCTGGTTTCAGCAAACCCTTTTTTTCTTAACTAAGAAGTTATATTCTTTGCTTTAATCTAACATTTTTCTGCTCAATGCATCTATAAAACGCTAATAATTTTTTATAAGCCTTCCCAACCGTTTTTCATACGGGCTCTCACGACATCCCTTCAGTCAAACGTTAATAGATGCAAGTTTTTTTATCTTTGGTTTTTATTTTAATGTTAAAGAAAGTCACTCACTTCTAGCAATTTGACAAATTATGTGGGTTCAGGTGTTATGAGTTGCTCGCGTTTTTTTTTAAGAGTGGAGGGTTAATATTATTTGAAACGGCTAAAGACCTTTAGGCTTTGTGAAGATAATAATTGAAACATTGTTGTCGACCTTATTTAAGGTAAGAACTTGTAAACTGTTATAAACGGCAGAACAAAGAATTAAGAGCCGCCCAGAACAACAACAAAAAAAATCACTAAATTACAAGATTCAGGTTTTTGTTGAAATCAAGATGTTCGTGGAGCCTTGCAAACACATAAAAACAATTTGATCAGTTTTTCTTTTCTTGTTTTGTTATTGCAAAGATTCGCTTTTGGTTAAGGACACGTGCAAGTAATTCTGTTAGTTTCAACTTTCAAAATCTGCGCCATCTAAAAGTTATTTTTAAACAGCAGTTCGATATTATTATGCTGTTTGATGAGCAAAAGCTTGATTTCACTGTCTGTTGATTTCGGAAGTGAAATTATGGTGTTTTGACGCATTTTCACATGTTCAGTTTTAAACGTTTGATTACTTAAGATTTTCGGCATAGTTGTAATTTCTTTTCGAACTAACCACGATTTGCAAATTTTGGTTATCCCAAGCAATATAAAAAAAAAATTCAGCACGAAAAAAGAACCAGCACGAAAATAAAAATTAAGGAGTTAAAACGACAATTCCCAAAAACATGTACTAACTTTTTTATAATTTAGTTTTGAATCTTCAGTTTTAAATGTTCGAATACATAAAATTTGCGCCACATTTATACTTTTCTGGACTTAGTTTGATTTGCGAGTTCTTTGATTCCCAAGAAATTTTATCGGAATTTTGGAGAACAAAGAATTAAGAGCCGCCCAGAAAAAAATCAGTCAATTACAATTTTTAAAGTTTAAAGTTTTAATACTTGCTTATTGAAAATTTTCGGAATATTAATATTTTTCGGACTCACCTTGACCTGGGCGTTTTTTAATTTCGGAGAAGTAGTTTTAGATTTTTAAAGATTTTTTTGCACCCGGCTTTTATATTTTGTTTTTGCGAACCGAATTCGCCATCTCTAGCGAAAGTTTGGAATTTTAAATTTTTTCGCAACAAGTTTGTCTCTTAAGTTTTTCGATTTCGTTAATGTAATTATGGGTTGTTTGACTGTGACTTTTTAACCCTTTATGGCCCATGTTCGGATATGAATTCAACTTTAAATTGCCAGGTAACCCTATTACTTTCGAAGACAGTGTGATTTTTCAACAAACAGCCGATATTATAGATTTGGAATATTTTGGCAACATGCCAATTTTGCTTTTTGCAATAAATAACTGTTAAAGAGTCGTGTTAAAGACACATTTTGCGCCGTTGGTTAAAATTTGTAGTTGAATGAACTTTTTACTCCACACACTGCGCTGTCGTTGAAACCTTTTTCTAATTATTTTTTCTTCTAATCAAATAAATATTCCTTTATTTTGTTGCCTTAAACATAAATTGCAGCATGTTGAATAGCCATCTAGAGTTGAATAAACTTTTAAGATCACCATCGTCTTATTAAGATCCTTTGGTAATTATTTTCCTCTAAAGCTATAAATATCCTTAGCCTTTATTTTTTTTTAGAAAAAGGTGATATTTTTGATCAGTTTATTGAACTTGGAATTGAAACAACGGTAATTGAAAGACACAAGTCAAAATATACAAACATTCAAGAGTTTAAATATTTGCTATAAATTCCCTTTTTGTTTTTTTTTGCATTAACTTGTATTAGCTACAATGGCTTTTAGCATTTGAAACCCCTATCTTTGAAGTCACCAACAGCAACAGGTCTTTGACATCTTTATTCCCCTATCCGAAAACGGTGCAATAACCTTTTGATTTCAAATGGCTCTGCAACTAAAACAACAACAAAAAAGGCGTATTTACTACTAACAGTTAATCGTTTGACAAACCGAAAAATATGTTTTTATGGCAAAACAAAATCCTCTTGTCCATTTTTATTGTTTGCAGTTTAATTTTTGTTTTATTTTAGTACAAAAAAAAAAAAACTGAAAGGATCTTTCTTCATACACAAGTTATCGGTCTTTCTATTCATATTTTGGCTTGCATGTGAATTTGTGTATGTGTGTGTGTGTGTGTGTGTTTAGTTTACTTACTGGACAGACATATTGTTACAAAGGACAGAACCAGCGACAGAGAGAGGGAGAGTCAGACAGAGATAAGACCAATAATGGTAAAATAATCTGATAAAAGATCTCTCCGAGTAAATTGTGTGAAGAGTTGCCGAGTGTAGCATAAAATATCAATTTTTGTACTGTTTTGCATATAACAAAAATTTGGCAATCTCTTCGAGGGAATAAATATGTCAGCAAACGGGAAATCGTTCTGGGATAAGACCATTTTTGTATATTCTCAATGACACATTCGCCTTGAATATTCTCATATTCATCAGGACAACAATGTCTTGTTTCTAATAGGGATAACGGCCACATATTGCGGGGACATTTCAACAAATTGGCATTAAAATTTACCCGACGTTTTCAGACCAATAAGTTCGCAATGTTTTGATTGATCTTTATGAAATTTTGGCGTTTTCAAACGTCTCTCGCAATAGAACTAATCATACCAACCAGCAACTATTAATTAAAACAATTTAGGCATCTCTCTCAGATTGTGTCCGAAGACACAGTTTTACCTATTGGCTTTCGAAAAAAAAAAATTAGTACGAAGCAGCTACAATGTTCCGCAACTTTCCTAAAAGTTTAAAATTAAAAACTATATTATTAATTATTTTTGTTGTACTATTTAGTTGGAATACAATAGACCAGATCGCTTCAGCAGTTTCCAAACCCCAAGTATCCAGAGCTTTCCAGTACAACTTTCAATTTTAATCTTTCTGGCCGAAAAATTTTAAATTTTAAACACCTGTTTGGTATGTTGAAATTGAAAACGGCGATATAAGTTTTGCAGAATATGGACGTGTGAAAAACATGCTTTTTCGAATATTTTAAGTCATTTTCAAGTAGTTTTCCAAAATGTTTGTTTTGAGAAAACAAAGTCCCAGCAATAATAGGCGACATGTGCTGCCTTTTGTAAGTACTGTGCATGCATGTATGTGTGTATGCACAACAAACACATCACAATCTTTTTACCACATCATTAACATGCATTTTATGTTGGTCGCTCGTATGCTTGGATGCGAATCCATCCGTTTGGTGTATTCCTTTCCTTGATAGTGCGAGTATTAAAGTAGAAGTGTAGCACAAGTAGTAAGTAAGGGTTGTGGCTTGGCTCGTGTCATCTGTTGCCGCTTTAATATATTGCCAAGAAATTAATTTTGCTGCATACAATTTAAATAAATAAAAACAAACAAAACAAGAATCCTTGCTGAAACGCAAACCTTGCCAAACGCACGCATGCTCTCATAACTAATCGTCCGACTAACTAACGAACCAAGTCATTTTTCTACTTTTATTTCATAAAAAAAAAAAATAAAAAAAAAATTTAAAAAAACAAGAACTCGTCTACTTTTTTACAGTTTTTGCAGTTCTAATTTTTTTTATATTATTTTTTACTTTGGTTTAAATCTTTTATGAAAACGATCCTTATAAGACGAAAGGACACGAATTGGCCATCGGGTATTGGAAACAAGCAAACAAACTTAAAAAGAGTATATAACAAATAATATGAAAGCATTTATAAGCGTTTTATATTTTCAAGGGTCATTTTAACTTGCATCACACCTGTCGGAGTGTTTTTTTTCTACATTCGCTCGATCATTTTTCTTTGTGCATCCAGTAAAAAGGTGCTCTTGTGATGATTTAGTTTGGTTTTATTTTTTTAATGAAATCTTAAGGATTTTTCACTTTTTGCTTTTATATAAAAAGATTTGTAGCTTGTTATAGGCGTGTAGAGTTAAGGACATTAATAAAGGAATAAAACTTACCCGTGGCAATAATAAACTTCGCGAAGAATAATTCATCCATTACACGCGCAGTCTGAAAAGAGAAAATTCAAACATTTATAAATATTATGCCGCAGACATTCCATAAAATTTTTGTAGACGTAACATTGTGTGTGGTGTCAAAATGTCACTCAGAAGTTTTTTTTATTATTCTTTTACGATAAATATATGGTAGCAAATAGAACTGCTTTATAATTAAAGCCATTTAAAATATTTTGCCATTTTCATTGAATATTTCCTCTCATTTTACTTTTATTTAAGGATTACTACGAGTCCATTCATTTGTTTAGCTAATCCATTTCTTTGCATTTTTATATACTTTTTTTGTTTTCTGTTGCACTTGTTTTGTCATTGATTTCATTACAGAAAATGAATGGCCAATTCCTATGATTTCTTCTAACATATTTTGACTTGGATTTGTCATGGCGGTCATTGCATTTGGAAAGACTATATAAATAATGCAAAACAGCTTAAGAGGTATTTAAAATGAAAAGCCAACTTAAAGCACAGCACTGCACCACAGATAAACTGCACTGTACTTGAGTTGTTACTAGGGCTGCCACAAGAACTTGGGAAAAATCGTTATTATCTTAAGGATAATGTTGAGCGTTATTAATTTGCTTAGATATCGGGGCCTGTGTCCTTTTATTGCAATAAAATTACATACATGAGTTTTAAATTTAACTCTGAATCTAATTAAGCTGGATTTAGTCATTGTGTCCGAGCAAAAATTTGTGCTCGCCCAATTTTTTTATAGGTAGTTTAACATCTCTCTTCAGAAGAGTGAAGAGAAATAATTTTCTCTTGAAAATGTACTAGCAATTACATACGGCGTTTTCTTTTCTAGAAAACATGTAAAAATTTTTCACTTATTTTCTAAAAAGCGACGGTTTGGAAATGTTTTAAAACAAAAAATATTTTTCGTGGGGCATCTTGAACTTCTTTCTAAGAAATTCCTTATTTTGAAAAGGCGAAATGTTGCCATTTTCTGTTAAAAAGTGCAAAAAATGTTGCATTATTTTCTAGAAAAGAAATCGACAATAAACAATGTTAAGTTCTTCAAACTTAAGGAAGGAATTCTTTATATATTTATGTGTGCGAGTAAAGTTTTCCACAAGGCGCAGTGATGTAACTAATAAAAGTGTTAGTATATTTGGAAGTTCTAAGCCACAGTATGGACTTTTGTGAAAATTAAATTTTATTTATATTTTGAAGCCTTTAGCTGCAGAGGCAATAATGTAGAATTATGTGTTTTAAATTCAGATTTGAAATATATGTCATACACATAATTAGAAAAAATAAATCGCCAAATGTGGCAACCGCGGTTTACGCCCACTTTTTAGTGCATTCGTTCACCTGTTATTACAATGCCAATATCTAAGGGTTTGTTTGTAGTAGCACTTTATTGGTTTCAGATTTATTTGTAGACGTATACACAATAGTTTTAATATGGAATGTATTTAAATGAATACAACAAATGATATGCTACTATAAGACGTTTTAAGACTAAAAGATTTGTAAAATAAGCTAAAGAAAAGAAATTAAAACAATTTGACAATATGAACAAACGTTATAATAGCTACACATTACTTGAAAAAAATATTCAGGGGTTCTACGTGCCAATTCCGTTTTGTTGGAGTCCATGGCAAACGAAAATATCTTTGGTTTTTTTAGATCACTTCACAAAGTGATTTTATAACGGTAAATGTAGAGAAAAACGAGTTTTCGCAGATTTTCATTTTTAAACGGGTATAACCGATTTGCAGAAAATTTCTCTCATTTAGAAAGATAATAGAAATCAGTTGATAAAAAAAGAAATTAATGTCGTTTAAAATTAAAAATATACTAAAATCCGATTTTCTCTACTTTTACCGTTATAAAATCACTTTATGACGTGATCTAAGAACCAAAGGTATTTTCGTTTTTCATGTACTCCAACAAACCAGAATTGGTACATGAGAAACGCTGAATAATGATGTGCGAATATTCGTATTTTAATTCCCGTATTTAGGCCATTTTTATATATGGCTTAGTAAAGGAAATCCATACAAACGCAGCTAAGGCTGTTTTCCCTAATTCGGATGATGTTTCCACAAACCCAAAAGAAATAAACAGAAAAAAGTATCAAAACATATAAGACACTATAAATATTGTATACAAACATTGTGTAAGAGCTTTAAAAATTAATGCAACAATGTTTATACACATTCCCAGCATACATTTAAACAATCAGCTCACAGCACAGTGGATGTATGTATGTATATATATGTATATATTTATATATATATATATATATATATATATATATATGTATATATATATATATGAATGCATGTATATACATACATACATATATGTATATATATACTACTAATATATATACAACTTATATATGTATGTATTTGATATTCATCACTAGCCAGTATAATTGGCAAGGATACTACCGCTTGCTTTACCAAAGCACATTTCATCTTAATACATTCAGCCCAATTATATATATTCGCAAACAATAAATCCTTTCTCGAGAAAAAAATTCCTCGGATTTAATTTCGGCGGGAATAAAATAGTCAACAATTGGCAACGCTGATACCAGCTGTTTTGATTGTTTACATTTAATTTGGTTATTTTTGATGTACAAGAAAGTATTGGTGTTTTTGGTCGATAAATAAGAAAATAAAGGCGGAAAATTGCTATCGATTTTAACACGAAGGAACGCACATGCAAATAATTGCTCCTGCGGAAAACAACCACATTTTCTATAACAGAAAAGAAAAATATAGCTTGATGTGTGTTAAAACACCATACCCATATATTTTCTTTTCAAATTATACAATTATCATTAAATGTTTAGCTTTGTGACCATCAACAAAGAATTCGGTATGTAGACTCATCACATCCTGGTGCATGCCACGATTCCTTTATATGAAACACCAGTGAACTAAGGACATACTTTGAACAGCTTTATTTAAACGATGAAACTAACTTTTGACTGTTAGGCAAAAATTTTCGGGGTAAGAATAATTCCATATTAATTGTTATCTTTTAAACAAAAAGGAGATGCTGGATATCCACTGGAACCATGGCTATTAACCCCATATCTCGTTTGAGGACGGTACACCTGAAATGCAATTTAATGAGGTCCACGCAAAATGCCGCAATATAGTAGGGCAGACTAACGGAGTTTTGAAGAACCGATGATGGTGCTGCCTTCTTGACGCACGAGAATTGCACTACAGCCCAGCAAAGGCAGCAGAAATTATAAACGTATGCTGTGCTTTGCATAACGTATGCATTGGGTACAATGTAGCTGACGATATCAGGGATTTCATAGAGCTTACTAGTGTGGAAGAGGACGCAACGCCACTAACTTCAACCGAGACAAATCGGAACCAAACTACCGCTCAAGCCATAAGAGCCAATTTTTATAATTATTTATTATTATTAAAACAAACTTAAAAATAATAAATAATTAATATATAATAAATAATAATTTATAGCAGTCTTTCATACTCCTTCATTTGCAATTTAGTTTTTTCCAATTTCTAGTTTATTTCTCGTAATCGTAATTGTTCCATATATGCATTGTTTAGCTTAATTTCTTCTATTTCTTTTTTCCTCAGGCTTTCCATTTCTTTGAAATGCTTTTGCTGAACATCGGCTAATTTATCTATAGATGGATTTATTTTTTTTGTAATTTGTTTTTGCTTGGAAACCACAATATCTGTATTGGACTCCATCAGTAGAAGCAAATGTTGAATTAGGGATTCACTTGTTGTTTTCGACCTACAAAAATAATAATTAAAAACATTACTGATAGAAGTTTTATTTTAAAAAATATTACTTACATATTTATTCGAACTCCCTTCTCTTTTGTAAATGATTTTTTATTTTAGGGGAAAACCAAACTTAAATACATTTAGAATAACTACTTTTTAACCAAATATTGTTTTTCTCTCTTTCACACGGTTGATAAAAACGGATTAAAAATTAAAATTAAGGAATTTTCATCCATAATAGGAGAAAAGGAAATAGTTTCATGAGGAATTTCTGTTTATAATTGGGCTGATTATTACTATAGGAATTTTTGTTTGAAGTGAAATAAATTAACATTTAATATGTATAATTACCTTGCTCCAGTACTTGTCTCAAGCATTCTTCTGTTATTTTCAATAATACTTCGCTCAGCTTTGCTGCACTAAATGGTTTATCCAACGGAGGCACATGTACGAAAAGACAACGACTACTATCGTGATCCAAGGATTTTAAATATATGTAACCACATAAATAATTCCCTATTTTCTTCGATATTATGGCAATCGTAGTATCTGCTTCTGCGGTCTCATAATCTGGTATGCATGCACAATTGTCACTTATAACTTTAATTACTTGCTTAAGGTCCAATTTACAGATTATAGCTGATTTTTCAGACGGGCAATTTGTTAAGCAGGCGGTGCTATTAGCCAAGTATTTGCCAGTATAGTCGGGTTTTTTAAAATCGTTATTATATGCCAATTTTTCCACATTTACACATGTGGCTTTACCGTTAACGCCACAATGTATAACCAAAATTGGTTTGCGACTCCATATATTTTCAACAGCTTCATTAACAGCCTCATATTCTACAGGTATTTCAAGTTTTTCTATTTTGTAGTTAACATTATTATACGAAATTTCATCAGGAAGCAACCGTACCTAAAAGAACAACTTATTTATATCGACTTAAAAGAATTTAATGTTTTTGATACATACCGCCTCCCAACTAGCATTAACAGTTTCATTTCCAATAAAAGGTCCAAATCCTGTAACAACAATTAGTTTTTCGAATTTAAATTTTTTCTGCGAAGTTTCCATATTATGTTTTTAATATTCAGTGCATAAATTTAATACTTTTCGCCTATATTCGCGATAAACTAATAACGTAATCGGCTGTTCTTACTTAATCATTAATTTCCAACAAAACGAATTTAGATAAGCAACTGATGATTTAACAATGCACATATTAATAAAAGATTTAAGAATATTATCACGGCGAATTTAATGTATGCGGATACAGATCCATTTCTATATTTGTGTATGTATTATATTCGGCGCAGGCAACTTTCTTGAGGAAGTTTGATTCAGCTGGAAAAAAGACAGAGAATTATATGTCAACAAGTAGTAGTAAATGCCTGCAAGACAATTCCAACCGCCGTCAAATAATTGTCACTGCTGCTATTTTAAAACAACAAAATCAAGTGAAGTTTAGAAAAAAGTGCAATTTCTTAATTTTAATAAAAGTAAACGTCTTTTGATTGCAAAAAAATTCTTTAACTCATAAATTTTTGACGTTTAACCGGCTAAATGAAGAGAGATAAAAATATGCAAAGCAATATCTTACTGTCCTTCACCAACGGTGGGGTTAAAAAGGTATTACCATTAGGGATGCCATTCGTGGGAATACGATCTGGCCGGATTTTCGTGTCTTATCTCTACAAAGCTATAAACACAATTGGGATGAAGAACGAGTTTTATGTAACGAATATTAGTCGTTTGATATATAACATATTTATGTAAATGAAAATACACACACCGACGGATGACGAATAAATTGTTGCATTGTGGTCGTTTTTCTTTTACATATTTTTGATATACATGGATATATTAGATAACGGTGTGAACCCACACAAAGCATGTCTGTTTTTGTGTACATAGTTGTATTTTTGTCATTTTCTCTTAGGTACCGTTTTCGTTTCGAGTTGTTTTTGATATGACGTGTCGTTTTCTTTTTCATATTCTGTACACTCAAAACAACATTTTTCTTGTGTGCTTGCCATAAGAGAACGGATTCATTCTCTGATTAAATTTTGACGCGTGTACGTCGCCAAAGATCATAAAATTCGTAGCTCTGTTGAAGTTAATTAAACGCGCTTAAGAAGTTCTGTGTGGGTCTGTCTTTTGGTGTATTTTCAGAAATAAGAAATTACAACTTAAGTTAATAAAAAAAATGAAATTCTTGTGTTCGTTATTATTGTTGGCAACCGCCACTTTGGGAGTGTTCGCTGATGAAATTAAAACTGAAGATGAAGTCCTTGTATTGACTACTGAAAATTTCCAAAAAGCCATTTCCGACAATGAATTCGTTTTAGTTGAATTTTGTAAGTATATGTGTATATATGTATGTATGTGCATGCATATGTATACAATTAAAATAACTAAATTCTTGATTAAATTGTAAATATACGTACATATTTCATAAGAAAAATTTTCCAGCAATTTTAGGAAAAAAAAATGTCTGCGTTGCAATTTTGTGTTTTGTTAGTTCTTAATTTTTCCAATCTTGTACATTTCTTTAACTCGTTTCTTGTCGGGTTTACATTTTAACCTTCTTCACAAACTTTATTATCTGTATTTATTCTTCTTGCTTTACCGGCTTGTTCTGTAGCTTATATTGAGCTTTACTATTGCGGTGAAAGCAATAACATCAATTTATTTTTTGCACATCACTACATGTTTATGTTGACGTGTCACTTTTTAAGATATTATTTATTTTATATTTGCTAATTATCAATTATCTACGTTTTATGCTAAATTAGAATTGAAATGCATTTGGATGTATTGTTTGCAAAGAATGTGCTTTGGGTTTTCTTACTCCATTCTATTCTCTATTGTGTTATTTTCGTTTTCAAGTGCATTTACACGGCGTGCATTTGATATGGTCGGCAAATGCACTGAACATTGTGTATATGGAAAAGAAAATAAACCGAATTCTAATAAGTACTTGCCGTGCAACTTAGGTTAAGGCTTAGTATTGCGTGCCTCGATGTATTCATTCGAAAACATTAATTATATGTATATATATATACATATATATATATATATATATATATATATATATATATACATATATATATATATATATATATATATATATATACATATATATATATATATATATATATATATATACATATATATATATATATATATATATATATATATATATATACATATATATATATATATATATATATATATATATACATATATATATATATATATATATATATATACATATATATATATATATATATATATATATATATATATATATACATATATATATATATATACATATATATATATATATATATATATATATACATATATATATATATATATGTATATATATATATATATGTATATATATATATATATATATATATATACATATATATATATATATATATATATATATATATATATATACATATATATATATACATATATATATGTATATGTATATACTCTGGTATGTTTTTAGGTATTGAAGTAATATAATCTTTAATTGTGAATCTATCTACATATTTGCGTGAACAAAAGGACACGTACATTATATATATGGATATCTATATACCTTTTAAGGACTGGAACACGTGTTTCAATATACAAGTTCTTTGTTATCTCTTTTCTTGGGTGATACCTACCTATGTATGCATTAAAATTCGGTAGTACACTTGTCCTACATCCGTATTGCAATTTTAAGATAAGAATTTTATAATTAGGTAAATGCTTGAACATGCATATGTTAATATGTGTATGTGTATGTGCACACAGAAGTATGTTTGGTTTAGTTACTCAACCTCTATATGTATTAAGGTTAAACAGCTTTGATAAGAATTTATCAATTTCTTTTAATATTAGTTTTTTTATATCGGCTCAAATCTTTTTATTGTCCTTTAATTTTTTACACGAAAAGTAATATATTTTTAAAATAAAATTATTTCGTTTCTTTATAGGTTATTATACCAGTTCAACTCAAGTTTCTAGTCTAAGTTTCGTTGTTAAGCTTTTCTTTGTCACTGGGTTCATTGTGTGCAATATTCAATAATACTCGTATAGAACACTTATCATGTTACACATCTGTTATTTACACATGATTCTATTTTATTAATTTCAAGAGTTTATTAACCCTTCTGACCAACTCTGTGCGTGATGTCTGCTACTGGAAGGCTCCTACTTTAATTATAAGAGCGTAGTATATTATTTTTTACTTAGTACCGTAAACAAAAAGTATTTGTCGAAGATAGAAGTTAAAGCTGCTTGTTTCAGTTAAAAAATTAGTACAGATGTAGTATTGCTTTTTATGAGCTCAGAAGATTTTAGCAGATTTATACTTATGTACATCTCTAAGGACAGGTACAATTTATATATGAATATATTATAAATATCCAAAGCTGATGAAATTTCATCATATGTATGTATAAAATCACGATCCATTAGATTGATCTCCGTCTTAAAAATGCATATCTATGTTCATTACTATTCCTCCAGTTTTTCATTAGCATAATTTTTTTCTTTGTGTAGAACGTAAATGAATGACGTAGAACAATCTGTATAAACTTTTCCCATCCTGTTGCCATTTTCAGACACGACTGCAAATTTAAATACAGAGTATATGTACATATATATCCATCGCCGAAACACGTCATTGTGCAATGCTTCGACTCCTACGCTAACACTTGTTAAATAGCTCATTTCATTCATTACGTATGGTGTTTACTTACGTGGAAATTATTAAATATTATTTCTTACTTAATGTAAATTGTTTGTAAACAATATAACATGAATATACTCTACACACAAACTTATAAAATATTTCTAAATTTGTCTTCTATTCATACATTTTAGTCACATCCGCTCAATTGTTTTTTAATCACAAGAATTTTCTAAATACGTTATCAGTTAGCATATGTAACCACGTACATACAAAATCCGCGTTGGGCTTTATGATTTTTGTGTAGAATATTTAGTGCTTTGTAGAACTTCTTTGGCCTAGATGGCCAAAGTCATCTATAAAAAAATAATATATCTGCGCAACTCTACAACAAAAACATTAGGACATGGAGAAAAATTGATGTAGCTGCGACCTTATTGATAAATGTTGATTTTACTATAAACTAACATCCACAAAAATGTAAACATGAGCGGATTAAAATAATAATGCAAAATTTTTAATTAAATATTCTCAAATAAAAAAACCTAGAAATTCATATAACTTATGCGGTGCATGCAACATAGGAAATGCATGCATTTCCTTATTTATGGTTTTTCTGTTTACATTCATATACATATATCTGTGTACATATTTCAGATGCTCCATGGTGCGGTCACTGCAAAGCTTTGGCGCCCGAATACGCTAAAGCTGCTAAAAAATTGGCTGAGAAAAAATCCAATATTAAGTTGGCTAAAGTTGATGCAACTGTTGAAGGTGCTTTGGGCAAAGAATATAATGTACAAGGCTATCCCACATTGAAATTCTTCCGCAGCGGTATTCCCATAGATTACACTGGTGGTCGTCAAGAAGAAGACATTATTAACTGGGTTGTCAAGAAAACTGGTCCTCCAGCTGTAGACTTGTCTTCCGTCGAAAAAGCTGAAACATTCTTAAAAGAAAATGAAGTAAATGTTTGCTAATCAAAATTTAAATCTTATGCAGAAATATATTAATATTATTGATATGATTGTATATGTTATAGATTGCTGTTGTTGGTTTCTTCAAAGATTTGGACAGTGAGGCCGCTAAAATATTTGTTTCTGTGGCTAGTGAATTGGATCATATTGTATTTGGCGTAGCAAGCAGCGATGAAGTTATATCTAAGTACGGTTATAAGGATGGCGATGTCGTTATGTTTAAACCTTTTGATGATAAGAAAACCGTATTCGATAAAAAGACGTTCACTTTGGCCGACCTCAAGAAATTCGTACAAGTTGAATCTTTGCCTTTGATTGTTGAATTCAACCACGAATCTGCATCCAAGATCTTTGGTGGTGAAGTTAAATCGCACTTGTTGTTCTTTGTTTCCAAAGAAGCTGGCCATATTGAGAAATATGTTGTACCTTTGAAGGATATTGCCAAACAATACCGTGAAGATGTTGTTTTCGTTACTATTTCTTCTGACGAAGAAAACCATGACCGCATCTTTGAATTCTTTGGCATGACCAAATCAGAAGTACCATCTCTTCGTTTAATCAAACTGGAAGAAGATATGGCTAAATACAAGCCCGAAAGCAATGATTTGTCTGCCGAAACCATCAAAGACTTTTTGCAAAAATTCATGGAAGGCAACCTCAAGCAACATTTGTTGTCCCAAGAATTGCCCGAAGACTGGGACAAGAATCCCGTTAAAGTTTTGGTAGCTAACAAATTTGACGAAATTGTAATGGACAAGAGCAAAGATGTTTTGGTTGAATTTTATGCTCCATGGTGCGGCCACTGCAAGCAATTGGCTCCCGTCTACGATAAATTGGGTGAACATTATGAAAAAAGCGAATCGGTTGTCATTGCGAAAATGGATTCCACTGCCAATGAATTGGAACACACTAAGATCTCTTCATTCCCCACTATCAAATTGTACCGCAAGGGTGACAACAAGGTCATCGAATACAACTTGGACCGAACTTTAGATGAATTCATTAGATTCTTAGAAGCTGGCGGTGAAATTAAACCTGTAAGTTTAATTGAAATCAGTTCCTATTCCATTTTCTTACAAACTTTTTTATATTTCGCTTTTTTTTTGTCACAGGCTGAAGAGGAAGAAGAAGAAGAAAATGTCGAAGAAGAGGAAGGTGGTGATGAACACAAGAGGGATGAATTGTAAATTTTTAGCACATACACATCCATATATCTCCCAATCTTTATGACTAAGATTTTAATTTTCTCTTCCGCCCACCATTGAATTAGTTATTCATTTAATTTACATAAAAAAATACTAAAATCCCCTTCATGAAATACAATAATTCGAGTTTATAAACTTCTTTTTTAAGAATTGCATTTTTCGTTTGCATCTACATATAAAAAACAACAGCTCAGTGGAAGAAATACTGGTTAGTCCCACTGTTAGTGTTAAATTTTTATAAGAAAAAAGTAACAATTTTTATATTGTTATATTTTATAATATAAAAAATCTTGCTTTCCGTTTTTTGTAATAAGTTATAAGTAACTTCAAGTTTTAATTAATTATATTTTTTATATGTATATGTAATTAAATTAAATAAATATTAAAATCAAATACATGCTTGACTGTTTTTAATGTTTAAATTCTGAATAGTGTTATCCATCATTATATTAGAAAATTTGTACAGTAAGTTTTCTTTTGATATACACTAAGTGATAAGAACAAAGTCTAGTTGGAAAGTAAATGTACGCAAAGATTTTCCATCGCCTTTTCACATATTGCTGCTACGGGGTCGGTGCCAATATATAATAATTATCTCATAAAGTACCATATGGTTTTAAGGTTGGAAGCATTGTTGAACCCCACTGGGCGTTCCTTCAAATTCAAACATCCAAGGACACTTCTGGAAACTATGAATTAATTCTTTATTGTTTCTAATTGGATGTTAATATAATTTACCCACACCTTACCGGACTTTGCCCAAAAAGTATTGAAACCGAACTATTATGAAAACTTTTTTACTGGCAACATTGAAATCAAGGTATCTAATTTTATTGGATCAAGTCTTCACTAGCAGTATTGAGGGCTGTTGTAAGCACGGTTAACGCCAATATATTTGAAAACATACCTGTTTGAGCATCTCTTTTCACGAAGTACGCTAACATCAACTGTGAATAGAAAAAGGAATCATAAAAGCAAAAGAAAATTTTTGTAATCGTTCACGTCAAACATAAAAGAATCATTTTAAAATAAAATAATTTGTATTAACTAAAAATAACTATAAAATATATGTTATTAAAGTCTGTATGAAAACACTTTGAAAAATTTATCGTGTGAAATGTTTTTGCTTCATGAAATTCTAATTAAAAAAGACTTATTGTCATTTTCTCTGAGGTCGCCATTTTAAATTTTTCTGTATTAAATTACCTCAAACAAGAAAAAGCATGAAAAAAAGGAAATTTTCAAAGAAAATATTTCCAGAAACGAGAAAAAATAAAATATATATCGACAACAATCTAGAAATATAATAGGGTGTTTTATCCCATAGATCTACAGAAAAATACTAGAAGCAAAAAACGTAAGTAGCGTTGTAATATTTATGTGCGATGTATCACTTTTTGCATAATTTTCTAAGTGGTGGTAAGGTGCTTAAAATGTGTTGTGGTGGTTTTTATTACACAGAAAATTTTTTTACCGACCTGGTTTGGTATACGAAGAAGGCCTGCAGAGGCTTTCAGCAATATTTTGGTACATGAAATTCCACCAACTGAATGCATTAAAAACTATTGACAAAAAATTCAATCA
Organism: Linnaemya vulpina; assembly: GCA_963675445.1. Taxonomy (NCBI): domain Eukaryota; kingdom Metazoa; phylum Arthropoda; class Insecta; order Diptera; family Tachinidae; genus Linnaemya; species Linnaemya vulpina. Next base: position 85,510,857 of record OY776278.1, on the reverse strand, counting down.
GTTTATAATAATTTGGTAAAAGAAAAAAAAAAAACGAATGAACCAGCCTAACAAGAAATTATGCACATATGTATCTATAGCTAATGAAGATAAAACTACAAATTTCTGATATTGAAGTATTTTGCATTCACACACACACACACTCACACACATATATATATATATATATATATATATATATATATATACAATATTTGTATATACTTTTATTGTTTATAAAATCTATGAATTTATAAATACATAAATATGCTGGCATATTCACATCGAGATAACTGCTAAACTCTAGCACTGCGTTAGAATTAGTATCTAGAATTACATTATTTTTTTAATTTCTTAATTAGATTTTGAATTAGTTGGAATTCCAGTTTGGGTAGGATGTATGTATGAACGTATGATTAATGACAATCAACCCATGTTTGTTCATTATTTGAAGAAGATAATTTCAAATAAAATTTTTAAAAACATCATTTTTAAAATGCATATAAATACATTTTGAAGTGTTTTTGTTTTTAAATAATCTGTTTATGTACAAATTTAAACGATACAATCAATGGGTGATGAAAATAGAGGAATTACATACCTTACAAACCTATATTATACATACATCTTTACAGGTTCAGACTGGAACGATGAGCTAAGAATACAATCTATGTTTGTTCCCGAAGCTAACATGGATAATAATAAATAATAAAACTTTTTATGGAAAAGAAAATATTGGTGGAAAGATGGCGAATGCTTATAGTAGGATTAAGCTAGAAATCTTAAATATTAGCTTAAAATCTGTACAATTCCAAATGATAATTGGTTTCAATTCGGGTGGGTGTAATTGGAAAAACAACTTGTTTGCTTTGTCTTTTTTGTTGATTGAATAAAAAAGAAAAACTTTTCTAAAACCCATAGTTTGTTACATTATAGGATACAATTTATTTGAGATATTTGTATAATATAAATTAGATTGAAGGCTACTCATGATTTGGTGCAGGAGCCAAAGAAATGCAGTCATATATATATGCTAGACATCAAATCGGTCTGAACATCAAGATAGACATGAAAAAAAACAAATATCCATGCTAAAAATTTGGAGCATATACCTTTTATTGAATGCGAATAAAAATGTCGGCTTGGAAAGGAAACTAAAAACTTTAACCTTAGCTTCCTTGTACTTATTTTCAACTCTGAAAAGCACATGCTTGCTTGAAAAAATATGTCCTCTCTCTACAATATTTGTATTTGTAATCAAAATAAGTTAAAATTCTACTCAATATCCCTTGCTTTACTTGATCACTACAGTAGTGAAACTGATAAACACAAAAAAATTATTGGTTCTTAAAGAAGTCGGAAAATGGTTTCGAATACAAATACTTTATTTAGATTTTCAAATTATAACTCTTATTTGCAAAAATAAAAATATGTTCGTGGAGTACATTTCAATAAAAAAATAGCAGATGCTTCATTAAAATATTGTCGAAGATACTGTACGCGAAAATATATGAAAATGTAAACGAAATGGAGAAATATTAGAAACAACTTAAGTCAACGACTATTTACTCCATCGAAGAAGAAAGTTGGTATATTCGAATACAACTTTTAAACAAGTTTTTTAAACATGATTAACATATATTTTATCATCACCTTTGCTTACACTAACTCATTAATTTCTTATGATTTGAAAGGTACATTAAAAGCTACGTACATACATATTTATGTGTATACTTATGCACGTAAAATATTTGCAAACATATGAATGGCTACATACTAATATTTATGATTTCAAAAAGTATTTGAATCCTAATTGCACGAGTATGAAAAATGCAAATGGGAAATATTTTCTTGTTTTATCTGTAAAGCAAACATACTTCCATATATGTACATACATAAATACATTTGTTTGCGCAAAATACAAAATAATGAAGAAGAAAAAATTTCACTTTCCTTCAGAATGAGATACATATGTTTTATTATTAATAAAATACTTAAAGATTCACGATTGATAAAGTAGCCCTAAACAATGTGGGATTTGTTGTTGCCAGCCGGCTTTTTGTTGATATGTTATTCTTATTTCTTTTATGCAAGAACATTTATAGCCATTAGGAGAACAATTATATATGCTTTCTTTATTTTATTGTTAGGGGCCAGAGAGCAAATACTCACAGAACGCTTTAAATAAAACGAACGCTGATCAGAATTTAAGTGTTTAAACTTGATTGAAATTTAAGTTCCTCCTGTATAAAATATAAATATCAGAATTTGATGTAGGGCATATAAAAAAATATATTATTCTTAAACAAAAAAAAAAACAATTTGGAAAGAAGTGCCATAAAATATAAGAGTACATTTCCATGCAATAAAATATAAGAACTGGCTTATATTTGATTATTGTAGTTGACAATATAAAACTACTGCAAACCACTTTCTCATCTGATACCTTATGTTCTCTCAATGCTAAACTTTCCATTGTAGAGGATAATTACCCTTTGTGCTGATGCTGGAAAAAGAAAATATGTATTTGCGGGAAATTATTATAATTATTATTATTATTATTGTTATTGTTATTATTATTATTATTATTATTATTATTATTATTATTATTATTATTATTATTATTATTATTATATATTAGTAGGTAGTTAAACAAAACTGATATTTTCTATTCTGATACACATTCGTTTTAAATTTTGTAACTCATGTAGGTATATGTACATACTTAGATATATGTGTATTTCTAAAAATACTTGCTACATGTTTTATCTGTATCTAAACAAATTCTTGGAAAGATGCATGAATCACATTGCTTCTTTGTTACCTGAACCTTTCCTTAAACAAAATGCCTTACACGTTTATTTTGTTCAAATGTCATATACTAGCATTAATAGGATATTATTGGTGAGTTACTTGAAAAACGTGCGTTTTATGATCCTTGCAGAAAATTCTGTGTATGTGTATAGAAGAAGGCTAATAATTACCGAAGATGAAATTTTTTCCATACACTATATAAATAATAGTTACCTACTTTACCTACATATGCATATATGTCCATATATCTACATTCATACATAATTACTTGTTAGTAATAAGAAAAGGTATACAGTGTTGAACACAAAATTTAGTTCATACATATGTAATTGCCTGGTTTTGTTTTTATATCATTGTAAAATTATGTTGCTATTTGTGCTATTCGAATTTTTGGCTACAGTAGTTATAACAACTATTCGACCATTGATACTTTTTGAGAAGTTTAATTGTACTAGAATTTCTGAAAATGACGTCGTCAGAAGAATTCATCTGGGAGATAGAAATTAATAAAATATTACTTTATCCATAAATTTAGTTAATCCTTGCTAATATGTTAGTTGGTGCTTATGTTAGGAAATAATATGTTGGATTAGCATAAAACACTGCTCACAATGATAAGTTAATGCCTAGAGACAGGATTTTGAAAGTATTTTTCTACATAATTTACACAATAGGACTTTATTCTAAGTAAAATGTTGCAATAGATAAATTTCCTAATATTAAAGAATATAAAAATCATATTTTTTTTCTCTTCTTATATTTAGAATGATGTCTTTTAAAGAATTTCAAGCCCTTCGGACAGCAAAAGTGGCTGGACCACAAAATGAAACAAAGTCAAGAAAGCTAGATACACAAAAGGCGCCCTCACCTTCGACGTCGACATCATCAACAACACAAGAGGAACTGCACATGAAAATACATAAACTCTTTCCATTTATTGAGTTCACATATCGGGATTTACACAGGTTTATTTCGGGTCTACACAAGAATTTAATTAGCTCACAATTGATACTAACAATTAATAAGTATAAAAGGTAAATGTTAATAAGAATTTCGAAATACATTAAAATATATAGTACATATATGTATGTATGTACATATATTTCAATGATTAACGTATTATTATTTTAAAGTGGCTGCAAAGAAATCTATGAAAAAGCTTTGGAATCATACGATCTGTCTTATAAATTGGCGCAAAATATTGTGCGTACCATAGATATTTTTAAGGAATTATCTACATGTCTATCAGATGTAAGTTATATAACCAAAAATTTAATAAAAATAACCAAAAAAATAAAACAAAAATCGACATAATTATATGTATTTGTTTACTAATTTTTAGCTGGAAGAATACAATTATAGAATGTGTGAAATTATGTCAATATTTATAGTGTGCGAGCTAAGACTTAGTGTTGATGCCGCTCAAAATGAGCAGCTTTTAATAGCGCAGCGTATTATTTATATTATGCGCAAACATTTAGTGCGGGAGGAAGAGGTAAAAAATGGTAATTTTTGTAATGAAACAATAAATATATGAATATATCTTTCAATCGTAGAGTGAAACACTTTATAATATACTAAGAACTTTGGTTTATATACCAAAATTATTCAATGCTCGGGATATAATGTGTGCAATATTTGGGTAAATAAAAGTTTTGTTTTTTTTCATACTATGTGTGGCTTATTGAGGATATCTTAAACTATATTTCAGAGAATTTATACCCCTAAAACCTGTAGTGGAAGTTAATGTCTTACCCGACAAGTTGTACATGTTGTACATTATTGTGTTTTATCGCTGGATGATGATGCGAAAGGAGGAAGATGATAAATTATTAGTTGTCAATTTCGCAGAAAGTTTTATGAAGCCTTCAGTTTCCTTGTGCTCTAATAATTTATACGGGGCTTATTTGCCCATGTACACCACACACAGTACGGCAACCCGTACAATCTTAAACAATTTAACATATTATCGGGACGTTCGCAATGTAGGTTATTGAAGGTGATATTATTGCTGAAAAAACATTAATACTTCTTAATTATTAATTGCAGGCTTCCATAATAGATAATGCTCTCAAACCAATTGGAGTAGTGGTGGTAAGTTACACTTTCGACGATTTAAAAACTTGAGTTTCGAATATTTATTTATTTATTTAAAGTAATATATTTTATAAATTAATTTATAAAATACAAAAATATTAAAGGCGCAGGGTGTCTAGACCATACTGCGCGCAAATTACAAAAAACTTTTTAGCAAATTCTTATTAATTTAGTGTAAATAAAATTGATTAGTATATAAAATAGTAATATTATGAAAAAAAAATCTATATATCATAGATGTTATGTTTATAAAACGATAGCTTAATTTTAGGCTTGATAGCTTGATTTTGAACAATCAAGAATTGAATTAATTCTATTAGATATTTTGGATATTGGGCATTCAATTAATATGTGTTGAACATCCATTAATTGGTGACAATTATTACATTCAATGGGATCTGTATTATCATGATTTTTCGAAAAGTTTCGAATATATTTTTAGATCTAATTATAGTCGAAAACTAAATTAATTAACCAAATTAATGTTTGCGCACATATTACAACGCAATGTCTCTCTTAAGTTTTCAATGTACATATATCCCAACGATGGATATAAATATAAATAAATAAATCGCAATAAGGAATATATATCCATATGTAACATTTGTTAGTCCAAGTCAGATAGTCTTCAATGTACATATAATAATTAATTTTAAATGAAGAATTAGTAAAAGGTCTGATGGTCCTGAGAAATTAATATATTTTATTGCACAAATAACAGCAGTTAATCGCTGGAACTGTGTGTTAAGTAAAATATTTGCAAGAGTATCAAGAACTAAAATGATAACAAATTTCGAACTGATGAAATAAATACTTTTGAAGACAAAAATATATTGATAGTAAGAAAACTATATAATATTTTTTTTATTGAAACTAAACCTTAGAACCTCTGCGATGATGATGAAGATGATGATGTTGTCGTATGCTCATCGCCATCTTCAGACTTTGCCCAAATGTTTGCCTCGGTACGCTTAGAACCTTTAAGTGGTAGTATGTCCAACATCAAACTGGAAGAGAAAACTGTTGTTGATACGGTAGATTTGACAAATGAAGAAGAACCTATAAATCCAGTAATTTCTCTAAGCGAACGCCATGACAAATGGTTAAATGAATTCAAAAAGTTAGCACAACAATATCGAGAATCGCAGTTGTTACTACAAAGGAAACAAACTAATCAACTGATCTCAAGTGGTGAAAAGAATGCAATAATATCATTAGATTCCGATTCAGAACAAGAGGACGAAATATCGCCTGCTGAAAGAAAGGAAACACCCGTAGCAACAACAGCGAGAAATACCAAACGGTGTGATTCTGAAGAGTTGTTTGTGGATAATTATCCGATAACTAATACACCATTGCATTGTGATTCAGAATTAGAATCATTGGATGCTGATGAAGATACAAACGATGTTACAAAAATATCCTCTAGGTTTTTATCAGGTGTTTTGCGTACCTATCAGGCCAAAAAAAGTAACTTGGTTCAAACAAGCGATACAAATAATTCTGATGCTGATGAACAAGATAAACCGCATGAGATAGATAAATATTTGAGAAGGGATAGTTTACACATATATTCGACACCGCCAGAGGAAACCCAAAATGAAGACGATGATAGCACAGATGTTCAAGATGAACATGAAGATGAGGAAGAGGAAGTCCAAGCCTATGCATATTTACCCACAACAACTAAAAGTGCTGAAAAGCCCACATACTCCAAACAAATACGACCGATGGGACCGTATCCCACTTACAATAGTATGCATAATGACAAAGTTGTATTCTCACAAACCACATTACGTTACCGACAACAACAGCAGCAATATAACGACAAACAATATTACAATTCAGATAGTTCAGCAACAAAGGTAGGTTATAAAAAAAATAATAAATATACAAAGACAAAGGGAACAGTTTGAAAAATTTTAAATATTCATTACAGTCTCCAAAAAAGCAAAAGAAGAAAGTACAATTTAACACCAATCCCCTAGGACCAACCGGTTCTAGTGCATCACAAACAACTCCACTCAAAAAAACACTACAACAAATAAAATATAAAGTTTCTGATGCCCCAGAGTATTCTCATTTACGCGGTTTTGAACGTTTTTCATGTGTCGGCAGCAACGAGGACGCAGCTTCTACTCTAGGTTCCACATCGACGACATCTTCCACTAAACAACAAGGTAGGAATTTATTTATTTTTGTTTCTATTATCTTCCGAACCGCTGAATGAATTAAAACAATACATCAAAAAATTAAATAGAGTGTGTGTGTGTTGTAACATTTTAACACAACCACAAACCAAGCAAAAATGTCTAATATAATTGTTTCTACTCAATCAAAACTGCAGAACCAACAAATGTAAAATGTATTAAGCAAGCATCTCTTAATATAAAGAATTGCAACCACAATAATAAGAGCTCAAATTTATATAAAAATTTGTCAGTTTTTAAACAAAAATCTTCTAATATTATTATTAAACAAAAATCTATAAAAAATGTTAAGATAAATTTGAAAAAACTAAGGTTAGATAAAGATATTTCATTAACCAATTTTAAAAGTAATTTTGATTGTAAGGAAAGGCCACATACAACAATAATTAAATCAAATAAAAATAATTCAAATAATGATAGTAATAGGACAATTTGTACGCAAACTGTATCATCTCAATTAAGAAATGATTTCATAACAAGTGCAACACATAATAATGACGATGATCTAATTTTTAAGAAACCTTTACCCGTAACAAAAAAATTAATCGTCAAAAGCTCAAAACCTTTAAAAATTCAAAATGTCGTATCTCTAAGAAAATATCCTTATTATATAAAGCGTAGAGATTCTTTTAACTCTGATTCTTTGAAAAACCCTGCACCTTTAAACGAATATAGTAGTGAAGAAATTAATATATTAAATGGGAAAGAAGTACCAGTTATTGAAAATAAATTGAATATCGGAACTACTACTGCCGGTGATGTTACTGATATTACTGTTTATGAAAATCAAAGTAGTTTTAAAGCGGATGATTTATCGAAAATAAGTAAACTACTTACTGATGAAATTAGCAGTTTGACTTGTAAAATGACTGAAAACAATGAGCTGAAGGCAACAAACGATTACCAATTTAAAATAGATTCGAAAGACAAAAAGGAAAAGCAAACTATTATCATACAAAGTGATATAGTTATCAAAACTAGTTCTCATAGTCAATTTTGTGAAGAACAAGCAGAGGCAAATAGAAATGTTCTCGAAAAGGAAGAATTAGATAAATTGTCGTTGCCCGAGATGGATAAAAATAATTTTCAATCATATATGCATAATTTGAAAAATGTTGATGTAATTGATCAGCAACATGAAAACTCCATATTATTAGAAGGTAACCCGACGAATTCAGATAAGGAAAATACAACGTTATCAACATCTGAAGAAGAAAGTACATTTGAAATTTTGCAAGGAAGTGAAATTCAAAATGAGACTCTTGCTGAAGAAAATAAAAAAACAGTACTAGCAAATGAAATGAAGTCGGAAAATAAAATTGTGGATGCCGCATTATGTGGTATTCCCGACCTAATTCAAAACAAAGTTTCTACTAGTGAAGAAATTATTACTGACGACATACAAACTGTCATTGTAGAGCAAAATAATGAAACAATTGTGAACCATACAGAAAATGGAAACAATTTCATGAAACCAGTTACAAATTTTAGCGCGGAATTTTTAGCTGGTCTACCAAACGAACCGTCATCGCCTCCAATTGATTCTGTAGAGACAGAATGTCAGGATAAAAATGAAAACGACTTTGAATTTGAAAATAATTGCTCTACACCTACTATGTGCCGCTTAGATTTGGATGTTATGTCCGAAAATACATCGGATGTACCAGCCGGAATGAGCTTAGCTATGTTGCCCATAGCAGAATGTGAGGCCGACAAGCTTTTGGAAGACTTTAATAACAAAACGGACGATATAGTAGGAAGCGCTTTGAATAAAAAAAAGGCTGTATCCTCTGCAAACACATTTTGTACGAGTAGCAGGGATTATTCGAAAGATACTGCAACTAAAAATATATCGCAACAACTTTTGTCCACGAGTCGTGAAATTTTATCTTATAAGGAAGAAGAAAATTTTAATAGATTATCTTTAGTACCTCATAGTGGTAAAGAAACATTGAAAAGATTACGAGAAATAGATATTATAGATTCCGCAGAAGAATTGATAAGTAAGTCCACAAAAAGGGCTAAATGTCCGTCAATCAATAATGAACAGACTGGACATACGCTAAAAGAATCAAAAATTGGAATAGCAAGTAATAATAATGAAAAAGTTATATCTAAGAATTTTGGTTCAGACTATGACCATAGCATACAATCAAATGTCTCAAATAATTTGCCAGAACCTAAAAAATCGGTATTATCAACACAGTCAAAAAGCTTAGACAGAAACAACTACCCAGCTTCAATAGAAAACTTTGAGGAAACTACTAAATCTCAAAGTGAAAGCTCATGTGAATATATAGAAAATAAAGACAATGAAGATGGGTCAATAGAACAGTCCACTATAGACGAAATAGCGCCTCATAAAATGGAAGGGCCAATTAACGAAAATCAGCATATGACTGTAGAGTTGGATAAAATTAAAACTAGTGACTCTGACGACGGAGGTGTTTCAGCCATATTCTCATTTCCGAAAATTCCGATCATATCAATATCCATACACACGACTCCAAATAACAAAACTTATTTTAAGATATCAAATCGTGAAAATGATAATTCAAAAAAAGATGCTGGCAACACGAAACAATTCAAGTCTTCGACAGACAGTGAGGTACAAACGTTAAGTGATGAGGAATCTATAACAGTAAGTAATCGTGAAAATGACCAATCGAAAGATGAAACCAACATGAAAAACTTTAACCCTTCACGAACGGATTGCGAAGAGCGCACCATAAATGAAGAGAAAATTCAAACGAATAGTAAAAATGAAAATGAAACAAACGAAGATGCCAGAACTAGAAAAATAAATTCTCCTTCAACACACAGCGATGAGGAAACTACAAACGAAAGGGGCTCGAAAACTAGTGAAAATCTAGACTTAAATGAAATTTCAAATAAGGAAAAACCAATAAAGCAACCAACTGAGGAGTATAATGAGGAAGACAACGAGGCATTTGATAAAGAAAATTTGCTAGATGAGGAAATTGATAACTTTGAAATCGATAAGTTTTCTCATGATTCAAATTCTGCCTGTTCCTTGCCTTTAAAAAAGCGACCAACCCAAGCTGAACCGAATGATGATACAGAAGACTCTCAAGCAATTATGAGCAGCGGGAGTTATGAACACCTTCAGGAAATAGCAGCGGAAGTTGTTATAGAAAATGCATGTAAAAACAAATCGTTATTGGAGCATAATATCTCGCACCAACTAAAGCAAAACGTTGATGAATCTGAAACACAAGAACAGGATCTCAGTGAAGAGCATTCATTAAATTTAATTAACGAACTCGACGATAACAAACCTTCTACAAGTGCAGCTTGTTTAAAAAAATTGCTTGACCCTTCCTCGCTATTTAAGAGGCGTGTTCACACTCCTATAAGACCCGCAGGACAGACTCCCATACAAATCGTGGCTCCGCAATTGAAGGACAATGTTCTGCCTCCATCGCAAGATCATAGACTAACAGATGCTCAACTTCCTAGCCCTCCACGTATAGGTACACAAAATATTCAAACTCTGCCGGAATCATATCCTGCCACACCCATGTTAAGTGTGGCCAATGTGGAGAAATTAATGGATTTCAATCGTTTCACAGAATACCTTTTGGCTTCCCCTGATGTTATGACTATAATTGATAATGCCAACGCTTGTGGTTATTATGCCGAAGGTCAAACGTATGAAATGGAACGTATTGCTATATTGGAACACTACAACATTGCCAATGCTAAAGGTAGTACTTCGGCTACAAAACCATTATATTGGAAAAAAAGTGCTGGCGATACTATCTCAATATTTAATGATAACGATAATGAATGGATTTCATTGCCTCCATCTACTGCCAAGCAACTACAAAAGCTATCATTTGTTTTGTCCATCTTACAACAGCAATATAAAGTTACTGACGTCAGGCAACGCATTAACATTGCTCTAACATTTCTTATACGTAATACATCTAAATACAAGAACACTCCCAATTCTAGTTCATTGCAGCCACGTACGCCACTGTACTCCAGAAATATTTCAGATCTCAACAGCTCCAATCATACTATTTCTCAGTCTTTGCCGTCTTCCTCCTTTTATAGAGTTGCTACAAACAACAATGAAGTGCTAAACACGAACTTAAACCTCAATTCAAATATGGAAACTTCACAAGATTTTCACGCAACGAATTACTCAAGTAATCAGCAACAGCCCGAAATGACGTTGCAACTGGAGCAAACTGCCAATAGTAACCAAAATTGGAATAGTACAATGCGTTTTGCGAGCTCCGCTATACCACAAATGACTGAACAAACTACCTCAGTGCATAGTCCCCAAAGGTTTAGCTGTAATAGCATCGAATGTGATCAACAACAGACAGAAGCGCCAGATAGGCGCAACAATTGTTGGGATGAACTCAACAATGATCAATTATATATCAATCCTCCCTGTGCTACAAGCCCACAAAATGAAGTTATTGTCAATACAAATGGCGTGGAACTTCACGAAATCCCTCAGGATCCACAAAATATTTTCATTTCAATTACGGATGAATCAGTTGCAGTTAATGGAAGTCCTGAAACGTCTTTCCACAAATATAATACTAGACAACAGCAGCAGCAATTCAGAACATTAGGTGATGGTGAACTCCCGTCTTCATCTTCATCTATTACTCAACAATCTTTTGCTAAAAGATCATGTGTGGGCAACAATGCTGGTTCATTAATACCGACTCATTTTATGCGTAATAATATTATACCAACATTTGGAAATCGAGAAATTAATTTACAAAATCCGTACCGCATGCAACAGAAGCAAATTGCAAATCAAAATATGAACTCAAACACAAACTCAAATATCACTCAACGTAATATAACGCAAACAAATTCTACCGCTAATGTTTATAACAACAACAATAGCCATTCATCGCAGCAACAAAATCCTCAACATCGCATTTGTACTAGATTTAACTCTTCATTTAATACTCAAGTGCCAACTAATTCCCAACAATCTCTAGCCAAGAGTAAAGATTCCAATTATAAAGAGATTCTACAACCCTACATAACCTATTTAATTAAGGATCATGAAAAGACATCTAAACATTTACTCCAAGTTTTTGAAGAAGTTTCTAATTCAAATACCTCAAATGAACCATCCGATAGTAATTTGCAACAGCAACAATTTAAGAGCTTACTGCCACCTTTAATAAGAAATCCTCAGCAAAATCATATGCCTGGTTTCCATCAATTTACGGCAGGTAGTTCTGGTAATGTGTTACCCTCCTTAATCAGGAATCCTCATGATAACAGTTTAGTCAATAGAGATTCTGGAGCCTTACAATTAGTGCAATCATTTTTAGAACAGTCACAAACAACCTATGATTCTGTCCAACACGAACAAAGATTGCTTACAGATAAACATCAACAACAACAACAACTGCAGCAACAAACTTCATCATCATATAATTTTAATCCTGGATTTGCTAAAGAGTATGTGAATTTTGTTGGCTGCCGAGATGATCTAACACAGAAACATAAATTGCGCAACTTTAATAAAAACCAACAATTCCAGCAACAACAATTGAATAAACAATTTATTCAGCAGCAACAAGACACAGATCAGTTAAACAGCTCTAAACGCAAATGTCAAGAGAGAAACGATAAATTAGCTGAAGATTTAAAACGCAAAATTATGGAATTTTCTCTACTGAAAAATAACGTTCAAGTAAAACAATTAGAAAAACAGCAGAAGCAACAAGGAATTGAAATAAATGAAATCAAAAATTATACTATAACAACGAAACGCCGTGGCAGACCAAAAAAAGTGGCAAATAGTGTTCAAACAGCGATTTCCGAAGTGGATAGTTCTCCTTCTGCGAAAGGTAAACATCAAAATAAATGCCCAGCACGCGTTACAAGACGTAAGCAAACCAATATTGGGTTGACAACTTCCACAGATCATGCATACTTTCGTCAGCGCACTGCAGCTCGGGAAGCTACCAAGCGTATAAATGCTACAGTTTTCATTAAAAAATAAATAAATAAAAATATCTGCGATTTTCCTGTGGGTGTTGTAAATAAATCAGAAAAGTTGATTTTATGCTTATTTGAATTGTTGAAATAAATCGGAAAAATTCTTACATAATGCGTTTTAGGGAACATAAATTTAATACATATATATATATATATATATATATATATATATTTGAGATATTTCTGATATATATATATATATATATATATATATATATATATATATATATGTGTATATATATATATATATATATATATATATATATATATGTATATATATATATATATATATATATATAATACGATGCTACAGAAGAAAGTCATTAGCGATCTGTCTGTAAATACTTTTATGTTATAACTGTAACTACTGTGAAAAAAGGGCTCGTATGATTCAGCTGCTACATAAATTGCACAAAATTGTATATACATATTTACTTTTTTTCCATAAAAATACCGATGTCTCTTAGTCATGGCAGGGCAATTTTTCTTGAAGGAATTCTGGACTTATTGGAGAAAGAGAGTGAGAGAAAGAAGAAAGAAGAGGCATACAGACAACGTTACCAGAATAATGATTTCGTCATACTTGATGATATTTGAACCGATATATGATTTTATCATATTTTTCTAAAATAGTTATATTTTATTTTCAAAAATTTTGAATTTTTATGCTTAAAATAATTCACAAGATATTTTAACGAAAGTTAAACAAAAATGTCTAATATTCAAACTAACCGCATATGAAAAATATTAGATTATTGTAGTTGCGATTGGATAATACTAAACGATTTTACTTAGTGATATATTGTTTCTTGGCGCTTTAAAATTATAAACAGAAAAGTGTAAAAAAAAATTTACCAGTATAATAAAATTGTTCCAAACTAATTGATAAGACGGATGCTCAAAATTTAGACGGCCGCCAGTTTAGAAGACTTCGTCTTGCTATCTACTACTACTTGTACTGTTTAAGCTTGTTTTTGTATTGGTAATATAGTATATATGTGTGTTACATGTACATATTTCACCTTCACGTCGTGTTAACTTTTGGCTAAAAAAAATGATCTCAGAGTGTCTGAGTGTCAACAAACAAGCAGTTTTAAAAGGGAATTGAAAATGCCTTCACGAAAAATAAACTGCCAAATGTCCTATAATGTCGCAGTGATTTCAAAATATAGCTGACACTCATGTGTAATGCTTTTACCAAATCGTCAGTAGACTTCACTCAGTTTTTAAGTTTATTTTATATCTCAAATAGAACGATTTATAAGATTTTCACAATAATATCTTCGTTTCCACTTATATACAAAAATCCAACTCTGACCGGTACTCACAAACTACTTTTGAATATTAAGCAAACAAAAGAAATTAATAAAATAAAAAATTTATTTTTTTTTTTAAATTATTTTTTGTATATTTTTAAATTTAATTTAAAAAAAAAAAACAAAAAAAAATTTATAAATAATTTTAATAAATAATAATAATAATAAAATAGATAAACAATAGATAACTGAATAAGAGGCAATCTGTTTGCCCACAAACTTGCATAACTAGTGCCATAGATTTTTTGCTCGGCGGTTTTCCACATTCTCCAAATAAATCACAATAAACGGATCAGGTTATACAACTGCTCCTGTAATCTTCCATTTGTAAACACAAAAAATCAATTATTTACGTGTCGAGGAGCTACTAAAATATTTATCATCAACGGTTTTTATCAAATTCTTTACATATTTATGATAGTATATCTCTTGTTTTTTGTTTTTCTGTTTAAAAATTTAACATTTAGTTTACCAAATGACAATTTCTTTTTTAATTGCAATAAATTCTCGGCTCGTGCACTACTATTCTAACATATTTATTGACAGCAAATAAATACAAATATATGGAATAAAGTGGTTGTAAATATATATTTTGTGATGGAGACTATAGGAAGTACAAGAAGGACTTCGTGTGGTATCTTCTTTCTCAATATATTGTCAAATCTGATTAAAAACGGTTTTACAACAATTTTGGATATTCGTGGAAATTCCATGTCATTAAAAAATTTAAGCTACCAACTTACCTCAAATTCCCCAAGTATTTGCAGATACTGTAGCATCTTAACCAGCGTCGATGCATTTTTTTTCTACATCTATGGGATTTTTATTACACGATAAACAATATCCACATATAAATGTAAAGCTGTTCATTTGTAAATGTAGTTCCTTCGATTTTGATATGGCAATAATTTGATAAAATTGCTGAAAATCTATAAAATTGTTGAATGGCGTTAGGCCACGTTCTGGAATCATCGCATGCAATAAAGTCAAAATCAACCAATCGTTTTGTGTGGCTCATAGCCCCATCATTTTTAAGCCATTACCTATTTCTTTCAATTCTCAAAATGTGGCTTTGTTTGTAAGCTCTAACTATTTTAACGTGTTCTCCATATTCATTAATGATTATCTTGTCATTAGCTGTTTTAAAATCACCTAATGAATAACCCGTTGATACAAAGAAACCCAAGATACCAAAAGCATTCTTATGAATTTAGCATATAGACAAAATTGTTATAACATATAATACACGATTTGAATTATTTTGCTGATTTAAAGTGGATGAAACGCAACGTTAAGAACTCTATTCTATATATATATATATATATATATATATATATATATATATGTATACATACATATATATAATTCGTACATTTTGTTTTTACATTGTATTAAAATTTTATAAGTGTTTGTATGTGGTTTTATTACAAAAGAAAAATCAAAAAGTAGGATTGTAAAAATTTATGTTTTTTTTATATTTTTTTGTTGTTTTAATAACATTCGCATGATATGTATTTCCAAATAAATTATAATAACTCACATTTATGTGCCAATTGAGTATTTAAATATTTAACCATGTTCCCACATTCGGAAAAAAATAAATCGATAACTATTTGAAGTCGCAAAATTCATCTGCTGGAAATTGCAATCAGAAACGTTTTTTTCTATTTCAACTTGCCAGTAAAGAATGAAGTAAATGACTTCTAGGTGAAAGATCATATGAAACTATGCGATTTCGAACTCTCAAGTGGGTTAAAAATTATGCTTCGTGAATGATTACCTTTAATGATTTTTTTTTATTAACGATATAAAAACATTTAAATCCTTTTGGCATATAAACAAGTATTAAACGTCGTAAACATTTGAAAAAAATTGAAGAAGTTTGTTATAAAATGTTATGAACCGCTTTTAATAAAAATATGGGCTTCATGCATTAAATTGTTTATACGAATATTATCATATAACTACGTATGTATATGTACATATCTACATATGTAATTGAAAAAAAGTAAACAAAAAATAGAGATATTTGAAAATTTAGAATATATGTGTGAGATTATTAAAATAAAAATTTGCATCAATCAACGTACGTAAGTTCCTCAAGTTCCAAGGTGTGAACAACTTACTATCTTCAAAACAAGAGTTTGGAAGCAACAATCAATATAATTATCAACAATCAACATACTATAATGAAGGTTCGGGAAGGAATGATCATCAATCAACTTACCACAAGAAAAAGTATAAGATACATAAATTATGAAACCACACAGATGGAAACATCAATCAACATACTATATAAGAGAAGTTTGAAAAGAATCATCAACATTAGGACATCAATCAACATAATTTATACTAATTCACAGGTCATCATGCAACATACGATAAATATTTAGCAACAATCAACTTGCGATATGATGAACAACAGTCCGTAAAAATTTTCGAAAGGTATTGCGGCTATTATAAGACCCGGGCATAGCTCAACAATCAACATTTTCCATGAGCTAGTCATATGTATTATTTAAATAAAAAAAACCAATCATAATTCTGAAAATTGTAGTAATCACTTTCATAAATATTTAAAAACTGACAAACCTTTAAAATCCTTTAAAATATATTACTTGATTCTTTAATTACTTTAAGTAAAATTATTATTGGCAACTTCTAGTATATAAGTTAATTTTAAATTTGAACTATTAACTCTTATTACCAACTACCCATGGAACCAATCCTAAATCAATCTTCTACTACAAATAATTGGTAAATATAAACAAAAACCTATGAATTGAACAAAAAAAAGAATCAATAGAAACTCAAAATTTCTATAAAATTCACACAACTAATCGAAAATAATATTAATTCGTTTTTGAATAAGTTGAACAAATGGTTGTTGCTAAGTTTTCAAGTTATTTCTACTGTTTTCTATAAAATGCTTTTGTTTGGTTCCATAACATTTTACAACAAAGGATTCGTTAAATGTTTTTTTTTTCATGTTTACAATAGTATATAAGTGCTCATTTTCTTTAACAATTCAATTTTTTTAATTTAAAAAATCCAGAATATTAAGAAAAAATCCGTAAAACTTGCAAACTTTTCACAATTGGTTCATGAAATATCTGCTGAAACAAGAAATAAAAATAGCAATATATTACTAAGTTAACAAAATATTATAACTTTTGTTTTCATTTTAGCAGTGAGTAGAAATAATAAAGCTTATAATTATCTACTACTAATACTCACCCTCTAATACTCACACGCTTCTTCCCAATGCACGATCATTTATATTTTCAAACTAACATTAAAGGTGTTATTCATTCTTCGAATTGCCATAAAAAATAAAAACATATGTTTTTATTTTCGAGTGGGAGGGTTAACCCTTTATTTCCTTCCTTCCGCAAGAGAACAAATATAAATTATAAATGTCATATTTCATTTTACACACTCTTTGTTTATGTTATTTCTATATTTTGAAAAATATTTCTCATTTTTGAGAAATAATTTAAGTTTTAATTTAGTTTGCTTGAGAACTTGTATGGAATGATTTTTATTAAGTATAATAAAAAAAATTTTAATAATTTTTGCCATTATATAACATTTTAACATGAACCATTTTAGTAGCAAACTAATGTTTATGAATCCAAACAAAAGTAATTTTTTGTAGTGAATGAATGAAAATTTAACAAACTATGTTGGCTTTTAATTTTTTTTTATTTTCCTAAACGAGTTTCTACAAAAAAAAAAGTATTTGTAATGGTCAACAGCTTTGAAATTCGACTGCTTGTGGTTGATTTTAATTATCAAAAGCAATATTAAATTTTATTCAGATAAAAATTGCTTTTGCGTGAATCTTTAATGTACAGATTCACAGATGAGCCCTGCTTACCAACAATATCGCTAAAAACTCTACTAAATTTTTAATAACATTTTGTGCCAGTATGTTGCGCACAATGGGGGACCAAGTTGGGTAAAAAAAATTAAATTAATTTATTTTAAATTATATACATATATCCTAAACTATTAGCTCTTGGATAGGAAAATGTTACTACTACAAATCTTGTTTTCCTCATGACCTCGAGATGAGTATTCGGGAAACTCGGCGCTACGCCGCCATTAAAGATATTATCCAAAAGCTAAACTCAACAATAACTATAAATACTGAGTACAAATTTATTACAATCGGACTACGTTTAGAAACTACGGAACTATTTCCATATTTGTAATCCCTCACGGTGTAGGGATATCCAAATGTGTAATATATCTAACTTCGCAATGGTCTCTGTTGACCAGATTTGTCCGTCTTATGTGAGATAGACGTCTGCAAATAGTGATTGGGTTTCATCTTTCCTTACACTATTTAGTCTTCATAAGGGACTTATATTATACGCAACGCACCAATACCAGCATTTTATTATTGAAAATTTTAACTGAAAGGAAAACCTAATTACTGATATAATGTCGCGAGCTAAATATGAACCAAAATATGTTTCATGAAACTTTTACACATGAAACTATTCAATAACGAATGAACGAATAAAAAAATGCACTACGAAAATTTCATAAGTGTTTTTAAAATCATTCGCAATAACGGAAATGTTTATCTATGTACATGAACTGTAGGGTTTTTTTTTTAAGGAAATGTGAGAACATAGCAGGGTAAAAAATGTTGCTGATAACTCATTTCCCCGGCAACGATTTTTAGTTCCACTGTATATATTATTATATTGTTAAAGTACCGTATGATTCCTTATTTTTGTTCTTTTGAATATTATGGAAAATATGTTTAAATTTTTCACTGCGAAAATATGTCTATAATATACTTTGCTTTTAAATATCAATACATTTAAGGGCGATTATTAATTAATTCTGTAACTGCAAGGGTGAATTCACCGTTATTCTTACTGTTAAATACAATTCATAAATAGTTATAGTTTATATTTTATTAATGGAGTTTAGCAGTGAGGACGTTGTATTAGGTTGTATTCGCCAATGAATATACTTATCTAATTGATACGCCTCACATACATTCATACAGATTATAAAACTAATAATATTTTTCTTTCTATTTTGTGCCAAAAAAAATTTTATATATGTAGATCACTTAGAAGCGGCAGCATTATTTTTTCGGCATTCTAATCCCCCATCATTGTCGTCAGTATCATCGCGTTCATTAACATCACCGGGTACACCCTCAAAAGGGCGCAAAAAATTTCTTACACAACCAAATAAAAGACCTGTTGGTATACTAAGAAGACCGACAATGGGCACAAGAGAAGATTTTTCAAATAGTGCCAACAATGAAGAGTGTTACTCAATTATTAGAAATCGTGATACGTTAAATGATGAATATCATTCAACCGGTAGGCTTGGTGAGTCTACCTATGGAGGATACTCCGCGTCGGACTTGGACATAATAATCAAGCCACTTTATAAGAATGATCCCAAGCTTCGTAAACGTTGTGTCGTTGTTTTAACTCCCAATGAGCAAGTGCTACAACACGAGCGCAAGGAGCGTGATGAAATGTACAATAAAATATTGCAAAATCAAAGAAGAAGACTAGAACTGAGAGCTTTGGAAAAACAAAGAGAAAAGGAACGGAGGCAACTAGGTCGATGTCAAGAGGAAAAGCAAACAAAATTGGACAATAGGGGAACTGTAGCAACAGCTACGACGAGAAGTTACAATGAATTTTGTATGAGAAGTGAATCTGAGTGTGAGACAAAGTTTGAATTGCGTACACGAAAGCCAAGGCAGCAACATTTCAAAGAACTGGCACCCCTTAACATAAATATAGAAATGTCACCTGTTACCACAACGTTGCTTAGTCAAATCGAATCACACTTAGATAAACCAGCATCTGAAAACATCCCTAAATTGCGAGAAAAAGAGCAGCCAAATAATAGTGACATTAATAAGCAAACATGTGATGCAAATAATGAAAAAAGTCCAAGAAAAATGAGAGAACTTAATCTCTTAGCAGATATAGCACATCATTTGTCACCATATCAATTAGATTTACCTGAAAATAATAACAATAGGCCACGAACATCGCCACCTCCGCCTGAGAAACTACCAATAACGACGCCAACGCCAACACCACCTCCACCACTAGCGGCACTCGAAACGCCGAATGTCAAGGAAGTGCCAAAAGAAAAGATTACCATAACAGAACAATTAATTATAAAATCATTAGACAATCTCTTAGAGAAAAAAAAACCGCAATTAGATAATAATGACCAAGAGCAGCAAGCTTTAACTAGCTATGCTCATGAACCCAAACTAAACACAGCTATATTTAAATCTAGTCCTTCTGCAAATTCAGTGCAAACTCAAAACCAACAAAGTACTACTCAACTAGAAATAAACGATAATAATTTGCGGAATAATTCTGTAGAGAAGGAAATAACCCCTAAAACAAAAACTGATGAAACGTTAGAACAAATACTTGAAGAATCTATAAGTGTTTTAAAATCTGTAACTGGTCCTTGTAATCCTCCAAATGATTACACGTCTATACAACAGCAAATACGCAACAGTTCTACAACTCCAATATTAATTAGCAATGTGGAATCGATAAATGAATTTGAACAGACTGATGTCGTAACTAAACAGAAATCTGGCGACAAAGAAAATATACAAGATACTCCAAACAAGAATTCAAAACTTTTTGCATTAGCCGAAAATGAAATATTTAACAAAGAAACTTATGAAAAAAGCAAAGATTTTATGGAAGAAAATAGAGAAAGAAATGAATCGACTGATGTTTTGTCTTCAAACATTTTAAATTGCTCTGAGTCTTCAATAATGTGTGCTGCAGATGTCCCAAATATACTCAATGAATCTGAAATGTCCCGAAATCTTAAATTATCCTCTTTAATGTCAGCCGATCTTTCCGAACATTCTATAGAATCGGAAATTTCTAAACATTTGCCGGAAATAGCAGAACCATCTCCAGTCGTCACTGATATGTCGGACAATTCCAATGAATCCGACGTATCCAAAGATTTTGGTCTCCATGTGCCCATTATCAGTAATTCAACAAATTTAGAACACAGTATTAATGAAATCAATGTACCAGATTTATCTTTGGTAATGCCAAACATATCGCAAAATACAACACCGTCAACAAGTCAAGCTTTAGAAAATAGCTTTAATCAATTCAATTGTTCTCTCAATACGCCAACAAAACTAGGAGACAATCAAACAAATGATTTGAATACTCCCCTGAAGTTCGCTGTCCAACCTAATTTAGAAAGCACTAATATGCCGCTAAAAAATAGTTTGGAACCAGAACCAGAAACAGATAATAATGTCACCAAATTTCTGGATTTGATATTGAATAAAACGGTAACAGATGCGGAATCAGAGACACGCGATGAAATTATGAAGGAACTCAATGCCTTAACAGCAGATACCACAGAAGTTGCAGGAACACCTGAAAATATTTCCAATAATGAAACACTGGAGCCAAAGTTCAATGAGGAGGCGACAACGAAATCTATTGTAGCAGAAGATAAAACTCTGGAGAATAATACATTAATGATAGCAAATGCGAATGATATAAATCATGGCCTTAATAAATCACAAGAAATTTTAGAATTATCTTCAAGACGCCATATACAAAATAATTCCTCAGCTATAGAAATTGTTGAATCTATATGTTCTCAAAACGAGCAAAATGATTTGCAAACAACAAGTTCAAATACTGAGTTAAACCCACCAAAAGAAAACCACAAAGAAGCTCATACGCAAATACTTAGTGATATATCAACTATACCTTTTAATCCTTCAAGTCCATCAACTGAAATAAAATCGCTTGCAACAAAGCAATCATTTAATATAAGATGTAGAGTTCGTCTCAAACGTCTTAATATAGATGAGCACTGCAGAATTAATAAAAATGAATCTTGTGCGGCCATGCCCATTATAAAGCCTATAGAGCTTGTAAGTTCAAACAATGATATTACAAAATGTGATAATGACACGACGAAAATTTTGTCGATTAAAAAACCATGTTTGAAACATAACAACAAACATGCAAATATAGATATCCAGGATAAAATTATAGAAAACCTTGTTGACGAAATAACATTGGGTGATGGTGGTACGCCATTCAAAAAACCGAAACTTGAAATCGACAATTCAGTAAAAATTGAAACAACGCAAACATTAACATCTGAACAACTATCAGCTGACACTCCATTAACACAACATTCACAAACACCAGCACTAGCACCACCACCATCGATATGTAATAATACATTATCCACAAAGTCCAAAGCCAAACTTACCAAGACAGTTACATTTGATTTGTCGAACTTAAATGAAGATTTGCGCGATAGCACTGCTTCTAATCAAAAGCAGAAATCAAAAAGTCATGCAGCAGGTGCTTCGGGTTGTTATTTGAAAAGTTCAAGATCATCTAGAAAACTACCCGATAACACGTTAAGAGCTGCTGAGACACTGCAATTATTTGTCAACACAATCAACGAAAGTGTTCGCACTCCTCCCGCTACAGAATTCAATAAAAAACGTAGTCCAATCAAAAACAAATGTATTGCAGAAGATGAAACCCCACGTCCTCCTCCTGCCTCGACATTGATGGGCACACCACCTTGTAAAAAAACCTGTGTAGAAAAATCACGCTCCCAAATAAGCACTACGAAATGTAAGGATCAGCTGGTATCTTCCCTGGGTACACCATCCATATCAAGTATAACTAGTGATATAGCCACCGCTAGAATTTATACATCTTCTCCTTTAGATCAAACCTTGCCCGAATATGACGACAATGTGGACACAGTCGCAGATTCGGAGCTTATTTTGCCCACTACCTCTGGAAGTTTGAGGCGAAAGTTGAAAAGACCAAAAAAATCACTTTCGAGGCCCGAACCTGCCGATGACGTTAGCACCGATGAGATTAGCAATCAGCCTGAATGTAATGGTGAAGATGATACCGATGCTGTAGTAGACAACGAAGATGATGTGTTTGCTGAAGAGTTATTGCCAATACCGGCTGCTAATGAACATATTTTGGAGGAGATTGTAAGTGCACGACCGTCCCATATTGGCACTGGTACGGTTATAAGGGATGATTACATGAATATTGAAGCCACGGCTACAGTACCCGTTTACTTGTTTAACGATGAAAGTCGTGAATTGGGTTCACCAGAAATTATTCAAAGCAGCGACACCACTAGTGTTGTCGATTCTTCATCCTATTTAAAGAGTTCAACTTCAATGGGTGACACAAACAATGTTGTGGCAGCTATTCCTCCTAGCGCTCCTGCGGTTATGGGAAACTTAGAAAAGTCGATGCTGTCTCCGTCAGAACATGAAGTATCCTCAACCCAGGAAACATTTTATCAAACCCCCACCAAAAATAAACAAAAAGAGATTTTCAGTGAAACGAGTAAAGAAAAAGGAAATGGAAGCTCTGGTTCTATGACCGGCGGAATCCTAAAGCAAAAGGCCGACGATAACAATCTTAAAAACAAAGAAGAATATCAAACTTCCTCCAATATTGGCCTTTTGCAAAATAATCAAGTAGACACTACAAATCATTCACCCGAAATGTGCAGTTTATCATTGACAGCTACCACGCCAATCACAACAAATTTGACAAGTAATCGTAAGATACGTAAAGCCTCCACACACGATGAAATTCTGTTCAATGAGCTACAACAACAGCAGCTGCCCTCAAACAAAAGAAAATCACATACGTTTTGTGTGGAATCAACAAGTGATAACAAGAATAAGACTAAAATAGTACAGAATAATATGGATGATGTCAAATCAAATGGATCTCTTACGAAAGTGGATGATAAATTTAAAAAGTTATTGAAAGAAGTTTGTAAGAAAGATAATACTAAAACATCTAACGAATTAGATGTGGGATTGACATGTGCAAGCAATATTGGTGGAGGTGGATCGTCGCCTTCCACTACCACCACCATTAATGAAGACAAATTATCAAAATCAAAGCGAAAAAAATTAAAATCTTCAAAATCGAACAAAAACAAAAGTCACAGCGAAAGATCTTCGAAAATTGTGCTAAAAGCTTCCAAACTTACACCTCCTATGCCCGCCAATCCCCTAATAATAACAATACCTAAGTCTAGGCTACTAAAACCACCCTCACCACCAAAAACACAAATAGAGTCAAAGGATGAAGAACAAAAAAACATTTTTTTAGATATATTACATTCTAAACTATTTATAGAGAAAGATACTAAGGACACGATACCAACAGTACCAGTACAGAATATCAATCAGCACAATAACACTTTGCAATTTCATTCTATGGAAAAAAATGAGTTAAGCAACATACAAAACGCTGTGGTTAGTAAGTCGAAAAACTCGCACAGTTTCCGTAATATCTCAAATGAGCTTGTTACACCAATTGAAATAGTTGAGTCTGATGTAGTGGAAGACACACGCAATACAAATAGTACAAGTGACCCTAAGGAAAAGTCATCTCTTAGCGCGTTGGCAACGAAAAGAAAAGAAAAAGTCAAAACTAGTTACAGTTCGAACTCTTCTATCCCTACCGGCACTCAGAGTGACGATAAAAAAATAATATTTGTGAAGGACAAATATGATTTGATTAAAAGCAAAGACAAACATCATCATCAAACTAATCAAATTGACCAACAAGATACTAAGGAAAAATCAAAAGATAAGACACGTAGTCATTCAAAATCTGCAGCTCACAACAATGCTCGTTCGCATAAAAGTTCATTCAAAGAGAAAGTAAAAGGAGAGAAATCAAAAGAAAAACATAAGAAAGATATTCAAAAGATCATAGTCAACCAACAAGCTGATAATAATCCAAAATTGAACATTTCCCAGTCTAACAATAAATTATTAAACTCTGCGTCCTCTATGCCAATGATATCATCATTTACTACAAGTAACACGAAACAAAGCAACAGCAAATCAAGTAAAAATAACTCTTCGTCATCATCCTCATCCTCATCACTGTCCTATCCTGCTATACTTAAATCTAAAACGAATCTCACAACAACACAGTCAGCAACAGCGACAGCTCCTGCAAGTGACGTCTCATCTCCTATCACAACAGCAACGCCATCAACAAACAATGTACGTAAGAAACTGAAATTAAAGTAGCCTATAAAGGAAGATTGGTTAAAAATGCCATTAAAAAAGCGAAGGGTGCTCAATTATTAAGCATGAATAGCAAGTTACATATGTATTCTATGCTTAGAGAAAAGTCATATAGAAACGAAATTTTAATTATCAAGAAAGAAAATATATAAACATACATACGTATGTACGTATTATATAACAGTTTGAATTAGTAGAAAATATGTGTATATAATATATATAAAACTGTGCAATTTCGAATAATATATTTAGTTATGGTTTTAGTAGCCGCTATTTCTCTCTCCCTAGGTTTGCATAATAAATAGGGTGGTTCATATTAATAGAAATCTCAAATCCATATATTGTTCTAACGTAATGTGTTACTAATAACCTTTTTACAATTGTTCACAGGGCTGAGTGTTTATTATTATAATTTTTATTTTTTCAATTTAAAGCGCAGTATGTATTGTCATTTGAAAGGTTTTATTTTTATTACATTACTATACTTATATGCATGTAATATGTGTGTAGACAAACTCTTATATATATATATATATATATATATATATATATATATATTAAAATTTTTATTATTACGTATTTTTATATAGTTTTTTCCTTCATATTAATATATGAGTTTTATATACACATATCGTCACTCTGAAGTAGAAAGCCCTAACTCAAATAATTTTAACATATGGAAGGTAAAAACAGAACAGAAGCTGTATTGATCATAATATAAACTGTAATTGTAAAATCGTTACTTTTGATATTATTGCACTCAATTTTTGTGATGGAGGATGTAATCTCTGAAAATCTCAATTTCATAAAAATATGAGTTCGAGCATTTTTACTTAACGCTACCGATATGTTGTTATATCTATTGTAAATCACTTTGGGTTAGAGAAATTTATATGTACACAAAAACACAAAATTTTACTCTTACTCTATTTGATTTTATTTATCGTACAAATTTAAAAGATTTTGAAAGCCAAACCAATGCATGAATTTCGGTGCAAAATTTTTGTACAAAAAACCAATTTGAAAGCTTTTTTAGAAATCAATTTTTGTTTTCCTATAAAATTTTTTATTTGAGAAGTGGTTACAAAATGCAATAAAACAAAACTGACCTTGTTAAAATATGTTTAGAACCATTTCTTGTAGTTTTTACGGCTGGAAAGTCCAAACAAGTCTGCCACGGTATTTATAAACTTAACTATCATGAATACCTCAAACTTATGAGATCGTAGTAATGTCTACAGTACAATTCTTAGTCATAATTCAACTCCACCCGCAATTCAGTACTTATTGCTGGTCACTGATGCGTACTTGTGAAGGTGTATGCAAAAAAAAAAAAAACAGTTTCAAAATATTCAATCTGTGGTTTTAAAATCTTAAACCTTCTATGAGTATAGAGCCTTGTAAGTTTAGAATATCGTACCGCCTTAAGATGTTTGAATACTTTTATGGGGCACCTCTTTAAAAAATGCATAGTCAATTGGAAATCGAGAAATGGTAGGCACAAGCTTTAACTTTAATTTACTACACCAAATCATATAACAATTATAAGTGTTTTATCAAAGTAAAGATATATTAATATATAAATTTGGTGATAAATAAGAATTCTTTTTTAAAATTATTACCTTGCAGAAATACCATCTTCACTTAAAATTTATTGCAAAGAGTCCTCGAAATTGTCAAATTCGTAACTTTATTAAAAGGTTTAAAGTTATATAAGAAAGAATGGATGATTAAGTTTTTCTAATGTTAAAAATAATTGTTTGCTCAATAAAATATAAAATTTCAAGTAATTAGAGAACTGCCGTATTAGGTTATTTTGTTTTTAATTTTTAGTGTTTTTTTAATTGTATTGTTTTATTTTATTATGTTAGAATAAATTTATCATAACGAATTTAAAAGAGAATATATCTATCTACCAAACCGAAAAAAAAATTAATTAATATTTCAAAATGTGTTATTTTTTAAATTTAATTCATTCTAACGTTAGTTTTACTATAAATATTTCATTACAAATGAAAAATTTATTTCAAGAAGCTTCAGACTGTATATGATTAATTTATTATAGAAAATATACATACATATATATTTATTAAAAATATAATAAACATAGAAAGAAATACATTTAAAATTAGTTTTAAGGTATTTTTATGAAATAATAAATATAAATTTATTTATAAAAATGAAATATTAAAAATTAATAAACATAAATTCAAATATGTACAAAACAGCAAACACAGTGAATTAAAATAAGGAAACATAAAATACACATGCAAAACCACATACACGTATTTAACATAAACATATTTTATGATTAATTTCAAAATATATAAAAAGCATTAATATAAAAAAAATTAAATACTTACATCGCGTACGTTAAATGAATAAAACAAATCTAATATAATATTAATGAATAAAATTTTATTAAGTTATTTTTATGTATGAAGAAATATATGTTTTTATTTGAAATTCCTTTAATTCAAATAAAAGTTGTATTAATCAATTTTAATTGCTTGTTCTTGTTATGTTCCGAAAATAATAATTGTGCAATTGTTCTTAATTTGGGTGTGACGGTATATATACATATACTATGAGAATATAGCTGTTAAGCTTACTATATTTGGACCTTGCAATTTATGTGCATCGAATGAGAGCTTAAAATTGAAAAACTAAACATATTGTGCGCGTGCAATTTCGGGTAAAACGAAAATTACTGTTTGAATTGTACATAAATTACACATCTTGAAAGACTTGGTTTTTAAGATTCAGTTTTGTTTTAAATATTATTTGGCAATAGCTATAAAAACTATTGTCCTTTTTGTCCGAACTTACAAAAGCAAGTTCGTGTAACTAAGTACAAGAAATGAAAAAAAGAAATTGTAATTTCCATAAATTCATTTAAGCTATAATTTGAAAATTTTGTTTTGCTATGGAATTGAAACTAAGCGTTTCTGATTTGATGGTGTAAAGTTGCGCATATATTATAATTGTATACATAAAAGTATGTATAATGCGACTAGATTATGACAATGAATAACAAGCACATCCCTCTATCTATTCCTCTCGCTTCCAAATTAAGACAATCAAGAAAAGTCAACCAATGAATAAATTTTAAGTTTATTGTTACTCTTTTGAACAACTTTCTAAATATTTAATATTATTAACGAAAAGTAAATCTTTTTGAACAAAGCAATTTCCTCGAATCTTCATTAACCTATCCATAATTTTAGTTAAGCTGGACTTCTGTTTGCAGTACATTATCCAAGGGAGATTACGTCGTAGATAGTATTTAAATTCGAACAGTTATCCTTCCGTGGCGTTTCGCAGAGTAACCCTCCAGGCTGGTAATAAAAAGAAATGATGTATTTAAAAAAATGGTTTAATTAAGAAAATTGATGTGTTTTCAAATATTCTAGCATTCCTTGGACATTTGCGTTAACATGTGTTTGTGGACCTTGTTGCGAATTCATAATATTATTGGGCATACCAATATTTCCCCCACTTAATTGTTGTGATTGAGAAGTGAACCCTGCTTGCTGCTGTTGTTGCACCAATTGTTGTAGAAACATTTCTTGTTGCTGGGATTGCATTTGGGTTGCTGCTTGTGTTTGATGTGGAAAAGAAAACTGTCGAGACGATAGTATTGCTGGATCCATAGCTGTCCAATCGTTGCCAGTGTAGCCTTTTTGATTGTTATCATTTTGCATTAGATTTAAATTTAACTGACGAATCTGTTGTTCATTAATGTGTTGCTGGTAATTTCCTAAATGTGTGCCCCATGTGTTACTGGGAACTTGTATTTGTTGCTGTTGCTGAATATGTTGCCCAGATATTCCACAATTATTTGGGAAATTCATTAATGCCAAAGCTTTGCTATTTTGTATTCTCGGGACTACCCCATAACCGGTGAAATTATTAACATGACTAAATCCGGGAGGAGGCATACGTGCCCGTTGCATATATTCCATCATATGTTGCTGATGCGGCTGATTTATAGTATTTACTTGTTTATGATTTAACAGTTCTGAAGAAGATGTTGCCACATTTTGTTCTTTCTCATTTTCAATTAACTCGGCTAATACCTTTTGTGTTTCTATAAATGGATCGAAACCTAAGTCATCGTCACAATTTGAACTTTGTCCATAATGATTTTGCTGAGACAGTGAAGATATTTGTTGGCTTGGAACGTGCTGAGGGGTTTGATGACAGAGTACTGAATCCATTTTGCCAAAGAGCTTTTGCTTCTGATGAAGATGTTGAGTTGAGAGAGCACAACTAGAGTTTATTAGTTGCGGATTGATGCGATTATTTTCCACAACTGGCATCATATGTAGGTTTTCATTTACAATTGCATTAACGTTGTTTGGTGCGCCAATCTGTAAGTGTTGAAGCTTTTGTTGTTGTTGATGCTTGTGAAAATCGAAAAATTTCGACATATTTGCCCCAAACAAGGAATCCTGTACTATATTATCGTTGGATGATTCATTAAGTTGTTGGTACTGAAGATAACTTGGTTGACGACTTAGACCAGAACCAGTCAAGTAGCTGTTGAAATTAGGTTGAAAATCATTTGTAGATCCAATAAGTTGAGATGCACTCAATGAACTCAACACATTATTACGTTTTTGAATTTCGTGAAGCCTTTGAAGGTCTTCCTGATGGTTTAAGTGACTTTGATTTTGAATCTGTTGTAGATTCTGTTGAAATTTGCCTTCCATCTGCTTATTACTTCTAAGCACAACATTTTTTAGTGCTTCTTCCCATTCATTTGTTGTATTTTGATATCCATCAATACCATTAATTAAATCTGGCAAGTTAGGTGCTGTACAAATATTGGCTGGATTTGGTATTATTTCATCGTTATGTAAAATATGCATTGATGGCTGTAGCAATCCTGTTGATGAACTAAAGAAACTGTCTTTATCAAAAAGATCCAACTTTGACATGTTATCTGTTATGGAGTTATTCCCTTCGATATCTTTTAGAACTAATTCATTATAGTTCACCTTATTATTATCAGTTGTTTTTTCCATTATGCTGTTCTTGCTTTCCTTGGTTATTTTGGGTTCAATATATTCACTTTTTCCAAATATATTTTCTTTATATCCATGAGATTTCGAACAATTTTCTGATATATAGATTCTTTCTTTGTTGCATTCCGTTTTGTTATCTAATTCAGAACTAGGTGACAATGGATGTTTACATGTATCTGAAGGATTTGAATGTTCATCTTTATCATTAAAATTGTCTGGAGAGCTTTTTCCACTTAAGATTTCGCTTATTAATGAATTATTTTCACTTGAGGTGTTGATATTACTGCTGGAGCTTATAGAGCAGTGACTATCTAATTTCGTAATATCGTCATTTCTAATCTTCTTTGCAACATATCCTCTACTGTTGTCTAAATTGTGAGCAGTCGTTGAAGTTTCCTTAGAATTATTACCGAACATTTCAATTTCATTTTCGGTAATAGTTGACGTACCCAAATCCTTTTTAGAATTTGCCCGAACAATTAAACTGCATTGATTTTGATCACTTTCAAGATTGGGTTTGGACAAATGTTCATTTTGGCAATTATTTGTTGAGAGACCATCGCTTACAACAGACAAATCCACCTCTTTAGGGGAGGTATTTAAATTGGTCATATTCGTTATGTGTCTATTATTCTTTGCTTTATTTGTTTTATCATTTTTGTTTTTATCTTGCTTTGCACGCTCTTTTTTGTTTTTGTTGCCACTATTTATAAATGAGTCTTTTTGATTGACTGGTGATATAGATAAACTTGGCCAGGCCTCTTTTTGTGGAGGAGAAACAGTTGTAGACGACAAGTTCTTTGCTGTTACCCCTGATGTGCTATTCGTTGATGCTGTACTTGAAGTTACTTTACAGCTTTCAAGATTTTTACTGCTGTTAGCTATAGCTAAAGTACTTTGGGCTCCTGCAGACACACCATATCCAGTTGATGAAGCAATTAGGACATCATGCAAACGTTTTTCATACTCTTGATGCTTTCCTTGATGCATTTCCTCTTTTGTGAAACTTGCTTCCGGATCTCCCAAATCATGTAAATACATACAATCAGCTTTGGGGCACTGCTGGTTCCTCATAAAATGACTGCAATATTTTGTAGTTCCAAGACTTGTCTTTATGAGACGTCCATCTATCATTATATTGTTTACACTCTGTATTGCTCTTAATGCATCAGTATTGTGAACATAAGTGACGTAAGCTGACGCAGATGGCCCCTGAACTCCTGCGTATGCCGTGCTTGGATTAATGACGACCTTATGAATTTTACCATATTTACCAAAATATTCATGCTTTTTTAATATATCTGCATCAGCAAGCCGTGGAGGCAATCCGACAACAAATACCAAATTTTTCTGAACTACACGAACGTTTGCCAAATGTTTACGATTTTCTGTAATTTTATGCTTCCGCTGCTGATCACGTTGCTTTTTCTGCGATTTGAAAGCTATCATCTCTTCTTGAGTTAAAGGCTTAAAGTCAGCAGGATTTTCAGGATATTCTTTCCGACATGCTGGACACAACTCATTTTCGTCCGTTCGAATTCTGTGCCAGCAGAATCTACAAATTTGGTACCCACAAGTACATGGGAAGAAATTAAGGTCATCTACTTCCAGAGGTTCCATGCACAAAGGGCATTCAACAGCGTCATCATTATTGCTTAAATTGTTCATATCTACGTATCAGTGATTTATCAGCGTATCAGCAATACTTTAAACTTTGCTTCAATAGCTAGTATTATTTATATTGCAAACTAATTTTTAGTTGTACTTAAGTCGTTTTCCAAAAAAGATTTTGGGTTAAAAATGTAATATATGTATTCGTAGAATTACTGAGTAATTTTATGTCAAACGAAAATTTATTCGTATGAATGATGTAATAAACAGGTGGCAGTGTTAAGCCAGATGACAGATTTTTGCTCTACCATTGTTGGCTACGTTGGTGTAAAGCAGGGCATATTATTAATTCGACTTGGTGTAAGAGACCCATTTGTGGTTGTATATTTTAAACTTATTAATAGATGTACTTGTCGATAGCGTTCAATGTACTCTGTTGCATTAATATTAGACGTATACCGGGACATCAAACAGATAACAATTCCTTTGGTCATTGCTATGTTGTATCCAATGTCCAAGCACTGCCATCTTATAGTGTTACACCATGCTCATAAATTATACAATAACAGTTGACATACGCTTATTTTCTAAATTGTCAATATAAGACACACGAAGTTGGCACCACCATTGGTTATCGAAATATCTAATGGTCTGGCAATAGAACAGTTGATTTATTTTCTGTGGTTTGATTAAGTTGTGAAATTAGAGAGAGGATTTGTCGTGCATTTAAATCTGATTAAATTTGTGTGAATTAATGTTCCGATATGTTAGATAAAGTGAAACATGTAATATTAGTGTTATCTGGTAAAGGTGGAGTAGGCAAATCAACCGTCAGCACACAGCTGGCATTGGCATTAAAAGAAAGTGGCCATAAGGTATGAATTCTTACTGTTATAATAAAATCGAACACTTCTAACATTTCTAAACGTATTTTACAGGTAGGACTATTAGATATAGATTTATGTGGTCCTTCTGTACCCTATTTATTGGGTCTGGAAGGACGAGACATTTATCAATGTGAAGAGGGTTGGGTCCCCATCTATACTGATGAGACTAAATCTTTTGCTGTAATGTCCATCGGATTTTTGTTAAAATCGCGCAATGATCCTGTCATTTGGCGCGGACCAAAAAAAACTATGATGATAAAACAATTTCTTAATGATGTTAAATGGGATGATTTAGACTATTTGATAATCGATACGCCACCCGGCACTTCAGATGAGCACATTACAGTTATGGAATGCATGCGTGAAGTGCACTGTGATGGTGCCATTGTAGTAACTACACCTCAGGGAGTTGCTTTAGATGATGTAAGAAAAGAAATAACATTTTGCAAAAAAACGGGTATTCATATATTAGGTATTGTTGAGAATATGAGTGGCTTTGTTTGCCCGCACTGTACAAATTGTACAAATATATTCTCTTCCGAGGGCGGTGTCGAATTGGCCAAATTAGTTGGTGTGCCACATTTAGGAACGGTTCCTATTGATCCACGTGTAAGTCTCTTAAACGGTACAACACGATCTGTTTTAACGGAGTTGCCCGGCTCGGGAACAGCAACTACTTTTAAGGAGCTAGTTGAGAAATTACCGCGTAGTTGAGAAAAGATAAATATATGAAATTGCGTTTAGTAATGAACAATATGCGTTTGTGTTATGTTGATTGCACCGTTGACGTTCTTTGTAATTAAAAATAAAAAGAAAAATATTGAAAAAATAATTCTAACAATTTCAACCATGAAAATAAAAAATAACAATTAAAGGCCATTATGAAAAAAATAATTAAAAAAAAAATTTTAAATCTGTACGTATGGATAGATAGAGTAGGAAAATAAGTGCAGCGTACAATCTTATATAAAATATCGAAAGAAATCGCCAACCATGGTGGCCCAGTATTCCAAATGCCCTATGATTATTTATGTAAATGTACTATTAGGAGCGCACAAATCTTTTGCTGACACTATGAAATGGGATGCAAAAATATCAAGAAGATAATACATACTCCTGCGGTATCCTGATTGCTTCTTTTGGGCTAGTAAAAAAATGGTAATCACGACCCGTTCATTAATAGGAGAGGATCGTTGCTACGTTCAGTGTTACTTGGCTTATATCTGGTGTTTTTCAGCTGCATGATACCTATCGAAATCGATAACTATGGTTTAATAGCTAAGAATGCGCGACATTTATGTTCGGTATTGTTTGTCAAGTAATTAGGAAACGTTTAAAGTCAGAAAAATTCTCCCAAATAGTGGAATTTTGTTTGAAATAAAAACCATTTTTTTCGAATTTTATAGAATACTTCGTGCATTTTTCGGCCAACATAATCGACCCAATGAGCAAGCAGTTCGCTTAATTGTTTGTCGTTTTCGCACTAATTTTATTCTGCTCGATTCATAAACAGCAATCAGCCACAGAAATTGGCTAACAGCATCATCTTTCGAAATGAGTAAGGAGCTTATGTAAACGACTGAAAAAATCCTAAAATGAATTAGCTAAACTTCAATAACATTTGATTCTAACAAGACGGTGCAACTTGCAGCGCGCTTAATAAAAGATTTATTACAGAGTGACAATTTAGCCTACTTCATTAACTACTAGCAGGCTGCACAGTTTCATTAAACTTTTAATTATAGTATGTTCACGTGATTAAGTGTGTTCGTTTTACGTACAGGGATCTAACGATTTGGGCTTGTATTTGCCATTGATGAAAGGGCACATAATGTGTATCATTTTGTTATTTAGAATCGTAATAAACAAAATACTTGATATAAAATGTTCTTCCGAATATATGCTATTTTAAAGCAAAATTTGAATCAGCAATAAAAAAAAATAAAGAGTTAATGATAATGTAATATTTTTATCGTCAAAATCAATTGATTCCTGGAGATACTTAAATTTTGTAATGCAACTTTCGAACGATTGTTCTTTTCTTTCAAATGACGCAAATTTGACAAAATTGAGTAAATTTGAAGAATATAGAGAATTTTGTTTTTATTAAAAAAATTAATTCTAAACCTTGTCCGCTTCTTTTCAAATTGTAATGAATGTCGTCGAAAGTGCTGGAATTTTGCTTTATATATATTCAGACTTCTTATTTATTTTAAACCATCAGAAAAGTCATACGATTTTAAACCAGTCAACTGAATTCAAATCCCTTGCTTCTTTTTGCCACTTGCTTATTTTATGGTAAAAGTTGTGTAAGATACCCAACAGCAAATAAAAAATTTTTATGCAAAGCTACTTTTTTTTTGTTGTGGACTAATCGTGTTCTATGCCTGTATTTTATTGCATTTACACCAAATCATCACCCCTTTCATTTATTAGTTTAGGTGTAAACCACTTGAGAATTATATTAGAAATAATCCTTTTTTTGAACTACTTAAGAGATCTACAGATTTTCGATCTCTTTGAACTTGATTTTGGCGGGAAGTCCCCGTGAGGTCTTATAAGCATAACAGTCTTCCATTTGAACATACTTACGCATATTTTTTAAATAAAACACTTGCTACTTTTTATAATATTTTTAAAAGTTTATTTTTATAACTTTATTCATCATTTGTTTGTTTTTCATTTTTATTATTTGGTTTTAAATTTCTATAAAGTATATAATATATAATCTGCATTTTTAATTAATATTTTTATGATTTTTTATATTTTGTTTGTTTGTTTTAATTTTGTTTGTTGTATAATATATAATTAATAATTTTTATTTGTTCATTATTTAATTTTTGTATTTGTTATTATTAATTCTTTAATTAATAATGAATTCATAAAGGTGTTTGAATTTGATAGTTTTAAAAAAAGAAAACAGTGCTATTTTGTGAAAATACATACTCATTTATTTTTGTTGAAAAACTCAAAAATGTATGTCTCATTTGTAGATTAGAAAATTAAATAGAGAAAGTATATTATTTCTATATAAAGTTTAATAGAAGGTTGTAATTATTTTATATAATTGTTTGGTATTTTTTATTAGATATTTCTTTTAATATTATTTTTTGGGTTCAAACGTTTAGCTTGTTTATAAGTTAAAATTTAAGTTAATTGATATTATTTATTTCTTGCATTATGCTTTAAATTATAAATGTTAATTTTGTATGGTAATTATTTGTTAATTTTTTGTTGTAAAAAATTAATTCATTTTATTAATGATAATAATTAATAATGATAATAATTATAATTGAATTTATAAGTTTCATAATATAATGATAATCATAATTACATAATGTTTTATATTCTGACCAACTTTTCTACCATGATTCTATTTTGTTTTTCTTTAATAATTTTCCTATTTACAAGTAGAAAATATTTGACCATATTATTTTAAATACTTGTATTATTCGGTGTTTGCTTTCATCCATTTTTTTTTTTGTTTTGCTTTTGAATGCTGCCTGTACAAACGTGCATTCGTATGCAGTTTTAATTTTTAAATTATTTATGTTAAATTTTATTTGTTCAACTATTTGATTTTAATAATTAATAATTAATAATAATAATGATAATAATATAACTTGTAATTATTATTTTTGTTTTAATAATTTTCCTTTTATTTTACTCTTCCAGCATTCCTTCCGTTATTATTTATCTCTTTTTTCCTTGTTAGTCAATATATTTTAATTATTATTTTTTCTTTACGAGGATGTGGTTTTGCTTTAGTCTATTATTTATTTTTTCACTTTTGTAATACGATATTTTCTGTTTTAAACACTATTTTCCCTAAGGATTTTTTATTCTCAATGATAATTATAAAAAAATGGAATTATGTATTTTGTATAATGTTTATTTTTTATTATTTTATTATCAATATAAATATAAGTTTAATAAGTTGCTGTATTTACCAAATTAATTGAATGCTATGTTGACAATTTAATGAGTTCTTTTTTTTTGTTCATTTCAATGACAACGATAACGAGGAGCTGCACTTGTGAAGGTCTATGTTTTACACAATGGGATTTTTTTCTTTGTTGTGTTCCTTCTCTTTCTAATTGAATGCAAACTAAAAATCTGTTAAAGTAATTTAAAAAATTATAATATACAATTAAAAAAAATACGCCTAAAACAATTCTCTCTATCAAATGTTTTGTGTTAATAAGATTTTCAAGTATCAACTTTGTTTCTTAAAAATTTTACACAGTTCATCTGCTACGTACGCATAAATAAATTTAACCATAGCTGAAGTTGAAAGCCTTATGATGGTGTATGGGCATAGAAGATATTATATTTTCTTAAAAATATTGTGTCAATTAAAATTTACTCTTACTTGTAGTAAAGTCGTCTATGTACTGGTGGTTATTCAGAGATTTAAGTTTGAACATGTGCGTCGCTTGAAATCACATGATTAGAGTTTTTTTTTAATTAGATTGAATTCATTGAAAATTTAAAAAATGCACTTACGAAAACAATTGGAGAGCATCAATTACGTTTTGTTTTTGTACGAGAGAGTTGTGCAATTTTTTACCGTAGCAACCTGTTACCTTGAAAGGCCACTATGCCAATTAACATCCTTAAGATATTTTTTAACTAACTTTCGTATTTACTGATACACAAATCCTTTCGCTCTTGTTAGACATGGACCAAAATGAATTTACATATCCTATTTTCTACTGTCATTTGACGACGGGTAGGTACAGCGACAATTAATCCAAATTCTTCCTAAGATTATTTTAATGATTTGAAATCGAGAAAAAAAATTAACTACGATTTGATGATATTTATTTTGATTGAACAATGATATCTATTTTGAAAAACAAGTCCAATCACCACTATTTGAAATGTATTAGAAATGATGCTCCAATTTTTCCGAAATGGATATCTTTTGGCACAAAACGGCATAGGCAAAGAAATAGGGAGAGTTAGAGACATTTACCAGATAGATAACTTAATATTTTTTACAGTTATTAAAAAAAACTAATGAAATTAATAAAATATTTACTGATTATTTAATGCTATTTTCTTTTTAGTAATTATAATATATAATTTTTGCATTTTTCTTTACACTTTGACACTTTTAACTGTTTGTAATTTTTCCTATTTTTCTCAACTTTACATCCAACCAAAACGGTTTTGGTTAAAAAATCTTATATCCTTTTTTTACACTTTGGAAATTTGTTTTTTAATTCTATTCTTTAGTTTTTAAGTTTTATTTTATTACAATATTTTAGTTGTTGTTTTTATATATACTAAAATTTATATATAATTTTTTTTGGTTTGATTTTAATTTTTTTATAAAATGTTAAAGATTTAAACTCC
This sequence comes from Linnaemya vulpina, assembly GCA_963675445.1. Classification (NCBI taxonomy): domain Eukaryota; kingdom Metazoa; phylum Arthropoda; class Insecta; order Diptera; family Tachinidae; genus Linnaemya; species Linnaemya vulpina. The sequence goes on along the minus strand of OY776278.1, from coordinate 85,472,421 downwards.
TAGATATTTTGTTGTTGTTGGTTTTGCATATATAAGTATATAGTATATATATATATTTATATAAATCTTATGCATAAAAATGTAATTGCAAATATCCCTTGCCTCTTTTTGTTTATTTATTATTTAATTATTTTTTTTATTTATTTAGTATTAGAAATAATTAATGTGTGTCATGTTGTTGTAGATATTTCAATATTTCAAAATATGTTTGCTTGAGTAAATGTTTTACATAAAATAATTACTCCATAAGTAATAAAAACTAAGCTGTTGTCCTTGATTATAATTTTTAAATGAAGGAAAATTGCGGGTTACTTCGTGCAAGAAGATTTTTTTTCTAAAACTTTGAGTACGGGAACAGTTTTCGGTAAGATTGGGATCCCGCGGGCTCCCAATGTACAGTACAGGATCAAACCTAATATTACAAAATTTTAAATAAACTTAAAATTTTTTTGTTTCTATTAAATAAAATGCTTAAATCTTGAAGTAATAAAAACAATGTAATATGAAAGTTAAATAATATTACGTTAGCGCTTTCATAACGTAAACTGTTGCGTTATCTAACATTATAGTGTCTTCAAAGTGATATATGCGCCTTAAGTTAGTGACCATAGATCTTTTCATTACTAAATCGTTAAAAAGGTTACTAACTGGCTATTCAGAGTAAAAAAAAGAATTTATATATATATATATATATATATATATATATATATATATTTATATATATATATATATATATATATATATATATGAATATATATATATATATATATATATATATATATATGAATATATATATATATATATATATATATATATATATATATTTGTATTTTAGGACTATTTAAATACATTTTTTGTTTTATTAAAGCTGTGTAAGTGTTAATAAAGCGTTTCTTTGAATGTGAATTGTGCCAAAGTACCATCGGTTTGCTTGTCTGTTTCCTTTTAGTAGCTGGTCGCCTCCAAAAATTTCAAATGCCAGCCATTTTCACAACATGAAGTACCGCAGGTATCGCTATCTTTATTCAGACTGTAACACCAATGGAATATGTAAAGAACAATTCATTTCGAGAAATATATCTATCGATCGTTTCTTCTTTTCCAGCATTACTAAATGCGGGTAAATGCTATTTGTTTTTTCAAAATCTGTACATTTTTTTTAAACACTATTACTCCCAAACAATTCACAATAGAAACTTTTACAACTTTTACTCTCAAATTTCTCTAAAAAAAGTTTTTTTTTGCTGAAAACTATTAAATAAAATAAATAAAAATAATAATAAAAATAATAACAAAAATAATGATATTAAAAGGCAGTTGGAATGTCCTGTCCGGTTGCCTTAAATTTTACTTGAGAAAGTATCTGTTTTAATTCTATTTCGAATAACAAAAGTTAAAGATATATCTGCTTTATATAGTAGAGCACGTCGATTTAATTTGTGCTAATTTATTATTTTTGTTTGTGTGTTTTATTTTATAAACGAATATTTTTCTAGATTTTTTACAAGCGTACAATTTTGCTTTATTATTTATAAATATATATATATTAAAGGACTAAAGTTTTATATTTGTAATTTATTAATTCTCTTGTTTCTTTTCCAAGTAAATTAAATATTTATTAGAACGCTGAAAAATCTCTAAAAGTTTCTTTATTTATTATTATTATTTTTTTGTTAATATATTTTTTAATACAGTTTAGTGAAAGAAATTTCTTCGTTATTCTGTTTAAAAGATTTTCAAATATTTTTTAATCGTAATTTTTTTTGTATATAAGCTGATATGGTTTTATAAAAGCCGCAGTATTTTTAACAGTATTTTTATCTTGAAAAAATTTTTATTAAAAAAAGAAAAATACAAATAAACTTATAAATAAACAAACAAAATTATTTTAAAACTAATTGAAATGTTGAGTATTTTTTAAAGAATTATTTTATATATTTGTTTTTGTTTTGCGTCCCTGTGTCTTTATTTTATATTTTTATATATATTTAATAACCGTTATTATATAAACTATTACTTTTGTTTTTCAATATTCCGCTTTTTATTATCGAAAACTACTGGTTTTGTTTTTTTTTTTTTTTATCTATTTTGTTTGTTTGTTTAATATTTATTTTGAAACCATTTTACTAATATTTTCTTTTTAACTTCTTTAGTTTTCATCATATTCATAATTTTGTTTTTATTTTATTTTCAGTTGAATTTTCTTGTCATTTTTAAAAAATATTATTGTTTTGTCTCAAAAAGTGCAAAATTTTTTATAATCGTTATTTTGTATTCTATTTAATAAGTTTTAAATTTGTTTTATTCTTAGTTTGAAATGGTTTTAATGAAATTATATTGAAAAGTGTAAAGAGTTTTGTTGTTGTTGTTGTTGTTGAAGTGCATGTTGGTTATTTATTCTTCTTCTTTAGTTAATAGGTGGGTTATAGTTTAGAGGAATTTCTGTGTATACTTTAGTTTTTCTTTAGTATTTGTTGTTGGGGTCTTATAAAAGCCGGTAGAACACAAATAAAAGTTGAAGATTACAAATTAAGTTGAAGAAAAATATTCGAAAACAGTTGTCGGAAATTTATTAGAATGTTTAGGAATTAACAGTGAGCCATCTCTGGATCTTGGTCTTTTAAGAATCTGTGTCCATGTTCTGTAGCTTCCAGCAGAATTTTTAGCAGAGAAAAAGTTGTTGCGATTCACTTGAAAACTTATCGCAGCTTGCAGAACACGGGCCCTGACTCTAATTTTAATAGCCCACTCCTAAGCTGGGATGTAATGCATAAGCGTAGCTAGACTGTTAATCTGGGAAGGGCAAGAAATAAATACTTTATTTCATTAAACCAAAATAGTTTTTTTTTTTTATTAAAACGTTATAAAATATGTAGTACAAACATTTTCACGAGGTCTCAAAATCGCATACAAATATTTTGAAACCGTGATCCGTATGCAAATAAAATATAAAAAAGAAATATTCAGAGAAAATCGATCATGGGGCACGCCCAGCCAGCCCACCTCCCATGTGGTATGAAAAACAAAAATTACATGCTTTTCGAAATTCTTATAAATTTATAAAAATCTGCGTCTTGATTTACAAAATGTTAAATATTTTTTAATGTGTGTCCTTGACTAGAATCATATGCAGTAGCACAATAAAGAGGAAACCTTTGAGATTAAAAATAAAATAAAATTAGTTTCCGTTACTGTTTGAAACATTTTTCTTTGGTGTAAAAAACTGAAACAAAAGTTAAGACCACAATTATTTATGCATGTTTTCATTTTCGTTTGGGATGCTAAATAAAAAAAAAATTAATAAAAAAGAAAATAGAAATAAAAGCGAAACTTATTTCTCAGTTTTAAATACTTTTTAGTTTCTCTTTATGATTTTGGTTTCAAGTTTTGTTTTGATTTCAATTTCTAGATTTTATTGTTCATTTAAAGGTGCTCTTGAAATATTATTACGATTTCTTTTCTCTTTCATCTATATTGTGTTTTATTATTTTTGCAATATTATTTGTTTAGTTTTCTTAAGGAAACGAATCAAAGAAATGTCTTAGAACACGGACGGAATTTTCAAAATGAATACCAACAAATAAAACTATACAAAACTTACAGGATTTAAAAAAATAAAAATTCTGATTTGAAATAACTGTCACTCAATCGAAAAGAAGCTAAAATGAGTCTGCTTTGCTCTTGTGTTTCTTTCTAAATTTATTTCAATAACCATTTTGTTAATAATAATTATCATAATAAATATATATATATATATATTTTTTTGTTATTTACAGTATAAATTCGATTACTGTTTCTTATGTGTTTTTCTTTTATACTTAATTTTTTAAAAACTACTTGTTTTATTTTTCAATTTTTCAAAACTCTTCTATTCAATATTTACAAATAAAAAAAAAGAAAAATAATCTAATAAAAAATGTTGTTTGCTGTTGTTATTATCTACAGACTTGAATTAAAAAACTTTGCTTTAATGCTGCTTCATTTAGATTAAATTATTTAACATTTTATTTTTATTTTTGTTTTTATTTTTATTTTTAATAATGTATCATTATCATATATGTTTTTTAATTATTTATTATTTTTAATAAATGCACTTTCTTAGCTTGTTTTTATATATATTTTCATAATTTCAATACAAGCACTACCAATTATTGTTCAATGTATATTTTTATTTTCACACATAAAAATGATTTTTTTTTGGCTTAAAACAATTTTCTTTTTCATTAACAACCAAGTAAAATTAGGCAACTTATTGGAAATATGTAGTTAATTTAACAAAAACAATGAATTTATATTTTTAAAAGCTTTTTGTTATTTAAATGAGTAGGGGCAGCAGGTGATTTGCAATATTTTTAAAATTGGATTCAGCGAAGTACTTAAAATAAAAGAAGGGAAGGAATTTCCATACTTTTTTCAATACTCTGGTATTCGATTAAACGGCACCATTTCCCTTTTTTTAATTAAAAGCTTTGTTGGTATTAAAAAATATTGTTTTAGAAAATTTATATTAATCTGTAAGTATATTTTTTTATAAAAAACATTTTTATAAAAAAAGCTTTTTTATAAAAAGAAGCATCTTTTTTAAAACCACCTTTTGCAAAAGAATCTTTCTATTAAATGTGTCATTTTATAAAAATTACTTTGTTACAAAAAGTGTCTTTTTATAAAAGTATCTTTTTGTACAAGTACCTTTTTATAAAAAGTACTTTTAATAAAAAATTCCTCTTTATAAAATGTATTTTTTCATGGAAAGCACCATTTTTGTTCGCAAGTGGTCATTGAATAAAAGTACCTTCGATCGAAAGATAATTTTTGGTAAATAGTATATTTAAAAAAAATTCAATTTTTATTGAAATCTCCATTTTTAAAATTAAAATGTTTTTGCTTAAAATTTATGTCACATGTTTTCTTTTATAGAAACGACTGTTTTTTTAATTAAAATATACTTTTAATAAAATTCTAACTTTGTTTGTTATTGAAAAGTAACTATTAGAATACGCAGTCCTTTTTGTAAAACCTTTCTCTTTATAGAAATAAATTCCGGAAAGTTCTTATTGTTATTGAAAAGTAAACCACTTCTTATATATAAAGAAAAAATTTTATAAAATGCTAATTTTTCATTAAAGGTAGTTTCAGTAAATTTACCTTTTTATATAAAGTCGGTTTGGTAAAAAGTACCTGGTTATGAATACATTCTTGTTGCAAAAATAATATTTTTATTGAAGATTTAGTTTTATTCGAATCACCATTTTTAAAAAAAGTACATTTTTTACTTCCTCCAAAATGATTTCGCCGTAAATATCTTATAAAAGAAGCGATTTTGAAAATACTTTGTTGTGAAAAGAAGCTTCAATTAAATGTACTTTTTTTATATAAAGTACCTTTTTGTAGAAAGTGTCTATTTATGAAAAGCTTCTTGTTATAAAAAGAATACTTTTGTTGATGGCACCATTTTATTAAAACTAGCTTTTTTACTTCCTCCAAACTGATTTTATAATAATTTTTTTTTTATATATGTTTTACAAAAAACTAATTTCGTATAAAATTCACCTTTCTTTTAAAAAGTATTTTTTTATAAATATATTATAAAAAGTACTTTCATTGAAACCGCATTTTTTAAATTGCTTATAAAAAAATTATTTTGTTGTGAAAATTTTTTATTAAAATAAGAAGTACTTTATTACGAAAAGTACCTTGTGTGCTTTTTTTGATACTTTATATGGTAGGAACATTTTTATTTGAAAAGAAATTTTTTTATTAAAATAAGAAGTACTTTATTACGAAAAGTACCTTGTGTGCTTTTTTGAATACTTTTTTATATGGTAGGAAAATTTTTATTTGAAAAGAAAATTTTTTATTAAAATAAGAAGTACTTTATTACGAAAAGTACCTTGTGTGCTTTTTTGAATACTTTTTTATATGGTAGGAACATTTTTATTTGAAAAGATGTTCATTTTAGAATTGATAAAAAAGATACTTTCGATCAAAAGATCTTTCAATTGTTATAGTATATATTGTATATATAGTATATATTGTATATATAGTATATATTGTATATATAGTATATATTGAAAACATTTCTTATTTAGTGAAGAATTAATTGAAAAAAATTTTAAAAACCCTCAAATGTATTCTCCCGAGAAGATGTTTTTATGAAAGTCAGCTCTTTCCAAAAAGGCCTTTATAAAAAGGAAATGCGTCTTTAAACATAAATTAATAAAATATCCTGCGAAAAATACTGCACAGCAAAATACACTTTTTTCGCCCAAGTGTTTTTTTTAACATTTACTTTTTATACAACTTTACTTATGCTGAATTACCTGCATCCCCTCAACTGCTCATTTAAATTTGGAACTCTGCTTTAGCAACGGAAGAAAAAATGAAATCCAATATTTCTTTTTTGCTTTTCATAAAAGGCTTAATTAAAAAACAAGTAGATATTTTATTTTGCTTTCTTAATTTGTTTTTGTAATTTCATTAAGAGTATGCATGTATATGTAATAATTGCAATTAGTACCCTGTATCCTATGAGATTTTTCTTGTGTCATTTCAATATCTGGTTTTTGTCATTTTTGGTTTTTATTATAAATAATACGAGTTTAATTTATTTAAACATTTTTCTTTGTTTGTTTGTTTGTTTGTTTAATTTTCAAGTGTCTGTCATCTATGATTTTATTAAAAGCCTTGTGTTTTGTTGTGGTTTTTTCTTTTCATCTTTTTGTTTGAGAATAAAAAGGCAAAAATGTCTATACTTTAATGCATATATATCTTTTTGGTTTTCTTTTTTCTTTTTGCTAGTTTTGCGCAAAAAAAAAACTTAATAAACTTCTTTTGCTCTTCAATTGATAATAGTAATTAGTTTATTTATGTCTGTCTTATATAAAGTGCAAAATAGTTGTAAACCTTATAATTCAGAGGCTTGTTGTATTTAATTTGTATGCTTGTTTGTATGTATTCTTGTTGCTATTTGCTAAAAAGAATGCTAATTAAATACTAGGATTTTTGTTTGCTTTGTTGTATTTGTTTAATAATAATTTCATTAGTTTTATTTACAAATAATCTTAACTTTTAAAATGGACTAGTTGCTGTGTATTTTTTTACCTGTTAAATCTAAAAAATTATTTACATTCTATAAGAATGTTATTTCTTGTTTCGTTTTAGAATTTAAAACTATTTATTATTGAAATAACATCTAAATGTTTGAATGCTTAATATATTAATTAAATTTGTATTGTATTTAAGTTTATGTGTGTACATTAACAGTGCTGAAGTATATCGCTTTTTGAGAAGATCCAACTTTCCCAAAATGCTCGTAAAAAAACTGGCAATTTTCATTGAACAAATACCAACAAAACAAAAAAAGTCAGTCAGAGTTTGAATTGTTATATATTTGTTGCTGTAGTTGTTTGTTTGTTTGTTTGTTGTAACAATTAGTTTTTTTAAAAAGTGTACAAATTCAAAATTTTTTAGCGTGTGGTTTCATAAAAAGTCAAGCTATTTTTTTGTTTGTTTTTTGAAATATTTCCAGTTTTTTTAATTCATTGTCAGGGAATATGAATCTCAGATCATCGTCAACACTGTTTTCAAGGAACGTCAAAGATAACTGTATCGTTTATTATTTATTTACAAACTTACAAGTATATTTTGTTTAAATTTTACTTAATTGGAATTTTTATTTAAACAAAATTCTATTGAAAAATCAGTTGTTTTTCATTCAACAAAAAAGGGTTTCTTTAGAGCCCTTTACATGTGCTGATACCTTTATTTTAATTAAAGATGTTTTCGAAACTCAAGAAATACCTTATGGGCAAAACCAATCGAATTCTGGCTTTTCTGTTAACACATTGAGGTTGTGTTCATATATAAAGTGGCACGGAATGAGCAGAGTTTTAACTAGACTTTCTTTTTGCTATTTTGGATCCATAAGATTTTTATACTACCTAAGTCGCTTTGGTTTTAGAAAGCTGGTAGTACTGGCGTACTCTCTAAATGGTGGAGTTCTTCAGCTGGACCACACATAGAAATTTGTCGCGGTCTTGCAAAGTAATCGCTTTTGCAGCAATTTGTACTGGATATTCTAGATACACCTTTTTTGTTAATTATAAAATTTCGAAAAAGTTTTCAAGACAGAAAAAAGTTTTTTTTACCAATTGCTTGTTCTTTTGCAAATATTTTGTATAATAACTCACACATGTGCGTCTTACAGTGAATTAGAAATTGCAAACAAAATTTGATTACTGAGATGTTTGCAATGCCAGCAAAGAAAGTTTTTAGTTGCTTAATTTAACAAGTTTTTGCTTAAGTGATGCTCTTACCAACGTGCCAGATAAAACTTTGCATTATAATTCCTTAGAGAATATAAAAAATAAAAATATGAAATTCATGCTATTCAAAATCAGTTGAGCTCAACATTCCTAAAATAAATATTTTCTAAATTTATTACAATCTATATATGCTCAAGTCGCTTCATATGCACGAAGCTAATAAAAACTCGGACTGCTTGAAACACTTCAGACGTTCAAGATGCTAAAGGGATGTAGATACGATCGCAGTGCTTGACAATCATGTTTATGGTTGGAGTTAAAATTTTTTGGTATATGCCACACCGAATCAAATTTCAAAATTAAAATTAATACATCTGAAAAAAAAAGAAATCTGGTCACTCTATTTTTACCCGGGGCTCTGCTACATGTCCAATAATATCTCCTCTTGCCCACTCTTTGCCACTGTTGTGGGCGCCACTGTAAATTGAACCACGTTCAATTGCATTCCATAATTATTTTTTTTTTTTACAAATTTTCTTGAATTTCGAAAACAAACTTATTGAAATGAATTTTTGTTTTCCTCTAATATTGATATGATTTAATAACAACAAAAAAATTATTTTCAAAGTAAAACTGAAATTGGCAAAAAAGAAAAGTACTAAAAATATTCTGAGAATTCTTTCATTAATTTTGTTTTCTTGTCTACATATTTTGTCCAATTTTAAGGTACATTTTTATCTATCATATATAAAGATATCCATATTTATTATATATATAATATTATTATTTTTTTTTTAAATTTTCATCACATATTTCTTCATAAAAATTTTTTTGAGCGTTTTAATAACATACGAGACAATATTAATAAACCTTATGAAAATTTTATTTTTATTTATGGAAATTTTGATTATATATTTTTTGGTTTTGGACAGGAATAGGCAAACTTATGCAATTTCAACTCGTGCTTTATAGTATTCCAAATTTTTAGCAAAGACTTAAGGCAGACTATTCAAATATCCGAGAGAGTAGTTTATTTGAAATTAAAATAAAAAGTATCTCCAATTCTTTGCGTGGTTGTAATGAAGACGTGAAACATATTATACGCGATTTGTTTGTTGTGATTATATGAACAGGACTGGTCGCTTTTTTCTCTTCTAAATAACGTTGCGAGTGAATTTGATAATATCCAGTATTTTCTTTGCTTTAAAGGAAACGAACTGTAGGAACTTGAAAGTTCAATGGTCCTTAATTTTTAAAATGTTTTATTTTTTTTTTTTTAAATTTATGTTGAAGTTGCACATGCTTCCCCATTCCTGGCTCAAATTGTATTTGTGTAAAAGACAGCGTGGGACAGAGATAGAGAGATAGAAAGAGAGAAAAATACAGACAGAAAATGGTGTATTTCTGAGACTTTTTTTTTTATTATAAACAAATGTTTGTGCTTTGAATATAATTTTTCATTTGGAAATTATAAAATATGTTTTTTAAATTTAATTGTTTTTTGCTTTTTGCCTTTAAATTTGATTTTGTCTTGGTTTTTGGTAATTTGTTAAATTTATTTTGTTTTTATTTATTTATTATGTTTAATATTCAAATCACAGCCCATTTGTGTAGGTGTTTTTTTTAAAAGAATTTTTTGCTTTTCCTGCTTAAAATAAAAAAAAAATAAAGAAATTACTAAAAACCTAAATTGACAACAAACATACAAACCAATTTGTTCAGAATTTTTTCATATGATATTTTTCTTAAGTGTTCCCATTTATTTATTTTTTAAAGTTGTTTGAAAGGCCAGTTTGTTTACAACAGGGATAAGCAAAAAGCATGTATGTACGATATAGAATTTGTGGCCAGTTTGCTAGCAGCTATAATCCAATATGGCTTGAGATTCCATTTCTCTTTTAAAAACGAAAAAGTAACGTTTACACGTCTTTGCCTATCCCTGCTTGAAAAGCATTCTTAAGTAAGAAAAATAAAACAATTTCAATCAAGTCTTGGATTTTTTGCAATTCAGTTTTTTATTGTTTGTTTCTATCATGGTATTTGTTTTTAAAAATTTAATATATTCCATTGGAATATGTAAATAATAATAATAATAATATTGTTTGTTAATATTTTACTTTAAAATGAAAAAGTTTTAACAAAAATGAAAAGTATGTAGATTGTTTGCCAAAATCAGTTTTTTTTATTCATTTGAAATAATTTTCTGTCAGTATTTAAAATACAAGGAGAAAATAATATAAATATTTTTTATTTATAATAATAGTATAATATATTTTTTACTTTTTATGTAATAATTAACTTGAATTTGACTAGAGTGTATAACTTTGGTAAAAGTATGTGTTTGTGTCAAGAAGGGCCTCAAAAATGTATCATTTAATATTATTTAATGTTATTATAAATTTTATTGGAAAAAAAACTTATTCTTTAGTTTAATTAGGCCGTGTCTAAAATACTACTTTACTTTTTGCTTTAAATATTTTCTTTTGTCAATAAAAGTTTTATTTTTAAGTTTATAAGTAAGTGTTGTATATAGTTGTGTGTGTGTGTGTGTGTGTTTATTTATAATTTCTAATCTATTATTTTTTATATATAAAAATGTATAATAATATAATATATAGATTTTGTGTAGAGTTTTCTTAAAAAACACAACATGGGAAATGTTGCCTTTTTCATATCTCTTTTGTCATATTTTTTTCTTGTAAAGAATTTACTGCTACTTATGGGTGGTTTTAGGGGGGACTTTCATCCGCCTTTTGGTTTTTTGTTTGAATGTATGTACAAATTTAAATACAATATAATTATTTTTGCTTAATATATTTAAAAAAAAACGCAAATCAAAAGCTGTAGTAATTTTATTCGTAAAAAAGCAAATACACTTTAAAAAAAAAAACAACATAAAAACTAACAAATAAATTTCCAAATTTTATTTAAATTATTTTTAACTTTAAATTTTTTAATATAGATCTTTGGTAAAAATTTATATAAAATAAGCTATATTTTTTCTTCCACAATTTAGTAGTTTGTAATCATCATTAGGAATTGGGTAAAAATCTCTTTTGCAAAACTTTGGTTTTGACGTTTTTGCCTCTTGCACATGAAAAAGCCTAAAAAAGCTTTTCTCTAATCTTACGACCGATAATGAATACAAACGGTTTGAATTCTTTAAAATATATTCACCTCAAAGGGTAACATTAGAAAAAAATTTAGTCGTTAGAAGCTCTTCCGTTGAAGACTTTCTTTTTATACTTTCAAAGAATATTAACCTATTATTTTCTTGCCATTCTGTTTACGAAATATATGAAATTATATTACAGCATGAGAGCATGAAAACGATGCCAAAGTAAAATATTCTATATCTCCCGACTGCTTTCGTAATCAACTTTTTAAAAATTGCATGCATATAGAAACATGTCTCCAGAGAGTTTTAAGAGCAAAATAATTTAAATATATTAAAATCAATTTCAAGCTAGTTTTTATAGGACACAAGTTTCAAGACTAGTAATTCTTATTTAAACGTTTAAAAGCTGTTCTAAATTATGAAACAGAATTGTGTTTGCAATATTTTCTATTCTATTTGACATAAAAGCTTGTTAAAGAGAACTGTCTTGGCGTAGACTATATTTTATTTTTACAGCACTCATTCTCGCAACCATCTCACTATACTTTAATAAAAGTTCTAATTTTAAAGGCTATAGCAAAAGCTTTTGAAATAAGTTTTACAATAATTAGTCATGAAAAGCACTGCTTTAGTTCTGAAAGGTCTTAAATTGCACATTCAAAGTCGATATAGGAAGGACTTAATATGAAAATTACTGCGTTCGAAGGCGTCCCAAGCTATCGTTCGATGAAAAAATAACATTTAAAACAAAAACAATTTTTTAAATGTATTTCCTTGGATAGAGCGATAGCTCTGGACATCGGAATCTTCATTTTCACATGCTAAGCGTTGAAAACAATAAGATTAAATTTCTGAAAGGAAATAAGAGCTGTAGATGCATGTAAAATAAAAACAAATCGGTATAAAATTGAAATTTTGAAAGCTTCAATATTTCTCTTTGTATATTAAATTTTGTTAAAAGTTTTTAAAGATCTTGCCAAAAGAAATAAAAGGAATACATACATTTTTATATACACACAGATTTCTTACTTAACGCTGCCTTTAGAAAGCGTTCTAAAAGCAGTACTTATCTACGAAATTAAAGTTTATGACAGTGAAAAGCTTTTTTTTATAATTTCATGTACATAAGACTCAGTAGATTAAACCGAGCCTTTTTTTATAAACAATTTAAAAGTTGAGATAAAATGTATTTGGTTTAAAATTTTGTTGTGTTTCTTAAATTATGCAACAAAGTGTTTTATGTTAAATTTTTCTTTTTATTTTCAAATAATAATTTGTAACGGACGGAAACCTTTGCCAAAAAGGTTTTTGATTGGTTTTTATTTTTATTTTTACTTTAATGAAATCATAATTGAAAAGCAAATTCAATATTTCTTAGAAAAATATTGCACAAATTGAAATGAAATAAATTTAACGAAAATATTACAAGCAAATTCTTCTTCTCTTTTCTGATTATTTCAATAATATTCTAAAATATTTGTTGTTGTGTAGGTATTAGCTTTTTAATTCTAATCATAAATTTTGTTTTCTTTACTTTACATAAGTTGAAGTAAAATTAATATGATTTTCTAATTTTGCAATATATTTTTTATTTAATTATTATTTGGCTTATTTAGCTGTAGATTTTAGTTTAAGTTTTCTTTGAAAAAAAAAAACAATTAATAGTTTTTATATATCTTTAAAATTGTTAAAGAGATGCAGTAGAAAGATTAAAAAGGGGGCGTTGGTGTGTGTGCAAATATATTTTCAAAATTGAAAAAAAAGTTAAAAGATAAAGAATTTTTTTTTTCAATTTATGAAATTTGGTTTGTTTATAATACAATTGCCTAACGAATCCCATGAACAGAAAAGATATCCTAAATAATTTTAAAGTATTTTTCATGAATTTTATTAAAACTAACTTCCACCTAGTTTTGCTTTAAATTCGAAAATGTTAACTCTTTTCTAGTGCGCTAGAAAAGCAAAAGAAATTGTTGGTGTAATACCAACACTGAATACTTTTTATTTAACGTTACATACTGAAAATTAAATCTAATTTGATTTTAAATATTGTCGCTTTATTGTTTCTGAAGTTCGACTATCTTCACACATTGAGAAATGCCGGGCAGTTTCCGACGAATAATGGTGAAAACTCGGTTTTATTTAAATGTATCTTAAAAAAATTTTTGAATTCTACAATGATTTCGCAGCTAATCGAACCACTTTGCAATTGCTTTTGCTAACAATTTGCGAATATACATTTCACATTTATCTGCGAGCCAAATGCCACAGGAAATGGTTTGATACTTGAGAAGCTTGATCATTTTTGATCATTTACTAGTATTTCGAATTGTACTATTTTGGATCTCATGTTAAGACTTTGAAAGCATTAGAATTCTAGTAGCAGTCAAAGACCACTTGACATTTACAGCATGTGTATCTATATAAATTCGATTATATCTTCAAGTTCGGGCTGAGGAAACTCTAGAAAAAACACAAACATTTCAAGAGAACAACAAAAAAAGTCGCTCTCTTTTTTCCACAGAGACCTATTTTTTGTTTGTTTTCAAAATTTCAATTTCTTGTTCACCTGGAAGCTCCCTTTTTAAACTTGCAAAGAAAAAAGTACATGATTAACTTAAAGTACAGAAGAAATGATTTGTAAATTTGTTTGATAAGTTTCCATAATGATAATGTGCAAATATAATTGTTGTTTTTTAGGCTTTAATAAGTTTGTTTAAAGGTTTAATTTAATTTATTAATGTTAGGGTTGTAGCTTATGGTTTTTAATCAATTATTTGTTAATAATACCTGTATTTATTATATTTTTATAATTATTTGTAAGCAGCTAAGTCTAAGTCATTATTATTTTTTTTTTATAGATTTTTGTTTAATTAAATGTTATAATTAAAATAGCTTTTTTTTGTTTGTAAAAACTATTTAAAAATGAAAACTTATTAAGCAAAAATTGGAATATTTAACAAAATACTGTTTTAGTAATTCAACAAAAGGTTACTTTTTTATTTAAGAATAAAAACTTTTTCTTTTTCTTAATTTTCAATATAACAAAATAATGGTTTTTTTTAATAACAGTTGTTTTATTTAAAAATAATTAATTATTATAAAAGTTTTAGTTTTCAATAATAGAAAATGATATAGTTTTTGTTAAACCTTTTAAGTGTTTTTCTGTTTTGCTTTCCTTCTTTCTTCAATAAAAAGTGTTTAAAAAATGATTTCTTTTCAAAATTTCTTGTTTGACTAAAATTAATAAATAATATAATTTTTCTATTATTAATATTTAATAATAATAATATTGTTGCTGTGTTTAATATAATTTAATTTCCTTTTGTTGGTTTTGTTTATGGTTTACTTTTTCCCTACCTTCTATTTAATAATAATAATAATAATAATATATAATATATATTTTTGCTTATTTGTTTAATATTTGACTTAATCATTAATTAAATTCGAAATTTTTGTTAATTTTTCTCTTTACTTTTTATAATAATATTTTATTATTTAATTACTAAGCTAAAATGCTAAAAAGTTTTACTCCTGCTGCTTAATAACGGCTTTTCATTTCTAATTTTTATTTTTTTGTGGTTTTGGTAGAATTCCCATCAGCTTTTTTGGTTTTCTTTTAAATCAACAATTTGTTTTTTAATTATTTCATATTATTATTATTATTCTTTTTTTTATTGATAAGTTTTTCCTTTTGTAGTAATTTCGTAATTTATTTTATTTTAATTAATTTTCTACTCTATTTTTTATTCTGTTTATAAATTCCCATTATATTTCTTGTGGTTTGTATAAAAATTATTTTTTTTAAATATTTTACTTAAATATTTTTTTTTTTGTGTGTTTGAAAACCCAGATCGTTTTTGGTCACTTGCCAGTCATTTTTTTTTTAAATATATATATTTTCATTTAAATAAAAATTATTAAAGTTTATTTTCCATTTTATAAATTTTTGAGATTTTCCTCTTGGTTTGTTCTTCAATAATCTCTAACAAAACTAAGTTGTATTATATAGTATGTATATATATATTTGTTTGTTTGATTTCAGTAGTTAATAAATATATTTTACGATATTTTGGCAAAAAATTTTAGTTTTCTGTTTTTATTTTAAGTTCAGTGTTTTTATAATGTTTTCATCTTCTGCTTCCCATGTTAAAGGTGTATAATCGGAATAAATATAAGTTTATAAATAATTAATTTTTTTTAATATGTTTTGCAGTTTCTTTTTTTATAAATTTTTAATGTTTGTCAGAACTGCGTGTGTAAAATGCTTTCTTTTGTTTGTAGTTAAGTGTTTTTTTTAAGTGTGTGTGAAAGAATGTCAGGAATATATTGTTAATGCTGGAGTCTCATCTGTAAAGAAAAATAATTAAATAATTTCAGAAAATAGCGAATCAAAAGTTGTCGTTAAAAAGAGAGAAAGTATTTTCAATATTTTTAGCAGTTTGCTTTTGTTTTCGTATGAGCGAAAGAAAATATTAAGACTCGGTTCAATCAGCGGGCTTATCAAAAGTTGTTGGCAGTTTTTTTTTTTGGTTCAATATCAATTCATTCTTCTGCAAATCTTGGAATGTACTCTTTTCATTAGGCATTAAACACAACAACGACCGCAGGCTACGAGCTACAACCTGTCAATATTAGAATACACGCATTGAAATGGGAATGACTATTTAAGTGACGACACAGCCACACCACTACCGACCACCGTGGTAACTGTAGCCAAAATGAAACTAATTTCTATTTTGGTGCAATGTTGCCAGTGTAATATAAATGAATTCAATTATTGTAAACTTAAAAATGTATTGTTTTATTTTACAAAAAGAAACAACAAACTATATTTCCAATGTTTGTGAATGAAATGATTGTTGACTTTAAGTATATTTTATTAGAATAACACTATTTAAGAGTATTACATATATGAAAGCGGCTATGAAAGCGGTATAATGAAGTAGCTGACTACGAGGCAACGATAGCAGCCCACGGCTTTTGTAGTCGGTGTTCGTGTAGCCTGCTGTTGTTGTTGTGTTTAATGCTCTAGTGTGTTTGTTTTTCTTTGCTCCCACTTTAACACTTGTTACTTAGCTCTGCCTTTATATTTATAGCTCTTTTTAATAAATTAAAATTTTGCTTTCATTCCCTCTCTCCTTGATCGCAGTTTAATTTTTCCCATACTTTCGAATTTAACTTGTTCGAGTATCGTTTTTACTCTCACTTTTTCATATGAGTGTTAATTTATATGACTCAAGCGCATTACTTAGCCACGCCTTAAATCCAAACCCCTTCTAAATGAAATTGAAATATGCCTGCTTTCTCTCTCTTTGATCGTAAAGTAGAAATAATTATTACTCACCTATTTCTTTTTATTTTTATTGATGAAATGTTGAATTTATTTATTTTTTAGTTGATGTTTAAATAGCAAAATAATGATGTCTTCCTCTCACTTGAATGTTTTTTTTTTGTGTTAATTTTTTTATATTTTTTTGTTGTTTTTTATAAATTTTTTTTTTGTTTAACGTTGCCAGGAAAGCAAATTATTGTGATGATAAAGGCGGGGTTGTTGTTGAGTAATAAGTGGATAAGAATTAGAGGAGGAGGAGGACGAGGAGGAGTCAATATGTAAAACGTAAAATTGCATAAATAATTTAGTGAATGTTTGTAGATTGAAAGAACTGTGCAAATAATTTAGCATTTGAAGGAACTCCGATTGTTAATAGGGTCGACTGGCATCTTTGGGCCGTTTCAATTGTACCTTCAGTCTTTTCATGCCAATCTGAAAACCATTCATGGCCTGAATGGCAGCTTGGGCGCTGGCAGGATTATCAAATGAAACGAAACCTAAAATAAAAACAAAATATTTTCATTTTTCATTGAATTTTAAAACTCAACACAAATATTATTAATAGTTTAATACCCACCAAAACATTTGCTTTGATTTGTAGCACGATCTATGAAAACTTTAGAACTGATCACATTGCCAAATGGCAGGAACATTTGCATGAGCTCAGCATCACCAAATTCTTGTGGCAAATGATATATAAATAGATTACATCCCTCGGGACCCGAAATCGAACATCCTGGGAACATCAGAAAATCTTTAAAGGGGCACATGGCATAAAAGTAGAAAAAAGAAAAAAACAAACGAAATTTGTTTTCATATAATAATGATGAGAAAATCATAAATGATTTAAAATCAAGTGTGAGCGGCGGGCGTTGTTGAATTATTGCAAAAATAGAATTAATTTTTTTTTTGCTTAAGGAAAATAAGTGAAATTAAAAAAAACCAATTTTTCATTGTTCAAATGAGAGAGCTAAAAATAAAAACTATAAAATCTGTGTGTTTCTTAAAAAAAAAAAATATTTGCTTCAACATGCATAAACATGCTTTAAAATGAACTTTTTTCAAAATAATAACAAAATAAAACATTAAATTTCTTTACAACAGCTAAAATAAAGTGTCCATTTAAGTTGAAAAAATAATAACAATTACAATAAAAACCATTTACATTTATTTCTATACACACAAGCGCACAGTTAACATATTTGTTGTTTGTTTTAAAAAAATATTTAAAAATGCCATAATACTTTTCACTGCTTTGTAAAGTTGTTGTTGACCAACGTCATTACCTCTCCGTACTGGTTTGATAATAAGTTGGTGTTATTACAAATATTTATTTAGTTGCGCCCCATAAAGCGCCACAAAATATTAAAAACCTGATTTATTTTGAAACAGTTTTTTCCTTCTCATTTGTGCTTAAATAATTTTTATACTATTTTCTTGCATTTCTTGCGAAGATTTCCACAAAAGTACCGAATGATTGCACGTATCGCTACTCTTCACAACGAAAAGGAAAGGTTTTTTTTTTTATTATAAAGATTTTAGTGAATTTCATAAGTAACAATTTGAAATAGAAATTTTAATATATTTTAAAACTGCCCTCGTCTATAAGTAAATGACCATTTTGTACAACATACATAAGTTTTATTTCCAATTCAATGAGCAAATGTAATATTTAATGTTATGAAACGATAAAAAACACTTTATTAATATTAAAAAAAAAAGTCCAACTATTAACTGCAGAAAAAATTACTTAAATGGCTTTAGAAAATTTATTACGCAGGGTAATAATCGTATGCAAAAGGAAATTGAAATATTTAATAGTTTAAATTAAATATTGTGGGTTTCCGTTGGTCTTCTTAAATAAATAATATGGCTTTTTTAAAAAACACTTAGTGCGTTAAAGTTATTAACAAACACAAAAAAAAAAGATTCGGAATTTGAATTATGAAAAATATGTTAAAAACTTTATTGACAGCATATTTCCCCACTATGCTACACACGAGTATAACAGTTTTATAATCACATGAGCCTAAAACTGGCTTGTAAACAAATTTAAATTGCAATAAAACAGCTGCGAGTATTTAGAACAGAGTATAACAGTTTGAAAAAAAAATTCTTAAACTTCTGGGTGTATTTTAATGCAATAATAGAGTGGTGAATCTTTTCTACAATTGTTATAAATTGAATGCAAAAAAAAAGTTTTTTTATCTGTTATAATTTAACAATCTTTCATACCATGATTATATTGATACGTTTCGCTTCGTTGGTTCGTGAATGTTGAAGCAAATAATGTGTCTTCGGTCTAAATGTTATAAACAATTGCGCAAGTTTTCTAATTACACAATTAAGGTGCATGTCTGAACATGTCGTAAGAGCTAGAAATAATTATTTCGAAATTTTGAATTTTTTGTAGCAGGTTAGAGTTTTCATTGAAAGGCTGAAAAAGTTTATTTTTAGAATATAGTTTGTATAACAGTTAGCCTCGCATATATACGTTTTCGAAGCACTAATAACAATTTTAATTTAATATAAAATCCGTTATTTCGAATTGTTTCGAACAATTTACATAATAGTTTTTTAGGTTTAATTTCTACTGTTTCTACTTTGTACGAAAGTTCTGTGATCTTCAGTTCTTTTTAATAAAATCTTTTTTTTTTCAAAGTACCAACACACACATTCGTTAAAATTTTCCGTATTACAATGAATAAATATAAATTATTATATCATTTGAGGTAATAGTAATTTGGAATATACTTTGACTTTTGATATATAAAAATAGATATTCAATTAGTATAAAAGTGAATATAACAGTTTGTATAACAGTTTGTATAACAGTTTATATACCCGTTTGCAACTAAACTTATAATTGCACAAACTTTATTTTTCCTATTACTATTTGGGACTTTTTTGAAAAACCATTGAGAGCTTTAAGCCCCATTGGAAAGCCCCTGATGTAAAGATTTTGAGATCAATGAACCTATTGAAACAGTTTTAGCCAAAGAGCCAGCGTGTTTGTAGTTTCAGATAACACAACGGCGCCTCCAAGGCGTTAAGCGGGCAGGATATGCTATCCAAAACAGGCAACATGAACAACATTTTGCCAATCTAATATTTTTTTATATTCATTTTCGTCAACTTCTCACAAGCATACTTCCCTTATTTTGTTTCTCGTTTTCGATTTGCTGGTTGTTTGTGTATTGAAAAAAATAAATAAATAAATAAAGACTTATTTGAATAATAAAATTGTGATCACAATAACAAAAAAGCGAGAGATTTATGTAAAACCTCTTTATGTTCTAACCTTTTAATTATAATTTTGAATAATTAATGAAAATTCCAAATCTTTTTTTATGCCTTCAAATACATTAAAAAACAATAACTAAACAAATACAACAAATATTTGAGATTTATTCAATATGAAACAAAAACATGTTACAATTAAATACAGCAAAAACAAACGAAAAACAATTAATATTTATTATTTATATTGAAATAAAAAAATAATATAAATAATAAAGAAAAATGGGAGACAATTTAGTAGAAATGTAGGGGCTTACCTTCACGTGGAGCGGGTGCAACCGCCGCTATTGGTGGTGGCAAAGCTTGTGGAATATGTCCATAAACGGCGGGAAAGGCTGCATTATAAATAATTTTGTTTGGTTTTACACAAAAATCGAAACATTTAAAAGACAACACAACAATTAAATATATAAATATTTATAATAATTTATTTATATAAATACAATATTTATTTATTCATAAATTAAAAAAAAGACAAAAAAAAAACTTTAAAACTAAACACAAATCGAATTAAGGCAGAAAACATAAAAATTATAACAAAAAAAGCAACAATTTTAACTATTGAGAAAATTAATTGCTTTAACATTTATTCAATGTAAAATATTGACAAAAAGAAAGGAAAAAAATTAATTAACAAATAACATTTAAATTAAATACTCAGTTAAATTACTTCCTTCTTCGTTTAAATAATTTCGAAAAACATTTAAAACAGAAATCAATTTATGTCAATAAAGATAAAAAAAGAAATGTATAGGGTGGATTTTTGCCATTTGGTTTATATATTTTTTATATAATTTTATTATTGTTTCATTAGCCTTTAGGAAAAGTCGGCAAATACCAGGCACGAGAATCATCAATTTATATGTATCAAGTCAAGAGTCAGTTTTCTTTATTTAAACAAGAAAATCTTTAAAACAATTTTGTTGCTAAACTAAAAACCAAACACCAAAAAATCACCTTAATTTTCTTTGAAAAAAATTTAGTTAAAAAGAACAAACCAAATAAAAGCTTAAAAAACAAAGCGAAACATTTTGCTCAAATCTAGTTTCGCTTTATTCTTTTTTTTTTCCATGTTGTTTTAAGTTTTGTTAAACAATTTTACTAGAACAATTAATATTTATGGCATGACACAACAGTTATAATGAAAATAATTAAAAAATATAATTATATAAAAACATAATTCCGATAAATGTTTAAATGGTTGATTTCGATTAAATATTTATTATTTTATGTGAAGTTGTTTGCTTTATGAAAACTAAAAAATACTTTCTCATGATTCAACAAAAGAATACAGAAAAAAAAAAAAAATTATCCTTCAAAAGTATTTAGTAAAATTGGCAAAAAGAAGCGATTCGATTTTTTACTTACCAACTCCAGGAAATGGTGGCATGCCGGTGGCAAAGGCATGTTGCAAAGCCGCAGCTTCACCATTTGGCAGGCCTTGGGGTGGTATAGTTAAATGTAGAGGTGCTGCAAGTTGTACCAAAACTTTTCACATTAATTAAATTGTAATCAATATAAAGCGAGTGAAAGGATTTATTTCTCTTAAAGCTAAAGGACAGGAAAATTTAGCGTAACTTAATTTCAATTAACATTAAAGCGCTAAAAACAAAAATATTACAAGAGTGCTACAACTATTAATCTTTCAATGTTTCATATTTAATTTGAGTCCAAAGAGTCTTTGGGGCATTATTTTTTAACCGCAGAAATTAACGAGTTATTCCCCCTTATTCTGTAAGTACTTGTCAACGTCACGTCAAGACAACATTGAGAGTACAACACTTCTGTACTCTTTTTCTACAACAACTGACAAGTTCTAACAGGATCTTGTTGTGTTTATATTCAACTGTCAGTCATATTTAACTGTTAATAGGAAAGTTTTCTATTTTTGATATTGTGCTGGCGTGACCATGACGTTACAGAATAAAGGGTGTTGCAATTAATGGATTTTCATGACTCGATTGTACTCTTGATTCCAATATAGTATTGAAATATAATTATTTAGATTTTTTGTTCCGTTTCGCTGTTGTAAAAAAACTAAAAACTATAAGAGATGGGATGTGTTTGCTACAGTCCTTTTGTCAATAAGTTTTCATGTTGGTTTTAATATGTTTTTCTCTCTTTTTTTTAAATTTCCTTTCGTGTACATTTTATCTTCAAAACTTGTTTCCCCCTTCTGGTGTGAATTCGTCACAACACTTCTTTTCAAAACAATCGTTTTGCATTCGTTTTGAAAATGATCTTGTACCACCGCATGCCAGAAAAAATGCAGTCAAATTAAAAAAAAAATCCTTCCTTCATTTAGTATTTAACTGGAAAAGTCTTACAACTACTCTACAAATATTCTTTGAAAGCTTATGAAATAGAAGAGCAGAGGAAATAAATTTATTTGAAATACTTACGTCCTGGGAATGGTGTCTGTTGTGGCATTCCATTTGTAAAGACACCATCAGCAGCCGCAGCTGCAGCAGCGGCAGCAGCAGCACTGCCTGGTTGTCCGTTTGGTGTCTGGGCGCCCATTTGAAAATTGGGCATGGTCGGTGAGGGTAACGACGGTTGACCAGCACCATTAATGCCAGGAGGTATTTGAGTGGCCAAAGCAGTCATGGGATTTATATATGAACCAGGGGCTGTGGCAGCGGCAGCCATTAAAGCAGCTTGTTGTTGCTACAAAAATAACAAAAAGAAAAAGGGGAGGAAGTTAATGAAAAATATAAAATTTATATCAAGGAAAGAAAAAATGCTGACAAAAACAAAAGGAAACAAAACAGCAAAAAGTTACTTCTTATTACAACTCGTAGCGATTTTCTTTCCTTTTTATAACAACAACAAAAAAAAAGGATATATAAATTTATATTTATTTACCTGCGCATAAGCTCCATATGGACCAAATTGATTAAACACAAACGGATTAAGGAGATTCATATGACCGGCCATTTGTTGCATGCGCCGTATTTGCCTTTCTTTTTCCGTATCAGCAAATTTAACTACCAGACTAGAGGAAGCACCCTGTAATTGGAACGAAAGAGGGAACACACATTTAATTTTTTTCTTCTGCTTCATTGCTTAATTTGCTTATTATTTATAAGCCTGCTTTATTATTTTTATTATTTTTCGAAAGATTTCATTGATGCGTTTTTAATCCCTGGCACTTTAGCTTTTAATTAAAGCAAGTAAAAAATTAATTGTGCTTTAATTTTTCATACGAGTATCATTAAATAAATGATTGAGTTGAGTTGTTGTTGTTGTTGTTGTTGTTGTTTCACAACAGCCATATGGTAAATATATTTATTTATGTAAATATTCATGTATTATTGATACATGCAATAAATTATTTTTATGCATGTATTATTTAGTCATTATTATGCTAATTAAACTTTTGCATTAGTCGAAGCATAGATTGAAAATAGGAAAGGAGATCTATTTATATTGTTATTTTAAATCATCGTCGTAGTTATTATTGTTTTGGAATTATTTAATGAATGATTTATATTAAAAAAAACTCTAAATTATAATTTTTTATAGTGGATTTGCTATGTATGGAATAATAAAGGCCTTATAAGCTGCTTATAAACCAAATTTCGTATTAAAAATTTGTTTTATAACCAGTTTATAGTTATAAAATATTTTTTTGAATAAGGCTTAAATGTTTATGGAATAATAAAGGCCTTATAAGCTGCTTATAAACCAAATTTCGTATTAAAAATTTGTTTTATAACCAGTTTATAGTTATAAAATATTTTTTTGAATAAGGCTTAAATGTTTATGGAATAATAAAGGCCTTATAAGCTGCGTATAAAACTAATTTCGTATTGAAAATTTGTTTTATAAGCAGTTTATATTTTAATATTTAATTTTTTATGAATAAGGCTTTAATGTTTACGGAATAATAAAGGCCTTATAAGCTGCTTATAAACCAAATCTCGTATTAAAAATTTGCTTTATAAGCAGTTTATATTTTAATATTTTATTTTTTTGTGAATAAGGCTTTAGTGTTTATGGAATAATAAAGGCCTTATAAGCTGCTTATAAACCAAATTTCGTATTAAAAATTTGTTTTATAAGCAGTTTATATTTTAATATTTTATTTTTTTGTGAATAAGGCTTTAGTGTTTATGGAATAATAAAGGCCTTATAAGCTGCTTATAAACCAAATCTCGTATTAAAAATTTGCTTTATAAGCAGTTTATATTTTAATATTTTATTTTTTGTGAATAAGGCTTTAATGTTTACGGAATAATAAAGGCCTTATAAGCTGCTTATAAACCAAATTTCGTATTAAAAATTTGTTTTATAAGCAGTTTATATTTTAATATTTTATTTTTTTTTGAATAAGGCTTTAGTGTTTATGGAATAATAAAGGCCTTATAAGCTGCGTATAAAAATAATTCCGTATTGAAAATTTGTTTTATAAGCAGTTTATAGTTATAAAATATTTTTTGTGAATAAGGCTTTAAGCATTTAGTGAATCTTTATTTTCGTTTCGCTGACTCCACGTGATAATTAAGGCTGACGAAGTGCCCAGCATTTCATTTTGCCAATTGTTGTGGTCGCCAAAAAATTTGTTTCGCTTTTACATTAAAAAAGGTTTGCAAAAAATATAATTTGAAAAATACATTTATTTTTGGAAACCCTACCACACCAATAAATTATTAACAACAGTTTTATTAAAAGAATTTTTTCGAAGAAATGTGAAGAAAAAAATAACTAAATTTTTCTCCTTATTATTCTTTTTTGGAGCCAATAATTTTCTTTTCTCTACTTAATTCAAATACTTGTTTGGAATTGACGAATTTAAGCTGAAATCAAATCGATTTATAAATCAAATTATTTATTCAATTAATTGAAAGTAATTTTCGTTAAATTTTCATAACTAAAAACATGCCAAAACTCATTTCAATAAGTATGTATTAAGAGTAAACTGCAACACTTTAAACACTTTTAAATCCTTCAGCCACAATTGAGTCATGCCACAATTTCGTTCCACTCCTGTTGCTCTTTAATATTTAGCCCTGAAATAATTTTATTTAATTCTTGTTTCCTTAGCAATAGAGCAAAAAAAAAAAAAGTAAACGCATGTATTTTTATTTGCTGTTGTTGCTAATTTTACACAATTTAAATTACAGTACTTTATGGCAACACCTTAAAGTATGCAACAGTTTTTAATACCACAACAAAGTAGTCCTTTGGTAATATAAATACAGTGCCATGAGTTTTGCTATATGTTGCCGTTATTATTATTATTATTTTTTTGCAATGCTGGCATATTCATATGCACACACACACACACACACACACATACGTACGTTTGCATTTATATGAGTCAGAGTGTTTGTTCATACAGAGCCTGCAATGGCAGGCATAAGCATTGGAAAACAAGCAGTGGCAGCATAAAAACCACTGTCATGTACAACATACGAATAATAATTTTGGCACGAAAGGCATGTTAACATGTCTCCCGTGTATAAAAATGTTAAAAGCAACTATAAAGACATACAATACAAACACACTCACATGCATACATCAAAGCAGTCATTTGTAGCAACACTGTTGATGATAAACTCGTACGGGCTGTAAGCATTAATGCAGCCAAAAGGCGGCAAGTTGTAGCGTTACTTCCGTACGCAAATATATGTCCGCATGTAATTGCTAATATATGTGTGTGCATGTGTGTGCATGTGTGTGCATGTGTATGCATGCATGTCAGCATGTGTTTGTGTATACGAATATGTTTTTGCATAAACGTAGATATTATGAAAAACACTTCAGTTTTTTTTTCTTTTGTGTAGAATTGATAGGGACGCTAAAGGTTTTTGCTAAGTTTGCATGCATGTTGGAGTTTCTATATTAAGCCAAGTCAATGCCACTTTCCTGTATGCAATCAGTATATTATGTGTTCTATGGTAAGACTTATAAATATGTATTATATTTTTCGGTTCCTTTACTTTTGTTGCCGCTGTTGTTGTTCTTGTCATCATCATAATGTTTACTTGCAAGGCAATACACAACTTTATATACCAACCGTGCCGTTGTAAGCTCAAGTTTATGCAAACGCTTTTGGTAACAAATACGAATACTCAGTGCAGGCCGCACACTTTATTCCACAGTTGCAATATAATAGTAACCCAACATCAGCAGCAGGAGCAGAAGCAGGAGCAAAAGGGGACAAAAATAAAATCGCAAGCAACGCTATAATGCCGGATATACTTGCGGCTTGTTCAACCATTAGTGAACATGTAATGTGAACATGGCCTCGCGTAATCACAGTAAATGTAGTAGCGATCTATGCAGTTTATTTGCATATAAACATACGTGCTTGTGCACACACACACACACACACACATGCACAATATGTATAAGTGGCGAATTTAAAGGTGTTGACAACATTTTACGGGACACATAAAATTAGAGTTTCAGATAATTTTATTCTTTCAAACTTTTCATTAAATCAAAGTATTTCACAAAAATTTCACGCAAAATAATACTAGTTTTAAAACAGAACAACTTAATGACTGATAGACAGAAAAGTACCAATCGAAAATCGTGGGCATTCTTTGCGAAAAGTCCACAAATCTTTTATCAACAGTGCTTTTCTGAAACAACAATTATAAGCAAGCGAAACAAGCAGAGGAGTGGACAACATGTCTGCAACAATAAGATAAAAAAGACTGAATCTATTTGTTACCGTACTTTTTTGTACAAAATAATTTTTACGAAAAGAAGTTTTACAAAAGCTATTTTGTGTTAAAAAGCTCATTTTATAGCAGCTGTTATTTATCAAAGCATTTTTAGAGATCCGCTTTAAAAAGACACTTTAATCTTCTTAATACATTTCAATACAATATTTTTTTATGAAAAGTACTTTTTATAAATTGTTGCTTATACCAGGTATTTTTTGAAAAAATAATCTTTTTATTAGAGATAAACGGAACTTCTTATTGCGCGTACTTTTCGCACTTTTGTAAATAAAATAATTTCTGTAACATACACTTTTTATGCGAAGTACTTTTTATAAGAAGTACTTTGTCTGAGAGATACTTTTTATAAAAGGTACTTTTTAAAAATAGTACTTATTATACAATGAATTTTTCATATTAGCTAATTTTTATGAAAATTACTTTTCATATAAAATATTTTTCATGAAAGGTACTATTTAAGTTACTTTTTATAGAAGGTTTTTTTTATAAAAGGTACTTTTTATAAAAGGTACTTTTTAAAAATGGTACTTTTTAAAAATGGTACTTATTAAATATTATATATTATATATTATATATATATATATATATATATATATATATATATATGTATATATATATATATATTTATATATTTTCATAATGGCTAATTCTTATGCAATTTACTTTTCATATAAAATAGTTTTCATAAAAGGTACTATTTAAAAAAAGTGCTTTTTGTAGGAGGAACGTTTTGTATAAGGCTTTTTTCGAGTTTGTACTAGAGATACTTTTGTAAAAAATACCTTTTATTAGCGGTACTTTTTGCACTTTTATATATAAGATACTTCTTATATGTTTAAAAAAAGTGTTTTCTTATAAGAGGTACTTTAAAAAGGGTACTTTTCATAACAGCTACTTTAAAAAAAAAAATACTTTTTACAATTTTATATGTAAGGTACTTTTTATATATTTAAAAAAAGTACTTTTTATAAGAGGTACTCTAAACAAGGTAGTTTCCATAACAGGTACTTTTTAAAACGGATACTCCTTATAAAAAATAACTTTTATAAAAGGTATTTTTCACATTAGCTAATTTTTATGAAAATTATTTCATATTTAAGGTATTTTTCATGAAAGGAAATATTTAGAAAAGGAGCTTCTTAAACAGCGTACTTCTTATACAAGGTGCTTTTTATACAAGATACTTTCTATGCAAAGTGCTTTACATAAAAGAGACTCACTATACGAGGTACTTCTGTAGAATGTACTTTTTGAAAAAGATAATTTTAATAGAGATCACTTTTTACAAGCTGCTTCCCAGAAAAAGTTCTATATATAGCGTACTTTTTAAGCCAGGTACTTTTTATGCCAATTCATCATATAAAATTTTTATAAAATATACGAAAAGTGTTTCTATGAAAACTTTATTTTTATATAAGATATTGTGAATAAAAGATAAACTCTATTTTTAATAGAAGTTTTTAGTGTTTCTGTCTCCGCTGCAATCCTTTACAGGATGTAAGCGATCACTAAACTAATTTATATTGCGAAAGTATTTTTCACAAAAACTGTTTTTAATGCAATGAAACTTTTATTTATGTTTTAAAAATCTAACAGAAGAATCGTTTAAAATTTACTTTGCACTTTTAAAAAAATCCATGTTCTGATAAATTAATTTTGTGAGATGAAATTTCTTGATTTTAATTAAAATCACTCCCCTGAAATTCCAGTGACAGAAATTGCTCAAGATGCATAGAAACATGTGGATTTTTTATCTTCAAATCAGTTTAAGTTTTTAATTATGCAGTAAATTTTAAACAAACTCAACACTGTGCATTATTTGCCAAGGAAATTATATAGTGCAGATATGCAATTAAATAAATAAAATAAAATACTTATTTGCTTTCGTTGGCCAACTCACTTCTTTTTAATAATAAAACGCTACGACTTGCACGCATATTTTTCGAATTGTACTACGCATTAACTAGGCCAGCCCCTGTGTGCTGCGGCATAGAACGACCAACAGGTTTATTTGTTAGCTCTTCACGTATATTAAACTCCATATCATTTTTTTTTGTCCTTAAACAAATCACATGTATAGTACACAACATTATATGGAAAATTGTTTGCATATTCCCTGTACATTGCTCATACATTTAATAAGTGTATGTGCGCGCGCGTGTGTGTGTGTAGATTTAGTTGTGCTTGTACTGTCTGATAGAGTGTGCATGCATGCATGTGCATGTTTACTTTGGTGTTGGCAACATTTTAAATAAATTCGTGCGGATTTTATTTTTGGCGGTCCCAGACAAATTACTTTTTAAATGCATTTTTAGTATAAACATTTAATATATCTCACACACACACACACACACACACACACACACACACACACACACACACACACACACACACACACACACACACACACACTTACACATCTATGAATATGTTTACACAAACACGTTTACAAAAAGCACTCACTACATGTGTTTTAAATATTGTAAATGTGTTCAGATAGCATTCAATTTATTTATCACACTCAAACTCTTTTCGTATAAATGAAGCTCTGAACCGAAAAAGCGATTGTGTTGTAGGGGATGTGTAAATATGTGTGTATCTCAGTTATAATAACTACCGGTTTTAGTTTGTGCAACAATATTGTTGTTGCAACAAGACAAATTGTACGGTTTCGTATGCAAAGTTTTTATCAACTAATAAATTCGTTTTTGCCCTTTTTTTTGCTTTGTGTTTCTAGTGCATTTAATAGCGATGAATAAAAGATTTGTGGTATTTAAAAAATAATTTGTGACAAATTTAAAATATGCAAAACGAAATAATTGGGAGAGTAGAGTTAAAGAGCTGGTTTGTTGTTTTAATATAATTTCAAATTGATCATATTCATTGGTAAAATAATTAAAGCCATAGTAGTAACAAGCTCAGCAAGTATTGTTTTGGCCTAAAAATATGCAACACTTTTTGTTTTGCAGTAATAAATGTAATACGGCTTCTAGAACCACATATTTATTTATAAAAATTTTCATTTCAACCACTTTCTTCTTGTATTTGTTGGAGTCTGTTGGAGTGTGTTATGAAATTTAAGAAATTAATTTTAAAAATTTATTTTTCAAACAAACGCCTTAATTGACACATTCGAGTTGGAATTTATTCTGAACACAATTCCTCAACAACTCGGTGCATTTCATGAAATATTTTCCTATAGTTTGTGTGACATATTGTTTTAATTGTTGCATATAAAAGTTTATATTATTATTGTTGATTTTATTTATTCGTTAAACAGCAGAGTTCTAAAATTTAACTACTGCCCATTGAGTGTGAGTGAGTGCTTTTTACATCTCAATCCCTGCAAACAGAACATCAACATCAACATCAGCATCAATTTAACGCCCATTTTTCAATGTTGGATGTTCTACGCAGAAAAAAATAAATAAATTGCTAAAATAACCAAAAAAAAAAGAACAATTTTTGTTATAAACAAATAGCATAACAACACTGACAGTTTAATGGGCTTTTAAGCGGCTTTGGGCTAAAAGGCATTTTTGATAAAATATTTAATTGATGGTTTTTATGTAGTCTCCCATATACTCGTACAATCATTTTTTTCTCTTATATATTTTTATTATTTCTGTCATGTGTGCTGGTCTTTAGTTTACATTCGTAATTTATGGTGTATAGTTTTAGGCTGGCTAAAATATTTTATGCACACACTCTGCCGTACATGCGCTGCTGCCATGTTACAAAATTGTTGGGTTGATTTGTGATTTTTAATTGAAAGTTTTTGTTGTAAAATTCCTTTCAGTATTTATTTTCTATTTTCCGTTTAATGGAAATCAATAAATTTTTATGGAAAATGTGGCAAAAATAATAAAATGTAGTTTAATGTTGTACAGAGTTTAAGGAAGGCTTTGAAAAAAAAAGAGAAACAATATGGTTATAAATTTTGTACATGTTAGGCGTTGACAATATTTTTATTTTATTGTTTTTTTTTTTTGCAAAATAATTGTTTGAAATTTATTTTTATATGCAGTGCTTTAAGTTAAAAACAAAAGTAATAAATTTGTGTTGCTCGTACGAACAGGATGGTTTGTAAACGAGAAAGTTTAATTTCAATAAATTAATGTTGAAAATGTTGGATGGAACACTTTATTGCTTGGGCAAAAATTTCTGCCAACACCTCAACTTTCGAACACTCTCAAGTCTATCAACGGTTTTGAGTAGGAGCTTCCGATATGATTTCTTAAAGAAGATAACAACAGAAGCTGTTGTGAGTGATCTGTACAGGGCTTTTTTTTTGAAATCTTGAACGTAACAGAAGGTTACGATTGTAGGAAAATTTTATTAAAGAAAAATTATTATTGTATTTGCAATAGCAGTGCCTAAATAAACTACTTCACTCGATCTTAAAGCTTTTTAATCGTTTAAAAAAGTCAGAATTTTAAATTTGAAACTTAAAATATTTTATAATTTTTGTTAAGTTAATATATGGTAGTGTTATTATTATTTAAGCTTTGAAAAGCTTTATAAAATTCGCTGTTTCTGTTGTAAATTTAATTTTTTTAGGGCTTAAGCATTTCTGTAGCTTTTTAAACGATTAAAGTTTTGAAGGTTTTAGGTTTTATTGTACCCTCATGAAAATGTTTAAAGCTTTCTCAAATTCAATATATTCATCAGCTTTAAACTTTTCTTTTATCCTAAACTCTTAAGTTATTTCGTGATTTAATTTATTTTTTTTTTGTTAAGTTCAAGCTTGTTGAGTGAGGCTGTGCAGGCTTAAATGTTTTTATCTTGAACTTGCATTCAAATCTTAATTTTTCAAGTCTTAAAGCTTTAAGTTTTTGGCTACAAAAGATTTTTATATTGAAATTCTTTAAAATACGAACTAGAGAATTGCTTAAAGCTTTTGGAAAAGCTAGAAGCTTAAATGCTAGAAACTATTTAGTTTGGAGTTATTTAAGCTTAAAAGCTTTTGCGTATTAAAAAGTCTCACGACTTAGAAATTGTGTTTATTTTCTTTTAAATTTTTAAGCTTTTAGTGGTTGTATAAAAACAAAGTTTTCCAAAATTTATTAAAACTCTTCAGTGGCAAAATAGTTTTTATTAATTTCAAAAATAAAATTAATTTCGCTTTACAAAAGCTTTATAATTTGTTTTTAATATTATTTCTATTAATATATTCTGTAATTGTAAAATATAACAACTGGTCAACTTTAATACCTTAAAGACATCAAAGCTTTCGTTGAAATTTTAACTTTCAAATAAAAAGCTTTCTTGTATATTTAATAAATTTTAAGTTATTTTAAGGTCTAAATTTTTTTTTAATATTTGGAGTCTATAAAACCTTTTAAAGGTGTTGGAACTTCAATAAAAAAAGCTTTAAGCTTTACTTTCTGCAAGGTCTCAGATATATTT
Source organism: Linnaemya vulpina (assembly GCA_963675445.1). NCBI lineage: Eukaryota > Metazoa > Arthropoda > Insecta > Diptera > Tachinidae > Linnaemya > Linnaemya vulpina. Next base: position 85,440,297 of record OY776278.1, on the reverse strand, counting down.
TTTTATATAATTTGCCAAACGTGGAATTGGAAGATAAACTGTTTAAAGGCTACTTTATTTTCAAGCAGGACGCGTTAAAATTTTTAAAATTCTCTAAAATAACTTTAAAAGCTGATCTTTCAATCTTTATCAAGACGAACAGAAAAACAGTATTTACGTTAGCCATTTTTTAAGTACCTTTCAAAACTTTTCCAATTTCATTTAATATTTTTGTTTATTATTATTTATTTTCTTGCTTTATTTCAAACTCTCGTCGGTTTTTTCTTGTCTCTCTCTCTTAAAATTCAATTTATTTTCATTAGCATTAAAAGCTCTTTTATGTAAAATTTACCACATTAAATCCCACTTTAACCCTTCTCCTCTCGCACTGTGTCGCTGGCTGTGCCACAAGACAAACGCATGTACAGTGAAAGCTTCCATGATATTTTTATCGCTCAAATTACATTGTCCGCTGCTGCCAGCTATCCACTGGCAAAGCTTTCACTGTCCCTTTTAACTGCAAAACTCTATTTACGAAATCAAAAGCGAAACATTTAACAGAAACCGGCAGCTAAATATATAAAAGTAATATAACAGTGTAACAAGATTTGCCTGTCTTTCTACCACTCCCACTCTAACAGAAACTGACACAATGAGAGAAAAAGTAGAGGCAAAAAAAAAAAAACCAAACTGTTAAAAAACTTTTTTAATGTAATTGAATTAAATGCGGAGCAAAAAAAAAAGAACGAAGTGAATTAAATAAGTTTTCGCCATTTGGCAAGTTTTGTTAAACATACAATGTCGACAACGTTTAACAACAACTGCAAGAACACCACCAACAACAACAATAACAACAACAACATCACAGCTGTAGAGAAGTCACTCATTCCACAATCGCATTCAACGAAATAAAGAAAGCGCAGAGTGAATAGTGAACAAACTCTTTTTCTACTTCATGGATTTTGCATAAAAAACCCCCACAAGCCCTTTTGCTGGAAAAAACCAAAGTTGTAAGTATTTAAACATTTTATCATCATGCAACATTAAAAGATGAAGAAGGTGGCACTACCTGGGGGAGGTGACGTCGTTCGAAAAGGGCCAGGAATAAACGAGATCCTGGAAATAACTCATAAAAAGTTCTTTAGATGTGAAGTTCTGTTGCGAGTTTGCATGTGCGAAAGAAAGGAAAATTTGTTAACTCTAGTGAAGCTTTTCTTGATGTGGTAACACACAAAGTGGCTTTAAATTGTATAAAGATGAATGAAATATAAAGTTGGTGGCAAAGAACAAAAAAGGAATGTTGAGGCAGTAGTTGAGGCAATGAAGCGAATGCTCGCTGGATTCTTTCACTCTGTTTTAATATTTGGAAAAATTAAATTTTCAAAAGAAAATTCCAGCTGTTTTTCTTTTCTTTCTTCTAAACGTTCGTTCATTCTGCTTCAATGAGTGATTTATTTGGCGTAAAAGATTTTGAAAACTTTACTGCCAGGATTTTCAGCGAAATGAGTATTTAATTTCGTTGCCACTCTCATTCAGTTTGTCAGATTTGCTTCCCTGTTACATCCATTCAGCCGCATTTCGTGCGTTTGTTACAATGAACGTTGACAACAAAATTAAAATGTTTTGCACTCGCAATACATTTTTAATTAATTTTTAAGTTTTTTCTTCTATTTTTTTTGTTTCTTTCTTTTTTTTTCGTGTGGAAAAGCATGTGTTTTTTGTTTGTTTTTTATTTCATTTAGTTTCACTATGACATTTTACTGTGTGCGAAATTAATTGAAAATGTCATTTGCCGCAAATTACTAAAAAATCGTTAATACCTGGATATTTGAATAGTTGTGGCAGGAGGCAACAAAGAAAAAAAAAAGAAAAAAAATATGTAAAAATAATATATTTTGATCGACAAATGAAAATGTGAAAATAATTGAGGTAAAATGTTTTTTTAAACAATCATAATTATGCAAAATGCATGCTCAAGCTCATATTGAATGATTATTTTCATATTAATTTTTTTTGTTTGTTTCAAGTTTGAAACAAATTTGTTCTCAATGCCTTAAAGCAGCGTTTCGTATATAAAAACTAAAATGTAGTTCATTAAACAAATTTTGGAAAGTTCAATTTAAATTTGTACTAAAATTAATTGCGGAATTTACAACGTTTAAAATTGTGTTTGAACAAACAAAAAAAATATTTGGGAAAAAAAGCGTAACCACTAAATTCTCATAAAACATTTTTTAATCCAGACAAGTCTTTGATAAGTGAAACAGTTTCAAATAATATTTTAAGCCATGATACTCCCTGTTAGTTGTGGCTGAAACTGTTTTAGTTTATAAGCCCGTATCTGCATCAGAATATTCTTCAGTAGGATTTAGTGGTCGCGCTGTTTAGGGATAATATAAAGGGTGTTTTTTATAGAGTGATACAAGTTTAAATCATAATAAAACACAGTAATATATTTTTGATATCAATGAAACGGTCTTTTTTGTATAGAAAATTTTATGACATTAATGTTTAAATATGATTTCGGCCATGCGGCAGCCGCGGCTGGCAAGGCGTACAAGGCGTAACCTGGAACACCAATTTTCACAGCATTTGCGGACGTATCTCGCCGATAACTCTTGGAATATTGATTTCCAGGTGTTCAATTGTTTGTGGTTTATTGACGTACACAAGTGACTTTACATAACCCCAAAGAAAATAATCCAATGGGGTTGAATCACACTATCTTGTGAGCCATTTCGTGAGATTGTTTTCTCTCAAAAGTTTCCTTGAGTAAATCAATTGTAGCGCCCGCTGTGTGGCATGTGGCTCCGTCCTGTTGGAACCACACATCAACAAGATTAAAGCCAGCTAATTGAGGTAGGAAAAAACTTCGAATCATGTTTCTATACCGTCTACCATTGACAGTAAAATTCTGACCATCATCGTTTTTGAAGACATATGGGCCAATGAATCCGCCAGCGCATAAAGCGCACGAAGCAGTAAATTTCTGTGAAAACTTCTCACTCCAAATGCGACAATTCTGTTTATTAACGTACCCATTCAACCAAAAATGGGCTTCATCGGAAAATGAAATTTTGAACGGACGAAGTGCACGAGAAGTTTGACGAACAGAACCATTATTTTGAGTAAAAATTTCCACAATTTGCACGCGTTGCTCTGGTGTAAGTCGATCCACAATAAAATGTCAAAGCACACCAAACAAAAAGCAACTATCAGCTGTTAAATGGGTGGTCCAATAAAGCAGTGAAGCCAACTCAAAGTTGTATCACTCTATAAAAAACACTCTATACCTTTTAAATTAAAGATTGTTTAACAGTCTCCAAGTTTAAATCTGCAATTGGCAAATTATATTTTTAAATTTTTACTAACTAAAACTACTTTTAAAAGTAGAACAATTGAATAACGAATGCTGATGAAGTGCCGTAGCGACGCCGACATCAGTACTGATGATTCTTTGCAGCACTGTTTTGAGTAAATTTTTTGGGAATTTTTTGGGAATTTTTTATTTCAATTTGAATTTATTAAAGAAACTTTAAACTTTCAAAGGTTTTTAGCAAAAGCTTTGAAACAACCAATAAAAAGATGTGTATACTTTTAGGGGCAACTCAGCGGCACCAGAAGGTCCTGTTACATCTCCCACACTATTTGTTATATTTCTTAATGACGTTCATATGCTTTTAATAGTGGATGATGTTAAAAAAATAATTTAATTCCGTTCATTTCCTTGGTCATGCTTCAAAACACAAACCCCTAAAAACAGGCACCTATTTTTTTACACTGAAGCCTTTAGTAACCCAAATAGCTTTAATTAAATGCGATTTAAACTACATTTAACAATTTATTTCTTCGTTTATTTTTTTCTATATTTTTTTTTATTTTTTTATTTATGCTGAAATTTAATTTGCACAAATTTTTAAGTGCAAGTAATTTCCTGACACTTAACGCAGCCATTTGCAAAAATGCTCATTTTGTTATTGAAAAATTCCACTTGAAAGGGCTATAAAAAAAGTTTATGTGAGTTTATTTATTTTATTTTTATTTCAACATTAAAAAAAAACAAATTTTTAGGTGTTATTTTCCAAACGTTCTCATATTTAGTTCAATTTCCTTTGGAAAACATGTTTTAAAACATCCGGTTTCCGGTTTCCTCTAATTTATTAACAAAAAAATTTATTTTTTTATGACAATATTCCTTAGGCTGTTTGACGACAACAGCCACGAAATTCACCAACATGTTTCAGAAATAAAGTAAAAAATAAAAAAGCTTCGCATACATCACTCACACAGAGAGAATGGCGGCAGCATGAAAAAATTCCAAAAATCGTTTACCGAATACAGCAAACAATTTTGTTTTTATAATTTATGTTCTTTCTTTGGCTTAGTGAAATACATTTGGGTCTATTAAACTAAACATGCCGCTCGTTGGTTCATTCAGTCGCTCCTTCGTTTGCTGAAGATGTACGTTTCCGCAATTGTAAATGAAAGTTTGCATATGCAACAGGCCGTCTTATAAAAATGATGCATGTTGCCTGTTTTCTTTGGATTTTTTATTTTTAAATTTTCAGTTTTTTTTTCTTGGCATCATATTACAAAATGGCATGTTGCATGCAACATGCTTACAGCCCGTTTAGAGTTAACAAAAAGGCCAAACGTGACGCTATTAAAACAATTTTCGGTTTAACTTCCGTTTAATGTTGTGCCGAATAGCAAGAAGTTTTGCCTTTGAGTTTTATGTATTTTTTGCTCCTTTTTATTTGGCAATTGCCAGTCTAATTTTTGCAACATATTTTTTTCTGCAGATTTTTTTTTTAAATAATTTTTTTTTGGTGCTGCTACAGCCTTGTCGTCGCTTTTATTTTTATTGTTTTTTAATACCGACTGCTGTGGGGGGATATTTTGCTTCTATGGCGGTGGTTTTTGTGGTGAGCTTTTGTTGGCCCAGTTATTTGCTATTGTGTGCCACAGCAACTTATTATTATTATTGCTCTTGTTCAACTAAGAAGAGCATGTTGCAAGTGTTTGGCAAAGTTTCAAAATGCTTTTAAAAACTCTGTAATAGTCAGTCGTATTGTTGAAGTGTTAAATTTTGGGAGTTAATTTGTTATTTTAACACTTTATTAAAAGGAAAATCATGCTGCAATAAAAAATAAACCGGGACGCAGTAGCGATAATAATGAAAAATATTGGAATTGTATTTGTTTGAGAAGAATTGGAAGTTTGCCACTTTTAAATTATATGCAAACAATGTTTTAATTTTAAAGTTTTGTAAGCCTAAAAGTAGGCAATAATTAATATAATAAAAAATTAATAATATTTCTCAAACTTTGAAATAAAAAAGTTTTTTAAAAAATATTTCTTATTAATAAAAAAAATTTCAATTCTTAATATTTTTTATTATAAGATAAGTGTTTCTCGATTTTTCAATATAAATGATTTTAACCATGACATGGTTCAACAAATTGCAAGGAAATAAAGTATAGACAAGAACCATGTTTGCAACCAACCAGGAATCTATTTGTGTTAACAACAGGCAAAGCGTGATCGCTTAGAAATACTTGTCAAAGCGAAAATGTTGCATACAATTAGTCTGATTAACATTTAAAAATTCTTGTAGCATACTTTTAGGTTTAGTTAATAATATTTTAAAATATATAATTTTTTACATTCCAACCATTTGCCTTTAAAACAAAAACAATCTAAATATCCAATAATATCATTCTCTATAATTTTGCCTGCTTCCTTTACCGCTTCCTAACGAAAAACGATTTTCCATGAACATAAAATACAATTTTTCTCATTTACAATAATGATGACATTAACAATATTTTATGCAACAGGCAATGCCAACGTAAAAACACTTTACCTGCAGACAACCTGTAAACGAAACAATAACAATAGCAATAACAGCCACAACGCTACTGCAAGTCTTAACAACAATAAAGTCACAAAGACAACTGACCGGAGAAACACTGTTTCCAAAGTGAATTTGAAATTTTTGGTAAAGAAAAGCAACTGCACTCCATACAATTGTTAGTTCGGTTGGGGTTTCGCCTTTTGCACCGTTTCTAGCAATACAATAAAGCATTTGTTTGGTTCGTAAATTATATATTCATAAATTTTTTAAACTGATTTTATTTTATAAAAAAGTTTTACAAAATAGATTTCTTATATATTTTATTAATATTTTTTTTCATGACTAGAGGAGCCAGACTTTTAATTTATTTGTTTAATTTTCACGAAATTATTATTATATTTTTCAGCTAAATTTAATACAAATCTCGTTTGATTAACTAAGAAAACTTATAATTCCGTGAATTGTTATTATTAAATGATGCCACTGGTGAGTTGAATTCGCTAATTGCATGGGGACGTATGAGTGTTATAAATTGATACTGACATTCGTCATACGCTGCGTAGGCCTACTTATTTTGTATTTCAGGTGCTAAACTTGACTACTTTGAAACTGAAATACAAAATCAGTAGGCCTACGCAGCGTATGACGAATGTCAGTATGAATTTATAACACTCATACGTCCCCATACAATTATAGTGCCTTACACTCGTTATAAAATAGAGGTCTTAGCAGCCTATTTAAACGCTAAACAATAACCCCCTAATTCATAAACGATTATTAAAATTAAAGTCGCCTTAAAGTATGGATTTTTTATGGTTAAAGATCCCTTAAAGCATTCATTAACTTTAACAATCGTTTATGAATTAGGGGGTGAATTTTTTATTTTTAAAGATAATCGATTAATCAAGAGGCAAAAGTATTTTCAAATTAATCGATTTTTGCCACTAAGTCATCAGTTATTATTATTTACAGCATCTTCAAGTGGCATGTTTTTCCTAGTGATTTATTCTAAGTCAGAAAAATAACTGACTTTTTCTTGGCAACTTTACTAGTGATGTTAACTCATTTAAATCATTAAAATCACGGTTCGAAAATCTCCTCAGCTTCTTCTGACACGAAATGGATGATTTTATTAAAATTCTTTGGTCAGAAATTTCAATATAATTTCTTAAAGGCAACAGTCTATGGCAGTTTTGTTTTATTACCAGTACCAAAACAGAAACAGGCTTGTAAGCCCAACCAGACAAATGATGCGGAGAGAAGATTTTAGTCAGCAGCACTTAAGTGTTTACAACGTACAACTGTAGTAACAACACAACCGCTGCCATTACCTTTTAAGCCCTACGAAAAATCCTTTTAAATAAACGTTTGTGCTATTTCATATTTGAAAATATACCGAGAAATTTCAAAACCAGCAAGTAGAATCCCTATGCATTTTGCCATTTCGAAGCAAAATGATTTGACAAAGTTCACTCTAGTCTTTTGTACAAACAACAATAAACGAGCATAAAGAAATGCCAGGCCATGTCTTGTGCAGTACTGCTACTGCAGGACCGACCTTTAGTGTTATTTTTTGAGACCTTTTCTACAAATTGTTTGTTGTTGTCAGAGTTTTTAGTATTTTCACAAAATATTTATATAATAATAGAAGAAATATCTGGCAAAAAATACTTGGGAAATAAGTAAATTCTAAATAGCTTTTATGCCACATTGAACTAACAGCAGCAGCAACAGCAACAGCTCCATATTGCTGGCTGGAGTCCTTAGCAAGGCCAGAATGCTTTTCTTTGACTTCTTCTTCTGAATCCCTGTTGCTTCTTTAAGGTTTACTTAAGTAAATGGTCTATACCATAGAAAAGGAACACACAAACACTCGAGTGCTGTAAAAGCATTTTGTTTTTTATTTTTATTTTCTCAACACAAAAACACACACGCTCACCGTAACACGACAATAAGCTTTTTCAAATGCAACAAGACATTTCTCGAATATATACTTTCATCGTTTCACTGCAAAGCGTATGTGTCCTTTATACATGTGAGTGTGTCTGTTTGAAAGTTCCTTATACACTTCAGTTATTGCATGTGGCCTGGTCCTTTAGATAAAACACTTACAGCCACAAACAGCAAACACAGAAGTAGATTTATTTTCCATTTTTAAATGATATAGAAAAGTGGGCGTGATTGCTTAGGGGAGGAGTTTTCATGCTATTTCTTGGCATGTGAATTGTACATTTCGAGGGCAGGAAGAGTTTAATTTGATTGGAAAATTGATGAGTGTGCAGCAGTGTTAAGAGTACTTAAGAAAAGGGACTTGAATTTAATTACACTAAAGCTGTAGGGGATTTAAGACCGAACAACAAGTATAACTCAACATGTAGTTGGAGATTTTTATTTTATTTTTAAATATCCTCGTATATGGGCATATCTATAGAATATTTCTCAGACATGTTTGAAAACAATTGTAAAAGTTTTTGCTTGCGATTTTGTAAGACGAAAAGAAATTTCTTAAAGCAGAAAATAAAAGCTGCAGTTCAAAGTTATTTAATGTTAGGCTACAAATTAGATGGGGTTAGTGTTTACAGTGGAACCACGGAAGAAATAACGATGCTGGTTTAATATAAAAATATTGTGGGGTTTCTTAGTTTTATGAATTAATTTCAAAGGAAATTTTCGCTGTAAAAAACACTGGCAGAACTTTTAAGATTTCACACTTGTAGTTTGTAATTTTTATAAAAATCATTTTATTTTGTTAAAACCAATTGAAAAAAAAACATTCGCCCCGTTTTTTTTTTGTAGTTTTAAAGTTGAATTCAAGATATTTTAATGTTTCAATAATTAGATTTCTTCCTTATTCAAAGACATTTTCCTCAATTCAACCGCGTTGTTTTTACATTTCAAAATTAAGTTTAAATTTTAAAAGTAGAACTTTTTCCATTCTTTTCCAACACCTTAAAGTGCATAAATATTGATTCGAATCTGTTCCAAATGATTTTTAATTTTTATTTCTATTCAGTTTTTTTTCCTGTGCCATCAATTAAATATAAATATAAATAAATTTTAAATAAAATTCAATAGAAGCATCAATTTTCATTATAACAACTTTGTTGCTCAGTCTCCTCTTGCTAACAACTAACAAATAGATAAATAATAAAACTAAATAGTTCTGTTTGCCTTTTTTCAATTGCGAACGGAATAAAGTTTCCAAAAAAATAAAATATAAAAATACAAACACACAATACAATTTTATTTCTAATAATTAAATTTTTCAAATATTCCATACAAAACAATTTGTATCGTTTGTTATGCAATACGACAGACGTGCACGCACACACACACACACACCCAACCACAGGCGATGTATAAAATTTTGTGGCCATAGAACCCTAAAATGCAATATTTATAATTTGATTAACAACATGAAATAGAAATGAACAGAAATATTACCATCAACAACATGTATAAAACTGAAACTAGACAATATATATATAGAGAGAGAGAATAATCTATATAACAAATCACAAATAATAAATAAATCAAATCAAAGAATACAACAAATATTCTAGTGTATTAAACACAATCAAAACGAGAATGATGCTGGTGCTGGTGCTGGAGCTGATTCTGATGCTGATGACCATCATGATGACGACGATGATTATGTTGTTATAAAATATAAAATATTCATAACAAAGCTTAAGCTGACTGCAACAGCCTTTCCGCACAACCATGTTTTTTTTACATTCAATTTTTATTTTTTGTTTTTCTTGTAGTTCTCTAGACAGAGAGAGAACTCTAAAATTGTTTATCAAATTAAATTTTCAACAAAATCTTATTTGCAGTTTAGTCCTTTTGGTTTTTCCTCCTTTTGTTATTGTTGTTGTTATTATTATTATTTACCTTAACAAAAAGAGCATTTCAAGAGTTGAGTTGGATTTCATTTCATGTTGAAACAAAATAGTAAAGAAAAAGCACAAGCAAACGTCCATAAAAAACAGCATAAAACACATTTCACTTAAATCAAGATCCTAAATAAAAGGAAATCAAGCGTTCATAGACATTGTGAAATACACGCAACTCAATGAACATCTAAAACCTTAAAAAACACTACCAAATTGTAAGTAAGCGGCAAACAGCTTCTCTCCATTTAAACACACACACACACACACACTCACTCATACAATATCAGAATAAGCAACGATTTTAGTTTTTGTTTAAATAATAAAGATAACAAAAAAACAAGAAAACAAAAACAACTATCAACGTAAAATACGTTAGACATTTTACTTAAAGACCCTGAATAAACAATAAGTGCTTTTTTTTACAAATCAACTGACTCCTGAGAGCGCTACTGGAGGTGTGCTGGAAATTAAATTGTAAAAGAATGTTAAATGCGAAGACTTTCAAGCAGCAAAATCTTGTGATCCATTGCGTCTGATCTACTTCCTTTTGAGTACGAGAATTTCTGATATTATTCCTATTATTCATTAATCAGGATCCCTTAATGGATTGCCTATTAAAGATTCTGAAAATAAGTTTTCTCTTCAAATCCGTTTTTCTTTGTCTGAATTAAAAAGAATTATGAAATAAATTAATCTCCGTAACTGAGGCTGTTTGTTGTGGTTAGTCATCTGATTAAAAATGTTCATGTGGAAAATAAGTGAATGACCATGGTCGTCCTGTACGTCCTCAGCGGATCAGCAACCGATGAAAATTTGGAGTAAGTGCAGGCCATTGTAATAGAGAAAATGCTAAAGATATCGCTTATCGATTGGCTCTATCCAGTCATGAAAAGTGTTGCGGAATTTTTATCAAAAATAATGTTTTATTGACTTCCAAAAACGAAATCCTCACTATGGATCAGTCGTCGTATCAACAGATTTGGTGCCTGTGATATTTGCCTGTTCTCAAGGTTGAACGAACCATTGAAAGACTGCCATTTCGCGTTGAATATGGAAATGAAAAAGGAATTATTGAGAGAGCTGAAGGATATGAAAGAAACTGCATATCACAACTGCTGCGAGTATTCGAACAAACGCTGGCAATAATTATTATATCTATTTTTTATAAAACATGTAAAAATAATATGCACTAATATTTTTAAGCTTAAGGTCGCTTTATTTTTATTCAATTATAAATTGTTTATCAATATTTCGTCGCTTCTTTGTGTGACTTCTTCAGGATATTAATTTTTTATTTGATAAAGAGACCTTAAGCTTAAAAATATTAGTGTATGTTATTAATCAAAAAGAGATAAAAAATCTAGAAGAATTATTTTAGTATTTTTTTACAAAACATGAAAATTAATTTTGTATTTTGAACAGACCTCGTAATGTTTCCGAAGCGGCCTGCAGCACTTCTTAGAGCTTATATATAGAGATGTCATTTTTGCTTTAAGTAATTTTTATGTTTCTGTTAGTTGTTAGAAGCAAGAAATATATGGAATTGCCTATAATTTAATTTAAAAAAAGTTTTTAAGGCGCTTTTCAAGTAGTAAATTAATGAGGTTTCCAGACCATTTTTATATAAACAATATATATGTTTATTATTACTTGAAAAGTCGTATGAGTTTCATATCATTATATCATACGCAGTGTAGGACACATTAAAAAACTGAGGCGTTTTTAACAAAACGTCTGCTGTTAACTGCTCTAACCACAAGCTTGTTTTAAATACCCCTGAAAGGAGATAAAATAAATCTATTCTACTTGCAGTGTCCTCATTTTTCGCTGGCAACAACAATAATTAATTTATTTAATGTAAGAGAGACTGTTTTTTTATAATAAAAACTTCTATAAAAAATGTTTTATTCCTCTTCTGAAATGTTTTATTTTAGGTGACTTCGAACAACGAGAGAATTAACAATTCATTTGCACGCTTTATTTACTGTCCGAAGGACTTTTAAAACTTTTATTTGATATAAAAAATTATAATAAAATATGGGCAACATTTTTTTCAAAGGGATTATTTATTTTTGCAGTAGATTTTTTTTTAAAGAGTTTTTATTATTTTTCGATAAATTTTTCTAACATAATTTTTTTCCTTTCTTGCAGATATAAAATGGCTTTCGGGTAAGTCTATTTTGCATTTAAATATTAATAAAAATATTTCTTAAATTGTAAACCCGCACTCAAGTCCAATTTAATAAGCATTCGAGTGAGTGCCTGCAGGGTAAAAAATAACATTCTTTGAAGAACTTAAACTGTCATGACCACCAACCATTTGAATTTTCTTTGCATACCGTCCGAAACTACATTCAGCCTCTGGCGTTCCGTAAAAAATAAACTCACACATACAAATCATGTGAAGCAAATAAACACACTGTTGCAGCAGTCGAAACTATCTTTTGTCTCAAATGCATCTAGTGTTTACTAACGTTTGTATTGTTGTTCATCTTCAGCTGTTTAGTGTAGATTCACTTTACTTCACTTCAGTTCAGTTTTGTTTTTCTTTCTTTCGGTATAGAACATCACATCTTTTTGCTTTTGCTAAAGGATAACAAATAAAGGAAGACCCTTAGCCAGACATTGATTTAACAACATTAGAGGCATTTGTGAAGCTGTTTAGCAAGATTTTGTGTGCTTCTTAAGGCGAAACATAACAAAATGCTATTAACGCCTTGTCGGTGGGGGGTGGGGGAGGGTCAGTTTTAGTGGAGGAGTATTTGTAATGCAGCACAGAGTTTGAGGATTTTTAAAAGGGTCCACAAGGACATAGAAAGTGAAGAGATAGTTGAAAGATGTAAGAAATACTAAAAATGTTTTGCTTGTTATTTTAATAATCTTTTTGTTTCTTTTGAATTTTAAATTAATTTTGATCAGGATTCAGGGGGATGTAGAAGTAAAAATTGCACATCCTTGTGAGTGTCCAGCTGCTCTACATCTCTCAAGACATAAATTCTTAGGCAGCCATATACTGGCAGATGTCTTACTGGAGATTGGATTCGGAAACTACGACAGGTTAACTACAGCACCAATACTGCGTATCTGGTGACGGAGTGTACAAGTTGCCATTTGCTGGTGTAGGGGTCTGTCAAAATGCATCGTGGCTAGTCATGTAAGCCAAAGCGAAACAAAAAGCGCCCTCCATTTTCCATAATATTTAAACACCAGGTATAGACATCCAAAAGCAAATTAATATTCCGAACAAATTCCCGATGAGAAAAAAGAGAAAGAAGAAAAGAATTAAATGGATTCAAAATCTCTTTCTAAATTAATATTAATCAATAATTTTATATGTATATCAATTTATATACATATATATAATTGAAATTTTCCAGGATATCAGGCGTTGTGGCAGCGACTGCATCTTTACTTTTCAATACACTTTTATGCCACTGGAATTCTCTCCGTGTATTTTAATTCTCATCGCAATTTGCTAAAGTTTCGCAAATTAGTGCCTTAAAATGCCCCATTAATTATTCATTGAATACATTTTCAACTTCTTTTATTTGCATAAATTAATGAAATTTTCTTTCAGTTGTTCATGGCGTATGATTATTGCGTACTTTCATTTGCATAATTATTTATAAATCATACGCCATCGTTATTATTATTAAATTGAAAATTATTAACATGTTCTGCTCTATTGCTTTCTGCCAAAAGAAATTTAAAAAACAAAACTTATAATTCATATTTCCTTTTCCCCTTTTTGTTTAGACTTGCGCGCAATATTTTTCTATAATTTAATCTTTTTAAATTATAGTTTTAGATTTTACCTCCCCTCTATTGCTACGACTTCCGTCTATCATTTCCGCTAGCAATTTAATACTTTCGGAAAGTGCACAGCAAAAAAAGAAAGAAGAACGAAAAAATTGAAAATCTTTTTAACATGCCACATTACATTTTTCAAATGCATATCAATAGCACTACATGCTGCTGTTGCTGCTGCCACATGTACTACACCAGCCGACATTCACTGGATTTGTGCTCTACTATTTTATGACTTCTTTTTTCTTCCTAATTTTTATTTTGTGTGCCAACACAAACTAACAACTATTAGCTTAAAGTCTACTATATCATTTCTCTATATATCATTAGACTTCCTTTAGTCAACTTTAGTAGACTCGATGTATGCTTAACTAAGCCTGCAAGTAGTTTGAATGCAAACTATGCATAAATCTAATAGCAACAACAAAAACATTAACTACGGCAACAAATTTCAATTGGGGAAAAACTATGCAGAAGGAAAATAAAAAAAAAAAAAAACAGAAATGCGAGATGAGTACATAAAAATTTGTTTACTGCACCGAGAGAAAAATTTAGAACTTTTTGCTCCTCTAACATTTCAATAACGCTTTTCGTTGCATTTTTTTCATTTTTTTTTTTAAAGAAAATTATAGCAGTTCTTGCTGTATGTGTGCTTGCATTTTTATTCATACTACCAGTTTAGTTTTTATTGCTTTTTGCAGTTAAAGGCTGTTGAACAAATATATTCATTGCAACATTTGTCGTTTAGCTACACACACACACACACACACACACACACACTCTCTCACACAGTCATATACAAGTTTGGGCTTGACATTAGTCGCATATCCTTCGCCTACTCGTACACACACTCAGACACACATTTATTCCATTTATGCTTGAATGGCAAATAGTTACCAAAAGATTTTCTCTTATAGTCTATTTCCGTTTTTTCAGTACTTCTGATGTTTATTTCTTTTTCAATTTCTTACTGTTGCTCTATTTCTTTCTTACGTGGTTTTTTCTTTGCCCTACACTATTTATACCGAGTCATTTGTTAGAAATTTTCCAAAGTTTTCTTTTTTTTAATGTCTTTTTTATCTCGAACGAGTAAGAAACTGCATGCAAAAATAAATATGTCTTGTATGCAAAAGATTTTATTATAGATTTGTAGAATGGAAACAATAAAAGAAAGAAAGAAAAAAAACCGATGCATGGTATGCAACAGCAAGATTGAGTGAAATGGAGCATATGGAATAGGTGCTGTTTAAGAAGGTCCTCTTTAAAGTATTAGAAAATGCTTAAACAGTTCGAACAAGGAAAACGGCTCAACAAAGTAGACCCAAAGAATGTGCCACTAATTTTTAAATATTTAATATCTTTTGGAATAACAGAAGTGCTGAACGCTTAAAGAAATTCTAAATAAAATGTAAACTTGTGTATTGATTTGTAAGAAACGTGTGTCCTGCTGCTTCAAGTGCTGAAAGTAATAATTTTGTTTGAAAAACTGTTGATCCTTCTCTTCAGCCCATGAAGCAGCTTAATTTTTTGCCACTGCCACGCCCATAATAAATAATTATTTAATTTATTTCAATTGTATTTAAAGAATATTTTTAAATTTTATATCCACATTGAGCTCCGGAAAGTAGGCAGTACCAATCCAACATAAACATATTCCTTTTGCTGTTACTGCAACTTAAACAAGTCGCTTAAAAACCTAGCTTCACATTGAGTTCCTCTGACAAGCATATTTAATACGAATGTGGATTTCTTTCCTAAAAATAATGCAACATTTTGCACACTTAAAAAAAAAATTGGAACATTTTGCTATTTCAAAGTAAGGATGTTATTAGAAATTAATCCAACATCCTCCACGAAAATTCATTTATGTTTGGAACTTTCCCAAACCGCCACTTCTTACAAAATAAGTGAAAAAAATGTTGCATGTTGCAGTCGTTACTGTAGGCGAAAATTCGCTGCCATTGTAAGAGACAAAATGGTTGCCATAATTTCTCTGTTTTTCCACTTGTCCTCCTCCCGCTATCAACTCCTTTGATAAGTTCTATAAAATTCGTGGCATTTGAAGCATTAATCTCCAGAAATGAGTTTTCATTTGATGATCTTCTTCGCTGTAGATCCATTAAAAAACAACACCTGTCGAACAATTAGCCTATCAAAATTTAATTAATATAAGGATTTTAATTTCAAGCCTTGGCTTGTGCTAAGCAAAAAAATTCACACCAACGAACTTTTGCTTTAGAAATATGGAACAATAAATTCACAAAATAGGACATTCCGGAAATAGTCAAACGGTAACACAGAGTCTTAACAAAAGCAAGTTGCCGTCGGTTTGTTTATAGAGTGATACAAGTTTAAATCATTATAAAACACAGTAATATATTTTTGATATCAATGAAACGGTCTTTATTGGATAGAAAATTTTATGACATAAATTTTTAAATATGATTTCGGCCACGTGGCCGCCACGGCTGGCGCGTACAAGGCGCAATCTGGAACACCAATTTTCACAAACGGTAACAGTCTGACCATCATCGTTTTTGAAGACATATGGGCCAATGACTCCGCCAGCCCATAAAGCGCACCAAACAGTAAATTTCTGTGGAAACTTCTCACTCCAAATGCGACAATTCTGTTTATTTACGTACCCACTCAACTAAAAATGGGCTTCATCAAAAAATAAAATTTTGAATGAACGAAGTGCATGATAAGTTTGACGAACAGAACTATTATTTTGATTAAAGCTTTCCACAATTTGCACGCATTGCTGTGGTGTAAGTCGGTCCACAATAAAATGTCAAAGCAAACCAAACAAAAAGCAACTATCAGCTGTTAAATGGGTGGTCAAGTAAAGCACTGATGCCAGCTCAAAGTTGTATCACTCTATAAAAAACACCCTATATATGTAGTATACTTTTTAACTTCACGCTAGGAAAATAACTAAATTCCCGAAATCAGGCTGTGTTTGGTTTTATTCAGCTTTGCAACAATTTGGAGCTTTTGACTAATTATTAGAGGATATCACTAAGCCTTTATGTATGTATGTGTGTGACTGTGTATCCGTGTGTGTATGTCTCTATGTGTGCATTTATATGTTAGTGTATGACGAACGTTTTTGAATAGTTTAAAAGTTGGTAACTTTAATTTAATATGGTAGCAGCTTAAGAAGTCCTTGAAACAGCAAATGAAGCCTTGAAATCACACAAGACTTTTGGATGCGCTCTAGTTTAATTGCTGGGTTTCCAATTATTAAATTTTGTTCTTGTTTTAAAATATTTATGTTATCAAACTTCGGTTACACGCAGAAAACTATGACTGCTTTTGTTTTCGCGGAGCGCAGCAACGGGCATTTAAGAGGAAAAACTCCATCATTGAGCAGCAATTCTGTTACTCTGTTTAAAAGTAATTTTTTTCCAATTTTCTATTTTTCAATGTATTTAATTTCGTTTTAAATGTATTTAAAAGTTGAAGAAGGCCCATTTAAAGTTATAATTTTATTTAAAATATTCATTGAAACTTAATTTTGAATTTAATTTAATGCCCGGCAGTTTTGTTTTATTAAAAAAAAATAACATAAAACTTTATCAATTTCTTTGTCAATATATCTCGAGCGAAAATTTACATATTTTTACCGAAAAAAAAGAGAAAAAAATATCATTATATCATTTATTTGATTTGAACACAGATTTTTCCTCAACAGCAATTTAAGAAACTTCTTTTTTTTTTGCTGCTTTAGCCCACGAGATGTTGTGTGTTTAAATTGCTGTTTAAATCAATTTGCCTTTCAAGTACAAAAAGAAAAAGGAAAACATTCTTATTCAAGCTGCCTCCTCCTCCTCCTCCTCCTCCGACGCTTTAACTCACTTATTTAAGTCTTAACCCTATTGTTGCTGCCGTAGCACAAGTGAAAGAAAAATAGTAGAGCAGATTGAGAAAAAAACAAAAAACAAAAAAGCTTTTCAATTTTCACAAAAATATACTCATGACAGACCATTCAAATTTCCTTTATTTTTATGTTTTATATTTTTATTTTTGCAAGCCAGAAATATGATTCTTATGATAAGTTTTTTTAAGGAGTTGGTTTTTTTTCTTCTTCTTAAACAGCTTTCCCTGTTACAAGAGATGTCCTTTTTTTAAACACAATTCATGAATCTCACTTAACTAGTTTTTTTCTTTGGTTTTTTTTTGTTTAAAAGATGATGACGATGATGATCAGAGTGAAAAAATATTGAGAAATGGGGACGTTGCTGTTAAACGAAGCGTAAACTTAAGAGGCTGGCAACCATTTTATAGTTAAAATTTCATTTCAGTTTTTTTTTGCTGCTGCATGCATTTGCTTGATGCTTGGCTGGCGCTGGCTTTTCTTAACTACAATTGTTTGCATTTTTCTTGCGACTACAGTAGGACAAATAAATTAAAGTTTTAAAGTGTAGCAACATTAGAGTTCTGCTCCAGAAATAATTCATTTGAAGTCTTGATTAAACTTTCAAGCCATTTCCTGCTGTCTTGTTTTGTGTCTGGAAAAACAAAATGATGGCAAAAATATATAAATTGTTTTCATAGATTTTTCCTGCCTACAGAACCACTGTAGCAGTTGTGGCGCTTTTAGTAGTCATCCGTCTTATATTTTGCATGCTACACACACACACACACACACACATGCAGGCGAATATTTTCCTTTTCATAATTTTCTTAATATTGGTTTCAAGAATTTTACGGAATTTGTTTTGTTGTAAAAACAGACCTTTTGTTATGGCAACCACCGGTTCATGAGAAACGCAACGGGGGAAGGAAGGAAGGAGTTAAAAGGTTGCTGCAAGAATCTAAACGTCGAAGAAAATTGCGCTAAGATGCTTATCCTTGGCAACCGAGCAACCATTATTATTTTTATTACTTATTTGCTTTTAATATATCATAACTCCTCTGCCACTGCCGCTGCTGCTGCCGCTGTTACTACTAACAACTCTTAGCAGTCACGGCCGGCTGACTGAATGAGTGAGTGACTGACTGACAACGGCCTCTTTGCCAGCTACAGCAATTTCCAGCAGGACAATAACAATGTTTAAACAATCTGCCATTACTGTTGCGTTTTGCATCCTCCCAAGGAAAGCCGAGTGGTAAAAGAAAGAAACGAAAAAGAAAAGAAAACGGATGTCGTTTGTTTTTCTGCATATTTTTAACTTTGATATTTGAATATCAATAATTTTTCTTTTGAAAGAAAAATAGAAGAGAATTCCCTTCCAGCTTATGTTGGCTTGTATTTTGATTTTGACCCTTGTTGATATTGAAAACTGCTTAAGCAATTCCTTAAGTACTCGCAGTGGCTGCTCACCAACCTCTTCTTGTTTGTTTTCACTGCCCTTCCCACTTCATTCTTAGTATTTGTAAATTTAAATCCATCTCTGCTTTATTACAAAAAGAGATTGGGAGTATACATTTTGCTTAAGTAGTTTTTCAAAAAAACACTGTTCATAAATTTCCCTGTAGCCTGGGTAATCACTGTCAATGTTTTATAAGCAGACGTACTAACTGTTTAGCATTTTTTTTCGTCCTTAAAAACTGCTTGTTGGCTGCACGTACATGCAGTGGTACTGCTTTCCCTATCCACTTTGTGATGTTAAGTGGTTGTGATTTTTCTTTCTTTCTTCCTTTTTGTTTTTTGAGCAGAAACTAAACTTATGATCCTTATTCAATGTCCTTACATTGTTATTAATAATAAGCAATGCAAAGTTTTTCTTTTTCGTATGCATTTTTTTACTCAGCATCTATTCGTTTTGTTGTTTTGTATATACATTTTTTTCCCTCATATTTTCATATTTCCTAAGAACTACAAAAGAAAGAAAAGAAAAAAAAAAAGAAGTAGAAAGCAAAAAATGTATTATTCTTTTTATTGTTTTCTGTCTCGCAGGATGTTAAGCTTCCTTTAAGCAAAACAATTAGTTTTTTATGACTTATAACAACTTAAGATTTGTTTCTGCTGCTTTCTTCTTTTCCCAATTTTCCAAGACATTATGATAATGGCAGAAGATAGACACTCAACGCTACAAGCCAAATATTAAAATCAATAGATTAAGTATGCAAATCCCTGAAAGTATGCTAGAAATAGTGTAAGAACATGTTAGCCAATGCAAAATGCTTTAATGGAAATGTAGAAAATTTGTTGAGCTTTATAAAATGAACTATTACAGGAATTTGATTTACTTGTAAATCTGCACTTCAAAAAAAAAAGACTTAATTTAGCCTAAAAAAGGCTTAACATTTTACAAAGCTTGCATATAGCCTAAAAGTATGCTTTAAAATAAAAACTATGCTTTTTTATATTAATTACAAAGTTTATTTCTAATAAATAAAAATTAATTGAGCTCATTTTAGCCTAAAAATTGGCCTTGAACTTTCGAAAACTTTGATATAGCCCAAAAGCATGCTTTGAAATAAAAACTATATACTTTTATTAGTTACAAAGTTAATTTTTAAAAACTGATGAAGCTTATTTTAGCCAAGAAATAGGCCTTAAACTTTAGAAATATTTCATAGAACTTTAACTAATTATTTCAAATTTAAAAAATATATATTTTTATAACAGTTTTTTAGTTTCTTGAAGCATTCAATTCATAAAAATTTGTCTAGGAAATATTGTGCACTTTGAATGATCGACAATAAATCCTGATATGAAAATTTTGCGATCTACACTCTTCACCCAAGGGCTCATCCTTTTAGGATCGAGTAGACAGTGAACCGTCTCCTGCATTACAGACAGAACTCGTTGTTTTATGGAGAAGTGGAATAAACTGTTTTCAGAAGTCTTTCATGCTTCGCTTGTTTTGAGGAAGTTCAAATCGAACGTCTCCATCGTCCTTCCCATAACAAATTTTCCCTAATTTTTGGGGATATTTCCCAAAGTTAGTTTTTTATTCAACGACATTAGTTTCTTGGAAATATTTTAATTTTTTTTTTAAACTAAGCAAAGAAGTTTTACTCTTTTCAGAATACAACGCCTTGAGTTATGCTTTGACTATTGAAAAGTTAATTTATTGTTTCGTTAATAACTGAAAACAAGTTCTTTGATATTTTTCAAATTAATCACTTGAATAGAAGCCTGAACCAACGCTGCTAGTTTTTCTAAAAGGATCAGGGTAAAAGGTCCTTAAAGATGTGCTTTAAAAAATCTTTTTCCTAAGATGCCACTTACGAAATATTTATTTTCTGCAACAGCAGAAACTATTTAAATAGTTTTAAAATTGAACAAAGTGGTTCTTCATTGCAGCTCCAAATTTCAAATTAAATTACTGAATTCAAAAAATGTCTGAAACAGTATCTAAAAATAATCTGCTTTGTCTTTGCAAGGACTTACTTTATTATATATATATATATATATATATATATATATATATTTTTTATTTTTTTTTTCTTTATAAAGAACTCACTTTTTCCATGCCAACATACAACAAAAATTGTTGTATGCATGTGTGTGTTGCTGGCAAAAGTGTATTGCATACTTGTGCTTTTAATAAAATAAAACAAACATCTATTTCCTTATTTTAATTAATATTTTTACAGCTTTTAGTTTTAAAACATTTTACATAATATTTAAGCACATGCTCGTGCATGCAGGAGCAAACATGATTTCACAAAAAAGAAAAAAAATATATATTTTAAATAATTAAATATTTACATAATGCATTCAGGCAGGATTTTTATTTTGTATTTATATAAACAAACACAGGAATACACCTACACACACTAACATATCAATTTTTCAATATCTGTTGTTTACATTTGAAGGTAAAACATCACTGGCAAAACAGAATTTATGAAACAACCTCAAAGTTTACTGTGCAAACAAGCTAAGCTCACACATTTATAAGCTTGCGCAAGTTTGTGTGTGTTCTTCACAAAAAAAAAACATATTTAAATACCCTGATAAATACTCCTGCTTATGAATAAGAGTGTGTGCGTGTGTGTTTTAAATACCTGTTTGAATACGTGATTTTATGAACATCATTTTAACTAGAATTTCTTTTTTAGGTTTTAAAATTAAATATTTTTTCCCTATAAATTAAATTGCATCCGTGCAAATAACGCTTTAGGCATGAATTTTAATCACAATCTCTGTGTTTTATAAAATTTATTAATTTTTAATAAAGCAAATAAGCAGCATGAACAGCAACAGCAACATCAACAACTTCGTATGCTGCACGTATGCTTTTTTGTTGTTGTTGTAACTGTTTATGAAATGGTTAGACTGATGTTTGTTGTGCTTTCGTTTAAACCAGCGACAAATCTGCAGTGTGAACGTTATATTAAACAAAATGACAATTTTTGTTGAGTCCAGTAAAAAAAAAAGAATATCAATTGTTAAATGAAAATTTTTTTCTAGCATTTCAATGCTTAAAGGCATTAAATTTAATTATGCTTGAATTTTTATTTACATATTTTTTCATTTCGTTTAATATGCAAACATATTTAACGCTGCATACTCACAGCGGCCAGTTCAAAGCAGATAGTATTGCATACTTTAAGGCAGTTGTTAAAATTAAACAAAAAATATGTTGCTGCCACGCTTTTCGCTTTTATTATTTACAGAAAATTCATTAATTTAAATATAAAGTTTTATATTTTAGCAGATGACAGCTTACGAAAGCGATTTTTGGCTAATCTGAATGATTAGCTGTTTCTATAAGATTTCCTAACAACTGTTTTTTTTACCTTGAAAAGTTTCTTAATTCTTTTAGCGTTCTTTCTACTTCTCTATAAACTTTGAGTTTTTTTCATATGCAGCGTACTTTAGAGCAAAACCCGAGCACTCACATAATTGCAATTTATTTGTTGCACCTTAACATATGCTACATTTATTTTTAATGCAAATAGTAAACCTCTTTTTTTGTTGTTGTTTTCGTTATTGCTGCCAAACTAATACTATCAAAAATTGCGGTGTTGTTATTACGCGTAATTGGACATTTTGTGGCAAATATGACAATTTTGTGGTTCCACACAAAATTTGTTATATAATTTTTGGCATTCTTGTTTTTTCTCTCTCTCTCGGTTTTTTGTACATTATCTGCATTTTTCCTCTGGAAAATAGAATGAATATTGAATAGCTACCGAAAAAACATGTTTTTGAAATTAAACGAGATTATATATTTAAATTGTGGTTGGAGAAGCGAAAGCAGGGAAAAAGAATGTGTGTGTATGTGACACCTAAAAAAGGAAAAAGTTTTGGGGAAAAATTTTTAAATTAATTTTATATTTTTTTTTGCCATAAACGATGTTTATGTATGCAACATACTTTTAAAACGAACTGCGTAGGGAAAATAAAAATGTTATAAACTTTTCATAAATATTTTTCGTGTTGAATTTTTTCAGTCGGTAGTTTTGGCAATTAAAAAGGGATGGTTAATAAACTTGTGATGCAATAGAGCTACACTTTGAAGATATTGTTGATATATCGAGTCTGCTCATGTTTGGGTAAGAAATTAAAAAAAAAAACTGAATATTTTAATATAAGAAATTATTGCTGACCTTTTAGTTTTATTGTAATAATAAGTTGTTGAACTCTTAACCTTTTTTATTTTATGTATATTCAATACGTCGCCAAAAAAAAAAAAAATTTATGTATAAATACTCCTCAAGCTTCAAAATAAATAAAAAACAAAAAATTTTACCTTAAATGATATATATTTTT
Organism: Linnaemya vulpina; assembly: GCA_963675445.1. NCBI lineage: Eukaryota > Metazoa > Arthropoda > Insecta > Diptera > Tachinidae > Linnaemya > Linnaemya vulpina. The sequence continues at coordinate 85,417,079 of OY776278.1, read as the reverse complement.
AAAGTAAATCCATTTCCCCACTAGTTTCATATTTTAGTTGACTTTTTTCTTGTTCATTTTTTAAATTATGATGACAATTATTATTCTCAAGATTTTCTTGTTATCTTTTCACAGAACTTCAAATTTTAATGACAGTTTTCTTGTAAATCTTTTTATTTTTTCTCCCTTTTCCTGCTTTTCCTGTGTTCTGAAAATTTTTCTATTTTCTATACTTATTCCTGCTTGAGTTTCTATTTCCACTTGACTTTGCCTGGTTGCTGATATCTTAAGCCGATGAGTGAGTGAGTGAGTGAGTGGTTTGAAAATATATCCATCATCAACTTAAGTTAAATTGTTTTACTTGTAAAAGCATTTCATTTTTTTTTTTCATCTAAATGTCACCAGCAAAAGAACATAAAAAAATATTGTAGGTTATTATTGAAGGACAAACGCCTGCTTGCATACTTTAATAAAATATGCAAATAAAAGATTTAATATACTTCAGTTATATGATTTTCTCAGCATTTTCTAAGATAATAAAACAAGTCAAGATGGTTAGAAATTTAATGCACAATTTTTAAGTTAGAGAAGTGCATAATTAATATATAAAGCTCCTAAGAGTATGCTTTAGTTCTTGGGTTTTAAGGTTGCATAATTTTATGACTGGGCTTTACTTTATTTCACCATTTCGGCAGGTTTATTTTTACATTCAAAACTGTTCAAATACTCTTAAATTTAATTTAAATATATACTTTTCTTAAGTAAATATTTATTTAAATTTCGTAGCATACTTTTAGCTGGTACATATACAATTTCATAGACTTAAATGAGCTGTTAAATGCACTAATAACTTTATCATGTCAACATTTATGCTAATGACACAACCGCAAATCATCAGCCTTCAACTAAACATGTAATACTCACATTACAAAACGGCATAAACGGAGTCCCACAGAGGCGTGGTAGAAAAGTATTAAAATAAACTGGAAGTTGGTGTACAGCTAATGGAATTGGTAAAAAGGAAACAAAACGTTTCAGGCGTATATTAAACAGAAATTGAAGGCTTTAAAAACAACCGTGATAGCAAACGCGGTTTTAGGAAATCAAAACAAAAATATTTCCTTTCCGTAGCATTAATAATTGGGACCTACAACTGATCCTATAGTGTGTCCGTTTAAATAAAATAAAAATTCTTTAAGGCGCTGTACACTCTGTAGAACTTTTAAAAGACTTATTTTATTTGAAACAATAATTTTGGCTAAAATTCCCCTTTTCTCCAAAGCACAATTATAACACCCGAAACTGATTCGATATATAAAATATTTAAACTACTCCCCTGATGCAGTTCGTCTTAACAACAGCTTATTAGCTTCATATTACTTGGGAATAATACTGAAATTATTTTTAGCATTTAGCCTGATAACATTTGAAAAGCTTAAAATTTCCAAACTATTTGAAAAGTACTTGAAACTAATGCATTAATATTAAGTAAATATGCATAAGACAAAACTTTTGCAGTTCTGAGAACTCTTGTTATAAGCACACACAAACACAAACACACACACACCCATACACACCATGAACTAACAAGTGTTGTATTAACAATTAAATGCTAACACTTCAAGAACTTAAACTTCTCTATAAGCGAAATGCAAATACACAGACGCCACTACATGCATACGCCTAACAGTATGCTAAACAAATATAAAATAACAGCTCACGCATATAGAAACATAAATAAATGGTTTGTGGTTTCTCTTGTGACTTTCATAAATTTTTCCAAAGAGTTTATAGTACGCAGAGGAAAAACAAAAAGAATGAAATGAAAAAAAAAAGTTGAAAATGAATATGAGAGTCATGTTGGTTTTTATGTAGTTTTTCATTAGGCTCTGCAGGCATGTTCATGTTCGTTTTTGTTCCTGTAGTGTCATTGTCATAATTCTCCCCGGTTGTAAGTGTGTGCGAGTGAGTTTCAAATTGCACTGCATGTCAGCGTAATTATGTTGGCATTAGAGTGTTAACAGTTCAAAAATTAACATGTCTGCGGCTGTGTTTTGTATAAATGACTATCCATACTTCTCTTTGTCGCCTTCCACCTCCCCTCAGCCCACATGCATGCATTTACATTTACAGCCTTTTCTGCCTTTCTAGACAATTACAATTGCCTTGAAAATGAATTGTTATTAGAAAGTCTTAACCAAGTGTTACACTACATGGCGCGTTTAACTTACAATTATAAATGGCATACATTTTAGGGTTGTTTGGTTTAATTATCATGTGAAGCATACTTTTCAGGTGTGTGTGAGTGTGTTTGTGGCAAATGCAAACAGCTTTAAATTAGTTTTAGGAGCAGCGCTTTTTTCTAATTCTTAGAAACTTCTATTATAGTATAATTAATCTTGGTGACTTTATTTGAAAAGTTTTTTATTTTATTTTTAGTTTTAGTTTTATTAAAGTTAATTGTGGCTTAATGAGGAGTTAACATCTCATTTTGAATATACATGATAATACTATTTGTAATAAACATTAATTGGGAGGATTTTCTTTTTGAAAGTAAAGATAATTATGCGTTCGTTGACGCCTAAAAGTAGAGGTAAACAAATAAATGGAAATTGTTTTAGGGCACTTACACTGCTCTGCAAAAAATAACTTTTTGTCGCTCCTTTAAATAAAACTATGTGCAATATATGGATTTTGATGCACTAAACTCGAATCCGTTTTCAGTTTTTTTCCATCAGGTCCAGATTTTTTTTATGGGCGTGGCAATTTTTTTCCCTGATGGAAAAAAACCGAAAATGGATTTGAGCTTAGCGCATCAAAATGCATATAGCCCACATCGTTTTATTCAAAGGAGGATTTGGCTGCTGAGCAGTGTTATTGAACGATACAAAAGCCCTCAACTGGCAAGTCAGCAAATCTGTTTGAGAATAACAAAATTCGAAGCTGATAAATAGAAAATGTATATGAATTCGATTAGCAAAATAGACTAAGAAAAATGTTGAACTGCTGAAAAATAAACTCTATAGAGAAGGAAGCTTGCCACATGGCTGGTTGCTGAATGCCGAGGACTGGATCAAACTGTAACGCCTTTTGAGGGAATAGAGTTCTATAGAAGAGAAATCACTTGACAGGTTTCCAGGTACTTAGAACCAGTTGCACTTTTCGAAAGAGACCTTTTAACTTTTAAATATCGTGATTATTGAAGGGGTTGCCGCTCAGGACACAATTCAAATTATTTCATAGAAGGAAGAGAATAAATCACAGGGAAATTGCCAAAAATAGCGCTTGGTTTGACAATATATCCATCATCTATTTAAGTTAAATTATTTTATTTGTAAAAGCATTTTATTTTTTTCTTCTAAATGTCACCAGCAAAAGAACATAAAAATATTGTAGGTTATTATTGAAGGACAAACGCCTGCTTGCATACTTTAATAAAATATGCAAATAAAAGATTTAATATACTTCAGTTATATGATTTTTTATTAAAACACGTTGCTGCTCAAGACAAAATTGAAATTATTGAAACAATAACACGCAGTTTTTTTCTTCTTAAATTTATTTGATTCTCTTTAAGGGAGCTGGGAAACATATTTCAGGATATTCAAATTACCCAGCAGTTTAGGAGTCTGCTATAAGTCGCTTGCAACTTTTTTAGTTTGTTTTATTTTCTTAATCAGAAAAGCTTAAATGAACGATTTAATTATATAACTCCAGCCTGATTTAATAACTGCATAAAAATTAATCCTCATACATAAATTTCGTAAACAACAAATCTGCATTCAATAGAAAATATTTCAACTGTTTTAGTTCTTTTTTTTTTTTGTTACATAATAAAGCAATTAAAAGACATTTATTTATGCAGCAGTTAAATATGGCGAGATTTATAGTGTTTTCCTGCATTTAGATGTGATTTTATTTTAAACAATTTTTCAACGATGAAAGCAAAAAACCCGCAAAAAGTTTTATATTTCCAATAAATTTTTGCCAACTTTTTATTTTCTATACTTTAATTAATTTTTATAAATTATATTTATAATTGTTTTATTTTTAATATCCACAAACACTATCACGTAACTCATGCTTTACACACTTTTTTCTCTTCGTTCACAATTCAAAGCATACATTTAGGGATTTTACCCCAAATCACATGCATTCAGTTAAATTTATTTTAACAAAAATATGCTAGTAAAAGTTTAAATATTTGCTGAAATCTAACATATTTTGGCCCCTGCTAGATAAATAAAATTTATGGCCTTTCGAGCACACGAGACAGAATGAAACAATATTTTTAGTTAAACTTTTACAACATCATAATATAAATGTAAAACTCTGTGTTAATATGTTAATTAACAGCAACTAAACTTATTTGCAAATGAATATACAAAAAAAGAAAGAAACGTAATTTCTAAAATTTTAAAACTTTATTACAAAATGCTGGAAAATAATAAAATAAATTTTTGTTTTACAAAGTTTTGCTTTTTTTTCGTTTTTACACTTATTTAACAATTAAACTAAAACCAGTTGAAAATGAAATGAATTTTTAGTAATTGTTTGTTTAGCATTAGCAAGCAGCAGGGCACAATACACAGGCAAATATGTGCTGTATGTGTGCGAGTGTGCGAGTGTGTGTGTGTGAAATATATTTGTAATTGTTTTCATGCCAGAATTGTAATAATATTTGTTGGTTATTAACATATACAAACACGTTCAAATGCTAGAAAAATGATGCAGGTTCTATTTGATTTAATGCGTGTTGGCACATTCCTCTTGTTGTTGTTGTTTGATATTTTGTTTATTTTCAAACAAAAACATTTTTGTTGAAAAAAAAGAAAATTGAAAAAATTTAAACTTCAATATGAAACCAAGCGCACACTTAAAAACAAAATATGCAAATTTTTAGTTCCATATAATAAAAGGATTCGTTTTTGTTTTTGTTATTGTTTGTTTTAATTTTATAATACATTTCAATGTATTTATGTTTATTTTACACATACACGCACTAATACATATTAAAATATTTGCATAAAATAAACCCACGAGTATGTATTGTTTTTATTTAGGCAACGATCACACGCATACACTTTTTAACAGGGTAACTTTTATGCAGCTTGGGTTTGTGTTATAAATTGTGTTACAACAGTTTTGGATTTATAGCCTGCACATGCCAACCGCCAAAAAGTAGGCATGGAATTTTAAGTTTTTGTCGTTATTTACGTTGTTTTTTTATTAAAAAAAAAGTTCAACTTAAAATTTACCCTCTAATCCCACCACAAATACACATTTAAGCTGTTGTGTTTAATAATATAAAAAAAAAGCCGAGTTAAGGTTCTCACTACGAGAATTTGTGAGTGTGTGTGTGTGTGTGTTATCGCATTCAAGTTAATTGTGAAAATCTCGCTTTTAAGCAAATAATAATTGTTTTATGTTTACACTCACACACAAGCACACACACACACACACACACACATATAAATGCATACTATCGCACACATCCGCATAAACTTTAATATATAATTTGTTGCTTATAAGCACAACTGTACATGTGTGTGTGTGTGTGTGTGTGTGTGTGTGGACATGTATTTATGCAACTAAGTAATTACGCAATTGGCGTCGGCTTGTTTGATTTTCAGCCAAATTTGTGGATCGCTAATGAAAATTTTTAGGTTTTGTTTACTTTATAAGCACTGGTAGTTAATTAAAATTATTTGTGATTAGCATAAAAAAAAAAAACTAGGAAAAAAAAAGAGACCTGAAAACGCAAACACAATCGCACAAACTGTTCAACCCCATAATCCCGTAAAATATTAAACCACAAAATTATTTTATTAAAGTGTGGATATTTTTTTAAAGTTTAAGTGCCAACTGTAGAGCATGTAAACTAGATAAAGATTTAAAATAGGAGTTTAGTAATTAAGACTTTTGTGAAACAGGATATAAAGCAAATTTGTCGTATCAACTTTTTCTTTGACATTAAATGAAATTCAAGCAGAGGGTCATACTAAACCGTCGAAAAGACTAAGCAGATGTGTAATAAATACAGACAATTTTCAAATTTGCCAGAATCGCTACTTTAAAAGATATGTTTTTTTTTAAATTAGAAAATCAAAGTATTAATCGGTTTTCTTTGCAGAGGATGTAGGATGCAAATATTAGCAGTTAAAGTCTTGCACAATAACACACTTCAAAATATTTCAAATATCTACAAAACAATTCCTGGAAAATTAAGACAAATTTCAATTCAATCCTTATTTTATAGAAGTACCTTTTATATAACTTATTTTTGAAAGGATTCATGGAAAATCCTTCGGTTTGTAATAAAACATTTTATTAATTTAAAATACTCTTAACGAAACTACTTGGATAATTAGCATAATGGAATGTTTAGAGAAGATAAAATTCAAAATTGACTGATTTTTTTATATAAATTGTATTTCTAATTTAAGAAAAAAACATAAGAAGGAGAAGTTTAATAACACAAATTCAATTAAATAATTCAAACAAGAGTTTATCTGTGAAAAGAATTTTATTGCAACTGGTTTCAAAAACGTACAAGTAACAGACTTTGTAATATATTAATTTATATTTAAAGTTTTAAACTATAAAATATTTTCAAAAGCTTCAAAGATTTTTAAATTACTGGCAATTAAATTAACTACATTTAAATTGCCTTTAGCAGTGTGTTAGTTTTAACTATTAAAATAAATGATTTAAAATCTCTTAGCAATTTGTTTCAAGCCTTCTTGTAGCCATTAATCACCGCCGAAAAGTATGCTTTTAAATTAGTAAATATTATCTAACCAAGTTACACTTGTTTAGCACATCCTGGCTATAATTTATATTAATATTTTTGACTAATTGTAGCAGCGCAAACTTTAATCTCCATACAAAAATGTAGCAGAGTATCCAATAATAAAGTCATAAATCACAGCATACTTTTAGGCTAATAACAAAACACATAAGAAAACGTTGGAAAAATCATTATTAAAATGGAAAATAAAACCGAAAACAAGAAACTTTAACGTCAAGCCGTAACTCATTTTTCGTGACGAAAGAAAAAAAAATTATAAAAAAAAGGGTTAAGGAAAAATGGAATGGGAACATTAAGAAAACACAAGAAACTTGTCCAACAATGACAACTAACATGATGGACTGTTTAAGCATTTTTTTAAAAAATGACAAGCAACAGTTTTATAGAAAACTGGAAGGCACAAAATGACATTTTGGAAAAATTATTATAAAATTACAAATCATGTAAATTTGTTAACACCAAATATTTATAAGTAAAAACTATTTGAGCCGGCAAATAGGCTAAAGAAACTTTTGCTGCCTTCCTTACACGCACACACACACAACCTGCCTTAAACTAACAAAAAAAGTTATTGTCCTCTGTAACAGACAGGTGTTAATGAAGTGTTTATTTTGTAAATGTCATCATAGAAATGTTAAGAAATTCTAACAAGATTAATGTTGAAGTTTTAGGTTAAGGTTTTTGTTTTTGTTTTTGTTTATCCTTTTTTTTGGTTGTGTTTTTGAACTCCTGTCTAAGTAGACGCAAGCAATTTCTTGCTTTATTTTTAAGGAAAATGCAATTAAAAAGTTGAATTTTTTCTTTCTTCTTAAAAATGTTTAGCAAAATTATAAAACTTTCAGTTTCTATTTGGCTTAACATTTCTGCAGATCCACTGATAGCAGGAAGCGACAAAGTAAGGAAACAAAAAGCCTTTTATTACTTCTGTAAAAACTCAAGCAACAAAAACAAAAAAAAAAAACAAAAACTTTGCCGTTAGTGCAACAAAAATGTCATCATTTATCACAAAATAATTAAAGGTTGCATAAAGGGTTTTGCCTCGCCGCTTTCTTCTCTCACTCAAAGCCTTGAAATACATTATATTTCCTTAAAATTTTTTGTCGCTGGTCTCGCCAAAGTTTTGTTAAGCGCTAAGTTTCTTTATATTATTTTTACTTTTCCAAACAACTAAACAAAATACCAGACAATATCATGTATAAAACCAGGTCTGGTTGCTTACTTTTAAACAGTTTTTTGTTGCCTGTTGTTGCTGTTAACTTTTTTCTATTTCGTTTGTAAAAACCAATACGCAAAAGTTTGGCAACTTGTGGTGTTTTACTTTTTTCCTACTATTTTTTTATTTCTTTATTTCTTTATTTTTAATTTTTTTTGGGGGAAAGATATACCTGCCCGAAAAGTTCTATGGAAACTTTGAAAAATATAATTTATTGCACCTGAGCAAGATAAGACATGCAGTAAACAGTTGGAGAAAAGTCTTAAGCTTGAAAGCAGCGGCGGAAATTTGTTGGAAAAACAAAATCATTGGCATACACTTAGGCACTCATAACAAAACTTTTTATTTCGATTGCATACTTTTGGGAGGCTTTCCAGATAAGTTTGCCAGAAATATTTTACTTTTGCCATAATCTTTAATAAATACATGTTAAATTAAGTGGAAGTAGCAATTATTGATGTGATTAAGGCTTCTCTGCCACAACCATCTCTTGCAGCCGGATTATTTTCTTTTGCGTTTTGGGCAGACGTTTTGGTTTTTATGAAGCAGCAGGCTAAAGATATATATTTAATGACCCAATCAATATTACGGATTAAATGCCTAGTTTTATTCATAAGAGCCTTAAAAGTATGCTACATTATTCTTATTTAAATGCCTGCAGCTATTCTAAAAAAGTTATAAGTTACTTGGTTACTCCAAGCTGTCTGTTTTCAGTATTTGGAATAAAAATATATTAAAGGAAAGTAGCAGGACTTTTCTAATTTAAAAAACGATTACCTCGTGTATAAGGAAAAGTAAAGTTAAATTATTTGGGATAATTAATCATGGCAAGCTTTTAGGCGCTTTTAGTCTGTTATATCTTAGCCTATTATATTAACACAAATTTCTAGAAAACAGAAATTATTTTTCGTGAGGGATCTTGAACTCCTTTCCAATAGATTCCTTATTTTAAAATGGCAAAATGTGGTTTGTTGCAATTTTCTGTTGAAAAGTGCGAAAAATGTTGCATTATTTTCTAGAAAAGAACGTGAGAATAATAATCGTTAAAGCACCTTTTAATTTTAAAAATATAATTTTGCTGTCCAACTTGATGGCTTAAAAAGATCAAACTGATCACTTCCCTTTAAGTGAGGCAGCTACTCAAGAAATCCGAATTCCCTAAAGCTCTCCGAAAACCCAGAAAAATTATCTTAATCTTGTAATCGCTTGAGATCAAGAATCTAAGAATATATTGAAGTAGAAACAAAAGCTCAAAATAATTCCGAAATTTTTTTTATAACATATTTTCCGAAAATTAATTTTATTAAAATTTTTTTATTTTTATTAATAATGATTTTTTCATTTTGTATAATTTTTTTTAATATCAAGAGTTTGTTCTACATGAAAGAATAATTTTTCATCTGAAAAAAAAATTCCACATTCGAGAAGCGGCACTTTTTAAGCTTTTCTTGAAATACATTTTGCATTAAGGTAAATGTAATAAAACTAAGTGCATACTTTATGGTGCTGGGAACTTAAATCATACAAAAAATATTGTCCAAAGAATTTTTTGTCTTGATCTTTTAAACATAAACAAGAAATAACATTTTTTTATTACAACCTAAAAGATTTTTATGAGCAAACTTGTAATTAGCCCAAGATTTTTATGAATACTTGAGAACTTTTTACTACACTTTTGGAAGTTGTAATTAACACAAGACTTGTATGCGTAGCTAACAAATTTTCATCATACTTTGCGGAGTTATGTGGAGTTTTAAGCACGAAAGTTAAATTTTACAGCATATTTTAAGGCTATGTGGCCAATATAAGTAAAAAGTAACATTTTATAGCATACATTTAGGAGTTTTGCTTGAGTACAGATAATTTAAAGCTCTAAAATATACAACCTGAGATTTCATAGCATATTTTTAGGTTAATAAAAACAGAAAATTGTATTTTTGTTTCAAATTTAAATTTTTCACTTATTTCTTATTTTAAGAACTTTGCTTTTTATTCGAAATTAATGTGTATGCTGGCATTTTCTTGTCGCTTTGGCATTCTTTGCAACACATATATTCCAATATAAACATCTAATATGCTTGCAATGCTTTATTTTGTTGATGTTATTGTTGCAATGTTGCACATTACAAAACTTTGAAAAATTTTCCAACTTCTTTTTTGTTGTTGTTGTTTCTGTACGTATTTCCTATTTTCTTGCAGACAGCAAGACAACAAGGAGCAAAACTGTTCTCTCCAAAACAGCTCCATATAAAAGTTTGCATGTTTTTCATATTTTGACGCGCAAAACAAAAATTGTTGAAAGTGTGTGCACACTCACTCACCGGCACACGTGAAGGGCATTCACGCAGTTAAGAGAGAAGAAAAAAAACACGACAAAGTAATAGATACAAATATATTTTAAACAAAAATATTTTGTGCAAAAGGTGAGTTCTAGGCACGTAAAGAATGTAGAAAAGCAGACACCCTTGCACACACACATACACATGAACATACACAAACACACATGCACAAGGTCTAGGCGACATTGGTTTTTCAGAATGCTTAAACGTGAACTGAGGGGGTGAAGTAACACAAGCGGGAGTAAAAGTGCGAAGGAAATTATTTAGCAAAAGTGTCAGAATTTTTTCTCCTTCTCTCCATTGAAGTAAAATTTTTAAAATTTTGTTGTAATAGTCTGTGAAAATGTGAGAAAAGTATGAGTCTGTATTTTTCATCCAGCTCTTGTGTTTTTTTTGCCTGCTCTATTATTTTTTCTATTAAAATGAAAACTTTATTTATGACGTTGTTTTTCTTTTAAGTTGTTGCAATATGCTGAGGTGTCAGGAAGGAAACAATGTAGCAAATACTTTGTAAACATATTTTCATACTTATTTTTGCTATTTTGCCCAGGAAAGGTGAAAGAATTCTGATAATGTACTGCGTTCTTTTTTTTTTTTCTTATGCTTTTATGCAAAGAAAGTACAAGAAAGAAGGGTTTCTAAATAAATAGTGATCTTGAAAGGAATGCTTTTTATGTTGAAAGAAAAAATAAACACACACACGCACACATACAAAAACATGTTTAAAGTGTTTTTAGTACGTTTTCATACAGCAGACATAGAAAGGTTTGTTAAAGAACAAAGCTTTTCTTAAATTTTAAATCAAACAAAAATTTATACAATTTCAAATTTTAAATTCCAAACCTCATTCCTTTTTTCTTTTGCAAAAATATTTATTTCTAAACGTCTACAGCAAGACAGCAGAATTGTTGTAATTTTTTCAAGCAACTCAATTTTATTTATTTATTTTTTTTCCACTCCCTATTCTAACGACAAACGGAAAAAATCTCTTTCATTTGAAACTGTCAAATCACTGTCTGTGTGCGAAGCTGCTGCAAAAACAAAATGGATGAATGAAAAAAAATAAAAAAAAAATCTATGCTTTCATCTGCAGCTTGGAATCACCCACATAAAAACTGAATGGAATTAAAATATCTATCTGCACATGTTGTTCCTAGACAAGAAATGATGCATACTTTAGGGGCTTACCACACTAAAGTATAGAGGACAATTTTTTTTTTTCGTAGCTGCTAAAAAGAAAAAATAATGTTCATAAAATTAAGTGACACTTGTAGACGACAAAAATATAACCCATGCATATATCAAAAACCTACAGCTCACCGCCACACACACAAACACACACAAACACACACAAACACACACACACACACATATGCAACCGAGCATGCAAGCAAGCAGCCGAGCAGGCAGTCAGCTCTTGCAGAGTGTTTTTCTTTCATTCCTCCTCCAAACAGGAAAATATGTGGTGAACATTTTTGAGGTTTAATGCAAGATAAAATGAAATATATAACGGAAATTTAGGAAGCAAAAAAAAAAAAAAATTTAAATAAAATTCTATCCAACTGAATATTTGGTCTAGTAGATGGTTTAATTTGCCAACAAACATGTAACGAAAACGTGTTGGAAAAAATGTGCACATGCAGGAAAAGATTTTTGGTTTGAAATTTAATGTTGCTGCTTTAGCGCACAGAAGAACAAATATTTTCTATGTAGTTTTATTTTTATTTCATTTTGTTGTTATTTCATAAAGCACTTGGTTTTAGGCGAACGAAGACAAACAGGATTTAAAGAAACAACACGCCTGCGACTTTTGTTAAATATATTTCGTTTCAATCAGCCCTTTAATATGTTCAATATGATGACTGCATTTGAAATTTAAAGTTCTTCTGAAAATATTTAAAAATATTTTTCTTTTTGGATATATATTCCACACAGTTTCCAAAAAAAAACCAACATGTTTCCTTCACATGAAGTTTAAAGGAACACAATTATGATTAATTATATAAAACCTGCAGCAACAAAAAAATGTAATCGTTAATGCAATAAAAGTTTCATTATTTATTTGAAATAAAAAAAAATAATAATAAATTCATTGATTAATTACTTAATTTCTTAAAATTAAAACAACTTGACTCGGCTACTAAGTTGCTTATCTTCTAAAAACAATTTGATTTAATTTTTACTAGGACTTGAGACGTCAACCGGGTATGATCCTATTCACGTAAATGCATTCCGCTGAAGCTGTGAAAAGCTGAAGTGTTGAGAGCAAAAATATAAAAAACAGAAAGACAATTTTTTGTAGCCGTTTCATATGCTACTTTGCCGGCAAATTTTTAGTTTAATTTACAAGAAAAATCAACATTTTAAAATTCAAATCCAATTAGCAAGCACAACTAAATTAAAATTTAGTGTTCAACAACATTTTGTTGAGAAAAATTATATTGAAAAAAAAACTACATACTCTTTTGTTAAGAAAAATTTTATTGAAAAAGAACTGCTTTTAAACGTTCATTAAAATTAGAAAGTTTTAATTTTGAAATATTTAAATTTTATTCTTTTAGTTTTGTCCTTTTACCCGTTTATCTGTGTGTCCTTCACTCTCTCTTTGGGAATGGGTTTTATCCTCGCAGGAATTTTTTATTTGAAGGATTTTCTTCCCACGAAGTTTATTTGAATTTGGCAAGACTTTTGCATCATTCCACCTGAAATTTGGTGTGCAAAAAGACCGTTCCCGCCACTGTGCCCTCCTCAATAAAATATTACTGAGAAAGAAGGCAAGAAAAATTTATTTAAGAAAAAGAAATTAATTGACCATTATAAAACGCTGCGTTTCACAATTCAATCTGCACTACAACTTTCCAATTTTTGTGTCCTGAATAGGCATACGATTCAGTTAAATTTTTAGCCTTTAATATAAGAGCCGGCCATTTCTATCGGAGATTTCGTTCTAGAGCTCTTTTTAAAATATAAATAAATTAAATAAGAAATCATTTAAAGCAACTAAAATAGATTTAAAAGTTCTTTAAAAAATTATATACCAGGGAAAAGTATAAATAAATTAAATAAGAAATCATTTAAAACAATTAAAATAGATTTCAGGGTTCTTTAAAAAATTATGTACCCGAGAAAATAATGTTTCAAAAATAGTTTGTAACACAATTTGCTATTTTATATCCGCTATAATTTTGTGGAGTTGTTAAATTCCTATTTAACAAAAATAGTTGGTTTGTTTGTTTCGGGTTAACTACGCCTCTGCCTTCTTTTCACTGGCTCTTACACCACATCATCAGTAGGCGTCAAGTTAATTCATAAAAATTACAAAACTTCTTTGTTTAGGCACAAACTTTTGAAAACCAACTGAGAATTATATAAAGAAATCTCTTAAAATCACAACAAACATGTTCTCTGGGACATGGATCTATTTTTATTTTGTTCCAGACATCAAATAAGTAAAAAATCAACTGAGAATTATATAAAGAAATTTCTTAAAAGCACAACAAATAAATTCTCTCTCTCTCTAATTTTATTTTTTTTTCCAGAAATTAAATATATAAAAAATTAACAGAAAATATCTCGTATCAAACGCATTAAATTGTCGAATATTTATTAAGTTTTCATTGCATACTTTTAGCGCTTTTTCTTATGGCCTTCTAAACTATTTCTTATAAATTTTCCAAAGAATTGCAAGGCCTTTAAATTAAATAAATTTAATAATTTCTTTTGCTATTATTATCCTTGTAACATTTCTTAGTTTCTTGCTTTTGAAAAACACAACTGCTCTTGCATTTTATTTAAAACAAATATTTCTAAAACATGCTAGAAAAATTGTTAGAATTTTTCTCTTGATTTTTATTGGTTTCCATAGTTGGTCTTTTCTTCTTCTTCCCCTTCGCCATTTTGCTATAACTAATAGAAATATAAATAGTTTATATATTTTCTGCCAACATTCAGCACATAACACGAAATATATTAAACGATATTTTCAAAATTACTTTTACATGGTGTAAATAAAAGAAGTGCAACTATGGATGGAGTGTGCGTGTGTGTGTGTGTGTGCGGGGAGCGGTTATTTATGATTGTGTGTATGAAATTTTAGAAACAAAATTCACAAATACTTGCGAAAATTTTGAAATGCATATTTTTCAAGCACTAAAATAACAATATATTTCTACACGAAATAACAAAAATATTTTTCACATGCAATCACATGCCAAGAAGTATGGAAAAGAGCAGCGGAAGGGGGGGGGCTGTTCACTAAGAGAGGGTGTAAAGTTGTAAAATTGCTACAGCCAAGCAGCAGCACTAATAACGAAACAAAAGGAAAAAGGACATCAATGACATATACGAGTAGTTTATATGGCCAAATGCAATTGTTGTTGGTTTTTTTTTTTTTGAAGTTGCCAGCTTTAGCAGAAATCGTTGTTGTTTGTGGTTCAAAATGTCATAAACAGCTTTTGTTTTATACACAAGAAAAATTATTTGTTTTATGTTTCATTTCTTTTTCATCTGTTTCATAACTTTTTTTCCGTGTTGCGTTTTTGTTTTTCTTTCCCCCTCCTCCACCCTGTTTGATGAAATAGACAAATTTGCGTTTTGTGTGAAAATGTCATAACCTCAAACAAATGGCAAGAAGTTTTTACAATGTTTCACAAAAATAGACGACGAAGAAGAAGACTGAAAACACATCCAAATTTCTGTTTTAGTCCACAGTGCTGATGTGGAATTTTTTCCAAAGTAATAAATCATATCCATAGACATAAACAAAAACCAGCCGTTAAAAAAATGCACAAAATGCAAGAAAACAACAAAAACAACTACAAGCCTGGTAATATGTTTTGTTGTTGTTGCTGTTTTGTTTGTTAAAAGTACAGATTTTTGTAATTGTGTTTGCCCGAAAGTGTTGCACAAGACACATGAGTAGGAAGCCTTTTAAGTGTTGTTCGGTTCTTAAGTGTAAATTGTAGCCATCGATGCATGCATGCATGTGCATGTTTGTATGTGACACAAGTGTTTTTTTGTTGTTGTTTTTTTTGGGTTTTTCTAAACTTGATTTAAGGCAAAATTTTTTACATTTTACTGCTGCCATTACCCGTTCTTCACTGTAGACTGTTTTATATTTTTATGAAATTTTCATACTTCCGTTTTGTTCATGATTGTTGCATTTTTTTCTTTCTTTTATATTTATATCCTGTTGTTTGTAGTTTAGGTAACAGTTTTGACGTGTGAAAAGCCATAAATCATGTAAAAATGTTATTTCAACAGCAGGAAAAAATTTGCTGCTTTACAACATACACAACGAGCTGGACGAGAAGGACAAGCATAAAAGTTAAGGTTTTAATTTTAAATAACACTTTTCATCAACACCTTCAATCTGCAATAATCATTGAGATATTTAATTTTAAAGTAAAAGAAAGTTTCACTAATAATATTGAGTAATTGCGTTGATTTTCAAACGTTTCTGTTGCAAATTCTACCAAATTAACTTTAACAACAAAATTGTTATTTTATTATTGAGCTAAATCCCTATTCACACTCTTTTATTTTCTAAATGAAATATTAATTCTGTTTATACTACAATTCAAGGGGTAAAAAAACATTTATATATAAAAATTAAGGCCAGCAAAAATATTTCAAAGTGCTAGAAAAAAGGATATGAATTAAGTTGTGAATTAAGCAATTTATATCCTTGAAGTTTCAAACAAACATTTACGAAAATATTTGAACACACATTAAAGTTCAATTTGTGTGAGTTTTTGAAATATAAAATAGATCGCTTTGACTGTTGATGTGTTGTTTCTTCGCTAGAAACAGCAATCGCAATATGAAGGCAATTGATAATATAAAAAGGACATGCGATATCAATTACTAAAAAAACAAAGAGAGATGAAGTTTAAAAAGACTTTTGGCCGAATAAAAGGTTTATTTGACTTTTTTAAAACAGTTAGCGCACCGTTAGACATCTAGACAACCTATTCCTTTTCAAAAGGACTAACCCAGGAAAGAGTATTTGCTAACAAACTGCCTGTCCTTCTAATCACTCCGGCATAAAATTATGTGAAATTAAAGAATTATAAATTGAGATTTGAATAGAAAAAAGGTGACTTGACGCGTTAGAATCCTGCTGGGTATTAGAAATAATAATTTAAATCCTTAAAAAGGCATTAGCCAGTGATTGAAAAATTATGTAAATTCTCTAACAACTTCGGGTCGTGTGAGAAGTGTCATTCAATTAACAAAAAATTTAAAATTTAAAATTTTCTTTTCCAAAAGGTTTTTTTTTTTTAATTCAAAATTATATTATTTATTAATAGCAACAGAAATTATTTGTATTCCATATCCTTGTCAAAATCTGTAGGCCAATTTTCTCTTCCATTCGAAACATTTTGATAATCATGAGCCGTTGGAAAATAATTTCTGCCCTTTTAAAATTTAACAAAGTTTTGATTAAAATTATATTCGTGTTTAAAAAATTAAATTTGGCCCTTGTTCGAAATAAAATAACATCCTTTCAAAATAAATTTTCTTGTTCCTCTTTCAGCCATTGAGCTTTTGTGTTAATGAGTAGAAATATTTTACAGACAAGCACTTTGATAAGAGTTTCTTTTTTTTTTTTTTTTTGTTTGCTACTCGGGATATTTAGATAATAATTGCTGATTTTTAACACAATCGCTTGAGGGATGAGAGTTATTTTCATCCTTTATCAAATAGCTGTTGTGCTAGTCTGAAGCTAAATAATGCCGAGAAAGGCAGTGAATGTTACTTGTTGTTGTTGCTGTTGTTGTTTGTGCAGAGGAAGAGAAACAATTGATATCCTGTTACATTCTTAAATTACCCTTTTTTCAAGCTGTTCTGCTGTTCACAATTCTTGTCTGTATGTTTGTTTGTTGGTGTTGTTGTTTGGTTTCGCTTAAATTAGTGCTGCTTTTATTGTTCTTTGTTTTTCATTTCCTTTCGTTTTTATACAAGTTTTTCTTATTAACTTTTTTGTGTTCTCTTATAGAGGTAATATCCTGTCTTGGATGTTGTTGCTCATGTTTTCTTAACATCTTCTTGAAGTTACTTTTATATTTGTTTGATTTTTTTCTTGTTATTTATTTCTGGGTTGAAATTCCTAATTGAAAGAGTTAAACGAGTTGCGTTAATTCTTTTTTTTTTAGTACATTTTTGTATCCTTTTACTTATTTATTTTTTTTAGTGTGCCCCAGTGTAATCAAGAGTATATATTTTGTTGCGAAATATCCGTTGAAATTTATTAACTTAATTTTTCTTTTTTTTAAATTTCTTTGAAGGTCTTAATTAATATTAGCACTTGCGATACAATTAAAAAGAATCCTTCATTCTGGCTTGTCCTATTAACCTTTTTCTTTATAATATTGTATAATTTAATCGAAAACCTTAATATTTAGCAACACGTGTTGCCAATAACATACTTATTTAATAATCCATAAAAATATAATATTCAGAATTCGGTTCGAAAATAGAAAGTCCTTTTTTGCAGATGTTTAGAAATATAATTGCTGCAGCAAATACCGAGAGAATTTATATTTTCCATTACAATTTTTATAAATATATGAAACAATTCATTTTATGCGTTAAGAAAAATCCTAGAAGTAGGCAGCAGTTTTGATTTTTTTGTATTCCTAAAATAATACTAGACTTGTAGCTGACTTATTGAAATATAATTGACTTTTAAAGTCCTTTTAAATTTTTTTCTGTGAAAAGGATATTAAACGGAATTCCTATGCAGAGAACTTGCAGCATTAAAATTTGGTGCATTTATTGGCAATTGAATATATTAAAAATGCAGACACTTTTTAAAATCTGTTTTAATATATATAAAAATAAAAGATATTGTGGGCAGTCCCAGAAAAGGATATGAGACAGAAATCAGAAGCAGCAAACATAATGTGATAAAATTTTGTGCTGATATTGGCAAAATAATCCCACGTGTTTTCCACAAAAAAAAATATTCAAAAATTATGAAAAATAATAAAAAAAATATTAATAAATTCTTTAAAAAAATTCTGGTACTTTTGCTTCAAATAAATTATTTTTACAGCACAGAAACTGTTTTTTAGTTTTTTGCAATAGCTTTTTTTAATCTATTCCTTTTGAACCCATATTTTTAATATTTTGCCATCATTTTATGGATTTTTTTCCCCAGTTTCTTTCTTCCTTCTCGTTTTTTTTCTTTTGCAACAATAAGATAAATTACAAAAATATTACTTGAGGGCATTATAAGTTTTTCCTTAAGTTTATTTTTGCTGCCCGGACTTGGCAATTGATTGTTTGGTAATTAATTATCAATTGAGAGTTATTGCAAAAGCAAAAAAACTTCAACAAGTCTAGCCAATTATAAAGAGAACTATTACAAAAATAGGAATTAATTGAAAAAAGAAAAGAAACTACCACAAAATATAATTAAATAGTGTTCAGCAAACTTACGGCTTTCATGCGGCTGTTAGTTTTCTTACAGTTTAAGAAACTTACCTGAAACAAAAGAGAAAGAGAAAAAAGTTATTAACACGAAATAAACCTGGATATTTAGTCCTTCAAAGCGTGCCTAACTGATGTTTTTTAGATCACTTTAAAAAATGTTAAATTTCATTCAAACATTTCCTGCTTCTTGTATTTCATAATAATTTAAATTTCTGGTTTCCTTGCCTACCTTAAGGCTGCTGTCTAAAGCACTTGTTTTGTTTTTGTACTTTGTTTCTTAAATAAATATTTAAACAATATTTTCCAGCTGCCTTTTCAAAAAGTGCATTCATGGCAACAGCAGCACTGCTAAGTACAAACAAAATGGAAATCTCTTGTCCATGTTTACAAACCTGAAATGAGCATCACGTCATTTGAAAAAATAATGACTAGATCCCGTTTGGATATGCAACAGTTTTTTTTTACCCCTCCCCCCATAAGCTTTTGTTGTTAGTCACATGATAGCAAGTGAGTCGAAAAGACTGTCATTCCTTTAGAGCAGTCAAGTATAATTTTTTGTTTTCTTTTCAGTTTTTATTTTTATTGTATAAAGAGAATTATATTTAACTATTATAAAAATGCCATCAAGCTTAAATGCAGGTACTTCAAAGTATACTTTTGAGAGTTTTGTACATAAAAGCCAAGCGAACAAAAAGACAAAAGCGAAACGATTACTGGAAAATAAACAAACATGGCGAGAAGAAAAGGCATATTTAGATGGACGTAGAGGAACTTAAAGTATTTCAAGTATATTCCCAAGACATGTGAAGGATATATTTGAGGAAGAATATTGTGAAAAATTGTGGGAAAAGTTGCATTGAAAATAATTGAGAATAAACTGCGATAAATTGAGTCATATTCTATTGATTGGAAAACAGATAGAATGTATTGGATAACTTATTACAGCCTGTTACAGATTTCCCTTCTGCAACTTTCTTCCTGATAATGTATAAGGATTAAATTAGTTTTTGCTTAACTAAGATCAAACATACTTTTAGGGGCATCTCCGAAAATAGTTTAAACACACATTGTGTTGCTATAAAAGTTTAAAGTCGACCCAGTAGAATCCTTATTTTTAATTTAAAACCAAATGCAAGAAAAAACGGGATTTTAAGAATTAAAGGTTCAGAATATACTGCAGATCCAGGAGGGGAAGATGCACTTTAATCTATTTATATATCCTGCTGCAAAATCAAAGTACAAAATATAAATCATCTGGAATTATCAAATTGTAATCATACGATTAAATTTTATATGATAATCAGAGCTTTCAGTTGTCATGAGTTTGATTTTAATAGTCTATTTAGTTTTTTGCATTAATTGAAAAAGAATTTTTTATAAAAGAGAATTACAATTTACAACTCTTATAAAGTTTATTAAAGTAGGTTTTATAACTTATTTTTATGGCTTGTAAAATACATTTAGAAGTTTTGTTTAACAGTGTAGCCGATATTTATTATCTTGTAATTTATTTTTATTTCCCCTGAAATAATAGTTTCAAGTAAAAAAAAATATCCACTCAATTTCTTATTATTAAGTTTAATTTTGTAGGCTGATTGTTCGGAAAGTGTTTAAACTTAAGCCCGACTTGATAAATATTTCGAAGCACCAGAGAAAGTCAACACCAGTTTTAAGTATTCATTTTGTACAGCACAGCGGAATAGCTGTTTTCGTAAACCGTTACATTTTCATCATGAATACTCAAGCGTATTTTATTTATTAAAACTCACATGCTCATGATGGTAAAAGTGTAGCGGCTTTCCAAAACAGCTGTTCTGCTCTGCTTTGTAAGCTGAATATTTAAAACAACAGATGTTGAGTTTCGAAATCTTTTCGAATAATTAGCCTATAAAATTAAATTTAATGTAGAAATAAATACTCGTTACAAATTACTTATAAACTTCATATCCTGTGAAATTTTTTACTTGTCTCCGGTATGACCAGGTTCTAGTGGGAATTGAACCTAAAACCTTTAAACTGGTAGGCGAACAGCCAGAGTGGCAACTATAAAATAAGTGGCTCATTTTTTACTAAATTTGCTTTCTGTTAAACAGTTGAATTTACTTCATGTTTCGGCTTTTTGTTGAACCCCCATATTAAAAAGGGTAAATGATTATTTATTAATTTTCCATTTAGTCCTTGACCTCGTACCAAATTAAGAAAGTTCCTTTAGATTTTGAAACTAAAACTGCGTTACTTAAGCCTACTTTAATTGCTGCGTGAGCATATTTTTAAGCATACTTTTAGGCGTTTCCTCTTAATTAGCTTATTATTTATGCTTAATTACAAATTTTTACCAGTTTATTAAACGTAAAATAATAAGCAGCAGTTCGGCGAAATTCGCCAATACGTAATTGAGCAATCGTGTGCTGTGCATGCCCTTTTGAAAAATATTTGCCTTCGGATCTGCTCTTCTTCTCTTATAAGCCCTGGCCTTGTTTACTTTTTGTTTAATGTATCAATTAAAAATTATTAAGTTTGCTAATAATGTACAGGCACGTTTCGGCTTTATTTATTTTTTCTGTTGAATGCTTTTCCGTTTGCTTTCCATTTTTTAATATTCCAATGGCTTTCTGTTTACTTTGGGTTTTGTTTCTACGCCGCAATGCCAACGAAGGCAATCGGTGTGTATGTGAGGAAGCCGGTAAAGCCGGCTTGTAAAGGTCTTTATTAAAATGAAATATGTATTTGCTAATAGTGAGAGAGAGAGGTAGTGTTGGTAAGTGTATGTGTGTGTGTGTGTGCGTGTGTGTGTGTGTGTCTGCTAGCTGGCATTATTTTAACGGATATACCAGGGTGCAAGAGAAGCGAGACAGATAGATGATGGGTATTGTATTAAAGGCATTCAAAGAACAAAAGAGATTTTAGGCGTATGCCAACTACAATACAATTCATAAGCCTAATTTGTGTGCTTTTGTATAGTATGTAGTGCCTACATATAACTCTCAATAATATGTATAGCATACTTTTAGGTAGATTCTGTAAGACTTTAAAGCAGCAATTATATGAGATGGCTTAAGTGGTTTTTGAGGTAATATGTTTTTGAGTTATATAATACAGTGCTATATGCACCACTGTATACACACACATACACATATATTTGCGTGTAGTAGTCGTTAAGCTGGAATATGTTTGAATGTATTTGCATATTAATATATAACCAAATGAGGTATTACAAAACGTTGCCTTATACAAAAGCTAAAGATAACGACTTGCATTTTAATGAATATGTACGTAAATGTATAGAGATTTATCTATAGAGATATATTCAATGGCAATTATCGCCAGCAAATATACACTCACACAGAAACTAAAACCTCAGACTTGACCATATTATATTCTATTCGTTTTACCACACTCCTTACTCTTATTCACAGACCATACAACAAACACTTGTCAGTTGTTGTTGTTGCTGTTGTTGTTACCTTAAATGGGTCTTATCTTTTGTAAGGCGCACACACACACACACACACACACATACATCATGTTCCAATGGTCTTATATGTATAGTTTCAGGATTTGTTGGCAATTGCATTAACTCATACATGCGCACGTACAATTCATTTAAGTTGGAAGGTCTTTATTGTTTTCCAAAGACAAACAATTTTTCTGTTTTAACAGATAAGGCTTACCACTGCCAACATCATCATCATCATCATCGTCATCGTCATCACAATTTGTTCTCAAGTATGTGGATATGATTATTGTATGTTTCCCTTTTGTATGCAACATAGAATCATGTTGTAGGTTCAAATAAATACACATGCATACAAGTGTTTGTGTGAGGGACTGTGCATAAGAAAAATGTATTTTTTAATTTGAATGCAAACACTTTTTAATGTATTAAAAAAGCAAATAATAACACACACAAAAAAAAAAATAATAATAATTTATTGAAGAAGGGAACCACTCAACTGCTGATTAGTGAAGAGAAAAAAATATTTACTAAATAAATTGTATCACACATTCAATTTACACAGCCGAGCCGAACAGCTGTTTTCAAAAGCCGCTACACTTTTATAATCACTACTCATGTGTATTTTTATTTATTCCCAGTTTTTAGTTCTATAGATTTTGTTATGAAAAAAGATACGAGATTTCTTTTAAAAAGAGGATGACACGGTTTTGTTAAGTCTCCGTGTTGCCGCTTGATTATTTTCTTTATATTTTAATTTCTGAATTTTTCGTTTCATATTTCTTAAAGTTAAAATTTTTTATGAACGCTTTTGTCTGAACGCTTCTTTTTGTCTCTGGTTTGTTTAAAACAGGTCACAATTTTCAATTTTAATTATAAGTTCTTTGTACCCAACTATTTATGGATATATTGAATTCAGTTTTGATATATAAGAAAATTTTTATATGTTTCAGATTCTTTCTTTTAATAAGTGAAACTAAAAAAATAACAATTAGTGTTTCAGGTATAATTCCGTTTTATTCGCTACAGAGATTATTATTTAAAGAAAACAGCAAAAAATTATTCTTCCAATTGAAAAATTACACAGAGAACTTCGTACGTTCATATTTGCATGCTTGTGCAAGCATGTGCATGTCTTTTGGTGTACGAACTATTTTTTCTGCCGA
Source organism: Linnaemya vulpina (assembly GCA_963675445.1). NCBI lineage: Eukaryota > Metazoa > Arthropoda > Insecta > Diptera > Tachinidae > Linnaemya > Linnaemya vulpina. Next base: position 85,393,678 of record OY776278.1, on the reverse strand, counting down.
TTTTCCTTGAGCCTTTTTCTTTATACTTGATAATATTCCTTAATTAATATTATTGCTATAAAAAGCAAGAATTCTGCCTTATTCTATTAAATTTTAAAACCTTTATTTTATTTTTTTGTGAGACTTATGTAGCCCTTATGAAATTCTTTTGCTAATATATTTTTTTATAGATGAATTAAAATTTTTCTTCCAAACATATTTATATTGTGCTCGTTTGGATAAAATTACCTTTCAAATAATTTCTGTTTCATGAATATTTGCCGACGATAAAATACTTAAAAGTGTACCACAAAAAATTCAAGGCTTTATATATATATATATATATATATATATATATATATAATATATTTAAATATAGATTTTTTAATGAACGTTATAAATTCTTGTGTTTCACATTAATTAATCCTCAGTGAGCTTCGGAATTTTAATCAACACCCTTTATTCAAAAATCAGTTAAGCAATAAAACCGAAAACGACTTGAGCCCTTAACCAATATTTTTGCCAGCTTTTTTCTTTTTTAAAATAAATTATTTTTTTTACATGTTGCTTTTGCAATAGTGCTGGCAAGCATGAATAAATGTTTGTTTAATGACACACACAAACGCACACACACACACACGCACACACATACCCATACATTAGCATACAAACGTACATAGAACATGTCTACTGTATGTAAAGTGTAAGCTGGATGGGATTTAAATGATAATCGTTTAAGTGAAAATTTAATTGCGTACTTTATGAAGAATGATTTTTTTTGTTTTCTTTGCAACCGATAAAAAAAGAAGAAGCGCACTGTAGGAGAGTGTGTGAAGTTTAGGTTAAGAAAATTTATGTAAATTTTAAATAAAACAACAACAAGTCGTTAAACATAAAAGTACTGTCACACACACATACACACACACACACACTTGCACAGATTGTGTGTTTAAAGTTAAAGAAATTACTTCTTTATGTTTATAAGCAAAAGTTGGGGTCATAAGTGTAAATGAGGTAACAAGAACAGATGGGTGCGTTGCTCCCCCCCTTGAGCAAGAAAAAATAAGTTATAAATATAACTCTAGCAAGGATTATAGCATGAGAATCGTAAAAATTATAATGAATTTATATAACAGCAGCACATCAGCCATGTGTGTCTTGACTTGATCGTAACAAAAAAATATGGTTTTCATGCTCAGCAGTTTTGAAATTACAAAACGTATTAAAAGATTTAAGTTTCTTTTGGCTTATTTATTAAGGCATTTACAATTTTCATTAATATTTTAAGCACCTTTCTGTTTCGCTTTATTGTCTTCTCTAGCCCCTGCTGCCATTCTCTTTTTGTAAATTATCATTTATTGTCTAAAAAAAAAGAGGGGTAAGGTCAAGTGCTTTGTTCATTTGCAAAGGAGAATATTTTTTAATTAAAAGTTGTATGGAAAAGCATAAAAATGTAATATTAACACTTAATATATTTTAATATAATATAAATGTTTGTTGCTTTTGTTGTAATAAATTGCATTACTTTTTGTTTGCTTTAGTGATTAGAGTTTAATTAAAAAATATTTCTATTATTTTTTCCGCTCACTGGTGGGTTAACGAATGGAGGGTTTTGATTATGTTGGAAGTGTAATTAAATGCAAAAGGATTTGATTCAAAGACTTAACAGTACAATGTGTAAAAAGCTTAAAGGTCGAAGTTTTTCTTTTTGTTAAGGATTTCATAAAACCCTGTTAAAAAGGGTGGAACAGAGAGCCACACAAATCAGTGCATTAAATAGATTTTATTTTAATTTTTAGCAAGAAAATATTTGAATGCTGGCAAATAGAGGGTGGGTTTTGGAAAGTTGGAATGCTGTTACAATTATTAAAGTACTTTTGCATAGTTTGATTCTTTGAAAATTAATTATTAGGCCTGTTCTGGTTTGAAATCGTTTGCGCTCACATGTGTTTTCCTGGTGATCCCTTTGCCGGCATGAGTTTCAATTGCCGAATACACAGAGTGTACTGCGGTTTGCTTTAATTTGAAAGTTTTGTTCTTTAAAATATTTTTTTTTTTTAATTATTAAATGCCTACAGCTTCTTTGTTATCCTTAATAAAATTATAGAAATCCTGAGATCATAGTAGAAATAAAAAAAAAAAGCAAATAATCAGTCGTATCACAGATTTCGTTCCGAATTAATTTTATTTCATTTTTCCATTCTGTACGAATTTATTTCTGCTGCTTTAGATTCGCATCCTTTTTATCAAACCGACAAAGTTTGTTTTATCAAGTTACAGAAACACCCCATATTTATTTTGCAACACAAAACCCTGCATTATAAGAGAGAGGAACATATTATGATCCCCTTGTCATTATCAACTGCACTCTAAATATTTCATTTTTAATGTTAATCAATGGTTTAATAAGAAATAACAATAAAAAGTAGTCCGATGCAGCATAACTCAGTTGCGATGATTTTTTCTTCTCTTCAAATTGATTTTAAAAGGAGTTACCAACATTTTTAATAAAGACTTAATGATTTTCTTCTATAATAAATTTATTGACAACTAATTTAATTACTAATAAAAAGAAGTTTCAAATATTTATTTGCACTGTAAGACGCGAAATTAATAATTCCATTTATGATACTAAAAATTATTTTATTGTTAAAACTGATTTTCAGATTTCGTGTCCTGAAAAGTTAAACTACGGAAATATAAAAAAAAATTCTCTATATGCCTTTTTTCTAGTTCCGGCGCATGTAGGAGTCATCCTGTGATTATTGTTATTATTATTATTACTATTATTATTATTTTTCACCACAATCACAATATCTTGACTATTCTGTACAGTATGATTTCTTAAGTCATCATGAATCACTTCATACTTATGTAATTTCGCTTCGAGGACTCTTTTTGACTCTTTCATGACTCACTATTAAATTTAACTATTTATTGCGGGGCAATGAGCTGGCCTTTTGGTGATCGGCAAACCCGTAGCCGTGTTGTCTGTAGTAGTAAAAATAATCCTACAAGTTGTAGTCTGTAGTCTGCTGTCGTTATTGTGTTTAATATTCACTTCATATTTATGAAATTTCGCTTCGAAATTGCGGGGCAATGAGCTGGCATTGTGGTCGAACCCGTAGCCGTGTTGTCTGTAGTAGTAAAAATAATCATTCGGATATACGCACATGCATCCTATTTTTGACAAGTTGTAGCCTGTAGTCTGCTGTCGTTATTGTGTTTAATGCTTCACTTCATGCTTATGAAATTTCGCTTCGAAATAATTTATTCTACTTGCGAAGCTCATAGATGACTCTTTTTGACTCTTTCATGACTCACTATTAACATTAACTATTTATTGCGGCGCACTGAGCTGGCCTTGTGGTGATCGAATACCTATTTTTATTAGCTGCAGCCTCAAATTCATTGCACTTTAATTTAATAATATTAATTTGATTTAAGAGTTTCTTAATAATTTTTGTGGCAGCCACTTAATATTCCGCTAAGCTGAATATATTTAGTGGCTGATTTTTTCACTTTTAACTTTTAATTATGTAATTTGCTTGCATTTTATTATTATTCGGCTAAGCTGAATTACATTATTCTTAAGTTTCTTTTTTCTTTCTCTTTTTTTTTTGGCTACATTCCTTTTTTGTACACCCACTAATACTTTAGACTTGTGCGGTTTGATTTAGTTGCATAAACAGGAGAATTACTTTTTATTTTTATAAATCCTGCTAAAGCTACTTGGAATTGTTTTTCAATGTTTCTTTGTTTTGTTTTATTTGTTTTAATGCTGAAATTTACAGCAGTTGGTAAAAGGTTCAAGTGCATAGTTGCTGGAGTTTTGTTGTTGTTTTTGCCAGCAGTAAGAAGTAATACTACTGTGACAGTGGTGTAAAATAAATTAAAGCTGACTGACTTTGTGCGTGTGTGTGTGTTTGTGGGTGTGTGAAATAAAACATTGAACGTACAAGTCGGAAAGAAACAAATTTCGAAATGTTTGAAAAGCAGCCAGCAGTCGGGCAGGCAGGCGGGCAGGCATGCCGGCCATAAAGCACATCATGAGCAGCACAGTGTGGTAAAGAGTGCATCAGTTGGGGGAGAGAGTGCTGGAGTAAGTGAATCTGCTAAATAAGAGTAGATGTGGCAGACATTTAATCGACATGGGATTAGTTAAAAGGGACACTTTTACTGCCACGATGTGAAGGAAAAAAAAAACGGCTCAAATACTAACCCACACCAGACCACATGCTAACTCACAAGCCCACCCAAACATGCATGTACACATACAAATACACATACACATGCACTCACATATATATGAGAGTGGCAAGTAAGCAAGCATGCAAGCAAGTGAGTTTGTTTAATTCCTGTCTTTATACATCTACAATTTAAATTGAGAATTAGGGCCTGTGTGATACAGTGTGCAAATGTGTGTGTGTGTTCTCGTTTATGTGTGTATGCATTGATAGACTCAAATATCCAATGCTACGCACTTAAAAACACAATCTCACTTTGGTACCAAAGACGGGAAAGGACCGACCTTTAATAGCAATAACAACAACAAAACAGAGTGATAAGGATTTAATGTCTTGGGTTTTTTTTCGGGGGGTGTAAGTTGTGGTGGTGGCTGGCTTGTTTGATGGTGTTAGTTTGTAATGCTTTTAGTATTCTTTTTTTTATATTTTTGTTTACTATTTTTCTTTTTTAATTTTTATATTTTGTTAATCCAACATTGTACGTGCTTAAATTGTTTGGTTTTGTCATTTGCTAGGATTTCAGCTTTTGTGTCTCAGTCCTTGTCTCTATGCAATACATATATTTGCTATTTTGCACGCCTGCAGTTAGGCTTTAAAATAAAAGATTAGCAAAAAAAAAAGTTAAATTAAATTAATATACAAACTGTTTTAAGGGGAGAAAAAAAAAAAGAAATTAAAATATTTCGTTGTAAGTAAAACGAATTCGAAATACACTTTCTGATCGCGTTTTGGCATTGTGACACAATTTCAGGGGTGATGTCAGTCATGCGAAGCATTAAATCGGGTTTGTGAAGAGTAGGGGATAGAGTTGGGAAACACTATAAGAAGAGAGGGGGAGAGAGAGAACTTGTTGCAGCCATTTTAGTTTTCAATTCGTGGTCGAATATTCGCCACAGTGCGTTCTTTCGCTGTCAGTACTGTTCGGTGGCTCGTCATTAAAACAGGCCAACAATGAAACCATCCGCTAATGCGGATCGGACAAATTCGAGCCCATAGTCATGCCTTTAAAATTAACTCCTTAAGGTAGCAGCATTTTTTTGAGTTTAAATGATTCTTGTCTTTAATCAAATTTTGCCAATAGATTTTGCGACCAGGAATATGCCTCCTCTGAAGCTCATGAGAGTACGCCATCAATTTAAGCAGCTGTTCTGCTCTGTTGTGTAAGTTGAATATACGACAGAGCAGAACAGCTGTTTTCGAAGGCTGCTACACTTTTGCCATTATGGATATTTTTATTTATCATCATTTAGTAGGTGGCTGAGTTGAAAGTGATAACATTTTTATTATGAAATAGCATCCGAGAATTGTATCCCAGCGATAATAACACACCTTGAAGCCCAGTGTTATCGTTTTTCTCTGTCGACCTTTTTCTGCATATTTTTGTTTTTAAATTTTTTTCAATTTAAAACAAATTTCTGTGTTGTTATTCGCTCTAAAACCTCAACGGGTTTCAATATATTTTACTGATTCATTGGCTTAACAAAAAAATTTGTAAACTTAATTGTTTTCTATCAAATTGCTTCCATTTATGTAAATTTTCTTGGTTTTACTCCCCTTTTTATTCTACTGGAGTCTGATTGCTCGGTTACTTGCGACGTGATTGTTTCATTATGCCACATTTGGAATGTGTAGGGTAACAAAAGTCGCCATCAAATAAACTTAATATCCATAAAATATGCGTCCAACGAACGAGAGTATTTAAAATGAGAAAAACGTGTGGGAGTAGGGCCAGTTGAGTGTGTGTGTTTATGTATGTGTGCACGAGTAAACGTTGCTGTAGTGGTGGCTAAAGCTTTTTTAGGATTACCGCTGATTGAAATTGTAAATGAAAATTTATTTTAACAACGTGTTTTTATTTTGTTACATGTTATTTTTATTTATTTACTTTTTTGTTTGTTTTTTGTTTTCTTTTGCTATTTGATGTTGTTTTGTTTTTCTTTTTCTGTTTGTTTTAAATGCGATGCTCGTGCTGGGTTTTAGCTCCCTGGCACCCACTACTTTTGTCCGAACTATCCCCATGGACGGCTGCGGTGCAAAATGAAAAATTGCTATAGAAACGGCATCATGTTGTTGTCAACACCATGATGGCCAGAGAGCTTTACAGGACATTGTGTAAAAATCCTTAACTAATGTTGACTACACTTGATGTTGTTGTGTTTCGCATTTCATATAAATATTTAGAAAGTGATTGTTGTTTTTGTAAAGTTATGTTTGTATATCCCTGGTGTTGTTGGCAAACGTATTATAAATTAATTGAGTTACTGACATTTTATTTTAGTATAATTAAATTAAGCACGGATTAGCATTTGATTTTAATTTAGTTGTTTTGCACAGTTCGTTTTTTTTTTGTCTCTGTTCGTTGGTATTTATTTTATTTCTACTATTTAATTGAGAACTACAGCAAAAACACAACGCCAGTTTGTTACGTCAGCATCACAAATTCATACAATTTCTATCATTCGCGCATTTGAAACGCCAACACACAAGGGAATTGCCTTTAACGGGCTTTGGTTCGCCTTTTATTTTATTATTATTAATTTTTTTTTGCTGTTAGTAATATTTTTAAAAGCTCATTATTTTTCCAATTTTAATTTTTACTATCATGGCGAGTGGATTAAATAACGCAGGTGATGTTGTTTTATTTATTTGCAAAAAATTAAAAATTAAAATAAAAATTTCCTCCATTAACATGCCACACATTTGTTAAGCATTTGTTGCAAATAAAGAATTATAATTATGTTTTCCTATAAAACTGGAATGTTAGTGTGATGTGTGTGTGTGTGTGTGTGTGTATGTATGAGTTTGTGTCTGGTTATATTTTAACTACTACTTATTATTGCTTTAGCTTTCAATATAAATTAATGTTGTTGGATTAACATTAAAATGATAGTAATTATTTGTAATTAGGCACCCCCCGGAACAGAAGGCTTAATGAGAAGAACAATTTAATCCGTTGGCCATATATCGCCATAATTGCCACGCAAGGCCAGGGATTTTAAATCAAGTGTTGTAACCAAATTCAAGAAAATTTAAATAACGATTTAAACAAAAAATTTGCTGTTAAAATAAATAGTAGTCCAGGCAGTCTCTTAAATAAAGATTGAGACAACTTTGGCCCTCCTTTTCAATCTGGTCTGTTCCAAAAATCGTTGTATTAAAAATTTATCGAATAATAAATTATAAAAAATGTATGTCAAAAAATTCTTGGAGTAAAACATTATTTATAATAACTCCAACTTGAAGCACTTATAGTTTGCAGACTGCACAATTGCTTTTAATGATTTTAATTTTGTCCACACCTGCTAAAATATATCCTTCAGAAAATGTCTATTCAAATTTGATTATGGCTGTAGTACAAGTGTAAGAGGCATAGCAAAAATGCATGTTATATTTTCAGAATAATGAAGTTTAGAAGTTGCGGTACAAATTCGTAACTGCTACTCTTTCAATATATATTTAATATGAGTGTTTCTTATAGAGTGATACAAGTTTAAATCATAATAAAACATAATAATATATTTTTGATATCAATGAAACGGTCTTTGATGGATAGAAAATTTTATGACATTAATGTTTAAATAGGATTTCGGCCATGTGACCGCCACAGCTGGCACGTACAAGGCGCAATCTGGAACACCAATTTTCACCAACTTTTCGCAGCATTTGCGGACGTATCTCGCCGATAACTCTTCGAATATTGATTTCAAGGTGTTCAATTGTTTGTGGTTTATTGACGTACACAAGTGACTTTACATAACCCCAAAGAAAATAATCCAATGGGGTTAAATCACACGATCTGGGGGGCCAATTAACTGGGCCATTTCGTGAAATTATTTTTTCGTCAAAAGTTTCCTTGAGTAAATCAATTGTAACGCCCGCTATGTGGCATGTGGCTCCGTCCTGTTGAAACCACATATCAGCAAGATTAATGCCAGCTAATTGAGGTACGAAAAAAACCTCGAATCATGTTCCTATACCGTCCACCATTGACAGTAACATTCTGACCATCCTCGTTTTTGAAGACATAAGAGCCAATGACTCCGCTAGCCCTTAAAGCGCACCAAACAGTAAATTTCTGTGGAAACCTCTCACTCCAAATGCGACAATTCTGTTTATTTACGTACCCACTCAACCAAAAATGGGCTTCATCGGGAAATAAATTTTTGAATGGACGAAGTGCATGATAAGTTTGACGAACAGAACCATTATTTTGATTAAAAATTTCTATAATTTGAACGCGTTGCTCTGGGCTAAGTCGATCTACGATGAAATGTCAAAGCAAACTAAACAAAAAGCAACTATCAGCTGTTAAATGGGTGGTCAAATAAAGCAGTGATGCCAACTCAAAGTTGTATCACTCTATGAAAAACACCCGATATTTTATTTCGATTTTCGTAAAGAAAGTATTTTCAAATTTTTTTAAAACTTAATTTATTTATAAAGAATTTTTCTTATAATAAATTATTTATTATGCACAAATTTTAGGAAACAACAATCTTGTTTTTTACTTAAATAAACAAACGCTTTATTTAGTATAAATATTTTAAGAATGTTTTTTTCCCATGTTTATTAAATAGAAATTCGGCTGTTTTCGTTAACAGGTCTAAGTGGTGGCTGGGGGGGAAAGGAAATAAATATTCCTTTCCAAATAAATGTAATACTTTTTTATATGCTGTTCAAATTATGAAAGTTTTAAATATTTATTTGCTGTTGATAAAACTGAAAGGAAATTCATGTTTCTTTATCTACCAACATTTTCCTTTCTTTCTTTCTTTTTTCTATTTTCCTTTTTCTTCCATTGGTTGGTAATAAGAAAACCTACCTGGAGGCATTTTGCTAAATTATTTATTAATAAAAAGTGAAAAAAAAATGAAAGAAATGTATTAGATGTTATATTAACTAAATATGTTTTAAACATACACACATAACAAATATTTACTTTTATCAAACCCCGGATATGTAATCAACCCTTGAAGCTGTGGAATTAAAACACATCTTGAACATACATTTAGCAGCAAAGGAAGGTGGCAGGAAAAACACTAGACCCCAAGGTTGGCTGAAAGAAGAACACATACTCACATGGTGCCGGGGTCACATGGTTCATAACATCTTTTTTTTCTTTCTGCTACTCAATATAATATTTATAAAAACAGACAAACAAAATAGGATTAGTTATCCTATTTACAGGATGGCTGGAATGTTGGCAAGGCAAAAATTTTGTTGGCAAAAGTTTAACGTCAACTAAAGTTTCCTGCTTGCACTAACTTATCTTCTATCTGCTCACATGTTCAACTTCTAACTCCAACATGCAAAATGTATCATCTACAATTTGGCCTCTGGCTAAATGAAAGAAAGTAAGATTTTTGCAACATTTGATACAAAAAGTTTAGTTTCAGAATTCTTTCAGGGAAAATAATCTAAATCGTATCAGAGAAATAACAAGATTTTGTGTAGCCAATATAAAGTGTAGCATATCCAAAAGGGTTATTTTAAATAGATAAATAATATTTAGTAACATTTAAAGAAAAATGTTACCTAAACTTCTGCTACACCGTGTAACTAAATTTTTTTTGGGACTTGACAAATATTTCACAGCGCCTAAAATTATGCTGGCATTCAGCCTATATATACTCAACATAAGCATCGTTATGCATGAGTTTTTTATAGTTTAAATTTTATTTGACATTTTCCTTTACATAACGCATGCTTTAAACTAAAATCGAACCGCAAAGTTTTTAATAACCATCTGTATTTATAGTATTTCTGCTAACTTACTGGCAAAGCAAACCCCATGGTCGTCGCGCGCATATGTTTATTTTAAAATTATTGTTAACAAAGCTGACAGCTGTCAAAATAATATGTAAATGTTGTTTAAAACCCCATATCAAATAAAAACAGTTATTCTCCCTGCATAATGTATGCTAAATTATTCAATTTAAAAAAAGAAAACACAAAAAATACTAAAAAAAAATCATAAAACCGGAGAAGAAAAGAACTGATAAACAATTTTTTTTTTAACTGCAAATGAGAATTGTTTTTTAATGTATTTCAAATTGAAGCACAGTAACACAGAAGAGCATAACGCAACGTATGCAAATTGAAAACTTTGTTTAGCAACATATAGAAAATTGCTGAAAAAAAATTCATGCATATCTTTAGGCGATATGTGGAACAATAAAAGCAAAGCTTATTTTAAGGAAACAATTGTTGGTAAACAACTATTTTAATTATGCAATTTATTTTAAATCAAACTCAAGCTTAACAAAATAAATAAATATTGAATATCTAAAATGTGGAAGATAAACAGGAGGGAGCAGGATCTACCCAGCTGCAAGTGAAAACCACATATTTTTGGTTTTTGTAGCAGAATAATTTTGGATTTTTTTCTAAACTAGAACTTCGTGTACCTAAAGCTTTGAAAACAAATTTTAAAGCACTCTTTTAGGCGCTTTCAGCTTTTGATCCTTTAATGCATTGAGCTCTTGTTTTATTTATTTACTTTTTCTCTAAAAAGTGCCAGTTTGAGATTTAAATAATTAAGAGATTTAAAATAATTCTTAATAAATTTAATATTTTCAAAAGAAAACGACGTTAGTTAAGCTTTTTTCATTTCTTAGCTGCTGTTTAAAAAATTAGTAGTTTTTTTATATTTTACAGAAAATAAGAATACAACTAAATCCTCTAATCTCTGAAGGAATTTGATACCGATAAATTGTGCTCAGCTGATCTGCCATAGTGGTATTTGTTATCTATAAATTGTAATTAATTTTTAGGCGCTTCAAATATTTTTATTAAATTTAATTAAATGGCAACACAGGGGTTTAAAGTGTGTCACCATCGGTTCGATACAGTTAACGGATTCTATTTCATATTAAAATCAGTATAAATAAAAATTATAATCACAGTCTACTCAGCCACCAATTTAAAATATATGCATGCATAATGATTATGAAAGTGTAGCGGCTTTCGAAAACAGCTCTTGTGATGTGCTGTGTAATTTGAATAACTAAACTGGTGTTGAGTTTTACACGCCCCTTATGAAATTGTTTTTGTTATTGGGAATAAAAAAAAACACGTTACAGGAAAATGTCTTATAAATTTATAATTTTATTCGAGTCATGCTGGCAACACGTAACGCAATTCCAAAAGTAGCCACAGTTTTCAGAATTAACCACAGTCAGGTTGAGTTTTAGTGATGAAACTCTTCAATTTTGTAAACTTTGAGGAACAAATTTGGGATACAAATTACGGTTGAAGGTCATTCTTTTAGCTCTGCTGGGCAGTGTTACAACTGGGATAATGATTTTATTATGGTTTTTATATTATTATTATGATTTTTTTTTTTGAGTTAATTTGCATATATTTTTGTCCTAAAAGCCTGCCATACAAAAACAATATAGTAGAGCATTTAAATTGAATATAGTAGAGCAGAAATAAAAATCTTTTCAACTTTAAACACGAGCAAAATTTGCACACTTTGCCGTTTTGCTTTATACCCAGAAGTAAGAGTTTAGTTCGTTTACCTTTTCTTTAAGTAAAAAAAATCTAAATAATCTGTTTTGAAAGCCAAAAATCGATTTAATGCTTTTACCTGTTTTACTTAATGCAAATAAAATATAAATTCTCTTTTCGATCCCTTAAAATAAAAGTAAAAGAATAAATAAAAAAAAACACACACACACACGTGTGAAATAAATTTATTCATACATCAGTATTTACACACTCACACTTTGCTCTATGGAGTGGCTGATCAAATATTTTATTTTTTTTATTTTTTCAACATCAATTTCAATTTTCCTCTTCGAGTATTTCGAAAAGGAATTTTTTCAATTACAGCTACATGAGTTGTGCAAAGTCGCAGGCTGCTGGTGTGAGTGTAAAAATAAACAGAAACGCCATTTCCAATGAACGCCGCAATCTCAAATCTCTGGTAAACTAATTTTCTATAATACCTTGACAGTGAAATTGGCAGATGTATATCATTATTATAGCATACTTTTAGGTGTTTTTATTAAAACACCACAAATCTCCAAGGCAGCGATCTAAAAAGCCCGAAAGATAAAATACGAATTACAATTGAAGTCACGTTTTAAATGTTGCTGAACGTTTTCAAATGTGGCGTACAATAAACGTAATTTATGTGAGGAAATAATCTGTGTTGTGTAAAAGAAATTGCTGCTATTTAGAGTAATTTTATTAAAAATTGTAGCTCTCGTTAATGGTAATTTTTAATTTAACTTTTTCTTTTTTTTTGTGTGTGTGTGTAGAATTTAATGACCATTTTGTTTTGGAGTTTGCTAATGAGGGTGTAGCGCTGTAATTAAGGATTTCTATTCCTTTTTCAAGCATTTAATTATATTGTTGTTGTTGTTGTTGTTGTTGTTGTTGAATCTATTGACTATCATTTGAAAATCTGTTTTTGCCGTTGACTCCCTGTCTGTTGTTTGTTTTTCATATTAATTTTTTTCTTTTGCCAACATTTTATGATGCATTTCTGTGATGTCATAAAAATACTAAAAGCTTCAAATTGCATGTCTATGAGTGTAAGAAAACGACGCGAGCAAATGGCGCAAAACAGCTAAAAGAAACTAAAATAAAAACTCACATATTATTTTTCCGAGTTCTCTCTTGGCTTTTATCTTTAAGACAACACAAATAGTAATAAAATTATAGTGGCAGAGTTGGTGAAAAGCATTAAAGAGAAAACTGAAATTGTGTATATCTGGAATTGTAATAAAAACAAGCGAGAAAATGAAGCGTTAAGTAAGCAGTTTTAATGTAAAAAAAAATATATATATATATATAAAATGGCGAAAAGAAAGCGCACATATTCAGCATGTTGAGCAGAGGGTGCTTGTGTGTGAACACACAAGGTTATGATTTTTATGGCACCATAAAGTGCTGGAATACTATTAAAAATATACTTTTCACAAAATAAAAATAAAAAAAAAGACAAAACAATAACATTAAATTCAAGTTGATGCATAAGATTTAAACATATTAAAACGAAGATATTTGTAGCATATCGTTAAGGCGCTCAGTGCTCAGCACGCTGAGTGGGTTTTAATTGAAAGTTTCAAGTTATTAAAATTGAAGGCATTAACTAACATTTTTTTTATAGGAAAACTGGCAAGAGTTGCTATTAAAAAGCATACAGTTTTTGTTATGAGACATATTATTTACCAAATTGTGTTTTAATCAGGCACCGTAACGGTTTTAAATTTTATTTTAAAAATCACATTTTAGTCAGTATTTAGTGAGTTAAATTTTTTTTTATATAGAGTAATAGAAGTTCTTTCCTGATTTTTATTTATATTTCAAAAAGCAGGAGTTATTTCTTGATTTTTAGTTATTTTTGGGAAAGCAAAAATATTTCTAGACATTTTTGTTTGCTTAGAGCACAAGTCATTTCTAAACTGAAAATATATAAAAATTTGCATTTAATTTATTTAATATAAAAAATATTTTTGCACAGGATACGGTGACAAATTCGATCTTACATCGTTTGATATTCACTTTATCAAAATTAAAACTCAAGAAAACCTCTTTAAAAACTCACGAAAGAAGTTTTATTTTGTAAGGGATAAATGAAAATTAAGAAAACATTTTTTATATTGTGATCGCAAAATAAAAGTCAAAGAATAGCTTTTATTTTCCAAAAACTAAATAACAATCGCGAATAAATTTTTGTTTTATAACTGAAAAATGTTAGTCAAAAATTTGCTTTTATTTAGCGATAGAAAAGTAAAAGTCAAAATTTAATCGAAAAATTTAAGACAAGAAATAACTTTTACTTTCAGAAGAGTTAATGAAAATCAATAAATAACATTTATTTATTGTATATTATTCTCCCGGAGAATATAATAGAACGCAGAAAATGTTAAATCAGTTGAGTCAAGAATTCACTTTTATTTACCGATCGAAAAATAAAAGTCAAGAAATAACTTTTATTTACCGATAAAAAAATAAAAGTCAAGAATTCTATTTTATTTTTTGAATATATTGTTCTAGTCAAAGGCTCAAACTTTGATTCTTTATATATTTCAAATAATAATATTGAGCTTGAGGCTGACTTTTATAAAAAGTTATATATTTATTATTTATATCTCGATATTTCGATATCCTCTGGATATAAATAATAAATATATAACTTTTCATAAAAATAAGCCTCAAGCTCAATATTATTATTTGAAATATACTGTTGTTTTTTATTCAATCGAAAAGCTAAAGTCAAGAAATAACTTTTATTTTCTCAAGAACAAAAAAAAAAATAAATCTATAAAATAGCTTATGCGATACCTGGCATTAACTGTTAAAATAGTTTTAGTTTTGCTTTTGAAAAAGACATTATTTTCTCTATTATTAAAAAAAGCAAAAATATTTTTGTCTTTTTCTTTTCAAAAGAAAAGTTATTTTGTTTAATTTAAACATCTGAAAATATTTCTCAGCGTTGCTTTCAAGTAAACAATATGCAGCGTATTTTTAGAATATTTATAAAATAGTTTTCAATACTTTTTGAAGCCTACTTTAAGGCTTAGCAATAATGAAAATAATGCTGCCTACGCTTAGGCTGGAAAATTCCAAGAATAGTTACCATTTCATTTAAAAATATTTAATCAATTTTATAAGAGAATTTTAAGCCAAGTGGCCGTAATGAAAATGTAGCATATTTTAGGGATTTTTAAAAAATATTTTAAGATTTGAATTGTTTCCTACAAAAGCTTTTGCTTATATTCTGCTTTCAGTTTATTAATTTTTTATTTATTTTTTGCAAAGCAGGGTTAGATGAGCTTAAGAAAATCAGTTGTTAAGGCTGCTGTTAATACCAAAATTTGTTACCTGCCAGCCTGCCTTCTCGTAACTATTTCCCTCTCCTTTTCTCTTTATAGCATGCAAATATTGATGGGAAGTTTTTGCTCAAGACTTTCTATTTTACATATTTTACTAGAAGTTTCTTTCACTTGTTGTTGTATTTTTCCTATTTGTATTTTACTCATCATTTGCTTAGACCGAACGTGCTCATACATTTTTCATTTAATAAAACTCTCAACTTCCAAGGCAGTGCCGAATGATAGATAGAGTGCATTTAACAAACAAATGATGCAGTTTATAAAAGTTCGCAAAAAAGCAAAAATTTCAAAGAAAATAAGTAAAAATACAGAAAGAAACTTTCAAATAAAGATGATGCTGAAATTCAAATGATGTCGATACTGCATCCAGATACCAGACAACATAACGATGATGATTCTGATGAGCTGGAAAATAACGAATGCAAAAACTTTTGAAAATCTTACGAAGAAGTCCATAAAATGTTGGAACAGTTTATGGCAATTTTTTTTTTGCAAATACTTTTCATCTCTATTTTCCTACAACAATATTTTAGTTGGCTGGATTTTTCGTTACCAGACACATACGGCAGCTACCAGATACCCATTGATTTTAAAACGTGCTTTAAATTAAAAACAAAACAATAAAGTTAAATAAAAACAAAGAGTTTCTCTTTGCCAGTTGTGCTGCAAGATGGAATAAACGAAACTTTTTGTTGGTTCAAGCCATAAGTTGATGAAAAAGAAAAATTGAAAATTAAAAACATACACAAACACACACAGACACACACACACACAGCAAATAACTGAAACTGTATGCAAGTTAATAACACTTTTCTTGCTCATCTCCCGGTGACAGGAGAGAGATAGAAGAAAAGAAGCGTAGTAAGACATTTGAAGCACGTCCGATATGAAAACGAATGATGTGCCATCCACGTGCTGAAGCATTAAAGGATAACAGCAACATTTTCATGTTCATCATCGACGTCATTGTTTAAATTTTCATTTAAGAGTTGCAAGTTTAATATTCTATATAAAAACCTATTACGAGAAGACTCAGGGCCAGATCCACAGCTCTGCATGAGAATTTGAATTGTTGTCAAAATCGTTATTGTCCTTAAACAAAAAGAAGCAATAAGGAAAGTTGGTTTAAGCAAAAGTCTCAAAATACTTTTCGGTGAATAACTGAACTCACTCACATCCTGGCTAATGCAGCCATTTTCTTTTTCTTATTTAGCCGTTGTCTTTAACGGAACTTTCGTTTCACCTGTGTGTGAGTGGCTCAGCCAGCACGAATGACAGAAATCCTCTGCAGAAATATGTAGATGTTGGAATAAAAAAACAACCAAAAATGAAATTTATATTGAGAAACTTAAACTGCAGTTTTGATTGTCAAATGCTTTTGAGTTTATTAAAATCTTATGTTCGGTAAGATTTAAGATGCTCTCCTTTTACCTGTTGTGTACTTTCCACTTCCAAGTTTGATTTTTTTTATGTCACTTTTGCTTATTTTACTGTCTTTTCATGACTCTCGCATAACTTTTGTTTGAGGGTGATACACAAGCACCGGGTAAATAAAAAGTTGTATAAATGAACGCAATCAACGCATTTACGCATTCTTTATGGGTATGAAATTTCAAGTTTCCTTTTACACATTTTCTATGTTTTTAGTTAGTGTCTCTTTTAAGGTGTTTCCGCAGTAAAAATGATTTCGCAATTGTTTATATGCCCGTTATTATCCTAATTAAAATAAGCACGAAAATTAGTTTGCCAAATTTTAAAAATACAGATCCTTTTTTTTAATTATTTAAAAATTTTTAATTATGAAAATTAGCTTAACGATCAGAAATGTCCAACCAAGTGCTGGCCGTAATAAGAGCGAAAGTTAATACATATTTTAAAAACTTGAAGTTGCTCGTAAAAATGATTTTGCTGCGTTACACAAGAGTTCAGAATTTATGGTCCTTCGAACCTAAACTTGCTTTTTGTATACGAGTAAATGCTGCAAAGCTGACAGCGGCTCTTCGTCGTTTTAAGACGCTGGTATCTGGCTTTTCAAGCAGACAAAATAAACTGTTATAAAACAATATAAAATTTTTAAGTGGCTAATAAGAATAACAAACTGTTTCTGTTTAATTATTAATATTAAAAATGTAATTGTAGTATTTAATAACTTGTGAGCATATTTTTTAATTTTTCTACAAAAATCACATGATTTTCATTATATATTCTCATTATATTCACAAGGTTGTGTTGCGCACGCTACTAAAAAAATAGAATAAATTAAAATAAAACAAAATAAATAAATAAAGATAATCATAATTATAACAAACAAATTAAAAAAAAAACATATTCATAAAAAGTAAAATTTATTTAAAAACAATTTGTATAGGGTGTTTTTTATAGAGTGATACAACTTTGAGTTGGCATCAGTGCTTTATTTGATCACCCATTTAACAGCTGATAGTTGCTTTTTGTTTAGTTTGCTTTGACATTTCCTTATGGATCGACTTACACCAGAGCAATGCGTGCAAATTGTGGAAATTTTTAATAAAAAATGGTTCTGTTCGTCAAACTCATCGTACACTTGGTCCATTCAAAATTTTATTTTCCGATGAAGTCCATTTTTGGTTGAATGAGTACTTAAATAAACAGATTTGTCGCATTTGGAGTGAGAAGTTTCCACAGAAAATTACTGTTTGGTGCGCTTTATGGGCTGGCGGAGTCATTGGCCCATATATCTTCAAAAACGATGGTGGTCAGAATGTTACCGTTTGTGAAAATTGGTGTTCCAGATTGCACCTTGTACGCGTCAGCCGTGGCGGCCACATGGCCGAAATCATATTTGAACATTAATGTCATAAAATTTTCTATCCGATAAAGACCGTTTCATTGATATAAAAAATATATTACTATGTTTTATTATGATTTAAACTTGTATCAGTCTATAAAAAACATCCTTTATGAATTATTTGTTTTGTTACGCACGCTACAAAAAAAATTAATTAATAAAAATAAAGAAAGAAATAAGTAAAGATAATAATAATCACAATCAAAAAATTAAAAAAAGACGTATTCATAAAAAACTAAAATGTATTTCAGATCTATTTTAAAAAAAAATTTTTTTTATGAATTATTTTGCACAAAACACATTTCTTTTTAAATAAGATAGTTTATTTTAATATTATGAGTACGGAAAAAATATTTTAAATGAGTTTGAAGAGTATTTTATTAAATATTTTCATAAACAATTTTCTTATAATAAATTTAAAATTTTTATGAATATGACAGCAAGTATTTTTAATTAATTTCACTTCATTTTAACGGCACTTGAAGTTTTCTCAAGCTCACAAAAATATGCTTCATAAACTATATTTTTTTGGCCCCTAAAAGTATTCCCCAAAACAATTTTATTGCGAGCACTTTACCCACATATTAATTAGCGCTTATGCATACGACTATTTATGAAAAGGTTTTTAAAAATAAAATGCTTTTGCTGCTGATTAAAATTATTTTAGAATTTGATTGTGTTTTTAAACTTTGAAATTCAAAACAGTGCCTCGTTTCTGTAACTGATGTGAGAAGTTCTCGCATCGAAAAACTAAATAATTATGGTTGTCATGCTTTTTATTGTAGGGTTGTCCTTAGAATAATATATTTATTATTATAAAAGACCAACAAAATTTTAAATGCATTAAGAAATATATTCTGACTCATCTTGTATTTCACAGAGTGACGACAATTTTTTCGATGCAAGAAGTTCTCACTGCAGTTACAGAAACGAGGCACTGGTTCAGTTGCTTCTTTTTTCTTGTGTAATTCAAAACCCACATTTTTTACACAATTTTCAGGAATTAGAATTAATATTTTTGTTTAATTTAAAGCTCATATTTGTTTTTACACAATTTCTTGGAATTAAAATTTATATTTTTAAAAGCCTCGTTTTAAAATCTATTAAATATTGACAACAAAAAAATTTGTTTTATGCCTTTTCCTCCTTTTTACTATTTCCCCATTCATATTTTCTATTACTGCTTAATGTTATATCTTCCCATTACGTTTTATTTTTGTCAACAAATCGTCATATTTTAGCAAGAAAAAAAGATATCATTTGAGAATTCCTAACATTTTTGCTTTCGCTGGTAAAGTAAGCAAAGGAAAAAAAAAAGAAAAAAGTTTATAAAAAATGCAAGACGAAAGAAAGCATTCTTCAGGGGTTTTATTATTACTTTGGTCTTTGAGCTACAGTACACATACACACACGTACACACACACGCACTCTCAAATGCATTAAGACCTTAAAAAAATGAAAATGTTGACAACAAATAAAAAGTATAAAAAGCGTTTTTGTTTTCCTTTTGTTTTTTCCCTATTCCCAACTCTGTGCAGTTGTCTACAATTTCAATAAAATTTTATTAACGAATTCCGTTTCGGTATTTTGTGATATTCAATCGATATTATTATTACAACAATGACACCCATGAACAACAAACGGCAGTGGCAGGCAGGCAGGGTATAGCCAAAAGCAACAGAGTGTATGAAGCAGCAGCAGCATTACCAGCAATCGAACTGTCGAACCAATAATGAAAAAAACGTCTTCGTTAAGTAAGAAAAAAATAAGAAAATAAAATAAAAAGAAATCCTTAAAGTCAATGGCTTGTTTTCAAGTGAAATGAAAAGAAAAGATGTTGGCATTTTTTTTTCTTGGGTCTCAGTAAAGCTTTAATGAAATAAAAAAAAGAAGAAAAATTGTTCGCAAACAGTTTTTGTTGCTGGCGTTAGCAATTGCTGTCAGTTGTTATCGTCAAAGATAAAAAATGCTGCAAAACATTTACTTCTGCTTTCTTCTATTTTTCATTTCATGCCATTCGTTATCGAATACTTATTATTTGTTTGTCATTACTACCAATTTAACTTTGGCATATTTAAAGGAAAAAACAAACCCACGAAATTGTCAATACATTTTGTTTGTTTGTTTGTTGTTGTTGTTGTTGTTGTTGCAGCTTTCAAGGGGGTTTTGACATACACACAATACAGAAATGACTACAAAAGTTGTCTGTTGTAATAAGACGAAACATATCAAATGCTGGCTGCAATAAATAAAAAATAAGAAATTCCTTTATGGCCAGGTTTTAACAGATTATTCGAAAGCCGTTGTTATTGTACTCAGCTGCCAGATATTATTAAATTAATCTTCATCTTCAATTTCTTTCATAATTTCGTCTTGTTTTCCTTTTTTTTTGTTTTTTTGCTTTCGTACACATTAAAACTGCCATCAATAATTGTATTTGTGTCAAATTTTCAGCAAATGTGTCTGTTGGCTTGTCTCAAATGTGGCAGCAGCAACAAAAGAAACAAACCGTTTATGTGTGTATGAGGGCGGTAATAATGTGCGCTGAGTATCATTATCAATAATTCATTTGTTTTAAAAGAAACGAATTTATTTCTTTGGGGACTGCTCCACTACTTCTCTTTACTGCTCCTGCTGCTTCAGTGTTGTGCCATTTCATTCTTACTTTTTGCGTAAATCTTATAATAAAATTATTATTATTTTTTTTGTTGTTGTTAAGAAACACAAAGAAAACAAAAATATATATCAAATCAAATTGCTGAACGGAAGAAGACAACGGAAGAAGGAAAGAAAGAAAAAAAATTGTTTTGATAATTTGAAAGTTTTGAATTAGCCATATAAGGGGCGCCTAAAAGTATGCAATGCTTTTTGTTTTTCACTCCTTAGCTGTTGAATTAAGATTTATATAAATGCCTGGCAAAAAAAATTAAAAAAAACTATTTGAGAGAAGTACAGGAATATATTTTTCTTTTAGCTAAAACTTAGGGAACGAATTTGTGTTCAAGTTTCAAATGATATCGTTAAGAAAACAGAGTTTTTCCCCATAAATTGCTTAATATGCAGTTTTTTGTAACGCAAGACAATATAAATGCTGTGGCAGTAACAGAAGGTTTGAATACATGCAATGGACTGAACTATTGCAAATTTGAACTGTTTGATTTTTTGGTCCTTCGAACCTGTGCCTGGTTTCTGTAACTGAAGTGAAAACTTCACGCATCGAAAAAATTGTCGCCACTCTGTGAAACACAAGATGAGTCAGAATATATTTCTTAATGCATTTAAAATCTTGTTGGTTTTTTTATAGTAATAAATATATAATTTTAAGGACAACCATACAATAAAAAGCATGCCAACCATAATTATTTACTTTTTCGATGCGAGAACTTCTCACTTCAGTTACAGAAACGAGGCCTAAGGCTTTGCTCTGTTTTAAAATCTTTATACAAAAGTTTTTTAATTGATTTTAAGGACTTTGTGCCTTTGAAGAGCTGTTTGACAGCTGAGAATGTCAAACTGTAACGACGTTTCTGTTCGAAAAGGTTTTATAAGTCATCAGGAATTATTTAACAGTGTGACGATGCTTCCAAGTTGTGGAAATTTAATTGAAAAAAAAAAGAAAAATAAATCTGTACGCGAAGTTCATATTATGGTCAGAGTTTATTTCTTTTATTTTAATTTTTGTCACGGGCCAGGCAGTTAAAACAAGTTTAAAAAAAAAATTTTTTTACAAACCAGGGTTTAGTAAAAAAAACTTTCTACTTATTTTTTTATGTTTCATGTTACTTTTTGAAAAAGAAAAGAAAAAGGAAAACTTTCTTAAATCTCCTTAAATAAAAGTCATTATCTGTTACAAGTCCTTTTTCGTATTTATTTCGAAAGAAACTCTAATTTTATTATTAAATTTATTTCTTCATGCCAAGTTGAACACTTTAAAACTAATTGCAACAGGCTTAAAGCCTTAAAATATCCGAATATATATATATATATATATTTTTTTTTTGGTATCAATTTTGTGTAACATATCATTTTACAAAAGAAAATGGGAAAATAATGACTTAGTAAATTGAGTGACACTACAACAACAACAACAACAACAAGCATAATACAAACTTCCAAAGAAAACTTTGCCAGCATTAAGCGAAATTTGGGGATATTTCCGTTGTATTTTTGCTTTCTTCTTTTGATAAAATAACACCACCAACACTATGACATCTTTGTTTGGCAGGACTTTTTAAGGCTTTTCAAGAAATTGAATTACAGGGAGTTGATTTTTGTTTTTCTTCCTTCTTCTGGTTTTGGTGGTGAGTTTGGGGCATGAGTGTGACTCTAGATCCCACTAACGTTGTCATTGTTAACTGGGAGTGATTTTTACACAGTCATCATAGAGCTATTGTAAGCACCTGGTGTCAAAATCTCTTTTTCCCTACAGCATAATTTCTAGTTACTTTTGTCTTCTATGACAAAAGGCAAAAGGAACTGCCAAGGCAGCAGCAGTCTTAGAATGCCACATTTCACACACTACAAAATAATGATAATAATAATAATAATAACAATAATAACGATGTGAAGACAAATTGAAAACAATAGAGGGAAAATAAATTTAAAACCCGCAGTAACTGGTGCCAAGAATTTTCGTGTTCTTTTTAAAGCAGGAGAAACTAATTGATGGAATCGAATCAAATTTAATTAAACGTATTGTTGAAAATTAAAAGGGAGTTTTACAACAATTAATAAAAACAGATTAGCGTGTTAAAAACAAGTCCTTAAAAGTCAGTCAATAGAAATTTGAGCCCAAAAACCTTAACAGCATAATTTTGTAGGAATAACAGTTTTTGAAACCAGGAAGGATTCAAGCACAACAAACGAAAACTACGCATCAAAGCACTCTTACAAAATTATCTGAAAACAAAAGGAACGTTTCTCCCATAAACAATAAAACTAAGAAGATCTAATACGCCTTTCCCCAGCATCAGACTCCCACACCTTCAAGCACACACGCACCAGGCAGCATAACAAAAGCTCAACTTTTCTAACACGTTAAAAAAGAGAATCATAAAAAAAATCGTTTTTATAAAAAGTTTATGAAGCGTTAAGTTTCCAGCTTGCCATCATACAAAACTTCTACCTACACATACATACTTATACATGTGTGTGTGTGTGTCTGTGTGTGTGTGAGCAAACGCATACGCTTCCTTACTTATTCACACGTTTGTTTATATTATTATTCTTATTATTTATACCTTTTGCGAAGCATGTCTTCTTGCCTTGCAAAACAATCAGTTGACGCCATCTTGGGCGCCATTTTTGTCAAGTCATATTAAGCGCATTTTGACGAAAATTGACGTATTCAGCTCTTACACATCTTTAGCTTTTTTCTCTTATCCCTATAAAATATAAAACGGAAATAAAAATAATTTACAACAGCACAAAACATTATTACAGCAACAGCCGCGCCAATATTTACATTATTTGCTTAAGTTTTTTTCCCCTGTTGCTGTTATTCTTTTTTGTGTTCGTAAAAATATAAACAGAAAATATGTTTTTTTTCTGTTGAGAAAAAAAATGAGAGAAAAATAATTGATGCAGCATGTGGTTTTCAAAAGAAAAACCTTTTGCTTGCGGAAAAACTGCAAAAGAAAATTCATATACAATCATCCATATTTATAAAGCACACAAATAGTTTTGCATACTTTTAGGAGCAGCCAGCCATATTGGGTAGGGGAGGAAGTTGGCAGTTTGAGTTGAGGTTTTAAGGTAAAATAAAGTGGATTCATATATAATTGATTCAAAATTGAAAAATTAAAGAAAGAAAGAAATAAAAAGTTATTGAATTTGTACGAAATTAAAAGTCTATATTTACTGCAGGTTAAATAGCAGCAGCTACTGCTTCACTGATACCCAATAGCTTGTCATATATTTCGCCAAAGCGAGGAGTAACGAAGCTTAAGTCCTTTTTGTGTAACTCCATTTTTTCCTCAGAGCGTTGGTTCTAGAACTACACTTGTTTAGCAGACCACTTAATGGCCGTCATGTGTTGCCCCTAACCAACGTTTTCTTTTAACGTTTCATTTAAAAATTTCCTATAAATTTATGCACGATATCTGGAGCACACGTATATTTCTGACATGATTGTTGCTGTTCGTTTTTACATATTTTCGCAGTTTAAAATACTTGAAAACAATTTTTGCTTTATTTTATTTCCAGCATCAACTCTCGTACTTTTAAGTGAATCGTGATTTTATTTTGTTGTTCTTGTTTTTAGTTTTTTTGTTTTTTTTTTTAATATATTCTAGAAACGAAGAAGAAGCCACGCAGCAAATGCCTTCAAATACTTACTGTCAGTCAATTCGCTGTATTTTCACAGTACGTTAAAAGATCGTTTGTTAAAAATAAAATTGGATGAAAAATATTTGCAATTTGAAATTTAAATTTCCGTGATGTTACAGAAAATTGTGCTCGCGTTCAAACAATCAGACGTACGCATGATATGATTAAGTGGAATACACTGGAATGTAGCATATGTTTTTGCTCAACAGCCATTTATTGTTGTTGTTATTGTCAGTATCGTTATTGTTGATTGCTTTTGCTGTTGTTGCTTCTGCTACTGTTTTCTGTTCACGGCTGCATAATCAAGGTGATTGGCGCAGGCAAAAAAAAAAAAAAAAAACAGCAAATCATTGTTACAGCAGAGTAGATTGTTAAACTCCAACATATGGCGGCAGATAGTCAAGGAATATGATGATGAAATTATTTAAATTGTGTAGCACAGCTTAAGCGATAGGGAGTGTAATCTTGAAAAAAGTTTAGTAAATAATCGAGGGAATATAAAAATACAACTTGAACTATTCTGCAGAATATTTTGTAATAAATATCCCAGAATTAAATAATGAAGGCACGCGAATAATTTCTAAAGCATACTTTTGGTATGCTAAGCATAAATTATTGTAATTTGTTAAGAGTTTCGTTATTGTTCAAAACTAACTAGCGGAAGTCCGGTAAGAATTTATTAATTTTTCTCTCTGTCGAATGAAATTATTTTAGAAAGCAACTAGAACAGGTTTATTTATCTCAACAAATCCAGCATACTTATAGGCTTATGTATTGTTACATGCTCCACGGATTTGATTAAAGCAATTAATTTTCTTGGCAATTTTTTTCCACTTCTGCGTAGAAAAAAAAAACTTTATTTAATACCGCTGTATAGCAAAAGTTTATGTTCTAGCCATTTATAATGCACATTTATACACTTTAGACTTAATGCACGAAGGTGAAAATCTAAAGCAGAGAACGCGCAAGGAAAAAGAGCAACGTACGCAAAATAAGTTTAATATTTAGCGGCAGGAGAGAAGGGAATCACTAGCAAATAAAAGGGAATGAATGTAAAACTAAAATAAAAAAATTTGCAGAATAAAAAAAAAATAAAAGCAAGAAAATTATGACGGTAAAAAATTACTCAGGGGAGTATTTTAATTTAAACTGAGCAGTACAAGATATCAGGCGAAATGCAAAAGAAAGAAAAATTGCGGCACGTTTTGTAATTTAAGCGCAGCACACTAGAATTTTTCTACATAAAAATAAAATGGCGAAAAGCAAAACATTTAGTTGGAGTAATTAATAAAACAAGAAGAAATTGTTGCTGTAGGAGTTATGGAAAAAAAATCTAAGTTTAAAAAATCCACATTGAGAACAGATTTCACGTTAAGATGAACTTTCTTTACCCTACAATTTTACTCGGAAAGAGTGCAGCTAAAATCTAAAGCAAATTCATATCAACATTATCTTATATGCGTTGCCTAGTTTCAGGGGGTGAATATTTATTTTATAAGACTAGTACAGCAACAACTTCATAAATCCCAAAGTCCTTAGAATTATTTAAAGCAAATTAATTAGCAAATTATGCCGATCATTGTGGGTATGGAAACTCATGCGAGGCCTGTTCAAAAAAATGTGGTATATTTCGCCAGCTATTTACCTTTGTATATCGGTTTTTCTTTTGTAAATGTAGGTACAGCACTTGTTTCTAGTTTCAGCCATTTATTCTATTCAATATGTTTGTGGGAACCATAAAAGTGAGAAGTTTTACTGTAAAAAAAAAATCTAAAAATTTGAATGGAATTAATTGTTCAAAAGCACCTTAAATGTGGACTGTGGTCAAAATTAAGAAAAAAACATAAATATAACTGACAACACTCGTGCTGGACGTTCCAGCATCCGATGAACATATTTCAGTCTGAGAAAAAATTGTTATAAAAGAATCCTTTCCAAAAAAGAAGAGCTGCAGAGGACATTGGTCAACCGTTTGGTTCATGGTAGGAAACTTTTTCATAATAAAATTGGCACAAATAGAAACTGTTATCACATCCGACTCAAGCACGAAGCAAACGAATAAATAAAAATACTGGTAGTGAAAGTGTAGCGGCTTTCGAAAACTGCTGTTCTGCTGTGCTGAGTAAGCTGAACAAATAAAACTTATGTCGACTTTCCCTGGACCCTAGGAATATTAAAAAGCATTTTCAAATAAATTTTAATAAATTAAATTTTTTTCAAAAATATTTTGGATCTTTTTGTCTGTTTCCTAAACATGGAAGCAAGTCAACATGCCCTCCTTTTAGCTGATAATAAGACTTTTGTACAGTTTAGAGATGCTGGCAGATGCCAAGTATTTTGCAAAGGTGGAAGTGACGAGAAAAATGCTCTCGCCCATATTAATTTTTTTAGCTGCTCCACATCAAGGGCTCATGCCTTTAAACAAAGTGTAAGCAGCAGCTACACTAATTACCTCAAAGTGTTGCACAACCATACCAAAGATGAGCGTTTCTTTTTTTAATTCACTGCAACTTTTTTTTTCTTTCTGCATCAGAGAAATAACGAGTTTCTTCTTGCTGCTAAATAAAAATATTATAGAAAAAAAAAATATGAGCAGCGTAAAAACATTAGCCAGTGTTTGCATTAAAATTGTTAATTTTTTACTCGGCATTAAGAATTTAACAAACACCCACACATACGAAACGGAAGAGGAGCAAAACATTTTCTTGTTGGAGTTACTTAATAGCTCATCTTGGAGCCATGAATGAATGAATGAATGGTTCAGGTGAAAAATTGCAGCTGTTGCCAGAAGCTAAAATAAAACATGCACACACACGCACACTCATGCTCATGCACGCCGCTAAAATCACACACACACACACACATACGCACACTTCGTAATAGATTAACATCCCCTTCATGGATTTATAAAGCATGTCGAGCATAAATTTGTAGTCTTTTTTTGTTCGTTGTTCTTTTTTTTTTCTTGCT
Source organism: Linnaemya vulpina (assembly GCA_963675445.1). Classification (NCBI taxonomy): domain Eukaryota; kingdom Metazoa; phylum Arthropoda; class Insecta; order Diptera; family Tachinidae; genus Linnaemya; species Linnaemya vulpina. Next base: position 85,366,478 of record OY776278.1, on the reverse strand, counting down.
CTGCTCTTCTTGATACCATTTGACTGGCGGGTTTATTGCTGTATGGCTGTATTGTTGTACCGTGTATGCTGCATGTTGTTGTTGTTGCCCCAAAAGGAAGGGGCATGGACATGGTATAATTTAAGTTTTTGTGTCATCATAATCATCATTATGCTGTTGTATAAATTAAAGTTTTCCATTGTCTCTTTCGTTCGTGCTTTGGACTTTTTGTTCTACTTAATTAAATTACATTATGAACACGCGTTTTTTTTTTTTTGTGAGATAACGAAACACTTAAAGTGTTTAAAATTTATGAGCAAAATTTAATCATACTTTTGTTTTTAATAAGCGAAGGGTTGTAAACATCGTTTACTGGCTTTGAAACTGTCATAAGTCGCAAGAAACTATTCAGTCTCACAAACAGCTTTCGTGATTATATGACAGCATATTCTTGTATTAAAAATGGAACGTATGCGTGTATGTGTATGAATTTTATATATAACTTTAGAACAGTTTTAATCGGTGATATTTGTTTGTAGTAACAAAGTCAATGTCGAAAAAGTGGGCGAAGAATAACAGGAATTTTCAGCTTATTTCACAGAACGTAAATTTTTGCAAATCTCATATATTAAATTCGATATATTAAAAAAAAAAAAACTTTTTGTAAAGAGGAGGATTTGAATCGCCGTTCGTAAGCCTGTAGGACTTTGTAAAGCGTGCCAATTGTTGTGAGAGTGACATGCCTTAAATCTATAGAGTCTCGCTCTTGTTGTTCGGCAGATGTGGAAAAGTTAATATGTTTTTATGAGGAAAGCCCGTCTCTGCCTTCCCATAACTCCCAGACTTTTTTTTGCATCGTGCAATTTATTTTGAAATCTGCTCTTAATAAATTTATTGGGTTTCACTCTTGTGGTTGTGCAGAGATGAATTGATGCGAGAAAAAATTCTTTTGGTCCCACTGTGCGGTGATTAGAAACGAACATTCATGCCTATAACGCTGAAATGTGTAACAAAAAGAGCTTAAGAAGAATTAGCACTTAGAAAAATTTTAAGACGCCAGAGTTTTTTATAACGAACACAGATTTATGGCGCAGCATATGAATTCAGTTGAATTTCTTGGAAACGGGTTATGAATTTGCTTTAACACAGCAAATAAAAAAGTTTTTTATTACGAACAATTAAAATTAAATGTGATAGTTATTTCTAAAAAAGTTGGTAGAGAAGACAATTCTTATTTCTATGGAAAAATAAAAGAATAACTTAAATCGAGCGACTGGTACTACGACACAAATCATATTGAATAAAGTGAATTGGAGGGTTTGATTTAAAAGTAAATAATTTTTATGTATTTCATTACATATTAAACGGTCCACTGGAAGCCAACATTGACGCCCTACGGCCAGATGTAGACGAATATATGGACTTGGTTTGAGTTAAATGCTACAAAAAGAAAAAGAAATAGGGAAACATATTGATCGAGAAGTCCCGGGTGCAAGTAACTCTTTTGGCAACACAAGTTCCTATTTCAATTTTGGCAAAGAAAACCTGTTGAAAATATTAATTTAATTTATTAATTTCGAGGCTGGTAAAGGGTGACTATGACATTCAGCACCACCAAATATGATAAGACTTTTATTTTTACTTATATATATTTTGTTATTTATATATTTTTTTTTAGTTTTGTTCCAAAATTATGACTGCAATCAAGCAGCTGAAATAGATAAAAAGTATTTTCTTATCTGCTCTCTTAACGTTTCTTTGCCTGTCTATTATAAAATACTTTTATCTTTCAGCCAAATTAAGTTTTTATCACACGTTAATTAAAATTAGTTGATATTATGTGATTGAAATTTTTTATAAATATCAGTATTATGTTAACAGCGAAATCATAGTAGTTTTGCTTTTTAAAAATGAAAGTGTCGACAGCATTTTTGCTCTTAACAGTGAGTTGTTTGTTAAAATTTGGCGCAACAAATGAGGCCACTGTGGAAGATATTGAAAAGAGTGCATGGAAAATTTTCACGGCCGCTAAAGCAGACTCTTATGAAGGTACGACGAAGGCGATGTCTTTAATACAAGATGAACTTCAGAATTATGGAAAGCGAGCGTTTCTTAAAATCTTCGATAATTTGTTGGAGCGGTTGGATCGACGTGGGGATCTGCTTATGTTTAGAATTCTGGTGGAAGCCTACTTGGAATTGTTTGTGATAAATAAAGATAGTCCAGTTTTTTCTTATGCCCTGTACGCCATAAATTTGAAAAAACTTAAGCAGCACAAGTTTTATAAAGATGCGGGTGATTATAGTCAGCATAGACTGGAACACTCGACAGGTTCTATCGAAACCAACTATCGTCTGAATGCATTATTTTACGACTCCTGGCTGATATCGCCACACGTAAGGAATGAAACTGGTTATAGGAGATATTTTCTTAGTGAATTTCTGGATTTTGATGACACAGAAACGGAATTCAAGGTGGAACTCAGCGGTAAAAACTATACGATGTACTTGATTGCGTTCGACAAACAAGATAGTGAGACGTTGTATGTGAATTCGACAGAAAGTCCTGATGAACATAATTGGACAATTAAATATCTAAAATACGATATGGCTGTTAAACTGTATCAAAACGATATTTTAATATGCTCCAAAGATGATCGTGACATGATAAAAGTTGATGTTGCCGGTAGCAAATATGAAAATGATCTAAACTGTTATTGGAATGTCGAATCCTAGTTGACTCAAAAAAAATTGTTGTTATGGAAAGCATTCAATAAAGAATGCTGTTGACTAAATAAAAACGTGTGCGAAATTTTATTATTTTTCTTTTGGTTTTTTTCTTACGGAGTACAACAAGATTTTGATCTTGCAATTTGAGATTTTTGGTTTCTTTTTAGACACGCAAAGAATATGCAGTTCAACATCTCTTAACAAAAATACACAATCTCTTTGATTTAATACTGATATATTTTAGTCTGTAGATTACCTTGAAAGTGATCACTCTTATCAGAATGTTATACCAGTACATACTACGGGATTTCACAAGACCTTGCGCAGTTAATCTTAATTTATTACTGCTGCCAGTTTATATCATTCAACTTAAAATAATCGTACACTTTCATATTATAAAAAAAAAAAATTCTTATCGCTAAATTATTAGCTAAAATAAATGGGTGCGTACTTTCGCATATTTTCAAGCTCAAAAATATTTTAAAGTTGTTTTATTTTTAAATAGAGAAACGGTTTCATGTATGAATTTATAAAAGAATAGCATTTAGTACAGAATAAAAGAGAATTTAGTTTTAAATAGTTATTCAAAATTGATTGAGGGCATTGTTTTGATAATATGAAGACGAGAGATCGGAAACAACGATTATTTTCCAAAGTTAGAGTAAATAAATAAGAATAAAAATAGAAATACTGGCTTTTAAATTATTTTATTGATTTTAATTAATTCTTTAGAAAAATGGAGAACAACTTTTATTTTATAAGCGAAAAGTGAAGGTCACGAAATAATTATTAAAGTGTCATGTTCAAAATGGAATTTATAAAAGCCGCGATACCTGATTTGAACAGGACAGCTGCAGACTATAATTCTTAACACAGCGCAACTTTTGAGGCGGGGTAGAACAAGAAGATTTATTAAAGCGGCTCTTCAAACTAAAAAAAAATCCCTGTTCGAAAAGTTAATCATAATGTACTTCACATCTTCTCGACTTTCTTTGAAAAGATGATGACCAAACACGGAAAACACTTTTAATATGCACCAAATTTTTTGGGAGACAATTTGAAAAAGTTCAAGTTCTTTTATTTTAAGCAAAATTTCTGCTTTAATAAATCAATAAAATTGATTTTGCATGAAATATGCTTCATTAAATTTTATATGTTTTTTCCTGAGCCAGCAGAAAAATATCAAAAGAATAGCTGGAAATGTGAACAACAACAAGATTGTTAAACAGCAAAACTTAATGCTTAACATGCAAAACACATGTTTGCCGACAAAAACGAACGAATTCGCTAGAATTTCATCCTTTTTTTCCCGACTTTTATCTTTTTACCGAAAGTTGAATAGCACACAAACACAAAGAAATTTATAATCACCAGAAATTTCTGAAAAATAGAACTTAGGAAAAAGCGGAAATGAATAAAAAAAAAAAAGGAGGAAAAACAAAGAGAATCAAGAAAATCAAACAACTAAACAAGACAAACAAAATGAAGTTCCACACTCAAAAACAATCACGGCAGCGGATGCCAAGTGAACAGCGTTTTGCGAAGAAAAAAGAAATTATTAGAATCTCTAACAGCCTAAAGCACATCCGTTGTTGTTGAAGAGTTAAATAAAAAAGCCAGAGGAAAGAATTTTTTGAATATTTGCGAGTTGTTGGGAAGGCAGCAGCGGATATGAGGGTGTCCCTTCAACATTTCTTATGTTGGCGGAGTCTTAAATTTAAAATAACACCCTCGTTAAGGAAACAAGTTTGTATTTTTCAAAAGAAAATTTCAATAATCATTTTAATGCTGCGGGAACAGAATCACCAAAAATGTGTGTGCGCCGAATGAGAGCAGGAGGATAAGAAGTTGTTTACACTCGAACAAAAACAGCAACCACATTTCCCGGAGATAATGGCAGCAACTAAGACAAACAGGAAAAAAATACTTCTTTCAAAATAATTTGCAACAGCAGAATTTTCTATTTGAAAATGTGCTTAAAAACTTTATAGACTCCTCCACGACAAAGAAAAATCTAAATAAATTTTCTTCAACAAAAGCCTTGATTTTCTCCCACGGCAAACTTTTGCAACCAATTTAAATTAGCCTGCGCTTTTTATAGCCCCTAAAATTATTAAACCAAGATTTTAAGCTGTTTTCTTCTCTCCTTCACTCTGCATAAAGCCGGGGCTTTTGATGGCTTCCATTTGTTGTTTTATAAATAATTAAAATATTAAAATTTTTAGTTGCAAAACATTTCTACAGTTTACTTTAAGGCTTAATTGCTAATTCCATATAATTCATATTGTTGTTTATTATTTCCTACTGCTTTTTGCTGCAATTTATAAATATATATATTTTTTTCCACCTCTTCTTTGTTGGGTGTTAAGAGCTTAACACGGGTTTTTACTGCTGCGTTGTTTCGTTTTTTCTATTCATGTTTTTGAGTTTGCAAATGCATTAAAAAGTATTGCAGCTGCCAGGATTTTCCCCACAACTCAAAAGGTTAATAGAAAAACAAAATTGTTTTATTCTTTGTATTCTGCTGGCGATATTATTTTCAATTTTTTTCTTATTTGATTGGTGTGGCTGGCGTGCATGGCAGGTAATATTTATAAACACTGAAATTCCTTTTTAATGAGTGGTTTTTACAAAGTTAGATTTAAAAAAAATAATATTAAAATTAAATAAGAAAAAGCTGAAAAAGTTTTTATTTAAAATAACAACATTTGCTTAAGCAGCTTATGGCTTTTATGGACGAAGGATATTTAAGGTGGAGCAAAAAAATTATAAATTAAAGCTGGAAATAATTGATAAATAATGGCAAAGGCCTTCCCCTCAAACAACAACTTCAACATGCATCACTTTAAATGAAAAAAAAAAATATATATATATATACATATAAATTTTACAGCGGCCAGAATGAAATCCTATTAAAACTTAAACCAAAAAATTCAGCGAAGGCTGCTGCTGATGGGCTGGCTGATAAAAAATTCCGGTCTATCTGTTGTCATGGAGCATATCAGCAATAATTTTATATAACTTTGAATTGAATAAAATTGCACTAAAAAAGATATGAGTTACACGTTCGTTGGTCGTGAAAATTTTCCATGCACTCTTTTCAATATCTTCCACAGTGGCCTCATTTGTTGCGCCAAATTTTAACAAACAACTTACTGTTAAGAGCAAAAATGCTGTCGACACTTTCATTTTTAAAAAGCAAAACTACTATGATTTCGCTGTTAACATAATACTGATATTTATAAAAAATTTCAATCACATAATATCAACTAATTTTAATTAACGTGTGATAAAAACTTAATTTGGCTGAAAGATAAAAGTATTTTATAATAGACAGGCAAAGAAACGTTAAGAGAGCAGATAAGAAAATACTTTTTATCTATTTCAGCTGCTTGATTGCAGTCATAATTTTGGAACAAAACTAAAAAAAATATATATAAATAACAAAATATATATAAGTAAAAATAAAAGTCGTATCATATTTGGTGGTGCTGAATGTCATAGTCACCCTTTACCAGCCTCGAAATTAATAAATTAAATTAATATTTTCAACAGGTTTTCTTTGCCAAAATTGAAATAGGAACTTGTGTTGCCAAAAGAGTTACTTGCACCCGGGACTTCTCGATCAATATGTTTCCCTATTTCTTTTTCTTTTTGTAGCATTTAACTCAAACCAAGTCCATATATTCGTCTACATCTGGCCGTAGGGCGTCAATGTTGGCTTCCAGTGGACCGTTTAATATGTACTGAAATACATAAAAATTATTTACTTTTAAATCAAACCCTCCAATTCACTTTATTCAATATGATTTGTGTCGTAGTACCGGTCGCTCGATTTAAGTTATTCTTTTATTTTTCCATAGAAATAAGAATTGTCTTCTCTACCAACGTTTTTTAGAAATAACTATCACATTTAATTTTAATTGTTCGTAATAAAAAACTTTTTTATTTGCTGTGTTAAAGCAAATTCATAACCCGTTTCCAAGAAATTCAACTGAATTCATAAGCTGCGCCATAAATCTCTGTTGGTTATAAAAAACTCTGACGGCTTAAAATTTTTCTAAGTGCTAATTCTTCTTAAGCTCTTTTTGTTACACATTTCAGCGTTATAGGCATGAATGTTCGTTTCTAATCACCGCACAGTGGGACCAAAAGAATTTTTTCTCGCATCAATTCATCTCTGCACAACCACAAGAGTGAAACCCAATAAATTTATTAAGAGCAGATTTCAAAATAAATTGCACGATGCAAAAAAAAGTCTGGGAGTTATGGGAAGGCAGAGACGGGCTTTCCTCATAAAAACATATTAACTTTTCCACATCTGCCGAACAACAAGAGCGAGACTCTATAGATTTAAGGCATGTCACTCTCACAACAACTGGCACACTTTTACAAAGTTCTGCAGATTTAGGAAGGGCGATTAAGATGTTCCTTCACACGAGAAATTTTATAAAAGAAAAAATATTTAAAATGGAAGTGGCTCTAAAGGCTATTCTTGCCACTTTCCCCTAATTTTAACTGCGGAGCTTTCGTAAGCTGATTTTAAGCTCTTCAAGCTAAAACACTCTTTTTTGAATTTTAATTGTTAAAACCATTGTGATAAGCGGTGATTCATATAGTTTTCGATTATTATAAAAGAATCGAGAAAAAATAACTGATCAGAAATATAATTTCGATCAGTTTGAAAAGATCCCTTTTTGGATAAATTTTTTCGTTCATGATATCTCACGAACGGATCAGTCGATTTTGACCCATTTTGTGGAAGCGATCAGTACAACCCGGTAAAATTTATACTAAGTCCGCTAATATTGCGTTTGAACAGTTCATTTATTTTAGAGCAGCGCTTTTCTTCTATCAGCGTTAAGTATTTGTTCTTCTTAAACTGCCGAAGGACGACGGTGTTGTGAGCATCTCCTGCATGTCACTACTAACCGTTTACTGAGACAAAATCTGTGCAAATACAACGCGAATTACGCTGAATTGTTTTTAATATAAGAACTCTTTCAAATAGACAATTCATTGCAATTGTTTTCTTGTTGCTAAAGTTTCTGGCATGTTATCAAAAAAGTGGTTGGAAGGATCTATTTCAGCCCTGACTGAAGGCGTTTTTGTATTTATTTGAGAAAGATATATTTCTGTTGATTCAACAATTTTTCCTTTCTAGGTTGCTCAATTCATTAGAAAAAAGCGGCTCCAAAGGATTTTGAAGATTGAAACGTTTTTCGAAACATTCACATCAATTTCCAAACTGCTTCTTTTGGCAGCCGCATTCAAATTTGTTTACTTTTAATTTTTTAACTGCTTCTCATTATTTGCAATTGTTTAAACAATTTCTTTATTTATTCTACTTAATTAGAATTATGTTGTGTTTATTTAAAAATATTTCCTAATACTTTTTTACTTTTACCAAACGCTTTTAATTTATTTCTATACCTCCGTCTGTCAGTCGGTACGTCCTGCGTGCGCTTATCTTCTTGTTTGCTTTATTTAAAGGAAGTTTGTGCAGTTTTTCATCTCTATTTGACAATTTAAATCAATTTATTTTCATTTATTTTAAGTGTTTCGACAAATAAATAAACACAAACTATGCAGATGCACGAAAAAGAAAAAGAAAAATAAATGATGGAACAAAACCATCTTTTCCTTTACTTCAGAGCTTTTAACAATCCCATCAACTTGAGTAGATTTTGGGTAAAAGGAAAGAACTTTATAGAAATTTCACTTTTTTTCTTCCCTCCTTTCGGCATCTTCTTTTGAATAACAAAACATGCAAAAATAAAAATAACCATGACAAAGAAATAAACGTAGAAGATGAGCGTGGCAGAAGATTGAAAATAAATTGTATGGCCTGTGCCAAGATGATGCTGTAAAGCATCAAAATAAAATATATACAAAAACGATGATGATGAAAACCAATTTACGTGCAAAATAACTTGAGTGTCATGCAAATTTCGTTAACGAAAAAATAAATAAATACAACGTTTTTTCTACGAGAAGTTGGTTGGCCTCATTTGAACGTCTTGAAGGGAATAAAACTTAAATTAACACGACAGTTGTTGGCTGTACTTTTTTATACTTTTTTTTTTAAATATATTTTCTTATTTTCTGAAATGAGTGGATGACATTTAAGTACCTTGTCAAATATATTTATCCTTGAGCAGTGCTTGTGTTAAGACGCAACCCAGTAAATCGGCAAGTTTTTTTATTTATTTTTTGTTTTGCCTCAAATCCTTATTAAGAGTTTTGAGATTTAAATTATAAGTTTCTTTCAAGTGATAAATAGCATGAGTTTTTGAAATTTATTTAAAAAAAATTATGGACGTTGAATGGACGTCATGTGATCAGTACAATCGGGTCGCAAATAATTTAAGATAATTGTATGAATTGGGATTTATATAAGAAAAAATAACTCGTCTGATTTGTCACGAAATTAAGGAGTATTCCCGGCCTTAAAAATACAGAGTTTAGGTTAACTCAAATGTCCTGAATGCGTAGCAAAAGTGTAGCCGATAAACTGCATCATGAATGCGGGTGCAAAGATACCAGCATCTTTACTGATGGCTCGTTCACGGATGGAAGTGCAGGAGCAAACGTTCGGCATCTCTGATGTCTTGCTTTTCGGGGTAAAAAGAATACGTGTCCGTTTATCAGGCAAAAATGCTTGCACTGATGCATGAATCACTTGATTGCTAATCAGGGGGAAGGGAAGAAAATTCTTATGGAGCTGGATAATCAGACTCTAAAAGAGCAAAAGTGTACTAGAATGTGTTTAATAGTTTTAACACTCATGCCTCTATTAATGAGTGCTAAAGGACACATCGTTACAATGGGAATTAAAGCAGGCGAAGAGCCGGCACAGACGGTATCTGCAGTGACTTTTTGCTGAATAGTGCTCAGAATAGAATTCGGGTATGTCCCCATCAAAGTTATAATTCTACAGTGTTTGAACTTCAAACATCAGGAAAGGCGGAGGGCACCTGACGACATGTAGGCAAGCTGGTTGTGATGCTCAAAGAGCTCATTTACAGGACATCGGATAGCGGTCTTAGGCATAACCGAAAAATCTTAACTGCGTTTATTACAGGGCTTGGGAATTCAGGTGTCATCTGACTACACCTACAAAAGGTGGACAGCAGCACACATTGTGTAGGAGTGATCAGCCTTCGCTAGTATTGGACTCCAGCTCCATAAGAATTTTCTTCTGTCCGCCCTGATTAACAATGAAGTGATTCATGCATCAGTGCAAGCATTTCTACCCAATAAACGGACACGTATTTATTCCACCCAGAAAAGCAAGATATAAGGGATGTCAAACGCTTGCTTCTGCCCTTCCATCCGTGAGATATTCATCAGTAAAGATGCTGGTATCACTGCGCCCACATCCACGATGCAGTCTATCGGCTATTCTTAAGCGACTACAAATCACTTATTTTATTTATGGAGGTTACACCTCAAACTCACTGAGATTCTAGCGATTAATCAGGATACATCGATGAGAACTAAAATCAGAAATCGGTATTCAATTTCCAGAAATCAGTGAAATCTTGTGACTCAGTGATGGGCAGGCTCTCCAAATATTTTATTAAACAACGAACCACTGAGATTCGTGAGCTTTTTTAAGAGCCACCGTGATAGTTGTGGCCACAGCTTCTATGCAAAGCAGTTAATAATTGTTTTCATAAAGTTATCCTTGAAATCTTTTTTAAGCGATCTTTTTCATGAACGAAAAATAACACTCAGCATATATAAATTTTCAATGTCGCAAAACTCAAAATATTAAAACAGAAGAGGTAAATAATTTTTTATTTAAATTTTTAGCTTTGGAGCTTAAATATTTTGTATAATTGTAATCATCAGATTTTACGCATTAAGACTGGTATGTTTGAAACTTGTGGCATTATAATTTTGTTTGGTCAATTAAACCTCAATTTGAGTGTAAATAAAACTCAAACTTAAATTTTGAAAATTAATAACACAAGATTTGGACTGTTTTGGCATAAAACTAGATATTCATTTAATGAAATTTAACTTAAATTCTCGCTGAAAAAATAATCGTTAAGTTACATTTTGATGAAAAAAATATTTGTATTTGATTATTTTCAATTCATTGACTTACCGGCATAGTTTGACTGCCGTGTAGGTTGGATATGGCTGATTGAGCCTCTTGCTGCGAACTAAATTTCACAAAAGCGCAACCTGGAATGAGACGAAAAAAAAATATAAATCATTAAAAATTTAGAAAAATAAACAAAACATTTGAAATAGATTTTATGTTTTATGGAAAACATGCATTTCTAATTACACTTGAAATCAGTCGGGCTTGAAAATATTTGAAATTTTAAATTTTTTGTTTATGGAAAATTAAAAATTTCGAGGAATTTAATAGGAATTATTTGTTCCAGCATTTCATGTATTATTCTTGGGAATTATTTGATTTGATTTGTTTATTGATTTATGTAGGAACACCCACAATTGTACGATGGCAGTCTAGGAACTACTAGATATTCTATTTATTTATTTCAATACGTTTTTTGATTTAAATTGTATAAAAAGTAGTAACCAAAAACATAATATTTTTTTCATAACTTTCAGTACAATCGTTAGTTTTTAATTTGTTAATTATAAATTAGATTTTGTTACACCTGGAACTTTGTAAATTTTTAAATAAATTTGTAATTGTAACCCACTCTTTAGCTTTTTCGATAGTGTTTAGAAAAATCTGTAGCTCTGATTAAAAAAAGTTTTCATTAATCGAATTTTGACAGCCGAGCGATTCTAATTTAATTTGAATTACATATTAAGAATTCGATGTCATGATAAATTTCAAAGGAAACTTATAACCTGCAGGTATTTTCCCCACCGCCTACAATTTTGAAAAGGTTCATATCGAATATCCACAGAAACTACTACCTTTATTCTTCTTTCTAAAACCTTTTTTGCTGGTTCCGTACAACGCATTGTGTATGCAGGGGCATCCCCCGAATGATGATCCTACTCTTTAAAAAAATAGTTAATAAATAATAAAAAAAAATTTAGATTTTTTACTGCAACACTTTTTTTGTGGAACACTTTTAGGTATCTTATCTTTTATCAATACGGACAAAATATATTTAATTTAAAAGATATTTCTGTGTAGATGTGCACTATGGCACTGGATTTTATATAGATAGATCAATATAGAAACGAAAGAAAAATTATGGAACATATAACACCAAAGACAAGTAAAAGGTAATAATTTTGTAGGACTCTTACTAAATTAAATCTAAAGAAATAAATATGCAGAAATAAAAGAAACGTTTAATCAGACATTAAGACACCACCTAAACAAGATGGGAAGGGAGAACTTCATTCCCTCTCCGTGGAAGGCAGTTTAAATAATCAAAAGCCCAAAAAAGTGTAACAGTTCCACTTCTCCATGTAGTTGTAATCGTGTAAGCATTTATAATTCTTGGCCGTATTTCAGCAAATTACAGGAGTTGTATTAATTTACACCTTTCAGTAGATTAGCGTTTCTAGATAACAGTTTTTTGCTTATTTCAACATGCAGTTACTTCGTTTCCAGTGTAAAACTATTTTTGTATTGATCATTCCAAGACCAACCTCGTAAAGTTGAATATAAAGTCATGAAATGAAAATAATTTAGAGAAACTGTATTTTAATAATGGCATTTCACTGTTTTAGTGGCTGCCTGGTAATTGTAAATTATTTCATTTCTCTCTTTATTTTTAATACAATTGTAGTTGAAGTTGGAGGAGTTGTTGCTGCCTGCCTGCGTGTTCTCCATTTGTATTATAAACAGTCTCAGCGAACAACTAACTGTTGCCAAAAAGCTTTTGTAGTCGATTGTAAATAAAAAAATTAAAAAAAATTTTATACAACAGTTTTAAGTACTTTAGCACTTGAATAAGTTCTGTTTTTTTAAAATTTTTTTCTATTGTTTTGTTTCATTCCATTCTCTGCTCATGATACGTTTGTTTATTTTAGAATGATTGTTTTCAGTGTTGATTTTTTATTCTATTTATTTTCGTTGTTTTCTCCGAGTTCTGTAATATTTTCAAGAGTTTTTGTTATCCAAACAGCTTAAATGAATAACGAATAATGATGTGTTTGTTACAAAACAGCTTAACAAAAAAAAAAAAAAGGGTGTAAAGCAACAGTGTAAAAAGTTTTCGTGTTAATATGAAGGGCTGGTCAGACGGAGCAAACGGCAGAGGAAATAGTTTTGAAAGGCTGAAGGATATTCAAAATAAAAGGCTTCTTGTTAATTCATAAAATTAAGTCATTCTCTATTAAAACATAATTTTAACTCAAATTTTTCTTATTGAAATTGGAAGTTAAGTTGCAGGGGGAGTCTCTATTAATTATAATACAGGATTTTTGTTATAAAAATTGCCATAAAGAACGTCAATTATATCTGACAATTGTATATAATTTTTTAATTAAATTGTGAATGCTTTACTGCAGCATTCAATGCATGAAAGTAACTCGTACCTGAACTCCTTAACCATGCGGGTAACGTTCAATATGCACCACAATTTGTTATTTTGGTTTAGCGCTAGAAATCCAATCTCTCAGATCACATTGAATGTTACTGGAATATATACTTTATTTCTTATATATATATATATATATATATATATATTTTACATAAATTAATTGTAAAAATCGTTTAGTTATGACAGTTAGGGTCTTCATAATTCATTTATAAAATCTTTTATAAATAATTCAATCCTGCCACAATGTTAATCCTGAATTGCTGGATATATAAAGTGTTCTTTGCTTGTTTTCACACCAGTCGTTAATAGTAAAAAAATCTATTTATTTCATATTAAAATATGATCGAAAACAAAAATTTTATATATTTTCGATGTGTAGACTCTTCTGCCAAATGATTTTAATCCAGGCAAATGTAGAGCACTTGATTGGGGCAGGTAACGTTCAATACACACCACGTCTGTCTGTTTTTCCTTAAGTGCTAAAAGTTTATAGTTTCTAAATCTATTAAATACTACGAAAACTTTCTGTATTCTTTTATGCTTTTCATACTTTTATTTTTATTAAAAGTAAAAAATTATATAAAAAAGAATCCTTGTAATTTATTAAGTCCTTTATGAACAATGTAAGCCTGTCATAATGTTAATCCTAATTTAGTTAAAAAAGAACAGAGTCAATATAAAGTTTTTATTTGTTTTCAAACCAACCATAAATTTACATTTATTTTCATGTTTTGTAAACTTTTTTTCCCTCCCTCATAATATTCCTTTTACAACTTGCCATTTGTTCAAAAGCCTACAATTTAAATCAGGAATTATGGCCCTTAAGGGGAAAATAAGAAAACATATGAAGAGCAAGTTTCTTTAGTTGGGCTAGTTTACACACACACACACACACACACACGCACACACCACTACAAGCAACGAAAGAAAAGTTTATTAACAAATAATTTTACTCGAGCAAAAAAAGTAAATTTAAACATTTTCTTGTTAAAATTCTCAAAAGCAAGAGATGTAAATAAAAAACATCGCCGAGAAATGTATCATAGAAACACTAAAAGGTATGGTTTTTTTTACATCTCGTGATTATTTATAGAATTTCCTTATAAAAAACTACTTTTGCTGGTGTTCCAACAGAATATAAGAAACAATTTCAGGTTTTTCTTTCACTTGCAATTTAAATGGGGCAGAGAAAAAACTAAAACTTTCAAATTTATTTTATTATATTTTGCCACGTTTTATTTTATATGAAACTCATATTAATCATACGCCCTAGTAAGCAATTATTATAAAATTAATATTAATCATACGCCCCAGTGCACAGAGATTTTTCTTTTCTGTGCAAAAACGCAAGAAACTGTAAGGACTTTAATGAACTTCTTTATTAAATTAAAAACTATGAACACGTAATTTTTATAGGGTAACTTATCATGGTTTATGTTGATTTCTTTTCTAGAAAATAGTGCAACATTTTGTACACTTTTTCACAGAAAATGCCAACATTCTGTCATTTAAAAATAACTAACTTATTGGAAATTAATTCAACATTCTTTACGAAAAAGAATTTAGATTAAAAAATCCTTCCAACTGCCTTCAAATTAGAAAAGATCTGGAAATATGTTACACATTTTCCAGAAAAAAAAAACCTCTTTAGTTTGTGTTCAAAGCGAACACTTCTCCAGTTGTAAATACTAAAAAATAAACTCTTTAATAACATTAAGACTATTTTATATCTAGTGGAAAGCAAATAAAAAGGAGATGTTGTTGCGACAGTAGAACTGGTCACAGCAAAACTTGTCAAAGAAGGAAGTTTTCGATTAGTTTGTGTTTAAGGCGAACACTTCCCGAGTTGTGAATACTAAAAAAAAAAAATAGGCGCTTTAATAACATTAAGACTGTTTTATATCCTGTCGAAAGTAAATAAAAAGGAGGTGTTGTTGCGACAGTAGAACTGGTCATAGCAAAACTTGTCAAAGTAATTCCTTTCCAAATTTATTTCTAAAACTCGCAGCCTGAACGCCAAACTTAACTACCGGCATTAAGGAGATGCTAAAGAAATTTAGGCTTTTCCTGGAAAATTTTTAAAAAATTTATTAACTTTCATATGATTATATTTTTTTTATTCAAAGTTTTTTTTTATAAATTGAAAAATAGTCTTCTCCTTGAGAAAATGGACAAAACTTTGCTTTATGGCAAAATATTAAAAAAGAAAAGTATTCGATTTTTTATTTTAATGAACATTTAATTTTTGCTATATTAATATTTTTATATATAGGCTAATTGTTCTTAGTTAAAATCTCAGAACGACATGATGATAAATATTCCTAGGCACAAAGGAAAGTCAACGTCAGTTTTTTTTCAACTTACACAGCAGAGCAGAACAGCTGTTTTCGAAAGTCGCTACACTTTCATCTTCAGTGCTCATTTGCTCATTGTATTGTATTTGATGTGAAAAGTACTTGATTTTAGATTTCAAATTCAAGCATCTGAATCTTCGAATCCTTTAACCGATTACATAAATTACAAGACAATATCCTGGAAATATGTAACGTTATTATGTTGGCAATTTTTCCTTCCATTTTATGACAGACGAGTACATGCATCATCTTTTAATGTTCAATCCAAAACCATATCTTTATTGTCCTTTTTGATTGTAATTTGCCCAGTTTTAACTTGATTTTCTGTGGAACTCTTTTTTTTTCGTTTTCTTGGCATTTTTAAACATAAAATATGAAAGGCAAATGGCCAGAGATAGAAATGAAAAAGAAAAAGCGAAAAAGAAAACTTTGCCCTTTTATTTACGCAACTGTATCTCATCATAAAAATGTCATCAACATCATATTATTGTTGTTTTTGGCCTTTTTCTCTCTCCTGGTTGTTTCGAATCAAGCGTGCGTTTGCTTGTCTTTGTGTGTCCAAATGTAACTACATATTTACATGTTTATTGTACAGTTTTTTTTAAATTTTGTAAATGATGTTTCAGGTTCATTTTATACACACACACACACTTGGTAAATACAAATATGGCCTCAAACGTTTTAACCAAAATCTGTGTATGTTAAATTTTACAAAAAGAAAAAAAAAACTAACGCAATAAAAGAAGTGAAATTGTTAAAAATGAACAACATGATGATGTCCATTCAACCTCCATCTCTATAAGGCTTTAGCCAGCTTGAGTGCATGAAAAGGCCAGTAAAAGTGTAGAAAAAAATTAAAAAAACGATAAAATGCAAAAGAAATAATAAAAACCGGCAAAATGAGTATGGAAATGTAATTTCCAACGTTGTTCCGCGTTAAACAACCGCCAACAACAACAGTTCAGCAAAAATTTATTTTCCATTTTTTTCCAACTTTCACATTTGTTATTGTTGCTGTTGTTGTTACTTTTTGTGCTGTTGTAGCTGTTGTAGCCTTTGGGCTTACATTGACAATAACGGATCGCTATCACCCCCTACCCTGCCTATTACTTTACACACTCCCACCTCTTGTATTCACAAAAAAAAAAACTTTATGTTGGGGGAAACAAAATGCCCGAGTTAAAAGTTTAAATAACAACAAGAAAAAGTTGCCTGCTTCAAGGCGTATTGCCATTTGTTTTCTCTCCATAAACTGTTATTTCGGCAGGGGTTAACAGCCCCAAATAGCTGGTATATTCTTTTCAAACGTTTCGTAAATTGCAAGTAAATTGTTTATGAAATTGCAGCTCTTTTTTGTTTTCTTTTGGTCATATGAAACATGAAATAAAAATATAAAAAGTGCGAAATGTTTAAGCAGCACTTTTCTGCAATTTTAGCCAAGAAAAAGTTCAGCTTGAAATTCCAAATATTATTTTGCTTTTATTTGTCTAATTTTTCACTGTGGCTTATGATTAATATTAATTGTTATTACTTTTTAAAATTAACGGAGTTCATTCAATAAATATAAATTAAAGGCGTTTTCTTTTCTAGAAAACATGCAACATTTTTTCACTTATTTTCTAAAAAGTAGCGGTTTGGAAAAGTTTTAAAACAGAAATAATTTTTCGTGAGAGATGTTGGATTTATTTTGAATAAATTTCTTATTTTGAAATGGCAAAATGTTGTTTAAAAAGAAAATAATGCAACATTTGTCACACTTTTTAACAGAAAATGGCAGCATTTTACCATTTCAAAATAAGGAATTTATCAAAAATGAATCCAACAAAATAACTTCTGTTTTAAAATTTTTCCAAACCGCAACTTTTTAGAAAATAAGTGAAAATTTTTTGCATATTTTCTAGAAAAGAAAACGTCTTAAGTTGAAATATGTTTCAATACAGAATTGTTGTTTATTCTGTAAGTAGTTGTCAGCGTCACATTAAGACAATATTAAAAATAGAAAACGTAATCGTTGTAGAAAAACAGTTGAATCCTGCTGACACACTTATTTATATCCTTTGGGTCCTAGCAAACAGGCAGGGTTTGTTAAAAGCTGCCAGTTGCTAAACAAAATGGTCATTTAAATGTCTTATTATTATTAAGGACTTAATATGACGTTGACAAATTGATACAGAAAAAGGTGAATTGTCTTCTGCAATTTCTGGCCTAATTTAAAGACTTAATGGAATCCCATAAAAAGGAGTAAAGAAACTTTGAAAAAAGGCCACACATGTTTGTGACAAATTCTCTATCTTCTCATGTGTTTTTACCTGTCTTCTCAACACTATTCCCTCTTTTCTAGTTCTAGCTACTACATCTCAAGAGGTCATTGGCTTAGGGCAGGTCCTAATAAAAAATAATATATATCTTCAGATATTCTCAACCTTGACTGCTGCCGTTTTTGCACTTTAAAAACTTTAACTTAACAAACAACTTCCGATTGTTTTTTGTTTACAAAATCTTTTCCATTCTACTTAATTAATTATTCGTTTTGCTTGATTTCTTCGGCATTAATTAATTAAATGAGGACCTGCTAGAATACTTGCAAAATTTTATTAATTGATAAATTATTTATTTTCTTTACATCCTTGTCCACACAAGACACTTTCAAAAAATGTTGTTTGTATTTAAAGCAATTCTAATTGAATTGAATTCGAGCAAAAATATATGCCTCCACAATTTATTTTGTAATTTATTTTTATTTATTTCTTTTTTCTCTCTCTCTCTCTCTCTCTCCTTATTTTTATTGCATATAAAGTTGTCGAAATGACAAAAGTTGTTCCTGTGATATTTATCCATTAACATTTGCTCTTCTTGTGTTAAAGAAGTTGCTTGTTGTGGGGCTTGTTTTGTTGGTCGAAATAAATCTTTGTGCAAAAACATCAATTAAGAAATGTCCTAAACATAATAAACAAATACTAGAAGGCAAAACAAAAAAGTATATAAAAAAATTATACATATAAAAGACAAATATAAATTTATAAAATGATTCCTTTTGCTGTTGTTGTTGTTGTTTGCTGCTGCAAGTAAATACTAAAAGGGAAAACACTCACACAGAGGCAAGAGTGGAAAACAAGTAAAATATCAAAACCAACATGTTTACACAAACTCCTGTACCTTGACTCTTCCCTTTTCGATCCTGGCTTTTAGTTTATGGCTTCATTAGTCTATCCAAAAAGCAAATAAACTAGCAAAAGAAAACTTTTTGCCAACATTTTAGGTTAAAATACCGATACGGACAGATAATTTTATATTATTTTTTCTCTTCGCAAAGCAAATAATAAAATATTGTGCAATAAGAGCTGATGCTGAATCGATGGATGATGCTGTTGTTACAGGGTGTTGCAAATACAAGTATTTTATTTTCCACAATAATTGCAATTATTTGATGAACTGTGGCATGCAGCTGGGGTAAACATATGAGCCAAGTTCGAATGCTTTTAAAGGATCCATTAATATGGATCGTCCTTTAATAAAATAAAGTTTCCAGCAGCATTTTCTAGGAATGCTTTCACTGAACCTGACTCCGCTAAACTATTCTACACTAAGAATGCACAAGTCTATCGATATTGACTTAAAGGTTTTCACTTGACCTAATTTCGGTCAAATGGACGGAAGGGAGATTTTTTTTCGCTTATTGCAATATACGACGTGTTTCAAGCATTTATGTGATAACTGTTCCAGTCATTTCGTTACTACCGCCGTTAAAAATAAATCTATTTCAAAGTTAGAAAAAAAACACTTCTCCTTGCTGCACCCTGTTTATAAAATTGTAAGTTTTGGCTTTTGGTGTTTTATTTGCTAAAGTTTGTATTTAGTTAGATGCCAAGTGTAAGTGGTAAAATTTATATGTATTTAATGTTGTTGTTGCTGGCTGTTGTTTGTTAAGTAAAATGTTATGTTGACAAGCCTCTTTAACAAATGACACCCCAACAACAAAAATTGCTAAAATAAATACTTATGCTGCCAGTGTTGCAACAATTTAGCAAAGAAGTGTTTGTATCTATATGTGCACGAGTGTGTGTGTGTGTGTGTGCTTCGAAGTTTATGTTTAAATCATGCAGCAACTGTTATTCGGTTAGAAAATCAAGTAGTTAAAAAGACAATTTATTGTAAAATTTTATTTCGAGAATTATTAGAAAAGAAATTCTTTATAGACTGGCATTAGAAGATGCAAACTTGAGATTTTAGTTAGAAAAATGTTAAAAAATCAAAGAGCAAAAGGAAAAATTTGAAATATTTTTATTTAGAAATATTTTCAACTTAAGACTCTTCACATTTAGAGACCAAAACCTTCACTAAAGATATCAATTAAATTTCATATCTCCTCATGAAATTTCTTGCTCTCGTTAAAGTAACTTTAATATCAAACTTTTATTCCTGCTAATTGAGTTCGATTTTCTCTAATAAAATTTATTTATTTTCTTTAATTTTCTGAATCGTTAAAAATATAAGTACATTCACTGCAACTTGTCCCAGTTAATTAATGCGTAATAGTTTGGGGAAGCAAAATAATTAACTAACTGCCAACTAAAACCAAAATCATCTCTCAGGAATTTCAGCTTAAACTTTTTTTTGCAACTTCTCATTATATTTGTGTAACATAGACAACAGTTGCCAGGTAGGTTTTTTTTAACCTCATACACACACACACACGCCAACAGCATGTCCTTGTTGTAACGGCAGCAAATTTGCTGCAAAAATTGTAACCTTTTATGCAAATGCCAATTTTATGGAAAATCCTAGTTCGGTTTTTTTCTTTTTCTGTTGTGTGCGTGTGTGTGAGTAGGGCACAGCATTTTTATTTTTTTTGTTGCGAATTTTCAGAATATAAAGGTAATACCCACACTAACGGACTAAGCCTAAGGCATAAATTTTTGCAAAAAACAGAAAAAAAAATAAAACAAGTTAGAGACCAAGTGAGATCTGCATAAACGAATTTTTAAATACAACAACAGTAGCTGGCAATGGAGCTATTTGAACGGTTTGACCATGTAACTAAAGCTAACAACCATGTTTATAAATGCATGCATCATCATCAGAAGCAGCAGCGGCAGCAGCAATAATATTGTCCCCATCATCATCATCATCATCATCATCATCGCCGTACTCCTGCTCCTTGCCGGCCAACAGCCGAACGAGTAAAACAGGAAGAACAGAGTTTTCAAATTTCTATGTCCATCGAAAACGGTAGAGAGAGTATTTTAAAATCCAATTAAAAACCCTCCTACGGGGAGTTTAAATCGCTGCTATACATTCAAATAATCAATGACTCGAAAAGCAAAGCAAAGGAACGGAACAGCAGCATAAACAGACAGCAAAATAAGAAAAAAGGACGAAAATTACAGTCGCCCAAAAACATGCTATTGTTTTATGAATATATTACCTCACTGAAAATCTGCTATGGACGTGGCTTTAACCATAAGTCGTGGCTGAACATTTTTAAAGCAATTTTTAAATAACAAACTCTTCGCAAAGAAAAAGTCAGAGTGAGAAGTTTGAAATACGTTTGCTATGAATGAATGCTTGTTGCCTGGGTTTATCAGCTGTAATATTGGCGATTTTTAGTGAAGCATCTAAATGCATAAATACAAATCCACAACCGTTCGGCGGGGAAAAAAGGCAACAATCTGTACAGCAGTGCAATGCAATCAAAGAACAATAGAATGAATGCACCACTTAAATGTGCACTTAATGAAAGAGATTAAAGGATGATTTTTGGTAGTTTGAAACTGTTGTGTGTTGGTTTAGTGTCTTTTTTTTTCGTTGCTTCTTTCCTGGACGTTTCAGTTAAACCATGTTAATGTTTTAAAACCACTGAATTCTTTAATAATGATGATTTACTGGCGCTGAAATAAAAAGTTACGAAGCTGTTGACTCTGGGCAAACAACTGTTTTAGGAGCTGAAAAATTCGGTGTTTAGTTAAGAGGCAGGACGATTTTTAGTTATCCCTGTCGTAATTGCTTTAGACAGTGGACTTGGACTAGATATACACCGTTTTAGAGGCATTTAATTGCAGATGTGCCTAAATCTTTATTTTAGTTCACTGTTAATAATCCAATTTATTATTATTAAAACTCTTTTTCAAAGTAGATAAAGTTGTAAATTTTAAAGCGAAGAAGCTAATGTTTCCTCTAGTAAAACTCTCATGCAGCTGGTCAGCAATTTCGTTGAATTAGGTGCTTCAGAGTTTCATTAATAACAAATCAGAAGTTTATTCAATTGAAAATATCATTCGAGTATAATTATCTCAATTAAAATTACCACAAGATACAGCGCTGCAAAGTGTTAATGGTTTGTTTTGCTTAATAAGGAGCGCCTTCAGACCTATAAAAGCTTATACGTCTTGTAGCCAACGTTCCATTCTGTAACATGGTGAAAAATTAATTTAAATATCTTCCGCCATCAATTTAAATCTGCCAAATAGTTCCAGAGATATAAGGAATATAAAGCTTCCAATCAATAAATTTGTCCACAGAAAAGCTTTAGAAATATGTGAACAACTCAGAGCCTCAGCAGTTTTGTTTGCAGAAGTGCTTCAAAGTTTTATTAATAAAACTCAAAGCAGTTTATCTGGAAGTATATAACTTGGAGGGTCGATAGAAGATGACGTCGTGCTTCTACTACAAGTAATTTGATCAGCTAAATAGAACAGAAGATTAGTTCTGCCGAAGTTATAGGCTGCAACCTACAAAAAGTGCTATTTGCGTAATAGCTCCTTCAACTGTAAAATAGTTCCGTTACAATACAAAAAAGCTTATGCATGTTAAAGCGCATAATCAAATCTACAATTCAGTAAAAGTTCCATAGAAATATACCCAACGGTTCCAGAGATATAAAGAGTTGAAGTTTAGTGGCAACATCACGCTAACAACCAGTTTTGTCTGCAGAAGTGCTTCAGAGTTTTGAGAATAAATCTGAAACCAGTTTAGCCAGGAGCATATAATTTGGAGGGTCGATAGAACAGAACATCAAGTTATTTGGGTAATCTCAGTTGAATAGAACAGAAGTTATAGCGCTGCGAAGTATAAATAGCTAATTTCGACTGACAAGGCGCGCCTGCAGCACTATCGGCACCATGTAGCCAACGTTTTACCCTATTTTTTGGTGAAAAAATAGTTCAAATATCTCCAGCCGTTTACGAGTTATAGCAATTTTAAAAAATATATTTCTCAAAATCCACCTCCTGCACGATTATGTTGGCCTGGTGATTCACAAAAAAATTAACAATTTTGTCACTCACAAATTTCGAGGCAAAAACAGGGTCTGACGGTTTTCATTATATCTCCGTTGCTTTTAAAGATGGTGCCATGAAACTTTGTGGGTCGGTAGATTAGATAATGGAAAATAATATGAAATTAAATGTTATTGGCCATGCCCACTATTTAGGTGGTAAAATGGGCGGTATTTTAAAATTGTTAATTCGAAGACCTCAAAATTGGATTATAAATAAAATAAGTATCATCTTCACCATCAGTATTGTAGCTGGACTTCAGATCTATCACCTGGTAAAAGTTTCATAAAAATCGGTCCAGTGGTTCCAGAGATGCAGGCACTATAACTTTGACTGAATCCGCCATAAATCGGCAATTTTGTTCAGAGACGTGGTTTAGAAATTTGTGAATAACTTTGGGCCTTCTAAAGATAGACTTTCGAAATTTCCGGGGTCAGATTGTGATTCGCTTGCAAGTTTAACTGCTATGAAGTTGTCCTCAGACAGGCGACACATTCGTACGTATGGACCTACTCACCGCTGTACACATCTCATGTGGACTTATTTTAAAAACTCTTTTACTGTCTGAACTCTTTAATCTTATAACGTTAAGTATCAAGTTAATATTTAATGAAACTGAAGAGTTTTTGTAAGGAAATTTATGGCTATAAAAAATTGCTTAAAAGAAAAAATTATGTTAATATTGAGTGTTTCTTTTAAGTTAAAAAACTGAAAGCATTTTTCAATTTTATGTTGAATATTTTTATGTTGAATGTTGCTGCTTTTAAAAAGAAGTATTTTATATTACAAGTAGCGTATGATTTGGGAATTATTTGTTAACTGTGGCGTATGATTGGTAATAATCCATGTATTTATGAGTGTGTGGGTGTGTGTGTGGTTTAAATCAAGTTCACTTGCACTTAATAATTTTTCAAGGACTCTGCTGGCTGAAATTTTTTTATTTCGGTTATTAAGAAGTTTCTAATAGGATGAGTTAATAACTTTTTTCCTTCAACAGTTCAAGTTCAGTTCAATAAGACGTTGTTGACTAATCGCATGTGAAAGTATTTTATTTAAATAAAAATTCAGTTAATTTTTTAGTAACAAAAAAAGAAACCGTTTGTTTGTTGTTTGTGGCATATGATTCATAAACGTCTACGTTGTGTGGAGTGCATGATTGATATATCCTTTGACGACTGGACTGAAAATTTAAGATTTCAGTTTTTAGTAGACTTTTTAAACATTTTCTTAGAACAGGATAAATTTTTGTTAGCCCTCTCCTTTTTGCCAGTAGTTTCCAAAATAAATCGTTTGTGAAAGTGGAGAAGCTTATTTTTTAATTTCTGGTTAAAGCAGTTGAAAATGAAAATCAAAATGATTTCGAAAGGCTATTCCTGCCGCTAACATCCTATTTTTTTTATAAGGCTGCCATAACGACTGCTGAAGTATTTTTTTAAGGAAACTTTAAAAAAAATTTTTATCTTGCAAATCCTTTTAGCTGCATGTGTTCTTTATTACCGCTCTGCACAAAAGTCCTTAAATCACTTTAAGTGGATTTACTAACATCAAAGCAATTTACGTTTGTATTTCAATTGGCTGGTTCTCCTTTTCATATTTGTATGTGAATTGTAGAGGTTGTTGTTATTTTCAGTACAAAGTCGCTGTAATCTTGTGTTATTGTTTCGCTTGCTGTTCATTATTTTTGCTTCTTTTTGCACTTTATTTTATTGGCTAAAGCCTTATAAATACCCTAGTCTAAATTAAAGCCTAGAAACAATATAAAAATAAATATAAAATTGCAAAAGTGCCTGGCATTGCAACATCATTTGTTTGTATATAAAAAAAAAGGAAAATAGTAAAAGAAAAGAAGCCAGGATTTCAGGTAATATATTTAATAAAGCTAATAAAATCCTGAAGGTAATTGTTTTAGCCAAGACAATTGAAGTGGAAGTTTGTTAAGCTTGTTATTGGGCAATTGACTAAAGATTTTGCAAAGGATTTGCAACGACTTGAAATAAATCGCTTGGATAAAGATCACAATTTAAATATAAAAACTGAAGCGGTAGACTGAAGCATTTTGAAGATAATTATTGAAGAAACTTCTTGCAGCCAACCATTGAATTTTTCTCTCATGGCCTGGAAAAGGAAGAGAAAAAATTAGCCAAGAAACCATAAAAACTTTTTTATTTTCTTTCTCCATTTTAAGATTTTACTACATGTTTTTAATTGCTTAAGTAACTAAACAGCCAGCAAACTCCAGCAGCCTGCTGCTACGACCTGACAAGATATCCTTGCCTTGTCTTCCAGCTTTGAAGATTAGTGGCTGCTACATGTTTCTTTATGCAGTTGCTATCATTAAAAATCAAGACATTTTGGCTACAAAGTATCCTGTGCTCTCAGACATACTAAATAAACTTTGGTTTTGTATGTGTTTTTAGGGGAAACCTGCCAGAAAACACCTGCTGTATTTATTCCATTTTCCTTTTGATGGTTGTTTCCGTTAGTACGTTAAGACCAAAACAAAAAAGTCTTTAGCATTATAGTGCAGTTAATTTATCCCTAAGCGGTAGTTGTGTGCAGTTTTACTACCGCAACAATTACTGTTATTGCTGCCTTCAGGAGTATAAGGACGCAATATGCAGCAGTTGACTGCCTTTGGGGTACAATTTGCTAATATAAAACTAAAGCCACAGACTTCAAGTAACATACAACTTTCACAACTGATACCAATTAAGAGGAAAATGAGTTAGGAAATTGAAAAAATTAATTTTGTGTGAACGAAATCTGTCTTAAATATTTAGTTTTTCTTAAAAATTAAATAGTCATACTTCCTTAATATAAAGTAACTGTTGCACTTTTCAATAACAATCTTATTTTTAAAATTTATTTTCAGGGATCCTGTCCATCTACTGCAGAACAAAAACCGCAGGTGCCAATAAACTTGAGACTTGGAATGCACAACCCTTCGAAATATATATATTTAATGAAATTATAGCATTATTTTTTTTTACAAATTCTTAGCTCAAAAAAATATAAAATATAAAGATAATAAGATAAAGTTTAATCCATACAACCACTAGATTTCAGCAACTGATATCATACAAATAAAGATCAAAATAAAGAATCAAGTAAATAGCGAAATTTGTCACTTTAATATTAAACATTTAATTAAAAATTACATCAGTGCTACAGCTGGGGTTTTGTGTCTCACATTCACTAAAAGCTAAATCAAAATCTACTGCAGGACTCCACACATAGAAGAAGTTCAACTTTACATAAACTTTACCAAGTATCAAAAGTTTTGTTGAGAAACTTATTTTATAAATGTCTCAATAACGCCGACGCTTTCGGGATTTGTAGAAGGAGTTTTTAAACGGTTTACAAACTAGTTTCAATAAATTGCGTAAAATATAACCGAAGTTATAGGCTGCGACTTAAAAAAGCGCTATTTGCGTAATAGCCTCTGCATTTCTAAAATAGCTGCGTTAATATATAAAAGAGTCTATGCATTTTAAAGTGCATAATCAAATCTACAATTCAGTAAAAGTTTCATAAAAATCGGTCCAGTAGTTTCAGAGATATAAAGAGTTGAAGTTTAGTGGCAACAGCACGCTAACAACCAGTTTTGTCTGCAGAAGTGCTTCAGAGTTTTGAGAATAAATCTGGAACCAGTTTAGCCAGGAGCATATAATTTGGAGGGTCGATAGAACAGGACGTCGCAATTCTACTACAAGTTATTTGGGTAATCTCAGTTGAATAGAACAGAACTTATAGCGCTGCGAAGCATAAATGGCTAATTTCGACTGACAAGGCGCGCCAGCAGCACTATCAAAATTTCTGCACAATGTAGCCAACGTTTTACCCTATTTTTTGGTGAAAAAATAGTTCAAATATCTCCAGCCGTTTACGAGTTATAGCAATTTTAAAAAATATATTTCTCAAAATCCACCTCCTGCACGATTATGTTGGCCTGGTGATTCACAAAAAAATTAAGAATTTTGTCACTCACAAATTTCGAGGCAAAAACAGGGTCTGACGGTTTTCATTATATCTCCGTTGTTTTTAAAGATGGTGCCATGAAATTTTGTGGGTCGGTAGATTAGATAATGGAGAATAATAGAAAATTAAATTTTATTGACCACGCCCACTATTTAGGTGCTAAAATGGGCGGTGTTTTAAAATTGTTGATTTGAAGACCTCAAAATCGGATTATTAATAAAATAAGGTCATCAGTATTGTAGCTGGACTTCAGATCTATCACCTGGTAAAAGTTTCATAAAAATCGGCCAGGTGGTTCCATAGATATAGGCACTATAACTTTGACTGAATCCACCATAAATCGACAATTTTGTTCAGAGACGACTTTTAGAAAATTGTGAATAACGCCAAAGTTTCTTAA
Source organism: Linnaemya vulpina (assembly GCA_963675445.1). NCBI lineage: Eukaryota > Metazoa > Arthropoda > Insecta > Diptera > Tachinidae > Linnaemya > Linnaemya vulpina. Next base: position 85,339,268 of record OY776278.1, on the reverse strand, counting down.
GCTAGACCTATGAAACTTTCGGGGTTTGTAGAAGGGAATATTGCGAATCGTTCACATTTTAGGTGAACGCACTGCGTTGCATGCAACCGAAGTTATAGGCTGCGACTTAAAAAAGCGCTATTTGCGTAATAGCCTCTGCATTTCTAAAATAGCTGCGTTAATATATAAAAGAGTCTATGCATTTTAAAGTGCATAATCAAATCTACAATTCAGTAAAAGTTTCATAAAAATCGGTCCAGTAGTTTCAGAGATATAAAGAGTTGAAGTTTAGTGGCAACAGCACGCTAACAACCAGTTTTGTCTGCAGAAGTGCTTCAGAGTTTTGAGAATAAATCTGGAACCAGTTTAGCCAGGAGCATATAATTTGGAGGGTCGATAGAACAGGACGTCGCAATTCTACTACAAGTTATTTGGGTAATCTCAGTTGAATAGAACAGAAGTTATAGCGCTGCGAAGTATAAATGGCTAATTTCGACTGACAAGGCGCGCCAGCAGCACTATCAAAATTTCTGCACAATGTAGCCAACGTTTTACCCTATTTTTTGGTGAAAAAATAGTTCAAATATCTCCAGCCGTTTACGAGTTATAGCAATTTTAAAAAATATATTTCTCAAAATCCACCTCCTGCACGATTATGTTGGCCTGGTGATTCACAAAAAAATTAAGAATTTTGTCACTCACAAATTTCGAGGCAAAAACAGGGTCTGACGGTTTTCATTATAACTCCGTTGTTTTTAAAGATGGTGCCATGAAATTTTGTGGGTCGGTAGATTAGATAATGGAGAATAATAGAAAATTAAATTTTATTGGCCACGCCCACTATTTAGGTGCTAAAATGGGCGGTGTTTTAAAATTGTTGATTTGAAGACCTCAAAATCGGATTATTAATAAAATAAGGTCATCAGTATTGTAGCTGGACTTCAGATCTATCACCTGGTAAAAGTTTCATAAAAATCGGCCAGGTGGTTCCATAGATATAGGCACTATAACTTTGACTGAATCCACCATAAATCGACAATTTTGTTCAGAGACGACTTTTAGAAAATTGTGAATAACGCCAAAGTTTCTTAAGCTAGACCTATGAAACTTTCGGGGTTTGGAGAAGGGAATATTGCGAATCGTTCACATTTTAGGTGAACGCACTGCGTTGCATGCAACCGAAGTTATAGGCTGCGACTTAAAAAAGCGCTATTTGCGTAATAGCCTCTGCATTTCTAAAATAGCTGCGTTAATATATAAAAGAGTCTATGCATTTTAAAGTGCATAATCAAATCTACAATTCAGTAAAAGTTTCATAAAAATCGGTCCAGTAGTTTCAGAGATATAAAGAGTTGAAGTTTAGTGGCAACAGCACGCTAACAACCAGTTTTGTCTGCAGAAGTGCTTCAGAGTTTTGAGAATAAATCTGGAACCAGTTTAGCCAGGAGCATATAATTTGGAGGGTCGATAGAACAGGACGTCGCAATTCTACTACAAGTTATTTGGGTAATCTCAGTTGAATAGAACAGAAGTTATAGCGCTGCGAAGTATAAATGGCTAATTTCGACTGACAAGGCGCGCCAGCAGCACTATCAAAATTTCTGCACAATGTAGCCAACGTTTTACCCTATTTTTTGGTGAAAAAATAGTTCAAATATCTCCAGCCGTTTACGAGTTATAGCAATTTTAAAAAATATATTTCTCAAAATCCACCTCCTGCACGATTATGTTGGCCTGGTGATTCACAAAAAAATTAAGAATTTTGTCACTCACAAATTTCGAGGCAAAAACAGGGTCTGACGGTTTTCATTATATCTCCGTTGTTTTTAAAGATGGTGCCATGAAATTTTGTGGGTCGGTAGATTAGATAATGGAGAATAATAGAAAATTAAATTTTATTGGCCACGCCCACTATTTAGGTGCTAAAATGGGCGGTGTTTTAAAATTGTTGATTTGAAGACCTCAAAATCGGATTATTAATAAAATAAGGTCATCAGTATTGTAGCTGGACTTCAGATCTATCACCTGGTAAAAGTTTCATAAAAATCGGCCAGGTGGTTCCATAGATATAGGCACTATAACTTTGACTGAATCCACCATAAATCGACAATTTTGTTCAGAGACGACTTTTAGAAAATTGTGAATAACGCCAAAGTTTCTTAAGCTAGACCTATGAAACTTTCGGGGTTTGTAGAAGGGAATATTGCGAATCGTTCACATTTTAGGTGAACGCACTGCGTTGCATGCAACCGAAGTTATAGGCTGCGACTTAAAAAAGCGCTATTTGCGTAATAGCCTCTGCATTTCTAAAATAGCTGCGTTAATATATAAAAGAGTCTATGCATTTTAAAGTGCATAATCAAATCTACAATTCAGTAAAAGTTTCATAAAAATCGGTCCAGTAGTTTCAGAGATATAAAGAGTTGAAGTTTAGTGGCAACAGCACTTTTGTTTTGAGTTTTGAGAATAAATCTGGAACCAGTTTAGCCAGGAGCATATAATTTGGAGGGTCGATAGAACAGGACGTCGCAATTCTACTACAAGTTATTTGGGTAATCTCAGTTGAATAGAACAGAAGTTATAGCGCTGCGAAGTATAAATGGCTAATTTCGACTGACAAGGCGCGCCAGCAGCACTATCAAAATTTCTGCACAATGTAGCCAACGTTTTACCCTATTTTTTGGTGAAAAAATAGTTCAAATATCTCCAGCCGTTTACGAGTTATAGCAATTTTAAAAAATATATTTCTCAAAATCCACCTCCTGCACGATTATGTTGGCCTGGTGATTCACAAAAAAATTAAGAATTTTGTCACTCACAAAAAATAGTTCAAATATCTCCAGCCGTTTACGAGTTATAGCAATTTTAAAAAATATATTTCTCAAAATCCACCTCCTGCACGATTATGTTGGCCTGGTGATTCACAAAAAAATTAAGAATTTTGTCACACAAATTTCGAGGCAAAAACAGGGTCTGACGGTTTTCATTATATCTCCGTTGTTTTTAAAGATGGTGCCATGAAATTTTGTGGGTCGGTAGATTAGATAATGGAGAATAATAGAAAATTAAATTTTATTGGCCACGCCCACTATTTAGGTGCTAAAATGGGCGGTGTTTTAAAATTGTTGATTTGAAGACCTCAAAATCGGATTATTAATAAAATAAGGTCATCAGTATTGTAGCTGGACTTCAGATCTATCACCTGGTAAAAGTTTCATAAAAATCGGCCAGGTGGTTCCATAGATATAGGCACTATAACTTTGACTGAATCCACCATAAATCGACAATTTTGTTCAGAGACGACTTTTAGAAAATTGTGAATAACGCCAAAGTTTCTTAAGCTAGACCTATGAAACTTTCGGGGTTTGTAGAAGGGAATATTGCGAATCGTTCACATTTTAGGTGAACGCACTGCGTTGCATGCAACCGAAGTTATAGGCTGCGACTTAAAAAAGCGCTATTTGCGTAATAGCCTCTGCATTTCTAAAATAGCTGCGTTAATATATAAAAGAGTCTATGCATTTTAAAGTGCATAATCAAATCTACAATTCAGTAAAAGTTTCATAAAAATCGGTCCAGTAGTTTCAGAGATATAAAGAGTTGAAGTTTAGTGGCAACAGCACGCTAACAACCAGTTTTGTCTGCAGAAGTGCTTCAGAGTTTTGAGAATAAATCTGGAACCAGTTTAGCCAGGAGCATATAATTTGGAGGGTCGATAGAACAGGACGTCGCAATTCTACTACAAGTTATTTGGGTAATCTCAGTTGAATAGAACAGAAGTTATAGCGCTGCGAAGTATAAATGGCTAATTTCGACTGACAAGGCGCGCCAGCAGCACTATCAAAATTTCTGCACAATGTAGCCAACGTTTTACCCTATTTTTTGGTGAAAAAATAGTTCAAATATCTCCAGCCGTTTACGAGTTATAGCAATTTTAAAAAATATATTTCTCAAAATCCACCTCCTGCACGATTATGTTGGCCTGGTGATTCACAAAAAAATTAAGAATTTTGTCACTCACAAATTTCGAGGCAAAAACAGGGTCTGACGGTTTTCATTATATCTCCGTTGTTTTTAAAGATGGTGCCATGAAATTTTGTGGGTCGGTAGATTAGATAATGGAGAATAATAGAAAATTAAATTTTATTGGCCACGCCCACTATTTAGGTGCTAAAATGGGCGGTGTTTTAAAATTGTTGATTTGAAGACCTCAAAATCGGATTATTAATAAAATAAGGTCATCAGTATTGTAGCTGGACTTCAGATCTATCACCTGGTAAAAGTTTCATAAAAATCGGCCAGGTGGTTCCATAGATATAGGCACTATAACTTTGACTGAATCCACCATAAATCGACAATTTTGTTCAGAGACGACTTTTAGAAAATTGTGAATAACGCCAAAGTTTCTTAAGCTAGACCTATGAAACTTTCGGGGTTTGTAGAAGGGAATATTGCGAATCGTTCACATTTTAGGTGAACGCACTGCGTTGCATGCAACCGAAGTTATAGGCTGCGACTTAAAAAAGCGCTATTTGCGTAATAGCCTCTGCATTTCTAAAATAGCTGCGTTAATATATAAAAGAGTCTATGCATTTTAAAGTGCATAATCAAATCTACAATTCAGTAAAAGTTTCATAAAAATCGGTCCAGTAGTTTCAGAGATATAAAGAGTTGAAGTTTAGTGGCAACAGCACGCTAACAACCAGTTTTGTCTGCAGAAGTGCTTCAGAGTTTTGAGAATAAATCTGGAACCAGTTTAGCCAGGAGCATATAATTTGGAGGGTCGATAGAACAGGACGTCGCAATTCTACTACAAGTTATTTGGGTAATCTCAGTTGAATAGAACAGAAGTTATAGCGCTGCGAAGTATAAATGGCTAATTTCGACTGACAAGGCGCGCCAGCAGCACTATCAAAATTTCTGCACAATGTAGCCAACGTTTTACCCTATTTTTTGGTGAAAAAATAGTTCAAATATCTCCAGCCGTTTACGAGTTATAGCAATTTTAAAAAATATATTTCTCAAAATCCACCTCCTGCACGATTATGTTGGCCTGGTGATTCACAAAAAAATTAAGAATTTTGTCACTCACAAATTTCGAGGCAAAAACAGGGTCTGACGGTTTTCATTATAACTCCGTTGTTTTTAAAGATGGTGCCATGAAATTTTGTGGGTCGGTAGATTAGATAATGGAGAATAATAGAAAATTAAATTTTATTGGCCACGCCCACTATTTAGGTGCTAAAATGGGCGGTGTTTTAAAATTGTTGATTTGAAGACCTCAAAATCGGATTATTAATAAAATAAGGTCATCAGTATTGTAGCTGGACTTCAGATCTATCACCTGGTAAAAGTTTCATAAAAATCGGCCAGGTGGTTCCATAGATATAGGCACTATAACTTTGACTGAATCCACCATAAATCGACAATTTTGTTCAGAGACGACTTTTAGAAAATTGTGAATAACGCCAAAGTTTCTTAAGCTAGACCTATGAAACTTTCGGGGTTTGTAGAAGGGAATATTGCGAATCGTTCACACTTTAGGTGAACGCACTGCGTTGCATGCAACCGAAGTTATAGGCTGCGACTTAAAAAAGCGCTATTTGCGTAATAGCCTCTGCATTTCTAAAATAGCTGCGTTAATATATAAAAGAGTCTATGCATTTTAAAGTGCATAATCAAATCTACAATTCAGTAAAAGTTTCATAAAAATCGGTCTAGTAGTTTCAGAGATATAAAGAGTTGAAGTTTAGTGGCAACAGCACGCTAACAACCAGTTTTGTCTGCAGAAGTGCTTCAGAGTTTTGAGAATAAATCTGGAACGAGTTTAGCCAGGAGCATATAATTTGGAGGGTCGATAGAACAGGACGTCGCAATTCTACTACAAGTTATTTGGGTAATCTCAGTTGAATAGAACAGAAGTTATAGCGCTGCGAAGTATAAATGGCTAATTTCGACTGACAAGGCGCGCCTGCAGCACTATCAAAATTTCTGCACAATGTAGCCAACGTTTTACCCTATTTTTTGGTGAAAAAATAGTTCAAATATCTCCAGCCGTTTACGAGTTATAGTAATTTTAAAAAATATATTTCTCAAAATCCACCTCCTGCACGATTATGTTGGCCTGGTGATTCACAAAAAAATTAAGAATTTTGTCACTCACAAATTTCGAGGCAAAAACAGGGTCTGACGGTTTTCATTATATCTCCGTTGTTTTTAAAGATGGTGCCATGAAATTTTGTGGGTCGGTAGATTAGATAATGGAGAATAATAGAAAATTAAATTTTATTGGCCACGCCCACTATTTAGGTGCTAAAATGGGCGGTGTTTTAAAATTGTTGATTTGAAGACCTCAAAATCGGATTATTAATAAAATAAGGTCATCAGTATTGTAGCTGGACTTCAGATCTATCACCTGGTAAAAGTTTCATAAAAATCGGCCAGGTGGTTCCATAGATATAGGCACTATAACTTTGACTGAATCCACCATAAATCGACAATTTTGTTCAGAGACGACTTTTAGAAAATTGTGAATAACGCCAAAGTTTCTTAAGCTAGACCTATGAAACTTTCGGGGTTTGGAGAAGGGAATATTGCGAATCGTTCACATTTTAGGTGAACGCACTGCGTTGCATGCAACCGAAGTTATAGGCTGCGACTTAAAAAAGCGCTATTTGCGTAATAGCCTCTGCATTTCTAAAATAGCTGCGTTAATATATAAAAGAGTCTATGCATTTTAAAGTGCATAATCAAATCTACAATTCAGTAAAAGTTTCATAAAAATCGGTCCAGTAGTTTCAGAGATATAAGGAGTTGAAGTTTAGTGGCAACAGCACGCTAACAACCAGTTTTGTCTGCAGAAGTGCTTCAGAGTTTTGAGAATAAATCTGGAACCAGTTTAGCCAGGAGCATATAATTTGGAGGGTCGATAGAACAGGACGTCGCAATTCTACTACAAGTTATTTGGGTAATCTCAGTTGAATAGAACAGAAGTTATAGCGCTGCGAAGTATAAATGGCTAATTTCGACTGACAAGGCGCGCCAGCAGCACTATCAAAATTTCTGCACAATGTAGCCAACGTTTTACCCTATTTTTTGGTGAAAAAATAGTTCAAATATCTCCAGCCGTTTACGAGTTATAGCAATTTTAAAAAATATATTTCTCAAAATCCACCTCCTGCACGATTATGTTGGCCTGGTGATTCACAAAAAAATTAAGAATTTTGTCACTCACAAATTTCGAGGCAAAAACAGGGTCTGACGGTTTTCATTATAACTCCGTTGTTTTTAAAGATGGTGCCATGAAATTTTGTGGGTCGGTAGATTAGATAATGGAGAATAATAGAAAATTAAATTTTATTGGCCACGCCCACTATTTAGGTGCTAAAATGGGCGGTGTTTTAAAATTGTTGATTTGAAGACCTCAAAATCGGATTATTAATAAAATAAGGTCATCAGTATTGTAGCTGGACTTCAGATCTATCACCTGGTAAAAGTTTCATAAAAATCGGCCAGGTGGTTCCATAGATATAGGCACTATAACTTTGACTGAATCCACCATAAATCGACAATTTTGTTCAGAGACGAATTTTAGAAAATTGTGAATAACGCCAAAGTTTCTTAAGCTAGACCTATGAAACTTTCGGGGTTTGTAGAAGGGAATATTGCGAATCGTTCACACTTTAGGTGAACGCACTGCGTTGCATGCAACCGAAGTTATAGGCTGCGACTTAAAAAAGCGCTATTTGCGTAATAGCCTCTGCATTTCTAAAATAGCTGCGTTAATATATAAAAGAGTCTATGCATTTTAAAGTGCATAATCAAATCTACAATTCAGTAAAAGTTTCATAAAAATCGGTCCAGTAGTTTCAGAGATATAAAGAGTTGAAGTTTAGTGGCAACAGCACGCTAACAACCAGTTTTGTCTGCAGAAGTGCTTCAGAGTTTTGAGAATAAATCTGGAACCAGTTTAGCCAGGAGCATATAATTTGGAGGGTCGATAGAACAGGACGTCGCAATTCTACTACAAGTTATTTGGGTAATCTCAGTTGAATAGAACAGAAGTTATAGCGCTGCGAAGTATAAATGGCTAATTTCGACTGACAAGGCGCGCCAGCAGCACTATAAAAATTTCTGCACAATGTAGCCAACGTTTTACCCTATTTTTTGGTGAAAAAATAGTTCAAATATCTCCAGCCGTTTACGAGTTATAGCAATTTTAAAAAATATATTTCTCAAAATCCACCTCCTGCACGATTATGTTGGCCTGGTGATTCACAAAAAAATTAAGAATTTTGTCACTCACAAATTTCGAGGCAAAAACAGGGTCTGACGGTTTTCATTATATCTCCGTTGTTTTTAAAGATGGTGCCATGAAATTTTGTGGGTCGGTAGATTAGATAATGGAGAATAATAGAAAATTAAATTTTATTGGCCACGCCCACTATTTAGGTGCTAAAATGGGCGGTGTTTTAAAATTGTTGATTTGAAGACCTCAAAATCGGATTATTAATAAAATAAGGTCATCAGTATTGTAGCTGGACTTCAGATCTATCACCTGGTAAAAGTTTCATAAAAATCGGCCAGGTGGTTCCATAGATATAGGCACTATAACTTTGACTGAATCCACCATAAATCGACAATTTTGTTCAGAGACGACTTTTAGAAAATTGTGAATAACGCCAAAGTTTCTTAAGCTAGACCTATGAAACTTTCGGGGTTTGGAGAAGGGAATATTGCGAATCGTTCACATTTTAGGTGAACGCACTGCGTTGCATGCAACCGAAGTTATAGGCTGCGACTTAAAAAAGCGCTATTTGCGTAATAGCCTCTGCATTTCTAAAATAGCTGCGTTAATATATAAAAGAGTCTATGCATTTTAAAGTGCATAATCAAATCTACAATTCAGTAAAAGTTTCATAAAAATCGGTCCAGTAGTTTCAGAGATATAAAGAGTTGAAGTTTAGTGGCAACAGCACGCTAACAACCAGTTTTGTCTGCAGAAGTGCTTCAGAGTTTTGAGAATAAATCTGGAACCAGTTTAGCCAGGAGCATATAATTTGGAGGGTCGATAGAACAGGACGTCGCAATTCTACTACAAGTTATTTGGGTAATCTCAGTTGAATAGAACAGAAGTTATAGCGCTGCGAAGTATAAATGGCTAATTTCGACTGACAAGGCGCGCCAGCAGCACTATCAAAATTTCTGCACAATGTAGCCAACGTTTTACCCTATTTTTTGGTGAAAAAATAGTTCAAATATCTCCAGCCGTTTACGAGTTATAGCAATTTTAAAAAATATATTTCTCAAAATCCACCTCCTGCACGATTATGTTGGCCTGGTGATTCACAAAAAAATTAAGAATTTTGTCACTCACAAATTTCGAGGCAAAAACAGGGTCTGACGGTTTTCATTATATCTCCGTTGTTTTTAAAGATGGTGCCATGAAATTTTGTGGGTCGGTAGATTAGATAATGGAGAATAATAGAAAATTAAATTTTATTGGCCACGCCCACTATTTAGGTGCTAAAATGGGCGGTGTTTTAAAATTGTTGATTTGAAGACCTCAAAATCGGATTATTAATAAAATAAGGTCATCAGTATTGTAGCTGGACTTCAGATCTATCACCTGGTAAAAGTTTCATAAAAATCGGCCAGGTGGTTCCATAGATATAGGCACTATAACTTTGACTGAATCCACCATAAATCGACAATTTTGTTCAGAGACGACTTTTAGAAAATTGTGAATAACGCCAAAGTTTCTTAAGCTAGACCTATGAAACTTTCGGGGTTTGTAGAAGGGAATATTGCGAATCGTTCACATTTTAGGTGAACGCACTGCGTTGCATGCAACCGAAGTTATAGGCTGCGACTTAAAAAAGCGCTATTTGCGTAATAGCCTCTGCATTTCTAAAATAGCTGCGTTAATATATAAAAGAGTCTATGCATTTTAAAGTGCATAATCAAATCTACAATTCAGTAAAAGTTTCATAAAAATCGGTCCAGTAGTTTCAGAGATATAAAGAGTTGAAGTTTAGTGGCAACAGCACGCTAACAACCAGTTTTGTCTGCAGAAGTGCTTCAGAGTTTTGAGAATAAATCTGGAACCAGTTTAGCCAGGAGCATATAATTTGGAGGGTCGATAGAACAGGACGTCGCAATTCTACTACAAGTTATTTGGGTAATCTCAGTTGAATAGAACAGAAGTTATAGCGCTGCGAAGTATAAATGGCTAATTTCGACTGACAAGGCGCGCCAGCAGCACTATCAAAATTTCTGCACAATGTAGCCAACGTTTTACCCTATTTTTTGGTGAAAAAATAGTTCAAATATCTCCAGCCGTTTACGAGTTATAGCAATTTTAAAAAATATATTTCTCAAAATCCACCTCCTGCACGATTATGTTGGCCTGGTGATTCACAAAAAAATTAAGAATTTTGTCACTCACAAATTTCGAGGCAAAAACAGGGTCTGACGGTTTTCATTATAACTCCGTTGTTTTTAAAGATGGTGCCATGAAATTTTGTGGGTCGGTAGATTAGATAATGGAGAATAATAGAAAATTAAATTTTATTGGCCACGCCCACTATTTAGGTGCTAAAATGGGCGGTGTTTTAAAATTGTTGATTTGAAGACCTCAAAATCGGATTATTAATAAAATAAGGTCATCAGTATTGTAGCTGGACTTCAGATCTATCACCTGGTAAAAGTTTCATAAAAATCGGCCAGGTGGTTCCATAGATATAGGCACTATAACTTTGACTGAATCCACCATAAATCGACAATTTTGTTCAGAGACGACTTTTAGAAAATTGTGAATAACGCCAAAGTTTCTTAAGCTAGACCTATGAAACTTTCGGGGTTTGTAGAAGGGAATATTGCGAATCGTTCACATTTTAGGTGAACGCACTGCGTTGCATGCAACCGAAGTTATAGGCTGCGACTTAAAAAAGCGCTATTTGCGTAATAGCCTCTGCATTTCTAAAATAGCTGCGTTAATATATAAAAGAGTCTATGCATTTTAAAGTGCATAATCAAATCTACAATTCAGTAAAAGTTTCATAAAAATCGGTCTAGTAGTTTCAGAGATATAAAGAGTTGAAGTTTAGTGGCAACAGCACGCTAACAACCAGTTTTGTCTGCAGAAGTGCTTCAGAGTTTTGAGAATAAATCTGGAACCAGTTTAGCCAGGAGCATATAATTTGGAGGGTCGATAGAACAGGACGTCGCAATTCTACTACAAGTTATTTGGGTAATCTCAGTTGAATAGAACAGAAGTTATAGCGCTGCGAAGTATAAATGGCTAATTTCGACTGACAAGGCGCGCCTGCAGCACTATCAAAATTTCTGCACAATGTAGCCAACGTTTTACCCTATTTTTTGGTGAAAAAATAGTTCAAATATCTCCAGCCGTTTACGAGTTATAGCAATTTTAAAAAATATATTTCTCAAAATCCACCTCCTGCACGATTATGTTGGCCTGGTGATTCACAAAAAAATTAAGAATTTTGTCACTCACAAATTTCGAGGCAAAAACAGGGTCTGACGGTTTTCATTATATCTCCGTTGTTTTTAAAGATGGTGCCATGAAATTTTGTGGGTCGGTAGATTAGATAATGGAGAATAATATAAAATTAAATTTTATTCGCCACGCCCACTATTTAGGTGCTAAAATGGGCGGTGTTTTAAAATTGTTGATTTGAAGACCTCAAAATCGGATTATTAATAAAATAAGGTCATCAGTATTGTAGCTGGACTTCAGATCTATCACCTGGTAAAAGTTTCATAAAAATCGGCCAGGTGGTTCCAGAGATATAGGCACTATAACTTTGACTGAATCCACCATAAATCGACAATTTTGTTCAGAGACGACTTTTAGAAAATTGTGAATAACGCCAAAGTTTCTTAAGCTAGACCTATGAAACTTTCGGGGTTTGTAGAAGGGAATATTGCGAATCGTTCACATTTTAGGTGAACGCACTGCGTTGCATGCAACCGAAGTTATAGGCTGCGACTTAAAAAAGCGCTATTTGCGTAATAGCCTCTGCATTTCTAAAATAGCTGCGTTAATATATAAAAGAGTCTATGCATTTTAAAGTGCATAATCAAATCTACAATTCAGTAAAAGTTTCATAAAAATCGGTCCAGTAGTTTCAGAGATATAAAGAGTTGAAGTTTAGTGGCAACAGCACGCTAACAACCAGTTTTGTCTGCAGAAGTGCTTCAGAGTTTTGAGAATAAATCTGGAACCAGTTTAGCCAGGAGCATATAATTTGGAGGGTCGATAGAACAGGACGTCGCAATTCTACTACAAGTTATTTGGGTAATCTCAGTTGAATAGAACAGAAGTTATAGCGCTGCGAAGTATAAATGGCTAATTTTGACTGACAAGGCGCGCCTGCAGCACTATCAAAATTTCTGCACAATGTAGCCAACGTTTTACCCTATTTTTTGGTGAAAAAATAGTTCAAATATCTCCAGCCGTTTACGAGTTATAGCAATTTTAAAAAATATATTTCTCAAAATCCACCTCCTGCACGATTATGTTGGCCTGGTGATTCACAAAAAAATTAAGAATTTTGTCACTCACAAATTTCGAGGCAAAAACAGGGTCTGACGGTTTTCATTATATCTCCGTTGTTTTTAAAGATGGTGCCATGAAATTTTGTGGGTCGGTAGATTAGATAATGGAGAATAATAGAAAATTAAATTTTATTCGCCACGCCCACTATTTAGGTGCTAAAATGGGCGGTGTTTTAAAATTGTTGATTTGAAGACCTCAAAATCGGATTATTAATAAAATAAGGTCATCAGTATTGTAGCTGGACTTCAGATCTATCACCTGGTAAAAGTTTCATAAAAATCGGCCAGGTGGTTCCATAGATATAGGCACTATAACTTTGACTGAATCCACCATAAATCGACAATTTTGTTCAGAGACGACTTTTAGAAAATTGTGAATAACGCCAAAGTTTCTTAAGCTAGACCTATGAAACTTTCGGGGTTTGTAGAAGGGAATATTGCGAATCGTTCACACTTTAGGTGAACGCACTGCGTTGCATGCAACCGAAGTTATAGGCTGCGACTTAAAAAAGCGCTATTTGCGTAATAGCCTCTGCATTTCTAAAATAGCTGCGTTAATATATAAAAGAGTCTATGCATTTTAAAGTGCATAATCAAATCTACAATTCAGTAAAAGTTTCATAAAAATCGGTCCAGTAGTTTCAGAGATATAAAGAGTTGAAGTTTAGTGGCAACAGCACGCTAACAACCAGTTTTGTCTGCAGAAGTGCTTCAGAGTTTTGAGAATAAATCTGGAACCAGTTTAGCCAGGAGCATATAATTTGGAGGGTCGATAGAACAGGACGTCGCAATTCTACTACAAGTTATTTGGGTAATCTCAGTTGAATAGAACAGAAGTTATAGCGCTGCGAAGTATAAATGGCTAATTTCGACTGACAAGGCGCGCCTGCAGCACTATCAAAATTTCTGCACAATGTAGCCAACGTTTTACCCTATTTTTTGGTGAAAAAATAGTTCAAATATCTCCAGCCGTTTACGAGTTATAGCAATTTTAAAAAATATATTTCTCAAAATCCACCTCCTGCACGATTATGTTGGCCTGGTGATTCACAAAAAAATTAAGAATTTTGTCACTCACAAATTTCGAGGCAAAAACAGGGTCTGACGGTTTTCATTATATCTCCGTTGTTTTTAAAGATGGTGCCATGAAATTTTGTGGGTCGGTAGATTAGATAATGGAGAATAATAGAAAATTAAATTTTATTGGCCACGCCCACTATTTAGGTGCTAAAATGGGCGGTGTTTTAAAATTGTTGATTTGAAGACCTCAAAATCGGATTATTAATAAAATAAGGTCATCAGTATTGTAGCTGGACTTCAGATCTATCACCTGGTAAAAGTTTCATAAAAACCGGCCAGGTGGTTCCATAGATATAGGCACTATAACTTTGACTGAATCCACCATAAATCGACAATTTTGTTCAGAGACGACTTTTATAAAATTGTGAATAACGCCAAAGTTTCTTAAGCTAGACCTATGAAACTTTCGGGGTTTGTAGAAGGGAATATTGCGAATCGTTCACACTTTAGGTGAACGCACTGCGTTGCATGCAACCGAAGTTATAGGCTGCGACTTAAAAAAGCGCTATTTGCGTAATAGCCTCTGCATTTCTAAAATAGCTGCGTTAATATATAAAAGAGTCTATGCATTTTAAAGTGCATAATCAAATCTACAATTCAGTAAAAGTTTCATAAAAATCGGTCCAGTAGTTTCAGAGATATAAAGAGTTGAAGTTTAGTGGCAACAGCACGCTAACAACCAGTTTTGTCTGCAGAAGTGCTTCAGAGTTTTGAGAATAAATCTGGAACCAGTTTAGCCAGGAGCATATAATTTGGAGGGTCGATAGAACAGGACGTCGCAATTCTACTACAAGTTATTTGGGTAATCTCAGTTGAATAGAACAGAAGTTATAGCGCTGCGAAGTATAAATGGCTAATTTTGACTGACAAGGCGCGCCTGCAGCACTATCAAAATTTCTGCACAATGTAGCCAACGTTTTACCCTATTTTTTGGTGAAAAAATAGTTCAAATATCTCCAGCTGTTTACGAGTTATAGCAATTTTAAAAAATATATTTCTCAAAATCCACCTCCTGCACGATTATGTTGGCCTGGTGATTCACAAAAAAATTAAGAATTTTGTCACTCACAAATTTCGAGGCAAAAACAGGGTCTGACGGTTTTCATTATATCTCCGTTGTTTTTAAAGATGGTGCCATGAAATTTTGTGGGTCGGTAGATTAGATAATGGAGAATAATATAAAATTAAATTTTATTGGCCACGCCCACTATTTAGGTGCTAAAATGGGCGATGTTTTAAAATTGTTGATTTGAAGACCTCAAAATCGGATTATTAATAAAATAAGGTCATCAGTATTGTAGCTGGACTTCAGATCTATCACCTGGTAAAAGTTTCATAAAAATCGGCCAGGTGGTTCCATAGATATAGGCACTATAACTTTGACTGAATCCACCATAAATCGACAATTTTGTTCAGAGACGACTTTTAGAAAATTGTGAATAACGCCAAAGTTTCTTAAGCTAGACCTATGAAACTTTCGGGGTTTGTAGAAGGGAATATTGCGAATCGTTCACACTTTAGGTGAACGCACTGCGTTGCATGCAACCGAAGTTATAGGCTGCGACTTAAAAAAGCGTTATTTGCGTAATAGCCTCTGCATTTCTAAAATAGCTGCGTTAATATATAAAAGAGTCTATGCATTTTAAAGTGCATAATCAAATCTACAATTCAGTAAAAGTTTCATAAAAATCGGTCTAGTAGTTTCAGAGATATAAAGAGTTGAAGTTTAGTGGCAACAGCACGCTAACAACCAGTTTTGTCTGCAGAAGTGCTTCAGAGTTTTGAGAATAAATCTGGAACGAGTTTAGCCAGGAGCATATAATTTGGAGGGTCGATAGAACAGGACGTCGCAATTCTACTACAAGTTATTTGGGTAATCTCAGTTGAATAGAACAGAAGTTATAGCGCTGCGAAGTATAAATGGCTAATTTCGACTGACAAGGCGCGCCTGCAGCACTATCAAAATTTCTGCACAATGTAGCCAACGTTTTACCCTATTTTTTGGTGAAAAAATAGTTCAAATATCTCCAGCCGTTTACGAGTTATAGTAATTTTAAAAAATATATTTCTCAAAATCCACCTCCTGCACGATTATGTTGGCCTGGTGATTCACAAAAAAATTAAGAATTTTGTCACTCACAAATTTCGAGGCAAAAACAGGGTCTGACGGTTTTCATTATATCTCCGTTGTTTTTAAAGATGGTGCCATGAAATTTTGTGGGTCGGTAGATTAGATAATGGAGAATAATAGAAAATTAAATTTTATTCGCCACGCCCACTATTTAGGTGCTAAAATGGGCGGTGTTTTAAAATTGTTGATTTGAAGACCTCAAAATCGGATTATTAATAAAATAAGGTCATCAGTATTGTAGCTGGACTTCAGATCTATCACCTGGTAAAAGTTTCATAAAAATCGGCCAGGTGGTTCCATAGATATAGGCACTATAACTTTGACTGAATCCACCATAAATCGACAATTTTGTTCAGAGACGACTTTTAGAAAATTGTGAATAACGCCAAAGTTTCTTAAGCTAGACCTATGAAACTTTCGGGGTTTGTAGAAGGGAATATTGCGAATCGTTCACACTTTAGGTGAACGCACTGCGTTGCATGCAACCGAAGTTATAGGCTGCGACTTAAAAAAGCGCTATTTGCGTAATAGCCTCTGCATTTCTAAAATAGCTGCGTTAATATATAAAAGAGTCTATGCATTTTAAAGTGCATAATCAAATCTACAATTCAGTAAAAGTTTCATAAAAATCGGTCCAGTAGTTTCAGAGATATAAAGAGTTGAAGTTTAGTGGCAACAGCACGCTAACAACCAGTTTTGTCTGCAGAAGTGCTTCAGAGTTTTGAGAATAAATCTGGAACCAGTTTAGCCAGGAGCATATAATTTGGAGGGTCGATAGAACAGGACGTCGCAATTCTACTACAAGTTATTTGGGTAATCTCAGTTGAATAGAACAGAAGTTATAGCGCTGCGAAGTATAAATGGCTAATTTCGACTGACAAGGCGCGCCTGCAGCACTATCAAAATTTCTGCACAATGTAGCCAACGTTTTACCCTATTTTTTGGTGAAAAAATAGTTCAAATATCTCCAGCCGTTTACGAGTTATAGCAATTTTAAAAAATATATTTCTCAAAATCCACCTCCTGCACGATTATGTTGGCCTGGTGATTCACAAAAAAATTAAGAATTTGTCACTCACAAATTTCGAGGCAAAAACAGGGTCTGACGGTTTTCATTATATCTCCGTTGTTTTTAAAGATGGTGCCATGAAATTTTGTGGGTCGGTAGATTAGATAATGGAGAATAATAGAAAATTAAATTTTATTGGCCACGCCCACTATTTAGGTGCTAAAATGGGCGGTGTTTTAAAATTGTTGATTTGAAGACCTCAAAATCGGATTATTAATAAAATAAGGTCATCAGTATTGTAGCTGGACTTCAGATCTATCACCTGGTAAAAGTTTCATAAAAATCGGCCAGGTGGTTCCATAGATATAGGCACTATAACTTTGACTGAATCCACCATAAATCGACAATTTTGTTCAGAGACGACTTTTAGAAAATTGTGAATAACGCCAAAGTTTCTTAAGCTAGACCTATGAAACTTTCGGGGTTTGTAGAAGGGAATATTGCGAATCGTTCACATTTTAGGTGAACGCACTGCGTTGCATGCAACCGAAGTTATAGGCTGCGACTTAAAAAAGCGCTATTTGCGTAATAGCCTCTGCATTTCTAAAATAGCTGCGTTAATATATAAAAGAGTCTATGCATTTTAAAGTGCATAATCAAATCTACAATTCAGTAAAAGTTTCATAAAAATCGGTCCAGTAGTTTCAGAGATATAAAGAGTTGAAGTTTAGTGGCAACAGCACGCTAACAACCAGTTTTGTCTGCAGAAGTGCTTCAGAGTTTTGAGAATAAATCTGGAACCAGTTTAGCCAGGAGCATATAATTTGGAGGGTCGATAGAACAGGACGTCGCAATTCTACTACAAGTTATTTGGGTAATCTCAGTTGAATAGAACAGAAGTTATAGCGCTGCGAAGTATAAATGACTAATTTCGACTGACAAGGCGCGCCTGCAGCACTATCAAAATTTCTGCACAATGTAGCCAACGTTTTACCCTATTTTTTGATGAAAAAATAGTTCAAATATCTCCAGCCGTTTACGAGTTATAGCAATTTTAAAAAATATATTTCTCAAAATCCACCTCCTGCACGATTATGTTGGCTTGGTGATTCACAAAAAAATTAAGAATTTTGTCACTCACAAATTTCGAGGCAAAAACAGGGTCTGACGGTTTTCATTATATCTCCGTTGTTTTTAAAGATGGTGCCATGAAATTTTGTGGGTCGGTAGATTAGATAATGGAGAATAATAGAAAATTAAATTTTATTGGCCACGCCCACTATTTAGGTGCTAAAATGGGCGGTGTTTTAAAATTGTTGATTTGAAGACCTCAAAATCGGATTATTAATAAAATAAGGTCATCAGTATTGTAGCTGGACTTCAGATCTATCACCTGGTAAAAGTTTCATAAAAACCGGCCAGGTGGTTCCATAGATATAGGCACTATAACTTTGACTGAATCCACCATAAATCGACAATTTTGTTCAGAGACGACTTTTATAAAATTGTGAATAACGCCAAAGTTTCTTAAGCTAGACCTATGAAACTTTCGGGGTTTGTAGAAGGGAATATTGCGAATCGTTCACACTTTAGGTGAACGCACTGCGTTGCATGCAACCGAAGTTATAGGCTGCGACTTAAAAAAGCGCTATTTGCGTAATAGCCTCTGCATTTCTAAAATAGCTGCGTTAATATATAAAAGAGTCTATGCATTTTAAAGTGCATAATCAAATCTACAATTCAGTAAAAGTTTCATAAAAATCGGTCCAGTAGTTTCAGAGATATAAAGAGTTGAAGTTTAGTGGCAACAGCACGCTAACAACCAGTTTTGTCTGCAGAAGTGCTTCAGAGTTTTGAGAATAAATCTGGAACCAGTTTAGCCAGGAGCATATAATTTGGAGGGTCGATAGAACAGGACGTCGCAATTCTACTACAAGTTATTTGGGTAATCTCAGTTGAATAGAACAGAAGTTATAGCGCTGCGAAGTATAAATGGCTAATTTCGACTGACAAGGCGCGCCTGCAGCACTATCAAAATTTCTGCACAATGTAGCCAACGTTTTACCCTATTTTTTGGTGAAAAAATAGTTCAAATATCTCCAGCCGTTTACGAGTTATAGCAATTTTAAAAAATATATTTCTCAAAATCCACCTCCTGCACGATTATGTTGGCCTGGTGATTCACAAAAAAATTAAGAATTTGTCACTCACAAATTTCGAGGCAAAAACAGGGTCTGACGGTTTTCATTATATCTCCGTTGTTTTTAAAGATGGTGCCATGAAATTTTGTGGGTCGGTAGATTAGATAATGGAGAATAATAGAAAATTAAATTTTATTGGCCACGCCCACTATTTAGGTGCTAAAATGGGCGGTGTTTTAAAATTGTTGATTTGAAGACCTCAAAATCGGATTATTAATAAAATAAGGTCATCAGTATTGTAGCTGGACTTCAGATCTATCACCTGGTAAAAGTTTCATAAAAATCGGCCAGGTGGTTCCATAGATATAGGCACTATAACTTTGACTGAATCCACCATATATCGACAATTTTGTTCAGAGACGACTTTTAGAAAATTGTGAATAACGCCAAAGTTTCTTAAGCTAGACCTATGAAACTTTCGGGGTTTGTAGAAGGGAATATTGCGAATCGTTCACATTTTAGGTGAACGCACTGCGTTGCATGCAACCGAAGTTATAGGCTGCGACTTAAAAAAGCGCTATTTGCGTAATAGCCTCTGCATTTCTAAAATAGCTGCGTTAATATATAAAAGAGTCTATGCATTTTAAAGTGCATAATCAAATCTACAATTCAGTAAAAGTTTCATAAAAATCGGTCCAGTAGTTTCAGAGATATAAAGAGTTGAAGTTTAGTGGCAACAGCACGCTAACAACCAGTTTTGTCTGCAGAAGTGCTTCAGAGTTTTGAGAATAAATCTGGAACCAGTTTAGCCAGGAGCATATAATTTGGAGGGTCGATAGAACAGGACGTCGCAATTCTACTACAAGTTATTTGGGTAATCTCAGTTGAATAGAACAGAAGTTATAGCGCTGCGAAGTATAAATGGCTAATTTCGACTGACAAGGCGCGCCTGCAGCACTATCAAAATTTCTGCACAATGTAGCCAACGTTTTACCCTATTTTTTGGTGAAAAAATAGTTCAAATATCTCCAGCCGTTTACGAGTTATAGCAATTTTAAAAAATATATTTCTCAAAATCCACCTCCTGCACGATTATGTTGGCCTGGTGATTCACAAAAAAATTAAGAATTTGTCACTCACAAATTTCGAGGCAAAAACAGGGTCTGACGGTTTTCATTATATCTCCGTTGTTTTTAAAGATGGTGCCATGAAATTTTGTGGGTCGGTAGATTAGATAATGGAGAATAATAGAAAATTAAATTTTATTGGCCACGCCCACTATTTAGGTGCTAAAATGGGCGGTGTTTTAAAATTGTTGATTTGAAGACCTCAAAATCGGATTATTAATAAAATAAGGTCATCAGTATTGTAGCTGGACTTCAGATCTATCACCTGGTAAAAGTTTCATAAAAATCGGCCAGGTGGTTCCATAGATATAGGCACTATAACTTTGACTGAATCCACCATAAATCGACAATTTTGTTCAGAGACGACTTTTAGAAAATTGTGAATAACGCCAAAGTTTCTTAAGCTAGACCTATGAAACTTTCGGGGTTTGTAGAAGGGAATATTGCGAATCGTTCACATTTTAGGTGAACGCACTGCGTTGCATGCAACCGAAGTTATAGGCTGCGACTTAAAAAAGCGCTATTTGCGTAATAGCCTCTGCATTTCTAAAATAGCTGCGTTAATATATAAAAGAGTCTATGCATTTTAAAGTGCATAATCAAATCTACAATTCAGTAAAAGTTTCATAAAAATCGGTCCAGTAGTTTCAGAGATATAAAGAGTTGAAGTTTAGTGGCAACAGCACGCTAACAACCAGTTTTGTCTGCAGAAGTGCTTCAGAGTTTTGAGAATAAATCTGGAACCAGTTTAGCCAGGAGCATATAATTTGGAGGGTCGATAGAACAGGACGTCGCAATTCTACTACAAGTTATTTGGGTAATCTCAGTTGAATAGAACAGAAGTTATAGCGCTGCGAAGTATAAATGGCTAATTTCGACTGACAAGGCGCGCCTGCAGCACTATCAAAATTTCTGCACAATGTAGCCAACGTTTTACCCTATTTTTTGGTGAAAAAATAGTTCAAATATCTCCAGCCGTTTACGAGTTATAGCAATTTTAAAAAATATATTTCTCAAAATCCACCTCCTGCACGATTATGTTGGCCTGGTGATTCACAAAAAAATTAAGAATTTGTCACTCACAAATTTCGAGGCAAAAACAGGGTCTGACGGTTTTCATTATATCTCCGTTGTTTTTAAAGATGGTGCCATGAAATTTTGTGGGTCGGTAGATTAGATAATGGAGAATAATAGAAAATTAAATTTTATTGGCCACGCCCACTATTTAGGTGCTAAAATGGGCGGTGTTTTAAAATTGTTGATTTGAAGACCTCAAAATCGGATTATTAATAAAATAAGGTCATCAGTATTGTAGCTGGACTTCAGATCTATCACCTGGTAAAAGTTTCATAAAAATCGGCCAGGTGGTTCCAGAGATATAGGCACTATAACTTTGACTGAATCCTCCATAAATCGACAATTTTGTTCAGAGACGACTTTTAGAAAATTGTGAATAACGCCAAAGTTTCTTAAGCTAGACCTATGAAACTTTCGGGGTTTGTAGAAGGGAATATTGCGAATCGTTCACATTTTAGGTGAACGCACTGCGTTGCATGCAACCGAAGTTATAGGCTGCGACTTAAAAAAGCGCTATTTGCGTAATAGCCTCTGCATTTCTAAAATAGCTGCGTTAATATATAAAAGAGTCTATGCATTTTAAAGTGCATAATCAAATCTACAATTCAGTAAAAGTTTCATAAAAATCGGTCCAGTAGTTTCAGAGATATAAAGAGTTGAAGTTTAGTGGCAACAGCACGCTAACAACCAGTTTTGTCTGCAGAAGTGCTTCAGAGTTTTGAGAATAAATCTGGAACCAGTTTAGCCAGGAGGAAGTATAAATGGCTAATTTCGACTGACAAGGCGCGCCTGCAGCACTATCAAAATTTCTGCACAATGTAGCCAACGTTTTACCCTATTTTTTGGTGAAAAAATAGTTCAAATATCTCCAGCCGTTTACGAGTTATAGCAATTTTAAAAAATATATTTCTCAAAATCCACCTCCTGCACGATTATGTTGGCTTGGTGATTCACAAAAAAATTAAGAATTTTGTCACTCACAAATTTCGAGGCAAAAACAGGGTCTGACGGTTTTCATTATATCTCCGTTGTTTTTAAAGATGGTGCCATGAAATTTTGTGGGTCGGTAGATTAGATAATGGAGAATAATAGAAAATTAAATTTTATTGGCCACGCCCACTATTTAGGTGCTAAAATGGGCAGTGTTTTAAAATTGTTGATTTGAAGACCTCAAAATCGGATTATTAATAAAATAAGGTCATCAGTATTGTAGCTGGACTTCAGATCTATCACCTGGTAAAAGTTTCATAAAAATCGGCCAGGTGGTTCCATAGATATAGGCACTATAACTTTGACTGAATCCACCATAAATCGACAATTTTGTTCAGAGACGACTTTTAGAAAATTGTGAATAACGCCAAAGTTTCTTAAGCTAGACCTATGAAACTTTCGGGGTTTGTAGAAGGGAATATTGCGAATCGTTCACACTTTAGGTGAGCGCACTGCGTTGCATGCAACCGAAGTTATAGGCTGCGACTTAAAAAAGCGCTATTTGCGTAATAGCCTCTGCATTTCTAAAATAGCTGCGTTAATATATAAAAGAGTCTATGCATTTTAAAGTGCATAATCAAATCTACAATTCAGTAAAAGTTTCATAAAAATCGGTCCAGTAGTTTCAGAGATATAAAGAGTTGAAGTTTAGTGGCAACAGCACGCTAACAACCAGTTTTGTCTGCAGAAGTGCTTCAGAGTTTTGAGAATAAATCTGGAACCAGTTTAGCCAGGAGCATATAATTTGGAGGGTCGATAGAACAGGACGTCGCAATTCTACTACAAGTTATTTGGGTAATCTCAGTTGAATAGAACAGAAGTTATAGCGCTGCGAAGTATAAATGGCTAATTTCGACTGACAAGGCGCGCCTGCAGCACTATCAAAATTTCTGCACAATGTAGCCAACGTTTTACCCTATTTTTTGGTGAAAAAATAGTTCAAATATCTCCAGCCGTTTACGAGTTATAGCAATTTTAAAAAATATATTTCTCAAAATCCACCTCCTGCACGATTATGTTGGCCTGGTGATTCACACATATCTGCATTTCTAAAATAGTTTTAAGGTTTTCTAGCAGCTTACAATTCTGTTGACCTGGCACGGTGTAAAAATATATTTAAATAATATTTTTCTGTTACACTTTGAGCTAAAAGTCGAGTTTGGTGGTTGTTTCCGAAGATACTTACATGCAATTTTGTCTGTTGGGATAAAAACTAAAATGGAGTAACATACATAATTTATTTCAGCCAACTTGTTTAAGGCTGAGTTTTTAATCTGATATCTGGCAAAAGTTGCAGCAAAATATATGTGGAAGTACTTATAGTGGCATAGGGAATAGAAGAAGCATGATTGCGAATCGCAGATGGAACTAACAATTCCAAACTATCTATTAACACGTACTACTCGTTTTTGATATGTATTTGATATAGATATTTTATATGCATATAATGGCTCTTATATATACAAGTTTCTGATGTAAAATTTTATTTATTGAATTTAATCTCGGCTATAAGCAGATGGAATATAAATATAATATTTTAGAATATTTTGATTTATTGTTTCTTTTTAATATTTATAATACAGTGATCAGCTGCACTCAGTTATCCTTTTCTTAGGTAATAAGGACTCTTACTGCTGGGCATTGGGTCGCCGTAAGCGTTACGCTCATAAGTTCCAAGCTCTTTGTTTGTTTACCTTGAGAAGAAAAATGGTATAAATGATTATTTCAAATAAATTGTTTGATAGTTTCTTCAAAATCTGATCACATAACGAGACCTAAAGAACTGAACTGTGTCAAGTCTGAAACAGGCATTGGAAATATATTTCTTACGACTATTTACTTTATAGAGGAATACTAATGCGGTGTACTTCCGCAAATAAAGCTTGCAGGCTAAAGGACTCAAGTTAGCCAACTTGCCGCAGTTCAGTTTTGAGGTGTCGAAATGCCTTTAATAATTGATTTCACTTTAAACGATTTCTAACTTCTTTATTAATATCAGAATGCCTAAGCAGATCTAGTCGAAAGCTGCCAGAGAAAATATTTTCTAAAATTGATATCCTTAAAGCTTTTAGCTTATATTGAAAAATAAACTTTCATACTCATTCCTATGAACGTCTTCCGGGTTCCTTCACTAACAACAACATTCACGGCATCCAATCTTCTTGTTTTCTTTAGTTCCCTAACCTTTTCAGTACTCGTTCGAAATACAAGCAGGAGTGAATGGTTTATTTTTCTTATATTTTTCTACACTTACGCTTGAGTGAAGAAAGACGCGAGAATGCATACTCACACTAACACAAACATAAACACAAGCAGCTAAAGCCACCTCAAACTTGTGAGCAAACAGAAGCTAAAAAAGCATAAATACACTCAGCATGACACAAAAACTGCAATCTACTCCTTTTAGAGACAACACCGTATAAGTAAATGTTTATTTAGTTGTTGCTGTTGCTGTTGTTGTTATCCTTGCTGCTGTACTGCTACAGGTAGTGTGTGTTGCTGCAATATGTTGGTGTAAAGTGAGTGCGGTGTTGCTGTTAAGTAAATATGATGTGTGTGATTATATTTGTGGAAGTGTGTGTGCGTGTGTGTGAATGCGCGTGTGTGAGTTTTGTTTTTAAATGGCTGCGTGTGGTTTTTATGCATTTGACTTTGTGGTTGTGGTGGTGTTTACACATTAAAAAAATATATATATTTAACACCAGAATAAAGACTGGTGGCTAGATTTTGCTTTTAAAAATTTTTCTCTTATATTTTCATTATTATGATTTTTTTTTTGAAATCTTTCAGCCCGTTGATAACAAACGCTAAGCCTGCTGTTAATGCAGGCCCATGTTTGTGTGCAAATATGTGTTTGTGAATGTGGGTGTGTAAGAGAAATGGTGTTTTTATTTTTCCTGTTTTTCTAGAAAAATGCTTTTTGTTCACACTTTCGCTTGAAAACACATTTTACCACAATTTTTATTATTTTCTTATTTTGATTTAGAAAATTTAACAAATTATATAGGAATTGTTTTTATTAAGATATTCATTTTATGCTGAATTTTGTGGTAAATTCTTAAGGACCAGCTTCGTTGTTAAGATGTTTATTTACTCGAGCTCATTTTAATTATTTGGAGTACATAAATTAATACAGAATTTATTAAGAGTTTAATTCGTTAGTGCTCTTTATAATTAATCACAAAATATGGATGATTTTTATTTAATTATTTATTCAGCTTAAATGTGCCTGAATTTATACGATACTTTTTTATGTTAATGAAATGATGTCATTAAATATATTGAAAACATTAATTATGCAATTAATTTCTAATTTTTAACATTGTTATTTTTTTAGAGTATTAAATCTTTTGTAATATAATTCCGTTCACAAATATCAAAAAAATGGGACTCGAAGGATATGATTAAAATATTCTTCAACAACTTCTAATAAATGCTTCACAACTACATTTCATTTATTTTAAAATCTAAAATGTTTACAAAGTTTTATAAGAATCGTTTGTGTAAATATAGAGGCAAATATCTGTTAGTTAGTCTAGAGTTAATTAGTTCAGTGACAAGAGGTTAAAAATATTAGAAATAAATATTTCAAGGGTGATTCACTGTCCACTTTTAGGAATAATTAATTGCATTGCCAGAAGACTTTAATGAAACGTTATAAAAAAAAATTTAAATTATTGTTTTCTTCACACTATTCGCTTAAGTTTTGAGACAAAATAAAATGTGTGTACAAGAAAATATATGAACGAGGATCGTCCGATAGTTGATATTTAACTACTTGACCTTTAATTAAATAGTTAAAATATATCTCTCGGCTGTATCCTCTTGATTTTTATAATTTCGACGCAATGCATTACAAGATTAGTGCCCTGGAGTACTCGATCTTTCTACAAGTTGCTGCAGCAGAAATAAAAAAAAATAATAATAACAATAACAATTGTTTTTATTAAAATTTCCTTTTATTCGTTACATAACACTTTCCAAAAATAACAGCAAAAAGCACTTATTCTCTTTCTATCATCTAACAAAAATATCATGCAGGACATTTATGTTTAAGAGTATGTACAAGTGTGTGTGTGCTTGTTAAAGCGAAAGCAATAAACACATGTTGTCGTTGCTTATCAATTATGATTGAAACATTTTTTTAATTTTTTTTATTTTTGATTAGAGTTTCAAAAACATTTTTATATTGTGCATAACTGCAAAGAAATAGCTTTTGAATATTATACAATTCATTAATATTAATAAACGACTGTATAATTAAAAGTGTACCACAAAAATTGGTACATTTTATTTATATTTAAGATTTATAGATTGTGTCTATCTATGGAAAATTACTTTTTTAACTATACAAATTTCATCAAGATCGGTTTACTAGAACACATTTAAGAGGGTACCACGAAAATATGTGCTGTATTTTTATATACGATTTGTTTGGTAGAAGTCTTAAGAAATAAAATTTAATTAGCGCGGCCATTAAAATGCATATTTTCTTAGTTAACAAATCGATTTAGAACACTATGAGAAATCTGTTTTATAAGCTGCTTATAAACATACAATATTTTTTATTAATAAGGCCTTTAATCTTTTGAGACTTTCTGTTAGTTATTTGTATTACCAAAACAACTTAAAAAAATTTCAAAATAGCAGCATCATTTTTTTTTCTGCCATAAGTAGGATTACTTCAATGCATTACTGAGGAGTAGTACACATCGGGGACGCTGTTGACAAGATATATAAAAGTTGAAATTCAGGACTATAGAGTTTTTGTTGGCCATTTCATTTATTATTTAAAGTCCTTGAACCGTATTTTTGAGATATGGATTAGATTTAAACTGAGTCTGATGTAGTCATCAAGCAAGATGCCTCTTTTAGCATTATTTCAATAGAGATTAATAATTTCTCAAGCTCTTCACCAGCAGTTAAAAATCTTTAAAGAGAAACTCATTAAAATTCTCTAGATTTTTGCGCAATATTTTAAAACAGCAGCACTAAATACAACAACGCAATACAAACAAAAATTTAAATTAATTGAGGGCATATTTGAAAAAAAAAATAAATTAAATCCATTAGAAATTGAACATAAAAAAGTTTTAAAAGTTGGCCCGTCTTCTAAAATTTTTTTTACTTTATTGCCGACTACTCTCAGCCTACATGGCATTTGATTAATATTAATTACAATCATTTTCACTTTCAAACTCATTAAAATTCTCTCAACTTATTGCAAGATCCGACAACCTTTCTGAAATCTTAAAACCTTTTCCAACTACGCTCATCCTTTGGAAATTTTATACACATAAATATTTTCAATTTAATGCTTCCATGTTTGTACGTATAAAAAAAATTGGATTTAAAATCCATTTTGTAACAAAACTCACAACTAATATTATTGGTTAAATCAGCACGTATAAGTTTAATTTACAATCGTACACAAAACTCGTACCAATACAAATGAATTTATATGGATGGCAAGTAATACAACAGACACAATATCCTTCAACATGTGCACAACACACTCACAACAATCATTTTATGCAAATTTGTTAAGAGTAACTGTATAAAAAAAAGAAGGGTATTTGTAAAGGAGTTGAAGGCTGGGGGGACTGAGCGTGGGGAGCGGGGAGTTATGATAAAATTCTTTACATATAAATGGACAAGGCTGGCAAAGGTTATCATGTTACCCAATACATTCACACACGGTGACTGAGGAAAACGAAAAAAAAACACACACACACACACACATGCAGAGAAGTTGTTAAGCCATACACGATTGCAGCCATTGTTGATTTATTTGCCAGTATTAAGTGAATGCAGTGTAATCACATTCAGTTTTGGATGTGTAAATGAGTACGAGTACTACGAAATGTTTGCATGTGTAAGAGCGTATGCACACTTTAATACGTTTGTAATATGTTACAGATGCATTACAATTGGCATGCTGTGTGTGCTCAAGACTTTAGTTTTTGATTTAGTAAAATTTACAAATTGATCGAAATTATTTTGTAAATTTGGTTTCCTAATTTGCAGCAAAAAAAAATAGAAGATATTATTTGCACAAATTTATATTTTATATATTGCAAATAGACGTGAACTATGAGGCAGAGTTAACATGAAATTTACATGTTGTAATTATATATATATATATATATATATATATATATATATATATATATGTATATATAAAAAAAGGATCTGAAACTGCAAGGAGTAAAACAAGTTTTAGAGACACACAAAAGTTGTTCACTGCAGGTCCCATAACTTTAGCAAGTGCGGAGTTATTTGTCTATAAATATTATTAATTTAGCTGGACTTTTATAAACAACTTCTTTTAGATGTAAATTTAAAAGCCACTCAGCCCAATCCATTCCCTACGGTTTTGCCGTCTTATTCGCTTCAACTCATTTGGGGCAATTTTGTTTCAAGTACATTTTTTTTTCTCTACTCTTAAAAAAATACTGAAAGTAAAACATTTTTTTAGGAAAATTCAACTTCAAATTTTAATTACTGCTAATGGCTAAAAAAAAAGTTCTTTAAATAGTCAAAATCGCCACTAAGCTGAAGTTGCAAATTATACCTTTACAATTTGTTTAAATGTCCTTTGAAGCCAATACTTTTTCTTTTGCAGTAATCCTAATTATAATAAAGTTTTTCTACAGCTTGAGTGTACAATTTTGTAAATTATTTCCTTTCAACTCTTGCCATTTGTATTCTACTTCGCTCTTCCTGGCAGCAAGGACTTTAATATTATATTAAGACTTTTGGCAGCTTCATCGTTATCATCATTAGCTTGTCAAGTTAATTAAATTGACATCAAGAAATGTTACACAAAAGAACTGCTACATTTAATATACAGAAAAAAAGAAAGAGTTTATATTTCAAGTTGAAGGAATAAAAAAACAAACTGGAGATTTCGATTTAAGTGGCAACTGAAAGACAAACGGCAAGATTGTGTTGTGTCCAGCACAAATAATTTAATTTTAATTAAAATAAAGTCTTCAAAGTTTAACTTTTTTGCCCCGTTTCTTTTCTTTCATTTACTAAGAAATTCATTTAATAACACCTTAAGCAGTAAGCGCATTACGAAATATATACAAATAAAAAAAAAATTTAGAAGTTTGTCAGCCAACTTGCAATTAATTAATATGTAAATAAGTAAATGCTTTATTTTAATCAAGTATATTTTCAATTAATAGCCATCAACAGTCATTAGCAAACATTGTAATTAAATTAAATTACAGAAATACAAAAGTTTAATGAAAAAATATTTCTTGTTGCTTTCAAATGAAGTTAAAATGTTAAAGTTGATATTGAACTATAATTAAGTTTGTATTTAAATGGCTGGTTTGGTTTGTTGTCCTCTCTATTTAAGTGAAATGTTAAAGAATTTTAATTAGTTTCTACACACAAAATATTATACACAAGAGTTGTGTAAGTGAAGTAGCAGCGTTGATTTAATATTTAATTAAAATTAATCATACGTCCTGGAGGATAAGCAACCAGTTTTTGAAATAAAATTGTTATATGAGGCGGGCGGTGGAATCTTTAATTTAATGGGTCTTAATAACTCAAATTTTTTTAAATAAAAAAAAATTATAAAATAAATAAAATTTTGTAGAAAGGAAAATATTATAAATTATAAAAAACCTCAAGCCGAAAAGGACATCACAAACAAAACAAATTTATTCAAAAAGGTCTACAACAAAACATATTCAATTATAAGAAACGTTTGTGTGTTTCGTAGTTTTTAAAAAAAACTATATTTTAAGGATATTGTACAAGGATAATTTTCACTCGAATATGTTTGTTTGCCCGAATTCCTTAAAAATAATTTAATTCCTCTCTTGCTTTCTTAGCTCTTATCGTCACTTCTTTGTGCAAGTGCTTTTCAAATAAATTAACTCGCATATAACTTTTTTATTAAAACTATATTTTATGTAATAATTATCTGAAATGAGTTTAGGTTTTGTTAGCTGACATTTAAGATACATTTTAAGGCTGAACCCCGCTTATACTCTGCACAGTATTAAATCACAACAGACATTTTGAAAATACCAATTTGAAGGTGTAGGGTTCATCAATTGACATGTTTGATTATATTGATTCTTAAATTTACTACATCATTTGAGATAAAGAACTTTAGAAATTTGTCAATAAATTTCCACCACAATTCTGCCTTTTCTTCCTTCCATTTCAGTTCAGTTCAGTTCAGTTCAGTTCGCTTCTTTTGAAAACATTCATTGAACATTGAATTTAACATTTAAAATGATTTTATTTTGAATGTCTTGCTTTATTAAATTAAAAATAAATCCTTAAAATCTATATATCAAATAAAACGAAACAAAACGAAACAAAACAAAACAAAACGATAACAACAAATTTAACACGAAAATTCAATCAAACTTATATTAACCATAATAACCTTCATCAATGCTCTCTAAAAATGAATACAAATTTAGATATTCAATTTCATGCCAAAACGAAACTGTCATTCAAAATCCTCTAGATTTTCTGTTGATGTCCACTCTACTCTTTCCTTCCCATCTAAAAGACATCTTTTTGGTGCATGTGTATGAAAATAATATGATTTAACTCTCCGCAGGACTTTTATTATATGGAATTTTTGGTAAAATAAAAAAAGCATAAGCTCATACCTAAAGGATATCATATAAAGAGAGAAAGCAAAAAAAAAAAAAAAAAGGAACGTACGAGAATGTGTATGACTGAACATGTACAATATCCATGTCACATTATTATGCATTGTAGGCTGTCAATATGGTTTTAGTTTATTTAGAAACAAGTGATATAGAAAATAGCAATACAAGGCTGGATTTAGACACACACCCACACACACATGCACAGAGACATACGTGCCGGCCAATGCTACAGATACACATGTGGAAGGTATTAACATTTTGTTACAGGCTCGTATGAACAAAAAAGCAAAAAAAAAGAAAAAAAACTGCTGGGAAAATATCAAGAAAAGTGTATTAAAATATTTTCCATATGACCACACACATGCGAATCAGCGTCATAGTCGGCAGCGAAGCAAACTTTGTCCTGGACAGGTTCATTATACAGTGTTTTTCTCTCTCTCTCTCTCTTACTATTACAAATAACTGTAGTATACTTTTGGGATGTTATTGAAACAAATAGAAGAAAGAGCCTTAGATTTTCTTCATAGACATTTTTTTTCTATAAAAACAATTTTTAATACAAATTGAATTAATTTACATTTTGATGTTATTTGCCCCAAAAGTCATGCACATAGAAAATCTTTCTTATTTCAATACGAATGTCGTACAATTCCATGGACGTCTGCAAGTAGCTCAGCACTTAGTGTTGCATTAGTATGCGTATATTCATATTTATATTTAGTGTTAATAATTCTCTGACTTTTGATGTTCGTTTGATATGTTGGAAGCGTCTTTACTGTACGCCCCAAATCAAGTCGATGTACAACAACATCAAACTACAAATTTTTGTGTTTGTGGAAAATAAAGAGGTGTCACAGAAATGTTTCTCTGGCTTTTCATTTTTGATGTGCTTGATTACATATGGAAATGCTATTGTATATTTAATAATGTGGTTCGGATTTATTTGAATATGAATAGAGACGCTTTACGACTATAAACTTGCAAAAATAGTGACATCAAGAGCTCTATACAATTTTACTTAGATGTTTACGCATGTATGCGTATGCGTATGCCGGTGTGTATGTGCGTATGTTTGCTGCTTTAGACTTTAGTAAAGTAGAGAATTTAAATCTAAATAAGTTTCTTTTTTTACAATATAAAATGTCAATTCATATGCAAATTAGATTTGTAAGTAAATGAAATCCTTGATTTTTTTTCTATTTCTTAGAATTTTCTTCATCATTTCGTATTTAATTTATGGCTGCAAAGAACATAAAAAGAACTTTTTACAACAAAGCCTACATATAAATAGATTATACACGTGCTGGTCCTTTAGAAAACCTTAAAGATTTTTGATATTTTTTCTTATTAATTTAATATATTGAGACCATGATTGAGTAAAGGAAAAATCCTTATTCAAGTGTTGAGATATGAAAATAGTGAATATTAAAATACTAGTAAAATACAAAAAAAAAAAAAAAAATTTAAATCAGTTTATATTTGAAAAAGCCTTTTCTTCTATATTTATGTTTTCAGTTTTTATTTTATATATTAAATATTTTGCATTCTCATAATGAAATATTATTTCATAACGAAATAAATTTAAGTGTTACAAATATAATAAGAGAATCGCACTAAAAATAATTTCTTTCTGAAAAACGTGTTAAATTTTTAAGAACCGGTACAGGGAATAAATTAAAATCAGTTCAGCGACAAGGCTGGCAAAATTATTTTGAAAAGATTTTCATTAATAATTTTTTAGTAATAATTCAAATATTCAATCAAAAAGTTGATGCATACAAACAAAAAGCCAGAAATTATTATTCAAATGAAATTCATTTTAATAGAATTAATAAGGACCTGGTATATGAAGAGCATAATTATTAGAGATCTGAAAGTGAAATTATTTTTAATTTACATATTTAAATTAATTTTCATACGTATTTAATATAAAAATTTGAAAAGTGCTAAAAAATTTAAATTTTACACCAAAACGAAAATAGTTTCAATGTAATTCATGAAAAAGGATATATGAACAGCTTTGATCCTAGGCCGCCGAATATGTTTTTAATAATATTATTTTAATTATAGAAGTATAATACTTCCATTATACGAAAACCGCGGCAATAGCTGAGTATTTGCCACACTTTTTGAAACATTTTCTTATATATATTCATAATTTTTAACAGTTTTGTTTGCATTTACCTTTTTCTGATATAAAGCTAATATATATTATTACTATAGAATAAAATCCACAAGCAATTTTAATATTTTGCATATTTTATAAAAAAAAAGGATATATGGGCAGCTCTGGTCCTGACACATTTAATTTGATTTTTACAATTTTGTAATACTTATGGAGGCTTAAGACAATCATAAATTAAAAATCACAAAAATTGCATGTGATTTGCCAAAATAATTTTATTATTATGTCAAGGATATATACAGTGCCTCGTTTCTGTAACTGAAGTGAAAACTTATCGCATCGAAACAATTGTTGTTACTCTGTGAAACACAGGATGAGTCAGAATATATTTCTTAATGTAACATATTTATACTTTTGTTGGGTTTTTATAATAATCAACATATTCTTATATGGATAACCCTACAATAAAGAATATGACAAATTATTAGTTTTTTCGATGCCAGAATTTCTCACATCAATTATAGAAACTATTACATATTCCCTTTCTT
The DNA here is from genome assembly GCA_963675445.1 of Linnaemya vulpina. Taxonomy (NCBI): domain Eukaryota; kingdom Metazoa; phylum Arthropoda; class Insecta; order Diptera; family Tachinidae; genus Linnaemya; species Linnaemya vulpina. The sequence goes on along the minus strand of OY776278.1, from coordinate 85,305,825 downwards.
ATATCTATATAACGGCAATAAGGAATAAAAATAAATTCGACATAAAAGTTAACTGTTTTCATAAGATATAGTAAAAAAGGATATATGACCCGCTTTGGTCCTGGTAAGCCAAACTTATTTCTTTTGATAATATGATAATTATTGAGATGGGGCCCAATCACAAACCAAAAATCACTGCAATTGCAGTGTGTTACAGAATATTTTTCAACATTTTCATTAAGACTTTTTTTCTTATATTGTTTACAATGTTGGTGTACCCAACCTTAACAAATAATTTGATTATGATGTCCTTGAATTTAATTCTGTTAAATAGAATATATAAAAACCTTTGGCCTTAGCAAAAAATATTTTATTTTGTAGTACAATTGTTAACTAATATTGAATAGTTATTTTGAAAAGTAATTTGTTTAATTGACAGTTATTGAAACAAATTGGCCAATTAATTTTAGCAACACTAAAAGAAATAATTTGTAGTTGAAGGGGTTAACCTTTTCATTTTCTTTTCTCTTATCGCACAATTTAGTGTTTGTTAATTATTGGGAATATTAATGATTTATATAAAACATTCAAATTTAGTATTAAAAGGTGAAAGAAAAACAATGTACGAGCACTTAATTTGTGATGGAAGGTTGGATAACCTTTTTAAATAATATTTCTTAATAAGGGCTTTATTAGAGGAAAATATATTAGAGAACAACCAGCGAAGTAGTTTGCTTATCTGCCGATAAAAACACAACCCACACACGAAATCGAAAGCCGCAGTGACATTAAATATCCTGTTTTGCTTTGTTTGCAACATTCTGTTACTTTAATTGTATAAAAATAAGTTCCTGTGTAAAAAATAGATCCTTTGAATCATTCCATTTGCAGAAGGCACGATTCCTTTGGCTAACAGAATTTATAAGTTCTTTTTTATAGAAAGTTGTTTCATTTCTTGTATGTTTTAACAAAATCAAAACAAATTCTGAATATTGAAAAGAGCTTCAGAAATTCTATATTTGAACAACATTTTTGTAGAAAACTTTCTTACATTTCTCTAGCATTTCAAACGTTTTTTTTAATAAATTAATTTTTTAGTTTTATGTAAATTATGAATAATGGAATTGGATCCTTTTTTTTAGCAAAAATCTTTCTACTTACGATGTTGTTGTTTAAGTTTACAAATATTTCGTTTAGATTCTCAAAAACTTAACGACTTCTTTCGTAAAAAACTTACCTAAAACGAGATGTAAAAGAGAATGAAATAATAATTTTAGTAAATTGTGCAATAAAATTCAATAGCTTAAATTATAAAAGATGTAGGAAAATTTTAAATTGAATATTATCCTGCCTACCAACTATGATAATAACAATTTCTTGTCAATCTCCTCCTTCAGCCGGCGACTTGTGTCCTCTTTTTGTGTGTGTGTGTTAAACAAGTGCTACAATTTCAATAATATCCGGTTTCCTTATTATAACAAGCTAACAAGGACGATGATAATAACAACTACAGCAACAACAAAAGTAGTGTTGTAATATTATGTAGGTAGAAGTTGTAGAAAGCAGCAACAACAACATTTTCGACAACAAAGTTATTTCAAGCAGACACACACACACACATACATGCACACACACCCTCTGACAGCCATTCAGCAATGCCAGCCAGCATTAATAACAAAATGTTGATGGAGGCAGCAGATTTCATTTATGTTTCTTGTATATCCTTCTGGTCTTAAAATTCAATACCTTCTACTGCTGTTCATGTTGTTGCTGCTGCTGTTGTTGCTGTTGCTGTTGTCGAAACCATTACCATAATAAACAATCACTGCCTATTTTCTTAAATACGTGGGTATTTGCATATCCACACACACACACACACACACACATTTACAAATATTTCAGTAAATGTGTATAACATCATCTTAGGCTGATGTGACTCTGTTCAAGATTTCCAAATACCCAAACATACAAGCACTCGAACACACAATCTGACAGGCAAATAATAAAATCTCGTTAAAGTGTTAACATGCAATATTAAGACATTTTGTACAATATTTACACTAACACTAATGCAAATTCACACTCCTTTACTCTACTGCGTTTTGGCTTCCTTAAGCAAATACACACCCACCCATCCACCCATCCACCCACAGGCATACAGCATGAGCAGATCCTTAATTACAAACTGCTAGAAATACTACAGACGGTTCAATACTCTTCCAGTTTTGTTTAGTGAATGTCCTTGTCCAAATAATATTTCCAACCCATTCAAAATTTTATTTCACAAATAGAATTTTATTATTCAAATATTCACCAACCCCTTGGGACTTAATGGCCATAATTTTATTTCGAAATCTCAATTTTTCTCTGCTGATTAATTTCCAGGCATTCATTTAATGCAAATCAACAAAAATTAACATTTAAGATCCTTTTATTCATAAAATTATCATCAATATAACAAATTTAAATTGTTTTCGTTACACATTTTGTAGTCTCTGTTCCAAGGATTTTCACAGTTTTGTATGTTATTAATTTTTATTGCTCGCTAACCAGCACACAAGTAGGAAAAGGACTTGAAGTCTTGTTAAGTCTTTCTGCTCAACAAATATTCTTTATTGTGTTCAGCTGGAGTAAATTAATTTGGCGCACGTCTTAATATTGCAATGACTCGGAAAATTCTTTCAACATAAATATTTTATTTTATTTTATTCGTTGCCTAACCGAACTTGTTTGCTTTCCATTCGTTTCGTTTCGTTTTGTTTTGTTTGTTAGTATTATTATTATTTTTCCTGGATTTCCAAGAGTGCCGTATTTTGTCTAGTCTTAAGTACGCTCAAGACTTTTCTGTTTGCTGTGCTATTATAAGCAGACAAAACTGTTGTCGAGCACTGCAAAAAGAGACAAGTTGTAAAACAATATGTCAGCCTTTAAGTAGACTTTAAATTTAGTGGACGAATTAATTGTTTGTAATGAATGAGAGGAATGATTTTATGTTACGGTATGAGAAATTCTTTCAGGCATGCAGAAATGATAAGAGCTAGTGATCAGTGTTTTAAAATAATATTTAAATTCGAAATATTTTTGAAATTATTTATAAGAAGTTCTCAAAGCCATCTCTGATATATTAACTAATCAGTTTTGGAGAAAAAGGTCTTTGATTGGTTTTAAGCATTTCAGAATTTATTTCTCTATCATGCTTGAGCCCATACGAGATACTTCTTTTGTCCTCCATTTTAATTGAACATGAATCAAATATTTTCATGGCCAAAAAGGTTTCTTCAATTATCCTAAAAAATTTTTCGACAATTTCATTAAATACTGTTTATGAATACGAATAGTTGTCAATAAATTTTTATTATTAAAATAACAACTATTAATATAGGGTGTTTTTTATAGAGTGATACAACTTTGAGTTGGCATCACTGCTTTATTTGACCACCCATTTAACAGCTGATAGTTGCTTTTTGTTTAATTTGCTTTGACATTTCATTGTGGATCGACTTACACCAGAGCAACGCGTGCAAATTGTGGAAATTTTTAATCAAAATAAGGGTCCTGTTCGTCAAACTTATCGTGCACTTCGTCCATTCAAAATTTTATTTTCCGATGATGCCCATTTTTGGTTGAATAGGTACGTAAATAAACAGAATTGTCGCATTTGGAGTGAGAAGAATCCACAAGCTTTTGTCGAAACACCATGACATCCACAGAAAAGTACTGTTTGGTGCACTTTATGGGCTGGCGGAGTCATTGGCCCATGTGTCTTTAAAAACGATGATGGTCAGAATGTTACTGTTTGTGAAAACTGGTGTTCCAGATTGCGCCTTGTACGCGTCTGCCGTGGCGGCCACATGGCCGAAATCATATTTAGACATTAATGTCATAAAATTTTCTATCCAAAAAAGACCGTTTCATTGATATCAAAAATATATTACTATGTTTTATTATGATTTAAACTTGCATCACTCTATAAAAAACGCCCGATATATTTATTTTAATTCGCCTAAATTAAAACACGATTGTAACAACACAAAATTTTTTGAGGTCCTCTCAATTTAATTTTTTTTTATATATTTCTTATGTTCTTTTAGTATTTATTTACAATATCTTTTTTGAACTTTTTAAGTTACATTTTTTACGTTGGAGACTTTTTTTTAATTATTTTAAATTATATTTTATAAGTCAGAAATTGTGTGTATGTATTTTATGAATATTATTAATAATATATTAAAAGATTTCGAATAACTGGAAATCCTTCAAAAAATATGTTTAAATAAATACAATCACAATTAAATTAGAAATATGTTGGTTTAATTTTTTTCTCAAAAAGAGTGTCACATTTTTTGCACTTTTCAATGAAATAGTACAGAATTTTTTCATTTAACTGTAGTGGTTTTAAAAAAATGTATCCTTTAAGTGAATTTACTTTTTTTTTATTTACTATTTTTAAACTTGGCTGCACAAAAAAGTTTTATAAAAGAGCGTAAGAGTGTTACATGTCTTCTAGAAAATAAAATCCAATTACTTATTAATTCTTTTTTTGTTGTTATATTATTTAAATAATTACTGCCATAATCTTCAAGCGAATAATTGTTATAAAAATAAACTGTTTCTTTTTAATAACTGGTTGAGAGATAATTTTTCATATACAAATATCTTAAATAAAATGAGTTCAAATAGACTTTGTCTGAAGTAGATGCGCATAAAGGCTGATTAAATAAATTTACTTGAAAAATAATTTTGAATAATATTCTTTTAATAAAAAGAATTTGAAATGAAATTGTTTAAAAAACTAATTATTCATATTTGACTAAAATTCTTAGTAGCAAAATAGCTCCTATATTCCAATACAAATATCACGGTGCTAATTCGTTACTGGTTAAACTCTTTCAAGTACTATTATTCGAATAAAATCAATCGAATAAAGTTAATCGAATAAAATTATCGCATGGTATTAATTTAATAATCTTAATCGATTAATGTTAACTTAATAACTGAAAATTATATAAATTATTTTCAATAGCACATCTTAATATAATTATATTAATCAATTAAAACTAATCGAATAATGTTTTAAATAGGTTGGCAATTATATGACTGCGATGACTACATTCCCTAAAAATTTCCACTTTTGAAGGATTCTCATATGATTGTGCAAAAAATGTATTCACTTCCTGTTGTGTTATTCATACACACACACGAAGAAGCTAAAAATAATAATACACTATTACACTTAATATGTTCTTGTCCTTAAGGATACAGCATAAACACCAGACAACTGGCGGATTTTAATTTAATTAAAACAAAAGATATATTTAAAATGAAGAATTAAAAGAAAAACTTAAGCATCATTCAACCAAAAAAGGCTAAAAGGAAACACACACACACACAGATAAAAACTCTGACATACACAATCACAGACAGCTGCATTAAATTTAGCAAGAGCACAAAATTTTTTCTTTTCTAACAGATAAAGGAAAAGACTAACACTGTGAATAAGCAAAACTCACACATGGAAAACAAAGAAGAATATTTATAAAACATAATGTCAGGATAAACACTTTATATTAAGAATAAAAACAGGAGCCTGCTGACTGTGAGCCAGTGTGTGAGTGTGTGTGTTTAGCTTATTAAAAACATAAACATACTCCTCATATGACTCATTTTTGTCTTTTATGTCCTCTCAGACGCATAATGAATCAAAGTTTTAATACTCGTTTTGCTACCGAACGGCATCCTTGTTCATTTCATGTGCTTACATTCTTTCGAAGGATCTTAAGCTTAAGCCAGTGTTTAAATTTTAATTGCAAAGCAAATACTTTAAGGGGAGTGCCTTCTACTTTTCTTCCCCTTTTTTTGTTTTTATATTTTTTCGCATCCTTCTATTTAATCAGAAAATAAAACTTTTCCAGCCACCAAAAAAAAAAAAAGAAAAACAATAAAGAAGAAGGTTGCGAAAAAAATAATATGAAAATAAAAATATTTGTTTAACTACGAAGAATAAAAAGGAATAAGTAGAACAAAAGAGCTTTATAAATTGGTTACCCAGAGCAACAGTATTAAAATCCACTTGCTGCACATTTTAGCTAACAAGTACTTTACAACAAAGACAACAAGAGCAACAGCGGCACATAAAGCACACGCAATGCCAGCATATGACTACACTAGTGCTGCTGTTGTTGTTGTAGCTGTTGTTGTTGCTGCTGTTCACAAGCAAACAACTAAGCAACCACATTTGATGTAGTGCAGCAGCACAACAGCAGTATCGCATTTAAACTCTAAACCGAGCCGAAAACAACCAACAGCCAACCAAACAGTCATTTAGTCGCACAGCCAAGTCAACGTTTAAATCTAAAGTTAAAAGCCTGCTTGTGTGTATGTGTATGTGTATGTTTGTGTGTGAGAGTGTAAAAGATATTCATGCTTTAAAATGGTTTTCATACTGTTGTACTGTGGCTTTATGGTTGTCCTTGGTTACAATATTACAAGGCTCTCGCATATCACCAACATATCAACCACTTACACATGATATTCACACACACACGCACGCACACATACAAATGCACAGAGTCATGTACTTGCACGCAAATATTTTTATGAAAAAGTAGCATCATCTAACCACGTTAGAGGGAGATAATTTTGCAAAAAAAAAAAACAAAAACAACAGAAAAATAGAAATCAAGAAACTCTTCATATTTTATGTGCATGCGAGTGTGTACTTGAACTAAGAAGAACATTTTGCTTTAATTATTGCTGCCATGGTTACACTGGTTGCTGCTGCTTTTGCTATAGCTGTTGCTGTTGCTGCCATTCACCGTTGTTGTTGACAACCTTACACAAGCTGCAATTTAGAAATTCAATTAGCAGCAAAATATGTGTTTGTTATTACTTTTCCAGGAAGCAATTGTTGTCGGTTTGCTTTCTTTGTGCTTTCCGCACCCCCCCCCCCCCCTCCGCCTCCTCTTCCTCTTCTTCTTTTTCTGCTATTTCATTTGTTTGTGATGGCTTTAACAACAAATTATGAGCTGCACAATCGAAATTAATTGCTTTTAATATATGTGGAATTAAATGTTACGCATTAAGTTAAGCACGAGTGTGTTGAAAAACAATTCACGCTTTAAATTCGTTAATTTAAATGATTTATTCGTGTTGCTTTTGTAAAGAATAATTCTACAGCAGGATATAACCGAACGCTGTTGGTGAAGCGTGAAACGTCCTTACATTGCCAATAATTTTTTATACTCCTTTTGCTTCATAATTCATTATTGAAAATTCGAATAGTATTTCTATGAAATATATTTGAATCCTATTTAATCGGATATAAACTATTCGAATCGTAATGATATACAAAAAAATTATAATATTATTTTAATAACAATTAGTATTGTTTATTTCGTATTAAACTATAACCTACAATACTATTGGCGTGAATATCATTCGATTAAAAATTATTCGATTAAACATATTTCGAAAAATTGTATTTAGTTGTTTTGCTAAAAAATTAATTATTTAAAGATATTGTTTTTTAATAATATAATTTATTACAGACTTAAGTAATCTCAATATATTATAAAAATATGTCTTCTACGATTATTCGAATAACAATTATACGATTAAAAATTGTTCGAGCAGTTCTTGTGCATTCGCTTTGTATTAAACGAATATATTTGAAATAAACTATTCCTGTTGAGTTTAATGTATTATGAAAAATCTCTAATTAAAAAGATTAGAGTCCTACGTATTCAATTAAATATTATTCGAATAACTTCATTTAGTCCTTATGAAATTGTAGCCTTAAGCTTATTACAAATAAATTAATAAGATTATTCGAAAAAATTTGTTACTCGAATGTTTTAATTGATTTTTGTTTTTAAAAATACGCACACCTGCATGTCAAATGGAATTTTCACTAGGACTAGCCCATCTGCCTGTCCTTAAAGTTGAACTTTTGTATTTGTAAGAATACAAAATTTATATAGGGTGTTTTTTATAGAGTGATACAACTTTGAGGTGGCTTCACTGCTTCATTTGACCAGCCATTTAACAGCTGATCGTTGCTTTTTGTTTAGTTTGCTTTGACATTTCATTATGGATCGACTTACATCACAGCAACGCGTGCAAGTTGTGGAAATTTTTAATCAAAATAAGGGTCCTGTTCGTCAAACTTAGCGTGCACTTCGTCCATTGAAAATTTTATTTTCGATGAAGTCCATTTTGGTTGAATGGGTACGTAAATAAACAGAATTTTCGCATTTCAAAGCAGAAGAATTCTCAAGCTTTTGTCAAAACACCATCACATCCACAGAAAACTACTATTTGGTGCGCTTTATGGGCTGGCGGAGTCATTGGCCCATGTGTCTTTAAAAACGATGATGTTCAGAATGTTACTGTTTGTGAAAATTGGTGTTCAAGATTTCGCCTTGTACGCGCCTACCGTGGCAGTCAAATGGCCGAAATCATATTTAAACATTAATGTCATAAAATTTTCTATCGAATGAAGGCGATATCAAAAATATATTACTATGTATTATTATGATTTAAACTTGTATCACTCTATAAAAAACACCCTTTATGAATAAAGTTTGCCCATGTAAGGATTTTATTATCTACTTCAGATCTAAGCCAATCAATGCAAGAAATTACTGACATTAATATTGGAAAAAAGGTCTCATCAAACATCTGTTGCCATATGGTTTGTTACGAATTTATTAATAAATAAAATAATTGTTTTAATCTCAACGAGCAAACACATTCATGACATAAAAAAAGAAATTGTAAAAGAAGTTTCCTTCAAACTCTTTGAGAGCAGCCTCTATCTCCCTTTTAATTTACTGCTAATAAATCCTTTCTCGTTAAACATCAAACAAATTCTTTCTTATTTGTTCATGTATTTCAAAAAAAGAATAATTTTCTTTCTTTCTTGTCATCAAAGCAGTTAAAACGTCAACTTGCCTTTGAATGCACACTATTTCCAAATGTCCTTTAACTCTTGTTTGGGTTTCTCGTTAAACAGGCAAAATAGTGAAATGGAAACCGAAATCAAGTTGATGAGACATTCCGCAAAAAGAAAATGAGACCTGAAAAACTAATAAATGCCCAAAACGTGTCCTGTTTTTTTTTTTCTTTCACAACGTTTGTAAACACAAATCTTTGGCTAATGAAAACATTTGCCAAAAACTCACACTATAATTGCTTCACACAGGAGATGGAAGAGCAGGAGGAGGAGGAGGAAGAGAATAAAGCAAGTTGTAATATAAAGGAAATAGTAAAAGGAAGGCAAGTCTTAATTTCAAAACAAGACCACATGTTGGCTAGAAAAGTAATGAGTTTCCTTTTTTTTCTGCAAAACTACAAAAAAAAAGTAATAGCCAGCAAACCTTAAGATTAAAATTGAAAAAAGAGAAAAGAAAAAATATCCTGTTAATGAAAAAGTACATGGACTAGAGTCTTATGAATGTTACAAGCACAAGTGTGCTTTATTAACACATTTTTCCATGATGTGAAATTTTGAGGTTTCAATATAAAAATGCTTTGCAGCCAACCATGTCACTCCTCGTTAGACGGCCCAAGATGTTAGAAGAAACTTTTTGACTTGACAAACTTGTTGCAAGTGTTGAACAAGTTTAATAATGACGTTGACCAGGGTTATAAAAGCAAATATTTGGAAAAATGAAAAGAAAAAGAAAGAAAAACACATAAAACAAAATACTAGTAACCAGAAGGCGTTTCATAAAAGGCGTTTTCATATTGATAACAACTCCCCAGAACATCCTGGTAAAAGATTAAAACTCTAAAAACTTTATGCTTATTTTTTCAATAGTGTTTACACACACACACACACACACACACACTGATAAAAATGTACTACAAGGATAAAAGTAAAGTATTGAAAACGGAAATTAAATTTATACCACTCTACACACTCAGTTATTAAATAAATATATAGTTTTAAGCTGATATCCGCTGCAGACAAAAAGTAAACACTTAAACGAGGCTAACATTTTTATGGGAGTGGTAAAACTTAAAGCCAAATAATTCCCTCTTAAGGGTTCTAGCTAGAGAATGTGAAAGTCTTATTGAGATTTTTTTGTGAAACTAAGAAACCTTTTCAATTAAATTATATACTTATTTGCTTTTCTTTTCTAACCAAATTAATAATAAATTACTACACTTTAGCCCATATCCTTTTACTTGACTGAAAAGATCTCTTTGGTTATGCCTTCAACAAAATAATTATGTCGTGTTCAATTATATTTTAAAGGGGATTATTGCTCACTCTTCGTTTTCTATTATTCAATATCGTTTGGTTTCTTTGCCATGCGACTTTAACAGCAAATTATGATTTTAACTGAGTTTATGTCACACACACACCACACCGCCCCTAATTAGGCGTGTAAGACAAGCTAAAGGTGACAGGTTCAACTTGCTTGCCTTTTCCATTAATTTTTATAAATATAAAAGCAATAAAGAGAATAATTTAACAGCACAAAGCATAAGATGCAGCAGTATCATGTGAATTGGAGAGAGCAGGGGGTGCTGATATCAAAGTGACTCTTTTGTGGAGTAGAGATGGTGAGCACACAATCAAAGCAAAATATTTGGCAGGAGAAATAGAACAGTATATTTAATAGTAGGGATATAAGGATTTTAAAAACGAACAATTAAATGTCGTATTGTTAATAATTATATTACGCCGCAGCCATGGAAAAAAATGCAAATCTCTCTATAACTAACTCATGAGAAATTTTTCAAGTTTTGTTTTAAATTTATATTGTGATACACTTTTAGGTAACTTATCGTTAAGCGATACTAATCAAATATCTATTGTTTGAAAGGTATTTTTGTGTTGATATGCACAAAGTAATTATTTTGTGTAAGTTCTTAACTCAGAAATAAACAGGAAGCGCTTAAGAGTTGCTTGAAAACATTTATTTATTTTTTGTAAATTTAGTTGGATCAGTTTTAAGAAAGAATCAAGTAAATAAGCGCGTGTATTTATAGATTTTATTTACAAATGTCCTTGTTTTATATTATTTATATTCAAGGATGTAACACAATGTCCTTAAAGTCTACTGAAAATTTCATAAATCCTTAAAAATATAAATAAACAAAGCTTTTTGTTTTGAAACTATAATGAAAATGTTAATAAAGCTAAGAATAATGTTAGAAAAATTGCATTTAACTAGAGATGTCGATGAGGATATCCAGTCGTGGATCCAGCTAAGTTTTTGTCCAACACTTTTTCAGAGGAACAAAAATGCGAATTAGAAGGCAAGACAAGGCTGGCGGTCTATTTATAGCCGATCTTTTATTTTTTATTCACAAGTTTTTGTTAATGTCAGTTCTTATAAAACTTTTTTGCCGCTGCTAAAATTTTACTACATTATGAACCTAAAGCCTGCACGTTTCTTCGACTTAAAGATACTCAAATTGACTTCACTAGACACTCAATGGTCTCATAACAAATTTAAAATTGACTGAAAGTAGTCAGTCAATCAGTTATAAAATGCGCTGGAAGAGGAAACAACTCACTAACTTATAATGCACTCGTTAAAGTTAGTTTTGCTTGTCTTACAACAGTTTTGGCCCATGGCTGTGAAGTTGTATGGCTGCAGGTTGATGTAAAACAAAACAACCGTATTTGTATTTAACGAAAATTATATGTAAAATGTAAAAATAATTACATACTCGTACATAACAAACGACAGAGAAGGAGAAGAAGGAGAAGGAGAAGGAGAAGGAGAAAAAAAAGATGGACATGAATTCGTGTATGCCAACAGGCAACAACAGCAGCAGGATGAGAGAGATACAACATATGGAATATTTCAACTTTCTCTCATGCACACACATACACATACACATACACATGCACACACATACACACACACATACATAAATGAAAGCTTACAAAACACATACTTATAATACGAAAGCAAAGTAGTACTTATTTTGTGAAAAAGAATAAAAAAAATAATTTTCATGCCACCAGCTCATACTTGAACCACTACCAACATCATTATCATTAACATGATGACAATGATGAAAGAAAAATTGTTAAATGTTTTTTACTTTTTCCCTTTTTTGTTGTTGTTATTTTATGTTCGTTCAGTTATTTTTCTTTGCTGCATGTTACTGATTTAATTTGCAAGTTTTCAGTTTTAATTAAAAGCAGATGAAAATTAAAAATTATTTTTATTTTGTGGCAACATTTCCGCACTTGTTACAACGCAAGCAGAAAAAGGGGCAGGGCGAGGGGTGAAGAGTTCATATACTTTTATGTATTTGTATTGTAATTTAACAGAGAATCTTTTTTATTTTTTTATTTTTTGTCTGTTTTTATATAGAATAACCTTTGCGGTATTAAAGTTTAACTCTGTCATTTACACAGCATTCAATGCATACCAGCTTAAGTATATAAAAATAATTTAATGTGTTTATATGTACTTGAGTATTTACTTTGCACCCTTCCCTTCTTTGCATTTTATTCCTATATAGTATAAAGAAAAAAAAAAAAAAAGAAAGGAGGCCAGATGATGCTGGCACCTCATCATCAGCATATAAATGTTAATGATTCAAAATGAATAATGCATGTGTGTGTGTGTGTGTGTGTGTGTGGGCAGCTAGTCTTTACGGTGTTAAAGTCCTTTTGCGAACAAAACTGTATGCAAACAAACATGCACACACAAACACATACACGCACTCACACACAACATTAATTTCTGTTACATTATAAATACTGTAATAAGGTTGTGTGGTCAATTGTTTTTTTATTTTCCGAAAATATTTAAAACACACACGCACACAATAACACACACACACACACTCGCACACAAAATGACAGCATAATAATGAAAAATACTTTAGAGTATAATTAAAGTAATTGCCTTGGTTGGTGATTTATACGGAAACAAGGACCAATCTACTATTATATATCTATAGACGTGTATGATAAAGTATTTAAAATTGATTTTCAAACGGAAATTAATTGCTTGTTTAATATACATTTACAACAATATATTTATGTGTGTAGATGAAAAAGAAAAAAAAAACTTCAAATGTCCAGTCCCATAAAAAAATATATAATAAAACATTAAAACAAAAATACAACGTCATAAAAAATTAAAGCCTTAAAGCAGGCAATAATATTATTTAAATTCTCCCACTCATTAATTCAACTCTGCTGGAATGAGGTAATAAAAAAAAAGGTTTTTGTCCTTCGTTGCCAGTTAATAGGATGTGTACTGGCCATTAATATAAAAAAGGCTATAAAAATATAAAAGTAACAAAATTTGTCATTAGAAATTTTATTATCCCATTCGATTTATAAATAATATATTGTGCTTGACAATAATTAAACTCCAACTAAATTATTTGGTAAGAGCTTTCGATTTCCCTATATTTGTTACATGAAAGACGGCCATTATCGTTTGTTAATTGTTTGTTGCTGCTGCCGCTGGCAATATTTCTAATTTTAGTTGTCCTTTTTTCGGCGCTTCAACTATTAAAATATGTAGGAATTAGTTTAGTGCATGTAGTTGGGTAGTATTTTATTTCCACCAAAAACTATGACTAATAATTTAATTAATACATAAAATTTTCGGAGTTTCATTGAATTAATTGCCAGTTATTATATCAAGATTGTGTTGGATAATTGAAATTGTACTATAAAACGAATAGAGGAAAATGAAATTACTTTTAAGAATTCTAAGGTAAAAGTTCATAGAAGGCCTTATTTTTAATTAAAAATAGCAGCCAAGGAACGGAAATCATGTATAAATGATATATATTTGAAAACTTGATGATTTTATTTTATAAAAGGAAGCAACATAATGCCTTTGTTGTGATGTAGTTGCTTTTTTAAAAATTAATTGAGAACTTTGTTAGCTGCCCGTATATCCTTTATTTATGCTTTTTCATATTTGTCATGATGCTTCTAAAGATTTTGCTTTAACCATTAAGATTTGTAGGATCAATTTAAATTTTTTAGTTCCACTTTAAATAGAAGAACGAAAACAGAAATCTTGCACCAGCCGCTTAATCAGAAACACAATGAGATTTTTTTTAAATTCTTTTTTAAATGGGCATGTGTGCAAATCCTTTTTCATTAGAGAGTCAAAATAAGTGAAAATGAAAGTCTATAAAGGGGACATGAAGGTCCTATTTAAATAATTTTTTTTATATTTATATATATAAATTATTCATGGACTAAATTCAGGGATTAGTTTTATGACATCCTGTAGTTAAAATAGTACTTCATGATATATGTATTAATTTATAACAACAACATCTTAAAGGCTTTAGAATGGATATTTTGCAAGAAATACAGAATTGAGCGGTTTAAGTTTTTAAAAATTATTAAGATTTTTACTAAATTGTCAAACACTTTCTTTTGAAAGTTTCACACTAAAAAGATAATCATCATAACATGTCACGGTTTCAGCTATATAATATCTCTCTCAGTGCCATTTTTTTTCAGCAAAAGCGCGACAAAGTCTTACAAAAAATAGCACAAGAAATAAAAAAAATAAAATATTTTTCTTATGGGCATTATTCTTTAACGCTTCATTTCTTAATTAAATCCAGGCGACACCATTTTTCCAATACATTCAAATAACTCAAGTATTTCTGAGACAAGGACTTTTCTATTTCCTTTTCAATGATATAAAACATGCAAATAAAATGTTAATTTTCTTGTTATAAATTTTACAACTGCAATTTATCACAATTTTTACTATTGAATTTAATTAAAGTTCCTTGTAAGTATTTTTATATATTTAGTTAAGCATGTAAGAATTTTATTAGAGCATAAAAGTATTTAAATAAAAAGAAATTAAATGAAATGAAATCAATTGTAAAGAGAAAAGCAAAATAAACGAATGCTAATACCAGCGTTCAAAAAATCAATTGCAAATTTAGCAGAAATTTTAGAATTTAATAAAAACCAAAATAATTCATACAACTTTTAACGATAATTAAATTCTGCCTTTTTATTATTTATCATTTTCCAAAAGCATAAACACCCACAGACACGTACACGTACACACTTAAAAATTCATACTCGTCCTCACCAACTTTTATACTCGTTCATGTACACACACACATGCAGCCAGCAAGGATAACCACTTCCGTTTGCTGTAAAAAGCTGGTTGTGTACAAATTATGTCATAAAAAGAGTGGCTGTAATTTTTGTTGTAATAAAAATGTATTTAAAAAAAGAAATATAATAAAAATATATACGAGTATACTGACATGATGGCATTAAAATGCCAGAATTTATGTAAAAATTTAGAAAAGGGATCGCAGAGAGGTTTTATGTCATCTGCCATCGCAGCCAAAGCATGTAGCCGAGCTGGTGTTGTATTTAAAATTTATTGTTTTTTAGTCATAATTGCTGTTGAAATCTACAACTAAAATGTCTATGAGAGCATAATAAAAACTAGAAATAAAGTTTCTTATTACTGGCTGTTGTTTTATTTTTATTGTTATTGTATTTCATTTAGTTTCAGCCAAAGTTTTTGTTTGTGTAGCCAGATAATATTTTGTGTTTCAACAAAATACTCAGTGAAACTTTGTTTTAAGTTTCAAGTGACAGTTATGAGTTGTTTGGTAACATATTTTTTGCATTCATATTTTGTGGAATGTCTCTACGTTTCAACCCCTCCAGCCTGTACTACAAAACAACAGGTAGCCTAAGAAGACTGCTAATAGAAAACTGAAGGAGTGGTGGGGTGGGGTGGGGTCATTGTGTTGCTTCAGTTATGCCGTTGATTGGAATTTTTGTTATTTATTCTCGGATAACTAAATGAGCCAAAAGGCGAATGATAGTTTGGCATGTTGTGAAGTAAATTATTTAAATTAATTGTGCCACAACGTTTCAAAGGGGTGGTAATTTTGGCAAAATGTTTACCAAAAGTGGCTGAATATTTTCAAAAACTTTGTTTCATGGACATTTTTGGATATGCAACTGCAAATACCAGGTCAAGAAAAAATCTTTGTCAGACGGCTAAATATCAGGTGCCATAAGGGTAACAAGTTTTATTTAAAAAATTCCAGTTTTAAAAATTATTTCCTGAGTTATATTTTTGTTTAAAATATGTAAGTTATTTTCTAATATTCTTTATTCCTCAGAAAAGCATGTGGTTTAAAATAACAAGTGCTTTTAAAAGCTTAAGTGTGATTTTCTCTGGTTCTGTAAATCACACTATTATTGTGTTTTTCATTGTGATTTTTGATTACCAGCTGTTTTCTATATTGTGATAGTTTTGTTCTTGAAACTATTTTACAGAAAAAGAAAACACTGACACTTTAATAATCTAAAAAAGCAATAAAGACATGATCCTATTGAAAATCAAACTTGAAATCACAACAGGAAATAGAAAAAATTGTCTGGGAATAAACTTAACTTGGGAGTAGTTGTTTTAAAAAATAAATAGCAAACAACATATTGAGTAATTTATTGAAGTAAATTTTTCTAACGTTCATCGTTGAAAAATTAATGAATTACATGAGTTTTTTGATGGCACACAAAACCATTATTTCAAATCTCATTGACTATGAGTGTTTATGAAAACAGGTCTGCGATTCTCGATTTGTATTTATCGATCACAACATAAAAGTTATTTCGGGATTTATATTTATTCATCAGCTGGAAAAATAACCTTTAAAATCTCTGCTAAACATGATTAAAAGAAGGAAAAAAGGATAAGCGAAGCAGAATATGACAGGTTGGGGTTACTCCCTGGTCCTTGTTTTTATATGAAAAACAAAGAAGTAGAATTCTTGAGTTGAACTAAAATTGTTCACATGGTGTAACAGGATCATAATAAAAATTTATTACTAAATTGCTAGGCCACGCTGATCATAATTCTAGCTAAAGATTAAGTCACAAGACGCCAAATTTGATCAAGTATTTGCAAATAGTTTTGTGATTTAATACAAAAATCTTAAATACACTTTCTTAAAGTTGTATCAAAGTGAAACAACTTTGCGCTTCTTATTTGCGGTTTCTTAACCATTTCTTACCCCAGTGTTTTCTATTAAAAGTTTCTTTTTTAATTAAAACCCTTAAACGTTTTACGCAATTAACCATTTTGACTTTGGTATGCAAATTAAATTGCATTATGGTTGATTGTAAGAGTTGCCGTTTGTGCATGTATTTGTTTAAGGAGACTTTGACTTCTATACAAGCTAACGACTGACTTGGGTGTATGTGTTGTATGAACGATGATGCGTTTTGAGTTTTCTGCTAATTTATTCAAAGTACTTGTCTTTACACACATACACGTCACACACACACACACACACACACACACACACACACATACATACTTACACTCAGACGACACAAGACGTTGTTGAATAATTTAAAATGCCTTAAATGCAAGGCAATTTTCCAACACACAAGCACACGTACAGTCAGTCACACAGTCATTTTGCAGTTAATGCCACAACTGCATGAATACGAGCTAAAGCAGCTTCTATAATTTGCTAACTTTCTTTTTTTTGTTCCTTTTTTTTGTTTTCCATTCCGTACTCATTTGACGTTTTAAAAAGGGAATAAGGCCTCTCATTTCATCAGATTACTGTCAGCACTCTTTAGTCAAATGATGAAATACAATTCTTGTGTTCTGCACTACACCCATCACAAGCACACACACACACAGACATACAATATTATAACGCTACTTATGCAAATTTGAAAATAACGTGTCTTTCGTGCTATGGGTGTGTGTGTTGGCTTCTTTTTCCTCGGCATACATAAATAACTCTGATGTAGTGTAGACTGTGAAGTGTATTTTGTAAATGACATGAAAACTCATTGAGCATCAAGCAACATGTCATTTTTATACTCCAGATGAATATGCACAACAATAACAACAATAATGCCCATAGAAAAGAGAACAAGTATTTGTAGCTGCAGCCGTATACAACTTTAACAAATTCCTAATACGGTTGAGATATTTCAACACTTTATTTAGTGTCTTTAGTTTGATGGTCTGACTGTTAGTCTAGATCTGCATCCGTCTATGTGGCATTAAGTAGTAGACAGTAATTTGCAACTGTAGACAATTGCTGAAAAATGTACGAGTGCAATAGACACAATCACACACACACACGCACACACACACACACACTCACTACAGCTGTAGGACAGGACATTTTGGTCGTTCTCGCAATCGTATAATGAACATGTAGACAAATCTTTGCTTTTGAAAGTAGATGTGTGGGATTTTTAGCTTTTGGTGTTTTATGGCACCTACTCGAACACAATTCGTCACTTCGTTATTGTAGACGTTTGTATTGCAACAGTCCTTTTACACTTAAGCAGATTTGAATATTCGAATCAATGAGTGAAGTTTTACTGATCAAAAAGCCAAAATGTACTCGATGAGTCTAATCAGTATAACAAAATGGCAGTAAATGAAATTTGCCAGGGAAATGCTTAAAGTAGAAGGACAATAATCAAAAGGCAACACTTTTGAAATACTTTTAAATATCTTTAAGTTTAGTTTAAGCGGAACTTTTAAAATAAAACGTGCTTTTAAAGGCTAATCGATTACTTTAGAGATTTTAGATTTAAAAAGACTTTACTGTCTACCCAAGAATATAAACCATATTTCTAGGCTATTATTCTTTTTCGCAAGACTTAAAATATTTAGGTAAAAAATATTGCCGCAAACCACCGCCGACTTTAATTTATGTACCGAAGTTATAGCCCACTGCCTACTTTGAGGCGAAAACAATATATTGCCTGCTTTCGGCAGATGAGGGTGTCTTTTATTATTTTTAATATGCTCCAATATGGAAAATTAGTAACTTGCTGTTTATTAAAAATTTATATTTTTTTTGCATACTTTAAGGCGTGATCTTATGCACGTTCATAAATTTCGTTACAGACTCTGTGTCATACCCAAATATATTTCAAATGTATTTTTAAAATATTTTCGTTCAAAAGTTACTGCATACTTAAAGAATTCCAGATATCGAAACAACAGTTTATTGCCTACTTTGGAGCATAATTCAGAATTGAAGAGATATTTCTAATAGCTTTAAAAAACTTAAATATGCCAAAAGAAATATATAACATTTGTGCAAAGGCAATACATTTTTTGTTGCATACTTTCAGGCATCTTGAAACGGAGAAAGTTCACTTTTTGTACCCTTAGGAACTTTAATATACTATATTAAAGTGCATTTCTGGCATGTTTTCATTCAAAAATGAACGCATACTTCAAGGCATTTGCACATCTAGTTCTTATATAATAATTGTTTACTGGCATGCTTTAATGAAAATTGCATAAATTCACAAATCGAGGAGATATTTCTAAGATATAATATTGAAAACATAAAAATTTGTAGCCTACTTTAAGGCAATAACTTAAACTGGTGCTAGGGCTGTTATTTAAAACTGCATTTTTAAGACAACTTCGTTTAATTAATAAACACTGCCTAGCATTAGGGGTAGTTTAACTTTCCGCCATGGTATTTCAACAATTTTCTCTCTCCCTTCTTTACATATTAAAATTTTCTTTGCATATTAAAACCCAAGTTTATCCTTTTAAAATATTCTAGTCATGCTTTTCATCTTCTTGCCTGCCTTGACTTTTGATCTTTTTCTTCTGTACTTTACGTCAAAACTTAATACTTATAATAACATCTAAGTATGGGTATTTTTATGCATTTCTGTTTGTGAGTTTATCTGTGTATGCATGTTACAATCATAACCACTGCAATTTTATCTTTCATACGCAGCTGTGCATTGAACCTTAAAATAATCACAAACATAACAATAACAATTACATTGCAGCTACAACTACAACTACCAACACGAACACCAACAAATACATGTAGTACATAACAATAATGTTATATTTGCAATTTTTGTTTGAGTTGTCGTGTATGCGTTTATGTGTGTGTGTGAGTAAACAGTTATTGCAAAACTTTTCCATAAGGCCATATACTTTTTATGTTATTTTATTTAAGTAGGGAAAAAATTCATTTTCAACAAAATTTAAATGAAATTGTTTTGAAAAATGAAGAATATTTTTGAAAATATATAGAAAATAAAATTGATACTTTTAAATCGAAAAGAGATTGTTTGTAGCAAAAGTATTATGCAAAGAAAAACAATTGGCACTTATTTAAACTGCCTGCTTTTAGAATGCAATTAAATAATTGCTTAATTGTAAAATCTATGGCTTTATTTCATACTTCTTTTCATTAAGTTCTGCTCTAATAGATGCAACCTTTTGTGTGCAACTACTCGAAATTTCGTAGTTATCCTTTTGTTGCAGTTATTCCTTGTGCGTCTAGTTTCTGAAGTAGAGAATATTATACTTCTTGATTTTATTTGTTAGGAGGAGTACAAAATTTTTTTTATTCTTTTTATTAACAGGATATCGTTGCGATTCTTATTGTTTGCAGTTTTAATTAAAAACAATATACTTTTTGTATTGTAAAACAACTTTAATAACTGCAACTTCATGAGTAGCAAAAAGATTTGCACTGTACAAGTAAATAACACACACACACACAACTAAAACGAATCTTTGAACGTGTAGGAGAAATGTGGCTACACATTTTTTATATGTTTCAAAAAAAAAAAGGGAATCAACACATCAGAAACTTACAAAAGTACAGAAACTGTGTAAATGTTACTGGTAAAAAAGAAATATTTGCTTAGAAATAAAAATAAATAGAATAACAATTTTATACGAAATTTATTTTTTAATGGGATTTTCTTTTCTAAAAAAGAATGCAACATTTCTTACACTTTTTTAATAGAAAACGGTCGCATCTAATCATTTGAAAATACAGAATTTATTGGAAATTATTTCAAGATGTCTTATAAAAAACTATTTCTGTTTTAAGACTCCTCCAAATTGCCAATTTTCAGAAAAGATGTGAAAAAATGTTGCATCTTTTCCAGAGAAGAGAACGCCATAAGTTTCAATTAAACAAATACGGATCAAAATGTGCTGCAGCGAAAACGCGATTCTAGTGAAAATTTTTGCATTTAAAAAAGCTTGTCGAGGACAAGTTTTCCAACATTAAGTTTTTCGTTTAAAATTTAAGAATTCGCTAGAAGTCTAATAACTTCAATAATAAACTCTTGAAGGTTGTGAAGAAGAGTTCAACTCTTTAAATTATTTCAAAAATTTGTATTATTTTTATGTAATTTTTTTGAGACATTGAAGCGATTAATTTATTAAAAATTTGATTTGATTATTGCGGTTTAATTTCATTCTAATAACACTTTAATATATCCTCTTCGTTAGTACTAAAACGTTCAAAAACCAATTGAGAATTACATTAGAAAAATCTAAATACACCTTGAAATATTTACAAAAAATATCTTATTTCATATGATTCTACATAATTTCTTATTTAATCAAATAGTTTTCCAGTTTCCTATCGTTTGTCCGTACCCCGCAAATCTGCAAGCGTTTGTTGGACTAAAAAAAGTTCGTTTGGTTCCCCTGTCTCTCTGTTAAGATTTATTAAGACTTTTAATATTTAATTTTAAAATTTTCCTTAAGCCATTTTTCGTGGCAACACAATTTTTTTCGAACAACACAATATGTTTGGATAACATTTTAGAAAGACGAAACGAAATATATGAAGCACTTACCTTTGCTAGCACCGTCCGGGCCTCTGAGTATGGTGCACTCCTCTATAGTGCCAAAGGGATTAAAAATTTGTCTAACATCCTCTTCGGTTTGTTGTTTACTCAACATGCCAACGAATAGTTTGCGATCTATATTATGCTCTGTTTATTTGTAATAGTAGTTGTAGTTGCAGTTGTAGTGGTGGTGGCAATTGTAACAGTGTAGTGGTTGGTAGTGTTGGTGGTACATGATTGGTAGGAGGTGTTTGTGTTGGTATGGAAACGTGTCGAATGTATGTGATGATGGAGTCGTTGTGTTTGGTAGGTTGTGATGTTGGATTTTGAATAGATGATTTTGGTTGCGTTTGGTTTGTTGGTTGGTTGATGGTTAAGAGTAGTTTTTTATTTTTTATTTTTTTTTTTTTCAAAACAACAACGGCATACAAAAACAATAATAAATGTTACAATACATGGATCGGGAGGAGGTGAGGTTGCATCATAAAAATAGAAAAAAAAAAATAAATAACAAATTAAAAACATTTTTTAAAATTAAAATTTATCAATTTTTTCATAGGGGTTTTTGTTAGGAGAGTAAGAGATAAGTTAAATAAAAGGATATACCAAAAACAAATTACGGCAAATACAAAAAGTCAGCCCGCATTAACATTAAACGTTTACATAACAAAGAATTAATTTTAAATATATAGTTTTTTGGTAAAAGAAATTTCAATGCAGTTTTAATTTTTTCGTTTAATTAAACAACAACAAAACGCTCAATACAAGAAACAACATTGATATTACGTTTATTAATATTAATATTAATATTAAAAAAACATTTAAAAATCAAACAAAACAGGAACAAAATATTACAACATTGATAATTTTATGGTAAAAAATTTGTTAAAGATATTTGTAAAATATATTAAATGCAATTGACCAACAAGTACATGTTTTTTTCAATAATTTTACAATTTTATTTTTGTAATATTTTGGTATAGAATTATTATAATTTTTTTAACAAAGTGTGAAGGTGTTGAAAAAACATTTTATTTACGCGAGCGAGCAAAAATTTTGCATAAAATAAAAATTTATAAAGAGTTAAAAAATGAAATAGAAAACAAACCAATTGAATTTTTTTTAAATGTATTTTTTAAAAACGAAATTAATTAATAAGAAAAACGAATTGCCAATTGTGTGTTGTGTTTAAGTACGATTATTTTTTTTAATTTTATTTGAAAATTTTGTCAGTTTATATATTTTGATTTTTTTTTTGGGAAGAGCACAAAAAAAAGAAAAAAAGTAGAAAATAGATGGAAAAAAATAGTTTTTAGTTAATGTCTTTTTTTTGAAATAACGAATTTTTCTATAAATAGCATTTAATACTAAAAACAATACACACATACATTTTAATCAAATCAAATAAATAACAATACACACTTATTCTAGTTACGAAAAAAAAACTAAGACGAAACGAAACGAAACCATACAAGAAGTAACAAGAATATTTTACTGAAGCATACTTTTAGGAACAACTTGATTGTAAAACACAAAATAAAAAGCGTTGAAAATTATTTTTCCTCAAAAGCAGCGGGCTGCAAAGTTATTGAAATTCTAAACTATTTCTGGTTAATTTGAAATTAATAAAAGAAAAGAATTACGAAAAACGACACACACACACACACTTCACAACACAGCAAACAATTAAGAAAGTTTTATTGTTTTATTTTGATATTAACGCAAGACTACTTATTAATTGAAAGTAAATTCTAAAAACAGAATTTCAATATATTAAGATAAAAGTTTTGTTATATAAACTTACGTTGGAGATGTAAGACAATAAGTTATTGAAGAAAATATGTTGCCTAGTGCAGGGCTTAAAACTTAATATTACTTTCAAAAATAACATGAGAATCCAGCTGTTACGACACGAATATTCTTCGACACAAATTAAACACTTTTTCGGATATAAAATTTCCTCACTCAATCGTGATGAAATTTTTATAATCAACCATTTCGTACTGGTTACACGCCATTCGATAAAGTAAGAAATCAAAATAAATATATTGCATAGCTCAGGGTGTAAGAAATCTAAATATATATTGCATAGTTCAGGGCTTGAGAAATCGATGTAAATATATTGCATAGTTCAGGGCGTAAGAAATCAAAATATATATATTGCACAGTTCAGGGCGTAAGAAATCTAAATAAATATATTGCATAGTTCAGGGCGCAAGAAATCGAAATAAATATATTGCATAGTTCCGGGCGCAAGAAATAGAAATATATTTATTGCAAAGTTAAGGGCGTGTGAAATCGAAGTAAATATATTGCATAGCTCAGGGCGTAAGAAATCTAAATATATATTGCATAGTTCAGGGCTTGAGAAATCGAAGTAAATATATTGCATAGTTCAGGGCGTAAGAAATCAAAATATATATATTGCATAGTTCAGGGCATAAGAAATCAAAATAAAAATATATATTGCATAGTTCAGGGCGTAAGAAATAGATATATATTTATTGCATAGTTCAGGGCGTAAGAAATCGAAATAATATATATATATATATATATATATATATATATGTATATATATATATATATATATATATATATATATATATATATTATATAGTTCAGGGCGTAAGAAATAGAAATATATTTATTGCACAGTTCACTGACCAGCTGATTGCGTGCAACTTCATTCACACAAAAGTGTTGACTTTTTGACGGGGAATATTCGCCGTTCAGTTGCGTTCTCAGAATCAGTTCCATTATTTAAATTAAACTTTTGTTCCTTTTGAAAAATACTGCGAATTCGGAATATACACCAGACAGACAAAGAGACGGGGTAAAACACAAAAATACTAGATCTATATTGAACTTCAAATTCGGTAACAACTTCGCTATTTGAAATCGTCCTTTTAAAAAGCAAAATTTTCTTTGCTTCTTCAATTTGAGAAAAGCATATAAAACTTTACTGAAGCAGTTTAGCCACCACAGGACATAAATCCTCTTCAAGGTTATTCTGTGTCGTGCCACGTCACCAGTTTTCTTAATTTTTTTCGACTTTTTTAAATTTTCCACAATTTTCTCGCTATTGTTGTGCTTAATTTAGGAAAATTGATTTTCTTGTCTGTTAAAACCTTAACAAGGCAAAAAATTTTTATTTCCACTACATTATTGTTATATTTTCTTTGCATTTGTCAGTCATTAAATGGCAATTTACATGTCAATGCTTGCAGCCACACAGTAAATGTCAGAAAACAAGTCGCTGGTTTTCAGCCATCGTCGGTGAGCGAATAGAAAAATGTTTTATATTTTTGTTATAGTATCTTGATGTTATTTTTTTATTTATTTAAAATACAATTACATGTCTGGCATTTTTTCCACAATATTTTGCTGTTTTTGATGAAAAAAAAAAGAAAAATATAAATAAAATAAAATGAATAAAGAGGAGAGGAAAAAAACTATACAATTAGTAAACTGTCTGTCTTTTGTTAACTCATGTTTTCTCTTGTGCTGCTGTTTCTTATCAAGTAAACGAGTGAATATTTTTTTCTCTCGTTCTTTTATAGACATTTCAAATGGGTTGCCTGGTATAGCAACCATCAACATATTTGAAGCAAAAGTCATGTTTTATATTTTCTAGGTTCTGGCTGGTTTTCTCCGGTTTTAAATAACCTGTAATTTTATGTGGTTAACAATTTCAATTTTACCCCAGAGTTAAGATTTTCCTCTGCATCTTTTTTTGTTTGTTTTTCTTTTCATTTCTATTGCATACAGTTGAAATTGCTTTTACACCAGCAGCATCCTATTTGTGCTAAAAAATGTTACTTATTTTTGCACTGCTTTTCAACCCACACGCTATAAATATAACAAGAGATAGCAGGGGAACAGTGGCCAATTTAACACATGCAACTAAAAAGACATCATAGCGTTAATGACTTCTTTGGCGTGGCCCTGGACTGGCACAGCTGGAGCAAAGGCAGCCAGTTAAACATGCAATTATTATCCTTGTGTCGTATATGTTATAACAGCCATAACAACAACAACAACGACTAAGAGCAGGGAGAATGAATGAAGGAAAGCAAAAGAGCAACCAACAAACAAGAGTACCCACAAAAATAAGTCTAGGTAAAATGGGCCAACGAAGCCACTTTAGTTGTCTATATGAGCCTAAAATGGTCTTTAATATGTTCATTCGGTTTTATTGTTTTGCCATATACGATGGCATCATCATCGTTGTCCTCATCATTGTCATTGTGTATGGCAATTTTTAACAACTGACAAAAATCTGCCAGTCCTTTTTTGGCAGATTTGTTTTTTTCATTTTTTTATTTCTACTTCTGCTGTTGCCGTTTTAATAGTTCTTGGCTGCCTTAAGCTTATCTTTGGCTTTTTATTTAAACGTTAAGGTACCGTGTACATGTTATGGTAATTGCAGCAAACGGTTTTGTACGACCAGGCATGTGTGTAACGTATCTAACTGACATGGTGTAAGAATCCAGTTTTATTTTGCCATCTTTACATTGGCCGTATTGTCATTATAAACAGGCTCTAGCCACGTATTGTATGGCACTTAACTCTTAACTTTCCTTTTGAACTTTCTGGTGCAGAGAGGTGCACAAGTCACATGTGCTTTTGTAGTCAAGGAACGTGCTTAACATTTTTATTGCAGCCTTATTGTGCAGAGGTCCTTTTTTTATTGTATTTTTCTTTTTTTTGGCCCACCTTAATTTGTTCTTGGGGCTTTTGTTTTGTGGTGGGGGGGAGTGGCTGGTGAGGTGTATCGTTACAGTTTATGGCAGACAAGGTGATTGCATTTCTTTATTTGTTTGTATTGGTTAGTTTTGTGAGTATTCTTGAGGTCCTTAAGTGTATTTATATGGATTTCCGTTTCCAAGAAAAGGGTTTAACTCCTTAGCTTATCCGTAGTTGCTTTTGTCTTAACTGTTTTAAAATACTTATTATTGTTGGCAATTGTTTGCTTTCCTTCCTCAATTGACAATTATCTAGCCAATTTAGTTTTGTTGTTGTAAACAACTTGGTTACCTAACCGTATGTTGTTGTTGAATTTATATCCTTTTGTAGATTTCGTTTTCCTTGTGCTTCTTAGTTTATATTTCATTTAGTTGGCTAATACATTTGTTTGTTGCCGTAGCAAAACTTTGATTTTTTGTTTCTTTGAAATTGTTTCCAATTTCATAACCTTTTCTGACCGTAAGGCCGGTCGGTACTGGGAACTTTTTGCAAAACGTAAGTAGCTTAAGGCAGATGTAACAGTTTGTTTAGCAGGTTCGAAGGAAGAATTTGATAAGCTACAAACGTAGGAAACCAATTACTACTACTAGACACAAGGGAAAACGGAAAATAATGACTCAACCAAATACTTGAGAGTTTTAAATATGAATTGACGCAGTTTTTTTAATTGCTTATTTAATAGCATGCAGATAAAAAAATAAATCAACGGTCTGGCCCACATTGATATCCTTCTAGTGATATTAAAAATATTTTAGAATTTGTTTTAGTTTCAAGTCGAGCAACATCGCAGTTAAATTTCAGATTTTCACAATTTTATTTTTTTAACTAAAATCCAGTTTTAAACTTCCAAATATTACTATCATTTTCCTTATTTTTTACCAAAAGAGAGCAACAAATAGGATTTGTTACAGAGATCTCCACAATTCCCCAGGCGACTTAGATAATTTTGATTAAATTGTTTTACTAAATTCATTATTTATTTTTCTTATTATTATCCTTATTTCCCAAATAGAAATAAATAAGACTTGATTCTAAGATCCCCACAATTTCCAAAAAAGGATATTTATTGTTAGCAAAAAATATTTTTGGCAGGACAATATTATCTGAATTAGGCTTAAATTACTTATTTCCCACGGGGTGGTCAAGCATTTCGGTTTCTTTTAAAGATACAAAAAACTAACTTGCCTACACCTTTTTAACTGCTATAAAATATTTTACTACAGTCTGACTGTAGCAGAGGTATTTCCATTTTAACAACATCCCCCACTGTGCAGAGTGATGAAGAAAATATGTGTGCACAACCGGTCTGGTGTTTTCCATGTGAAAACGTTAATAAAAATTTAAATACAACATATTTTAATTGAATATTTTGTTTAGTATTAAATAAATACCGAATTCATTTCATATTTCTTATACAATTTCTCATAAAATTTGGTTTAAGTTGCCTTTTAAGAAGGCTGTTAGTTGAATGCAACTTGTCTTTAGTTGCCTCAAATTATTTATAATATTTTACTTAAACGTTTGTTACATAATTTATTCCTTTACTGATTTCATAATTATGTAAATTTAAGGAAAAACAAACAATAAAACTCAAACATTTAATTAATAATTATTATGATTTTATTTGCATCCTTGAGAGAATCTGGAAGGATTCTTGAAGACTAGAAAATGAAGTGCGGCCGTAGAAACACCTTTTAAGTTTTATGCACAATAGCGAGTGATTTTTTTGCTAAACGAAAAAGTTTGTTTTCCACTATTTTATATATTTCTTGAGAAAATTTGATGTCCTGATTTTAATGGGTGATAGACAGGATCAATATGAGGCTCATTTTCAAACGCTTGACTTGAGTGCTACAAAATACAAGATTCATTTGATTCTTATTGTTAATAAAACAAATTTTCTTTTATTCCCATAGAAATGCTTGTCCAGCACTTTGATCGCCACTGTAAAGTTCACCCTGTTTATCAAGGATTGATTTTCTTATTTGCTGGCAAAAATGTTTGAAAGCACAAATAACTCAAATTGAAATTGCTTTACACGTTAAAATCATGTTTTAAATAATATTTAGAGAAATAAATAATTGTCTACAAGAGTAGATAATTTTTATGGTTGAATTTTATTTATGTACAACTTAATTCAATTGCTTCGGTTGCAAGTGTTGCGTGTAAGTGTGGCAGGTATCTAAACCTTGTGGCATTTCAAACTTTTAAAATTTTCTTTATGTTCGTTATAATGAAAATTTAATTACAAATGCTGTTTTGTGGTTGATTAATTGAAATGAGGTTTCTTAAATATTAAATGAAGTATGAAGAGACAAGTTGAATGTAGAGAAAAGATCCTTTTTCTTCTTTCCCGTTTTCAAAAGCTGTTTTCAAGTGAGTGCTTTCATTAATAGAGAGCATTTGTGTTTGCATTAATATTATATTTATGTAGATATTTAAATGCCGATAGTTATTTTATATAGCAATTGCGTGTTGTAATTATTCGAAATGTAAAGAACTTGTACACGTTGTTGGTTTTTCCTTTCATATTTCGTATCCTGGATTTACGTGTGTTGTAGTACTCCGGCCGTTCTATACACTTCAATTTGTTTAATTAATTAGAAAATGTTTTCAAATAGATTGTATATCTCTCTGTCTATTTTATTTTATGGCAATTTTGATAGATAAAATCTCAGGTTTCCACATGTTGCTGATTGCATAAAAACAAAAAGATTATTGATTTTTAATGTACGTTTACTAATTTGCCTAATTAGACATGATTTTCTGGAGTCGGCCAAAGAGGTTTTATAACTGAAGCTCGATTAATACTTGAATATATCAAACACACTATTCAGGTTTATCATTAATTAAGGACTAGAGCAAGCATGTGCTCTTGTGTTTAAGTTGAAGCAGCTTTTAGAAAAGGTTAAAACCAAATTCGCATAGAAGTGTTTTTCGCAAATTATATGTTGTAATAAAATTTGTTTTTGTTGTGGTTCGAGCAAAACTGTTAATACATTCATAGCAAACATATTTCTTCGTTGCGTTGTTCTTAAAACGTTTTATGTTCACTTATTTTTGTCTAATTGATTTTATATAATTCCACGACACTCATTTTCAGCAAGAAACACGAGCGTATAAAACATTTTTTGAAGCATTTTTTATTATTACATTCTTATTATTGCAAAGTGTGTTGTCCTTCTACGGAGAACTTGAAAAAATAGAGTAGTTCCTGCAGAAGAATAAAATTTGAGCAAAGCAAGAGAAAAAATTTATATTTTGAAGAAAAAAAATGCATGCAAGGACTTGCCCAGGTCCAATACATCCTTATATAAAATAATTTAAATTTCATTATCAGAAAGTCTAACGAAAATATATGACAATAATAGAACTGATGAATGGCGCGTTTCTAAACATTTAGTTATAGACACTTTTTTTATGGCAGGTGTCTTGTAAGGAGAGGGTCCACTGTATATGACAAAACAATTAAAAACCGTGTCTGTACATGATATATTTTTTGAATAACTTTTATGGTGGCGAAAGAATTTTATGGGTCTGAAATTTTGCCTTCGATTTCTGTTATAAATTTTATCTATTTCGAGGAAAGGATAACAATATCTTTCATAAATCCTTTTTCTCAAAAATTAAATTTCTGATGCATTAATAATTCGAATATATTTATCTTTATATCACTCGGTTCATGCATATGACTACCTCTCATATCATTTTTATTAACAAAAAATCAAATTTTCTAAAACTTTCAAAAAAGGATATATGGCGAGATTATGAGAAAATCAATATATTTGAAATCTTTTTCAATAAATCATTCAAGAAAATCAACGTCTTGTTGCTTATTTAAACTTAATACTTTCATCATAAGAAAATCGATCTCAGCGGATTAATAAAAAATAACCATATGAGCAATTACACAGAGACAAGCTTATTAAGAAGGCTTAAAAAGACTTGGTCTTGTTATATTCTCATAGAAAAACAATATAAAGTGAATTTGGTATCATTCGCTGCAGGAATAGGGCTACCTTGCATATATCCTTTTTCATATGAAATTCACTACAGACGAATTTATAACTAGAAAATACTAGATATAATTTATTAATTAAGTTTTGGTCCTGTATTTTGATTTTTAAGCCGTTTGCTGCAAGGATATGAATAGCTTTTATATATCCTTTTACTGGCAGACACTAGCTTCAGTTGCATTTGCGATTGGAACACACAACAAAAGAAAACCAGTAACTATTTCTGAAATCAAAATCCTTATCGCTGTATGAAATTTTATTGCATTCAGTGTAATAATATGAGCAACTTTCATTATCCTTTTTCTACAACAACTCACTTTTAGTGCTCTGACGAACGGAATGCACTGAAAATCAGTAAATATTTTTAATATTACAAGTTTTAAAAATGAACTGACTATTGATTCAGTGCAAGGATATGACTACCTCTCATAGATCCTTCTTTTTTTGCAAAAGCTATACCACAATAGAGTTGATTAAAAGACCGCGGTAAAAGCCACTAAATATTTTTAAATTTATAACTTTTAATTCGACACAAAATTTTGTTTTATTTTATTTGAATAGCTCCCTTATGTCCTTTTTTGCAAAACCATATTAAATCCGGATTTGTGCATTTTGAATGTAGTACTACAAACCAGTAATTGTTTTTCAAACTATGCGTCTTGGCTTGCTTGCACATTTTATTTTATGCGGTGCAAGGACATGACTACTTTCCATGCATCCTTTTTCTCAGAAATGTACTTTTGGACTGCGCGTCAGGGCATATGTAATATGTCATAATTAATGATTTTCTTGCAATCTGTTTCTTGAATTAGATGCTTAAGGATGAGATAAAAATATATTTTAAAATCAAATGCCTGCCTGTGGCCTTACGAAAATCCATAGTGTAACACTGTTTGTTCATATTTAACAAGTTTCAAATACGATATTCAAACAGCTGGTTTGCAAACTACGACTGAGTCGCAGCAAAGCTAGTTAAGCCTTTTCATTTAATATTTCACATCAATATTTGATTTTCAATATATAATTTTCAATGCCTTCAAGCATGCCCTCCAAATTCCAAGTGAATATTTCCCTGCTGTAGACATTCTTTGTCAGGCTCTTTTCAATTTGTTTTATTTTGAATAATTTCAGCTCATAAAAATTCCTCACAATTTGTTAGTCTCCCACTCGTGCCAAGTTTTATTCTATTATTGCCTACAATTTATTTAAAGTAGCAAAAGCTCATAAGAAATTTATTGTTTTGTCATTTCGTAACCTTCACAAATTTTACTTTTTAAAATTTATTTTGTCTCTTTTTTCTGAGTTGGAAAAATACGTGAATTCATAGTTGACATTTCGAAGATGCCAAAACACAGCAGGCTTAACGTGGCCTTTTGGGAGATGAGCACGCATACACACATAAACACGCACATACGAATACTCAAAAAGGGGGAGGGAGGGGGAGAGGGTGACAGCAAAAGCAAGCAATTCAAAAGACGACTTTGTCTTTAGCAAAACGGAGAGAGGATTGTAAGCACAAGTTCTTATTATCCTTTTCTTCCATTTATATATAAATGAGCTTCATTTTCTTAGTATTCCTTTGAGGGTGGTAAAATTGTGTATCGTCAAGGAACTGAGTGAAGAGAGCGGCGAAAGAGTCGCAGAATGAATGAGTTTAAGTAAAAACAATTGCGGTACTTTGAGACGATTGTCAAAAGTTCAAACAAAACTTTTCCATACTTTGGCGGCAGGCAGCTCATGCCACACACACACTCATAATTTCAAGGAGTACAGTAAATTGTGGAGTTGACTGTGACTGTATGCAGGGATATGAGTTGTGATAATTCACTGACACCATAACGCCAAAGTTACTGCTGGCTGTTGTTGTCATTTAAACAATATTTGTTTGTTCTCGTTGTTTGTATGACTGCTTTTTCATGATTTCTTTTTTTTTGTTGTTAAAGATTTCAAGAAGAGCAACACAAAAACGTTTGTGTCTTTTGCCACAGTTAGACAGACACTTCAGCTAACGTTTGATCCTTGGGGTACATTTCCTATTTAAAGCACAGTCTGCTACAGGGGGAGCGAGCATCAGTGTGTTTGCCACGAAAGTATTTGACATTTGTCAGTGCATTTCTCTGTTAAAATAAGCTCAAGTGGCTGTCAGTAATTGTATACAAGATGAATTTTATGCCAGGCAACAACTAACCA
The DNA here is from genome assembly GCA_963675445.1 of Linnaemya vulpina. Taxonomy (NCBI): domain Eukaryota; kingdom Metazoa; phylum Arthropoda; class Insecta; order Diptera; family Tachinidae; genus Linnaemya; species Linnaemya vulpina. The sequence continues at coordinate 85,273,272 of OY776278.1, read as the reverse complement.
GCCAGCTGTGCTCTCCACAGTATTGTTGAAATGCTAAAGGGTTAAGTAAATTAGTTATTAGTCTTGTAAATAGGCCTGTTTAGTTTTAAGCATTTTCATTTCATTTTCGTTCGTGTTTTCAATGCACGGCACACTATAGCTAATTGTTAATTAGTGTCAGCATCAGCTATTCCCTTTTAAGCATTTGAGAAAAATGTATAGCATATTTTAAGGCTGTTGTAAGTTTAATTTTAATTCGTTTCTCTCTTAATGCAAAGTTGTTTTCAAAACGTTGCCATATTAAGTGGGAAAATAAAAACAGCAAAAATGTTTATAAATTATTTAAAACTTCTGCTACTACTTCTTCATTTTCTTTCCCGTTTCTTTTTTCTCATTTAACTATGCAAAAGAGAAATCTTGTTTTTATTGTTTCGCTCAAACCACTTTTGTGCGTATAAACTCGTACATGAGAGTAAGAGGTTTCATGGCCGGAAACCAGGCGTCAAAACTTTTCTTATGCCTTATGGAATTGAAGTGTTAATTAATATTGAAAAGGATAAAAGTTTTTGACTTTCATTCTTTGCTTTTTGTGAGAGTGCTGGTGTGTGTGAGTGTGTGTGTGTGTGTGTGTGTGTGTGTCTTACCAAATTGCACAAGAAATTTTAAAAGGCTTAAGGCCAAGAGATTAAATGAAATACAGTTTTTGAATAGTAACCGGATATTAAAAAAGAAAATTGATAATAGATTTTTTCTACACCTTTTATCTTTCATTTGCTTTTTTTTCCTGGCCATTGGAAAAGGTAATTATCCTTTATCAAATTAACTAAAAGAAATTTCTTATTCAACATTAAAATCTATTGTTGTTAGCAATCATTTTTTCTAATATAAAAGGTCGATGGGTTTTAAGTGCCAAAAGAAAAACAAAATGATAGAGAAATAATAAAAGAATTGATGATGTTGTCTGCACTCATACAGAAGGACGTGTTGGGGGCGAGAAATTAATGTTAATGGTGGCAGCGTAATTATCATTTATTTATATTTTCAAATGAATGATAATTACACCTTAAAAAGGTGTGGATATAAACACAAAAATTTAAGGATAAATTAATCAAAATTTTCAAAGAATCCGATAATTTTATTCAACTAAAAATTATTCATATATTTAATGTTGTTGTCTTTTCTAAAAAAATGCAACATTTCTTACACTTTTTATCAGAAACAATTTGTCATATAAAGAATTTATCAACAATTAATGCAACTTCCCTAACGAAATATTATTGCTGTTTTAAAACCTCTATAAACTGCCACTTTTTAGAAAAGGAGTGAATAAATTGTACATCTTTTCCAGACAAGAAAACGCCATAATTCTTAAGGAACATCTTTTATTTCAAGACTACGATTTTTTTTAAGTGTTCTAGGCCGAACGATTCCATATTCATGACAGAGTGCTGGATAGAACCCACGATCTTCGTCTGTGCACTCTAGACGTTAAATATTTCAGCCAACATGAAACTTTAAGTCTTTTAAGAATATTGAATTCACACATTTTACAATTGAAAAAAGTTTCTAAACTTTCATACATCAGAATGTCAGTGTCTTTCCATATTGATAAAACAATTTTGAAAAGCAAATTTATGGCTCAACGCAACAAAATACTGAAATTCTTCAAGTCCCAAAACTTGTCGAGAAATCCCCACGTCAGATAACAGCGAACGATATATTAATGTCACATACAATATATCGCATGCGAGGAGTCATGACTCCTTAACTTAACTTAATGACTGCTTAACATTATAAATGTCATGACAATATAAATATCATGATATAAAAAATATATATCACGTGCGTTATGTCACATGCGACAAGTCACTTGCAACTGTGCTTAGTATTAAAATTGTGAAAAATATTTAAATAATTTTTGAATACCAACAATATCCTAAATATCAGGATACAAAAATATGTCACTTGCGTTACGTCGACTCTTTAAATTCGTAAAAATATGTACAAAACATTTTTGGAAAAATTAAAACTATTTTAAGCAAACATCAGCAGCCTTATTCTGTAAATTGGCAAAGCTAAATCTGCATCGTAAAAAATTCTAACAATTTTTCTAAGCGTTGGCAGTTGTCAAAAACGTCTGCATATTTTTAGGAGCTTTAGGTAAGAGATATAATAATTATTTTGCTTCTACTGTTTTTCTAGTTATTAACGTTTATCCTTAGAGTCCCCAATTACATGCAAGAGCTTATTGCAACTTTTTATTCTAAAAAAACTTTATGCGACTTTTAACGACAAAGATTTAGCTTCGCGAATTACGGAATAAGGCTGCAGATGTTTGCGAAATCAAGGCCTTAAACGTCGTATGAAAAGGAAAAAAATGCTCAAGCTTAGCACCAGTTACAGGGCCAATAAAGAGCTACTGATTATGCTTAAGCTTAATTTGTTTTATTTAAAATTTTTTTCCCTAAATTTCAAGTGCGTGTTGGCTTCATTCGCCATGATGGAAATATTTGTATTCTTAATAGCAAAAAAAAAAAAAAATGGCTGCTGGAAACACACAATATAAACATGAACATCTTCTTTTTATACTATTTAATTCACAAAAAAAAAATCCTTAAAAAATGGATGTCACTTAATTCTAATTTTTGTTGTTGCTTACTTTTGTGTTTGTGTCTTTTGGTTAGAAACTTTGTATACCGCACTCTGCTGTTGTATTATTTGTTTTAGATTGTATATATTTATTTTTACTTTTGTTGTTGTTAATTATCCTTGTAATAGTAGTTGGTTGCACTTATTGTAATAATTAATTGAATCCCTGTAGTGGTAATTGTTTTTTTTATTTGTTTCTTTGTTTGTTTTTTCTTCCTTTCAAAAGTCATTGACAAATCACACAAGTTTCATTGGCTTAATTTTAAGTACGAGTAATTGAAAGTTCTTTTTGTTTATTAAATAATTTAGATTGTGAATGTACAATAAAAGCTCCTGCTACTTTAGGCACCTTTCTTTTTTAAACTAACTTGCAATTTTAAATAGCATTTACACTAGAGATTTAAATATTTACACGTTAAGTTTTACAGTGATACGGAGTATTTCAAATGGTCCTTTTACCGTGATATCTGTAAGTGTGTGGGTGTAATAAAGACTCTGTTTCCTTAAAGGTAAGATTTTAAATAATTAAATTCGACTTCTTTTTTTCAAATAGGTATTTATTATATTTTCTTTTTTATTGTAGTTATTGTTGTTGCTGAATTTTCATAGTGGTCATGTGCATGCTGGTCTCAGCCTGAGTTTGCACTTGTTTTTTTTTTTGCTTTTCGAAGTTGTTGGCGTATATTTTTTATTTATATATTTGTATTGGTATGCGTTACATATCATTTAATTTCATTTCATTGTCATTGTGCATGTGCGAGTGTTGGCAAAAGAAGGACTTTGTTCTTTATATATCCTTGCATATACCCACAAATAAAGCTGCATGGCCAAAAGTAGCAGAGGTTTTGGTGCAGCAGCAGTTCAAAGTTGACACGGCATCGTCATCATCATTTAAGCTGCACGTTTTTTTACGGTCTGTAAGAGTACAGAGAATTGGTAAGAACAAAAAAAAATGTTTGGTTAAATAACAATTTCAAGCTATTTTTTTTTTTTTTTTTTAATACAGTTCATGAGACATGTATGTGTGTAGTATGGAAAGGAATACGAGAACGAACAAAAATTCAAAATACTACAGCAAACTGCACGAAAAACACCCATTTAAAAAGTTTCTTTTAATATTTTAATTTTGGCTTGTATTATTCATTCGGTTTATTTGCTTTGGGTGAGAGAGAGAGAGAGAGAGCGAGCACAACACTGAAATAAGATAAATTTATTTAAAACAACTATTTTTAACCAAAACTTTTTTAATAAATTTGTTAAACATATTTTAAGGTTTTTTGTTTGTTTGTTTGTTTCTTTGTTTCGTTTATAGCCAATGGTAACAACATTTTGTGGTAGATAATATTTAAAAATATATATAAAAAAATTATTACGCACAACATCGATAATTAACAACAACATTTAAAAATATAATAATTACTTCTGTTTTTTTAAGGATCTATTTGAATTATTTTTAATAAAATTTTATATGTATTTAATAATATAGAATAAACAACTGGAATACAAAATCACGTTAAGCAGCAAATTTTAAAAACAGTTTTACAATTAATTAGTACAATAAGTATAACAAGAACAACACACAAAGTAAAGTAAAGCGCTGTAAAGGACTTTCGTTGAACTTGATAACACATTTCAAAATATTTACTTTATAAAAACTAGTGAGATAAGAAAAATTTCATAATTTATTCAATAAAACCTGCAACAGTCACATTTTTAAAACTTTTCTTATTAAAATCTTGCTTCACAGGATCATTAAACAACAAGGACTTTAACAATTACTTAATTTGTTTGATTTAAAACAAATTGTATTATAAATATATTCAATTAAAACTGCTTACGTTGCTCTGAAACATATTTTTTTTAATCAAATAACTTTTAAGGACCTTATTTTAACGTTTTAGCATAAAATAATATAAAGTTGTATACGTTTTAGCATTAAATATATAAATGTCATATGGATTCGGAAATCATATTTAATATTGTTAAAATTATTGAAAGCAAAACTGGGTCAATAACTGATTTTTTTTTTATAATTAAAGAAAAAAAGGATATATGAAAAAATATTCGGTTTTGCCTAATAATCAAGCTGATAGCAGTGCATCCCAGCGCTAATACTTGTGAGTAAGTTGTAGTAATATTTTATTTATAAGAAGTTGCTCCTAAACATTTATTTGCTATAATCATCTAATAAGAAGAATAATCATTAGTCTCTAGGGTTAAAATTTTCAATTATTTATAATAAAATATATTTTAAATATTTTTACTTATTTATTGCTGTGAAGGTTTTTAATCACTCACTGACCAGTAAACGCAGCGCTTGCAACAATCTAGTGCTGACTAACAGCATGTTCCTTTGGTGTTGTTGCCCTACCTAAGATGGGATATATGTCACAACTTCTTTTCTTTTAACTTTGAATATATATCTCCTAGACACTATATATTTATTTCTGTAAATGCGGCACATCGCCCTGCAAGGTAAAGATCCTTATCTGAATCTTGCTTGCATTAACCTCAAAGATTTTTTTATCTTTAATTATTACTCTATTGATTAAACCTTTTTTCACAATCTAAGCAAATTATTTACTTTTTATATTTCCTTATATACAAGTAATCATGTCTCCAACTCTTGCTTTTGTGCAGAATTTTTAGTTTTCAACCAGTTGCTTAAAATTAAACATGTTTAAATTTTTTTGTCTATAAAAGGATATACGGCACACTTTGTTGTTTAACAAAAAAGCTAAATGAAAACTAGTGTTTTTAAAATCTCTTGATGAACCTGAAGTTGTATTGATATTTTAAGGAGCATGAAGAAGTTGATACTTTTTTTTTAATACTAAAACTTGGCATAAAATAAATTTATTTAAATGGAAGATAAGCGAAAGCGCTTTTCAGTACACTGGCTTCCCTGGTTCTTGGGTATTAAGGTTAATAATAATTGTTGCGGCCACCGAAAACACTATGATGCTCCTATTTAATATATATTTTTCTTATTTAATTAATTAAAGTTCCCTCATTTCCTAGTCAGAAACATATAAAACTTGATATTTTAAAATCAGCGTTCTCTTGTCTGTCTTAAAATTCTCAAACACTGATTTATTTTGACTAGAAGTGTGTGGGCCTATTATTTTAAATCGAATAATAAATTCTTATTTATTATATATATTTTTGTTAGCAACATAAAACTCATAACAAATTGAATTTCTTATACCTTTTAAATTTAATTATTTCTTTAGCTTGAAGTTTTCATTTTTTTCCTTTTACATTTTCTACGTTCCCTTCATTTACCCCGAAAACCTCAACCCTTATAGTTCGGTTGGTTTTACATTAAATGTTAAAGTCTTAACACTTGTCATTCACATTACGTGCTTCACTTCATTTGCGCTTTGTTGCCTTCAGTTATACAACACATTCATTCTCTGGCTGCTACACAAGCACTTACATCCCCATATACACATAATGGTTCTACATGTGTGTGTGTGTGTGTGTGTGTGTGTTAATAAATAAAACCCTCAGCGTTCTTCTACTTGCTGTATAAATTTTAATTTAATTTTTGTGGTTTGTATTTGTGTATGTGTATATGTGTGTGTGTATATGTGTGTGTGTGTGTGTGGGCTTGTGTGCTTAAGTGTTGATTTTTTTATATTCACTTAGTTCAGCGCAATTAATTGAACTCTGCAGCTCACTATTGATGTTGAAGAAGCCCTGCTTTTTGTTCTGCTTTTTGTATTTATATTTTTTTCTCACTTCTTAGTTTCAGTTATAGAAATACCCACACCCTTTTTGTTTCCTTACGCTTGCTATTCCCCCCAACACTCCCAACTGTTAAGTTTTTCATTAATAAAAATACACATCCAAACATACATTCTCTAACAACAATTGACATGCTTTTGCCTTGAGTTCAGTTCAGTTGTGGTTCTTTTTTTTCATGTTACGATGAACTATTGGCATGTTATTTAATTTATATTGTTTTCTTGTATAGAATTACGAGGAAACAGGGAGAAGTTTCAATGTGTAAAAGATAAATAGAAATCTTGGCATAAGTAAGTCAAACTTTGTTCCAGCTAAACAATCGTGAATTAATTTGTAATTCTCGTATTCTGTGGTTGCTCAGAGGTTTTAACTGAATCCTTGCAAATATATACACAGCGAGGATTGATTAGAACTAAAGATTTCCTATGATTTTTCGTTTCTTTATACGCATGTCCTTAACAAAGACATATAAGACATTTTTTAAGAGCGAAAACAAGTTGGAAAAGACAAATTTTGAAGTCAAACTGTTTCTCTAGGTGGACTGCATTGCAAGTAGATATATTATCCTTGAACCAATCACGACTTAAAGGACTTCTAATTGAAATTTATAAACTGTTTAAGGTTTTGCTTTATTTCTGAAAACTTTAAACAGTTTATAAATTTCTATTAAAAGTCCTTTAAGCAGTGATTAGTTCAAGTAGAATATTTCTGAAACTGTAAACTTTCTGAACCTACCACGAGCACATGAAACCTTAATATTCGTTAGTTAGTGGAAAAGTGTTTGTGTAAATGAATTGTTTAAAAGAATTTGTTGCTTTTGGTATTATGTTGGCTTAACAGCAGCAACTTGTTATGTGTACATTCCAAGAACAATATAAACAACGTCAACAGCAGCAGCAACAGCAACAACAGCAACAGTCATAACAAGATTTGCCAACAATTTTTGTAATAGGAAAAACTCTCTGCGCTACACTAATACCAATTCAAGCTTCACACTCGTGCATATGAAGAGCAGCAACAAAAAAAAAATAGAAGGAAATTCGCGTCTCGTCTGTTGTTGATTAATTTCAATTGTGTATATTTTGTACATGCCCTTCCCAACCCTGCGCAAACATTTTAAACACTGACATTATTTTCCAACTTAAAATAAATGCATGGAAATGTGTGCGAGGGCGGAAAATTGTTGGGATGTAGTTTTTATAATGAAATTCAATATCTTATGGCCAAATAGACGAAATCCGTATGAGAAAACTAACAACAAGAACACCAACATCAACATCAACACCACCACTAACAGCAACGTATTAAACCACTAGTCGCAACTGAACAGCAACAATCTAAAAGTGTAGGATATTTAGTTTACAGTGCGGTCTGGCCTGGCCTGGTCTGGTCTGGTCTGGAATTTTCTGATATGGTTGGTCTCATTTTGTACCGTTTTTTTTTCCTTTGCCTTCGTTACGATTGGTTTGGCTTATATAAGCTTCTGGTTTTATTTTACAATTTCAACATTATTTGCTGCAGCTAAAGCTTAACGAGTTTATTGTCCTCTCCTACAATTTGCTGTTGTGTTGTTTGTGTATAAAAGAAAAAGTTTTTTCTTTCGGGGAAATGGAATTAGTAAGAATACGTTCATCCATCAGAAGCAGTCAAAATAAAATACAAACACCAAGTTTGATGTTTTTGTTTGTCTACAATAAGACAGCAACAGTTTTTTTTTTGCTTCCTTTTTTCTTCTAATTTTTGTTCCGCTTAGTTGTTGTTCTTTTATGCTTTTCTTTTTCTCTTTTTGACTTAAATTAATTGTAAACATCACATGCAGAAAAAAGTTATTTCTTTATTTACTTTTTTGTGCCACAATAACTTTACAGAAACGGGAATATTTTAAAACCATTATAATTAGAAAAGACAAGCAGAATCAAAATAGAATAATAAGTCGAGCAAGAGAAATTTTCCAGCATTAAGTTAAGCAAACAAAAGAAATGTTGAATTGAAATTAGAGCAAATAAAATGGTGCTTGGAAAGAGCCAACAATTAAGTCATCAAATAAAAACGATGATTAAGCAATAAATTATATTCGATAATTGGAAGTAGTCACAGCAGTCATTAAGGCAACAAGGATTTCGATAATAAGGATACATAGAAATAAATTGATTACATCAGCGGCCAGGACGAACATTGAAAAAGCCCATCATCAGCTGCGTTATCCACAACATATTTTCCATTATGTCAATAAAAAAGTTTTAATTTTAATAAGAAAAAGCTCTTAGTCTCGTAGTCTTTTTCTCTATAAAATATATAAATAAATATACGAGATCTATTCAAAAACTATGTCTTCATAAATTTCTATTTTATGCCCCTGAAAGAAGTCCTTTTCAAAAACGAAAAAGCAAAAAAACGATTCAGCTGGCGCCATACTAATCCTATAGTTTTGTTTTTGAATAACTAAATACTAATAAAAAAACAATTATTAAGATAAAAAGTAAATTCTTTTCAAAAGTGTAGAATTTAAAGGCTAAAAATGCAAAAAAAAGGAATCGTTATTATCAATAAAAAATAATTTTAGGCACACGATAAGGATGAATATTAATTGTAAACGAAGGCAATACAATTTTCTTTTGTTTTGGACCAACACCCTAGGGAAGGCCCCTACATTAACACAGAGTATTTTGACATAACTGGAAAGGAGGGGATGGTGTTAAGAGAACAGATGAAGGCAGAAAAATTCCACTTTTTATGTACATAAAACACGAAAGGCCAGTAGCTAATTAATTACTTCCAATATATATTACCTTTTTTTAGACATTATTTTTTATATCTTTCAAGTCTAACCGAAATTATTTGCCTTAAATGAAATTAAACGACAAAAAGCTTTGAATATCCTGTTATTGCTTTCCATTTATCATTTTATGTTTTAGTCTAATTCCGATTTCTTGGGCTGATATACTAAAAATAGGAGCAGTTGCAAGATAAAAAATAACTTCGTAAGAATAATAAAATTAATTTCTAATAAATTCACTCTCCAAAGTTACAATAAGGCAATTTTCCCTTAAAAAGTGCGAAAAATGTTGCATTATTTTTTAGAAAAGAACACAATTTAAGTAAAATATTAATATAAGCAGAATATTAAAAAATTTGGTAATATCCTTTTTTTTAATAAAATCTTTAAAAACAATAGTAATTAAAGTAATAGTAATTAATATATTGTTATAATTATTATAAATAATAATTAGTTGTAATTGAAAGTAATTAAAACAAAGTATTTTTGATTCTTTGTAATTGTACATAAAATAAAGTTTTCATTTCAGCAAACTGAATACCAAAACTGCTTATACATCCTTTTAAGTTTTGATTTAATTACAATCTACTTTCATTTTAATTACGAAATTTACGCCTTTTTGATTAGCAAATATACAAGTAATTTAAATCATTTAATTTCAGTTTTGTGTTTAAATAAAATAATATTTATTTAACAGCGATTGTTTATAAAATATTTTTGTTATTATTTATATAAAAATATTCATTTGATATTTTAATTCAGTTATAAAAACATAATGTGGTCGTAAACAATGTTAGTTTTCGGAAACCACTTGGCTGTTAATTACTATTTTCAAAGGGTCGAAATAAAATATAATTTCTTTAATTTTCTATTTTTGATATTAAGAACAATGATGTAAATTATATGAAATTTGTTGGCTAATACAATTAAAATTAATTACACGCCAATAAGGATTTGTAAAAAATTTTAGTTTGAATTTTAATGCTAAAAAAAACGTGCACTTTATCCTTAATATTGTTTAAATTGTGTAATTTAAAACAAATATTTAAATAGTGCTTTAGCTGCCCAGGACTAGTAGTAGTTCTCTAAATAATTTATTATTTAATTAATACATCAGTTTCCTGTTCCTTCAGTTAAAAGCTATAATAACTTGTTCACTGCGGCACTGTGCTCTTAAATTTATTAAATTATTTAAAAATTGTGAAAATATCTATTAATTTTGGTTTATTTAGAGGAAAAATCTGGATGCTTAACTGTTTTTTCGCATATAAATTCAACGAAAGATTCAAGGTGTAACGCAGCATACAAAAATATTATTGCGATTATTATTAAGAAAACATTTGAAAATGTTTTAGCTTCTATATTTGCGACCCTTAAATGTACTGAAATGGATTCGTATTTGGTAAATGAACGTATTCTAGTGCTGCTAACAACTCTAGAAATTTTCATTGATTTAGATTCATGGAGAGAATACGCCCTCATATATCCTTTTTGGTAAATGAACGTATTCTTGTGTTGCTAACATCCCTAGAAATTTTTATTGATATAGAATCATGGAGAGAATACGCTCCCATGTATCCTTTTTTTAAAAATTTTCAAATTTATTAATATAAAATAGTTGTTTAGGGGAAAAAAATTAAAGAAGGATTGTTTGCACTACCCAATTCCTTTATTAAAGTTTTTATTTTATTAATATTATTAAAATATATTGAATAGTTTTTTGAATTACTAAATGAATGTATTGTGATGCTGCTGACATCTTTGGGAAATTTTATTTATTTTGGCAGACTGAAAGCATAGACTGCCATATATCCTTTTTTCACATTTCTTCAAACCGTTCAAAATATTTTCAATAAAAATATGCAAGCAATAAAATAAACCTATTGTAAGTCAGTATTAAGAATTATCACAATCAAAATAGGAATTTTGTATTGTAAACATTCAAGAAATATGAATCCTTAATAGAGATTATATAGGAGATTATCCTGAATAGACATAAAATAGGGAATTTTTCCTATATTAACGATATGGAAAATAATAATAATTATTTAAAATAACATAAAATGAAATAACAATTTTTAAATAAAATTGATTTGTTTTTAATTTATGACGACGAGTATTCGCAGCGAACAACTTGTCTGTCGTTCCAGCAATTCGTTGTTATTTCGTAACTGATTTAAGATTTTTTATTTTGTTTCACGTTTTTCCCATTGTAATTGTTTAATAAAACTGATTAAAAAAGTTAAAGTCACGTTGCCAAAATGGTGTTAACCAATCATGAACTTTAAATACATACAAGTGCGTTTAAGCCTCGCACGGTTATTCATGACAGCCACACCATTCATTAAAAGGCATTCCTTGTGGATGTCTAAGACCCTTAACAGATGATGTTATTGCAAACTCACCTTCAAAATTTATTTCCCAATCATTCTGTATGGATTTTTCTTGTAATTATTTTTTCGTATCAAATTAATTTTTCTTCAAGAACCTTTTTCTCGTACTGCCACCACCTTCTTTTACTACTACTACTTCTCCTCCTCCTCCTCTTCCTCTGAAAGTGTTACAATCCTTTTCATTTATAAAATCAACGTTGGCCACAATAATTTATCAAAATATGTTGATCTTATGTAACCGTTTCTATTGCTAGACTTTTCTACACCAACACTTACACAAAATTATTACGAGAGCCTCAAAAGCAGGATAATAAAAAGGCAAAACGAATTCTTAATAAAACACCAGAGTAAATAAATTGGTTTTGCAACCACAAAAACCAAACTATAATATTTATACTGTTGCAACACTCCGGCAGACATAGAGACAGACCGACCGACAGACATGCAATTCTACAATTCAATCAGACGTCAGAAGATGCAAAATGTATATTTTTATAACTGCTACTCATTCACCTTTTCTTGCCAATTCCTGGCAATCATCAGTTTCTCCAACTGCCACAGGGGGGAATAAAGGACGGGACACAGCAAAAGTGTTCAGCAACTGTAAGAATGTTTTAAATATAAATTTTTTGCCTTTTCTTGGAATTGCCAGCAACGTAACATGAAAGGCAACATGTGCTCTATTTTCGGAAGAAAGAATAAAAACATACAAACAGAGCGGAAACATAACACGTACAAAAGCGATCATATGCTGGTTGTACGCTTTACAAAAGCGCAAACCAGATGAACAGCAGCAAAAAGTGTTATTCAATCAAATTTTGTTAAGAATTTCTACCTGCTGCTGAGCGCTGTTATTATGCATTCATTCAAGATGGTTGGTTGGCTGGCTGGTTGGTTATAGTTGGCTTGATTGCCAACAACAAAGCAGCACGTTGCAATACCGTTCCTACAGACACATACACACACACACACACAGGACTGGCAGCTAGAAAGCGCATGTGTTGCCAATATTAAAAATAAGGCAAACCAAAGCCAAACGGCCTGTTGCCAGCTGAATGATAAACGTTTTAAGAACATGTCGATGAAATTCGTAGCGAATGCATAAACTTGCAGTTGTGCAAAGCAAGCACGCACTACAAAAACAAAACAACACGTGACCATTGCACAACACTCTGCATACATCCTTTGACTCTTGTTGGCATTATTCAGGTATAAAAGGGGGGATAAAAACTTAAGACTTTTTCCTAATAAATTCATTCTTCTTGCCATGATTTTTACTTCCAATTTTCCTTTTCTTCCGCTCCACTAATAAAGTCACAGTGAAGGTGTTAATTTAGAAAATATATTATTCGTTAGGAAAGAAAGCCCATAAATTCTTATCATGTTGAATTAATAAAACAACATGACGTATTTTATATGATTCAGATATTATAAAAAACCTTTTATCAGCCACATGTTTTAATAGCGAAACGGATATAAAAATTAATTGCCATGGATATTGTATTTGTTTAGCCTCGAACGGAAAATGAAAACATAAATCTTGCTAATGTTACACATGCTTTATTAACTTATTTTAATGTATGCAAAAGGATACGTCGGCTAGGAAATGAAACACAAAATTCATGTTTGAAATATATGTATGCCTTAAGAAGTATTCATGTAACCAAAGAAGTTTTGATCTAAAAAGATATTGTATAGCGAAATGTATAAAGAAACAGACATTTCTTATATAATGAAAAAAAGGATATATGGGGAGGATTTTGTGTGTATCAGAGAACTATTTGATTTTTGCATCAAATATTTACAGCACAATTCTACATTCCTTTAGAAAATATAAAGGAATTTTAACATACAAAAGTATGTTCTTCATTAGTTTTGCTGCACTAAGGATATTTTTAATAATAACATTCGATGTTCAAAAGAATTAAAAAAGGATATTTTAATGCACTTGGTGCCAGTAGTGCAATACATTTCTTTACTCAAGTATTTTTTTAACATATCCTGAGGAATTAAAAAAAAGGACATTCGATAAGCTTGTCAGTAAATGAACCCTATTTAAAAATAATTTCACAAAATTGTTGCCAGTAGTGCTAGACATTTTTTTAAAAAGATTTTTGATGTTTGTACTCGACTTCCAAAAAAGCTGAGAAAAAGGATATGCGTTGAGCTTCTCAGTAAATGTACCAAATCGTAAATTTTTTGCATATAATGAATGAAAATATTATTATATGTTTCTTTAACAACAATTTTGTTTATATCTGTACCCAATTTGGAAAAAAAACCAAAAGGATACTCGCAATAGTTCTCAGTAATTACAAAGAGCCTATTTTTTAATAACATTTGACAGTATTTCAAGATATTTCCTACTAATTAATAATATTTTGATATTTATACTCGATTTATACTAGAATGGAAAAAAAGGATATTCGTTAAGCTTGCCAGTAAATGCAACATATTTAAAAATAAATTCACAAAATTGTCGCCAGTAGTGCTAGACATTTTTTTAAAAATAATTTTTGAAGTTTCTACTCGACTCTCAAAGAAGCTGGGAAAAAGGATATTCGCAAAGCTTCTCAGTATGTATACAAAGTTTTTAAATTTTTTCATATAATAATTGGCAGTGTTGTTTTACATTCGTTTACCTAATTTGAAGCAATTAAAATTATTTTTAGGTATTTATTACAGCAAGAGAGTTCAACAATACAGCTGAGTCAATATTGATGCATGATTTTCCAGACGATTTTATTTAAAGTGTTGGTATTTTTTTATTGAATAAAATATATTAAGTATATTTTTTTAACAAAAGGGAATAAAAAATGCCAACTCATTTGAGCTTAAATATAATATTTATTAATACCAAATTTGTAAAAAAAAAACTTGAATCATTTTTTATTTATAAGTCTTTGGAAAACTTGATTTATTATTCGAAAAACTCATGAAGGCTTAGCGCTAAACGTGTTAGATTTTTTTCAATAAATTTGTTGAAATCATGTTAAAATTTTTGTAATACTTTTTCTGCTGATTTTGTCACGCACTGAGTGCGCCTAAAACTCACATATGCCAGGACAACAACAGCGGCTGGCAGGCAAGCAACAGTAGTAGCGAAACAAACAACAACAAAGAATTACAAGTCACTCAGAATTTCAATTTAAAGCCAAATCCTGCACACACACACACACTCATACACATTAACATGGCGAACAAAGAAGTCTAAGAACTTAAAAAAAACCTTATCATTTTAGGCAAACAGCTGGAATTATGTAAGAAAAAAGTAAATCATTTAAGCACTCACATGCACCCGAAAATCTAAGTTGTCACCTACACATACACACAAAAGGAAAAGCACGCACCATTTTAAGTCTCTTAAGGAGGGAAAAATGAAAAATTAAATCTTTTAAAAGCCAAAAGACATCGTCTAAGACAAGGGTAGCTTTTATGACTTTACAAAAAACAATACTTTTTTCTTTGTCCTCCAACAGAAAAGCACTGCCTGCTTTTAGGCTTATCATTGGAAATATAAAAAAAAGGAATATTTTCATGTTTTATATTTTTAAAATTTTCTCGTTTCTTTTGTTGTTTATTAATACCACATGCCAGAAAAATAGCACACAAGTGTGCCGGCTGTCCTTTGCATATTAAATATTTCATAATAAAGATGCTCTGCAGCAGAGGGTTTTAAGCAAATGGTCCTGAAACCCACACATAATTTGTTACATTAAGTTCAATATTTATGTTGCAAAGTTTTTGCTTCTCCAGTTGTGTTAGTCTTTATGTTAATTTATATTTCTAAAAAAGAGTTTATGGGTTAATGGAGCGAAAACGTGACTTAATGGCGGGCTGTCTGTCTGTCTGTCTGTCTGTCTGCAAAACACTAACAGTCTCATGTCTAAATGCAAACGTGTAAAAAGGTCAAAGCAATTTACGCTGTATTAAATGTACATGTCAAAAATTTATTTTAAAAAGTTCAAGTTTTATTGATGATGTCTTTAGTAAATGCCAGTTTAAGTGTTATGAAAATAAAATTCCGTTTATATTCAGAATTGTTTTACATTTCCAAATCCAAAAAAGTTTTTTTATTTCAATATGATGAAGTTGTATTGAGTGTCAATCATAAATTTTTTGATTAACTACATAGAGAATTATGTTTTCAGTTTGAAAATATTCAAGAGAACACATTAAGGAACTGTCAATGAAGGTAAATATAATTAAAAGTCCCTTTTTATTCTGCTGTTCTTTATCAACGACAAAGCCAATTTAGATTGGGATTCCCCCCACCGTGTTTGCCAGCTACTTGACGATATTAACTTTCAAACATTATCAACAATAGGACACTCCTTAACAATATAAATATTATGATGGAAAAAATATGTCATGAGACACGTGACGTGCGAGCGTAATTCAAAAGAAATTAATTATTAAAAATTAATTGTGAATAATTGTTGTTCAGCAGCAACACAATTTTAAAGAGACTTTAGTGCACAGTATTCTAAAAGGAGTTGTAATAATAATTAATAAAATGAGTCTTAATGGATGATCATCAAAATATGTTGTGTTTTTTTACATGCGGAAGTCCAGGTTTTTTTTCTTTATTCTTGAAACCAAAAAATTACTCAAACTTGTCACTATCCAAAGACTACTTTACAACGTGACAACATGAGTAGTATACACGCTGGTGCAAGAATCGTGCACTAAAGCCGTAATGAAAAATTTTATTTAAAATTCAAGCAACTTGTTCATCAAAAAAAGTTTCAATAAAGTTCATTCAATAGAAAGTTTGTCAAATAAATGAAATACTTTCGTTAAAACTATAAAAAAGTTTATCAAATCAAGCAGATGCTATAAATAACGTTGGAAGTTTCAATTAATTGTCTTCAAAATTACTAGTTGAGAGTGAAGTTGGCTGATGTAGTTGACACTCACTCTATGAAGTCTACACTGAAAGAGTTTTATTTATAAATTCTATTAATTTCGACGTTAAACCAAACAAGAAACTTTATTAAAATTCAAACGACTGGTTCATTAAAAAAAAGTCTCAATAAAATTCATTCAAAGGACAATTCGTCAAATAAATGAAATACTTTCGCTGAAGCTACAAAAAAAAATTGATTGATAAAACAAGGCAATTTAATTGATACAAGGATATGATTTCATCAAATTAATGAGACGATTGCGTTTATTATTTGACAAGAAAGAACGTTAATGCAATGAAATAATTGTATTCAAAGAGTTATTTTGGTATATAAATCCTTGATAACGCAGGACCAATTTCGAATACATATTTCATGGGTGGTAAATATTTTTAATGTCCTTTTTTTCAATATTTTCAGTTCGAAAGAATTCAACACAAAACTTAATTGTGAAAGATGTTTAAATGATTTTAGATTAAGAACAAAATATTCGTTGTAGAAATAAAATTGCTTTTAAGGATATTCGAAAATTCCTTGACAAAATAAATAAAAGGCTACAATAAATCCGCTATCTTCTCATATATTTTCATATGTCCTCTGAACAATATCTCCTGCTGTTAGAGAGCCGTCATCATAATGCATTACATCAGTAGGGTTCGCACCCTGAGTGGCGCTCCAGGCAAAAAATTAATTAAGGAAAGTGAGCAAACAAATAAAACAATTTAAGACATACAACCTATAAGACATTTAGTAAAATAATGTCATTATCTCGAAAGGATCTTTACAAGGAGAGAATTTCATATAAATCACAAAATTTTAACAGCTGCCATAGAATGTCACACATTCGAAAATAGATGGCGCCTCATGATTTATTTATTGTACAAAACAACTTCTTATCCTTACAACTTTTTATAGCATAAACTATTTGTCCTTGTCTTTGCCTTTCATTTTAATCTATAGCCGCCTTTTAAATTTAGTTATGCAAATTTGCTGCTTATTTCACTAGTCAGTAAGTCCTTGTTGGTTTAAAGTATTACTTTTTTATTAGATTTAGCAGTTTTACTCTTTTTTTTTACCCTGCGAACATTTTCATAATACTGTTAATCCTGGAAGCTTAAGTAAACACATCCTTTTTGTTGTATCACTACAAAGTAGTGCAAATAAATGCACACAACATATGAGCCATGAGCACTAAGACACGGTTTGAAAAATATTTCATTAGCTCTGCTATTTTACACCTTTTCTGTCATATCATTTGCTACAGTTAATATCCTGATTTCTTTATTTCTTTTATATTAATAGCGGTAATATTTGTACAGCGTACGGCTTTTAATAAGAAACCAAATTAACACAAATTTTGCAGCAGTAGTGGATCGTTTTTGTTGTAGACAACAGCAGCATATTATTTAATTATCCTTGTCTTTCCACACATACTCACACTCGCATCTGGCTGTTGCTTTTCTTGCTAATGATGCTGTTTAGTCCTTGTTGTCATTGTATGCAATATAATGACAAATCCTCTTGCTAAATATGCTTAATACGCTGTAAAGTACCTCACAATCTTGGCTTTGTGCTCGTACAAGGAAAGGCTCATAACTGTTTTAGTATTTTCTATGTAACAAACATCTGCTTAATGAAGTTTATAGTCAGCAGACACATACCTTTTGCTAATGAAATGACACGCCCACTTTAGTTTTACTACCGCTGGAACAGCATCAACATTTATGGCATTTATGCTGCGGCAGCAAGCACAAGCAGCGCCATAAAAGGAAGAGGTAGAAAAAAAGGGGTAAAGGGAAACAAGTAGTTTGTTTAAAGTGTTAAGGTTGTATGTGTATGTGTGCAGGCAAGAAAAATTCCCTCTCTTCTGCCGTATTGTTATAATCATCATAATTATTAAGAGCTGGCAGACGGAAACGGAAATGTTTACCATACAACTAGTCAAGGTGTTGTTGCATTTAACCATACGAGCTGCTCGGCTGTACAAACTGAAAACTAAAGTTTTTCTAAAACTTATCGTTGTGTTTGCTGTTGTTGTTTGCGGTGGTAGTGGTGGTTGAAAGGTGAAATCTGCTACATACTTAAACTAATTGTATTTTTGTGAGCACACAAACACACACACACACACATATACACCTACACAAGTGAACAGTTAAACAACCACTCTGCCATGGTTTCAAGTGTTAATAACTCAACTTTTTGTTTGTGTGGAATGCAAGTGTCTCAATAAAACCAGGCTAGACTCGGCACACACCCACACACATGCACATAAAGGGATCTCCTTAACTATGTGCAGCTCGTACTTAAAACAATATGCTGGGATTAAATAGTTTAAATGCTATTTAATATTTTCGTTCTCTGGTCTTAATGATTTAATAAAGTTTTCATATAATAAAAACTACACAGAAAAAAAAAAAGAAGTTGCACATATTCCAAAAGTACTTCTTACTTGAAAACAATTTAAGTAGATGCCCAAAATATTTATAAACTTTATGCATGCATATAAAGACATTATCTAAATACATTTTATACGAGCATTAGTACGAGTATAATGCACAAGTTTATGAATAATAAGTTTTGTGGTGTTCTCTCCTCATGCACACCGAAGCGTTCTCTTTCTTATAACCTCATCTGCTTAGTTCGTTTGGCTGTTTCCTTCTACCAAAAACATACACAAAACATTAAAATTATTGTTTAAATGTTGTTTTGGGTTTTAGATAAAATTGTTGCCTTGAAACAGTGTCTGGTTAGTTGTTGCTTGTTTGTTTGCAAAAAAGGATACTCGTACCATTACATGGATGGGGGTGGGGAGGAGAGTTGTGCAAAATGTTTTCGGCCTGTTAATATGTTTGTTTGCCAATATTAAAATTTATATAAACGTTTAAGCTTTAACCATAAATTTTAATTTATTGAAAATGTTCTCTAATTATTCATGAGCAAAACGAACATGGTCTGGTTAAACGTCTGTAAATGTTAAGCCGGTTGTGTTTGGTGAAGTGCTCTGGCAAACGCTACACACACGTTGATAATAATTGTTATTAATTATAAGTGTTATTGCTATTATTAATAGATATGTTGCATTAATTATGAAATAAATTTTTGAAATTTGCATGGAAACCTTAAATATTTGCTATGCTTGTACCAGATTTTGGTTATTTTATAGTTAAAAGTAATTAGGAGATATCCATGTGGGATAAAAATATTGATGGGTAAAATAGTTATCGGCATATCCATCTTGTTTTGGAAAGAAAATAATTTTAAATCAATTTTTTGAAATTTTACGAAAGTATTCATAAGAAGTGTTAACAAAGCCGGGACTTTTTATAACTTCTTTAAGCTTACAACTTGCTAAATATGGCCAGAATTACGCTCCTTAAATTTTACAGATATCGGAGAGTAAACAAAAAAGTTGTTTATATATCCTTTTTTGCTGAAGAGGTCTATGTGGGATAAATATATAGATGGGTAAAATAGTTCTCCACATATTCATGTTGTTTTGGAGGAGATAAATGTTTAATATATAAAATACAATTTAAAAAAAAATTTTTTAAATTTAAGAAATTTTTTCAAATTTTTTTTAGGCTTACAATTTGCTAAATATGGCTAGAATTACGCTCCATAAATTTTATAGAAATGTAAGCTTAAATAAAGAAGTATTTCATATATCCTTTTTTCTGTGTAACCTTTTTTGGGAGAGCAAAATATAGTTGAGAAAATTAGGATAATTTTTAACTTATAAGTTGGCCAGTGCGATCAAACACGATTTAAGGATTTAGTTTAGTTATAAAAAAGGTTTTCCATAGAAATGAGTTTTTTGAAATTTTACGAAAGTAATCATAAAAAGTGTTAACAAAGCAGGGACTTATTATAACTTTTTTAAGCTTACAACTTGTTAAATAAGGCCAGAAATACGATCCTTAAATTTTACTGAAATGGGAGTGTAAACAAAAAAGTTTTTCACATATCCTTTTTTTGGTAAAGCATGATATTTTAGCTAAACTAAGACAGATTTGGTTTAAAGTAATTTTTAAGGTAACACTTCGATAAGTTGAATGCAAATATTTTTGAATTTCGTTACCTTTATGCGTTGAAAATGTGAAATAAAGCAAACAAAATCTGTGTATCCTTTTTTTTGGGAAACCATTATAAAGTTGAGAAAAGTATAGCACTTTTTATCTTACAAGTTGGCTAGTACGATCAAACACATTTCAAGGATTTAATTTAATTATTAAAAAAGTTTTCCATATATCCTTTTTTTACAACAGCTCAATTTTTATCAAATATAGAGTTGCTTTAGATGTACAGTAATTTTAATATAAATACGATTAAATCTTTTCTGAAGTTTAAATCATTGAGTTATAAAAATATTTGATTTAAGTGCAAGGAATTTATAGATGATTCAAAGCAAAAATTAAATTCTTTTAACAAGGATGTTATTGATTTTATTACGACTACGTGTTGTTATATTTCAGCAAGTTTGATAATATTTAAATTGGCTAAAAAATATCTCATCATATAACACATTCATTCTTATATCCTTTATTAACACAAATATTTTCTCCATGCCAAATTTTAAAAGTTATTGCAAATATTTCAGCATGCTGACGTAAAGCCCATTAATGAGTTATTTGCAAACTTTGTATTCTTCAGAAATCTAATTATTTTTACGCCATGACCATAAGAATTTTGTTGAGTCCTTGTAATGTTATCTGCATCTTTGAATATTAATATTTATTAATAAAACTTTGAATTTTAATTAAAGCCTGCATTGTTTTTTCTGCTCAAGTTAAGGACATGAAATATGGATACTCTATTTATATTTATTAATTTATTTAAAGTAATTATTAGCTCTAGATTTAAATAATATTGTTACGACTAATGAAGTGCTTATGAAATTCCAAATATTTTAGTTATTCACACATGTATTTATGGTCGAGGAATACTTTTACAATTTATGAAAATCAATGATGGCTGAAGAATATACGAAACAATTTGTACAATAAAATTTAAAGGATACGAAAATTTATTGGAAGCAAAGTTAAGAATTTGTGTGAATAAAGATATTTCTTAAATTAATATCGAGAATTTTCATAATTTATATTGTTCAAGACACAATAGAATTTATGGAAGTTTGTGTGCGCCTACTTTCAATTAATTCGAGAAGATCCACGTGTCACATGGGGATAACCGGTTAAGGTTAACAATCATTTAACCAAAGATATTGAATATTTATTTAATTATTATGGCTGATTGTAAAGTAATTGAAGGTTTTAACTTTTTCTTGTTTATTTTGTATTACTGTTTTGACTCGCAATAGTTTTATTTTTTATTTATACTTTGATATTTTAAAAATTTAAGCCGGTCTGCTATTATTTTTCAACCTAAAAACACTAATTCAAGACGTTTATTTTACAGCTTTTAGGCTGTTTTCTGTGGGTCCTTCACTCAGCAGATTTTCTGCAAAAACCTAAACAAAATGCCATCACAAAATATATATATTTTTCCTTTTAATAACTTTTCCCTGCCTCCTGTTATCCTAAAAAAGCAAAATATATTCCTTCAAAACGTATTAATTATTAAAAAAATACCTCCCGTGAATTTCTATCAATATCACAACCGCTTTTGTGAGTATATTCCAATTAATTTCGTAATAAATTTAATTTCCAAATACTTCTTCCCAAACTTGTTATGCCACAACTCGTGGCATGTGGTGTTTATTATATCCTACAAATATCTTCGCTGTTCTCCTTATACTTTGAAAGTCCTTCATATATCCTTTTTTCTTATATAAATATATTGGGTTGTTTTTTTGTAATTATCTTTGGAAATTTATTCTTTTCTTTAACTATAATTGACATTTTATTGCTTTTGACATGTTTGAAGTTATTAAAACAAGTGTTTGTAAATAAATTTTACATTGTTTACACACATACACACAAACACATACACATAAACTCTTATTCGTGTACACGACAGTGGAACATAAAAGTTACCAAGTGGCAGGGGATATACTATCAATAAACTATAAATGCTTGTAATACATAAGTAAACTGTGAGTGTGTGTGTGTGTGTTTGTTTGTTTGTTTGTGTTAAGTGTGTGTGTGTGTTTGATTCTGCAAGTAAACAATATATCGTATATAAACAAACGTTAATTTATTTCACCTTAGCTTTTAATACAAATAAATGTAAACTTTTATACTTTTTGGCATGTTTTGGATTGACAGCCTTAACAATGGCTGTTGTATTAAGTGATGGCTCGTTTGTTTTGTTGTCTGTTTATTTTTACTGTACTCTTTTTATATCCTTATATTTGTTTTTCTTTTTTTTTATACTTTTTTTCTGCTCGTGTCGAACTGAGTTTGATTAAGAGGTTGCACTTGCTGAATGCTTTTACCTACCGAACAGATAGATAAATTAATGAGAACGAAATCAGAAAAACAGGCGAAGGGTGCTACGCAAGGCTGGCTGGCATTTACACGAGTGTCTGTGTGTGTAATTTGTGTTTTATAAAAAGAGCGTTATCTATCGTTAACAACACACTTGATCATCAATTCTGAACAAAGGACGCTAGACTAACAATAACAAACCTTTTTTTCTCAAACAATTCTTATTCATTTTTTTTTCTTTTTGTATACAATTTTGAAAGAGTGGGAGAGGTGAGCGGCCGTGGTGTTGGCACTAGTGGCTTACATTTGGGTCAATATGTTTTTGTAACGATTCCTTTAAAGCAAAAGTGCTGTGAGTATTTAAAAATATATAGATTTGAATGTTATTTGGTTGGCTTCACCCCGCTTTAATCGTTTCTATTAATTTTATTTTATACTTTTGGCATACAAATTTTGTAGTCTTATTACGGTGGTGTTTGTGTATGTGTGTGTTTTTGTGCACTTTAGTTCTTGTCAGTCCTTTTGTTATTGAAGGAACAAGAAAAAGTAAAAATAATAATATACGTCAGTAAAACCGGCAAGAGGGTGTTATTTGAAGGATATGCTTAAGACAGATTGACAGTATATTTTATTTTATTCATTTACTTAATGAATTCAATTATTTATTTACCTTTAATTTTCCTTACATTTCAGTAATAGCGTTGCGTATATAAGAACGTATTTAAAGTATTTTTTTCCCATTTATTTTTTTATTCTTGTTGTAGTATTGAAGCTTGTTAAAATGTAATTTGATTTGCGTGCAACTATGCTTGTTATAAGTTCACCTTCATTCTTATTTTGTTGTTGTCTTGTGTGTGTGTGTGTGTGTGTATTTGTATTTTTTTTTTTTGCTTTCATAGAGAGTTTTCATTGAAAATTGCACACAAGCTGATCAAGTTTTCTGGGGGCTGTAATTAATTCTTATCAATTTTCTTCTGGAGTGTAATAAGAACAAGATAAACGTGTACATATTTTGCAAAAACAAAAAGCACATAATACTAGCAGTCCTATATAAACTGGTCTCTCCCTCTTCCCCCCCCCACTCATCATATTGAAGGGGTATGAAATTATAGCTTTTTAAAACTGGCCACTGCCGTTGTTGTTGCTGCTGTTTGCGTAAATAGCAAATGGAAATTTAATTATGGCAAAAATGTGTTGGTGTTATGTTTGCCATAATCCTTGATTTTAATTAAGGATTATAGATGAATACACAACAGCGCTTAAAGGTATAGAGCGAGAGAGCAGAAAACTGAGAGACAAACAATAGCTGCCGGCGATATTTTTAATTTTAATCACATAAAGAAGATGAAGTTTGTAAACGCAATTAATAAATACTAGATAATATTTAAATGGAAATAAAAACTGTAAATGAAACATTTCTACAGCAAAAACTAACCTCCTCAACTGTCTGTCTGTTCATTTAAATGCGGAGGACAGTTTAGTTCTTATAAATTTATTGAAAATAAAAAAAACGTCTGTAGCTCGCTTGCGAATGAAGTAGCATTTAGATTATGTAGCATTTAGATTATGTAGCATTTAGATTATGTAGCATTTAGATTATGTATATGATATGAAGTATCGATTGAAATTTCGATAAAAATTTGTATCAAAATGTCTGCCCCAAAAAAGAGTTCCTTTTTTCCAAATCATTCATTTACATCTCTGCACTAAAAAAAGTTACATACGAGGTGTGTTCATATATTAAGCTCAGGTTTTTAATAAAAAGAATTAAATTTATTTATTTAATAATTTTTATATTGTAGTCTTTAAAGGAGTGCTTCTCAGCTAAATACCAAACACTGTCACAAATATTTTCTAATCCTTGAAAGCCTTCTATTAAGCACGTTTTGGCATTTCTTTGTTCTCAGTAAAAATTTCGATTTTTCTTCTAACTTTCATGATTCTAGAAAACGAATTAAGCACGCTATGAACTTGTCTTAGAATCAAGTGCATCAATTAACAAGACTGGCTGGCTTTTAAAGTTTGATTTAGTTTTCAATAGAAGAGAACAGTATAGAAAAATATTAGCCTACAGTACGTTACCATGTCTCACAGTTATCTCGAAGTATTTGAATATTTTCTTAATACTTATTCTTAAGGAGCTGCCCATATATCCTTTTTTAAGTGCTTGCCTAGTCAGGGACTTAATACTTATTCTTAAGGAGCTGCCCATATATCCTTTTTTTAAGTGCTTGCCTAGTCAGGGACTTAATACTTATTCTTAAGGAGCTGCCCATATATCCTTTTTTCTAAGTGCCTGTCCAGTCAGGGATTTAACACTTATTCTTAAGGAGCTGCCCATATATCCTTTTTTTCTAAGTGGCTGTCCAGTCAGGGATTCAAAATGCACTTTGTAAATGTAATTGTACTTCTACCAAACTTGGGGTGATGCTGTTGATCGGATTTAATGGGATAGTTTAAAAAGTTCGACAAATAATTATAACACCCGTGCATTAATACAAATCAGGAAAATTTATTCTCAAATTGATAACTTTGCGCGGGATTGAATTTAGGATGTTCGTTAACACAGCCAACGCTTTAGCTACTTCAGCAAACATCCTTTTTTTTTGTGGCAATTTTATGTTTATTTAAAAAAATTATATTTTATTCTGCAGTACTTAACCAGCAAGAATTTCAATACACGTAGAGCAGGTCAAATATCCTTTGTGGAATATAAATAAATAAATTAAAACTTTAATTGTTTTCTTTTAAAAACAATTAATAACAAATAAAATTTTATACATTCAAAATTTTTCTCTTTTGACTTGCAAGGACCTAAACAAATATCCTCTTAACAAATGATTGAAGGATAACTTGCGTAAAAAGTTTATATTTTCCACATCAATTTTTATATTATTTTTTAGAATTTTAACAACAATGAAATAAATTTTAAGTGCTCAAACTTAAATAGCTGCTCATACATCCGTGTATGAGTTAAATTTGTGAAACAAAACACAAATTCGTTTTATAAATTAAAAAAATATATCTTTCTTTTATCTTCTAGTTCTAAGAGAAGCAAGAAACAATTATTTCTTTTGTATATTTTCCAACAATAAATAACATTTAATTACCAAAGCTCTCAGGATTAAATTGTAACAATTCTTTATTTTCCACTATTGAAAAATGAAAATTTCCTTGAAAATTTTCCTTTTAATCTGGCTTAAACTTTCCTATTTCTAAAACATAATTCATATAAAATATATTTAAAAATATTTAGTAAAAGATTTCACATTCATTTCACCATTTAGCACTGCACATGTGTAATTACAAGGATGTGAAGTTTTAATACTGGCAGCTTAAAATCAGAATCAGGAAGCTGTTCGGCAGGCGATGTATTGTTTTTAATATTTCCCACAAAAATCCTGTTACTGGTGAAAGGCAAAAGTATAATTAAATGTTTATACAACCATAAAATCTTTAAGTTTTGATTTTTTGAAACAATTCCTCATGCAAAAGAAAACAGAATTATATGAAAATTCTTTGAAGTGTTTCCTTTTTCCTTTTTCTGTTTTTTTTTTTTCATTTCGTTTCGTTTCGTTTTTACAAATATTTTATTTGTTTATTTGCTGTTGTGCATAAAATATTTACATAATATCATATTACTTTATGCATACGTGTACATGGAGAAAAAATTGTGTATATAAATAATACAACAATATAATAAATACACATTGACAGTAGAGAGAACCAATCAAAAATCCAATTAAAATTGAGGAAAATTCGATTTGTATGTAAAATATTCAAATACATATTTTGTATAGGAGTTGCGGCATAATACTGTTGCCAACGACTCAATAAACTTTAAATAAACACAAACACACGCACGCACACATGAACGGATAATGTGCAATATATATCTAGGGCTACGTGTGGCTGTGTATGTGTGTGTGTGTGTGTGTGTGTGCAGTAGTACGAATGCCACTGCAGTTAAAGCACAAATTGATGAATTTGTTTTATGTAAAATGCTGTTATATGTTTATATGCCAGTATATGTATGTTTGTTTTGTTGTTTGTATGTATGTTTTCCATTTGAATATCACACACTTTTTATTTTATTTTATGATTGATTATTATTTGTTGGTTTGTTTTCTTTCATATTTATTTTTATTTAAAACAAACTCTCTAAATAAATGAATGCCCAAGTGTTGGTTATAACATTTACTGTGAGTTTGCATTTGTGCCCACAAAAAAAAAGGACCCACCAGAGTGCACATGCAATTTTTATAAAAGTTTTTACTTGTAGGCCGAAAAGGATTAAACAGTTTTTTTATATATCCTTTTATATTTTAACATTTCTCATTTAATTGGTTTCTGTTTAAAAATATATCAAATAGAAATTATTAAATGAAACCACTAAATAACAGCAAAGCAGTATACAGTGTTTACAAAGGCCGCCACACCTTGTTTGCCGCCACCAATTTGTTTGTTAGTTCGTTTTTCTTATCGACTATCTGATGTTATATAATTGTGAACCTCAAGGAGATTTAATATAACACTTCTTGGCTGAATATGAAAGTTAGAGTCTTTCTCCCCAATTCACAAACGATTGTTAAAGTTAAGGAATGCTTTAAGGGATCTTTAACCATGCAAGATCCATACTTTAAAGCGACTTTAACTTTAATAATCGTTTATGAATAACAGCGATAATATTTTATATAAAAATTTCTTTGTACGATTTGTAAAACCATACACGTCATGGTAAAGCTATTTTTGTTACTTAAAAAAATCAAAGAGATTTTTATATGAACATCCTTTTTCGCTGATTATTATGTACATTCACAAGGAAGTCTTTTTTACATAGTATTTTGCCATTCTTTATCTTTTAAGACTATAAAAAAATTCTTTTAAAATATTGTAACTTCAAGAAAGACGAAAATCAAATAATTGAAAGTAGTCTTGCACTAACGAATATATTACAGGACCCTGTTTCATCGGCACTATAGCCAAAGTTCGCTGGCTAAGTAAATAATAAGAATAATGACACTTCAGAGTCTGTAACTTCTCATCTTCCTTCATCCGCCCTGTCAATAAAATCCCTTCCTTTTATAGTCCTGGTACAAGACACACCTTGAGATGGCTGGTGTAAGTAAATACCAAAATCTCTAACATATATCCTGTTTGTAAAATATGACACCATATGGTTGGCATAATTTTTTAAACAAATTTTTTTTCCATGTTTTACAATTAATTTTTCAGTTTGCGGCGGGACAAAATTTCTAAATAAATATGCAGTTATTAAAGAAAAAAATAAGTCTACAACTTGAAGCTCCATATAAACTTTCAATATTATAAAGAATTCTATATGGAATCTAAAGTAGGAAAAACTACCTTATATATCCTTTTTCTATAACTGTAATATTTTTGACATCTTTTTTCCCCATAAAATTTTTCGTAATACACGACATTTTGCTGTTTAAGTATTTTTCCAATTTGATATATCCTTGACAATGTGCGGGATCTAAGGCAGCGTAGTCTTGTGTTTCCTACTTCAGCCGACAGCAACCCATCATTTCAATTAAAAAAGAAGCAATTTAAAACTTAGAAATAAGTGCATTAAGTCTCTTGATTTTGTATTAAATCTTTTGAATAACTTATTTTTTACTTGCAAATTTTGTTTAACGAGTGTAGTTGCATAACAATTTTTTTAATTTCAACATAAGTTTATATTTAAAAAAAGCTGTTTAGAGTTTATACAAATATTTCCATAAAATTTTGCACCACAACTTGTAGTTACAAAAGGACATTAACAATTTGCTGACAGTTATTTTGTGATTTTAAAAATCAAAAAGTTTGTCATATATCCTTTTTATGAAATAAGAAAATTGTTTAACTTTAAATATATTTAGTGAATTATTTTCTTTATAATTTAGTTTTATGTTGCATTTAAAATTAAGAAAAAACTATTTCATTGTACATTTTAATTCCGCAGCGAAAAGGAATAGCAGCGGAAATTGAATTAGGCCACAAATTTTTATAAATATTTTTAGCTGCTTCTTATCCAATTTATTTCCCCTACGAATATTTAAGGAATTAAAAATTAAAGCGCATATTCCTTATTTCTATTGATATATTTTACTTGTATATTAAAATGTATTACAAATGTGCTGTCTAATATTGCAGAGTGACCTTGACTTAACAGGAGAAAATATATATAAGGACAAGAATTTTTAATTACTGGAAATTGGTTGCAATTGAGAACTAAAACTTGTTTACATTTCAAATAAAAGCCCCAACATATTTCAGTGGAAAACTTACAGTTCTTTATTTACTTGCAGGCTTGACTAAGATAATTTTAAAAACTTTAGTTTTTCACGAGTTTGTAGAATATCCTTTTTTAATGATTCAAGTTGCAGCTTTTTGTTTTATTATGAACATTGCCACTACCCTGTCACCTATTTCCCAAGTCAGATCCTTAATTTATTTCATTAGCATTTATTTTCATATGCATTTATTTATATAAAATAATGCACGACGTATTCAATCACTTGAGCATTTAAATTAAAATTAAAGTGATGTGGTTTTGATTATGAAAGTTATTTTCTCATTAATGACAATTTTTGCCAGCCACACACAAGCACACACACACCTACATAAGAATTGAAAAGTAAAGAAAATTTTAATGAGTTATTTTATATGCAACAGCAAGCAATTTAGCTATTTTTAAATCAAATTTGATTCTCCTGCTTTAGCAAGGTTTCCAGAAATTTTAAAGGCAATTAATATTTCTGCACGAGTAATTCAATACTTTCAACATTGTTTTCATGATAATGTTGGCCACTTAATACAATAGTGTCATGGCAACCCATTCAATCTTCCTTATATTACTCTCAGTTGCTTTTGCTATTAATTTCTACAAGTTTGTTTGGTTTGGTTACCTGCCTGGCATCATATTATCTCGAGTTTTAGTTGGAAAACTCAAACTACCACTTAATAAATGTGAAAATGTGTAAATATGTCTTCATGTGCTCTCGCATCCTCGTGCATATTGTACAAAATGTCTATTGTGTTCCATAGCATTTTCAGTATTATAAGCACAATTTGTTAAAAAGTTTTTTAATTCAAGTTGCTATCAACTACAACTACAACAACAACTAGTCATACGAGCATGGAACAAAATATAGTTTAACATTTTACACACTTCACAGCCTCAAGGGAATTTTCTCATAAACCTACTTCTATGCAATTATAAGCTGTTTTTTTGTTTTTTTTTGTTTAAGCTCTCACATATTTATTATATCCTTAACATGAACTCATTAACATCTCTTTTCTGGCAGTGCATGTGAGTGCCACAATCAACTACACCGAACAGCTCAGGAACAACTGCTGAGCAACAGAAAGTCAACGTAACCATGGCTCTCGGTAATTATTATGAATATAATATATTCTGTAATAAATATTAAAAAAAAGAGAGAAAACTATCATAATTACGTGACTGCTCTTGGTGAGTGTAATTCCTTTTCAGCAGAAAAAAAATATTATAATTCAGCTGAATATTATTTTAATCAGGGATGCTACTCTTTTCTAAATCACCTTCAACCCCCTGGACTCTGCACAATTGCTAAAATAATTTATGCATCATTATTCCAAAACTTATTCACCTAAAATGTCATTCTAATTTAATGTCTGATTTACTTTTACAATAAAGAAAACAAAAATAAAAACCATTTTATTCCTTTCAGATCCTGTGCGCTGCGTAGCAAGATGTGTTTCCATAAACCACAAAAACTGTTCGAGTGGGAGTTTAAGAAAAATTTTCATATTTTAATTGCTTTGCCATGTTCAACAGACACAAGTTTACTGAAAGAAATATCCCCCGAGAGCAGAAATTTATTTTACTTTGCATAAAATCTCATTTCGAAATTTCTTTGAAGTATTTAAGTAATAATAAATAATTGCTAAGCGTTAGAGTAAACATTTTTTAGGTAAATAGTATCTGGATTAAAAAGGGAAGATTAATTGCATTTGTAATACATCTGCTGGAAGAAAACTTGTGTAACAGTTGTTTTTGATTTTTTAAATACATTCAACAGAAGCGCAAACATGCTTCAGTTTGTTTCCATAAATAACAGCAATTTGTCTCACAAAAGCCCTGTTGCATATTTCAAAGAAAAATATATATATTTCTTAGCCTGGAAATGCTTGAAAATAATTGCAAGTAATTTTTGGATTATCAGACATTTTTCTGTGGCCTGGGAAAAGGCACAGCCTATGATTTGAAATAAAATATATAGAAAGAAAAGCTACACCAAAATTAAAACTGTCGTTTGCGGAGAGCCGTTTGTCTTTTAGCCAACATCGTTGGCAAGAATGCAATGAATGGTGAAGAAGGAAGACAAATTCTTTGTGATTTATTTATTTCTTATTATTGCAAATCATTTGGAGGAGACATAAGTCGTGCTACACGGCACACGAAGCGTTTTGTGAATGAATTATTTAAGAGAATGGACTTGATTGTTCGTGTGCTTTGACTACTTTTTGTGGAGATGCTTGAAATCTCTGGTCAGTGCTGGTAAACTCTAGTAAAGAATGATAATTTAGAAGTCAACATTCAATAACGGAATAAACTCTGACTATGCTGAACTATGCCGGCAGGATGGCGTAGCCTCATAAGCCTCATGCCAGAAGGTAGTTTTAAGCACTAAATGCTAAAACCAAAAATTTTTTTTATCAATTGATTTTTTTTAATTAAGAAATTGGAACAATTGAAAATTATATACGATTTCATCACAATTTGCTATATATTTAGGCCTATCGGAAAGCCTATTTTTACTACTTTGAGGCGCATAGTTTAGAAGTTTGTCATATATCCTTTTTCAAAAGTATGTTTCCTAGTAAAACTGTTTTGACTTCTTGAAAGATATAATTATATTTTTAAAAACTTCGTATATAATATTCGCTTTATTTTTCTCTCTATTAAAGAAGCATGTAGGAAAATAATTTTTTATTTTTTTATTATTATTTTTTTTTACAAAAATAAATTTTTTTCGAAGCTAAATTAATGTGTACAACTTGTAGTTTTTTGAGCTTCTTCTTTTAGGCTAACTCCCGTAATCTTGAGTGTTCTAAATGCAAAGCTCGCCATATATCCTTTATTGTCCTATTAAATTTTATTCATTTTCTTGAATAGAATATTTGTAATCATGAAGTTGTTCCACTTATAACCAATAAAATAGAATTCTTCGTTGTCGAAGAACAAGTCGTTGGTATTCTGTTTAGACAATTATTGAGGTTTTCTTCAACAGAAATAGTTTTAATGCTTTTTTTTTCTTAATTTTTAAGCTTGAATTAAATCCAACAATGCACCCCCTAAATAAGTTTAAAAATTTCATAAGAATAATTTAAATTCGTGTCCTTAAGATTTATAGTTTAGAAATATCTCCACATGTTTTATAATACACCGGGGTTTCTTTTATATAAAAGCTGCTTAAATTAACTGCTGCTTTTAACACACTGGAGTTTGCATATAAAAGCTGCTTAAATGCCCCTTTTGATTTATTAAAATATCAATATTTCGAATATCCTTAAAAGCAAATCGATATGGGACCCCAAAGTTGAAGTATTTTACGAAAATTCATGATTTTATAAAAATATTTTTACGCTCATATTTATAATATTAAAAACTAGCTCGAAATTAATTTTATTTAAAATTATTTTAAAAGATTTAAAATTAATTTTATTTTTTATGAATTCGGGGGTTAGTATTTTAATGCTCCGCATTACTTTTACATTTGCTATTCCATGACCTTATTCCAATTTATTACACAATTTTCATTTTATTACAGCAATTTTCAAGTTGTCAAATTTAAATTGCAAAAAGTAGTTTGAATAAAAATACACAATCACAATTTTCCTATTTCTTTAAAATGTTATTTCCATGTACTTAAATTTTTCGCTGAATTCAGCATCGTTGGAAAATTTATAGCTGAAATTGCCTCAATTTATATATCCTACTTTCCAAAACTCATTTAGTTGCTATTGTTTTGCAATAAATTAACCAGTTTCTGGGCAGGTACATAAACTATAAATTGTTTTGAAATATTTCTTGGCAAGAAGCGAACTCTGCCATGGCAGTATAATACAGAGCGGGCAAATAAATATAAATAAAAAATATTAAAACCGCAAAAAGTAATTTTATAATTTTACACTGTGGTTATAATTAGTCGTCATAAAAAGGATATGCCAGCGTTCTGTGTACAGAACATGTTGTTCTAGGTTTCTTTATTTTTATTACTTTTTCCCCAACAAACACTAGCTTACGTTTACACACAGACACAAACACACACACACACAACTGCAATATTATTTTAACGGTGTGTTTGTAGCCGTGAAGGCGCCGAACGCTTTAACATTTATATTTCATTCGAGTAGAGTTTTTGTGGTTTTGGGCGAGCATACCTTTTGTTTTTTTTTTATTTCTCGTTATTATTTTCAGTTTGAACACAATTCATTTTGTATTTTATTTTTTCTTCTTTTCGCTGTTACAGTTTTGATATTCACTTCAAATACTTTTTGGTGGTGGCTGCTTTTGTATATATTCTTCCAAGTCCTTAAAAGTCCCTGGAGATGTAATCAATTACTTAATACAACTCTACTGTGTCTCTTGTCCTGGCGCTCAGCTGTTCTACATTTTGCCGTTATGTCTTCAGTCCTCATATTGTGGGCCAGCTATTAAGTTTTAATAATGCCATAAGGAGCCGTGTCTTTAAATGTCATACTTCAATATTTTTCATTATTCACATTTTATCTGTTTGTGTTTTTGTTTTTGTTTTGTTCGCTTTAAAAGTAAACGGTAGAATATTTTATGTGGCGGGTGTTGTCTTGCTGGATGGGTTATTAATATGATTATTGTACGCTTTAGTGAGTGTGCCAGTCCCTGGGGTATAACGTGCAAAGTTCTGTTTTGTTGGCTCAAAGTCTTTGGATATCAATAGCACGCCTTTACAAGCGTTTGTTTCTGTTTCAGGTTTAATTGCATTAAAGCAGACATTTTCTAATGGCCATTAAATCAATTTTATATTTTGTACTCCGCTTAATGCTTTCAAATGTTTATGATTTACTTTAAAACTACTTCTTTGAACAGTTTGGCCATAAAATATTAATGGGCAAAAGACACAGTGACTGTTGCCTGCTCATAACAAAAGCCAGAGGTATTCTTCTTCTGTCTACTTTTTTTCTTTCCTACAGAGTCCTTGATATGGCTCAAAAAAATAGTCCGGATATGGCCAACATGCCATGCTAAAACTAAAACTATGGTTATAGATATAAGAGGAGCCAGGGAAGACAGGAAACTAAAGAGTGAGCACGAGGTAGAGATAGTGAACTATCAGGGAATAACTTGTACGCACGTAACAAAAAACAAAAAGACAAAAAAAAAAAGAAAGCCAAGAGCTTGTCAAAAAAGGATGCTCGCTTAATGGAAATCACAAAAATACATAAAGAAAGCAAGAAACGAAAAAAGGCAATTTCCGTGCTATAAAAACTTAAAAGCTTCGCAGGCAATTGAAATGGCAGTCAGGGAGAAAATGGAAAATACACACACACACACACAAACAAAATAGCAAAAGAAACCCAATTTGCGAGCTTTTTTTCTTCTTTGCCTTCAATATTCGACAGCTACACGAGTTTAAGTAAAAGCTGCGAAGCGAAAATACGCCTACAAATTACAGCCATTTAATTTATAATATTTCCATCAAATTTCTAAAAAAAAAAATGGCTCCTAACAACAGCAAAAATATGATGTGGATTTTCCTAATGCACCATAAATTTGTAAACTGTTTATATATAAATTAGCAACAAAAGAAAAAAAAAGGAAGAAATCATAACCAAGAAAATATAAAACTTTTGTGAGCCCGAACACAAGCCAGGAGAAAAAAAAACCAACAAATTTTGTGTATAAAAATCATAAAATAATAAACGAATTAAAGCATAAAAGTTTTGACAACAAAATTTGTTTATGTTTATGGGAGCGTAGAGGGCTGTAAATTTAATTTGCCAGCATATTTGGCAAATGTTGGCAATAAATTAATATTCATAAACACACATTTACACTTATATTTATGGCATTTTATTTGTTTTAAAGTTTTGAGAAAAAGTTTGCCAAAATAATGTTATAAAGAAAACAAAAACATCTAATCTAATTTAGCCAGTATTATTACACACAATTAGAACAGGAGAGCTTTAGAAATGGAGGGAGTCCTTACAGCTTTCACAAGGCGCGCATAATTGCTCTGCTAATCCAAAATAAAGAAAAAGAATATTTGTTTAATTTTAGTATTCAATATTATTAAAGTTTTGAAAAGTACGAAAGCAGCAGAAGATGTTGAAAAGGATTGCTTATTTGTTATGGGCGTGGCACTGGCGTGTTTAAACAGTCTTATCAGAAAAAATACAGCGTGTCCAAGATTGCAGTTGGAAAAGAGAAAGGATTTAAAAAATCTGTCACAAAGCAAAGACTCGATGCAACTATTTGAAAGCTTGATGACATAAAAGGTCCTTATATCGGGTGTTTTTTATAGTGTGATACAAGTTTAAATCCTAATAAACCATAGTAATATAATTTTGATATCAATTAAATGGTCTTTATTGAATAGAACATTTTATGACATTAACGTTTAAATATGATTTCGGCCATGTGGCCGCCGCGTCTGGCACGTACAAGGCACAATCAGGAACACCAATTTTCACAAACTTTTCGCAGCATTTGCGGACGTATCTCGCCGATAACTCTTCGAATATTGATTTCCAGGTGTTAAATTTTTAGTGGTTTATCGAAATACACAAGTGTCTTTACATAACCCCAAAGAAAATAATCCAATGGGGTTGAATCACACTATCTTGTGAGCCATTTCGTGAAATTATTTTTTCGTTAAAAATATCCTGGAGTAAATCAATTGTAGTGCCCGCTGTGTGGCATGTATCTCCGTCCTGTTGGAACCGCATATCACCAAGATTAATGCCAGCTAATTGAGTTACGAAAAAACTACGAATCATGTTTCTATACCGTCCACCATTGACAGTAAAATTCTGACCATCTTCGTTTTTGAAGACATATGGGCCAATGACTCCGCCGGCGCATAAAGCGCACCAAACAGTAAATTTCTGTGGATATCACGGTGTTTCGACAAAAGCTTGTGTATTCTCCTCACTCGAAATGCGACAATTCTGCTTATTAACGTACTCATTCAACCAAAAATGGGCATGATCGGAAAACCAAATTTTGAATGGACGAAGTGCACGATAAGTTTGACGAACAGAACCATTATTTTGATTAAAGATTTCCACAATTTGCACGCGTTGCTCTGGTGTAAGTCGATCCATAATGAAATGTCAAGGTAAACTAAACAAAAAGCAACTATCAGCTGTTAAATGGGTGGTCAAATAAAGCAGTGAAGCCAACTCGAAGTTGCATCACTCTATAAAAAACACCCTATATTCTTAGATGCTTTATAACCTTTTTTGTGGTACTCTCTTAATTATCTTTTTAAAGGTACTTTTATGGAGATATCTGCAATATTTTAAAAAATATTCGCCCATATTCTATTTGGCAGCGTCAATGCAACACAATACTGTTTTTAGTCTTTGATGCAAATCGACATTCCCAATGTCAATATTGAAAGTTATCGATTGCTGTCAACATGTTTTTTATATTCTCTATGAAAATGTGACGGCGATGCTGTTTGATTTTGTCTCTGATTTTGTCGTCAGTGTTTTTGGTGTTGTGTTGTGTTGACAAAATTTGTTTGTGTTATTTTGAAAAGAAAAAAATGGATAAAGATAAAATTTAAATTACAAGTCCCAAACAATTTGAAAAATCGGTGGAGGAGATGGAACAAAATCCTAAACTAGCAAGGGGATTTCTCAGAGGCAGTGTACTCAATTATTTTAAGGAAATGTGGGAGAATATTTCCACAATGTTAAATGCCCTTGGACCACCGCAAAAGTATGGCGATCGATGGCAAAAGGTACAGCAAACAGTTTTTAAGCAAAATATGTTCTGTAACAAAACGCAAAAACTCTCAAAAGAAAGTAAACAATCAGTGGTCTGGTTGCACTTTATATTTTATACCGAATTTTCCACAAAAATAGTAAACAAAACAAACAAGCTGTTCCAAGAATTAGATATGGGTGTCCAAATTATCGATAAACAGGCAGCGTCACATTTCAACCCTTATAGAATATCAAATTAGTGTTGACGCGGTGTTGATGTTGAGTAAAAGTGATGTTGACATAATATTGACGACGATGTTGACGCTGCCAAATAGAATATGGGCGATTATAAGACCAAAACAGAAATCTGTTTTGCAATAAATATTATTTTGGATGGAAATACATTCGCTACTGTTCTTCTGCTGCAGATAAAAATGAATTTAATATGCTGACAAAGTGGTCGAATTTTCTGCCTTTTTAAAAACATTTTAATATTTTCTATATGGAAATTTTTGAACAACTATTTAAGATTTTGATAAATAAATATATTTAAGGTTTAACTATATTTCCTGCCATGAAAAGCTTCAAAGATTTCATAAGATTTGAAATCAACTGCCTCAAGTGTTATTTTTCAAATATCTAGCTACTTAACAACTAATTTATTAAAATTATATAAATTAAAATATTTATAAAAAATCGTTTCTAATTGCTGCCAAATTTTCCTCTCTACAAATTCTTTAAGATTTGGTTACAACCAACTCTTTTTGTTCTACTTCCTTCATATTCACGTTCAGTGATCTTTTTATTTCATTTCCACTTTTCAGTTATTTTTGCGGCTGTTTGTTTTTATTTTTTACTTTTCACAATTCTACAAAAGTTAATTAAATTTTCTTTGTAAATTTGTTACTTAAAAAAAGCTCCGCTTGACTTTCTTTGTTTTAATTAATAACCATTTTGTGTTTCAATTTCTTTGTTGTTTTTTCAATTTTTTGCATATTTTTATTTATATTTTTTTATTTACTCCACTTTATACT
This sequence comes from Linnaemya vulpina, assembly GCA_963675445.1. NCBI lineage: Eukaryota > Metazoa > Arthropoda > Insecta > Diptera > Tachinidae > Linnaemya > Linnaemya vulpina. Next base: position 85,235,433 of record OY776278.1, on the reverse strand, counting down.
TTCAACTACAAGATTTGAACATCATCACGCCTGTAGAATTCACTCGGCAAACTCTTTGTTGTTTTTTATTTATAAACTTCCTCTCCGCTTTGGCTCCATGTACGTATTTAAAATAGAAAATTTTAAAATTTTAATTTGCCCTGCAGTGGGTTGGCTTAAAAAAAAAAAAAAGAAAAATAAACAGCGAGCATATAAAAAATATTCGTGTTTGCTTATAATGCATTAAGCTTAACACACTCACACACATACACTTACACACACAGCCAACAGTGAAACAGAAACAAAACAAATCTAAATTTTGGAATAAGAGCAGTTGATTCCAAGGCACTCAGGCAGAAGTGTATACATCAGTAATAGTGTGCTGGATTGAGGATTTTTTTTCGAAGAGTATTTTTCAACACGTTTCCTTTTATTTTATTCTTTTTTTGTTTTTGTTAAACATTAAAACCTTTTTGGCAAACACAGTCTTGTAAATTAAAACATTTTGCAAAAAAAAAAAAAGGAAAACGTCAGCAGGAGCAACAGTTTTTTTTTTGCTTTTCGTTTATTAATTTTCATTTTGCCTAGCAGGAGTGTGTTGGTGTGTGTTTGTATGAATTTTAAGAGCATGAAAGAATTAACACAAACTTTAATCCGCTTGTGAGTTTTAATGTTACGATAGAAGTTTTTAAGGTGGCTGGGTGTTGGTGAAAATTCAACAGAATCGCAGCCATCATGAAAGGCTCTGCCAATTTGCCTTTCATTTCCAGGTTTAATGAAAACAAGGCCAACAGACATTTCACATCTAAAATAGTAAAGAGGTGATGTCATGTTCACGGACCTGCGAGTCTTATTATTTATGGTCCTTCAGGCTAAGCAAACCGGAACAGAAAATGCCGAAGAGAGTAAAGCAAACATCCTGGATCAGGAGCCAAATTCGTTTATTCGATATGGATGGAAATTCCATTTAAAATGAAAATTTCAATTCATAACGAACGCCGTGGATTTGCCTCTAGAAAATGGTCTTACGTTGGTTAACTGGTTTTTTTTTTCTGTCTGATAATTTCTTCTTACTGACTTTCGGAAGACACTAAGAAGCGTCATTCTTCTGCAAAAATCTTTCAAATGTTGTGCTGGTATAAAGTTTGTTTAGCAAATTCTACAGACGTTACCAACACCGACTTGGTGACTTTACTTTGTGTCTTTGTACTTTAGCTGTTGTAATAATCCAACAAACAAAAAACCACTGTTTAGTGTGAAATAAGTTGAAAACTTAATTCGAAGTCTTTCCAAAAGTTAGCCGATTTTTAATAGGTTTGATATTTAATGCAGAATAAATGTTGGAGCAAAAAGATGCTTAAATTATTTAAGAGCTACAACAGTTAAAATAATTTATAAATATAATTTTATTATAATTTATTTATGCGTTTCAATAGTTCGCTGCTCATGTAAATGAAAAGAAACAACAAGACTAAAAACTTACATGCAAACAATTGTCAAAATTAAATAAATACCTCGAAGAAAAAGAACTAAAGATATTATCATGTTCAAGTATATTCTTTTGTGTTTGCTGGGAAATCAAAGTCGAATAATATGAGAACGTATTGTGTACTTTTGTTTGAAGTTGTTTGTGTATTTATATTGAGGTTCTTTGGTCAGTATTTCATTAAGTTACACAAAATGTTTAACTTTATTTGGTCTCAAACTCTCCTCTTCGTCCTTTTTCACTTTGTCTTTTATTACACAAAATGTTAGACATTTTGCAAAGACCGCATTCGTTTATTTACATTTGCTTTAGGTCAAATTACAGACACTTTTAAAGGCGCTATTACAGCAAACACCGGATGATGACTTCAGTTTTAGGTTTTATAATTTCCAAATATGTAGTAGTATTACACACTCACACAGACATAGACATGCATGCAACTGTAAGCCAAATGCAACAGTGTGTCTTTGTCCTGGTATATTTTTAGTTTGTGTAGTAAAATTTTACGTAAAATTTATTCCGCTATACGTTTGCTTTTCTGTGTGTTTTGCTCCAATTTTTTTTTTTTAGTGTGCTTGTGGTCTAGCCGAGTTAAGTTGGAAGGATATATTTACTTATAGACTGTGGGCAATATTCCTGGAATTGCACGGGCGAGAGATGGGAAAAAGAACTATTTATAACGGAGGTATCATTACCAAGTTGTGCTTAAGCTTTAGTATAAACATAATGATTCATGTTATATGAATCATGCCTTTGTTGTCGTAATTTTATTAGAAAAGTCTCTATAAAAATGGACGTTATCCTTGGGTATTTAAATACAGACACATGTTAAATATTAACACTTTATTTTCTTTTCTTTTTTTTTAATATATTTATGGAGTTTGTATTTTTCCTGCGGCTGCAGTATAAATATTTTAATTAAGGCCCAGGATATATTTAAGGTCGTAAAAATTGACATGTTAATGGATATTTGAAGCGACACAATCAATATTACAGAAAAGGATCGGAAAAAAGCATCATGTCAAAATAGCTGGTGAACAAATAGTTCGCAGTTACACTATTTAAAATTAATTTATATTATTTTTCAAAGCAATTTAAAGTTATTAGGACTTTGGGAAAGTTTTAATTTATTTTAGTGAAACATTTTAAATTGTTTTTTTCGATCGAGTCCTTTAAATTGTTTTTTTTTTTTCAATAACCTCCTTATTCTGCAACAGTAATTTGTAAAAAATATCTACTAAAAATTTCTGCAAAAATATTTAATTTTTACAAGCCGCTTATAATATAAACTACGTATAGAAAATCTGTCTTATAATCATCTATTAACCTCAAATGTTTTTTGTGAATAGGGCCTTTAATCTCCAACTTAAGCCAACATTTTAAATATTAAAATATTATTTTACCAACGATTTCAAGAGAGTAAAAAATCCTCAGCAGAGAGTATCGCCAGCTCTTTTATCAAAATTGAATCGCTTGAGAAATCTACTTGAACTAAATCATATTTGTGCATGCAAGAGCATGTTCGTATAAGCAATTTTTTCCGTAATTTGGGGCTACTGATGTTTGCGAAAAACTACACTGATTAGTAGTATGTTTGTGAGGCTTCTGGCTCACTTTTTCCATTCAAAAAAGCTACTCATGCTGCCAGTGTTGCCATATTGATTATTTTTAGCCAAAATATGCAAAAAAAAGTAAACAATTTTGGTTAAAAATTATCAATTTAGCAACACTGGCAGCATGAGCAGCTTTTTTGTATGGCAAAAGTGAGCCAGAATCGTCACAAACATACTACTATGATTTACAAACACAAAATAAGAAAGAACCTTTTTTTTGCTATTTTATTTAGCCAAATTAAATAACCTATTTTCAGAATTTTCGACATACAATGATGTTGTTCACATCTACATACAACTACCTTTTTAAAAAAATTTAATTCGTCATTATTCCAAAACAATGAGAAACCTAAAATTGTACCACAAAAATGTTGTATTATATTTATAAAGGATATTTCAAAAATACTTCGATTTGCTAATCACAATTTTTATTAATTTTTATTGATTTCTTAATTTCTTTAATTTTTTTTATTTTTCTTTTTTTTAATATTTATAACACTCAAGACTTATTCCTCAAGATACTGACAAACTATTAAGATAATATTGCATTTAAATACTGGTTTTCTGAAGCAATTTTAAAACGACTTTTTACTTGCATATTAAAAGTATATATTTATGTTGTGCTTAGCTACCTCAAAATACCTCTAAGAAATTATAATCCTGATCAGTATTCGAGGATAATTAGACACCCAAATATGTACCACAAAAAAAAACTTCTGTAGGACTTAAATATTTTTTGGAAATTTTTTAATTCTTTGGCCTCTTAAACGAAATAAAGACTACGACCTCGAGCTTGCATAATATAATAATATAAATTAAATACAATAATTTTTCTTTTAAGGATACACACTGCGAAACATCTTATTCTCTTACTTTTCTTTAAAAACCGTAAACCAATTAATTTGTTTAATATCTTTTTGTAAATTTTTCTTTTAATTTGTACCATTTTTAGGATTTATTCTTAAACAAACAAAAAAACGCATGTTTATGGAAACTCTTATATCGAACGCATTAGTTATTCAAGTTCCAAGTCAATAAAATATGTTCCACTTGAGTAGGCGAGTGTATTTCTTTAACAATTTGCCCATTGAAAAAGCCCAAGAGGGCTGGCAGAGAAAACTGCATTTTATGCAAAACAAATACATAGAGAACAATAATAGAAAATATATAAAGAAAATAAAAGAATCTATTCTACTTGCCTGCTTGCCTGCTATTGGTGACAGGAATTTTATTTATAAACAAGCAAAAACATTAAACAAGTTTAAGTGTTTTGACAAATACAGCAAAATATCTCCTTTTTGTTGTTTTGCACTACACATTTCCTAACAATGGCTTATTGTAATAGCCAAGGATGTAGATATTTTTAGCACAATATTTGCTTACAAGAAACTGGCAGACTCTTTGAACTCCACTCAAGGATTTGGTGTTTTAGGCGAAGCTATTTTTGTAAACCAAAAGGAAAACAGTTGTTTTGTATGTTTTCTGCTTAATTTTGTTTTCATGTTCCGAAATTTTACTTATTTTCTGTTTGTTTATTTTATGTCTCTTGTTTTGTGGGCTGGAGACTTTTTGGTATTTAGTTTGTTTAAGGTTTCTTAGGAAAACGGAAGTGTGAAAAAGTCAAGCAATCAGTAAATTTACAAAATTTTAACACTTAACTTTATTTCCTTGTTTGTTTGTTCAAATTCTTTTTTTTTTCTTTGTTTCTTATTTTATGTGATAATTACATAAGAAATTTTGTTAAATGCATGTGTAAACAGTTGGCCAAAAGCCAAAACTATTTCAAGCTTTTTATGTTGTTTTTAAAAGCCCACATTAGTTAAATTAAGTTTTCAATTGCAATTCGTTTTTTTGTTTTCTGTTTTCTGTTTTTAAAAATTTCCTAAATGCTAGAGGAAAGGACATATGATAATGTTTTGAATGCATTAGTTTACTTAATTCACTTAAGGATCTTTAAGGATATGAAATTTGGCAAATTGTTAGCATTTATATAATTTTTTTTGCTCGGAAATGGCCTCAGAAGCTTTGAAATTAAGCTTAAAGATGAAATTTGCTTATATTTTTGTTTAAACAAGCAAAATTTATTTTCCACATTAATAATTACTATAAGTCGCAAAAAAGGATATATGGCGGGCTTTTAAATTAAGCAATTAATTCCAAAACTTTTTACAGCATTATATTAAGCATATAATACTACAACATGTATGGTATATAGAATATCCTTTTGATATCCTTTTATTAAAAAATATTATTATTTAAAAAAAAATTTTTTATTATTAATTTTCTATTTAATTTGATATAAAAAAACCCATTTCTCTTGTATTTAATTAACCGATCAAATGAATTTCGCTTTACTTCTTACAGACATGCTGACATTTTATTTTTTTAATTTTTCTAGCCATTAATTTTCTAAATGCCCTTGTGATGATGATGATGATGACGATGCAGAAAAAATGTTGTAATTAAAAAAGTTCCTTTTAAACTGATTTGTTCCTGTTCTTATACATAATAAATGTATACATGCAAATCGTGAAATGCTCCTTTCTCATTAATTTTATTTCTTTTTCTGCTGCCAGTTTAATAGGGATTTTAAATTGATTACCTCTGCCACGTTAAGTACTCAATCACTTTTAAAATCAACGTAGCAAACACAGCCAACCATACACACACACACAAACATACCAACATTAATACAACTGTAAATATGTAGAACAGATGAATAATTGTATGCATAAAAGCTGGTTGAGTGAATGAGTGTGTTTGTGTACTTTGTAAGGTCCTTAAAAATGTCACAGACCTATAAAATGCTTGAAACTTAAGCAGCCTCACTCAAATAAACACAATCATCACCTACCCACTGGTTACACTACCCACCACACCACACCCTTTTCTATCCCACAAAACCATACATTAAATACTTTAAGTTATAGAAAAAAAAAAAAATTAAATAAAATGGAATAAACGAATACAACAAGAAAAAACTAACAAAAATCAGTTTTTAAAAACCCACGAAATGAATGTGCATTCAAATCAAGTCAAACGTTAAAACGATGACTTTTGCATACAAGATATATTGGCAGCAATATTACACTTAGAGTAAAATAGATGGCTACAACGGAAGGAGAGAGAGAGACACCTATACGACGTCATCGCACAGCGGAGCGACAGAGCGGTTGTGTCAATATAAAAAATCTAGCGGTAAATGTTCCAAACGACAAGGCTGTTTGCAGCAGCACACAAAACAAACAAACAAAAAAATATCCTGCAAATGGAAATGGTAAAATGAAAATAAATAGTCGTTGTACAATACCAACCATTAAGTTGAACACACTCGTACCACAGGCTGCCAGGACGAAGCAGAGAAAAAAAAACAAGATGAATAAAAACCTATAAGAACATACAAAAATCTCTTTCTTATACACAAACGAACATAAAAATATTATATAAAACATGAAGAACAAACTGCAAATCTACATACAGGGCAGCACTTAAACGATTTCAAAAGTGTATTAAAAAAGCAGTCACTGTGAAAAAGTGGCATGAGTGCAGCAGCCAAGTAGGAGTAGAATAAATTCATGTTAGTCTTTTACCAAAAAAAAAAAAAAGGAAGAAAAACGAATGGCTAGAAAAAACTTACAAGCTGCACTGGCAGCTCATTCTAAGAGGTGTTTGTTCATTCATCTTTAATGCCACGTTAACGGGAGTGAGAGAGAGGGGCAGAGAGTTTGGCTGGCTGTAGCTGGTATTTCTTTTCTTTTTTCTTTCCAATTTTATTTTAGTTAACAAATAGGCAAAACATCTACATTTTTCGGTGTCTATGTATGGGTTTTTGGGTGACAAATATGCAAAGAATTTTTGTTTTTGCTTTATTCTTGATTTTTTATGGTTTTTAGCTTGATTTAATTCATATGGTAAGAGTTTCCTTTTTTTTCTTTCTGTTTGGGCTGAATACATACTGTAACAGAGCGAAAAAAAAGTGCCATTAAACGAATTAATGTTTACTTTACACTTAAAATGTTCATAGTGCATTATTCAATTTCAATTTTTCTTTTTTTTTTCTTCACTTTTTTGTCTGCTTTTATTCCTTGTGCAAACATGGCAAAATGTGGCAACAGCCTTGGTAGGAGTGAACTTGGATATGCAGCCTGCTGATAGGCAAATAGATTTTAATTTCTACATTTAAGAGTTCCTAATATTTTATCTTTAACTAAAACATGGCAAAAGCTTAAAAAAGGATATATGGACAACTTTATGGTCTTCAACATAAAGTAGTGGACACTTTACATGCAAGTGATATATACCAAAAGATAAATTGTTAGCTAATAAAATCTAGCCTATTCATTTGCATATCCTGTTTGTCCTGCAGGTCTAAAACCAAAAACTCCTCAAAGGATTTTTAATGAAAAGGATATAAGCTTTTTGCTGTAAAAATATTTCCAGAATTAAATCCATTTTTTAAGAGAAAACTATTGCCAAAAAAATACATCTTTTTTTGTAAAAGTATGAAAAAAGGATATATAGGCAACTTTTTTATTTAAAGTCATATTAAAGAAAAAATTTGTCAAATAGCTAAAATTAATTGTTTTACAAATAGTAGTCGACTTAAAAGATATTCTAATGTCTTGGATAATAAATAGCACGAACAAAGCTAAGATCTCTTAATTGATCCGACAATTATCAATAAGATTAAATGAAAATGAGTAAATAAAGCTTTAAGGCTATAAAGAAAACACAAATTGTAGTCTTTTCCACTAGTAAAACTCTGCAAAAAGGATTTATGGTCACATCTAATTATTAATAAGTTTTCTTTTTTTAATTTTAATATAACTTTTGGGAAAAAAGAATCAGGACGAAAATAAAAATTAAAGAGTATTGAAACGACAATTCCCAAAAACATGTACTAATTTTTTTTATTTGAAGACTGCATTAAAGACGATGCAACACGAATTGTGGAATAATATAAAACAAAAAAAGATTAACAATATATTTAATTACATTAAAAAAAGGATATAAGACAGCCACTGATTACAAATAAAGTTACAACAGAGTTCAAGCTTGCAAAATTTTAAGGCTGGCTAAATGACAACATAATACAAATTGTGATAAAAAATATAGTAAAATTTATAACACACTGAAAAAAGGATATGTGACTGTCCTAAGATGCTAATGATATAATAACCTTAAAATTTTAATTTTGTATGCCCAATGATGTAACACAAGTTTCTAGGTCTTACAGATGCCAAAATTTGTTAATATTTAAATAAAGGATACATGGCCAACTTTTGCTATATACGAGATAATGTTTTTAAATTTAAAAATTCAATAGAGGATGATATAACACAAGTTGTAACAAACTCATAGTGTTAATTTTTTTAAGTTCTGAAAAAAGGATATATGGCCAACTTTTACTTTATACCAGATAAGGCCTTTAAATTTAAAGGTTGAATAAAGGATAATATAACACTAGTTTTAGCAAACATATGTTGTAAAACTATTTAACTTCTAAAAAAGGATATATGGCTAACTTTTGCTATATAAGAGATAATGCCCTAAAATTTAAAGGTTGAATAGAGGATGATATAACACAAGTTGTAAAATACAAATATTGTGATGTTATTTAATTTCTAAAAAAGGATATATGGCCAATTTTTGCTATATAAGAGATAATGCCTTTAAATTTAGAGATTGAATAGAAAATGAAATAACACAAGTTGTAACAAACTTATGGTGTAAATTTTTTTAATTTCTGAAAAAAAGGATATATGGCCAACTTTCGCTATATAAGAGATAAGGCCTTTAAATTTAAAGGTTGAATAAACGATGATATAGCACAAGTTGTAACAAACTTATACTGTAAAATTTTTTAGTTTCTGAAAAAGTTTATATGGCCTTCAGGTGGCCAATTATATTGAGTATCAAAATTTTAAAATATGCAAAAGAAATACTTCGTTATGTTAGCTTATACTATTATACTTTTCTACAAAACAAGCCCAAAAAAAGGACATGTGGGCAAGTTTTTAGTTTCATGTGTTAGGAAACTAAAATTTTACGCTTATGTAGCTTTTATTATCGCACAAGTTGTAGTTGGGACAGAATTGAATATACCCTTGTTATAATCAATGACGCATGCCAAAGAATATTGATTTAAGAATTTGTCCTTGAAGTTGACTTGCTAATCGCCGATACATTAAACTATTAACATGTTGGGTTTTGAAAAGTTTATTCACCCTGCTTATGTCACTCTCTTCTACAATTATATTTTTATTTTTATTATTATTTTTACTTATCCTTCACATGACTTTATTACAAGTGCCATATTAAAAACCATTTAAACTTTTTCAATTTGTTACTCTCTTATTTGTCACGTATTGCACCGTATTAGAAATTATGGGTGTCGTCCATGTAGTTTTTTTTCTTCTTTTCTTTCAAAGGTATTTTCAATCCAAACTCGGTGAAATCTAAAAGTTTTTTAATTTTATTTATTTCTTAACTTTTCAATATCGTTATTACACTTTTGTTTTTCGTATTATGGCAGCACAGGTCCTTTATAAATATCACAAGCGTTTTTTTTTTTATTGCACAATTATTATTATTATTGTTGTTGTTTTTTTAAATTTATTTTACTTCACGAAGTCCATTGCTTTTCGTATTTTACGACAATTTTGAAAACTTTTGTTTTCCTTTTGCAGCAACAGCGAGAAAAAGCTGATTCGTGTATTGGAAAAAAAAATCTATTGTGTTGTTTCGAGGAATAACAGCTTATCAATTTATGGCGGAAATCTAATATCTTGGAGAAGATATTTTTATGGCCAAAACTTTTTATAGTGACAGATATTTTCTTCTATATTTTTGAAAATCAGTTGTGCTGATGCTGCCGCTTGTTGTTTTGCATTTCTGCCACACCAAAAAGCTTTGCCAAATTAGATAAAAACTTTTGCTAATAAACAGTCGTTGGAAATAAAAGGATTTCGTTTGAATATAAATTAATAAAATATTTAAAATATGAAAATTGTTTGCCAGCGGACATTCATTTCCCAGCATGATTTTGATTTATTGCTGCGGTGGCGGTTTATTTAATATGTTTTTTTTTCTAAAGGATTATTTTATCTTTCCTGGAACATTCATTACCAAACTGTCCTTTTTTTTCGCTGGCTGTTGGCTTCAGTTTTTTATTGGCTTAATTTCATTACGATTGCAGGTATGTAACCACTATAACAGCTTAGCATGATTGACTGCCATTTGTCATGTACCTTCAATTTTTTGTTGCTTTCCTTTTTGTTGTTCAGCTCCCTATTGTTAAGCAACAAAAAAATAAAAAATAAAAATTAAACACTCCACAATCAAGTTGCTGTCCCAACATTTCACAACTGTATGGCATTTGCAGGAGCAGCTAACAAAAATAAAGGGTTTCATAATGTTTAATGTTTCAGTCGAAAAGTTAGTTTGTTTAGTTTTTCGAACAGTCATTTGTTATGTTTTATGGGAGTTTTAGAATTTTTGTTTTTTCGCTTCTTATGTACTTCGTACTCCTTTCGAAATGCGGTGGAAAACTAATGAAGGTGTCAGACCATAAAATGGTTTTGGCTGCAGAAAGGATTCAGACATAAACGTTATTACTTTGGTATGAATTTAAACCCTGGTCATTTGAGTTGCAAGAAATTTATATTTCATAATGGCTTGCAAAAGGATATATGAACAACTTTTGTTGTAATTGATTTGAAATTTTGTAATACTTCAGAACATCCTTTTTTTTTAAAAGAGATATTTTATCTACAAAGTTTTATATGTCGAACGCCATATATAATTTACTTAAAAAAGAATTATCTTTATAATTTTTATTAATTGAAGCAGTTTAAAGAAGTTTAATTAAATTCGTTTAAAAATTTTGAGAAAATACGCGGGCAATTTGAGAAGAAACAATTTATTTTTGCAATTGTTAGAAAAGCAATTAAAACAGAGATTAAAGTTTTAGTTTAGGGGTGAAGCTAATTTTGCAAAGAAAAAAGAATATTTTATAAGAAACTTTAACGTAAAACTTTATAACCGAACCAAACATGCCTTCCATAAAGCGCAGTATCCAAATATCTTCTTCCTGCAACAATTTGCATATTATGTTTCCTACAACAAGGCATGTGTGCTCATGTTTAAGTATTTAATCGCAGATGTTGCTAAAATTCTGTTTTTATTATATTTTTTTATACTTTTAGCAAATTTATAAGAACTCAAGTGTGTGTGTGTGTGTGTGTGTGTTGGCTGCTTCTTTGTTTTTGTGCAAAGTTTGTTGCTGAAGTAATCCATCAAAATTGCACCTACTCACACGTGCACAATGCAAAATAACAATATATAACAACGTTAACTATAAATTTCCTTACAGTGTTAACAACGTAACGGTATCCTGGTATGGGTAAGAGTGTGTGAGTGTGTGTGTGTGTGTGTGTTTGAGCCCAGTAAATAACAATAACAACATGTTAATTCAGGCTAAATTGAATTTAATTCATACAGAGTGGAGGAGTAGAGTTGCTGAACACAAAAAATATAATAAAAAATATAAGAAACAACAGCATGAGCTGGGGAAAAAAAATTGCTGCTAACAAAATTTATGTTTTAAACAAGTTTGCATTGTATTGAATTTAAATACTCCCAAGGCACGTCTGCAACACATGCACACACCTACATTTCAATAGAAATGCACATACACACACACACACCTCCGGCACTTGTCTGTATGGTAGTTATACATACTCTAGTGTGTGTGTGCGCGAGTCTGTATGCATTTTATATTTTAATGAACAATTTATGGTTGTAAACAACCAACCTTTGTTTTGCATTGTGTATTTGATGATGCGCCTAAATGTATGCTTTTGTGTATAAAACAATACATTTTAATTTTTGCTTTATTAAAATATATTTAATAGCTTCAGAAATATTTTTTTTTGCTGTTGTTAATTATTTTGCGTTATATAAAATAAAATTAAGCACTTAATTGAAATGCTGTGTGATATCTTTATCTTTATAAAAACAATTACAGCAGGCTAAATATTTCAACAGAAATGTTTATAAATATATTAAAATGTTTTTCCATATTTAATATAATATTTTTAGCTATTGGCAAAAAAAAGGATATATGGAGGATTTCCCAAGTCTTGCACCGTTTTTATTGAAACTTTGCCTGCCAGTAGGTGGTCTAGAACTGCGAGTTGTGGTGTAAATAAAATATATCAGTTATGCTAAAGACATTTGAAATCGCTATAGCAAATCAAAAAATAACTATATGATATGAAAATCAATTTATATTTGAAACACATATTTGTTCGTGTTATTTTTAGCCAAAATTTTAATATGCTCATGTTAGTGTTAAATAAACTAATAATTAAGGAAGTTTTGTTCATGTCTTCTTCAAATAAAACGTATGATATTATTGTCAGTTTTGAAATAACTCTTCACTACATTAACTAAAACATCGATTTCTAGCAATTCTACATGAATCTTAGTCTAAAACAATTGATTTTCAACTTATTATTAGACAAATAAATAAAGGATATATAGGAAAATCTTTTTCCAATAGAGATCAAGCCTGCAAATTTTAAGGCAGGCTAGACGACAACAATATACGAGTTGTAAAAAACAAATATAGTAAATTTTATAACATACTAAGGAAAAGGATATAAGATATCCCTAGTTGTAATTAATATAAGAACCCAAAATTTAAATTTTGTATGCCTTATAATGTAACACAAGTTGTTAGGCCTTAGATTTGCCAAATTTGTTAATATTTAAATAAAGGATATATGGCCAACTTTTGCTATATACGAGATAATGTTTTTAAATTTAAAGGTTGAATAGAGGATGATACACCACAAATTGTAACAAGCTTATATTGTAAAATTTTTTAGTTTCTGAAAAAAGGATATATGGCAAACTTTTGCTATATAAGCGATAAGGCTGAATGGGGATGATATAACACGTATTTTCTTCATGTCCTTTTCAAATAAGAAACAAGATATTATTGTCAGTTTTGAAATAACTCTCGACTACATTAACTAATACGTCGATTCCTAGCAATTCTAAATTAATCGATGTATTGAAGATTCAAGATTATATAAATATTTTTATATTAAAACACACTCAAGTTTATAATCTTTCATAAAAATAAATAGAATAGCTTTTCCTAAAAAGGTAAAGCAGGTAAAAATCCATAACAATTGTAGAAAAAGGTAAATAGAAAGAGGCACCTGCTGCTTTTGCAGCCCTCTGCGATACTAATTTTTTGTGTATCTTACATATTTTGCTTTGTTCCTACAAAATTGTATTTATCACTTTTTATGTTCAGCTTTTTAAGAGTTTTTATTTAAGGATAATTTGAGCTATTCTATCCTCTAGACAGCCTCTAAATTTCGAGGCCTTATGTCTTAAGCAGCAAAATTTGGTCTCGTATCCTTTTTAAACACTTTTAAATTCAGCAGCTTTTACCAACTACAACTTCCGCCGCCTACAAATTCAAAATGTTTTCAATCTAATTTATATATAATACTTGTAGTTTATTAATTAATAACTGCATATTAACAATTTATGAAAGGACATGAATCCTTTTGCTGGTAGTGTTGACTGTAGTCGACATTGTTCATTTATTATGATTGTTATTGTATTTTGTTTATAAATTAAACAATGCCATTTAGTGTTCGGACAGAGTTTTTGTGTTTTGTTTTGTTGCTGCTATTGTTGTTATTTAAAGTCTGTTGATTTCATAATACATATGAAATATTTGAAGACCTGAAAGAGAGGGATACACTTGTATATTCGTGTGTGTGTGTTAACAGAATATATGCAGCAGCATTTAAATTAAGATAAATCAACGCAAAATTTATGGTTTTAATATGTGAATATCAGTGCACATAGAAAATATTGTACGTATGTGTTGCACAATTAGTCTTTTATATGATGATGTTTATGTGTACGTATGCTCGCTTATGTGTGCGTGCGTGTGTGCGTTTAATGTATATAAACATTCACAATTTATTTGTGCAAGTAGAGGAGACACTTTTTAAATGTTTATTTTATTGTGCAAAATTATTTATAAATTGTTTGTATATTCGTCTGTAAATGAGAATATATAATTGTGTATGTGTGTGTGTGTGAGCGTCAGCTATTATTTGAAACTTGTTATAAGGTTATTGTATTTAATGTTTTAACAGTTTTCGAACACAGCAGAGAAACAATTTACTAAATTGCAATTAAGTGACATTTTTGCTTGACTGCCCCGCTTGGGCGCCATGGTAATAAATTTTAAATTGTGGTTTTTATGCTGTACAAAAGATACACACCCACTACAAACTAAAGAGTGAGGCAGTTGGTGGGTGTATTGTGTGCCAGCTATTGAGATAAAGAGAGTGCAGAAAAAGCACTCGTATGAATGAGATGTTTTAAAATTTAATTAGTTGAAAAATTGCTAAAATTGAATTGGATGTGTACATAAATTATTGAAACTGGTGCACTACACGCATTAATTTGCTTCAGTGCAATATATATTGAAGTATAAAAAAAAGGATATATGAACAACTTTTTTGTTAAAGGCCCGAGTTCGCCAATATTTTTGCACCGCACAGATGTCACTAAACTACGAGTTGTAGTGCCAAAAAACAAATGGATGGATGGAGTAAGAAGAAGAAATAATATCAACTAAAACATTGTATTTATGTACTTTTAATTTAATTTAATTTTGATTTAGACAAATATTTTTATTAAATACATAAAAGGATACGTGAACAAAAAAGTATCAAAAATATTAAAAAAAGGATATATGAACAAGTTCTTTGTTAGAGACCCAAATTCGCTAAGATTTTTGCACCGCATAGATGCAACTAAACTACGAGTTGTAGTGCCAAAAGACAAATACATTGATTTAGTATGAAGAAGAAATACTGTCAATTAAAATATTTAATTTATTGATTTATACAAATATTATTATTAAAAAAAGATAGGCAAAAAACTTTTCGTTAGTAGCAACAAATCGTCGAAATTTTTGCACTAGGCTACAAATTATTTAATTTAATTAGACTTTCAAAGACAGTAAAGCTTTGAAAAAAGAATTTAAAATTTTTAAGTTGCAAAAAGGATATATGAAAATATATTACGAAGAGAAAAAAGGAGTTCATATAATTTCTTCTTTTAAACTAGTATCGAGCGGTGCTACAATCTTTTACACTTGACAACAAGAAAATGGCATATATAAAAATTGACAGGGTAAGTGGAAGAGAAGAGGTATATATAACAATTTTGTTGTAGCATTTCAAGCTAATTTTTAAAGTTTGTAGTTTAGAGTTACAAAAAAAATATTTATAGTCTGCATAATATCATACTATTCCCTTTTAAAATAAAAGAAATTTATTGATATTGAAGGACATTTGGCTACTGAATAGTGTACTACAAGAAAATTTGCACTGTCCAATAGAAAGAAGCTTATAAAAGGATCATCTTCTATATATTTATAAATTGTATATCTTCTCATTTTCCACTAATATTTCCTTAAACACTCTCTGATCCTTTCATAGTGCTGCCACAATGCGTTGTGAGTGAGCAGGATTCGTAGTCCAAGAGCCGTTACATCCTGTCTTTCAACATCGATGAATTTCTTTTATTTTAAATAAATATCTTTGGAATATAATATTATACAACTTTTAAGGAAATAGTGCGCACATCTTCAATTGGGGAAACCCCTAAAATATATCCTTTTATTAGTCATAGAAATATTCTGTTCCTCAACTGTTGATGTGCCAATTTATTCTCAAAGATATTTCAAACTATTTGAATGGGAGAATAGAATAAAAATTCTTTTTAATAAAACACAAGTCCTTGTATATTAAAAGCAAAAATTTTTACAGGATATAACCAATTGCCCAGTGTTAATGTGCTGATTTTGTCAAAGGAAACAATTACAATCAATCAAAATTTCCTTTTATAAATTTTATTTCTTTGATATAAGAAAAATGGCCTAAATTTGTAAAAATTTTATCAAACAGACTGCAGGATGATGGAATATCTGCCGCATTCTCAAGACCTGTTGTATCATAAATTATATGTGAAACATTTTTGTTTTGAGAGACTTCATTTGAAATGGTCCTTTTTATTTTGATTTTCTGTTTTTCAAACAATACAACGAGACTTTTTTCTACATGTCAAGCATTTTTCCAACAGCCTCTTAATAAATTAAAAAACCATGAAATAAAAATAGTACTTCAAATTATTTCAACTTATTTGATGTGTTTATCTCTGTAAAACTTTTCGCAAGTTTTTGTTAACAAAAAAGAGAGAGAATAATAAGAATAATAAATTTCACAATATCGTATAAATATTTAACATTCTTTTGTCATGTTTTGCTTCCTTAATAAATTCATGTAAATTTTGCTAAACGAAAAAAAGAGGAATTAAAAGAAATACAAATTCACGCAAATTTTCTCGGGGATAAACGAAGAAATATGCATTCCCCAGTGTATAATTTCCTTAACAATTTCTTGTATTTCTTTTTTTTTTTTTTTTGTGCATAAAAGGACAATTATATTATGATATCAAGACACTTGAGCTCTTGTGTTCGTTGAAAAATAAAAAAGTATAAATAAATATCTTGGCCTCATAAAAATAGGAAAAAGTTTTATTTGGTTTTCGTTACAATTTTCTTTTAGTTTTATTTTTGTTAATTCTTATACCCATTCCTGGCTTATTGTACTCTGTGTTGGGTTAAAATTTATGATTATCGCTTTTCGTAGCGAGCAGGATATACACTTTTTGAAAAAGCAAAAGAAAAAAAAAAGCATCTGACTATAATATAGTGTATGGAAAGATATTGTAATTTTATTATACAACTCCTTAGAGCCTTTCAAACTTACGGTCAAGCTATTAAAAGGACAAACTTTTTCAATGAAATTATATTTACAGCGCATACAAGAAACAAAAAAGGAATACCAAGCAAAATTGCTCTTTTTACTCATTCCTGGCCAAAAGAAACGAAACGAAACGAAACAAAAAAATCAAATTAAATAAAAGAAGTAACGCGTGCTTAATTTTCATAATAATAAAAAATGCAATAAGAAGGAGAGGGAGAGAGAGAGAGAGAGAGCAACCGGTTAATGGCACAATGGTGGGTTATATATGCTTTTATTTTAAGCGAGGATATCCGCTTTAATCTTCATGCTTTTTGCCAGCCACACAACGACGGAATGGAGAAGTACTCGTTATAACTTGAAATACAACCAGAGGAGTTTATAGAGCGTCTAGCAAGTACCTTTAATAAAGAAAAGGATATAAATGAATGGCCAAGGAAATGAATGGTATGAATGGAATTGTCATGTGCAGGACGAAAACAATGAGTTATTTAATAACTAAAATTATTAAAAAAGAGAACAACTTCAAAAGGAAATGGTTAATAATTTTAAGCGAATAAAATATTTCAATAAATTTATTTATTTATTTGCAGAGTTCATACTTTCAGTTAGTCCAGACTTAAACCCCAATATTTTATTTATTTATGCACGCTACTTAAACTCTTAAATTCTAATTAATGCTATTAATCCCTTTTGACTTTAATTTCATTGTTGAAAAACCAATCGTTTGTGAAAAAATCAGGACTTTTTTCCAATTTTAATTTATGATTTATATTTTAGCTCTGGGGGGATCGCTGGCGCACAATCATGACAAGTAGATAAAAGGTCTTTATACTCAATCAATTTTTCTTACAGTGGCCATTAAATATTATCAAAAGCAGACTTCGACACTTGTTTTTTTTTTTTGTTGCTTCTTTTATTAATTTCATTTTGCCAAAATCTAAACATAAAATTAAGACTAATGGAAAATATATGTAAAGAAAGCAAAAAGAAATAACAATGAGTAGTGGAAAACGTTAGTATTCAGCTCAACAACAACAACAACAACAGCAAGTCCTCAAGTCGGCAAACAGGCTTTATAATACAGAGCTCTGCCATACAACCCAAAAACTTTTGACAATAAGAAAATGATTGATGGCAGAGTCATTAAATGACAAAAGAAACTGTTCAACTGAAGTGCATTTTCCTAAAAGGGGTCGTCACATTTATTGTAACACAAAAGATTATATATATTTTTTTTCAAGAAATATAAATAAAACTTTAAAACTTCCGCTCAAAGCTAAGGAATACAAATTTATTAACAAGAAAGTAAAGAATTTTTTATCACCAGTTCTGAGGGAATTAAAAACAGGACTTAAGAATCGGTGTGATATTTTTCCTTAACAAATTTAAAGCAAATTGATTTTAGAACAACAAGGATTTGTCCTGAAAACACTATCGGTTGTATGAACGAAAAGAAACACAATATAATTTAATGGCAACGTTTTGTTTGAAAACATCTTAAATATTAAATCCCATTTTTTTGCGTTAAAGAAAACTGTCAAAGCCAGTTTGTACGTTTCCTTTTTTGCAATGCAATTTGCAGTTATTGTTGTTATTGTGCGAAATTCCAGAGATATGCCGAAGAGGACATGGTATTTGGTTGCTACGACTAATATTGTATGCTTAACGCATACACAAGACTGTTGTTATTTGTGTAGTTGCTACTGCCGAATGCTGCGCCTTCTGTTGGTCCTTGGACTAGGGCTTCTGTTTCTATTGTAGTTGTTGTTAGTTTGTTTACTTGTTTGGTTGTTTGTTTGTTTGTTCGTATATTTAGTTATTTTTTGATATTTCATCCCCAGCACATCAACAGCAACTAAACTAACAATAGCCGGCTGTCTCCTGGTCAACAAACAACAATAACTTCACCAACTCATCATCATCATCGTCATCGTCGTAATCATCGTCTTCCTTATAAACAACACAGCAGCATTACACTCCCGCACTGCACTGACAATCTAACAATCGATGTTGTAAACTCAAAATATAACAACAATGGCTGCTGACATATTTCGAACGAGAGCTAAAACTGGAAATATTTTTGTATACGCTTGTTATTTTCTAAACAAAAAACAAACAAACAAAAAAAAAAAAAAGAGAAAAAAATATAACACAAAAAACTAAGTCTTCGTACAAAACCCACACAGAAAGGGAATTTGGAACAATGCGTTTAGAACGTAGTACGTCATCTGTAAACGCTGGAATAAAGCAAACATACACACGAACGCAAAACGGCTGGCATATCTAACGTGTTTGTGTGTGTATATGTTTGTGTGGAGAAATATTTTTTTAAAGAATATTGTTTATATACAAGATTCAGAAGAGTGCATGACCTGGACGTGCATCCTTTTAAGCCTTTTGTCTCGTTTCGTTTCGTTTTCCATGTAACAACAATGAACACGCAGCTACAACAGCATCAGCATCAGCATCAGCATCAGCATCCATAACAATGGTCACTTGTATTGGTCACACTCACACACAGATATTTATTAAAATCTATATGCATGTATAAGTTTATGAAAACATGCAAGAATGTTTTAGCTGTCATAAAGCGCTGTGGGTGGTGACGTCAACATCAACATCAAAATCAACATCAACAACATCCAAATCACAAACAACAACAACAGCAGCAGTAGCAGTAACAGCAACAACATCATAAGCAGTTAGTAACAGACAACAACTACAACAGTAACAACACCAACAACAACAACAACATCGACATCGACATGAGTAGGCAACATTTAAAACAGCAACAGCCTCAATATTTGAGTTCAGGTTGCCCTGTAATGCCAAGCAGCCAGGCAAGATGAATATGGACAGACCGCCTGACGAGGCCAACGCAAAATAGTCAGTGAGACAATCAGTGAGTCTGCCTGCAACATCAGTGTTTATGTCATGTGTGTTGTCGTTTGATATTGAAGGCGGCTTAAGCTTTTGTAAAGTAAACAACGGTCAGACAAAGATGATGCACAAATACAGACAAGCAAAAATTAAAAAAAGCCGTTGCTTGGAATACATGCAAAAAGGATTTTTTCTACACGCTGTGACAGTCACTGCTGCGAATATGTGTTTGTATTATGTGCGCTTTTTTTGAAGGTTTAACTAGAAATAATATTTTGTAAATACTCACGCTCTCTTGGCACAGGATGTGCAAATTGACAAAAGGAACTTCTAGGCGGTACTAACGTTTTTGTATTAGAAAACAGAGTTTTTTTTAAATCAATTTTAGTACTCACACTCGTAGTTGTTAATAATTATGTATTTAAGAGCATCTATTCATTTGGTGTATATCTGGAGAGAACTATATGTTCTGTTAAACTGATCTGTAATTCACAAGTCCGCCATTTTTGGATTGCATATTAATTCACTACATAATTTATAGCGTGCACTACAATAAATAAACGCCTTTGCTTGTATTAATTTGCCACACAAGTTTACAATTGTGTGTTTGGAAAAAAGATTTTGTTTTAAATTAAACAATTAATGAGCAGATAATTTTCTTTTCCTTACAAAAACGTTTAAGCTTCTACATTTTATTTGCTCACAATTTGGAATTAATGCAGTTTTAGCATCGCACAAGATTTCTATATCATATCTTCTTTACTGAAATATATTCCCATATATCCTTTATTCATTAATTTTTTAGAATATTTAAGCTTTTAGTTTTGTTTCAGCTAAATTAGCTGTGGTATAAATATTGATTAATACGAATGTATAATATACAAGAAAATATATGTATCTATACAAATTTTCCTAACACTTTTTAAATTAAAATTAATATTTAAATTTTAAATTTTCTGTGCTTACAACTTGCGGCTATTATAAGCCTGCGATTGTACAAAATATCAGCATTTTTTGACTTGTAATAAATAAGTTGTCCATATATCCTTTTTTCATGAATTTTTTAGAATATTTTAGCTTTTAGTTTTGTTTAAGTTAAATTAGCTGTGATATAAATATTGATTAATATGAATGCATAATATATTATAAAGTTTATCTATAAAAATTAAAAAAATTTTTTTTTTAAAATTATAATTCAATATATAAAATTTTATATACCTACAATTTGCGGCTATTGACAGCCTGCAATCGTATAAAATTTCAGCTCTTTTCGTGTTATAATAAATACGTTGTCCATATATCCTTTTTTGTCACAATGGGAAAATTATTGATTTTTATACTATTCTAAAGCAAATTAGCTTTGACAATAGCTTATTAAGCTAGAAAATATTTATTAATGATTAATAAGGATACAAATTCTTGCCGAAATCGTTTCTTCACTCAAAATATGTACACATTCATAAGTGCCCACATTCCTAAATTCTTTACAACCCATCTGTGGATTTACCATCCGGAGATGTAGTATTTTATATAAAACAAAAACATTTAATTCAAATAGTTTGGAGGACTGTCCAATATCCGAGCCTGGCATTAACAAAATTTTTAATACAAAATCTTTAACCAATTATTGCACACAAATAATTTCAACTCAACCTGCAAGATATTGAAAGTTTTTAGTTTTTATTTATCGTTGTCCTTTAAATCATTTTATACTGCCCCTCAGACTCTACCAATTAAATAAAAATTGTATTTGAATCTACTACAACTCGTGTGTTAAAAATATCTGTTGTTACAATAAATTTCATTAAATTCCTAATTCTAAAAAAAAAGTGTGCCATATATCCTTTTTTTTAATTATAAAAAAATCATTTTAAAATCATGCTTTTATATATATAATTTTTTTGGTTGAGCAACGGCGAGTAATAATGCCTAGAGAAAATAGAATACAATGAAAAATAAAATTAGATGCAGCCCATGAAATCGTTAAGGTCTTTGTAAAGTTTTGGCATAGAAAAAAAAGTTAATCAAATTCAAACTTAAGTAGCCGATAATAACTAGAGAAGACATTATTTTTATAATATTTAAAAAATATCCTGCTCAAAGCCAATCTTTATATTTTAGTATTCTATTATGTTTTTAATGTTTTAAAGTAAATTAATGTTATCTTTTCTATCATCTATATTTAAAGCAATAAATTTCTTTAAGCTTTAATTTTAAATTTATAAAAATATTTACTTATTTCTTGTCGGTCTCAATTTATTTCTAAGCTTTTCAATAAGTTTCAAAACAATTTTCAACTGCAATTTCTGGGTTAATTACTTTGCACTTTAATCATTTGCTTAGAAAACACGACTTTAATGTTGTCTCAAAAGTTTGTAAAAATCTCGTTTAGATAAAACTTATTTCATATATAAAATAAGAAACAAAGTTTAATACACAACTACAAAATAGAGACAGAGAGAGAGACAATGTAAGAAAAACACTTTCAAAATATCTATATCTGTTATTAAAGTACTTACCAAGTAAGTTCTGTACAACAACAGCAACAACAGCAACAACTCATCATTATTATTGTCAAATGACAAATAAAAGTTTAAAGCTTAAACAATCTGCAAATCTAATTGTAACCAACAGATATAAAAGCAGGAAGAGAAAAAAAAATATAGAAACAAACTTTGCAAATTCATATAAAACAGCAGCAAAAACTTAGTGTGTAGGTGTGCGTGTGTGTGTATTTGGAAATTATACCCAAAACAAAGCAACTGAAGGAAAAGAAAAAAGAAACCTAAATTGACATAAAAAGATCCAAGAGATAAATATTTAAGGAGAATAGTTGGCGTACAGGTAAAATGTTTTACAGCCAAGAAATGGAAATGACAGCAGACAACGAATTAAAAAGCCTGCAGAAGCTACCAAATAAAATAACAAAAACACAAGGAAACTTTTTTCCTTCCCACCAATTGAAGTGAAATGGTTTTCATGTTCAATGAAAATTCTTTAAAAAATTATTCTAAAAACTGTATCACTTCAGTTGTCTGCATTCGCAATGCTGTAGCGTGTACAAAATATTGCTGGAGAGTAGATAAATAAAAGGATCGAATGAGTAAAACGATGTAACGGGTAAGAGTATTTGTATTATTGCCACTTGTATTTGTTACACAGTCGTCTGTCTCTATCCAACAGAGTCAAAAGTATTTTTCACTCTGTAGCCCCAGTCTCCGTTGGCTGGTATGTGTGTTGTACTCCAATCCACTACCGTGTGCCACTCAACTTTGTACTACTTAGTAAAAGGCAACACTTAACAACCCAAAACAACTTCCTTATCGTTGATAATACTTTGTTTCATTATATAATTCTACGGTTCTTTTTATTATTATTATTGCTGTTGTTGTTGTTGCCTTGCCTTGCCTTGCCTTCTATCCTGTTTTATTTATTGTTGCTTCAAAGTTGCCATTTATAGATGGGAGCAACAAAAAAAAAATGAAAAAAATGAAAAAAATCAAATAGAACGAAACGAAACAGAACTCAACGACTACAAGCACTTGATTATGATGAATGTTATACAATTTTACAATTTTATTTTCAGATGAGCTTTTTCCACTTTTTTTTGTTTTTTTCATCCTGTGAGTTTTGTTACATATTTTGTTATTTATTTCTAGTTTTTTTTTCTGTGTTAAGTATGAGAGTTACAACAGTACTTATGCAATTATGACTTTATCCTTTCTTTCTGTTTTTTTTTTGCCATCCCTTTTTGCTAGTGCGTTAATATAAAGAGGAGTACGTTGTTTTTGCGAATGTGTAAATGTTTGCAGGGAGGATACGGTTACAAATGTGAAATAGAGACGAAGAAACAACAACTTCAGTGGGATGAAAAGTTGTGCAAGAAAATTGCAACAAGATGGTTAAGTTTAATGCAAAAAACAGGGGCGTGTCAGTTGTTTAATATGACAAAGTTTAATAGCAGTTCCAAGCTTTTAATAGATTTTTTTTATTACACTAATAAAAATTATATATCTTAAAAACCTACAAAAAAACTAAGCAAATATATTCCATAATTTAATTTAAAAAAATTCAGCTCAAATTTACAATGATTTCCCAATTGTTCCACAAAACTTTTTAAAATATTTAATATAATTTTTTATATATTTTATTTCACTAAATAGTTTTATTTTTAATAAATTATCCTGTTGTTTCTCCTAACAAAAGTTAGGAAGTGTCATGAAAAATAAAATTTTCCTTCAAAGTCGTATAACGCTGCCTAAAGGTAGGCAGTACTTAAATTGCTTACCCGTTTGCTAGTCTGTTAATTCATTTTATTTCAACTTAAATCTCTTCATAATATATTATAAATCCTTAACTAGATTTATTACATCATCATGATCAATACAATTAACCAACTCAGCAAATCATCACGTAACAAAACGTACGATATCACACACATCAATTTGAATAAAAAACGCCAAATATTTTTAAAAAATTTGTGAAAAATAATTTAAGCGTTTCATGATTAATTTTAATTGTTACACAGACCATGAATTCAATATAAAATATTACGAAATGTGATTTGTACGGTAGTACGTGTGAGATAGGTTAAGCAATTTCCTAAAAGTATGCAACAGATTTTATTTATTTTTTATTACTATTTATAAATGTTATTATTCATTTCCTTTTTTGTTTTTGCCACGTAAAATTTTTATTAAAAGGTGTTACAAGGAATTAAAAAGTGTTACCTAAAAATATGCAACAAATTTTATAAATTTTTAATATACGCTTATAGTGAATTGATTATTACAATGGCAATTATTTTTTAAAATCTTCTCTTGTTAATCACGTGCTTTATACAAGAGCATGTGTGAATATATCCTGTTTTATATAATCCCTTTTAAAGATCCTTTGACGTTTTAAGCAATTCGGTCTCTTTCCGTACAGTATAATTGAAGTTGAAAAGAAACATGTTGGTTTTCTTCTATGTAAGATTCAACTGTCACAAGATTTAATGCCAGCGGAGCAACAATTATGCCGCGAGTGGTGAAAGAGCTTAAAATGAACAGGAAGTTAAACTAGAAGCTTATCTTCAGCAATTAAGTATTTAAAAAAATCCAAATCCTCAAGGACTGTTTAAACAATCTAAATCCTCAAGGACGGTAAGAACTCTATAACGGCCCGAAACAAACACTCTATCTGATGGAGTTTATACACCGAAGATGGTCTTAAATTTCAAATCGGTGGCACGGTTAAACGTAAGACAAGCGATGCAGCTAAATATCTCCTAGTTTTTAAATCCTCTCCGCAAATTATTTTAAGGCAAAATGGTTGCAACAAAATCAACTACCGATTTATCTCAAATCGGAAAATATTACGGTCCATGGAGAACCAGGATAAAGGCCTACCTGTTCGGCATTATAAGATTTTAATTTGCTATGTCTCACTTGGTGGGCCTCTTTGCTTTAGAAAATAAATCAGTCCCTGAAATAATTGCATCCTTGTAAGCGAAAGAAGACGAACTATTCTTCTATATCTGGAATTCATTGAATGCGAAGCAATTCTGTAAGATGTGATACTTTTTTTCTTGAGTTATATTTTTTCTGAGAAACAATGGAGCAGAGAATTCATCGCCTCTTTCGTTTGATGTAAATCCTTTTCACTAACTTTGTGGCAGCTTAAGCGATAAACCAGCAGCCGTTAATCATTAACAGGCCAACATTCGCCGTATTATGGAACAACTAAGGCCGGGCAAGTTGAAAAAAGTGGTGCTAAATTGGGCTCTAAGGCATAAATGCCCACTAATAATTTCTTTAGCTTCATTAAGTTTCTGTAACTTTTTGAAATTTTGTGTTTTGTTTGATTAAAAAAAAATGAATTATTTTGCCTTTAAAAAAATGTCTGCCAAAAAATATGCAACATAATTAACTCAAGACGAGACCTGTAAAGTATGCCAACAGGTTTAACAGATTTTTAAGAAGTTAATCATACAAAATTAGCACTCAATTGTTGCAGAAATCCTATTGATACGCCTCTGCTTAACATTTTATATAAACATTTTAATAAATAAGCGACATCTCTATAAGACTGCGAATATCAACAATAAATAATGAATGTTGAAAACAAAAGCCATAAAGAAAACGAGTAAATAATAATAATCAGTCAGGGGAAAAAAATAAATTAAATAAAACTAAATTGCTGAAGGATGGGCTGGTATATCCTTTTTATTATATTTGTAGACTAAATACATAATTTCGTCTTGTTGCCATTTATTTAAGTCTTTGCAAGGAATTGTTTTATTTTATTATCCTTTTTTTTGTTCTTTCTAGTACCTCTTCTATAACTCAAAAGTTGTTTGTTTGTTACAAGTAATTGTAATTGCATCAGAGTAGGAACATAATGAACATGTTATTATTATCAATGAGCTAAAAGGACAGCTTAAGCAGGAGGAAATAGCAGCGCGAGAGAATAAGAAAGGAAATTGAAATCATTATAAAGGGAGGTAATACGAAGAGAAAAAGAAGCATCAAATAAGAAAAGAATATTAAATTTCTAGAAAATAGTTTTCTTTCGTTTTTTTCTTGTTCGTACGTACATCTTTTATTATTTGTAAAGCAGCAACATGTTTAATATCGCGCTCAAGTTAAATAAAAATCCCCTTGTTTGGCTTTTGCCAGCTTAAGCGTACAAATAAAATTGTATGCATTTTTGTCATGCAGATATATGAAAGCTATTTCTTTGTACGAAAGGAAAAAAAAGGAGAAAACAATTTATATACGAGTATAATAATATCATGCCATGAATGTCAAATAAAAGTCATATAGCTAAAGGACTTTGAAAGGTTAAATTTGCCAACATACAATTTAAAAGCTAAAAGAGTGAATAAAACACACACGCAGTGTGCTAAAACTATTTAAAGGGAGATTCATTTCAATAATATTTATAAATCCTTAAGCACACGCACTTTATCTTAAAGCGTAAGGACGTTTTTAACTTTTGCCTTTAATACAAGAGATAATTTTTATTTTTTTAATTAATTTGTGGTGATGGCAGTAAAACTTAACTGCTCCGCAATATGACGTTGTAATTAAGGAATCAAAAGACTCACATATTTTGTCAATTAAACAGTCATGTTTTTCAACAGCTTGAGCAAATATGAAGATGTTGCCGCTGTCTTTTGTTTAATAAACGTTAATTACTTGGCTTTATTTTTCATTTGTTATTGTCATTGTGTTAGTGAATTTATCACATGTACATCTCAGTGTGTATGTTGTTAGTTTTGTGAAAGACTCTCAGCGGCAGCTGTTGTTTTAAGTGTTTTTTGCTGTAAATAAATAATATCTCTGCTTTGAGGTTTATTTCATATAATTGTGGTCTCTTTCATTACGATGGCTTTTGCAATCTGCCACTTTGGACAGGTTTTATTTTAAAAGGGCTTTTGTTTAGAAAAGAATACTGATTCTTATATTGTTAAGTGCTTTATATTTAATGACAAATATATATATATATATATTTTTTTTTAATACAAACAAATTTGTTTGCAAGTGGTAAGCGCAACACCAGAGAACTAAACTACTTTATAAGACCGCCAAACATCAAGAAGAACCAGGAGATATTTAATAAAATAGTGTAGCAAATAAATAAAAATTGTTATAGAAAAGTTTTAAAGATTTGCCTGAGTTTTGGTTCTAACATGACTAGAAATTTTAATATATTGAACATCTATGAAAAAAAAATTTAGCCTTAACATATGCTATGATTTATTAACTAACTAATTTCTTTTAATCTTAAACGAATACATCTTTTGCCCGTGTTTTGATTAAAAATTTTAATACATTGAGCATTTATGGAAAAAAATGAGCCTTAACATATGCAATATTTTATTTATTTATAAATTTTTTTATTGTATATGTATATATTTTTTCCAGTGTTTCGATTAGAAATTTTAATATATTGAGCCTAAACATATGCAATAATTTATTTATTTATGGAAAATATTGAGCCTAAATATATGCAATATTTTTTTAAATCTTAAATTATGTATTTTCACCAGTGTTTTGAATCGAAATTTTAATATATTGAGCATCTATGGAAAAATAGATTGAGCTTAAAACGTATGTTATATTTTATTTATTTTTTTCCGAATCTTAAATGTATATATTTTTGCCCTAGTTTTAATAAGAAATTTTAAGAAATAGAGTATATATGAAAAAAAATTGCGCCTAAATATATGCAATATTTTATTTATTAATTAATTTTTTCGGAATCTTAAATGTGTATATTTTTTGGTGTTTTGATTTAAATTTCTCAATATATTGAGCATCTATGAAAAAAAATTCAGCCTCCTAAATATATGCAATATTTTAAAATTTTTTTTGGCATCTTAAAAGTATATAATTTTTTAGTGTTTTGACTAGAAATTTTAATATATTTATCGTAAGTTGAGCCTAAGCATTATTTCTTAATTTTTTTTTTTAATATTAAAAGTTTAAATTTTTGCGGTGTTTTAACTAGAAATTTTAATATATTGAATGTCAATGGAAAAAAATTAAGCCTACATATATGCAGTATTTTGTTTATTAATTTTTCTTTTTTCGAAATCTTAAATGTATATATTTTCTCCCAGTGTTTTGATTAGAAACTTTCATATATTCAGCATGTATGGAAAAAATTAGCCTAAACGTATGCAATATTTTATTTATTTATTTTTATTTTTTAGGAATCTAAAATGAATATGATTTTGCCAGTGATTTGACTAGAAATTTCATAATAAAGAGCATCTTGAAACAAAAATTTTGCCTAAACATATGCAATATTTTATTTATTTATTAATTTTGTGTTTATCTTAATCATATATATCTTTTGCGTGTATTTTGGAATAACGTTAAAAGTCATAATGCATTTATTTAAATCTGCAAATGAGCGTAGGAATGTTTAGCTCCTGAAAACAGGCAACAGTTATCGCCTTTTTTAGCTCTTAGGACAAGCAATATGCGATAAATACGTGAATTTTCCACCCACTTTTATCATATTTTTTATTCGAAATTTCTTACATAACGTGGAAGTATGCTGCTGTTTTCTTGTCAACTTTTGCACTAAAATTTAAATAAAAATATCTTTTAATATATTATTTATTTAACACAAATCTCCCACTTTATTGTCTCTATAAAAAAAAAAACGTTAGATTTAATTTCTTTATGATGGCTGTTATATTCCATTTTTATTACTCTTATTTTATAAGAGTATTTTGATCTGCCACCCACCAACAAACTGAAAAAACGAAAAGCCATAATGTCTTTATATTATTATTGATTTTACGTAAATTAAAAACACCGAAAACAAAAGCTTCTTTCAACTTGTGTCCATGTACATCCTGCAGAGACATTTATTATTATTTTATGGCTCTTTCTTTTGTAGTTGGGCAAAGGACAACATATTTCTTGACTCTGGCTACTTTCGAACATATTTGGCTGACCTTTATGTGTTGGAAGTGTTTGAGACAAATACGGATATCAAGATTTCGAAAATTATATGAAGCGTATTTTGTGTGACAATTGGCGAGTTTAGATAAGTTTTACATTTTTATTTCACTTTTCGTTTGCTGGACGTTTAGAAAACTCATAAAAATTGCATGTCTTTTGGCCACAAACGTTAAAGATAATGAAGGTGAATATTTTGTGGCATTAGAAATAAGCCAGCATTATAAATATTTAGGGATATTTTTGAAATTGTCGTTGTAACAAATGCAAAGCAGTTTTTAGCATGTTTGTAAGCAATAACGATGTCAAAGATTTCTGCTTATAAATTTATGGAGTTCGTTTCAGGAGAAAAGTCGATTGCGAAAGTGAGTGATTCAACTGAAAATACTGGAATTTTTTTTTTTAACTTAAATTTTTTATACGGCTTTATGGCTTAAATGTTCTCTTTTTTTAATTTATTCTTTTACTTTTTATTACGAATTATATGTGGCAGACATAATAAAAATACTTTTTAAAATCATTAAAACTTTGCAAGGCAAAAAAAAAGAAACAACTTCTAATCCTTGTTATCCTGAATATGGCATAAAAATGAAACTGTAACTTGAAAAGAAGCTGCAAAACTTTTTAATGAAATGTAAGTCACATCATTATAAACATTTTTTCTTGCCTTCACACTTTTCAAAGCCTTAAAGCAGACTTAAAAATAAAAACCAACTGACTTGGCAAATATATTGCAAACAAACAAAAAGAGGAGTAATAAAAGAAATATGCATGTATAACAGCAAATACCCTTAATCAGCTTAAATTCACACGTATTGATTGAGTTCTCATTCAATGTTTCTCCTCAACTTTTGTGCTGGTTTCGCAAGCAACCAACAAAGAAAAGAAGGAAAAAGTAAATGATTTAATGCTTCTATGCTGCTGCTGCTATTGACTAGAGTTCAAAAGAATTAAAAGGAAAAGAAAAAAAAAAAGATATCTTAGGGATATAAAAGCTAAAAAAGGAGCACAGAAAAAATTAAGAATTTATTGTCATATTAGAATTAAGGACACAGAAAAATGTAAGGCCTACATTAAGGCGGTTAGGCAATACCAGTGAAAAATTATATAAATTTAAAACGATTTATATGGCAAATTGCGTGTCTGAAGGTGTTTATTTTAACTTAAAAAAGAAAATAAATTTAAAGAAAATATATATAAATAAATTCTATTTTTCAAAAATACGTTTACGGCGGAAGCGGAAACGCACAATTTATATTGCCAACGCATTTTATAAAACCTTTAATTTCGCTTGTTATTGTTGTTTTATATCTTCAATGGAAAAGAAAAGAAACGAGTCATCGTGTAGACATTAACATTTAAACAGGGCAGGGGCTGTCATAGTCGCTCGTTACATTTTAATGTCTCTTTTTTTGTAGTTTTTTTTTTTTTTTTTTTGAAAAAATTCCAAACGCTATTTTATGTTTAAGGGCCGCCCGCTTCTGCTAAGTGGGCAAAGTGGGTAAGGGAATTGTCATTATTAGATGGCTGTTGGCTTTAATGTTATTTAATGAATAAAAAATAAAGAACAACAACAACAACAAATAATGCCAAACAATAAAACAACAAGGCTTGACATAAAAAACGCCAAGATATATTGAGTTTTATTTTCTGTTTAGATAATGACAATAAACGGAAACGGAAATTGCAATTTGACATAAAGTAGCGCAAGAATTCGTTATTTATAGACCAACAGGAATGTCGAGATTTTAAACTAAAACACATAGATTTTTTTTAATCACAGAAAAATCTGATAGACCAGTAAATTGAGAACATAAAATAATTATTATTACAATTTGAGTGATCTCACGATCGTGTGGAGACATAAAATATGAATTGCAAGATTTTGACATCCTTATTAAAAGAAGAATTAAACTTTTCATGTACATTTTTAAAATATTCAGGGTTTCAGTTTGACATGAAATTGCTTTTTAAATTCAGTGTTTTATTATTATCGAAAAGATTTGAAGACATATAAATTATCTAAAAAATCAGTTTAAAATACGTTCGCCCTTGTCAAATATTTTCCCATATTTTCAAACAGTTTCCAATATAAAAACCTTTTTTACATGTAAAAACACATTAAAACTAACAAGGAGTCCTTCTGCGATAGTCTCAAAGTAGCCCAAAGTTGTTCAAAAGGCCTCTATCACATTTGATTTATTATATAAAATAAATAAAAACTATTTTCTAATAAACTAAAGTGAGCTGAAGGTCCTCAAAAATAATGCCGCTTAACTAAAATCGACCTTAAATTTTTAATCATAACTAAAGTGCTTCAATTTTTTTTTATTTTTTTATTTCTTTTAATGTTACTTCAGTTGCTGTAAAGTGCGCTTCACTTATTGTTTGTCATGCTCCTAAAATCATGCAATATTTTAAAAAGTCCCCTTATGGCCGGGGCTTTTAATATTTCATTATTATAAAATACAGTGCGTATTAACAATAAAAAAAAAAATATGTAATAAAATATTTCAAATAACTGAGTCAATTATATAACGAAGAAATGAATTTCATATTTTGTTATTGTTCAGCCTTAAAGTATACATCAAACAACAATACTTTATTACTGAGTGTGCTTTTAAGTGTATTGCAATTTTTCATGACACTTCAAATTAAACTTATCATTTTTTATGCTCTTCATTTATTTATTTACGTTTTTTTTTTTTTGTTCCTGCGCTGTCATGTCAAGATAAACATCAACTTGAATTAAAAAACATATTATTTAAACACTTGGGGGAATCATAATACAAAAAAATAAAAAAATAAAGAGAAGAATAATAAAGAAATATTTGTAATTTTTAACTTGAAACAAACAATATGACTAACGTATAGCACGTTTCAAATGGTGGTAGGAAAGGGGAGAAGGAACATGTATTTGTAGGATATTTATGAAAAAAGGAAGAAAAACAAAAATTCAACATAAAATTATTTATCTACAGTCGGCTTCATTAAAAGCAACAACATTAATTACTAATAAACAAATATAAAAATATACGACAAGTCTGTGTGTGGAAAAGAATAACATTAAGGATATAAATTAAAAGTACCTAAAGGTATGCTATAGAGCTGTCTGTCGCTGGCTTATACTCTTGTTTAGTTGTTGGGTTTCGTTTATTTATTTAATATAAAAACCATTTTTCTAATTGAATTTTTTTGTTGTTTGTTTTTTTTTTCTTTTTTGTTCAGCTCTTTCTCTAGCTGTCATTCGATAAAATATTAGTTTATTTTTGTTATTTCTATGCTACATTTTTAATAATGAGTCCCCTGTTAATATTTTATAAAACAAAAAAACCCACACACATACAGTTACAAAAGTATCTGTTAAGGTGTGTCCTTTGCCAGTGACCGTTGTGTTGTGTAAGATAATAAATTGCTATTGTATTGGTGTTTGTACATTATACACACGCATACTCTAACACAAGCCTTTTATTTACAAAACAATATTGAAATTGTTATTATTGTTTGTCTTTCAACCGTTCTGCGTGTTCCCCGCCCTCCTACCCCCTGCCATCATCGCTGAGCTCGATAATGTGGAATGTTAACAAAATATGATAAGATCAAAAATTGCATTATTTGTTGCATTATTATTGTTATTGTTATTGCGACAATCATGGCGTCAACCTCATCACTGTTGATTATGATTATGTATGTATTGTATACTTTTAGGATGACTTAGTTGAAAAATATATTACGTATTCTATTGTTTGTCTGCTGTTGCTTTAATGTCATTATTAAAAGGCGATTAAGTGAATGGTGTCTGGGGTCATTATTATTGCTGGATGGCTGTCAAGTGAAAATATCCTACGAAAAGATGTGTTGAATTAAGTAAATATTTTGAAAAAAGAATATCTTCTTCAGACATTCAAATGAGAATAATTAATTATTATATCGCCTGAAGTGTAGGAATAGAAAACAATTTTTAAGGACATTAACAATTAACAAACGCTGGAAAGCTGCTGCAGATCGGATCACATTCTTACTTGCGTTTTGCCGATTTTCCTAGGAAAAAGAGTTCAGACACGTAAGAATATTTTCTATTAGAGCTGGTACTTAAGAGATTGCCAGCGCGCCTTGTCCAGATACCTTCTTAAGGGATACCGCAGGCCTTACAAATGCCAGGGGTTTTAGAACATAAAGTTCTGATATGCAGTAGGTTTGTGTATTAATCGGTGAATTGCTTAAGATCTTAATTGCTCGTTTACTAATCACTAAATTTTAGATTAATTATAGGCCTCAAAAG
This sequence comes from Linnaemya vulpina, assembly GCA_963675445.1. Taxonomy (NCBI): domain Eukaryota; kingdom Metazoa; phylum Arthropoda; class Insecta; order Diptera; family Tachinidae; genus Linnaemya; species Linnaemya vulpina. The sequence goes on along the minus strand of OY776278.1, from coordinate 85,201,855 downwards.
TTTCAATTAAACGCTCTCGGCTCAGCCAACTCTAGGAAATAACTTTGGAAATGAATCCAATTTTTGCTTAAATTTTCAAGAGATATTTTTTCTTGTGATTTAAATAATCAAAACTAAACAATTATTTTAATTGTCTACAAGGACAACTAAGATTTTATTAGCATTCGATTGAAATGAGAGCTAAGAATTTAATGAAGCATACTTTTAAGCATATAAACGTTTATATGCAGCAATAAAACTGTATTTAAAAAGCTTTGAAATAATTGTTGCCTACATCTAGGCGAATAAGCAAATGCACATGATATGCTACTAAATAAAATGGAGATTTTTCCCCCCCTACCCTAAACTTATTCGAATTCTATTAATCTTCTCTTTGTTTGTTGTTTTAGTTGTTTTGCTATTTTCATAGTTCATTGATTTTCAATTTGATAGATGTGTATAATAAATGGAAAATAACACAAACATAAATAGATAAAAAGAACGTTAACACATACTGGTGGAGTAAAAAAACAGGCTGGCAGGCAGGCGGGCAGGCGGGTATGCTGGCAGACTGGCATTTAGACTAAAACGCAAACTGTTCATTCATTCAGTCATACATTCTCCTGCACTCATTTAGTTTAGTCACAGCCAATCATTTAGTCAGATCCACATGTGTGTGTGTGTGTGTGTGTGTTCATAAATAGAGAAGTTTTTCAACTTTTTCTTTTTACTGCTATTTTGACTGATTGTTTGCATATAGAATTAATCGTATCAAGAATTGTTTTAGAGTGTTTTTCCCCCAAAAAGCAACCATGAAGGCCATAAGACCAACTGCATGGTTTCAGCCAAGATAACAGAACCAGTTGTTTAACAAAGTCTATGTACGATAAAAGACTCAAATATAATGAAAAAGGAAAAAAAAAGAATCCAGAAATATGCGGGCTGTATGCATAATAAATATTTACACAAACATGAGGGATGTTATATTTTTCTTTTATATTTTAAATTATTGTTTGCATTAAAATTGTATTAAATATTTACAAATAATTTGAAACTTCTTTATTTTGTAAAGTACAAAACATTTTACCTAATAACCTCCATAAAATATGCTACATCTTTTGATTTATTTTATATAGTCAACTTGTTGTTTTTGAAACTTCGTTATTATTGTTATCGAATAAAATACATTTTTTACTTTAAATGTTTAGAGTTTTTGACATATATTAACCCTTTAAGGGGTGGCTTTAATAACTAAATAGAAATAATTTGTGTTTATTGAAGGATGTTTTTAAATAAGAGCCATTTTTTATTAGCATTCATTCAAAATTGGAGCTGACTTATCAAATATGAAGCATACTTTTGAGCATATAAATATATGATTATGTAAAATTTTTTAATAATTGTGGCCTACATCTAGGCAAGTAAGTAAATATGGTATTAAATAATAAAATTTATAGATCTGGGACAGTCTCAAAAAATTTTTTACTAAACTGAAACGTTTCATTGCACAAATTGATCTGGTTTTTATAGGACCTTTTGAAATTTTAGCAACTTCAGAATCCTCACAGGGTTAAACGCTTATCTCAGAACTTTATTCTTTTGGTTGCTTTAACGACGGACGACGAACAATATTATTTATGTCTACAAATCGTTAACGAAAATTTTCTTTCTGTTTGATAGCCAAGAGTTCAGAGTTAATATTTGTTTTATAATAAAGTAACCAATACAAAGACACAAATATCTATGACTTTCATTTTAAAAGAAAAGGCAACTGCACACACTCGGTTGCGTATAAGTAAAAAAAAAATATTTATATTGTGTACACTTGTCTTGTGTTGAAATTTATACAATTTATCATTACAAGTTGATATGTGTTGGCAATTTTTTATAATGTTGATTTTTAATCTTTAGCAATCATTTTAAGTTATTGCAACCAGGGATTCATAACATCTTCCAACACACACACACACTGTTATAGCAACGTTATGAGTTTGGTATGTCTGTATGTACATCTTTGACAACACCTTTTAACACACCTTTACAATTTCTCTGGCTCTTTATTAAAATTATTTTCAGCAAATAAAAAAATATATATATTTATATGTGGATGTTTATTATAATAATAAACATACAGTTTTTATTTTACCAACACGATACTAATATTTCGTATCTAGTGTTATTCAAGGGGTGAGGAGGAGTACAGGGGGGGGGGCTAATATGTTCCAAGTTATACACAAAAGGAAATGAATATTTATGAGTAAGATAAATGATGTATCAGGGTGTAGCAAGCAGCATTTATTAAGTGTACGTGTGTGTTTGTGTGTGTGTGTGTGTGTGCGTGTTAGATTGTATTCATAAAGATGAACAAGTTATTGCAGAGGAAATATTTGTTAGTGTTTCTATAAAAATTTGTTGCCATTTACAAGCCAAAAAAGGAAAATTAAATATTTAATAGAAAGACAAAACAAAGAAAAAAAAAACTTTCATTTCGAAGACAATATATCTAAACGACTTGTATTATGTGGCAATAATAACAATGTAGCACCTAGAAATAGGCAATAAATTCATTAAAATGCTGTCTACCTGTTATGTTAGGCTACAAACCAGAGGGATATATACATTTTAATGAAAGCAACTTGGCTGGCAGACGATATTGAGGTTATGTACAAGAAAAATTACTTTTTTAAGAATAAATAAATAAATAAATGAATGCCTGGCAAACAAATGAATTAGAAATGAAGTGAGAAGTTTGGCTGCCAAGCCAAATGCAAATTTATGGATTTTCTCTCTTTAAGAGAAAAAAGAGGAACACAAACAAATAAGTGCAACAGAATTAATTGAAAATGTATATGAATTTTATCCTCCGGACTTCTGTGAAGGATTATCTATTAAGGCCTAATTTCTAAATAAGATAAGACATGAAAATTTTTTGAAATTTTAAATATTTTAGTTTAATATTAATAACATTTTAAAGGAAAAAAAGTATTTTAAATTAGTACAATTCAATATTTAATCAATGCACTTATTATCTCTGCTTATATAATTACAACACTTCCTAAAAGTATGCTTTGATATTTCATATTTTGATCGAAAGGCCGCATTATAAGTTCATGTATCATGTGGACAAAGCACAGCACATAAAGCCCCACAACAATTGTTCAAAGGACTTGAATTGCAATTGTAAAATGAAATGTAATTTTATTTTATTTATTATTATTATTTTTTTTTTCTTCTTCCTCTCATTTGGTCTTTCAATTTTGATGATGATTGGTTTCAGTGTAATAATGCTTTTTATTATACATTACTTTTGCCATATACATTTGAACAATGGCAAGAAAACCCACACTGTCATTGTTACCATCCCCATATGGCATAAGCAGATCTAAGCTGATGCACACACACACACACACACACACACATACACATACATACATATACATACAGATACACATATCAGTGTGAGTATTCTACCAGTTGGATACGTTTAATTCTTAGCATTTTCATTTTATATTGACATAATTCCACCTCTCACGATATCAATTTTGCTAAATTGCAACTCAAAATAGTTTGAGCCAAGAATGAAAATAAAATATATATAAATTCGTATAGAAAAAAAAAATATATATAGAAAAAAAATAAAGAATTGCTAAGAACTTAAGCCTGCTATAGAAAACAAACGGCTTTTATTTGTTCGTTACATTATTGCTAATAAGCTTTTTTCCATGGCTTTTTTTTTCTTCTTCCTCTTCTCATATTGTATTCTACGGTTTTGTATAGCAGACACAACAAATACCAAAATTACTAATAAGTTTACAGCACATTGTTAAGGATATTGGAAACATTGTAACAGTTACGTAAGAATGGCGCTAAAGAAGCGCTGCCTTGTAAGTAATTGGAAATGCTGGCAGCGGTAAAAAGAGTGGACCACCATGTCTGATAGAATTTATTTTGAAGAGCAGCAGAGAATGGACAAATAATGAGTATGTCTTAGACATAAGAAGAAAATTGCGTCTTTAATAAGTAAAGCATACCTTTAGGAGGATATAACACTAATGCAAAGTATTATGATTATTAAACTTGTTGTGTTATTTTCAAAGACACAAAATATGGGATTATCCAGTTAAATAAATTTTTATAGAAATATATTTTCGTTTTAGAAATATTATGAAAAAACTTAAAAATATATTTTCGTTACAGAAATATTATGAAAAGAAATTTTAAGGAAATATATACACAACAATTTATGGAGATCATTTTAAAAGGCTTCTTTTTCTCGAGGAAAACAAAAGTTGTTTTGATTTCATATATATTTTTTTTTTGTTACAAAAATATTTTTTATCAAATAATATTTGTTTTCATAGAATTTCAGACAAAAAACATTAAACATCAATTGACCGAATTTCTAAGACATGATATTGAAGTGAAATATTTATTAATTTCCAACCAAAAATCCCTAATGAAATTCCTAATTCCTTGAAATGTTCTACTGCAGGGAACAGTGCCACGTCCTTAATATGAAATTAAAGCTTCTCTTCCCACTAAAACTATTGCATTTTATATTAAAAACGTTATTATGTTCTCTTCGTTATCATGTGGAAACGTGCAATTTAGGCATCATTTAATTTTAATTTCATGCTAAATGAATTTAAAAATGTATTATTCTACTCCACCGTGTATGGGAGTGCGTTTTTCTTTCTTCTTTTCCCAATCTTGTTTACTTCCCTGCTACACAAACTCAAACGAAAAAACCTGTAGCAGTAATTTTTTCTGCTTCTACGATTGGCAAAAATAAAAAATGTGTAACATTGACTGAAAAGCTGTAAGAAAACACGAAATGTGAACGTGACAACAACCTCACTTAAACGTCAAACTAAAGACAAGAACAAATTACACATTTCAGTTGCAGAGAAGACAAAGAAAACGAGCAGCGCTACAATGTAAACTAGTGGAAAAAATGGTTTTATATGCTAAAAATATATATATATATAAAACATATATGTTGCCAAAAAAAAATCTACTTATAAAAATAATAAGAATATATGTTTCTTGAGCAACACAAAAAATAACAGAAACTTGACTACAAGCGGCAACAGGAGCAGGAGATTGAACTTGTTTTTTCTTTTGTTTTTTCTTAAACTAAAACAGCGCTGAAAATATATTATATTTATAATGATGAAAAATATGTTTAATACATATTTAAGTGAGAAAAACAAGATCCATAAAGGTAAGAAATGCAAATTAACATCAAAATGAATGTATTTTCGTCAGGGAACACAACATTAGATTTGCAGGGTTTTTTTGTCAAAAATATTTGTGTTTATGTTACGGGACATTGCTAATGTCCTGACTAGTACAAATGTGCCTGGACTGCGAACACATAATATGTTGGCGAGAGATAAGAAATAAACAAATAAAAAACAGTAGAAGTAAACTAAGAATTGATGGACTAGTTTTTTGCTTCTATTTAAAAAAAAAAAAACTTCAGCACTTCTGTTGCAACTCACATGGAGATAATGTGTTTATAATGTCATAAGAAATGGGAAACTTATTTTGGGATTAAAGTAAGAAACTTTATTAAAATTCTTGTCTTGAAGACAAGAATCTACCCCCACAAATAGGCTTTAAAACAACAACATTTTTCAAATTTAATGTTGTTTACTTTTCTAGAAAAGAATGCAACATTTTTTGCACTTTTGTAACAAAAAAAAAGTTACCATTTTGTCATTTTAAAATAAAATATATATAAGAATTTAATCCCACACCAGCTTTCGTATAATTTCTGTTTCAAATTTCTACCACCTGCAACTTTTCTCAAAAGAAGTAAAATAAAATGTTACATATTTCTGAGAAAAGAAAATGCCATAAAATAAATAACTTCTTTTTTTTAATTGGAAAATTTTTAATCAGTAATTTTACACACTTTAAAAAAATCGGCTTTAACAATTTATTAACAGCAGTTAGAAAACTTAAGTAGCGTGCGCCTGAAAATATGCTACAATTGATTTCTTTTTTATAGCTGTTGGCTTCATATTAATGTTGAAGCTTTTAAAAAATATCTTAAGCTAAATGGATTTTATCTCAAAATATATTCATCTTAACCTTTTCTCCAAAAGTTGAGCAGGACACCGAAACTATTTGATTTTCTTTTAAAATCATACAATAATCCTACAATAAATTAATACAAAAACTCCCGTACAGAATATGAAATCAGCATGATATGAGTCCTTAATAATACTTGCTGCTATAAATTTAATTTGTTCCTTGCAGTATGCAATACATTATGAATAGTCTGAATAATATTAGTGTTTTTTTAAATAAAACATTTTGATATACACATTTCGCTAAGGAGTGTTCTCCCAAAATTATGCAATAATTTTTTCAAAACGTTTCCATTTTTAATATTTTCTTCAAATCATAATTGTTCATGTCGCATGGACATTTATATGTACACGTAATCGAAATATGTACACGTAATACAAGAAAAAAAATCTCAGATATTTTTTAGTTTGGTTTTAATAAAAAAATATCTCTCATCCTTCAATACAGTGATGCTCATTTAGCGACTTTAACGCTACTTTTTGAAATTCTAAACGTCGCATATTTCTCTGCCAGCGCTTTTTTTAAAAAAAAGAATATATTGTTTTTGTAAGAGTTTGCCACCTACAATAAATAATGTTATTAAATTTTTTTCCCAAAATCTAGGCTGTAAGATACCAACCTAAAACTATGCAACGTTTTTTGAAAGTGTTTTAAACTGTCTATTTTCCAAAATATGCATGCATGTTTCTGCTGCATCATCTTTTAAAACTGATAAAGAGACAACTTAAAAATATATCTCGCAAAATGTATATATTCAAAAACAAACTTGTTTCTGGTTGCATATTAAAACTGTCATACATCAGAGTTCCTCTAAAAGCTAGAGTTTTTAAATTCATTCTAATTTTTGCAGTCCTTAATTTTTACTCTTTTAGCAATTCCCAATTTTTTCTCTAGTCACTTCCGATTCAAACAACATACAAGAAAAAGAATGTCCAAGCCCATTTGCCGTGATTAAATTCTAAGATGAACCTAAAACTATGCAACATATATTTTGCCAGATTTATTTGCATCTTATTTAATATTAACATTTAGGGAATATTTAGCCAACATTTTTCCTAAAACTTTGACAAATCCTAAGAGCTGAGTTTCTTATTTTTTCCATTATATATATATATTTTATTACTAACGATAATCAAATCTTTGGCAAAAGGCAAAACTAGCTAACCAAAGAAAGACAGAGTTAAAGAAACCATACCGCTTTAACCACAAGCAATTAAACTTGTCACAATAATTGAATTTTCAGTTTGGCATTTAACAGCATCAGGCTAAGAAAAGCAGCACAACTGCAAAATTTACGGACTTGGCTGTTACAAAAAGAACATTTTCCATTTTCAAATGACTACAAGAAATCACAAAAATGTTCTACAAACAAAGTGTCCTTTTTGCAGTTTTCGTTGCAGGAGTATAAGTGCGAGTGAGTGTGTGTGTGTTTTGGGAACAACTTTTAGCAAATTGCTTAAGATAAGCCAAGACTTTTGCCATCAAGCCTTTTGCTATTTTCAACAATAAAAATATATATATATATTTTTACCCAGAGTGGAATATAAACGACAAAAATAACTTCAAAAGAAGAATAAAAGTATTTAGAAGACGAAAAGCAGCCAAAAACTATTTGGAAATTTGAAATCTTTTCGTTGATGTTGCAGGAAAAGAAAAAATAAACTTTCTTAAGCTTTAATTTCATTTAGCTAAATGAATAAGAAGACGAAAATAAAGAAGAAATCCTACACTCACTACTTATTAGAAGTTGTACGCACACACACACACACACACACACACACATATACACCCACAAGCAGATAGAGAGTTAACAAAAGATGAAAATTAAATTCCTTTAAGGATTAAGAAGAAACTTTAAATTGTTGCAATCTTTGGGGCTAACAACAGCAACAACAAGGACCTCTCATTCCAGCGAGGAGTACTCGTACGTAAAAAGTAACAGCACAAGCACCAGCAGCTTAAGATAAGCAAAGAGAAGAAGAAAAAAAAAGGAAGATTTCTTAAGTGTTGGATAGAAATAGTTGGACCAAGAATTAAAAACTAAATGCCAAATAATATATATACAGGATTTAATAACGAGAGTATGTTTCAATTTGAGATCTCTGGCTGTAACCTTTCCTTCAGTTTAGAGGTCATTAGAGAACAAAAGGTTTAAAGGTTTTGGGAAATTAAAAATGTATCACAGCAGAGTTTGTAACACAACAGAGAAGTAATTAAAGTTTAGCAATTTCTGTTGCCTAGTTTAAGGCTGTCGATTGTATAAGAGATTATGTTTCCTTTTCATATTTTCGCATATTTTGAAATGTGTTTCTACAGTTTTCTTTTCTTGTTAGACTTGCATTCCAAAATTGCTTATAAACTTTTTCTCAACGAATGAACAGATTGAAAAACAACCACATTTAAAAAACGCACTTTCACACTTAATTGAAAGAAAGAAAATATAACAATCGGTAATTTGTTTTTAGTTTATGTTTTACACTAAATTCGGTTAAAGAACACTTACTAAAAGTCTAAAGTGTTAAATATAATAAGAGAAAAACTAAATAATAAGACTTACCGCTGCGGCCTTCACTATCAGCTGGCTTGAGCTGGATACCGCGGTTCATCTGTAAGAAGAAAACAAACAAAAAGAAATAAATTGAGAAATAAATCGGCATAAGAAATTTCTACAAAAATTAAATTCAAATAAAAATATTTTGCCCGACCTTGTGTAAAAAGCACCCTTAGGAAAATTGGTTATTTGTACAAACGAGTATTTCACTGTTATTGAGTGATTCCTTCCTTCCTTGATTTAATGTTGATGTGGTCGTTTATGTTATTATCCCTTGTTTAGCTCTGAATTATTTATTAACAATGATTGTGGCAAATTTACAAGGTAAATTCTGTGTCTAACAAGTGACAAACATGCCTGGAAACTTAAGTGCCCCTTTGCATATGCTACAAATATCTTACAAATTAGCTTTTGAAGAACAGATTTTTAAACGCAGGCGGGTTTAAAGCGTTTTTATTTATAAATAATTTAAATAGAAGTGTGAGTGCCCCTTGGGAGTGCCTAGTTAGTAGAGGGCTAATCCTTTTATGTGAAGGATTATGAATTATCAGCATATTTTATTAACGAAAATTTTTGTTTAAAAAGAAAAATTTTTAAATAAAACTCTTTTAATATATTATTTTTCAAAATGCTAAAAAAAACCTTTAGCGTTAATTATAAATTTTTAAATTTAGCTTTTTCTTTTTTAAAAATAACTAATTATAAGAAAAAAAACTTTTCTTTTAACAAATGTTTAGTTACAGATAAAATTTTCAAGAAATTAATTTCGAAATATTATTTCTTTAAGAAAAAATATTATAAAAAAGTGGACGCACATGTTTTCTCTATTTTTATTTCCTAAGGAAAAGGAACACAATGAGAGTATCGGCTAGAAAATTCTTAACTGAGAATTTTCCTATAAATTATGTTTTCAAAGGTTTGTAAAATATGTATAAAACTTGCAACGATGTTGAAGTCCCTAAATGGAATGAAATTGGTTATTTGAAAAATTTTACACATAAAATATTTTCTGTTTAAAAAATTATATAAAATTTGTAGTTTTCCTAAGAACTATTTAAATTTAGGAATATTTCAATAATATTCCAAAGTATAAGGGAAAATTAATAGCACTTGAATTTTTAAAGAGAATTTTTTATCATCAGTATTTTATGCCGTGAACCAGACGTCGCCACCAGCCCCACAGCTGGCCAAATAATTCTGTTATCACATGAGAATATTCCCGGTCATATAATTTCACGATTGCACGATATCAATGGTCGGCCTAGTTCTTAAAATTTAATGCCGCAAAATTATTCTCTCTGGTGCCCGTTGAAGGACCCGGTTTAAGTAAACAAGCCACAAGAAACTGATGATTTGAAAGATAAAATTTGGCACAACTTTGACAAGAAAAGCGAAGCCTTGATGCGCAATGAGGTTAACAATTTTGAGCAAAGAACGGAGCTTGAAGGTAGATATTTGCCCAACATTATATTCCGTAATTAATTCCCATACCTCTACTTCAGATTAATATGAATAAAACTGAATATGTCAACAAAAAAGTATAGTTTTAATAAATTTACTTCCTAACCTCAAATTTCCCCAGCCTTTATATAGGCTTAACCCTATAGGAGTTAAGATAACAACATTAAGGTCACAACTTTCAAGATCCAACACTAAGTTAACAACTTTTAAATTTAGAAAAACTTTCCACAAGAAACTCTTTAAAGTTATGCCGATTAATAGTCCATTAATTCTTTATTTTTCATAAATTTTTTCTCAAAAATAGAAACATATTGAATTCTGTTTTCTATCTTAATTCGACTGGACATCGTGCGGTTGTACAATTAAAAGCAACAAATTTTTATTTTGTTTTATTTAAATAGAAATTGGTAACTATCGAATGACGGTGTGGAGCTGGTAGTTAATTTGAATGTCCTTCTTTCCTAAATTAATATTTTAAAACAAATTAAGAGGTAAACATTTAAGGCTTTTACAAAAAAATAACTTTTTTTACTTACGTCGATTTCTTTTCTAGAAAATAATGCAACATTTTTCACACTTTCTAATAGAAAAGGGCAACATTTTGCCATTTCGAAATAAGAAATTTATTAGAAACGAATCCTACATCTCTTAAGAAAAATAATTTCTGTTTTAAAACTTTTTCAAACCGCTACTTTTTAGAAAACAAGTGAAAAAATGTTACCTGTTTTCTGGAAAAGAGGACGCCATCTCTACGGAGATTGGTTTATTTAATAACAGGACATACAGAGTTAAGGAATCACCTGGCAGGAATGGGTATCGTTGACGATATAACATGCAGGGCCTGTCAGGTAGAGCACTACTTGTGCTAATGTCCAGCTTTTAGCCAAGTCAGAAGACAACCATTTAGTCAAGAGATTATACAGGAGATGGAATTTCTTAGGGAGGGACTTAAGAAGGTACATTGAAGAGATTAGGTTTCTAACGTAATTAAATTCAAAGGTTTCCATGGTATTAGTGGAGGCTCCCTGTAGTGGAATGGGAACTCCTTATGATAGAGCGCATAACAGGCCTATGAGGCCTAATTGTAATCCTGAGCGAACTGGGATAACTCATGCCCCTCTTTTCGACCTAACCCAACCTAACCTAATATTATTTTTAAAATTAAAATTTTGCTATGATTAAAAATATTTGTCACGTTGTAAATTTGTTTTAAAGTGTTCCGAAATAGTCATGCAAGTTAATATTTTTTTGCGAAACGTTTCCATTAAATTGTTATGCTTGGAAATGCCAGTAATAAATGGCTGCATGTTACGCACACCCTCTGCCTAAATGCATCCTTTAACATTTTCCGATAATGAGATTTGCAGCAGAAGCAATTTAAATCAATTTCTTTATTGCACCCTTTATAAATAATACCTTCACCAAATGTGTCATTTTCCATATTTACTAATCATAAAATGTGGCAAATTCTTCTTTTTTTTCTCTCTCCCTCTCTCTCTATGAGCCCACGCTCCTTTACAAATATCGTTGGCAGGCTTTATATTTTAAAGTAATTAAAACTGAAAAACCATTAAAATCAAATGCAAACGCACACCACAATATCACTTTACCCCCGGGCTACAAAATGAGTCGGAAACCGAGAAGTGGGTGAGAGAGAAAGAGAGAGTGTTAGTTCTAGTTGCAATACAATAAAATATGCATTCACGCAGTGTTGCTGGTCTGAGCAAATGTGTGAGCCCGAGTATGTTTACAGCGTTTCAATAATAATCAATGAAGAATAATGTTTACCAATGGGAGACCAAACATGAGGCACTAAAGCATCAACATTAACGTCAACAACTATTCCGTAAACCAATTTATATATACACACCGGCTACAGGCGCTCACACATACACTAACAATACACACTCTTAGCAGCACTAATCATCATAGAGCCCAAAACAGTTTAACCAAGCCAACGACCAACGAACGAACCAACAACATTTACAATGAAAAGCGGCCAACAACAGGCAGTAAGCAGCATCAGCAAAAAAAAAAAGCAGCAGCAACAGCTTCAGCCGGCAACAAGATTTTAATGACGCTTTTACTCTCAACTTTAGCTGTGAGCTGTTTTTTGTTGTTGTTGTTGCTGTTGTTGCCATACTACGAACACAAACAAATGCACACTCGCCTGCACATGCAATTATATAATTTCGATATGACTCTGTCATGTTTGTAATTCAATTATGTTAATGATTGGACAACATTTAACGTATTTACATTTAATGCATAATGAATAAGTACTCATAATGTTCTTTAGCCCCAAACTCGTCGTACACGAGCACACAGCGATGTGTCATGTAGCACCAACAGCAAAAGCCATCAGCAGGGCACAGATATATTTGAACTAGCAGCCAATAGCCAAATGGTCCACGAGTCAAGCCAGCATTATTTCCTCTCACACATCTACGGCCATTACAGCTGATGCTGGTGCTGATGCTGCTGTTGAAGTTTTTTACCAAAAACTTTTGCAGTCCGTCATTGGCAACTTTAAAAAAACAAATCCACAATATCAGCAAAATATAACTGAACGCATGCAGATACATTTTTTTCGTATTTTATAAAATACAACAAACAGGGGCGAGGGATATAAAATTATATATGGAAAATAAAGTGAAAATAACACACACACGCACACACACACACAGAACATTATGTGGCACACTGACAGTGCCCTGACGTTGATTAAAATTTAATTGAAAATAAAAATTGTTTGCAACTTATGAGCAAATAACAGCTGAAAGGGGATGTTTAAATGCATATTGAATATTCCGTTTAAGCAAAACCGAAATTTACCAAGTCAATTAAGCAGAAAAATTGCTGGAGAAGCCCAACAACGAAGCATTCAAAACTAAAGTTGAGTTGATTCCCAAAAAATATAATGATTTCTGTACAAAAACAAATCATTTTTGTAAAACTATTAAAACGTGTTGTTGGTTGGTTATTTTTCAATGTCATGATTTCATTCTTAATAATTCCTTATTACAGACTTTTAAATTGCAGCTTAACAGAAACTTAATTGTTTAATTTATTTATTTCCAAGCTTGTTCACTTGTAATTCTCGTATGATATTTGAAGGTTTGCGCAAGCAACAAAAACAGCAACTTAAAGAAACAAGTTTTTAATATTATTTTTCCCATTAACACACAAACTTTTTAACATAAAAAACTATTTAAAAATATATATAAAAAAAATAAACAACAGTTTTAAAAAAGAATGACATAATAAAAGGAAAAAAGGAATTAGTAAAAACATAATTTCTATGAAAGGCCAAACTCCCTTCAAAGAAGGAATTTCGGGATTAAGTTTTTATAAAAAAAAAGACTTTAATTAAAACCATTTTTATAGCTAAATTTCTATACCACAGAATTGTCCTTTTAAAACTTGAGTTTAATTTTGAATTGTGTGGATTTCTTTTTCCCAAATTCGTTTCCCCCAAAAACTTAAAATGGGTATTAAAACAAAAATTTATTTTTTAAATTTAAATAAAAAAAAAATTTCAACAAAAATATCAGAGTCTGTCCAGCTTTTGCGTCATCTTGCTTACAGCAAATTTGTGGCCGCAGTAGGTGGGAGGATTAATGACTCCTCTGGGCATCTAAATATGCAACAAGTGAAATCTGAAACTTTCTTTTTGACCTCATAATAATTAAAATGTGTGTACAATCGGGGACTAGAGAAAACCTCTATCACTGGTCGTTAGGTTAGGCTGCAAAAAAAGGGCATAAGCTATCCCAGTTCGCTCAGGATTATACTTAGGCCTCATTGGCCTGTTGTGCACTCTATCATAAGGAGTTCCCATTCCACTACAGGGAGCCTCCACTAATACCATGGAATCCTTTGAGTTTGATTACGTTAGAAACCAAGTCTCTTCAATGTATCTTCTTAAGTCCCTCCCTAAGAAATTCCATCTCCTGTATAATCTCTTGACTAAATGGTTGTCTTCGGACTTGGCTAACAGCTGGACAGTAGCACAAGTAGTGCTCCAGTGTTTCGTCCTCTTCCTGACAGGCTCTGCATGTTATATCGTCAACGATACCCATTCCTGCCAGGTGATTCCTTAACTCTGTATGTCCTGTTATTGAATAAACCAATCTCCGTAGATGACTGGTCGTATTTTGTGGGTTGTGGGCTGGCGGTGTTACCGTGCCAAACTTTATGGAAAATTTGGACGGCCCAACACTTACCTGGAATACTGTTCACTTGCGCGGTCGTGGCCTACATTATATCTATACCAAATATGGTTCCAAACCATACAATGCAACAATGGATCTTTCGATCAAGAAATTCAATGGCCGCGGCAAAGTTCATTGGCCGCCACGATCGCGTGACTTGATACCGTTGGACTTTTTTCTTTATCCGCATTTAAAGGAAGAAATAAACATAAATAAGCCAACGACAAATCAAGACTTCAAGAACGGGATAATTCAGGACATTAACGGCCCTGTATCTCAATTATGTCTGAATAATCAGATAGAGTTATGCCATCGCTGGTGTGGCGAACATTTGGTCAATATTTTGTTTCGCACACAATTCTCAAAAATCCTTTTATAATAATGAAAAATATTGAAATAATTCTTTGGCAACTTTTTGTTTTATTTAAAAAGTTAATTGTAAATCTGGTAGGACCAACAGATTTTATATCTCTTAACTAATTTAATTGTGGCTGAAAGTATTAATTTTTTATTGGACCGACCGGCATCAGGCTAAGGACTCTACTCATTAAATGCTAAAACCTATTTGTGAGACATGAGAGGACAGAGAATTTGCTGTATCCGTTTCATATTTTTATATCGCTGGTCAATTCTTCCTGCTGGAATATCTCCCACTACGCAACTACAGCAGCTTCAACCACCATTTCATTATATTATCATAACTTACCGGACTTTGAGCGATTTTGTAAAATGCCTGGGGCATAATCAAACCTTAACTTTGGAATGAATCACTGATGCCCGTAAAATAAAAAGAACTTTAAGGCACAACACTAAATGAAACAGACTTCCCAAACAAAGTTACAATCCCTGTATCGATGTTTCGGGCATGGCAATGAGAATCTTTGCCTTTAATTAAAAACTGTTAACGTTGATATCGTTCACTCTGTGTATGTGTGTGTGTGTGTGTGTGTGTGTGTGTGTCTGTTTAACATGAGTTTAGACTCGCATTTCGGGTTGGCAATTGATTGATATTCGCAAGTATGTTTAAATAGAACATACAAAGTGGAAAATACAAAAATTTGTCGTTCATTTTGGTTGTCTAAAAAAATGTCGGGTTGTTGCAAGTGAAAATGTTAATGGCACGAGTGGTACGAGAGCAGAGTACGGCTGACTGACTGACTGACTGCTTTGCTGACTAGCTGGCTGGCTGGCTGGCATTTATTCTTTCTGGGCACATGAGTGAATGAGTTGCTGTTGGCGTTCAATAAATTGGAAAATTTTGTTTTGTATTATTGCACTTAAACGCTTGATTACATTTAGTTTAAAAGCATTTTTGCTTGTTCTTGTAATGTTGGGTAATGCTATTTAACGTTTATGTACGTTCGATACATGACGATATATTTACTATTTTGTATTTGTGCTAAATTCATGGAATAGAATGGTAGAAGGGAGGCAGGGCCTGGGAAATTAAGTGAATTTAAGTGCACACAAGTCTAAATAGAAAGAGAAAAAAATGAAATTTTGTTGTGAAATAATGCAATTTTGTAGCTGCACTGTGAAAATTTAATGCATTCGTATTGATTTTAAATTAAATTTAAGGTTCGCTATTAAGTGTTTGCCTTGTTTTATATAATTGGCCGTAGCATAAGTTTAGCAACATTTTGTTGGCCATTTACAACGACAGAATTATTTAATGGAACTCAAATTACTAATGCAGCAGGTAATTATATTTGAAATCAGAACTTTGAAGCTTCGGCATGCTGGCGAATTTAAATTTTATTTCATAATATACGGCGTTTCTTTTTAGGTTTATTTCAGTCTCTGTAGAGCTGCAACTAATTTGGCTGTTAGGAGACTCTCTTGAACTTATTCAGCCATAATTGTAAATTTCATATAATTAACATTTAGTGTTATTCAGTGCATCCAGCCAGAGTAGTGAGCACACGCACACAGACACACACACACTCACATATACACATACACTTGCACAATTATGCTTGAACAAAATTTTATTTCCATTTATACTTGTTCGGTTTCCCATTTATTCCCAAAATGAAATTTTTATATGTATTCATAGCCCGTTGGTGAAATTGGCATAGATGCAAGCTGCCAGTTAGGCAGTCAAATATGGTACACAAAAATCGTAGCATACTTTCGGCTGCTGTGTAATACTCCAACTGCAAATATATTATGAGGATGTTGTTTTGCATAATACACAGAGCCTTTGCTAATTACACAGTTGTTAGTGTTCACAAAGAGTATTAAAAAAATATTTAAAAAAGTTATAAAAAAGTTGTTGCATACTTTTGGTTTTATAATGACTAAATATATGACTTGAAAAATTTCGAGTCAAATTCATAAAAAAGAAACTGAAAAAAAATAATCAGAAATTCATTTACTCAGGGATGACTTAGAAATTAGCATTTAATTAGGAAGCATTAACTAAAAGTACGATGAATGAAACAGTTTTGCTTTTGTGTGAATAGCTTTAGGCCAAAAGAGGGGAAGGGGGACAGAGACTAGCAGCCCAGTGTTGCTGGGAAAGAACAACTAGAGAAGTAGTCGTGTACGTACGAAATACATAAAAGTTAGTTAATCTAGAGTTTATTTGCACTGAATGAAATTTGTTTTCTAAAAAAATATTAAATGAAACTTCAAAAATAGTTACAATTTGACTGGTATTCGTGGTCACGATTTTGTTGCTAATAAGAGCCGTACAGTAGGCAACATTTTTGTTAAGTAGCAAATATGTAGAAGCTAAACGACTACAAAAGACAATTTGTAATAAAAATCATTAATCCCGATGCACATTAGATTTTATGGCAGCTACTTTTAATTTGGGTTGGAGTGGGGAAAAGAAATATCTACTATTTCTGTCAATATTCCGCTCTTTCCCATTTCAAACGCCGGAACTGCTGCAACAAAAATTGATCATGTAGGCTGGGACTTAAATTAATTTCAGGCTTCAAACAAAACTTATTTCAGAGCCTGCTAAAGTTTATATTTAACACAACATTCAATAATAATAAAAATAGTATTTTGTATGTGGGTATTTTGGTTCCAGAAATACAATTCTATTTTTGTAAAATTTTCAAGTGATAACTGAGGGCTTTTGGTTAGTTCCCAAGCACACTTCGCTGTGGCTATTGCAGATCATCAGGAAACTTTGGAAGCGTGTAAAAATATAGGGTGTTTTTTATAGTGATACAACTTTGAGTTGGCATCACTGCTTTATTTGAAAAACCATTCAACAGCTGATCGTTGCTTTTTGTTTCGTTTGCTTTGACATTTCATTATGGATCAACTTACACCAGAGCAACGCATGCAAATTGTGGAAATTTTTATTGAAATTTGTTGATGATGCCCATTTTTGGTTGAATTGGTACGTAAATACACAGAACTGTCGCATTTGGAGTGAGGAGAATCCACAAGCTTTTGTCGAAACACCGTGATATCCACAGAAATTTTCTGTTTGGTGCGCTTTATGGGCTGGCGGAGTCATTTTCATTGATATCAAATATATTTTACTATGTTTTATAATGATTTAAACTTGTATCACTCTATAAAAAACACCCTTTATGTGGGAATTGTGGTTTCAGAAATACAAATTTATTTTTACCCTCTTAATATTTTTTGTACTGAAATTTCAAAGTGATAACTGAAAGGCTTTGGTTAGTGTAAAAATACTTACACCCTATGAGAAGATGAGAACATGGAACAAGACCAACACCAACAACTTTTCACAAGTACAACGTGACGTGTGAGTAACATTAATAAGAAGCCTTCTTTAGTTCTTTCGCAACATATTTATTTTTCTGTGTCTAAACTTTCCCATTGGCAAACAATAAACCCCATATTCATAAAACTTGAAATAACTTTAAAACGTATTTTATTCAGAATATGATTATATTCCCGATGTCGCAAGCTATCGTTTAATCAAAAATATAATATTTGAATACAATATAAAATAAAAATATTGTTTTTGTTCTCAGTGTTTTTTATTTTATCAAACGATAGTTGGCGACATCAGCGAACAGGGCCTAACTATCGTATTCGGTATCCATAGAAATTTGTATTTAAAACGAATGGAACTTTATAAGATTTATATGATATTTATAAACGGCAAATAATAGTTAACTATTTAAGCAATTATCTCAATTAATATATAAGACACTTAATTAATTAAAAACGTTCAAATTAACGATAAATAAATTGAAAAGGATTTCAGGAAAATTATATTTTTGATAAGGTTTATGGCATTTTAGTTGCTTTTAATTAAGAAGAAATAAAAAATAACAGCTTTTTAGAGAATTAAAACTGAAAGAAAAAATTGTTGTTCAAGCGCCTTAAATGTAGGCAACAGAATGTTTGAATTTATCAAAACTATAGAATAAATTTTTAAAGTATATATAATATATATAAGAGGATAAGGGGGAAGTATCAAATAAAATCCTTTATTAAATCAGATCCTGTCCAAATAATATCTCAAGGTTATTAAGTTTAAAATTTTGAGATTTTCTTTTGTAAAATCATTCCGCTTACAAAACTGAAGGCAAACTTGCAACGGACATGTTTTAATATTTAAACCATTATTTTTCTTATTGTTTATTTTCGTTTGTGTTAAAAAGTTTCCTTTGTTTTTATGGCATGATTTTATAATATATTTTATATTAAGTTATTTATTTTCTTTGCATTTTTCTAAACTATTTTCCAGTAATTTTTCCATTGTGTTGCCTTTAAACAATAAGATTGTTGTTGATTTCATTTTGCTGTTCTCTTTCTTCTATCACACATTTATTGCGTTTGCTGTTGCAGTGCTTTAGTGTTTTAGTGTTTCTATTGTAGTTCTTTTTTTTCTTCTTCCTTTTGCATTTTGCTCTCCCATTTAATTTTAACTACATAAAATGGCAAAACGAAAATGCAATTAAAAATACGTTTTATGACTTTGTTATTGTTACGTTGTGAATAGAAAACGAAATGTGTGTGATCGTGTTGGTCGTGTTGTGCTAAACATACGTGCAAAATACTCACACAGCACACAAACACACACACACACACACACAAACACATATGCTCCCTCATCATTATTTGTTGTTGTTTTTAGTTTTGTTCCATGATTTTTTTCCATCTTCCCCGGCTGCATTGTTGTACCGGCTGCCCAGTGCCAACTAAACATATTAAATGCTCGTGTTGTTGTGCTTTTATTCTGCTTTATTTTTGGATTTCTATTTCTTTTTTATAAATTTTTTTTTTTTTACAATCAGTCCATATGCAATTTCTGTGCTCTTTCTATTTTTCATTTTCCTACAGCAACACTATTATTTGAAGCTGTAAAAAATGTTTTTCATTGTTAAAATAAAAATTGCATCCTCCAAAAACTATAAAAGTATCTACGATTTTTTGTTTTTTGTTTTTCCGATGCCAGCAATTGCCTGGAGTGAAGGGGGTGGGTTTGAAGCACCTGATAAAGCACTGGAGCGAGTGCTAAATTTAAACAACTAAACTTTGGTATCTTGTTTGCAATATCTGATTGTACAACACACACACGCAATATTTCACGCTACAAACTGAAATGTTGCACAGTGCTGATGGCTGAACCAAATGCATACCCCCGGATAGAAGTTAAAGGAATGCCGAAGTATCGGGCAAAATAATTGAAATAAAACATAAGCAAAACTATTATGATTTAATAAGTTGTGGCACACGATATTTGACACTCTTTAGTGAAACACGCAACTTTTTTTCATAAAAAAAAAATTCCTCGTAGAGGAAATTAATTCACACAGTAAAACAAGAAATTGTTTATGTTCATAGAAAATTATATAAAATAAATAGTAAAATTGATAAACAAAGAATTATTAGCCTTGATTACGGTTGTGACAGGAGTAGTCGTTGCCATATTCTATGTTTAATATGCGCCAAGCGTTGCCATGTTTTACAGATTTTTTCACGACTACGACAACCGTAATAAGACAACATTTTTGGCATAAGAGCAAATTTTATATAGTAAAAAGCACTTTCAAAAAGAAACTCCACGACCATATGAAACACTTTCACAACAACGTGTATGACAATAACTTTTTAAGGTTAAGTTGACTAGGATTACAAAATTTCTACCCCTTAATTCATAAACGATTATTAATTTAAAGTTGGATTTTGTATGGTTAAAGATCTTTTAAAGCATTCATTAACTTTAGTAATCGTTTGTGGAGTGGGGGACTAGTGGATAACAGGTTTATAAACCTGTTATGTTCGTAAAAAAAAGACATTTTCAAATGCCAACATCAAGCGAATGTTGAAAACGTTCTTTGAGTTAGTGAAGATTCACTTGAATATATAAATGAATAAAAATATTTAACAAAAATATGCTAAATATTTAATAAAAAAGTTAAACTTTTATCAATATTTGCTGTTTATTAAAATGATTTAAAAATGTTTCCACTCCCGCTGTAACAATTTTTTAAAATTTTGTTTTTTGTTAGTAAAAATCACTGTTCCCAAACCCCAAGTGACTGTTGGTTTTTATATCCTTTTTTTATATATATTTCATTTCTTTGCTCCACAATATTTTTATTATTATTTTTCAATACTTTTTACTCATCTCTTCAATTCTTTTTTCTTCGTAAAATATTTCTATTCATAAAAGTTCTTTTTTACTGGTTGTGAGTACAACTAAATGAAAAAAGTTTCACTTAACATGATTTTATGTTACCAAAGGCAACATCATTTGCTGCAATTGTATAACCGAAACAAGAGATTGCAACGCGTAAAGGGAAAAAGCTTAAAAAAAGAAATTTATATAACAAAAAAACAACAAACTAAATAAAAAAAAGAAAACATTTTGCAATCCTTAACAAATTGTATTGAGTATGACATGGATAAATGCTGCTTAATCAAAAGTTAAGTGAAAGTTTTGTGCGGACAGTTTATGGACGAGGATGATTTTTGCCATTCTTGCCGAAAGCATCAGCTGCATTTGAACAACAATACATTCTCATCATCATCCTCATCAGCATCATCATCATTATCAATATGATCATCATCACATATCATCGTGTATATAGAAGTCTTTGCCATAGACTGCATAATTCAATCACACATGGCGGGGTTTTGTTAGTTTTTCTTGGGCTAAAAACAGACTTGAGTGTTGCACACTCGCATGCACAGATTTTTGTAAATATTTTTTTTTGCTTTCACTGGCTACAACGAGCACACTTAATAAACACAACAACAACAACAACAACAACAACAACTTTATCAACAACAGCAGCTTCATTATTATCAGCAAAAAAGTTGTTTATTTGCACAAAAAATTAATTGAAAAAAAAAATAAAATTTGATTTTTCATGTTATTGACTTGCCCACGATTGATAAGAGTTTCATAAATTTTATTTGCCAAAAACTTTCTGTTTGAAATACATTAAATAAATATTTTTCAATGGAAGCCTGAAGTTATACCACAAATAATTCATTCCATTGAGGAAGGATTCCATAACTATTTTGCAACGTCGCGTCGAGACAATATCAAAAACAGGACACCTCGTAATTTCCCCTTAAAGAGACTAAATAACTATTTCTGAAAACTTAAGGATAAGGACAAGGCAGGAAATTACTAGAAATTATTAATAAACTTTCTGTTGTAAGTATATTAAATAAAAATTATTCAAAGCAAGCCTGAAGTTATACTACAAATAATTCATTCCATTGTGGATTCTATAACTATTTCCCAAAGTCGCGTCAAGACAATATCTAAAACAGAACAGCACTCAATGACTCTTTAAACAGACTAAATAACTATTTCTGAAAACTTAAGGATACTCTTAAAGGACTAGGATGTGGCCAGAAGTTATTAGAAATTATAAATTGCTGAAGACAAAAAGTTTAGAAGAGTTAAATTTTTGTTTTATCTGGAAATGTCTGTACAGAATAAGGAAATTGAAATGCTGTCCATTTCTTTATTTAAATTATTTTATATTATAAACGTAAGTATTTCATTTGTTTCTATAATTTATTTAATATGGAATTAATTGCGTTATTAAATATTTAATTTAGTCCAGTCACGTGACAATATTTTTGTAGTTTGATATTCACAGCGAGTCAAGTAAATAAACGTTGTTATTAAAATAAACGAGTCTTTGATACGTTAAGCGAAAATGCTGATATAATAAAAGCATTTCAATAATGAAGTGCTATTTCATCATATGTAGCATACAATAGGGCGCAGTAAGGGCAATAATATAATTGAGATAATTTTAATTAAAATTAAAAATACATAAAAATAAAAACATTCATTTTGATTACTTAAATTAACTGCGAAATATTAATTGATAAACTACGATTTTTCTAACAAGTAAATGGAAGCAGTTTCTTTATTTATTTTAGAATTTGTTTCCTCCTAAATATATGCTTTATATTTCAGTTAAATAATAATTACTTTTGAGGTAATTACTTGGCCTTTTCATACATTTACTATTAGCCACAAAATGACCACTAACTTTGTAAAAAAACTAACAAAAAATAAAGCCTAATTATAGGAGTGTAATCTGACGCCAAGAACTATTCGAATAAATTTATTACATATTAAATATAATTAAAAAAAAGTAAAATTTGTTAAAGAAGAACACCTGCCAGATATTCACATTTCATAAGAGATAAGTAATTTATTTGCTGCAGCCTAAAAGTAGGCACGTATTTAATTATAATTTATATAGCTGTTAATAACTGCTTTTATATACTTTCAAACATATTTTAAATTTATTATTAAATTTCGTACAGGTCCTTGATGCACAAGCATATCTTTAACCATTTTTTTAATAATAGCCAACTTTTAGGCGTTTTTCCTTTGTTTTCCGTAGCCAGGCTGACATTTAAGTAATTACAAATATTAGTTACCACTGATATTATGCTTATTATTTTCATTTACACCATTTAAATCGTAATAAATTATTTGTCCAGTTGTACGACCGCTGAAAACCACGTTCTGTGTGTTGGCCATTTGGTGTCGTAATACGTTTAGTTGCATTTTGTTTTTGTTTGGTTCGTTTTTGAATTTTTAATACCACCGAAATTAACTTAATTACAACACTATTAATTATTTAAAGTATATTTAGAGACACATACACAATCATATTTAATATAATTTTTTTTCCAGATATTTTCTGTGTTTATTGAGTGGTTTTAACGTTTTGAAATTTTTTTCCATATAAGTTGTGGATATTTGGCAGTTTGATTAGGGTATGAGGGAGTGTAGCGTGTTTAAATATTTATTTTTATGGTCTGTAAATTAATTTAGGAACGTTTTTAAGGCTTTTGAGTTGTTTTACAAGGACATTAATGAAAGTGATAAAAGAACTTTAATCAGAAAATGTCTGGCTTTATCTGTTTAATTTCCTGCGAAACGAGGAATAGTAAATCATACTGTTTTCAAAGGCCACAACTTTGTATCTTTTTGAAAAGTATCCATGTGCTGGGTTTTATTTCAAATAATCATTTTACCAGATTTATTTTGCCTCAGAGCGTATGTATTTTTGTATATAGAATGTATTGGATATATTGAGCGCCAAATAAAAGGTGTAGCGTTCTTTGAAAACAGTACGCTATTCTATTCCTCTTAGGCTTTATCATCATTAAGTAGCCTAGAATCGGCTGACGATCAAGAAGCGACCACTTGACAGTTACGTTACAATTAAATGGTGTCCGACTGAAAGCACCTTTTAACCCCAAATTAAATATCTGTCGTTCCCAAACTGGATCCTGTACTTTTTTACTATCAGACTTTTGACGTAAAAACACTTGCGCATGTGTGAGAAATTTGATTCGTTTATAAATTTATAAAAGAATTTTTGCCGAAATAAAATTTAACCGTTTTTATTTCTATTGTACTTTTAAAGACGTCGGGAACTACAATAAAATTTGTATTTATTCAACATTCTATTTTGTGGTAGTGGAATTTGTTCAAAATAATATCGTGTTCCGATTATAGTCACAAGTCCACATTGAAATAAATAATAATAATAATAATAATAATCATAATAATAGAAAAAATTTTATAGTGCAACTGTACACGGAAAAACCTTTTAAAACATGCAGGTTTCCTCACCAGCAGTGAAGGATAAGGTATTTCAATAAGTACCACAAAATATGTGGGTGGTATTTTTTTATTAGATTTTATTGTGTTGTTTTCTTAATGAAAGTCCTTTGAAATCAAGCCTCTAATTTCGTCATTTTTGCACAAAACTATTTACGAAAATTCGTGTAAAGAGCCTGCCGAGTTTATTTCCTTAACATAATTCGCTTTCCACTTCGCCGCTAATATTTAAAAATAATTCGAATGAAATTCAAGTTTGTAATTATGATTTTCTCCTTAACAGATTATCCTTTCGTATGTTTCTTTTTTTTATTTGTTTGATTTTCTTAGAATTCTACCAATTGCTATCTCCAGTTGCCAGGTAACCTCATAAGAATTGTAACAGTGATTCAGCCGAAAAGAAGAAGCTTTTATATAATTCTGAAACGTTACCAGGTATTCGTTACCTGCCAAAGATTTTTCTAAAATACTTCTGTGTCCCTTTTTCCTTAGCATCTGCAGGTGTGTGTAAGTGAACTGATATGACAACAACCGATATGCTTGTCATGCATAATATTGTGTGGTTTAAGTTTGTAATTCAAATACATCGAGTTACAGCAAAAAACTAACAGCACATCATGTGCACACTCTTGTAGCCAGGCAGGCTCTCCCTCAGTGAGGGGTCTTTCTTGACTTAATTTTATATTTTTCAAATACACATATAAGATTGTGTGTGTGTGTGTGTCAATTTCTTTACACATGCATATAAATTACTACTTTTCATCTTCATAATAGTCATTCATATTTGCTGTGTCGACATGAGAAAAAGAAAATTTTTATATGAAGCAGAAATAAAAAGGATCCATTTCCACTTTAGCACATGCAGAGTGAGTAGTACGTACATACACACACACACACACACGCAAGTGATGTCCTGTTTGAAGTGGTAGTTGATGTATTTATTTTACATACTCAAATATATTTTTCTTTATTATCTTTCAGTTAGTCCTTTTATGTTATTACGTTTTGACATTTTTGTTATATTTAGTACGACTACATCTTGTACAATTTTATTGATATTTTATACAATCATTTGATGAAGGTATACGTGCCGCTATATGAAAGCCAGCACAGTGAAAGAGAGTGAGAGAGAGAGAGAGAGAGAGGGAAGAGAAAACATATATTTTGATGAGTGTGTTTATTGAGTATCTGCTTTTGATATTTGATTGGCAACGAAGTAGGCAAAAAGTGTCCTGTTTAGAAATAAAAAATAATCTTTATGTGTGTGTATAAGTAAGAAGTTTATTTTCTTCAGTTTCCTTGGCAAATATTTTCTTGTGTGTGCGTGTGTGCGTGCGTGCGTGTATATCGTTTGTATGTTAAAAAGTAATAATATTGATTGCTTGATGTTTCCAGATAAAGATCTTGAAAAGGTAGAGTAAATAAAAGAATAAGGGTGGAGAAAAAATTATAAAACTGTATAAGATGTCTTACAGGCACCAGATCCGTTAAGGAATGCACTATAATTCTCGTATTCTAGTTCATAATAATATCTTTATTAATTAGAATTGTTATTACATTCAACTGAGCCAGCGAATAATTGGTGATAAGCAATATATTACCATAAGAACTGATGATGGAGGTGTAGCGGCTTTCGAAAACAGCCGTTCTGCTTAGCTGTGTAAGTTTAATAATCAAAATTATGGTGAGTTTTCCTTGTGGCATGTTCATCTGATTTAAAAATATTGGCCAATTAATGTCAACTGAAGTTTTTCATTGTTGTGATTTTCCTTGAAATTTCTTGACTGAAAATTATTATTAAAGGACGAGCTTATCTCTGTAATAAAATCGCAACTTTAGCTATTACAAAATTATTATAATGGCTCCTTGAGGTTTTATGCGAAGCTTCTTTTGCTTAAAATTTAGTAATCCTTTATTCACAAAATATCCTTGAATTCTTTCAAGTGATCAAGCAGGATCAAAAATAGTCCTGACTTTAATATAAAAATTTTATAAAATTCAAAATGTTATTGTTATAAATTGTGAAAAATTTTGAGAGGCTTTTCGTGTGATAACGATAAAAAATTTTGACAAAACTGGTAAAGGAGTCAATTGTTGTTCAATTAAAAATTAATTGCAGAAGAGCTGAGATCCTTTGGGGGTCTTTCGGGATGATTCTAATCAATAGGGAAAACACATTAAATCAGTTTATGGATTCAGATGGCTGATAATCTTTATTACAATGAGACCTTTAATATCCTTAAAATGAGTCCTTTAATGGTCCTACAATGAGTCCTTTAATTGTCCTACAATGAGTCCTTTAATTTAATTCTTTATTTTTTGTTTGCTCAATATTTTCATAAAAATTTCAATAAAATCGTGCGGATATTTTCCATTCCTCATATTTTAGAGCCAATTGAACGCTTTGAAAAATCTTTTGTTTTTTTAATTTTGCTATTCATAAAATTAAGAATATATTTTTATATTTTTTAAAATTTGTTAAGTTTTATCATTTGCCTACAAATGCAAAACCAGCATCTTCTATTTATAAACATAAAACTTTAAATTCAATTTCCACTGCAAATAATTCAATTACATAAGATTTTGTGTTAATCAATAGAAAAATTACAAAATTGTATTACAACGAAATTCTAGCAATTTAATAAAATAATTAGAGATATTTTTCACCCTCAACAAAGCCATAGGAAACTCTTGATATATGCTTTAAAAATGTTAGTGTTATAGAAAAAAACCTTAAATTTGCTTCAACCACAAACAGAAATAGAAAAAAAGAAAAAAAACCAAGAATTTTTTTCTTCTGCAAATAAATTCAATAAAAACTTTTGTTGATTTCATGTTTATTTATTATTGATTATGCACAGCACGTATTTTAATTGATATCAAGCAAACCAATCATCACTACGAAACACAGAGATAGAGATAAAAATATATACACTTTTACAACAAAACCCTAAAAGTATGCTACACATATTGCATGCGAATAATTTTCATTGTATGTACGTACACACACACACACATGCTGTTGTTGAAAAATGAAAAAAAAAAATAATAAAACGAAAAATAGAGAACTATTTTGATGCTTTTTGATGTCTTGCAGTTGTAGCACTTAATCGTGGTGGCTGTTAGCACTGGCATGGCAGAGTTTCTGTTCATTTAATATGATGATGCTGTTCATCCAATATTATTGAAATCATACTACGGACTCAATTTTTAACTCTGATAATAATGATGAGTATGACGACATATCGATTGCATGCACGAATGTGCATGATTATACTCGTACATGTTGTTGCATGTACGAGTGTGTGTGTGTGTGTGTGAGGCGTTTTGTTTCCTTGCTCGTTTATATTTCTGGTGTATGTGTTTACTCTATGTACACATGTGAGTTCAATTGGAAAATCGTGAGGAGTTTGAAAGCAAATATACTCACTTACACACAACTGGAGGAAAAAAAAAAAAAAGAAAAAGCTTTTTTTTTTGCTTTCTGCTTATCATCCTCCTCCTCCTCCTCGTCCTCTCTTGCCGCTTTTCATATGGCAGTTATGTGATGGCAAATCACGAAAATCTATTTAGCTCGATATGCTGTAAAATATGCTAGCAAATTCAGTTAAGCATTAAATTGTTACTCTTGAAAGGCAGAAAAAAAAATTATATATATAAAAGGAAAACATTCAACGAGTTGAAGTAGAGAAAAATGAAACAAATCATACATTTCGACGAAAAAAGAATTGGACCGACAGAAAATTGCTAACAAATTCACAATTGAATTATTAAAGCTCTTGAGTTTTTGTTTCTCTTGTGAAACGGAAAATAAAAACACGAAAAACTAAACTCCAAATAAGAGAAAAAGTGCATAAAGGATATATTAAGGACACTGAAACACTTGATAGTAAATTTAAAATTAAAGCCAAGGAAATTATTTCAGCATTAAATTTAAAGTTTAATATAAGAAAATTATGGCGAATCAAATTTTTATTGATTTTTTTTAAAGTTTTTTTTAAGATCAAAATGGAATAATATTCTTAAGCTTATAATAGAGCATAACTTAAGGCTTATATATAAGCGTTTTAGAGAATATATAATATTATTAAATGAGGAAAAGTTCCTTGATGAGTTAAAATTATCATTTTTTAAATTTGAGGTTTCGTATTAAGAAAAGTTTCATAACATCATAATATCTTAAGGCGTTGCATACTTTTCGTCAAAAAATTTATATACTTTTAGTATTAAAATAAATTTTTTTTGAAAAAAGTTTAAAATATCACCGTTTGCCATTAAAATTCAAAACAAATCATTTTAAAAGATGAGAAGCTCTTTTATAAATTTATAAACAAAAATTTAATTATTGAAAATTTAAATTTGAAAACTACTTTTTAGAAATTTTCTTTAAAAATGCTATATTTTTGCCTGTAGTTTTCAAAATAAATCATTTGTAAAATAGAAGCTCAAGAATTTGCAAAATATTCAAAGACTTTAAGGCAGATAATAATATATATATTAAAGAGTAGCATACTTTTAGGCTGATATAATTTTGATTATGAAACTATCATTATGACGCAGATGCTAAAATTTTAATTTTGTCCCATTTATGGCTCATATTTATAGCCAAAATCAAGTACAAGAACGATGTCTATTTAATCCACAAAAACTGGGAATAAAAAAATATTTTTTAAGTTATTAAAATGTCAATCTGCCGCTGAGGTGACACACGTAATATCGTTTGAAAAAAAAAAAATATTTTTATACAAAAAAATCTATTCGCTTCAAACTTTGAGTCTTCATTTACTTTTTTAAAATTGTTTGCTATTCAAGGATTTTTAAGCGTAGAAACCGTTTTTATTAACTCAGCGGTTAATTAATATTGTTCTCATATAAAATCAACTTGTGTTACTCTCTTTTAAAGCGCAGTTCAAGCTAAAACTGTGATTAAATTTTAAACAATTTATCCCAGAATAACAGCAAATACGTTTAAATATAAAAGTTTCTTCACACAAACTGTTTAAAGAAAAGCTGGATTATAAATTAAGCAATTATTTTCCAAGCAAATTGTTTTCTACAAACTTTTAAAGTTTCTTTAATCCTTGATAATTGGAAATTATTTAAGGCTGCAAGATAACTCTATTCAAAATAAATTCTTTTTTAAACCGAAGCCTACTTCAAGGCTATTTGCAAGCCAACTTTTACAATATTTCCCAACAAATTTTCCAACTAATTAATTGAAGTTCAAATATCACACACACATGCCATTGAATATTCTTTTTATTCCTACAAAAACAACAACACACACTTTAATTTAAAAGCCAAATGAAAGAAAAACGAAATTTCCAAAAAATATTTGTAATAGAAAAATTTCTTAGCAAACATTTTAGACTCAATTTACATTTAGAGAAGGTTTATATTCCATTTCAGTTGTTGCTGCTGCTGCTGCTGCTGATGTTAATACTGTTGTTTTTCAATATCCTTTTCAGTTTTCAAACTTTTGAAACGAGTGAGTCGCTCTGTTCGTGTGTGTGCAAGTGACATTTACTTTTTGAAAATTCATAACATTTGAAATTCTAAAAACGATTTTCTTTATTTGTACGCTCGTTCATTCTATGCATGTAGTCATGTGTAAAAACATAAGCTAACTTCCCCTGCCCCGCCTGCCTGCCAGCCTGTGTGGCTGCCAGCTTGCCTGCGTATGAATGTTGCTACTGAAAATTCAACAAACACATACATTGAACTGGAACATTTCTGTTTGTTGTATAAATAACTACGCATACGATTGCATGTCTGTGAATGTGTGCGAGCAACAAACAGCAACAACAAAGACCAATAAAATCATATAAAAAGTTACTCAGCAATAAACTTGTAGTGCATGTATTAAAGGGTGAGCCCTGGACAAACAAATTTACAACATTTTTCCTTTCGAACTACAGAAATATCCTTTATTTTAGCATTTAATACAACCACACAAACAGCAAGAAAAATGTATTTCAGGGGACACCCTAAATAAAACACACTTTCAACCGAATGGAATATAAGAAGAAAAAAAGGTTTATTTCCAGTTTCTATAAACATATTCAGCAACACAAAGTGATTTAGTTTAGTTTTGTTTTTATTCCTTTTTTGGAGAATTTTCAATTTGAATTTCAAACTGCTTTTATAAACTGACTAAATATGGAAGATTATTTTAAAGTAGTTGCGTAACATGCACACTGAGAAAATGACAACAGTTTATCACATTTCAGTTTAAAAGAGCTCGAAAACTTTTCTCCTGCTTTTTCTTTTCTTTCATAATTACAAAACTAATCTGGCGACAATTTAACAAAAACATATTAAACTCCTGCATAAATATGAGAAACTCGCACGTATTATTTTGTGTTAAACTTTAACTCCAACCCTTTCCCAGTGCTCAAGACCGAAAGACAGTAAATTTTTTATGGACAAATTTTTAATATGATCGTATGAAAAGTGCGCTATAAAAATTTACAGCATGAAAATCTATAAAAATTTTAATATTGTATATCAAAAAGGATAACAAAAACATAAAACTGTTAAAAACGCATAAAACAACTCGTTCTTGTGCGCTAAAAAGCAATAAATGCTTTTAAAAATCATTGCCTGCTTTAAGGGTGCAAATGGAAGGGTAGAAATTATTGGATGAAGTTCCAAGCAATCGCGGCATTTAGTAACGCTCATCTCTTATGACAAGAGACGTTATTGAATAAACATGCAAGAAACGAAATCGGTGTTATTCGATTTCAAAATAACAGCCCATAAAATCGTTGAATATTCTCAACCAAAACGAGCGAACTTTTTCTAAAACACAAAAAATATGTCTCGGACCGTGATTACAAATTATTAAAGTGCCCTTTAACTGTCGTGTTAAGGAAAATAATATTTTGTAGAAAAACTCTTCTCTGTATTAGATTATTTAGATAAATTAATTTTTTTAAATAAAAAAGGCGGTTTCATAAGAGTTACTTTTGAAAGAAGTAAAAAGTACTTTTATTTAAGTACTTTTTGATTATTCTCTTTTAAAAGTTCTTCACTTGAAAGGCTCTACTAGCACAAGTACTTTTTAAGAAAAGACAGTTTATGTAAAGGGCACTTTTTGGTACTTTTAGACGAAAAGTACCTTTAAAAAAGGTACTTTAAAAAATACTTTTTCCGAGAATTTATTTTTACAAAAGAAACATTTTAGAAAAAGTATCTGCTAAGAAAAAGTAGTTTTTGGAAAAAGTACTTTCAAAATATGTACTCGAAATGTAGTATTTAAAAAACAGGTATTATAAGTACTTTTAGAAAAAAGATCTCTAAAAAAACAGATTTTAAAAACGAAATTTATTTTAGATAAAAGGTACTTTTTGGAAAAAAGTATTTTTAAAAAGAGGTACTTTTTGAAAGAATTTATTTTTACGAAAGTGAAATCTTAGAAAAAGTTTCTTTTAAGAAAAAGTAGTTTTAGGACAGAATTCTTTTAGGAAAAGATAATTTTAGAAACTCGGAAATTTCAGAAGAAATACTTTTAGGAAAAAGAACTATGAAAAGTACTTTCAGGAAAAGACACTTTTACGAAAGAGGAATAATGGAAACAATTACTATTAGAAAACAAAATACTTTTAGGAACAAGTACTTTTAGGAAAAGGTTAAAGTACCTAAACGGTACTCTAAAACGGTATTAAAAACAACCCGCATTACTGAAAATAAGTACTTAAAAAAGAGTTTTTTACAAAAAAGGGATTTAAAACCACAATTTCTTTTAAATAAAAGGCACTTTTCAAAGATTTTTTGAAAAAGGTACTTCTGAAAGAGAAATTTAAGAAAAATTTCCAGTTTAAAAAAGAGTAGTTTTAGGAAAGAGTTCTTTTAGGAAAAGGTACTTTTACGAAAGACAAATTATAGAAGCAATTACTATTAGAAAAAGGTACTTTTAGGAAACAGTACTTTTAGAAAAAGGTACTTTAAAACATATATACTAACAAGGGATTTCAATTTCTTTGAAATAAAAGGTACTTTTAGGAAAAAGGTTCTTTTAAGTACTTTAAATAAATAGTACTTTAAAAAGAATTTACTTTCCACAAAAGACTTTAAACAGACATTTACTTTTAGTAGAGGGTATTTTTTAAAAAAGTACTTATCGTATAACGTACTTTTGTCAAAATTACTTTCTATTTAACATAAGTTTTGCAATTCGCTTTTCTGGAAAACAGTTTTGAGAGATTTTTTTTAGTAAAACGTACTTTTAGCAACAAGTAATATTTTATGTACCTGTCCCAAAAAGGTATTTTTCCTACTGCAGGTACTTTTAATAACTAGTACTTTAAGAAACAGGTACTTTTAATAGAAAAAAACTTGCAGTGCACCCTTTATTTTACAAAACATGTTTATCGTTTGGGGTAATTTTTGTAACTGGTACTTTTATAGAGTACTTTTTTATTAGTAATTTTACTACAGGTACTTTTTGCGAAATGTATATTTTTCGTGAGAGGTCTTTACAGTTAAAAAATACTGTTTATACGTAAAAAGTTAATATATTCATACTAAGTAACTTGCGCAAAATGTACTTGAATTTTAAGCCACCATGTCTACATGCCTAAAAGTATACTTTATGTAACTTTGCGCCTTCTTTCACTATGATTCATTTAAAATGAAACTGGTGAATATCTGAATAGCAACCCTTGAAATATGCTAAACATGCATTTTTTCACATCATTTGATTGATGGACTGTTAAAAATTCGCATCAAATTACGAGAAAATATCATCGTATTATAATAGAAAACTTTGTTACCAATAAAAGTACTTCAGCGTTGCTTTTGCGATAATGTAATTTTATATAGTTGGCGTTGTTTTAGGAAGGGAAAGTATAGAGTGGATAAAAAGTTGTTGTACAACTACGTAGACAATTAAAACATGCTGTCACATATTTTGTATAACAATTCCTGATTTTATTTCTCTGCTCTTTTGTTGGTGGTTAGCGAACGATTTTATATCAAAATATAAAAATTCATATATTTCTTGTTGCACAGTGTTATCGTTTCTATTTCATTTGTACTTGACTAAAGCCCTCTACCCATAAAATATTTAAATGCTGTAATTAGGCACACAGAACATTAAAGGATATAACAATAAACATGGATTCCAAGTGAATTAAGGAAAAAGGGAAAAATATTAAACGGTAACACGTGTCGTAGCAAAGAAAGGACACAGTCCTGAAGAAATATTGACTGTTGAAAATAATTTGAATAATTAAATGTATCTCCTTGAGAGTATAAAATTACTGAAGTTTTTCTTTAGGCCAAATGCATGTTGACTGTTAACAGCGACACCTCGTTTACACCTCATAAAAGCAACATCTCCTATCGGCTCAATCATGTTCATACACATTTTAGAGTTTTATTTAATTACCTTTCGTTTGATTACAATTTATTTATTTCTTGATTAATTATATTTTGTATTCATCTATTATCGTTTCAATGTTTGATTTTATTCAACAATTTTTCTTTATTTTAGTGGGAAGTGAGAATATACGTGTGTATGAGTGCGTAGAGTTTTAAGGGTGGTTTGCTTTATCGGGTTGGTGTTACTCATTTTGGAACAAAATAATTTCAATAAGAAATATTTTATTTTGATTGGGAATAACTTCCCTTGTCGTTTCGCAGACATGTTGTGCTTTCAATGGCACGTGTGACTGCCGCTTATTTTCTTTGAAAGAGAAAAAAAAAACTAAATAAATAGTCGTAAAATAAATTAATGAAAAAGCGGCTTTTTTCTTATCACCCAAAGAACTTAAAGTTTCATTTTATAATTTCCCCTTCTTTTTTTTCATACATTAACTTCAAGGATTTACAGTGCAAATAACAATTTCCAGCAACTCTGCTGCACTGGACGAAAAGGGTTGAAATATCAGTTGTTATTTGAATATATAACTTTAACTTTAGGAGTTTTTAAATAATATTTTATTAAGGACTAACCACATAAATCATTTACAATTAAAAGCATTTAAGTCACAAGGACATTTGACATAAAAAAATTGTTAGAAAGAAATGTTGTTTTAAATGTTATTTTCTTGGCAGAGAAGTGGCACAACATTTCAATTCAAGTAGTTGTTCTAACAGCTAATAAAGTTGTCGTATTTTTTATTTGGAAAAGACAACCAACAAAACTTGAAACCCATAGAAAAAGTAGATTTTGAAAAATCATATTTTTTTAACGTCCGTATATTTTAAATTTAATATTTTTCAATTTAAACGACAATTTGCAACAATTTCCTTAAGCCAAAATGAGACGTTTCTTACAGTGATTTATGCAAAAAGTTTTATAAATCAATTTGCAAATCTACATTTTGTCAAAACAGCATTTTAAAAGATTAAATCTGCAACAACAAACAGTTTCACAAAGCGCATCTATTACAAAGCGTCTTTAATAGAAAGTACCTTTTAAGAACTGTTTTTACAAATACAACTTTTTATGAAATAATATATATTTTTTTTTACAAAAGTACCTTGGTAAAAAGTACTTTCTATGAAAAGGTACCAAAAACTGCTGTATAAAAAAGTTATTTTCCTAATAAATAACATTAACAGAAAGTACATTCATTGTAAAACTTATTGGTTGAAAATCGTCCTTTTCGCAGTACTTTTATAAAAAGTACTTTTAAAATAACAACGTTTTATTAAGATTTTTTTGTTGTGTAAAATTCTTTCTACAAAATACATTTTTGCAAAAAGAACTTTTTATTAAAAGAAGTACTTTTTATAAAAACAATTTTTTGAAAAAGTACTTTCATAAAAAATATTTCACAAAAAAAGTACTTCTAATAGTATATTTAATTAAAAAAATTACTTTCATAAAAAGTATTTTTACAAAAAGTACTTTTTATATAAATTTCTTGCAAAAAGTTCTTTCATGAAATATAGTTAACAAAAACAAGTACTTTTTTTGTAAATATTTTTACAAAAATTATTTACATAAAAAGTTGTTTTGCAAAAATAAATTTTTATTAAAAGTACTTTAAAAAAGTACTTTTTATCAAATTAATTTTTTACAAAAATTACCTTTTATAACATAAAATATATATATACTTTCATAAAATATTATTTAAAAAAAAGTACTTCTTCTAGTAAATATATTTACAAAAATTACTTTCGTAAAAGGTACTTTTACAAATGGTACTACTTCTAAAAATTGTTTGCTAAAAGTACTTTAATAAAAAATATTTTACAACAAAAGTTGTAAATAGTCAATATATTTAAAAAATATTACTTTCATAAAAAGTATTTTTGCAGAAAGAACTTTTTACTGAAAGTACTTTAAAAAAGTACCTTTTATTTAAATAATTTTTTAAAAAGTACTTTCATTAAATATTATTTAAAGTACTAGAAGAAAATATATTTACCAAAAATTACTTTCGTAAAAGGTATTTTTACAAATAGTACTACTTTAAAAAATTTTTTGCTAAAAGTACTTTAATAAAAAATATGTTACAACAAAAGTACATCTTATAGTAAATATTTTTACAAAACTTACATTCATAAAAAGTATTTTACAAAAAAAAGTATTTCTTAGAGTAATAAATTTTACAAAAAATACTTTCATAAAAAATATTTTTACAAAAAGAACTTTTTATTACAAGTATTTTCACAATAAGAAATTTTTATAAAAAGTATTTTTACAAAAAGTACTTTTTCTAAAAATACTTTTTTGCAAAAAGTACTTTAATAAAAAGTACCTTTTCAATAACAACGTTTTATCAAGTTTTTTTTCAAAAAATCCTTTCTACAAAATAAATTTTTGAAAAAAGTACTTTATAAAAAGTACCTTTTACAAAAAATACGATTTATAATATGTATGTTCACAAAACGTACTTCCGAAAAACTTAATTTTAAGAAGCCCCAGTTAATCTCGAGTATTCGCAAGCAAATAACAGAGATCAAGAGATAGAAAGGCTGCTCTTCATTGACTTTAAAGCGACTGTGTCAGGGAATTTAACATCCTGCCAATTAACTGTTTTTAATATGGAAGCAAAAGGGAGTCAAGAGTATTATTCTAATTTTCAGTACAACAGTAAAAGCCCTAATTGATGGCAGTAGACCAAAAACGTTTCTGTGTCAGGTAGGATATTCTAAGCGGCACTTGAGCAGGCTTTTCCTTATCTCTAATTCTGAAATTAACACATTTTAAACTGAATTGTTTTGGGCTGAATTCCATAATTAACTTTTCAAATATTCCAGCTATAATTATTTTTTTGCAGTTTCATTTCAAGCAAACAAAATTATTTTACCACTTAACCGCATGCAACATAAAAAGATAAACAGACGACCGACCCCCGACCCCCGGCCCCCGTCTGACAATTTGTTGTTGTTGCCAGACGACATTGTTTTTGTGCAAATAAAACTTAAATGTTGAGACATTTCATAAATGAAATTTTGTACACACAATTACACACACACACACACACACACACAAAACAGAAAACAAAAAAGAAAAAAAGATAGAAAAAGCAACATCTTAAGCCGTTTTATTTATTAATGACTTCAGTGACTTTAAATGAAGTGATGTGCAGGTGCAAACGTGTGCGGGTTTGGATTGTACAAAAACAAGACACACGTTCGAGATGTTGTTTCATAAAAATGGAAAAGCCAAGCAAGTCACTTTAGTGCTCGGCTGCCATATAAAATATAATGCCAAGTTAAAAATCTCTTAGGGAGATGCTACTAAATAAGGCTGGCACAAACATTTTCATGTTCGCAAATAAATGGGGGGAAAAAAAGGCAGAGGAAGAAAAGCAAAGGAGCTCGCTCCACAACAGAGATAGCAGGAGTATAATTTACTTTGGACAGGAACACGTACAGATACGAATGAAGTATTTTTACCTCAATGATCTTGTTATTAAAGATTTCATTTAAACGGCCAGAAATACAAATAAAGTGAAATTGTTTACAGAGTTTTCAAGGTTTCAAATGAAATGGCCCCGTTTTGAAGTTGGCGTTTTACTTCTTCTCTTTTTTTTTCTATCTCTCTTAACATTTACACAAACAAATAAATATTAAAGGATATTGTTATAACATGTTGGAAAGATTTTTATGGCTTTTGTATTCATGTCAGTTGTTACAGCCGTTCGTTCGTTCGTTCGTTCGTTGTCTGTACAAATTTAGATTGTGGTTCTATTTCTGTTGTTCATTTTTTTCTTTTTTTCTTTTTTTAATAATTTAAAGCGACGCGTTGGGCTGGAGTACAAGACTTTTTTCTTCAACAATGCCAGTGCAAGTTATGAAAAGTTAAATAAAATGTATATGAAGAAGCTCTATTATCCTTATCGTGCTCCCTAATGTATGCTAAGGCAAATGTTGATGTGTGGTTTGGTTTGTTTGTTTGCGTTGCAGGTTTCACTGTTCCTCTTCTACTACTGCCGCCGCCTGTCTTTTAGTATCTTTTGCTAATGTTGCTAAAAATTTTCGTTAATAATTCATACATGAAAATGTGCGTTAAGAGAGATTTTAAGACTAAATTGTATACGTTTATCTAAGAGGGTGGTTTGGAAAGTGTGTGTGTGTGTGTGTGTGTGGGGAATGGCAGTACAGCAGGAAATGCTATGCCAGCGCCATACCCAAAGTGGTAAATTGCAAAAGTAGTAGAGTTTTTTTTTGTTGATTATTGACTTAATAATAAATGCTTATTAAGGTAATGAGGTGAAATGTTGTTTGAAAGGTCATTAGCGGAGGAAGGAAAATTCGTTTTTATTAGCACACAAAAATTATATTTTTAGCTTCTTTCAAAGTCCTGTCTGAGGATAATATTCGTAGAATCAAACCTGCTGTTTGATATTCGAAAAATTGTTGTGTAAACAAACAGAAAAATAATAGGGGTATTCACACCGAGTCTGTTAATCCGGTAATATGTTAGTTGGTAATTTGTTGAAACACTTTACTGTGAACACACTTTTTGTTCTATCTCAGTAGTGCGGTAACTTTTGCTACAAAACAGATGATTTAAATTTATTAAAAAGCAAAAATGCCTCGAGAAAGTGCAAAAACAAAAATAGTAAAAAACTTAATTGAAAATTCTTTGGAGGAAATAAAATTTTTTTCTGTTTTTTGTTACCGAGTAACAAGAAAATTACCAAGCTTGCCAGACTGGTACTTTGTTACTCGGCAGTTCAATAATTTGTTAATTTTACAAAAACAAAATACACGTAAAAAACTATCGAATAACGACTAACGAATTAACAAGGCCGGTGTGAATCACCCTAATATTTAAATCAAGTCGAAAATGTATAGTTTATTTTAACATGAAATATTATCCTTGAAAGCTATTCCGCTTTAAACTGCAACTACATATTTGTCCAGAACAATATAGTAATAGAATACTTGCTGCTGTTTTTGCCAGCAATTGGCTGGTTCCTACAGTATTGAGATATCCTGCCAGTTACAGAAAAAGAGGATTTTTTTTATGAGTAGGAACAGCATTCCGAAGAAGACTCCGACATATTGCTTTGGAACTGGCAAAGGAGGGGATAGTGTTAAGAGCACGGATGCAGACAGATCACAAGATGAAATTTTTGTTGTAGCCATTTTTACTTTTTACTTTGTTAATGAATACTATTGCAACAGGTACTGACGAAGGAATACACGACGGTTTCAATCGCTGTTGATAAGGTTCAGCGACCTGTGCTAAGCCTTCGTCGTTGAGACAAGCCGACATTGTATAGGAGTGATATATTGCAAAAATAATTTTATATTCGCCCATATTGTGAATGACGACGTCGACGTCACATCAACACGACAGCAAAAAATTGTCACTTGTCAATTAATTGTCTACAATAATTAATTATTATTAACAGTCTTTTGGTATTCTCTAAGACGTGTAATATTAATAGAACATGTTACTAGAAATCAGTTTCTGTCGATAAAGACTAGACAAGTGAGAATATTTTTCTGTCGTGTTGATGTGATGTCGACGTCGTCATTCATAATATGGGCGATTAAGTAAAGGAACTACCGATAGGGATAAGGATCATATATAATCGTAAATACACTGATATTTTAACGAGGACAAGTGTTATTCCAGGATGTGCAGGTATAATTCTGGGGTGGGCAAGTCGACAACAAAAATTTCTTTAAATTTATATATAATTTTAAATCTAATTTTTTAGGCAAATTGTTGGAAATATGTTTTTAATTCTTAAAGACTTCATAAATATTCCAAAGCTCAAGGGAAAGTCAATTTACACAGCACAGCAGAACAGTTGTTTTCGAAAGCCGCACACTACTTGTATGTATTTTATTTTTTTATTACCTCCAGTTAGTTGACTGAGTTAAATGTGACAACAGTTGCTGTTTGTTCCAATTTTATTATGAAACAGCATACGAGAAGTGTATCGAAATATCGAGCTATTTATTTATTAGGTCCCTAAGAGAAGAGCACAGAAATTACACCATATTTTGTATTAAATGCCAAGAATATTTCAACTCCTTAATTGTTATTAAGCTGTCAGCCGTTCTGCTGCATTTGAAATTCAAAGCAAACCTTTTATTTTAGTTTAATAGTTAAATTGTGGTCAATAAAATAAAGACGGGGTGTTTAAAACACCTTCCAACACTCTTTTTAATATGTGTTGTCAAGAAGTTATTTTATTTAATTTAAAAAATAAGAGAATAAACAATCTTGTTTTAAACTTAAGGCTGTGGCAAACGGCTCAAACAAAGTCTTAGTAATACAAGGAATATAAAAAGCAGAAGGAAGGAAGGAGGGAGAGCAAAAAAAAATATAAGAATTAACTTTTTATTTATTTCCTCCAGTTAACTCGAATTTCTACTTAAACAATAACATACTTTTTTGCGTAATTCAGTAATTCACTAGATATTGTTTTAGTTTTATTGCTCCTGCACTTTGTTATGAACAAAAAACCAGAGCAGAGTAAAGGCCCACTGTACGGCAGGCAGAGACTTGGGTTTGGGGCTAAAACTGAATGTAATTTAAAAATTGCATTCCGTGCTGTCGCTTTTCATTTAGAACTTTGATATATGAGCTGAGCAAATGCACAAGGTTACAAACAACATGTATCACAAGATATGAGAGTAGTCGAAGAAAATGCAAAGAAAAAAAATATTAAATAAAAACAAGAAAATAAAGATAAGCAGAGAACACACGCATACGGAGTACGTACTTTTATCTCAAGTATATATGAAGTCTTATAAATATATTTATTAAAATGTTTGTTGTGCGTTTTATTTTTGGTACAACGAGGATACGGTTGAGTACATCTTCCATGAGAGATCCCTGAACAACACCCACATGTTGGCCTGTTTGATAAACGAGGAGAGTCACAGTCGGTCGCAAAGCTACTGGTTGCTTCCACAACCAGAAGTCGTTGCAGAAAGTAGTGGCAGTGGCAAATAGTAAATATTAAGAAATTGCTTTTGAATTTTCTGTTGTACATTTAAACGTTTCCTGTTTTTTCTTATTATCCTCCTCCTCTACTTCTGCTGCTCCAATTCTGTCGTCTTAATGTTGGCTGTGAAAGCAACAGTAGTGACACGAGCGTGTGTAAGCCAACAGAAATGTACTTTTGCCATTATATTAAGAGCAAATATGTCAATGAATTTCTCAGCAATTTTTCTTTTATAAATAATTATAATTTATAACCCTTTAAGGAAGTAGGAAATAAATGAAAACAAATATTTCTTTGAACCCTTAAATTTAATAATCTTAAGAGTTTTCTTTTTTTTAATTTTTTACAGTAAAAAACTGGGTTGGCCAAGTTCACAGTGGCTAAAAGCAAGGCCATTAGTTGCAATAAAAATAAGTCCACTGTGCTGAGATTACAAAACAGGTTCAAGTAATTTTTAAACTCCAGAGTACAGGTTCAAATTGAAAGAAAACTACTCAGAAGGAGGAA
Source organism: Linnaemya vulpina (assembly GCA_963675445.1). Classification (NCBI taxonomy): domain Eukaryota; kingdom Metazoa; phylum Arthropoda; class Insecta; order Diptera; family Tachinidae; genus Linnaemya; species Linnaemya vulpina. The sequence continues at coordinate 85,160,602 of OY776278.1, read as the reverse complement.
ACTTCCTCAGTTCGTAATCATGGCTCAAGCAAAATATAGGCTAGATTTAAGCACCTGCGATATTTTCCTGTTCCCAAGATTCAAGAAACTCTTTAAAGAATGCAATCTTGCGAGGATTCAGGAGATAAGGACCGAATCAAGGAGAGCTTGAAATTTTTTTTTTTTTTTTGTGAAGAGGATCTTAAAAGAGATACGATAGATGGAAGCAACAAAGCTGGAGCTGAAAATCATTATTAAACAGCCAAACAAAACAATCACCCCCAATGGGTTAAAGACATGACGCCCACGTTGTATACCTTCCAGCCAACATATGACGGCACTTAAGCGTAATGCTGTAAGTAACTCTCTCAAGTACGTACAAGTATTTGCAAATGAAGTATGTGCATAAATTTCATCATTTTATTTTATCCTTTTTTTTTCATTTCAATATTTATGAAATACATCTCTTAAACAACCAACAAGAAAAACAACAGCCAACAACAGCAACAACTGTATATAGAACGCAACAAAAAGAAAAGAAATATCATAAATAAATATGGTAAAATATTTCCTGTAAACCCGCTCTCACCCCCCCCCCCCAAGTCCTGGCATTGTGAAACGTTTCTAAAGAAATAATTTAGAGAATTATACGTTTCATCATAATTTACTGTAGAAGGTTACAAAACCAGCAGTAAAATAATAAAAAAAAAAAAAGCTACACAATGCATAAGAATGATGAGAGGGAAGGGAATGGCGGTGCAAGGAGAGGACAAAGTGGCAAAGGCAAGTCATAAAAATTACAATATTTTATATTTTAGAAGTGGCATCATCTTTATAAGATGACAAACGATGAATTATAGTCAAGTAGTTGAGTGCTTGAGATGGGGCCAACGATGCACAGAGAAAGGGAAAGAGAGAGAGAGAGCGAAAGAAAGTTATAGAGAGTATAGAGTTAAGCAGCAAAACATTAACAACAACAGTTGAACAATAACGGAAGGAAATGCTTTTTATTAGAAACATACAATTGTTTGAGATTTAACACACACACACAAACACACACTGGGTTAAGTGTATTAAAACGCACACAAACAAAATAAAAAAAAGAAGTCAATATTTTAGCTAAAGAAACACAAGGCTGGATATTAAGACAAGTATTTTTAATTTACTTATTTGCAGAGAAGAGAACAACAGCAAAAGGAATATATGAATCATATGCACAAAAAATTCCATGACAATAAATTTCAAACTGGCAAAGTGACGTTGATGTCTGTGGGCCAAAAGAGGGTTAATGGGTTGAGCCATAAATGCAAGAACATTTTTGAAAAGTTCATAATAAAATGGATCATTTGCCCTTCACGTTTTAAGGCAACAAATAAAACTCAAAAAAAATGTTTATTAAATACTTATTAAACAAATAACTTTTCTGAGTCACGGCTGATAATAATAAAAAAAAAATAAAATAATAAAAAAAGGAGTGAAATTAAAGCGCTAATATTTCTAACAGGATTTTAATTAAATGTTTTATAAAATAGTTTTTTAAACAGTTTTTCTTTAAATATTTTGTAAAAAGAAATCCATTTCAATAGGCACTCACTTTTATATCACTCCGCACTTTTTGGGAACGCCTTGTTTTAAAGGTACTTTTCTAAAATGTACTCTTTGTAAAAAGTACTTTTTAAGATATACAATTCTAAAAGTAACTTTTTTAAGACACACTATTCGGTATTCTTGTAGCAGGTAATTTTTGGAAATATACTTTTATGAAATAAAGCTTTTAACAAATACTTTTTAAAAGGTGCTTTTCTAAAAAGGTACTCTTTTAAACAGCTCTTTTATACAATTTCAAAAGTAACTTGTTTAAAAGCCGCTTTTAAATACTCTTTAAGTGGGCACTTTCTCAAAAGGTACTTTTTTGAAATAAAGTTTATAAGAAATACTTTATAATAAGTACTTTCTAAATAACATGTTTTTTGTTGCATACCTTTTCCTCTTTTAAAAAGTACTTTTTAATATATACAATTTTAGAAGTAACTGTTTAATAGGCGCTTTTAAATACCCTTTTAGTAGGTACTTTTTCAAAAGGTACTTTCTTAAAATAAAGTATTTGAGATATTATTATATTATTATTATAAAGTACTGTTTAAGCAATACAATTTTTTCAAAACAATATTTTTGTTGCATACGTTTTGCGAGGTACTTTTTTTTGAATACTATCCTAACAAAAGTACTATCTTAGAGAACGCACTTTTTAAAAGCCACTTTTTATAGGTATTTTTTTAAAAAGAAAGTTTTTCAAAAACACTTTTGAATTAGCAATTTTATAAAGTACTTTTTTAAAAATTAAATTTTTAAAAGGTACTTTTTTAAAAATTAAATTTTTAAAAGGTACTATTTTAAAGCAAATTTTAAAAAAGGTAATTTCTTGCTTTTTAATAATTAGTTAACCAACAGGTAGATTTTTAAAAGCTGTTTTTTTTTAATAAGAACTTTTCAAATTGTTTAATTTTAGGATGTTATACTTTGTGCACCTGCTTTTATAAAAAGTACTTTTTTCTAAGACACTTTCTTAAAAGGTACTTTTTTAAAAGGTATAATTTTAGTACTTAGTTTTGAAATTGCACTTCTCCAAGCAGATAATCATTCCAAAGGTACTTTTATTTGAAACAACCCTTTTTAAAACTAAATTTTTTTCAAGGTACCTTTTTTAAAAGTTCTTTTTGGGAGAGGGAAATTTTATATTGTTTTAAAAAACAAACTTTCAAACCAACATCTTTGCAATATAAGCAATTTTATACAACTTTTCTTTCTCCTAGAAACTATTTCAGAGCTAAAATAGTACTTTTTCGCAAAAAGTATTTTTTTAAAATAGTACTTTTCTAAAAGGTACATTTATTAAATTTTTTTACTTTTCGAAAAATATACTCATTCCGAAATTACTTTTATTTGAAAGAACCCTTTTTAAATAAACATTTCTTTAAACAGCATATTTCCCAAAAAGGTACCTTTTTTAAAAGTTCCTTTTGGGAAAGGGAAATTTTATATTGCTTTTGCTTATCGGCAATAAAAAAAACGTTTAAACCAATTCCTCTGCAATATAAGAAATTTTATCCAGCTTTTTTTTCTCCTAGAAACTTTTTCAGAGCTAAAACGGCACTTTTCCGCAAAAGGTACTTTTCCGCAATAAGTACTTTTTTAATATAGTACTTTTACGTAAGGTATTTTAATTGATACTTCATTTAATTGATACTTTTTAGCAAAATACACATTCCAACAGCAAATTTAATATTTTTAAGTATTGTTTTTTCTTATATAACTTTTTCAAAGGGTTTTTTTTCTATTTCAAAGCATTTGCTCCCAAAAGGGTACCTTTTCAGAGTGAAAGCGTACTCTTTTAAATTGAATTTTTTTCAAGAACTTATTTTTCAATTACATATCAACATTAAAACTATATAAAATGTAATTTTTTTCCAAAAAGAAATATAAATATCTTTCAAAATGGAACTTATTTTTTTAATAAAGAAAAGGTGCATCTTTAAATTATATTTAACGAATTAATTTCTTCATAAAGCCTTATTTTAATTTATTTCTTATAATAAAGCTAAAGCTGCTTCCCTTATTATCTTATTATTTTAATTATGAGTTAATAAAATAAAAATGTTTCTATTTTTCAAAAGATTTATCTTTAAGAGGCATCTATAAAAATCAACTTTACGAACTTTGTTTGCTGTACTTTTATATTAAATAAACTCTCTAATCTCCTGAAAGTAGGCTGTATTTTGTGGTGTTAAGTAGGCCCAAAGTTTTATTATATTTCGCTTAAATTTTCCAATTACTGTATGACACAATTCACATTAATTCTTGCAAAGTAAAATAAAACAAAAATGTGTTCAGTTTTTAATTATATATCTTTTCTTGCGATTGTATTTCAAGTTCCATTAATTGGAGGCAACACGAAACCGAACAAAAACCTGCGAGCAATAACAATGAAAACCGCCTAAAAGCAATTTTCAATTAAGCCATCACCTTAAATTATTCCCACCTCCAGCGAAAAGTTTTGCTGACTTTTTATAATCATTTTTTACAGCCGTGTCTGCTGTCGTTCCCTTTTATTTCTTTCCAACGCGATCTTATTTAGTTTTATGTGCAGAAAAAATATATTAAAAAAAAAACATCCAACGGATATAAACAATTGTTGTCTTTGTGGGTTGACGTAGACTAGAGCGGTGGGCTTCGAACAGTCAGTCAGTCAGTCCAGTCTGTTTAAAAATAATTTCGTGATGGTTTTTTTATTTTATTTGAATTTATAAAACCAAATTTATGCTCTTCGACTAAACTGTAGTATTTTAATTTTAATGCTTTTATTTTATTTATTTTCCTTTTTATTTTCATGTGAAAGTGAATAAAATTGTTTGCCGGGAGAGGCGGCGGCGGCGGCTGACAAGTCCTTTTCGAATAGGTTTATTTTGTATTTATATGCAGGGAGGTAAATAAGTAGTTAAACAAATCCTTTATAATTTTTTTCTTTATTACTATTTTTTTTTTCTTCTTCAACAACATTTTCTCCAAATTTACATATAAATGAGCTGCCCGTGGTGTTGTAGTCCTGTCTGTCCGGCTCTTTGTGGTGATTTTGTATGAATATATAAATATTAATTTTTAATTTTTCGTCAGGACTTTTAAATTCTATTTGGAGTTGTTCAATTTTTTATTTTTTGTTTCGTGCCGTTTTATGTTTGCGGTTTTGGATTTTCAACTGCTTATTATTTATTCCCTTGCAAATAGTACCTGGCCAAATTTGTGCTTTATTGCTTCCATTTATTTAATATGCGAGTCAAAGAAAAGAAAAAAAAAAGTTATAAAAAAATTAGAAGCAAATATTAGAGGTCATTTCAGGGTATTGAGGGTCAGTGAGCAAAAGCCATTTGATGTAACATTTTTGGAATATTTCTTTTCTTGTTTTATTTTTTTTTATATTTAATATTAACGATGCCAGTCGTTATTAAGTATTTCTTTTATTTTTTTACTTTTGCAATTTGCTGTTGTACTAAAAACTTGCAAATTATGTACAACAAACAGAAAACTGTATAATTTATGAGGCCTGTATTAGAGTCCTTAAAACAACAAAGAAGTACCATAAGCAAAATTGTTGTAATTTATAATAATTTTTAAAAAGGTTTGACCAGACGTTTGTCGAACATAAGAAAGAATTCTTTAAAGAAAAATACATAGACTTGTTAGAAAGAAAGGGCACTCTTATAAGAAAATGATTAGAGAATTTTTTAAAAGTCAAAGAGATGGGGAGACAAATTAATAACACATTCCTTTCTTTTAAGTTAATAAGGACCTTAAAAATATTGGCTACTTAAAATAAAAGCGGCATTAAAACTCTCAATTTAGCTGTTAACAACTTCAGCTGAAATCACCTGTAATAAGTATAGATTTTGACAAGTCCTTTTTTCAAAAATATGGTTTTACAAAAGGTTGTTTTTTTCTTTACACTCACACATATAAACCTTGGCCATACTTATTTACTTGTTGGGCTGCAGTGATGGCTGAAATCATCCTTGAAAAAAAATCATGCACTTTCGCCAAAAAGAAGTTTATAAACGCTGTTTATTTAAAGTTATTTAAAGCCTGCACTTCTTCATCCAGTGGATCGTTTTGTGCCGGCACTCATTGTTGTTGGCCCCGATAATCTTGATGCCTGCTGCCTCATGATGTTGTTGGTGCATGCAATTGTATATTTTTTTCTTTATTTCTGTGTTCCCATAATAATGACGACGCTGATGATGATGGCAAGTTAATTTTCCGCCGCTAAATAAACTACTCTTTACCACATGCACACATACCATGAAAAAGCATTTTTACAGAAAACAACTCCAGCAACAACAACAAGAAGACAAAATGCCAGAAATAATAATAAACACATACAACATACAGCAGCAACATATTGCAGAAGAGTGATGGAGGGGAAAAAAAATAAGTTTTTGTTAAACTTTTCCAAGGCCCACTCGATGCTGTTGGTATAATGATAAACACACACACACACACACATACTTGCACACACGTATGTCCACGCTTGTTTTTCGGCAAAATCCAAAAAATGTTAATTTTCTTCTACAGCGCAAATTAAAAATAAAAATATCAGAAAGAGTATTTAAAAAATTCTTGTTATTTTTGTTTCTTTTAAAAATTGTTTTTATGCCGAAAATATTCTCTGTATGAAAAACACACACGTCACACAGATTGTGGGAGGCCAACAGCACAGAGCAGTTAACAGCAATTTTCATTCGAGCCAAAAAAAGAAAAAAAGGATGAAACACGAATACGGTTGCAGTATAAAAATTTAAGGTGCGGGCACTCGTCTCAACTCCTGCGCAAATATGACTAGAGGTTAAGCTGGTGTTAAAGTTTGCATACGACCGAAAGGATATTTTGCTTTTTCATATATGATTTTCATTATTTCAACATGTGCAGATACATCTGAAAGTCTGCTTATACTCGCACATGTGTATGTGTAGCTATGTGTAGGTGTGTGTGTGTGTGCTTTTGGGGAGTTTTAATACAGCAGCTGAATATTATGCAAATTATTTACTCTGCAGGAATTTTTATGAAACAGAAATTATAACTTCTTGCCCTGTATCCGCCGAATACACCAGGACATAATAACTACACCCAACATTAAATAAACAACAACAAAAATAAAACAACAACAAATAATCATTAAGTGTGGGTAAATAACAACAGCGAGAATCATTTAAAGTTCAAATTGTCTGAAAATAAACTGACATTTTGAAAATGAAATTTGAAATTTAATTCCTTTTTTGTTAGCAGGGAAGCAGTCGGCGCACAATTTCTTTATATAATTGACTAGAAAACCTACATCCTGGAAAAATAATTAAAATAAGAATTTAAGTTACAAAAACTGTAATTCAGAAGATTTATTTTGAATAGAGGACGAAATAATTATTTTGGAGGTCCTCTTCGTTTGCACGGAATTATCTCAGCAGTTGAAAACTTCTCAAAGGATGTTTGTTGTCTGCAATTGAAATTGTTTTTTTTCACAAAATATTTTTTGTGGATGATTTACTTCAGCGACCCTTTTAAAAATTTATTTAGAAGGATATCCATGATATCTGCCGTTAATGGTACAAAATAGATAATGATGTGATACTTTCTTTTTAAAAAATATTTTGTTCAGCATAAAAGTTTTCAAAAGAACCTTTTTTTCTTAAATTAATACTTTTTTAAAAAGTATTTTCTAGAAAGTAATTTTTTAAAAGCTACTTTTCTTCAGAAGTAATTTTGTAAAGGATACTTTATGGAAGGTACTTTTTTAAACTACATTCTTAAAACCTGCTTTAAAAACATAAGGAGCTCTTTTTGAAAAGTACTTTTTTTAATAGGAACTCTTTAAAAAGATACTTCTATTTCAAATGGCACCTTTTTTCAACAACATTTTCAAATAATACCTTTTCGAGAAGTACTATTTTATAAGGTACTTTTGGAAATGTACCCTTTAAAAAGTACTTTTTGAAAGTTTACTTTTTACTTCTTTTGAAAGGTTCTATTTTAATAGGTACTTTTTTTTAAAGGTACTTAAACCTTTACAAATAAAACCTTTTTAAAAATATTACTTTTTAAAAATTTACCTTTTAAAAGGTACTTTTTTTTATTTACTTTTTACTTCTCTTGAAAGATTCTAGTTGAAATGGTACCTTTTTTAAACAACATTTTCAAATAATACCTTTTTGAAAAGTATTATTTTAAAACGTATTTCTGAAAAAGTACTTTTTAAAAACTAACTTCTTATAAAGCAGTTTTTTAAAAGTACCTAATTCCATTGGTACTTTTTTGAAAGCTTCTTTTATTAAAGGTACTTTTTCAAAAGTTTCTTCTTTAAAAAGTACTTTTTTATACTATCTTTACATATGCTTTATAGCAAATCTTTACTAAAATGTATCTTTTTAAAGGGTACTGTTTCAAAAGGTACTTTTTTAAAAGATACTTCTTTTCAAAGATTCTATTTAAAACGGTACCTTTTTTAACAAAATTTTCATATAATACCTTTTTCAAAAGTATTATTTTAAAACGTACTTTTGAAAATATACTTTTTAAAAAGGTACTTTTTTAGAAATAAACTTTTTACTTCTTTTAAAAGGTTCTAGTTGAAATGGTACCTTCTTCAAACAATATTTTTCAATAATTCCTTATAAAAATATTATTTAAAATGTAATTTTGAAAAAGTACTTTTTTAAAAGTTACTTTTTAGAATGTATTTTTTTTGAAAAGTACCTAATTCCATAGAAACTTTTTGAAAAGCCATTGTTATAAAAGGTACTTTTTCAAAAGGTTGTTTGTCAATAACATATTTTCTATGCTTTATATCAGATCCTTACTAAAATGTACCTTTTTAAAGGGTACTGTTTTAAAAGGTTGTATTTTATAAGGTACTCTTTGGAAAGGTATTTCAATCAAGTTCATTTTAAGACACACGTTTTCCAAATTTTTCTGAGGAAAAATATTGTCCGGTACTTTTTTTAAGCTGCAATTTGAATCTCTGGGAAGAGTTATAGTTTCAAAGACACCTTTTTTATTTATTTATTTATAATTTTTTTTTTTAACTTATTTAGTTGATCAGAAACAACTTTTTAAAAAAGCACTGAAAAGTGCTCCTTTAATAGGAAATTTTGACGATGAGTATAAACGACCTTTTTAATTTTTTCAAGTACCCTTTTTTATTTACCTACAAACGATAGTTTATCAATTCAAAAGTATCATTCTTTTTTTGTGAAAATATAAATACTTTTCTAAAGGTGCTTTTTTTAGAAGGTTAGCAATTAATTGTGTATTAACTTTAATATTTTATTTACTTACGTATTCTATAAACTGTTTATCGCAAACACTTACCTAAAACGAAACAAAAATAAGGATAAAGTTAGTTAATTTTCGAAATGAAATATTAAACTCTTAAATAATAAAATGCTTGAGTTTTCCATCTCCCTGTTTTCTCCCAACAAATATTCCAAATTAATCTAATAAATATTGATTTTTTATATACTCAACAATATGACGGGAATTTAAATGTGAGAGTGTACAAAAAGAAAACGTCACCATGATAATCATCATCAGCAATTTTACAACGTGAGTAACCTGATAATAAAACACGAGTGCTGATGAGCTGACAGTAGAACAAAAGCAAATTTTTGCAAGACAATTTAACTGTTGCTATAAGAAACACGTACGCAAGTCCTTGCAATACTAAATATGTACAGAACACTAGACCCACTGTGCTTCCAGCAAACACAAGTTGCTTTTATTTCTAGTGGCTGCTAGAAGCGAAGATACCACTCGATACTCGTACATCTTTCCCAGAATTCATTTCGGTTGCTGTAAATAGAATGAGTGGGTCACAAGTAATTTGATATACTGTCATGACTGAACAACATGAACTTTAACGAAGACCACACCAACATGCTCACAACTTCCAGACCAGGCTAAAGAGACCAAACCGAAGGATATTCGAGCAAACCAAGAAACTTTTCCAACACAAGACATGCGAAAACGAAAAAAAAACAAAAACAATATAAATAAACTAAGAAAGAAAGAAATTACTACAACCCAAAAGGGATGAAATCATGCGCTCATTCAATCATTCAAATGTCCTTTGAACTATAAAAATACATGACACTAATAAAAAATAAAAACGAAACTAAACTTTAACCAACTGCAAGAGTATTGAAATATAAGATACGTTACCAATACTCTTTAACAAAGTTATTGAGCTCACACACACACACACACACACACACACACACACACACACACACAGAAACCAAAGCAAAGTTGTTTGTTATCACTGTTGTTGCTGTCGCTCCTTTTCCTGTACCATGAAATCTTGTTGATATTTACGATACTTTTACACAGTCACAGTTCTTTTTGGCCAGACATGGTGGACTCTTGGTGTCCATTAACCTGCTTACTTTTCTTTTACTTTCCTACAGTCCTTTTTTTAACTACTATTATTATCGTCTTCTTCTTGTTGTTGCTGTTGGCCAACAACAAAACCCATCATTATATTTTATTGAGTTTTTATGTAAAATAAACCACACGCAGTTTTTCGTTTATTTGTATTTCTTTAACATTGAACAAGATATATTGTCACCAAAAACCAACAAAAACAAAAAAAAACAGAAAATGAAATAGATTTTCCAAAGAGCAGCAAACAGGACTAAAAGAATAAAAAAGGGATACAGTCTATTCATTAACTTTGCCGTTACTCTTGTCTATGTGTGGGTAGTTAGTTAAATGTACGCTTGCAGTAGGTCAATACTAAAATGGTATGACTTAAATCAATTTGAATAAATTATTTCCAAAAACCAAAAGGGGAGTGGAGTTGAGGGCGAGAGTAGTAAGAGGAAACTAAAATTAATATGAATTCGTAATGCAGTTGTTATCAAATCGGTGATCGTATTGAGTAGTTTGTAACAAATGCTTTCATGTAAAAAATTTATGTATGTAATATATTATATATTCATGATTTTCGTTATATATTTTAAAGATAATGTAGATAGATATATCACTGTATAACTTTATAACAACACGCAGAATTATGTCTAGTAACTCCATAAAAAATTTCACATAAATGCATGCACACACTTGCCAGCCTTCCATATATCCTTTATTTTAAAAATCTAGTTTTTGCTATAATCAACATCAAAACTCAACTGAATTGGTATTTACAATTTGCAAATATTCTCTTTCAATAACTATTTAATTTAATGTATTTGATACATAATTATGTACACCTGCCATATATCCTTTATTTTGAAAATTACGTTTTTGCCATTATCGCCACTGAAATGCAAAAAAATTGATGTTGACTTTTTAAAAATAATGTAATTTTTAGCAGTCTAGAGCACTTAAACTTTATTGAAGCCTGCCCGATATATATCCTTTATTTTTCAATCAATTCTACGTTCGGAATGATAACAACTTCGGAAATTATATCCATCAGTTGTGTGTTAAATCTTATGTTATTTAATGCATAACTATGTACAGCTGCCATGCATCCTTTATTTTGAAAATTACGTTTTAGTTCTTATCGCCGATAAAACGCAACGAAATTAGTGTAGGCTATTTAAAATAATTAAATTTTTAGCATTTTAGATCATTTAAATTTTATTTCAGCAATAGCAAGCCTTTTCCCTATATATCCTTTATTTTAAATTTTACATTTTAACCAACTGTACATTCGAAATACCTCTCAATAGTGTTAACAACTTATAAAATTATACTCCTCAGCTGTGAGCTAAATTTTAAGTAATTTAAAACAAGATCATGCATGTCTCTCACATATCCTTTATTTTGAAATTTATTTCTCAGTAATGCTAAGTAACAAAATTTGCTTTAACTATTTGAAAAATATGCTCTTTTCACGTTCATACAAAACTTCATTGCAATCGGAGCAACGCCATGCCCTCCTCCCATATATCCTTTATTTTGAATAGTTTGATTCGGCTTTAATAAACACTGTAAGGCCACTAAACTGGCAAATTGGCATTTAAATTAGAGAAGAATCACTGCAGAACACATTATTTTAAAAAACTTAATCGTTGACGTTAGTAAAATTTTAATAAAAAAATTTTTAATCACAAAAATAAAACACATTTGACTGCTGTTTCATCAAAATTGAAAGCAACAAATAAATATTTTTTTTTTGCAATATTCAATCTCTAAAATAATTCTTAGCAACTCCACTTCTTCGCAGGTTTTGTTGGATTGCCTTGTCCAAATGCCAGTGTCAGCCAGGCGTTTGGATAAGTTTGCATCACGCCAGGACAATCAGAATACTTTGAAAAAAAAAACCTTGAATACAATTGAAACTCATTTCAAAATTATTCTGTGTAATAAACTTTTATTTATACGAGAATTTATGACGATAATAAAGCAAAAGATCTATAATTGTAGCATACTTTTTGGGATTGAAAGGAAGGAGATTTTATTCGCCTAAAGAGACGTAAATATTTATTTGAGGCAACCATTTCAAAGGCCGCAAATTCTAATTTGAAATGTTATATAAAAAATAAATAAAACGAGCGCTCCACAATAATTTTACGATTCACATAAAATCACTTTCATGCATTAAGAGCTGTTGTTTCTAACAACTAAAAAAAATAACATAAAATATGTTGAATATTTTATGGGTTAAAAAGAAAACAAAAACAAATACAAAATTTTATTAGCTGATATTAAAAATATTTGTGTACACTTTTATGGTTTAATATTCGCATTTTGTGGGGGCCAGATAGTGCATAAATTAAAAAGAAAAAAATATTTAACACGCTGCTCAAAACAAAAAGCTTTAACACCTTCAGCCAAGCCAGCAAAAATAAAGCTTTTTTTGTTGCGTCTGTGTGTTTTGTTTAGGTGTTAAAAAGGACTAAGGAAATTGTTAATTTTTATGGCATCATAAAATATTGTGCTACACTTTCGTGATAAAACTGGAACAACTGGCCCAGTGTGAGTGCATGCATTTGGCTGGCGTCTGCAGGAACAGCAGTTTTGCCGGAAGTAAAGCACTACATTTGGCTCTTAAATCATTCTAACACTTTCCAACAATGTTGCATTCATTTTTATGGCCAATGAGATTTTTTTTTTGTATTTTTTCTTTTATTTTTTATTTAATACCCCCAGATTAAAGGCCTCAAACTTGGCGGGAAAATGGTAATAAAATATTGGAATGCTTTTAATATAAAAAATTACAAACAAAAAATCGTAGTATATTTTTGGGATTATTAAAAGATCTAAATAAAAGCAGATTTCCAGGGGTATTTTTAATTTACATAAAAGTTTATTTGTTGGAAAAAAAGTAAAGCATACATTTGGGATTGGGGGGGGATATATAAAACAAAGAGCATAACTTTAGGCTGTTTGTCTTTAATTTATTTTTCAGAATATATACTTTATTTAAGATCTCAACTCAATTAGCGGGTTCTGTCATTTTGATTAAAAATATATTGAAAGTATCTCTCATACACACAATTTGCTTTTAGAGGCTTTTCAAAATGCCCGGGCAACATTATGTAAAGCATACTTTCAGGCTGATTATCTACTTGATTGTTTAAGAAACTTAATTTTTTCATTAGTATTTAAAAAGTTTCCGCCAAGATTTTAGTTTAAGTCAAAAATAAGTTTTCTCCAGCATTTGAAAAAGTAACAATTTTTTTTTTCGTAACTATTCAAAAAGTTTTTTGCTGCGAATGGCGCATAAAAAACCCGTAAACTTTTTTATATTGCAGTTATGAAGAGTTAAATGCTTGTCGATAACTGTTTAATATCTTTTTTTTTTCTTTTTTTTTGTGCTTTATTTCGTTTTATTGTGAAATGGAAAGAACTAACAATTTCAGTTTCTACTTTTTCATGTTGCGCTAGAAACCTCCTTCAACGATGGTGATGAAGTCCCTGTATTGCAAGTGGCTGTTGTTGTTGCCATTATATTGTATTGTTATTGTTCAAAGTGCTTCATACTTCGTTTTCCAAAGTGAGTTTATAGTGTGCTAACAAAATCAATCGATACTTAATGGAAAATCGTTATTAATGAAAAAGTTTTTGTTTTCCTTTTTGTTTTTTTTTTTTTTTTGTTTCGTGTGCAGTCGTTGTACTTCTTTCTTCCTGCACGGCAATACCCGTATAGCAGCAACATTAACTGCGTCTATAAACAGCGGCAAGTGGCAAAATTGTGTGAAACTTAAGAGGAATACAATTGAAAATGCAGTCAGCCATGCGTTAGAAAACAATGATAAAGTGCAAAGCCAGTGTTAAGAGTAAAAAGTGCACGTAATTTTTTTCTTTATTATTATTATTTTTCTCTATAACTCCAAGTAAAGTTTTAATATTGTTGAAGAAAGTAAAAAAAAAAAATAATGAAACAGAAACAGAAACAAGTTTGAATAGAAAAGAACTTAAAAGTTTGCCCGAAAACCCTCAACAACAATTTGTAATTATAATACGGGAAGTGTGAAGTGCTGGAATTTGAGGAGTGTTTTTATGCTAAAAGTTACACCAGCAGGATATTTTACTCAATATATTCAAGTTAAAGAGAAAAGTGCACAGCAATTTTATACGATTGAAAGGAAAGTGGCGACTTTGAACGGAGATCATACTCCAGCATAATGATGCTGCAAGCAAACGTTTCTAAGGCAAAAAATTTCTAAATGCCACCTCCACAATGGGAGGTCATAAAATGTTATAGTAACTTCTGAGCTAAAAGTGAAAAAATAATCATTCAAATTATTTGCTTGCATAAGGGTGGATTATATTTATAGACTTTAATCTCGATTTAAATGAAAATCTCTTAGCTTTTGCACAAACTGTCACAAACCAACTGAGAATTACAAGACAAAAAGCACAAAAGTCGTATATTATTTTAGAATCATATCAAATAATATGCGATTGATTTGTAGAAAAGCAAAAAATCTTGTCCTTTTTTTTTAGTAATTCTCAATTAGTTTTCGGAAGCTTGTGCTCAAGCAAGAAATATTTATATTGCACGTGCGGCAATAAATAAACCCCCTTATTCATAAAAATTATGACAGCCTTATAAGAGTGTAATAGAGCAAATTTTATATAAAATTTTGTTTTATTACGCTGTTATTACACTCTCATAATTTTTATGAATAAGGGGCAAGCATATAATTTTTGATTTACTAACAAAATTTCTAAAAAAAAAAACTTGCATTAAATAGCAAAATATTCACTTCTTGTTCTAATAGAAAAGTTTAAAGATTTCTGTTGCTAAAAAATATTTCAATAAATTTCTTAGTTTTCTTCACAAAATTCCTTAACAAACTGCCATCATTGCAAATCCTGCACATGCCACAAAATATATATTGGAAAATCATTAAAATTTATATGCAAAACCAAAAATCAACACAACACACTCGCACATACAAATTATGCAAAATCTCTTCAAATTGTGTTTTTTTTAAATGTTTCTGCTGCTGCCAAAAACCACAAAACAATTTGTGAATTTTGCTAAAAACCACAAAAACCTCACGAAAAGTATGCCATGAAATGTGTAATTAAAAACAATTAAATACAAAGTCAAGAAGCAGTTGAAAGAAATATTATAATTCTATTGCATCGAACTGTTAAGCACAATAAAAAGTATGAGGATCATCAATTTTAAGTGCAGGACTTGAAGAAATAAAACAGCACAAGACGTGATTATTTTAATATTTAATTCAATTAATTTTGGTTTCCAGTGATTTTGACAGATGGAACAATCGTTTGGTTAAAGGAAACATAAATAAAATTTATACTCCTCTATTAAGGCCCATAAAGTGGTTAATAAAGTCCTGAACAGGACAGCTGCAAATCAGCAATGAATCACATTTTATTTCTTAATATAATCGACAGTATTTTAAAACAATTTCTTGCCTTCTTTTTTTTTGGTTACAAAAGCAGAAATCTGTGGGCATTTGCCTTAATGTCGCTGCTTCCTGCCTTTAACGTTTTCTTAAGCATAAAAAAACAATCACATACTTTTTTTATTTCCAGCAAAAAAACTGCTGAATAACGAAAAACTTCTCCGTATAAATTGGGAACTTTAGAGGAAAACAAATATTAAAAAATAAATATATTCTCTGCAGCCAAAGTCTTTGGTATTTTTATTTGTTATTTTTTTTATTTATAAATTTTTAAACAATTTATTGTAACCAGAATACAATTGCGAATTGCAGTGGCAGGTGGAAAACTTCATCGGCCACAGACATCTATTATTTGCGTCTCTGACAATACGTATTGATGGCAGGCAGGGATTTGAAGGCACTTGGAAACTAAAAGCTGAATAAGAAGTTTGACTTCAAGCAGGATTTATTTAACTTAAATGCATCAGTACTTGGCAAGAAATAAATTGAATTTTTTTCAACAGTTTAATGACAGTTTAAGGACACAATCATTTATGTCGGGTGCTTTTCTTTGAAGTGCATGAGAACTTAAATGAAAAACAAGACAGAAATATTGATGAAATGAAATGTTTTTTTTTCAATTGTAGTCTGAAGCATAATTTCTATTTTAAAATACGATTTTCAAAATGTGCGAGTATCGTGAGCCATACAATCAGTTTAATTCTTTACTGTTGTCTTAAATAAAATATTAAAAATTGGGATAATCGTGTCAATTGTGGCTTCAATATTGTCTTCCAAATACTTCAAGACTTAACTTAAAATATTTCAATGCTGGGTATTGATGCCGTTATTTAAGCAGAGATGAGTTCCTGTAATTTAAAATTGCCGTCTTTGGTCAGTTTCAAAGGACACGCATGAGACAAAATTCAATGCGAATGGAAACCAATAGAAATACCTCTCCATTATCATTTCCAATTTTGTTAAACAATTTGGGATATAAATTTTATTAAGCAGTCCCCACATTCATAACAATTTCAACTTATGAAAAGGATATAGTCATTGAAAGCTGCAGTATGAAGTACAAATTCTATTTTAAACTGCAATTATTTTGCAACCAGCAATTAAATGCCCTACTAAACATAGACAGCATATGATTTTTTTTTTAAGTCAGGAAATCGTAGAAAATACTTCAAAGGAAAGTCAACATCAGTTTTTAATACATTCAATTTACACCGCGCGGCAGAACAGCTGTTTTCAAAAGCCGCTAAACATTCATCTCCACTACTCGTGAGTATTTGTGTTTATTATCACTTTCTAGGTGGCTTAATGGAATGTGATAACAGTTTCCATTTGCAAAAATTTTATTGTGAAAAAGGATACTAGAATTGTATGAAAGCGAATGGCAACATACTTTTTTTAAATTCTAGTATTTTCTCCCCCTATATTTTCTTAGCCAGAAACCCATAAAACATGCACAACTTTATGACATTTACACAAAATGAAAGACTGCTTTCTCCTCCTCAAACTGGCCTTAAGTTGTTAATTTTTTTGTACTTGAAAAACTCTTCAAAAATGATTGATTTTATTAGTTCATAAAATATTTACATATTTTTATTTCAAATCGTATATTTGAATGTTATGCTTTACATTTTATGTTTATTATTTTTTTCTTTTACGTGTATTTTGTGTTATATTTTATCGTGTTATTTATTAGCAAACCCTTGAAAGATGCTATAAAAAAGAAAAAAATACTTTTTATTGCATAAATAACGGCATAAAATGTGCACAACCCGTTTGTCTGTTACAGCTCTTAAAATAAAATAAATTTTCGTTGATTTTATTGTTATATAATCTAATCATGTAAAACATTGTGTATGGGTTGAAAAGATGTTGCATACTTTTAGGCTATTAAATAAATAAAAGGCCAATTAAAAGGCAGAAAAGAGGTAGAATATAAAATTATAACACAAAATAAATGGCAGCAGGCAAGTGGGGTTTAAGATATGAAGAAATTTTATGTTTAAAAAATGTTTAAATCCCAAAACTTTTACTTGATTGAACTGTTGGTGCTCTTCCCTTGACATTAAAATTTAAAAAGCCCTTCAGATTTGCCCAGTTCATTTGCAAACTTAGGCTGAAAAGAAGTGTTTTGCAAAAAGATTTCTCACAAGAAAAATTACATTTTTTTCCAAACAACACCATCTTCATTTTAAACAAACCGAAATAAAAGTTGTCAAACGAAGCGGGCAAAAAGAAAAACCGGAGGGAGTAGACAAGCAAAAACACTGCCAAGTAAACAAAAATATGTTTTGAATCTTTGCTGATTGTTAGCCACATTTAGCTGATCTTCTTTTTCTTTTTTTTGAGTTTTATTCACAAAAATATTTCCTTTTTCTTCGCAAACTAACATCGAGTTTATTGTTAAATAACATCAGTTTAAAAGACACAACCAACAGAGAAGAAGGGGAAAAAATAAAGAAAGCAAACTTTTTATATGTCTTTTATACAAGAGTTTGCTACGGTTTCTGCTTTATTTTTGTTTTTTTTTTGACTGGTTTGAACACTGTTAGTTGTTCATCATTAAAAAGTTTTTTTGGTGAGTAGATTTTTCTTTTCATTTGTTGTCGTTGTCAATTCTGAGGCAAATGCTGTGTGCACAAGTTTATATATTTATTCTTTCCCTCTTCTCCAGCTCTACACATACTTAAGGAAACTTATAAACTGCCTGGCACTGCTACTCACGCCAGAAAGTATGCAGCAGCAAATTGTTTTTACAAGTTTCTTGTAGTTCTTTGCAAAACTTAAAGTAGTGTTGGTGGCCGGAAACAAGCAAAACCTTTAACAATATTGACTAACATGTGTTGTGACAAATTTTTAGCCAGACCTCCTTTCAGTTTGTTCGTCTTTTTGGTTAGTAATTATCGTTAGTCTTAGGGGATTTAAGGATATAAGCAAATAATCAAAATAAAATTTCAAACATAAACTTGCCCAAGTGTCCTCCCCAAACGCCTATTTCGCAATGTATTTGTCTCTATAAATAAGGACAATTATGATTATAGGAAGAAGCTGTTCAAAACATTGTTGTCCGAATATGTTGGATAGAACGGGGACTTTGGATTAGGATTATAATTTAATTTTGTCCATCAAAAGTTTACAATTTGTTTTCTATTCGCCAAAAATGTCCAGAACTTTTTGTCGTGGTTCAATATTAACCTGCATTTCTGTGGTAATAATTAAACAGGCATATAAACTATCTTTACCCACAACAATTAATGGAAACTAAAATTATTGACAAAAAAAAAACTTAATTAAATTCATTAAAACAGAAAGAGATTTCAAAACTAGTTGGCACTGGACGCGCCCCTGCACATCAAAAAACGATGAAAATGTGAACTCATATACAGAATCATGTGAATCGGCATATCGTTGCGCCGTTTTATCGTGTGCCAGCCAAACTTCGTTCCGAAATTGCTGAATTTTAGCAAAAATATATCAAGACAATAAAATTGTTTAAAAGCTGGTTGAAAGAAGTCAATAGCGATCCGTATTCGCTTAAAAGGATCAAAAATCCTTTTGACGAGACATGGTTACATACTGGACCCTTTACTGGACCTTTTGCTGCTTCCCACATAGGAAAGACCTCAAAAAAGTACCGCATTTTGCGATGATTGGAGAGATAAAAGCCCCAATAGCAGAGACAGCTCAAAGGCCTATCAAAGAAGGCCGAATCAGAAATGCTATGAGGGTTGGAAAAAAAAGCTGGTACACGTTGCAACTCTTTTACATAAATAGAACTATTTTAAAAGTGGACTTTATAAAAACTGCTGAACGAAAAATATGTTTCGGGATGATTTAATATTTCCCTTGTTTTTTTCAACACGCCTCGTATGACAGTATATGGGATTATTGTCACATTCTAGTCAAGGATATCAGCCTTTGACTGACAAATTTAGGAAAGCAAATTAAGGCTCCTTTTAAAATTTAACTAAATAAAGAGAAATTGTTTTTTAAAGCATAACTTAAGGAGCATTGAAAATACATTTAGTATTGCAGCCAAAGTGGGGCTCAAGAAAGTCTCGATTTATTTTATGGGCGATGTTATGCAGCAAATACTCAAGCAAAAGTCAATCACCCTTCATATAGAAATGAATGGCGGCTTTAGTTCTTAGCCAGGCTTTAAAGGACTGCATTTAACAAAATTCTTGGTTTGTTGTCAAACTGTCAGGTCATAAATTTATTAAAATATATTTAAAAATATATTAGAACTATAAATAATCTTTCGCCAAATTATTATTTATTACAGAGAGCCAATAGAAAAAGTATTAAAGGACTTTTTTAAAAAGAAGAAAATATTTCCTTTTTATTTGTTATTTATTTCTGAATGGACCAACATATAGGAAGAAGTTACCAACCCTGACAATCAGCACTTTTTCTTTTTTTATTAACCCAAACTGCAGTTCAAAGGGATTCAAAATATGTTTAAAGATTTTTTGATATATAAAAATTCAATAGGCAACAGTCTGATTTATTAAAATCATATTAAAAACCTATAAAAACTGCCCTGACACTTTTAAAATTGTTGCCCAAATATCTAGTAAATATTCGTTATTTTAAGTTTCCTTTCCCTGGCTTAACTCCACACTAAAGCCAGTCTTTGAAGTCCTTAAATTTGTTGAGCTATTTTTTATAAATTTAAATCTACTAAAAGTAATCAACCTGTTGCTTTATTTGAAATAAAATGTGCATGTAGATGAAGTGTGTACACATACACAAACACAGACACAACATGTTTTCTTTTAAGCACGTACACCTAAAAATATGCTACGTATATGCTAGAAGTTTTTCCATACATTTCACGCCTTGTCATTCCTACACAAAAGGCGTGTTGGTATGTAAAGATACACCACATAAGAATAATACAACAACAGCAACACTAAGCATTTTACACTGCAGGATGAAATTGTTGTTGGACCATAAAAATTAAGAGCAGCCAACGTGGAGTCCACATGCATTTAAATACAATAATAAAAAAATATATATTAAAAACGGCAAAGCCTGCTTTGCAAATAAAACAACAACAACAACAACAATGAAAACAAAAATTGCATGGTCTACTTTTAGGCTTAGCGAAAACATAAAGTTTAAAAGCAGCTACGGCAGGCATTAAATTAGGGATGCTACAGCAACAAGATTTTTTCAATATATTTAATAGCCATAAATATGTTAGTATATGTTTCAAGTATGTGTGTGTGTGTGTGGGTGCATGCAAATAAATAGTTTTAGTACGAATAGCATCCATCATCGTTGTTGTTACTTGGCAGCAAAGCCGTCCTGAATGCTGCTGCTGGTAGTTGGTGGTGGTGGTAGTTTTGTTCATGAACTAAAACACTCTCTTTCTCTTACCCGCGAAAGGAAAACTATGCGCATGATATATAGTTTTGCAAAATAAAGAGGAATAAAATTTGTGTATATATTTTCTCATGCAAGTAAAAGGATACTCTATACAAATTCTAAAATAGTTGTTCGTGTGTGTGCATGAAATCCAAACTCCTATTTTTCTGGTCATGTGTTTTTTTGTTTTATTTTTTAGTTTTTGTTTTTATCCTTTTTCCTGTTGTGCAAGGGTATGGGTGCTTGTTTTTTAAAGCGCTCCTCCTCCTTTTTTCCCCTGCATCTTCTATTATTTTAATTCACTGTTTTTTCTAGAGCGTTGCAGCTTGTAAATTGAAATGAATTTTAGTTGGAAAAACATTTTCCAAAAAAACAAAAAAAAATGTGTACAAATATTTATGCAGTTTTGTTTATTTATGAATTATTGTTGAACTTTAGTTTTAAGCTAGAAATTAATTTTAAGGACAAAACATATGCAGCACTCATTCAGTCGTTGCTGGAATGCATGTAAATAAACAAGAGCCAACTGAGGCAGGAGTAAATTGTATCCAAATTTATTGAAATTCACAAGAAGAGTTGTAGCAACCGGACAACTGCTTCAGAAAATGAGAAGAGAAACTCATATCGAAAATATTACAAATTTAGGAGAAGAGATTTAACTGAAATAATCTGTTGAAATGTAAACGTTTCAATAGCCAAGAACCAGTTTAAGCAAACAGAAACCAGCAGTTTCTCATAATTCTCGTATTTTCTTTCGTATCATTGAAAATAACAGGGTGCTAAGATGTACCCAAAATGACATGTAACGCGCTTTTGAAATCTGCTAATAATCCATATGTCCACTGCACAGTGGGTCTACAAGTAGTTTATTTACGTGTCACATCATATCTTTGCTTTTACAAAACAATAGAGCGCATCACAACATTTCAAAGGCAAACAAGGATTTTATAAAGACCTCGTATAAGTTTTTCTGCATTTAATCTTTCATTTTAAATAAAATTATAACAACAAATATTTTTTTTAAATCAACAAAGTCCATGCTTTGGCCAAAATGAAATAGGAATAGTAGCCTTCAGAGGAAATTGCAAATCCCATTAAAACCTTAACGATAACGAAACAACAAATAAATTATTACTTTTTCAACTGCACAATGGAAACAACCAGTTTTTATATAAAATATGCGCAGAAAATTTTCACTTTTTTTAAATTTATAAATTTCTTTTCAACGTATTCCAAATTGTTAGAAAAAAAACTGTCGCAAAAAAACTTCTACAAAAACTTATCATGAAAATTTATTGGCAGGACGAAAAAAACATCAAAATTTTAAAGGATTTTCATGGAAGACTATTTTCTTCTTCAAGGAATAATTTCTGGAGAAATAAATTTTATTTTTCACTGTATAAAAAGGTTGGCAAGAATTTAAATTGAATATAAATTTGTCTTTATAAAAATTTATTTAAAAATAGTTTTTTATAGAAACAAGTGACTTGTGATTTTTATAGGGAAACATTTTTTCAAGCGGTAACAGTTTGTCCGTAAGGGATGTTTCTTAAGACAAAAAAGTATTTCAAATTTAGACAAATTTTTGTGGATTTTTTTCTCACAGAGATGAAATTTTTCCTACGGGGCACGATTTGCTGACATATTTTTTTAATAAAAATAAAAACTTTTTTATAAAAATAAAAACTTTTTATGAAAATAAAAGCTTTTTATGAAAATAAAAGCTTTTTATAAAAATATATTTAATAACAACTTTTTAGAAAAAAAAACCTGGTTTGGTAGCAAATTTTATACAACAAACATATTGTTTTTTTTTTATAAAGAAACAGTATCTTTTCTCACGATAAAGTTTTTTATCCTCAAGGAATATTTCTTTATGACAAACTAATTTTGTTAAATACAAACTTCTCTTTAATATTTTTAGTAATTTTTAAAAATTGTCTTAATTCAAAAACATTCTATTCTAAAAACAATTTTATAAAAAAACCAACTTTTTCCTTAAAGAGGGACCATTTTAATGAATTTTTGTTATAGAAGAAAATAATTTTTCCTTAAAGAATATTTTATGGATCAACTTTTTTTCCTTAAAAAATACATGGATTTATCACAAAAATTATTTTAAAATATTTTAGATTTTTCATATATAAAATTTTTCTTGTAACGATTTCTTTTAATACTTTTTACAACAATTTTTTTTAATATTTTTACAAAAAAAATTTTAACAATTTTATTTAATTCAAAAACATTTTACTTTCAAAATAATTTTATCACAAAAAACCAACTTTTTCCTTAAAGAGGAACCATTTTAATGGGGTTTTGTTATAGAAGAAAATAATTTTTCCTTAAAAAATACTTTATGGATCAACTTTTTTTAAGAATTTTAGTTTTTTTTTCTTGAAAAACACATGGATTTAGCACAAAAATTATTTAAAAATATTTTGAATTTTTTATTGTTAAAATTTTTCTTGTAACGATTTTTTTAATTATAAACTTTTTACATAAAATTCTCAAATATTTTTATAATTGCCTTTACCCAATTTATAAAGACAATATGATGCATTTTTAGTAAAAATTAAAAACATATATGTTGTGTGAAATCAATTTGAAAAATATTAACCAGACATGCTACAAATATACGCTACATTCGTTTCGTAGAAATATATACAAGACTTTCTTGGTGTTTCAAAAGATAATACCTTTTGCTTGTAACAGGTAAAAATTTATTTTTTAGAAAATATATTTTAAAAAAATACTTTAAGGAAAAATTTTAATAAAATATATTAAAAAAATTACAAATAATGTTTTAAAAAAAAAGTGTATTTAAATGACAAAACATTTTATCTTTTGATGAAACAACGAAAAAAATTTGGGCATGAGAATTCTACAAAATATTTTTTATTAAAAAAAATTTTGAATAAAATATGGGAAAAAAATAGTTTTTAAGAATAACATATTTTTTCTTGGGATAAAACAATGAAACGATTTTTATCCATAAAAACCTAAAAAATGTTTCTTAATAAAACAACATTTTTTTTGTTATAAAAATAATTTTTGTTATAAAATGTTTTTAAATTAAATTGATATTAATTTTTAAAAAATATGAAATTATGGTGGGTATCCAATGCAAATTTGTATGTGGAATTTAATTGCTGCTTCGTTTTATATAAAATGTAATTGTTTTACAAATATCTGTCCCGATATAGTTAAACACACAGTTGTGTTACGCACGCTACACTATACAATTTGAAGAAAATTTAAGTTATAAATCACGCAAAATTTAATTTATAAATTAAAGAGGCATTGAAATATAATAGACCTTTTCTCAAAAGCTTCCAGCCCATGTGACGCACGCTACATTATCTCCCATTCATGGCTTTAGCAATTACTCTTCCACATGATTCTATTCGGAAAGTTGTTGCCGCTGATTTAAAGTAAATAAAAGCCACCAGAGCACCAGCATAATCGTGAATGCAGTTGTTGGTTGCATTTATTCGTCATAAAAATTTCAGTAGCAAAATTCGATGGGATCGTAGGATATATAAGCAACATATATTATCTCTATGCATGGGTACCAAATCTACTTCACTCTGTTCCCATTGAACTGTTGCCTGGGTTATTTTTGATCTCTTGCAAATGCACGGAATAATCAGCGACACAAAACGCATTTAGTTACTGCATATTTACAACAACTCCATGACAAAAGATATTGAAAAAAAAACTACGAAATGAAATGAAAAATACACATTCAAATTTATTTATTTCCTTCTAAAAAGAATTATTTTTATTTGTTCGGCGCTGGTGCTCCAAAAACGAGAAATGGGCAGAAAGAAGTTTGCAGGCGGGTGCCGAAGACTTTGCAGCAGCTGCTAGAGTGTACAAATAGATTTGAAATTTCGTTAAAAATTGTTTATGTGTGTGTGTGTGTGTGTGTGTGTGTGCGCTTTATAGATAAATATTATGGCAAACAAATATTTTGCACATAAAAAACAAATAAATACCCGACAAAATGTTTTGCATATTTAAACACCAACCAGCGAACACTTGCATCTGCAATGAGTCACTGGAACGCACAATTGCAGATACATGCACATGCATGCACACCCAGTAAGATAAATAGAATAACAAAATAAATGTTCTTGCTGTTCGCATGTGTGTGTGTGTGTGTGTAAGTGTATGTGAAATTGCATTTCTAAGTGCAGTTGAATTTTTGCGTTTTTTTTTCCCCAAAGTATATTGACACTCGACAGTGGGCCTGCGCTGCATGATGAATTTAGAACATCTAAACTACATATTTATGGCCTTGGCTTTGCAGCCTTTCGCCCCACTGTGCCTCTAGTGCTTTATAAATTTCTAATCTATCACAAGTAGAGAGAGAATTTCATAGCAGTTCCATTTCGATTCTCGCAAATTCAAAGAATGTATATTTGCCCATTTCGTTTTGTTGTCTTGCTCTTCTTTTTTTTCACTATTTATTATTTATTTATTTATTTATTTCCATCCATATGTTTTGCGAGCTGGATATAATAAAAATGTATAAAAATGTACAAAATATTTTTCCCTATTGATCTAGAGCATAATAAAACTAAAGTTCCATATGGTGTTGGTTGCTGGTACAGTATGTTGGCATTTCTTGGCATAAGTGAGTGTGTGTGTGTGTGTGTGTGTGTGTGTGTGTGTTGGTGTAAATGTATTTGCACACTTATGTTTATTTAAAGTTTTATATCCGAAACATCAACTCATATAAAATTGCGAATTTATGTGTTAGTTTTGAGTGAAAATTTCATAGAACAACCAAAAGCAATTTAAAATTTTTAATAAAAACTATAAAATTTCTAGTGCCAGCAGATTCACTCACAAGCAAATAATAAGCTAACAAAAGTGTTAAGGCACACTAACACATGCAAGCAAAGGAATCAATCGGACGATGTATTCATGGGAAAATTGTTAACTGAATATTCCAGCGAATAAGATTTTTATTGTTTAGAATTGATTTGTTAAAATAAATAAGTTGTTTGACTTAGTTCAATATTTACGACGTAAAAGATAAGAAACACGACAAGGGTAACACGTGCTGTTTTCGAAGGCCTCTACATAATTTCTTTTAAGAAAATCAATCAATTTGATACAACGTTTAGTTTTTTAGCTGCCTTAGAATTATTCATATTGAGAACTCTCGTTTGACAGATAAAATATCTGCTTAGCAGGGTTTGGCAAACAATTCTGAATTGTTTAGCGCCACGGCAGCACTTTAAAATAGCAGAAATTTTCTTTAAAAAAATATATATATAAATAAATTTGTTCTTGAAATTCATACAGCACTTCTTGTATTTCAACATCAAAATTATCGGCAACTTTAATAATTTGTTTCTTTATTCTACTCGATTTAAATTTATAAACAAGACAAAAATTATTTTCTTCAATTTTAATTATTGAACAAAAACTTTTTTCCCAAAATTTTACTAAAAAATTCAAAGTGAAGCAATTGAGGGGTTTTAGCTAATTCCTAAGCGCATTTCACTGGGGCTAATGTAGAACATCAGGGAGCCTTTACCCAACATTTCTTAGAATAACTATAGATATCTATATCGAAACTTCCACATTAATAAATGAGAAGCTTAAAGACAAACATCAGAGTCATAACAAGAACTCACTGATTACTTTTCCGTTTTATTCCACAACTGGTTGGGTTTTTTGCCGACTCTAATTGTAGTTGTAAGAAAAATAAACAACAACAACAACTAATAATTATTTTAATATAAAAACAATTTATTTAGAGTGTCGCACCTGCATATTTAAATTATATAAAAACTATTATTATTATAATAAATATTAAAGGAGATGCCAACATGTTGCTGTATGACCATTTTAAATTCGCATTTGAAGGTTTATTGGCAAAAGTGATCTGAAACCGCATTGACTGAATAGATCAAAAGGGGCAGGCACTAATGCCGGATATCCTATTTCAAAAGAAAAAGCCATGAAATTACCTGACAAATTCTCGTCAAAAAAAAACATTTATTCCAACAATATTTCTATCCCGTATTATTATTTAAGGATTTCATTAATAAAGTAACGACATGCCCTTTTAAATTGTACTTTTATCGAACTATTTATTGCTGTACTCAAATCGATTTTGGTAGGCTGATTTTAATATAATATTTTGACTTGCACTAACCAAAAGAGATGGCCAGAAGCTTAACAAAATTTAAAACAAAAATGTTTAACTTAAAAAACATGGAATGAAAAATTCAGAAATCAGGACATAAAGGAAAATAATCAAACGGCAACACAGAAACTTAACAAAAGCATGTTACCAGTTATCAGTTATCCTTTATCATAATAAAATTTGTACGAATAGAAACTGTTATCACATTCAGCTACGCTGCCTAATAAAAGATAATAAACAAAAATTCACTTGAGCAGCGTTGTTAAAAGTGTGGCGGTTCTCGAAAACAGCTGTTGTGCTCTGCAGTGTAAGTTGAATATTTAAAGCTGATACTAACTTTTCCTTAAACTTAAGAATATTTTTCATATCGTTCTAAATTAAAAACACTTTTCGAGCAATCAGACTATCAAAATTGAATTTGATAAGACTTTTTATCGATACGACACCGAACAGGATATATTGACGACATCAATACCGATGCGCATATTTAAGTTGAATTCAAGTTCAAGTTAAAATTAACAAGTCTCGAGTAGAGTAATTTTTTTTATAACATAAAATCGCAGAGTAAGAGCTTCTTAATATTTGAAATTATTATCAATAAATTAAATAACAAGAAATTATTAAAAAAAAAAATAACAGCAGAACCTTTTGACATTCAAAATCGATATTAAAACTTATGGCAACGTCGCGTTAAGACAATATTAAAATCAGGACACTTGGCTTCTCCTTGAAAACAAAAATCAACTCCTTCAGACAGCCTGTTACCACTCTCAACGGACTTAAATATAACAAGAGGATATTAGAAATTATTAAATCCTGAATAACAGCAGCACAGAAGTGTTTTGTGATTGATATTGTCTTTACGTGACGTTCTCAAATAGTTATAGAATAAGTAGTGCCCCTTATTCTATAATTATTTTATTTATTTATTTATTTACAAAACTTATATACATAATAAATTATGAATACAAATTAGAAGGAAGATAAAGGGTACTAACTACAGAGGTCTTTCGATCAGAACTATTATGCCTCAATTAATAAAATATTTAATTATGTGAAATAAAAGTTTAGAAAGACAATAAAATATCGGCGGCATATATCATTGATATCGATATATCGGCTGTAATATCGGTAACGGTTTCAAACTTGTTGGATTCAGACAAAATTTGTACCTGCACACAATTTTTTGTATAAATTTTTGGGTCTCTCATTCTCTCTGCAACATGGACACACGCTAAACTTCATTTTAAAAAATTTGCACGGATGCAGGAATTTTCTTTAACTGCCTGGCCCCTCGATATCATAAATAAAAATAACTATAAATAACTAAAAACATTTCAAAAATTCCCTTATAAATTTCCCTTGAAAATAATATTCAATAAGAACTCAATATTTTAAACAACCAGTTTTGAAAGGAAGAAACCCCAAATTAATTAACCCTGTCCAGCCATAATTTAGATTTAAGAAAAGCGGTTGCTGATGCAGACCCACCACACAAAATAATTTTAACAGAATTCCTACTTTATGCGGAGCAACAAAGAAAACAACTTCTTCAATCCCAGTTAAGCTTTCATTATTATGAATTTTTTTCTACAGCTTAATAAGTCCTTAATAAATCGTTTGCTAAAAAATATTTGCCATAAGAGAAAACGTTCTTTTTTCCAAATCACTAAAAAGTTTAAATTAATTATTACAAGTTCATTGATTCGAAACAAAGGATTTGGTTTTTGTTTTTGTTTTTGTTTTGTTTTTAACTTTCAACATAAAAACACTCTTCACATATTTTATTATTTTCTTTTTATTTGTTAATATTTAATAACGCCAACACCAACGAGTGCCGTTTAATCACAACTTCCATGGTGTGCTGACTCAATAATGTCATTGACAATGTCATCCATTGAAACGTATACACAACGTGGAAAATGTTAACGAAAAAACAAAATAATCATTCAGAGTTTTCATTTATAAACTGAAAGTGTATGTGTGAAACATTCCTAATATTTGAAGAATGACGACAGCGTGTTTGGTTGTACTCCAAACCAGGTGTTGTCTCTACACACACACACACACTTGAAAGCGAACAAGTTGGCTTTCGTCTATCTGTCTGTCCCGTTGTCTGCCTGTCTATTAAGAGTCCTTTTTTTGTTGTTGTTACGTTATTTCAAATAAACCAGAAGAGCGCGTGTAAAATGTTCATTAAAACAACTTTGAGGTTTTTTGTTTTCCAAAAAAAAAAAAAAAACAAAATTATATATTAAAAAAAAATAAAAGAAAATTATAATAATAAACAAAACAACAACGATTGCTGTGTTGTATTTCGTCAATTTTTTATGACGACTGCTGCTGCTGCTGCGTGCGTAGTTGGGAGTTTTCATGCTCTCTCCCCTCTCGTGTTGTACTTTACGCCGCATTTATTGACACTTTTCTCTTATCGTCAATTGTTTAGCGAGTCTGTGCTAATATTTTCTATGTGCGCCGCAAGCACGTGGTTCTGCTTCATTGACTTTTTTTTCTCAGCATTTTATATTATTGATTAAATGACAAGATTCCAGAACGTATTGGATTTTGGTGTTTTTATTTTGTCGAAGATGTGGGAAAAAGTTAACGTTTCGTTAAGTTCACTCTAACGAGTGCGAATACGGTTTGATATCAAACTCACATCTCACTAAAAATTATCGTAAAAATTTCATATTGTGGCGTATGATTAGGCCGAGTGGAATGAATTGAGTGTAGTGAACTTAATGGTTTCGTATAGGGACGGAAATATTCACTTAATCCTAAAACAATAGTGTCCTTGATGCTTCGAGCACGGTAAACCTTTAGGATATGATTTTTTTCATTTAATTACATATAATTTCTAGAACGATGTGCCCATGAGATTTTTATATACAAAGTCTGTTCTAAAGGAAACATCAACTGTTGTTTAGTTCCAGTGGTTTTGCTAATCCTCTATTCTACAATTTTTGGTATGTCCTTAAGACTCTAAGAAATTTTTTTAGCCGTCGCTGTTGGCTGAAATAGTAAACAGAAGACAACGATACGATGTCTTAGATTCCAAATTCGACTCTGTCCTCAGTCATGCATGGGGTATCCAATTTCTCTGACCTGCATAAGTCTAAGATTGTGTTAAGTGTTGTCTGTCCGTCTCAATGAACAACACGGATTAACACCGTCATGTATTAAAAACAAAAAAAAAAATTAAAAACAGAATGCAGACCTCTCCTTCGCAGGCAAAAGTAAAAAGTCTTGTGTCTTTAACTGTCTTCTGAACACTATCGCCTTTTTTCTTCGCTTTCATGCAGGGGTGATCCCTTAAAAAAAACCGATTTTTCACTACTCCGTCGATTTCGCTACAATATCGCTGCAGCAGTGCGCTGTAATGCGCTCTTTGGCACATGACAGTGTCAATAGCTCTACTGGTACTTCGTCCGGGGAAAGTTATATGACTCAGTCATTTGGGCAACACGATCACAAAATGTCATATTTCCCGAGATAAACTCCAGCCATGAGCATATTTTTAAATGGTACTGCGAGCCAAGAACACATGGTCCTTCGAAGATTCAAAACTAATGCCTTCTAAGATTAACAATTCACATGCAACAACTTTTTATTTTGCGCATTTTTTAATATGGCACTGCGAGCCACGAGCACATGATACTTCAAATCAAAAACTAATGCCTTCCAAGACGTGCCTTAATAATTTCACATGTAAGAACTTCTTATTCTGCTCCTTGTTAAAAAATGGTACTGCGAGCCACGAGAAAATTATCCTTCGAATCACATAAGAACTGAAGATTTAAAAACAAATGCCTTCCAAGACGCGCCCTAACAATTTCACATGTTACAACTTTTTATTTTGCGCATTTTTAAAAATGGTACTGCGAGCCACAAACACATGGTCCTCCGAAGATTCAAAATTAATTCCTTCTAAGATGCACCTTAACAATTTCACATGCAACAACTTTTTATTTTGCGCATTTTTAATATGGCACTGCGAGCCACGAGCACATGATACTTCAAATCAAAAACTAATGCCTTCCAAGACGTGCCTTAATAATTTCACATGTAAGAACTTCTTATTCTGCTCCTTGTTAAAAAATGGTACTGCGAGCCACGAGAAAATTATCCTTCGAATCACATAAGAACTGAAGATTTAAAAACAAGTGCCTTCCAAGACGCGCCCTAACAATTTCACATGCAACAACTTTTTATTTTGCGCATTTTTGAATATGGCACTGCGAGCCAAGAGCTTATGATCCTTCAAATC
Source organism: Linnaemya vulpina (assembly GCA_963675445.1). NCBI lineage: Eukaryota > Metazoa > Arthropoda > Insecta > Diptera > Tachinidae > Linnaemya > Linnaemya vulpina. The sequence goes on along the minus strand of OY776278.1, from coordinate 85,129,389 downwards.
ATAAACTAATGCCCTCTAAGACGCGCCTTCACAATTTCCCAAAGAATTCTCCAAGAAAAACTTTTCTTTCAAGTGTTGAAAACAATTAAATATAATAAACAGGAAACTACGCCAATGAATTTCTTTAAGCATTTTATGAATTTAATCGGGACAATAAGCTGGCAAATTAATAACAACATGCAAAAGCAGCAGAAAAGAAAAGAAGAACAAAAACAATAAAACCAACTTCAAACTGTAGTTTTCCTTGTTTATAGTTTCTATTTGCGATTAAATAGTTTTCTTTGGCACCTGAAACCACCTGGCAGGGGAGAGCAGAATTATAGTCAAGCAACTTGTATTTTGATAATGTGTTATTAATTAAGTGTTACATGCAAATGGTGTGTGTCACAACAATTTATAAGAAACATTTCATTTGCAGTAAATCCTGTAGCCTGCCAACTACTCTGTGGAACTGAAATAATATCGAAAATGTACGTCGTGTTACATGCAAAATTCATTTAGAGACACTGAGCGAGCGAGCGAGCGAGTGAGTGTCTGGTTTATGTGTGATTTTGAGTGTATGAAAATGTATTTGAATTATTTGTTACCTGAATGCGTGCCTGCCTGCCTGCCAGCCAGCCAGCCTGCCATATGACATGTTTAGTAGCTGTGACGGAAGTGAGTGTGTTGCTTGTGTTCAGACTTCCTCTGTAGTGTTTCATGCCGGTTAGAGGCCTATTGAGTGCTTTTCCATTTCGAAATGTGTTCTTGCCGGCAAGTTAATGTGCTCGAACACAACACTTTACGAGCTGCCAAACAGCTTTATTTAAAAGCTTATATTTCTAATTTTGGTGATTTAATTTTATTTTCATTTTCATTTAATTTTTTTCTCTTCGTGTTTTCTTCGTTTCAATTGTATGGCAAACTGTTACAGGCTGTGGCAGGACTTTTGTTTAGTCTTTTCGGAATGTTGATTGATTGGCAACGGAAATGTTTTGGGTTTATTAGACTTTTTAATGCATTATTAGGTGCGACAAACAATTTTAGGGCAATTTGTGTTAAAGCATTTCTTTCATATCACAAACAAGAAAAAAAAACGAAAACATTTTATCATAATAAAAATAAGTAAAACCTTAACAAACACTTGCTTTGCTATTGACGTGTGAAGGTGTTTTTATGATTAATTGGCTAAAACTAAAGACTTGTTAACAATATAAAAACAAGGAATTGGAAAAACATAATTTCTGTGGGTTTGAAAGAACTGTGGGAGTTCATTGACAACTTTTTTCAGGGAAAAGACAATCAACTTAAGGGCTTTTGAAAAGTTTACCCTGCATGCTATGAATGAATAAAAACTTTGCAGTAAAACAATAATCCTGGGAAACATCATTCACGGCCAACAGTATTAAAAAAAAGAGTACTTTCTTCTCAATATTCTTAAAGAGCTGCAGGTCTTTTAGATACAACTACTAAACACATTATTGTGGTTCACTTTTAAAAGTTTTAACGTCCATAAATCTTGATAAAACTTATACACTTTAAAAGGTAATTCCATGTAGATAAACACAACTTAAATACTTCTTCAATTTTTTTTATCATAAAAAAGATGTAGAGTCTTTAATGTTGGTTAAAAAGCAGCAAAATATATTCTCGAGTTGAATAAGTGTTCCAGAGTAACTGCCCAATTTTTTTTTTCTTGACTATTAGAATGAGTGCCAAAGACTTCAGTTACTCAGAATTAATGCGTAGACTACGATATTTATTATAGATTTGATAGATTTATTTGTGAATTTGCTGCAGCTTTTTCACTTTAAAAACCGTCCATTTTAAATTCACTTAAAATAAACTCAAACGTGTTTCACTGAAGGCCATTAAATGTTTTTCTGTTCGCCAAATATTCGGCAGAGAATTTTTATATTTAAAATTATGGCGATTATTCATTCACTGGCAAAAATATATTAATAAAATCGTTGTTGGATTTTTTATTTCTTTTGCTTATTTCTCAAGAAATATTTTTGGAAATCAATACACACATACACACACAACGCCATTGTTGTGTGTTCGTAATAATTTGGAAAATAAAGAAATATTCCAAAATATTAAAAGAAAATTGCCAATAACATGAGCAACACCTTTTTTTTCAATACAAAAATTTATAAATTTATTTTTAAATTACAGACGAGTTTGGCAACATGCACTTTCTTATTAAAAATTAAGTGGGTTAAAAGGCAAAACAACGTGATGCATGAAATATTAATTAATGCGAAATAGGGAAATGAAAAGAAAATTAACAAGACGAACTAAAAAATATTAGCAGAGAAAATTTGAAGGAAAAAATAAATGAGTGAATTAAATAAAACTGAATTTCAAGTTGCGTTAAGGATTCGCTGATATGTTTTACAAAAGAAAAGGGGGGAGTCCCCCTCATAAACGCTTTTGCCTTAATATAAAACACAAAACTTTTCGACAATTTATTTATTTTTTTCCCCCCCAAAAAAAAATAACCTTGAATTTGCTTAACTTTCCTGCCGTTCTATTGTGGAAATTCAGAGCACAACAAAGTATTCGTAAAACTACTTCAAGTTTATATATACATAAATTTAAGGGTGGTTTTTTGCAACTCTATAGTAAACAATATCAGCGCCGCCACCGCCACGCGCCACCGCCAGCATCATAATCAGCATTATTGTGTTATTAAAAACCAGAGACCGCCAACCGCTGCTGTAGCAAACAGCACAACAATTATTGTTGAAAATGTTTTTCTTCTTTGTTTTCGTTTTTCTCTTCTTTTATTTTGCCATTTTTCCTCCTCCTCCTTCTTCTTCTTCTTCGTCTTTTTTTCAGCTAAATGCCGTTAGCAAAGTAATAAAAATGTCAACTCTTATAAGAGACCTTTCGCATTTACCGCTTAAATATTATGATGATGCCTACAAAGTAATTTTGTGTAGCACAAAGTCCTGCTAAAAGGGCCGCACGCACACACACACAACACTTAAGTTTTCCACACACCCACACAGAATTTGAAATGTCTGCCAGGAGTATTTATATGTGGGTATGTGTGGGAAATGCGTAGAGTACCACCAGCAGGATGAGCAAATGAAAAGGAACAACAGAAAAGTAAAAACTAAATATAAATTGCAAACGGCAATGAAATTAATGTGTAACAGGAAAAATTTTATATTTATTCATAAAATACCACTACACATATCGTCAGCTGTTTTGAAAAAAGCTGTAATCTTCAGACAAAAAAAGGGATATTTACTGGAGCAGCTGAAATCACTTTATTTTAAAAGAAGTCTGGGATTTTTTTTAAAAAGTTTTTTTAAGGTTTTCGGTAAGCACATCTTTTGCAAATTTAGCCCCGTAATTAAGCACAAAAACCATTTCAAGTTGTATTGCAAGTTAAGGCTTTTTACAAAACATACCACGATATGTAAATACTCTCTTGTGGGTGTATGCGAGAGTAGAAAGTACTTGGGAAGGTGTTCCTGAAGAAAACTCAGGAGCAGTTGGAATTTAACTGCTGGTGTCGCACTACAATTTTCGATATCGATAAGTTTCTTCGTCTTCGATAAGTCTTCGATATCGATAAGTTTCCATAGAACTTGTTTACAAATTTCGATCGCTTTCGAGCGCCGTATTTTTAATACTCGAGCATCAGCCGTCTTATTAACTAAAATTTTATTGCGGCCTAAGATTAAATCAAACAATTTCTGGTGAATTCAGTGCCTCGTTTCTGTAACTGAAGTGAGAACTTCTCGCATCGAAAAAAATTGACGTCACTCTGTGAAATACAGGATGAGTCAGAATATATTTCTTAATGCATTTAAAATTTTGTTTGGTTTTTTATAATAACAAATATATTATTCTATGGATAACCCATGACAACCATAATTATTTAGTTCTTCGATGAGAGAACTCTCACATCACTTACAGAAACACGGCACAGGATCTAAAATATTTCAGGTTTCAATAACAACTTCAATTGATGATTTAAAAAAAACTGTATTAATCAATAGGACATTTTTGAGGCATGTTAAGGACATCCAAATGGAATTCCATATCCCTGAATCGACCAGCACTCAGGGTATTTAATGCTGTCAGAGATGCGGATGGTGTTGTTGTATATTTTTGGAAAAATAAATTTCATAACAAGACAAACAAGTCCAATGAAGTTTTGTGGTACACTTTGAGGTATTTTAAAGTCCGAATATATTAATATATTATACAAAATATAAAAGGTAATTTTATATAGAAATGCAACATGTAAGTAGTTTTTCTCAGCAAAAAATATCTGCTTCAAAAGCAACTAAAACTTCTTTCTATTCTTTTTTTTTTTTTTATACAATATTTTATCAAAGCTTTTGCAAGTGAAAATAATATAGATCTTAAAAAGGAAAATACTTCACATCCTTTAAAATTTCGGAGTCTTTAAACAACAATTAGCGCTTTTGTTGTAAAATAATCAGCGTTAATGAGAGCACTTTTTAAAATTTTAAAACTTTGCAGATATTACAATTTTACAAGGAATGGAATTGTTTTAAAATATATTTTATAGCCCAGAAGTAGTTCATTTAAAATGTTATAACAATTATTTCAATATCATGGTGACTTATGCTGTTTTCTTTTCTAGAAAAGAGTGCAACATTTCTTACACTATTTAACCTAAAAAGGCAACATTTCGATGTATCAAGTTAAGGAATTTTTTAGAAATTGATGAAACATCGCTTATTTCTGTTTTAAAACTATTCCAAACTGCCACTTTTTACAAGAAAAGGGAAAAAATTTTAAATGTTCGTTAGAAAAGGATACGCCATTAAACTTTTTTATTAAAAGTTTTCAAAGAAAAAAAGTCTTCTTTTATATTTTGTAACCTCAAGTATTCCCTTTAAAATAATATAACAATTATTTTGAGTTTTAGAAAAACAGAACTGAAAAAACTCCACGATATTATAGAGTTTTTAATAAGTTATAATACACTTAAAAGAATTTGTTCGTTATTATAAATACTAACTGAAAGGATGCAGAACCTCTCACCAAATTTCATCGAAATCAAAAGGAATCGTAACTAATTCTTTAACAATATGACATGGAATAACCATAAACATCTACAAACGTCCAGTTTATTTTATTTTTTTATTTTCTTTACTAGAAAAAATTTAATGAAACGGTCAAATGGTCGTCCTCCCGCCGCTAAGTGATCCTCAACTGAAGATAATTTTGCTAGTTTTTGCTGCATTTTGATATTAATTTTAATTTTACTTTTATCTCCAAAATTAAAGATATAGGAAGAGAAACTGATCTGTTAAATATTGAAAAAAGCCCTAGAGCTGAACTTTCTTATACATTTTCTTATAAAAATTATGTTAAATTGTCAAAAATTTTAGCTAAACTTTAATATTGAAAATAAAGGATATATGGGAGCTGTCCATGTCCTTGCAGCGACTGGACTGTAATTTGCTACAGAGTCTAGAGGCATAATTTTACAAATAGTTATTGAATAAAAAGGATATATAGCAGCTGTTCATGTCCTTGCAGCGATTGGACTGTAATTTGCTGCAGAGTTTTGAGGCATAATTGTACAACTAGTTATCAAATTTGATGGCATTCGGATTACAAAATGCTACAAACTTCTTAGATAATTGTTTGGAACATAAAAAATTATGTTTTTATTTATTTTTATATTATCTATTATATATAAAAAAATGTACAATTGCAACTTTTTATAATAAAAAATTTAGTCCATTTGTCTTCCATTTTAATTTTCTAATTGTTTGAAAAGAGTTTTCTTTTTTTAACTCAGCGAAACATGATCAATATTTTAAGGCACAGCGGGGAAGTCAACATCAATTTAATTTGAATTTTCTTAATTTTCACTTCAGCTCAATTGCAACCTGCTATTCGTTATTATATCGGGAAAAAGTGTAAGTATAGAAAATAATTTTGATAGGATTGATCACAGGTTTTTGTCTTAAATACGAGTTCAGTTCTAATTTTACACCGAAAAACCAGCAGGTTTGTGTCTCCACTACTGATGTCATTTAAATACAGCAAATTGAATATATTTTGTTTTACAATTTCATAAAAGATATTTCATTTATGTTGATTTCTTTTCTAGAAAAGAGTGCACAATTTTTTACACTTTTTACCAAAAAAATTACAACATTCCGATGTATGAAATTAAGGAATTCATTAGAAATTAATCCAACATCACTTACGAAAAGTTGTTTCTGTTTTGAAACTCCTCCAAACTGCCACTTCTTAGGAAAGAAGCGTAAAAATGTTACATATTTTCCAGAAAAGAAAACGTTATTAGTTTCGTTAATAATACCCAAACGCTGCCTTATAAATTGAAAGAAATTCAAACTAAACCTCTCACAATTACGGCAAACTCTGTTATACAACTTGTCTATCCTTCCCATTCGCTCATTTCATATTCATTTCCTTTGTATTTAAGTGTATTCATAAAAATATTTGCTTATATTGTGTGGCACATGTTTATTAAGTTCGTAGCGTTGTTAAGTGATTTAGTTGATTGTAAAAATATATTATAAACATGTACGCATTTTGAGTGAAAATATATCCTCGTGTTACAATAAACAAGATGCTTATATGTAAAATTATTAGCCATTAAGAGCAGAGATTTCTTACTACTTTCGGCATTCGGTAATTTAGCAGAAATCCTTATTAAAAGTGTGCACACAGAACAATAGGGGATTCCAAGAAGTTTTTTTTTCTATTCAAATGCTTAAGGATAAGGGAAACATTGTGTTTTATGTAAATACTGTGTGCAGATGCAAGAAAATACAAGTTATGGGAAAGCTTTTCCCTTAGGAGGTGTTTTTAGCTTCGAAAATTTCAAATTTGAAAATTTTTTAAACTTAAATTGTGTGTGTTTTTTTTTTCTCCAAAGTAATTTAAAGTGATTATTGGGGAGTGTGGCTTTGTCTCAAGGATGCTGTAAAATCTAATTCATTTTAGACTCTGAGTTCTGTCAACAGCTGTTATCTTGTTGTTAAATCATATTTATTTAGGCCGTCTATGTGGAATATTTATATAAACAATTTGAAGCCTAAAAATATGCAAATTATTTCGTTTGCCTCATTTATAATCAAAGACGGCTTTAAAATTTTTTTGTTTTTGAAAAATAAAACCCTTTTCTCTTTCTAACTCAAAGAAAAAAAAAACATGTTTGTTTCTTATTTACAGCATTTTTCAAGGCCTTGACAACATTTTAAATAAAAATCAAAGGCATAACAACAACTGGCTCTAAACCCTTGTTAATATATGTTAACGACTCGGCTCGAAATTTAAAAAAAAATAACAAAAAATCTTTAAACAAAATAACAAAATAGAAAAAGAGAAATATATAGAACATGACGGCAGCCCAAAGTTTGAAAAACCAAACCAATACCATCAAACATTAACCAAATAAACTTGTAAAAAGCAAGAGGAATACATTTTATTTAATTCTTTTATTTTTTGAGAAAAACACAAGAACGACATAAAGAAGCCAAAGACCCGGCACGAGTTTGTGAGCAGTGGTGGATTTTTAATAAGATAACATCCAACAGTTCCAGCCAAATAGAAACAACAAACAACAAGCAACAAAATATATTCCCAACAATGTGTGTCATCGATTTAGTAGGCAGCCAGCGCTAGCCAAACACATACCACCAAAGCGTGTTTATGGCGAGCGTGGCACATCCCTTAATAATAAATGCTCGCACCAACACTTTTACACTTTAAGTGCTGACATACGCATAAAAGAAATAAAAATAAGATATAAACAAAATAAAATAAAAAATCGTAGTAGAATAGAAAAAAAAACAGCAACAAAAAACGTTTGTAGGATCTATTTGGGTTTAACTTTTTGTTGTCGTTATTTTGTCATGTGGCATTTAACACAATAGAAAACATACAAGCGGAAAAAAATTTAAAATAAGAATAAAAAAAAGAACGCTGTTAACAACATGACCAATTTTTCTTTTTAAATTTTCTTTTTTTTTGTACCGAAAGGCTTTTTAGCCAACTAAAAATAGGCTTCAGTTTGAGTTTTTGTCGGTGTGTGTTTGTTAATGTATTAGACTCGAGCGTGGCCAGAGAGTGGAAGAAAAGAAAAAAAAAATATTATAAAATAAAAACCACTCAAATAAGGGTCAGTCCGTGTATGTTAATGTTAATGTGTGGGAATATCGATTGATGAGGGACTTTATTGAAAAACTAAAAAGTTTTTAGGAATTTATAATCATTTTCATACTCCAACCAGCAGTTGAGGCGAATATAATCGATTTTATAAACGAGCGTAACGTGACACGCAGTGTGTGAGAACTCGCCTCAATGTTCTCAATAAAGTTTTAATAAATGCCCAGGATTTTTACTTATTAAAGAGCTTTATTCATAATGCTTAATTAAAGTTAAAGGGCTTCCAAATGAATCTTGGTCTTTTACAACAACCCTGTAACTTTACGTTTTACTTAATCATTTGCAAGCATCTTAACAAAAATTCTTATTTCTCTTTTGCAGTTCCTGTCCACAACTTTGTAATATTTCCTTAATAAGGGTTTATCAAACTGTTATAAGATTTTATAAATATGAAGAAGACAATGTATTGAAATAAACATTCTTATTTTTCTTTTGTACTTCAGAGAAGTTGTTAAAGGTTTTCTAGCTTAAAAAATATTCTTGTCGACTACTTTGTAATCTTTCCTCAATAAGGGTTTATAAAACTGTTATAAGTTTTTACGAATAGGGCCAGGACAATGTATCGAAACAAGCATTCTTATTTTTCTTTTGTAGTTTAAACAAGTTATTAAAGCTTTTCTAGCTTCGAAAATGTTCTTGTCCACTACTGTGTGAAATTTCCTTACAATGGGTTTATAAAACTGTTCTAAGTTGTTATGAATATGACCAGGACAATGTATTGAGATAAATATTCTTATTTTTCTTTTGCACTTCAGAGAAGTTGTTAAAGGTTTGTACCTGAGAAAATATTCTTGTCCACTACTTTAAGAAATTTCCTTAAAAATAGTTTATAAAACTGTTCTAAGTTGTTATGAATATGACCATGACAATATATCAAAATAAACATTCTAATTTTTCTTTTGCAATGCAAACAACTTGTTAAAGGTTTTCTAGCTTCGAAAATATTCTTGTCCACTACCTTGTGAAATTTCCTTACAGTGGGTTTATAAAACTGTTCTAAGTTTTTATGAATATGGCCATGATAATATAACTAAATAAATATTAAAAAAAACTATAATGAGTTAAAGCTGCAATTGTAAGTATTTCGTTGCCATCGCTCATGAAATCTCTTTCAAAAGGATGCTGTTATTGGCAGCAGTTAACACGTAGACTACAAAACCGAAGATCTGTATCCTTAAAATTTCTTTTTCATCCGTCCTCTCAACACTATTTCCACAAAACTATAAAACAAAATTTTGTTTTTCGTTTAATTATAATTGGCAGGAAGAATTCCTTTGACATTGTTACATACGCATTTTATTGTTCTTCAATCTATTACAAATTGTCAAATCTCAAAGGACAAACCAGGATAATAATGACAATTTTTTATAAATACAACAGCAGCTAAAAGCCAACAGTCAACGCGATAGTGACGAATTTAAAACGATTTATAATGGAAAAAGTGGTGTGGAATTGATTTGAGCAAAAGCCACAAAATATTTTTAATAGCCTGATATTTTATTAATCTATTTTGTATTTTATTAAAAATAAAAAGTTCTATGCCTTTTTCAAATAGTATCTCCTAAAAATAAAAGCCGTTGGAAGAGATCTTACAACCATCATGCGGTTTATTGTCCTTCGAACTCGAATTGTTTAATGAAAACAAGATCTTTTTTATTTCATTTCTTTCTTATTTTAGTGAGTCCGTAATTTTTAAAAAATTTAAGGGTTTAATTTTGTAAAACGTAACTTCGAAGGTTCTCCTATTTTTATTGTGTTTAATTTTTGTTATTACGATTTGGTACAGGCAAAATTACACACGCTAAAACTAATTTCACACTAGACAAATATTTGGCCAAACAATCTTAACCAATAAATATGTACCATTTTCAATTAATACCTCCTGGGTAATTACATTAGATTTGCATTTATTTCTGTAGAAACTGGCAGTAAAAAGATGAGAAAAAGTTTGTGCGATAGAAGCACGTTTAACTAATTATTGAAGCATCTCGCCTGACTGCTGGTTACCGTTCTAATACTAGCCAGGAATGGCTACTCAAATTTTGACATCTCTATTCTTTCTCCAGATATATTATGCGATACAAGATATATCCTGGCATCAAATGGTACATGGACCTGGCATGTCCTGTTATTAACACACAGTTAATATTGTTTTTTTTAATAATACAATTTATGTTGGGAAAGTCATTTGCTTGTCTGAGGATAATACCAGGTCCCTCAGGCGGGTATTGAACACAGGACCTTTGGACTGGTAGATAAGCTTTGCTCTGTACCAGATACCAGGGCTCCCTAAGAGTCTTATCCACGACTGCAGGAAATAAATAGGAAACTTAGAGTGTTTTTTATAGAGTGATACAACTTTGAGTTGGCATCACTGCTTTATTGGACCACCCATTTAACAGCTGATAGTTGATTTTTGTTTAGTTTGCTTTGACATTTCATTATGGATCGTTTTACACGAGAGCAACGCGTGCAAATTGTGGAAATTTTTAATCAAAATAACGGTTCTGTTCGTACAACTTATCGTGCACTTCGTCCATTCAAAATCTTATTTTCCGATGAAGCCCATTTTTGGTTGAATGGGTACTTAAATAAATAGAATTGTCGCATTTGGAGTGACGAGAATTTACAAGCTTTTGTCGAAACACCGTGATATCCACAGAAAATTACTGTTTGGTGCGCTTCATAGGCCGGCGGAGTCATTGACCCGTATGCCTTCAAAAACGATGATGGTCAGAATGTTACTGCTTGTGAAAATGGGTGTTCCAGATTGCGCCTTGTACGCGCCAGCCGTGGCGACCACATGGCCGAAATCATATTTAAACATTAATGTCATGAAATTTTCTATCCGATAAAAGCCGTTTCGTTGATATCAAAGATATATTACTATGTTTTATTATGATTTAAACTTGTATCACTCTACAAAAAACACCCTTTAGTTTGGAAACGAATAAAAGATTTCTGATGATGCAAGTGTAGTGGCCTCCCAAAACAGTGTTGTTTAGCTGTGCTGTGTCTGTTATATAATTAAATTAAAACTGACTTTCTCTAGTTCTATGGAATAATTATTTTGTCGTGATATTGTAGCTTATTAATTTTTAGTGAACTTAGTGCCATTTTATTTTATAAAAAATTATGCAACATTTCTTACACTTTTTAATAGAAAATGCACACTTTATGTGATTTGAAATTAAAGAATTTTTTTTAGCAATTAATCCAACATCTATTACGAATAGTAATTTCCATTTTAAAGCTCCTCCAAACTGCCCCTTTTTAAAAAAGAAGTGAAAAATGTTACAATTTTGTTAGAAAAGAAATAAAGGCTTAAGTCAGTGACATGTTCTTAAAAGACTTTTGGGGAGTTGTTTTCTAGATAAAATGAGATTCATGGAGCAGAAAATTAAGACAAAAAATATATAGTTTTTTTTTCTTAAAAAATCCATATTAAAAGGATAATTCAAAACCGTCAGATTTTATCTATTGTTAAGCACTATAAGATTTTTAAGGACCTTGAGATCTGCTGTTCTCGTTTTGTTTATGAGAAGTTCTGTGCTCTCCAGTAGCTCTACTTCATTGGATTGTGAAGGCTGTAGGCCTCTGGGCTGCGCCAGGGGCCTTTAAGACCTCCAAGAGTTTTCTCGCCACTTTGCGGGCAGAATATTTTAAAGCAACCTTGATTTTAAAACGCCATCATGCCAACGCTTTTTATTAACAAACTACTAATTAAAATTTCTATAAAATAGAAATGCTACTGCTTGTTTTTGTGGCCTTTAAAATTTCAATGCCGAACGTTTGAATTTTATTGCGACATAAATCAGTATTCAAATCAGTCTGTCATGTGTTGTTGCCTTAAAAATTGTTACTGAAATCTCATTTTATCGCCATTTTTATTTAATTTATTATTTTTTCATTCTAATCTCTTTTTAATTACAATTTATGCATGAAACAAATCCCCTGATATAGGCTTTAATTTCTGATGAACTTTAACCGGTCTCAGTTCGGTTTTATAACTTCATTTCCGCCACGCTTGAATGATTATCTTTCACTTCAGTCAACCAAATTTGGTTGTCATCCATATATGAAATGATTAATTATCTAACGAAAGCAAACACAGACACACGCGTGCACACACACACGCACACATGCAAATCTAATATATAAACACAGGCCTGTTTAATTAAGTACAAACAAACAAAAAATATTATGAGTTTCAGAGATTATCTCGACGGCAAGTGGGCCCTTTTGCTCACTTTCTCCAAAAAAGAAGACTCTAGAACTAGATGATGGTTGGGTTTATAACTAAATTAAACAGTTTTTTGTTGTTAGTTTTGAATACGAGTTCGGTTCAAATTATAGAGAGATAAAAAGTCACATATTATGTTGTCATTACGTGACTACAAACACAAGATTTATGGCAGAGCTTTTGTGGCTGTTTTGGCTTTTCATTTGGGTTGTTCTGTTCTGCTTTTTTTTTTTGTTTTTTTCGTTTTGGCAACTTCTTGTTATTTGTTTTTATTGTACAAAATTTTCATATACTTTTTTACAAAGACTGCTGAGTATTAGAAGCGTTTGTGTGTGTGTGTGTGTGTGAAAAATTATACTTACAGTAACTTGTTGAGCAAACTCAACCTTCGGCTGACCGACCAATTCAATAATATGAACCATATGGAATGATTTGTTGGTAAAACGTTTGCCAAAATAAACACGAGCTTTTTTCTGTTGTTGCTTTTTTTTTTTTTTTTGTTTAAATAATTATGGTTTTATAGTGGATTTTTATTTTAATCACTCAATTTGCTGACTTTTTTTTCCAGGGCGTTTGTTTGTGTGGCCGTAATCTTTTGAATTCTTACACTGGGCGAAAATTTTTCTTCACTAAACGGGCTTTAAACTTGTTTCACTTTTGTTTTAAATCATGCTGTTGCTTAACACTTTATTTTGGGAGTTAAAAATCGTTTGTTTTTTCTTTACAAATCACTGAATGCAGCAATTTTCGTTATTAAGTTTTTAAGTTTTTGGGTTTTTTGTATTAAGCAAGAATTTTTTTTGCGGTGTATTTTTTTTCTCTACTCTACTATTTAATAGAATATGTTTGTATATGTTATTGATTTTCTTTTGTTTAGTTTTACTTAAATTTTTGGTTGCCTGCAGCTTTTGATGTCGATTTACACTTTGAAAATACAAGCAGATGAAAAAAGAAATGAAAGAGAGAGAGAGAGAGAAATAAATGAAAGCGTTTTATTATGAACGAATTTCGTTTTATGATTTCCATTGATTGATTTAGTGTAACGAAAATAAATTCCAACAAGTATATGAAAATAAATTGTTTAATTAAACATTTACTGATAATAAAAATTAAAAGTGTTTAAAATTGAGGACGAACAAAAAAATTGAAGAAAACAACAACTTTTCATACACACTCATACAATTTCCATATCCAGCAAATCAATTTCAGTTTTATATTTAGAAATTATTTAAAAAGAATTTTCAAATATCAATACAACGCATATAAATAATTTCTTTATCATAAATAAATTTAGTTTTGCAATTTAGTTCAAAATTCTTGAGCAGAGATGGATGGAAATTAGGACGGATATAAACAAACATTTACAAACTATCAAAATAACTTAAAATGTCTGCCAGACTCCTTTTCTAATACATATAAAAATTTAAGAATTTTTATATCAGCCTGCAGAAACTAGAATTCTGAATTCTAAACAGATCTAATTAATTTCTGAACCCAAATTGGTTACAGCATCCAAAGCTTTATATAATTTGATTAAATAAATCTTTTATTACCGAATGACATCTATTATCCTTCTAATTTTTTTTTTTTGGCTCATTTAAAAATCACTTAAGTGTTGTAAGCAAATTTATAATTATATTTGGTTTGAAACGGAAAATATTAAAGCACAGATTTGAAACTATTTAAGAATCTCCTCCCACATTTCATAGAAATACTTTTATGAAGATTATGAATTTGTTATGAGATATTAAAAACCCTTGAGTATAATCGAGTACAAGGGGAATCCCCCACAAATAAACTCGCTGCTACAAGAAGCACAAAAACAGCGCTGAAGAAACTATAGAAAAAGGCTGTTTAAGAATAAGAAACTTTATATAAAAATATTTTAAATATTTGGAATATAAACCTGCCTGAAAGGACTCAAAAAGGACAACGCTGATTAATGGTGGGATTGGCAGTTATTTTTTAGTTTATTTTGCTTGAAAAATAAACTAACAAACGCTGGTTTTAATTAAAATATTTTTTTCGGTATTTATTTGTCCCGTTTTTTTTTTTTTTGGCAAATATTTGTCGAAATGTGACCGGACCTTAAGGCAGTAAAAAATACTTAATTCAGAAGCCCGTCTGTGTTGAAGTATTGGGTTATATTACTGGTTAAAACTCTCGGTTTTACTGCAAAGAATTAAGGAATTTGTTATCCTTCGGGGAAAATTATATTATGATATAATTTGGTATTGTATTGTTGTAGTTTATTTTATAAAAATAATATTTTGTGAATCATAAGCAGATTAGAAAAAGTATGTTCGTTGAAAATCTGTTCTATTAACGTGTTATAAATGGGACATTTATTTTATGAATTAGGCCAAAATAATTTCATACAGAAATATTGAAGATTTAATTCACTATGAGCACATATTTTTTGAAAATTATTTCACTTGATATAAGAAATTCTTATCTCTACTTCCTAACGATTTACACTTTTGCCTGAGTTTTAATATCTCTTTATATTTATTATTTATATTTTATATTTTTCATTTGGCATAGAAATTTATTAAAATTAATTTCCTGAAGAAGCCAACCGATATCGTTATATCGAATACAAATAATATTAAGAAAACTTGAGAAAAACTATAAAATGTTTGTACATGATTTATATTTTATATCTGTGAAATAGACTAGGAAATAATTTGTCAAATACTGGATACTAGAACTTTTTATGCTCTTGATTTCTCCAAAGCAAACGAAAAATTTATGATAATCATTTTCAAATATATTCCTTATAAACCTTTTGACTAGTCAGCCTGATTAAATTTGGCATTTTTCGCTCTCAAATTCGAAAAGGATTTGTAATAAATTAAAGATAAAAAGCTGATTTTTTATTTAATCTTTTATCAGATTTTTTGTTTTAATCAAAGGCAATCAGGCTAAATATTTCAGCTACACAAATTTCTACAGCAAAATTGCTTTTTAAAACTTTTTAATTTTAATTATGTGCTGATTCTTTTTTCCCAAAATCTTGCTAAAAAATTCAAAGTGAACAATTGCGAGGTTTTAGCTAATTCCTAAGCGCATTTCACTGGGGCTAAGGCAGATCATCAGGGAACCTTGACCCAACATTTCTTAGAATAACTAGAGATATTTAGTCCAAACTTCCACTTAAATAAGTGATAAGCTTAAAAACAACTCACTGATCACTTTTCCTTTTTTTATTTCCTTTGAAAACAAAAACAATAGAAGACAAAAAAATTTACAACTCATAGTACAACGTATTTAAAAATCACATTATAAATAATAGTAAAAATTGGTTTCTACGCCGCTTTCAAAAAATAAAAAATACTACCAGTTTTGTTTTTCTAATGCAGCAGAAATTCATAAGTTCTCTATAGAAATTTGACATGATTCTAATAAATTTAGATCCTAATAACATGAACTATTATTAGCAAATTAGAGATGCTGGTATTTCGTTTTATAAAACGCTGAAGGAATCGTACTCTCAGAAAGACTTTAAAAGAACCCAACAGAGTTTTAAGGATTTTTCTTTTTATATATTTTTTTTAACTATTAAATAAGCATCCTTTTTAAAAAATCCTCAATTGATCACCTTGAATTTTGTGCAAACATTTTTATAGAACAGCTATAAAGATTTTGTTTACAAAAATGCAAATATTTGCATCAAACGCCCTTGAAGTAGGCAGCACTTTTGCTGTTTAATTTTAGCCAATATATAAGAATAATAATTTTTTTAACAGTGAAGCACTGAAATTGTCATACATAAAATATATTTTATGCTTATAAACTGATTATAAATAAGATAAATATCAAATAGAAAATTTTTTGTATTTTTTTTTATAAATAAAACGTCAAGTTTTGAACAAGAAGAGGGATTTTATCGTTCGAATTTTAGCAGTAATTTATATATTAACAGCCTATCGCTTTATAAGAGGTTTAAAAACCAGATTTTTGTTGAAAATGTGTTTTATTAAAATGTTATAAATCTGATAAAATATTTACAAGTCTTCATTTTATTAAATTTCCTGCTTTTTGTTGGCAGTTCGCCGACTTATTTCAAAACTATTAAAAATTTCACTTCACTAAAGCAGACCGCCAGAAACCCCTTACCCAAACCTTTTTGGGAAAATTAATAAACACTTTTTAAAAGTATTACAGTGATACAAGAAGTCAGTAATCACTTGCCGAGTTTTTTTTTATTATTTAAACTTTTTTGGGTTAAAAGGAGTCAAAACTTTTAAAGCGAAATGTTGAATAAAAGTTTTATGAGGCGGAATAACTATTCGAAAATTTATCTCACCAAATTATTTATCAAATAAACATCTAATTTTTAATATGAAATTTATTATAATAGTGCAATGACAGTATATCAAATACTTAATTTATTAATCATTTAATTTTTATACTTCAAGCAATCATTTTCTCTACAGTAATTCAAAAAATATTTAAAACAAAAACAACAAAAGCAAATTTTGCACGTTTCCCCATATTCAGAAAATTTTAAAAGTGTTTGATATTCAAGGTGTTCAAAAGTGTAATAAAAAAATCTCTTTACAGAGATTTCAAATACCTTTTTATTATTATCAGAATATCAGTTCAATTTTTTTGTTGTTAATTTACTAAATTTTTTTTAGTTTTATATTAAAGTTATTTGTTATTATTTTTTATACAAAAATCATTTCTTTTTTATCATCCTTCGCATAAATAACTTTAATATACAACTCAAAATGTTTTTAATAAATTTTTATTTCAAATCATTAAGCAAAAATTTATATACAAATTAATTTTATTAAAAAGCTCAGAATGTTGGAGTTTTAATTGAACAGGATATGAAATAATTCGCGAGTTCGCTTAGAAGAAATCATGTAGTTTTGATATATACAGCCCAAATGTATGCAACAAGTTTTTCAAAGTTGGCACGAAAACAATTTTTCACAGCCTAAAAATATGCAACACAAATGTTTTACTCATTTCATATACATATATATTGACAAATTTAAACAATTGTAAATTCAGTAATTTTATAACAATTTATTTATCAATTTTCAGTTAAACTTCAAGCCTCCTACAAATAGGCTACAATTTGTAATATTTATTTGTATAACAATTTTTAAGTTTCTAAACTTTACCAGTCAGTTGGCGCTATTATATAGTACTTTTTATATATCAAAATTTATGAAATTTTTGAAATAATTATATAATTCTTACGATAGTTTTTGTTTTTTTTCAATTAAATTTTTATTTATTTTCTAAAGACTTTTTATACGAAATTGGTTTCCCGCAAAATAAAAGTTTATTGATGCTACAATCCTGGAAAATATTTAATAATTTTATAAATATTTAATAATTTTATAAGATCAATTTAGTTTGAATGTAATTTTTTTAACAATTTGTAGAAATTTAAGTTTTAATAAATAAAACTTTGCTTGTTTATCAAAAATGTTGCATACTTTTAGAACGTTGCTTTTATTAAGAGTTTTATCACAGAAATTGTTAAGTCAGGTAGCACAATTATAGCTGCTAGCTGATATAATAACCCTAAAACTAGGCTGCAAATTTTGGTAGCTTTTTGAACGTGAAGCTCAGCATGTGTTAAAGAAATTTTTATTTCTATTTTTATAGCGGACATTGAAAACATGCCCTTATATGTTTTATCATTAATACATATTATTATTAAAGCCTTTGTTAAAGCCTAAATATATGCAATATGTTTTGAAACCAGCCCAAAATAATACTACTGCAGTTGCTATAAACAAAAAAGTATTTAATACTTATATATAGTTTTTGCTATTGATGAAAACCAAACATGGCGGAAATAGAAAATTTGTTTATAAGCCCTAACATATGTTACATTTCTTCTAACACATTTCATTCTATAAATACAATTGCTTCTATTCTATGAAATTAAACATTTACCTTTAATCCACTAACAACAACATAAATTATTCACTGTGATTTGTTTATAAAAACCCAACGAAAATTTATTCAAATGCAGGATTCGTCAACTCAAAATAAACAATTTATTTCATATTGAAAGTAGAATAGGAATAATTAAGAAGGTATTTTTACAATTTCTAGTTTCAATAGAAAAACATGTTTTTTCTAGTTCCAATAGAAAAACATGTTTTCTACGTAAAATAGGCTGCTGAAAATCTAACACATTTTTTTCTAATAATTTGGATGATGATTACTTACACATACACTCACAGGCATTTGCACTTAAACTTTTCTATTGAAAGATTTCAGATACAACACATAACTCGCACACACACACACACTCGCACACACAAATGCCTCAAATAGAAAATTGTTAAAGATTGAGAAGAGATGAAGAGAAATGGAGAAACAAAATTTTAATTATTTCCAAGCACTTGAAGTGAAAAACGAAAAATTATTGTTTATAATAGAAATTGTTTATTGCTGTTGTTGTTGCTTCTGTTGTGTTGTTTCTTTCAATTGATTTGTTTATAATTTAGATAACTAAAACAATAAAATGTGGAAATGGAATGAATTTTAAAGATGCCAGTACACCACAGAAGTGAAACAGAAGATGCTTTAGAATCGAGTGTTATTTCTAGAAAACAGAAAAAGTTGTCAGGTTTTTCATGCGTTTGATCTAAATACCGTTATTTGTTTGAAAGCTTGTTGTCGGTTTGTTTGGTTGTTTTGTTGAGGTTTTAGTTTAAAACTTTAATTAATTTATACACTTGCGTTTGCTTAATTATTATTCTCTAAATTATTTTCACTATTTTATTTCAATTATTTTTTGGATTGTTTGTTTCTCTTCTAACTTTTAGCTGCGATTGCAATTTAATTTATAAAATGTTGTTTGATTTTTTTTTGTTGGCAACTAAACGATTTTTGTTTGTGAATAATATTTATATGAATGCAATAGAGCTCTAAACAATAATTCATTACATATTTATATTTAATTTTAATACAATAATTTTGGTTTTCATTAGATTACAAAAGAACTCTGCTGCTGTTTTATTTATTATTTTATTTATTTTTTATGCTTCTCACACGTTTGTTAAAAATGTTTAAGAATTAATTTACTATACGGAAAATTTTGCTGACTTAACTACACAAAACTCAATTTCATACTGAAAAAGGACGGCAAACTCTAACAAGAAAAACACTACAAAAGCCAGTCAATCGTCCAGTCGTTGTTATACACAGTCAGCAGAGCACAGCATAGCCAGCCAGCCAGTCATATAGAGTTAAAACCAAACACAACCCAACACAAAAATCCAACCAAAATTAAATCAAACAAACGAACGAACAAACTAACGAGCCTCTGCCAACCAAAAACATCAACACCACACGGCCAACAACGCAATTGAGCCATCGAGATAAGCAACGAATAACGAATCTTAAAACGAATGATGGCCGTATCGTAAATTCTATGAAACGAACGAGCTAAAAATAACGAGTTTGTTGTACGAGTAATAGAAATATATTCGTTTCTTTGCTCATTTTGTAATAACATTATCCTCTCAAACATGTTGCCAACGACTTGCAGCCGTGGCCTTTATACATTCGTTAGGCTGTACAACATGTGAGTTTCAAACAGTTTCGGAATACTTGCAACACACTCAAGCAGGTAGCGGGGGATGAAGATAATGGGCATGTGGCAAAAGTACTTGAATTAGTGGTACCATTCAATAGATAAAATTATTTATTATTGTTGGATGAATGGATAATTAAATCTTTGATGGCAACACCCAGTAGGAACAACACGCTTCTCCCTGCACATTTTAATTTAATAACATAAAGTATTTAAGGTTTTGGAAAGTCTTGTCACATGTTTCCATGTCTCCTTAGCAAATAGTTTGCTGAGGGATATCAGTATAATTTTAGCTCTCTAATTGAAACAAAAATATTAAATGAGACAGAATTGAGTGCATATTTTAGAAGCCGACTTAGCAGCCCTCCTAAGTCCTCTGAAACATTAACGACATGAAGAGAGAGAGGCATTGAAGTATTCAACAGGAGTCTAAAGAAGCTGAATTACAACTTTACACCCTTGACTTGGAAACAAAAAACTCTTGACTTCAGCACGTTACTGAGTGTTTTTGTTAATAAAATAATAATTTTCGCTTGGGACTTCATAAAGAATACAAAAACAAATTCCAGACGAAAATACTTATTTTATTTACAAGAATCGTTGACTATCGGCATCCAATTTGTTTGACAAGCGTCAGTATAGATTCCCTAGAGAATGATCTTCGGTAGATTTACGTTTTTATTGCATTTGTTGTCTAGAATAGTTTTTCTTGTTTTTGATCCAACCATTCTTAACCATCACTAAGCAGACGACTGCACTATTACAAAATAATAGTCGCTACAGGACTTTAAGAAACTAAATATGAATGATGTCCTCAACCTGAATGTCCTGAATGATCTTTTAAAAATATTTGAAATGGAAATGCGTAAAAGGTTCCATTGTCTGCATTAATTTGAACTCGGGAGGGGATATATTTAGGGATGCAGCCTTCCTTTGCAATTTAGGAGATATCGTTGGCGAGAAATGATACGACAGAGAAATTGTTGAGGCCGATTTATTGAATTTTTCTTTTCGCCACAGCACCAGTGAAGCAGGGTGACGCATCGCTCCCTCTAGGACAGTATCAATCAGTTTATGAAGAGAGGCGTGAAGTGCGTAGCCACCTAAGCAATCGGTAATGCAATCCCGATAAATGCCTTCATCAGTAAAACTGGCCAGCAGATCAGAAAAAGACGATTCTATATTCTTGACAGAATGAGAATTATTAGGCGGCATCTTGGGACTGACTGAGAATTATCAGACGGCATCTTTGTATTGACTGAGAATTATTAGGCGGCACCTTTGGAAACAACCGAGGCTCCCGAAATCTTAAATTAAAAAAAAACGCCCCTAAAATAAAATAGATTCTCTATTACGACCGCATTCTCTGCTAAAATTTCACATCAAACAGTATGTAAAAACCGTTCAACTCCAGTTCTGTTGCATCATTTAAAACGATATATGAGATAAAGCGCCGTATCTCGTCTCCTCATATTTTATATCGTCCTTAACTGACTGGTAACCGCACAAGACTTTCAAACCCTATTTCTTAATTAAACCCACTCACAATAAATACACGCAAACATAAAGGAGGCATAATAAAAGCCATAGAATGAATTTATCCTACAGGTAGTTGCACTAAAGAGGAGAATACAGCACCCTCGTCAGATGAAAATGTGGCCAAAAAATTCATGGGACGAAATTTAAAACTAAAATAAACTACAACAAAATTTTCTGTCTTCTCTTTTGCCATCTAAATACTAGTCCCTCCTTCCCAGCTGCGGCATAGTGCGTTGCGCATATAGACATCATACCCTGACTACTGATCCTGAAAAGAAAAAATCAATTCAAAAAGGAGGGGTATCCTCACTCTGTAGCATTAGTTGGAGCGGAATCAATGGTTACATATTATGGCATCTTGGCTCATCATTTAGAGGTAGCGTATGGACTTTACACGCAGTAATAAATTCTATGGCCTGCAAGGAGTTGATGCAGACACCACTCTCACTATAGTTGGCACCTCCAGGGATAATTTGCTTGGCTGCCAGTCCTCTTCTGGGTTTAGTTCTCACACATCGTTGGATGTGGTCCTTCAGCTTCCATTTTCCCACCTTTTTTCTATGCCTGATTACAGTTCTAATTTATAATGTGGAGTCCTGAAGTAACAGCATATTCAAATTTCCGAAGAAGGTGTTCGGAAAACTACTCAGAGAATAAGATTAAACCATCTTCATCTTTCCGGTCTCTGTGCCCATCTAAATAATAGATTCAACAAATACATTTTTGGTTTATGATATTAAAAATATTTTATTTATTTTTCCTTATTAAATTTGTCTACTCAATAGACTGCGAAATGGAGTACTCGTGTATCCCTACAAAAGGGAGATTTCAAAACAACAAAGCGGCAGTTATGCCGGCAGCGTGATCCACTATTTTCCCGCCCTGTAACAGGAAACACAGAACAAAATGTACTTTTTTTCGTAAAGGTACTATTTCATTGAAAATCTCATATTTCATCCCTTTTCTCGCCATTAAAAAGAAAATAAAATTTTCACAAAAATCAGCTGACAATCAAACAAACCCCTACTGGGGCACTACACAACTTGATAATCATACAGCCAACTAATAATGTGAGGCCATAGTGTTTTTGTTGCGCCTCAGCTTAAGCATTGAAAGAAAATGTTGGAAAACATTCGCTGATTCTCTCGGCATGGCCAACAAGCACACAACATGTTACAGACAAACTAACTTGTAGGAATTCCATTCGAAATACAAAATAAAAACAAAACCAAACGAAACGAAACGAAACATAATAAAAGAACAAAAACAAACGGCTCCAAAGAGAAGAATTTCGCGTCTCTCGTCGCAACGTGTGTGGTTGTATGTTTTTGGTCGGGGGAGGGGGTGAGAAATAAATTTTCATTGCATCGTTCGTTGTTGTCGTTGCTGTTCGTCGGGAGCTCGTTGTTGTTTGAATTAGTCGTAGTTGTTGCTGTTGTCGCTATCGTTGTCGTTGTCGTTGTCGTTGTCGTTTTTGTCGGTGGTATTGTGAACCCCTAAATATGAATCTCGGTGTTGTAGTTAAATGTATTGCTGTTGTTGTTGCCGTTATAGTTGCTGTTTATCGTTGTAGTTGTCGCCGTTTTTGTTGTTTATCTTATATGTTAGCATACTCTTTATTATTATTGTTGTTTTTCCTTCTTCTTCTTCTTCTTCCTCTTTTGCCTCTTGTTCTTCTTTTTTTCTTTTTTTGATTGCCTCTTCCTTTTTGCACAAGTTCGGTCTTCTGCTTTTTAGCCTTGTTGTTGCTGGTTTTGTTGCAAAATTGAAAGAGTACTCGTCATACTCCCCGCATGTTAGAAAGAAACGGCAATAGTTTTATTTTCCATTTCCATGTTTATTTTTTGCTTTTCCTTTTTTGCTACTGTTGAAAAGAAAAACATTACGAACACAAATATATGAAACAACAGCAACAACTACCACTACAGCAACAAGAGCAAGAACAACAAAAAAGCAGAAGAGGAAATTTGCCACAAAAACAAAAAACACAGCAAAACAACAGCAACAAAGTGAAGCAAAAGAAGGTTGGCATTACTAACATTTTTATTAAATTGTTATTTAGAAAACAAAATTAAATAAATTAAATTATTATAAAAGAGATAAAATCTTGTGCTGCTACATATTGAATTAATAAAAATCTCAACAATCAAAATGGATACACAATTTATTGTTAGCAAAAGTTGGCAACATTTACCAGCGCTGGAAATATTTTGAAAATGTATGCGGTTTGCAATGCAACTTAATTAAAATCTATTAATGAAATTGATTTACTAGACGCTGAGCTGCCAAAGAAGATGAAGCAAAGCATCAAAGATAAGTTATACGGATATTCCCGCTAAAATATAAGGAATCGAATACTGGACCCATCATGCACGTGCATGATTTGTGACTTGTATCGATAGCCTTGACGTATTTAAGTGAAATAAAGCTTTTCGAACGCTTTTAATGATTTGAAATATTTTTATTTATTGTCTTACAAGATAACTGAGGCACTCCTACTTCGTCCTACATGAATAAAAATATAATTTTTTAGTAAAAAAAAATCAGCAACTACGTGTCGTTAAGAAAATTATTTGTACGTAACGTGTTTCTAAATCACACAAAATGGCTTCCTGAGGTTGTAAATATGACGCTGATTTGTTTTGCTTTATGGGACCTTAAATAAATCTGTATAGGTATCATATTATGACTTTTGATGCAGAGAAATATAGTCAGCCCTGTTATAAGTTACGTATTTTGGTATATCGGGAGCTTTCTCCAAAGAACGAGGACAACGCTGCCTTCTAGATAAAAAGAAATTTGGGATATGTTATTAAGGGTTCTGGACTGTATTTGGAAAATTTTGTAATGAGTATGACAAAACAAGAGGCATTTCACTTTAGATATTTCGCCGCTGCAAGCATAAATTGGTAATACTGGCCTGCTAGTCGGAAGGCCCTGGGATCGATTACCTTCAAGCACCCTTGTAGCTTTTCGCCGAAATCCCATATTCCAAAATTTTAATTTCAGTAATTGAAATCAGGCGGATAAAAACAACTTTTATAAGCAACGACAAAAAAGTTTATTTTTTCATTTAGAACCAGCGTTCAGTTGATGGGTCCTGCATTGGGCTAGGCTATACAAAGGTGGGGGCGATATTACATAAGATCCATTCGCAACACTGTTGTAGACCAGTGTTATAAGAACTAAAGTCTGAATTCAAATAAAAAGCTTTAATTTGAAGTATTTTTATCAAACTCTTATCAGCATTCCCAAGCACAAGCGAAGACCGACAACACTTTCAACTATTCAACTTAGAAGCAGAGCAGAATAGCTGTTTTCGAAGGCCGGTACGCTTTCATCTTCCTAAAATATATTCAAAGCGAAATATGTTTGTTTAAAAAAAAACATTGAACGAAAAGATCAGAAAATAGGACATCAAAAGAGGACTAAAAAAAAGCGCTACCAAGAGAAACTGTTATCACAATCAATTAAAGCAACCAACAAGTGGTGAAAAAACCAAAATTCTCATGTGGCGGTTTTCGAAAACAGCTGTAAATCGTTAATAACTTCATTAAATATTTTTTTGATTTACCACAACATTGTTATGGCAAAATCGAACCGTTTTAAATCCATGGAAATGCATTCGTGCTTAAATTTAATAGTTACAAGGATGTTGACTTTCCCTACTGCTTGGAAAGCGAACTATAAACTCTAAACATATTCAATCTGATATATAATTACAACAATATTTTATATTATATTATTATATGAACGCGAATTTTATAAACGCGAGAAAAATAATGCATTCGTTGATTCATAAAAATTTAAAAAGAAAGAGAAATTTTCGACCCCAGTATTTGTAACTCCATATTTTATTCTTAAGCCATCGCTTTTTTAATTCACTATATTCTGAATTATTTTGAAAATATATTTTTTAATAATAAAGAATTATATCACAGCATAAGTAAATCGCAAGTTCAGGGCCTCGTTTCTGTAACTGAAGTAAGAAGTTGTCACATCGGAAAACTAAATAATTATGGTTGTCATGCTTTTTATTGTAGGATGGATGATCCAGAGAAAACTATATTCATTATTATAAAAAATATTAAAAAAAATTTTAATGCATTAAGAAATATATTCTGACTCATCCTGTGTTCCACAGAGTGACGATAATTTGTTCGATGCGAGAAGTTCTCACTTCCGTTAAAGAAAAAAGAGGCACAGGTTTTGGAGTGTTTAAGGATGCACTTTTAGAGGCTTTCAAATTATACCGTCGAGCAAATCGGTCAGGATTATTTTAATTTATTTGCTTTTTTCAATAACAGAAATATGACTTTATTATTAGGAACTTAAGGGCGGAAGGTAATAAAAATTTATTGAAGTTAGTACTTATTGCTTACACATGCACGAGGCCAGTCCGAAATATAACATCACTCTGTCATATATATTTATTTGACCACCAATTTCAATTTGCAAAGCTTTTGGCTGAACGTCAATCTCTATCGCCAATACCCTCAACAAAAGTTGTGAAATATTTTAGCGACGTCACTGGTCACAAATTGAAGACTTTTTATAGATTTACAGAACTGCTTGGAGAAGCTAAAAATCACTAAACAGAATCTATAAAAATGCAGCGTAAGATCTTAATTTTAGAGCCAAAACAAATACGTGCCACTGCAGGTAAATAAATCCTGCCGAAGGATTCCAATAATATTCTACAGCCTTTTTGCTGTTCCACATTACAAATCCCAAACAATTTTCCCCGCATTTTATTGAAAGATTGTTTGAAAATGAATCCCCCTGCCATCACTTACAATCTGTGGGTTCGTAATTAGATTTCATACTCACCAAATTTATTTGTAGTAGATTTTTCGTGCACTCCATCGCACTATTTATGGGCTATTTTCCTATTCTTTTTAATTTCTGGACAATTCTATTGTAAACATTAACACCCAACCCGCGTTTTATTTATTCACACACATTCAATTTTCTTACATTCGCAGCACATTTTTCTTTCATTTATTTCTGTATTTTCCACTTTCCGAATTTTGGCGAATATTTTGCTTTTTCACTTTTTCGATTATTCACAAAACCATTCCACGTTTAAGAGGAGAAATTACACTGAGACTGTCCTTAGAATCCAATTAATTTAATATGAATGTGATCAATTTGCCGCTATTACTGAAGCCAAACACAGGAAAAAGAAAAAAACCAAACAAACACAACAAGCACAGGCAGCAGCATGCAAAACAAAAGCAAAGCAAAGACAAAAACATGTGATTGTTGTGTTGTGCTCTTGTCTGGTGCAAATTTGCCAGAGTAGAATAACCAAAGAGACAGTTTGCTTGCGATGACTCTCTTTGCTGTGCAGAGATGTGGATATAAAAAATATATAAAAACTTATTGAGGAGCTGTTTTGCAATAAAAAGCTGTCAAAGTAAGTCTACTGTGGGACAAGTTGTGTGAAATATGATCTTAATTATTGTTGCTGTTATTATCGTAATTAACAGGATGTTTTTGTTTATTTTATGTGCACTGCGAATGGTTGCTGTTGGCTGCTGCAGTTAACGCGTTACAACAAATCTGGAGACCACATATTCGCATTGATGTGATCTTCGCATGTTGTGTTTTTTATTTTTAAGAAATTCATCATGTGTAGCGATATTTTAGATGACTCTGTGACCGATTATTGGTTGCGGTGGCTAAGAAATATGTTGTTTTAAGGACACATGCTGGTTAGACATTGAAACAAATCTTAAAAAAAATTTCTATTCTGTTGCCTTTGAAATAGATCGACATTAAGAGGATGTTGATTTACCTTCTATTATTAAGAAAGAGATAAGAAGACACCTGGGGCCAAACGTTTTGAAACTCGATCAGCACCTGTACACTGGTACGATGATTTCCGTTGAGGCCCAGTGTTGGCACGCCTTTCAGATGTTTAATTCTTAT
Source organism: Linnaemya vulpina (assembly GCA_963675445.1). Classification (NCBI taxonomy): domain Eukaryota; kingdom Metazoa; phylum Arthropoda; class Insecta; order Diptera; family Tachinidae; genus Linnaemya; species Linnaemya vulpina. Next base: position 85,101,913 of record OY776278.1, on the reverse strand, counting down.
TCATAAAAAATATTTTATGCTTATAAGCTGCTTATAGGACAAATTTTCTATATGAAATTTGTCTTATAAGCAGCTTATTACACCTTAAATAAATAATGCTGACGTCCTAATAATAGGGGCCCTATTACACATCTGAATGAACCTGCTGGCAGTATGAACCTCTACAAGGATGTTTGCTTGTTTGCACAAGGCGGTTCTTATGGCCTCCTGAGCATTAATATTAATGCTATTTCAGCCGGTTCAGTTCTCTTTAGAGAATCGCTGAGGAAATTTTGCTTGAAGGACTTTTTGGATTTATAATGTGGGGCTCCAAAAAGGCTGTAATATATTATTAGAATCCTTCTGGGATTTATTTATCTGCACTGATACGTATTCGCTTAGAGAAAGGGCCCAACGATAGTTTCAATTTCGATTTCTTTGCCATAGAAAAAGGCCGACATTAAAAGGAAGTAGCTCCACCGTTGATGGTTTTTGAAGAAGATGAGAGGACAAGCAAAACCACGGTAGTGCCCCAAGTCTATAGAAAGTTTAGCTGCCATCAACTCCTTTTGAAAGTTAACCATCAGGGTGAGCGCTGAGGTTTTCTTCGGGACTCCATGTGATGACCGTTTTTACTATCAAAATCGCTGAGAGAATATTCGTATTAGGAACTGACACTAAACCAGTGGCCTGCGGATCAACGGATAATGGCCTTTTTAGTTTTCTGCTGTTTTAAAAGAAATTGCATCGCTTGTGCTGAGGAAGGACTGTATAAGTTTCATCTGCACTTTTCAGATATTTAGTTTCCTGGTCTTAACACAGCACTATATGTTTAAAGTTGGACAGTTCTGGTTTATCGTAACTCCGTTCATGCACGTCAAGTTGCCACCCACAAACTCTTCCCAGGTACTGGTAGGCCAACACTGCACGTCAAAGCTGTAATAGCAGGCATTCACTTTAATTTCAGAAACAATTGGCTCGTGTCTAGATTAAAACGTTGCTGTGCTGACGATTTACACAATCCTGTAAAAGAGAAATATCACCCTCTTACGTTGTTCTTGTAGCGAATTCGGGGGCAAAATAATATAATAAAAAGTTTCTTTCCAAGTTTCAGCATCTATAATAACCCCTGGTTTTTGTAGTTTCCTTCCCTACTTTTTATACTTCCATAAAGGATTAGGGGGCATCCCCTGAAAACCGGTCATAAGCAAATTAAAATAAAATTATATTTCGAGGTGTTTTAAATCAAATAAATTTTTTACGCTTTCATTTTTTAAACTTATTTATTTATTTTATTTATTTATTATTATTATTATTATTATTTTTTTTTTTTTTTTTTGAGTGGAAAGTGTTTACGTTTTACACTTTCCCATGGTGTTAATTGTAACGTAAATTCTTAAAATTTTTAAAATTGTTTTTTCTTTTACTTTTTATTTTGTATTAATTTATGGCGATTTTGTCTCTATTTTTATATCAATTTTATTTCACATTCAAGGCTTTTCTATCCACTGAAGTCCCACTGTTTTCATTTACTTGCTAATAAAACACACAGAGAGAGAGAGAGAGGGAAAAAGAGAGAAAGAGATTTATTTGTTGCCGTTATTTTATAGCAAATATTTATGTTTTGAGGTGTATTGAGTTTGTATAAGAGTGATGATTTGTTATTGTTGTTCTCACATGCGAAGCAACAATTTTCAATAAATATGTACTGAAAAAAATATATGTTTTATATAGCAAAAAAAAAACCGGCTTATGTACAGCACTGATTTAAAGCAGTATTTAAAAGAGGAATTCCAGCATTTACTTGCTACACACAAACAAACACAAAGCATGCCCACAGCTGTAAGTATGTACTTGAGCATATAAAGACACACATACATGCTTATGTACATACTTATGTACGTACCTAGCTTAGATGCTAATACATATTGAGAAAAAATGCTGTAAAAATCAATACATTTTTATTACATCAAACACCATTCATTGTGCTGTGTAAGTGTATCCTTTAAGGCAACTTGAAGGAATTCATTTTATTTGGTATTTAAAATAATTAAAATTTTTTTCTTTGCAACATAAAATCATTTAATTTCTTTCTTAACGAAAAATAGTTTGAATTTTCGATTCTTTTAAGAAGAAGTTTTCTTTTTATTTTGAATTGTTATCCTTCTGTAACTGGTATCTTTGAAGATTAAATCTTATCCTTCTTTATTATTTTCGAATGAACACACACACACACACACTGATATAAATACGTTTATAAATGTATGTGTTTGAATATACAAAAATGTTGTCTTAGCTTTTCTACTTCAAACGTCCTTCTGTTTCAGCCTGAAGTACGTCGTACATAAGCAGGCAGAACGCACGACTGGACGTTAAATAAAACGTGCCACTGTCAATATGTTGTTTTTAACAACTTACGGAACGCACCAGTTTTTCTACTAAATAGATATCCTTGTTAAAATGCGTTAAAATTTCTACGAATTTATGTGTATGCGTGTGTGTGTGTGTGGAGTGTGTCAGGCTGTGTGTCCGTGTTACTTGCCAAACAACAGAATTTTATTTTCCTTTTTTTATTATTATTTTTTCCCGTACTTTACGCATAGAAAGTTTGGGCAAAACAAAGAAAAAAAAAAAAAAAACAAGAAAAGCATGGATGTGAATACAAAAGGATGTGTGTCACTGGGATAGTTAACCTTTTGTTCTGTCAACGGAAGACAAAAGCAGAAAAGAGGAAGAGAATAAAGAAATTTTTTTTATTTATAAATATATTTATGCGTGTGGTGGTATGCGTGTTTGTTTGTATATAAATATCAATAAAGAAATTAGAAATTTAATGTTACACTTAAACAAAATCTAGAACAATTTTCACCCAACATCTGTCCAGCGACAAAGAGAATGAAAGCGAAGCTAAACTTTGGTTTTTAATTGATAATGAAGAGGAGTAATAAATCTGTTTTAGGTTAGGGCGAATCTTAGAAATGTTAAGCTTTAATTATAGGTGGATAGAGTCAGAGATGGGAGCGATAAGGCCCGATATGGCTGATTCACTGAGATTATTTAATACGAAAAATTAAAGTCCAGCAGCCTAATTTGTATAAAAACAAATTATTTATAAGAGGCTTATAAAATAAATTCGTAGGAAATTCAATTTAGTATTCAATTTCTATAGCAAAGCAGAATGGCGCTGTTTTCGAAGGCCGCCATACTTTCACCATCAGTACTCATGTGTAGTTTTGTTTGTTGCAACCTAATAAATGGCCCAGTTGAATGGTATAGGATGTTTCTTATAGAGTGATACAACTTTGAGTTGGCATCACTGCTTTATTTGACCACCCGTTTAACAGCTGATAAGTGCTTTTTGTTTAGTGTGCTTTGACATTTCATTATGGATCGACTTACGCTAGAGCAACGCGTGCAAATTGTGGAAATTTTTAATCAAAATAAGGGTCCTGTTCGTCAAACTTATCCTACACTTCGTCCATTCAAAATTTTATTTTCCGATGAAGCCCATTTTTGGTTTGAATGGGTACGCAAATAAACAGAATTGTTGCATTTGGAATTGAAAGTTTCCATAGAAAATTACTGTTGGGTGCGCTTTATGGGCTGGCGCACTCATTGTGCCATGTGTCTTCAAAAACGATGATGATCAGAATGTTACTGTTTGTGAAAACTGGTGATCCAGATTGCGCCTTGTACGCGCCAGCCCTGGCGGCCACATGGCCGAAATCATATTTAAACATTAATGTCATGAAATTTTCTATCCAATTAAGGCCGTTTTATTGATATCAAAAATATATTACTATGTTTTATTATGATTTAAACTTGTATCAGTCTATAAAAAACACCCTATATAAGACAAAGTTTTAGTGAGGAACGAGTATACGAGAAGTGTATCAGCACGCAACTGAAATTAACACAAACTAAGTCCCGCTATTTGCGTTGTATTAATTTCTTCACGTCTTATTTTATTATACAATTTAAGTATTTTAAATTTAAATCCTTTATATATAAAATAATTTAAACTCCATTATCCTTGTTCTTTTGACCATTCCAGCTACAGTCCAAAGACTGAAGGATTTTCACAAGACGAATGAAATTTAATGGGTAATTATTAAACCCATTAAAAAAACTGACAAGACAATCGTACAAACCGAATACAATGAATACGAGGCCGAAAGGATATCCACGAAAAACATGTATAAATAATTTTTATTGAATGTTTTCTTATATCAAAGTAAAAATGTGTTTGTATTTGTGCATGTGTTTTGTGTACAAAGAAAGCAACAGTTACGCCTAAATGTATACTATGTTTTTGTGTACACAGGGTATAAACTACGCAAAGAATTTCATCCAACATAAATTTAATATCAATGCCAATAAATTTGCTCGAAAGCCAACTTGTCAGCACATTAAGAAGAAAAGTTATTTACTCTTTCAGAAAATGTGAGAAGCGAAATATTTAAAAGCGTAATTTTTTTCTTTTTCTATATTTTTTTTTTTGAGTAGTAAAAAGTATATAAAGCCAGCCTTAAAACAAAATAAACAAAAAAACAAACAGGATATGAAATCCTTTTAAGGCTCCCAATAAGATACCGCCCACTATTTTCCGTTTGTTTGTTTGTTTATATTTAAATACAACAAAAGTTGTCTTTAATTTCTGTATGTCCTCTTCATGCACGCACCCTTTTTTGCTTTTCAAAATGACTGCTGAAGCTAATTTGAATTTGTGGTTTTTGCTTTCTAAATTCAAAAATAGTAGGAGCAAAAAAAAAATCCTTTTAAAGAAACTTTTTCAACTGCAAATCCTTTTTTTTTTTGTTTTGGAAAAGTATATATTTTAACGACTATTCGCAAGAATTTGTTGCCGTCAGTTGCTGTCTAATAAATATCGTATGGAAAAAAATCGATAAATCATGTTTAGCATTAACAAACACAAGGACAGCCGCACTGTTACACTAACACATTCAAACATTTGCCGTTTGATACAAAACAAGTGGTTACTTAAAGCGGCACGCTTGTTAATGTTGCCAACATGATGAGCGTACAGAAACATCCTGATGGGATATTTAAACTTGAAGAAGGATGAGTATGAGACCGTTAAGTGAAAATGGAAGTGAAGTAACAAACAAATAGAAAATTTTTTGGGAAGACAAATTAGTGAAGAAAAGGCGAAGAAATTGTTTTCATTTTTTCTATTTTGAATGTGTTGAACTGTCGAGTGTTGCGAGATGAAGTTGGGCTGGGGTCGGACAGAATCAAAATTATTGAACAGCCAAAATAAGAGAACCATTTTTTATTGTCTAATTTAGGCGTTTCTCTTATGGTATAACCATTTCAGAATGGAAAACTTTGGTTGTTTTTTTTCAATTTCTTTTGAATTAAATTTAATTTTATAAATTATTTTATAAGTTTTATTGATTCCTCAGAGCAAAAGATTTATTTCTGGATTTTAATATATCAAGGCAAATGGAAATAATACTTTACTTTGTTATTTATCCTTCAGAAAATAGGAGTTATTTCTTGAGTTTTCTTTTACGATCACAAAATAAAAGTTATTCCAACGTTTTTATTAATTTCTGCGAAAATAAAGTTTATTTTCGCCTTTTTTCATCAGAAAATAACAATTATTTGTTGAGTTTTAAGAATGAAAAATAAAAGAAATATAAATTAATCTCATATAAGACGGAATATATCGCCACAGTTCTTCCAAAAACTCTTATTTTATACATCAAATAAAATTTTATATATATTTTTTTCCAACTTAAAAATTAAAATAATAATCAAGAAATAACTTTTATTCTCAGATTGATATATAAAGGACAAAAAACAACTGTTATTTTCCGAAAAATATATAAGAACACAAGAAATTTCTTTTATTTTGTGAGACTTGAACAAAAATCAATTACAAACTCTTATTTTCTAAACGAAAAATTAGAGACAAAGAATAACTTTTATTTTGTGAGGACTAAATAAAAATCAATAAATAACTTTTATTTTCTGAACGAAATTTAAGAAATTCTGTTCTTCAAAGAGTAAATAAAATCAAAAAATTTATTAAAAATAAAAGTCAGCAAATAACTTTTATATGCTGGGTCAAAAAGAGGGGCATGAGTCATCCCAATCCGCTCAAGGATTACACTTAGGCCCACTAGGCCTGTTGTGCGCCCTAATGTAGGAGTTACCAATCTATGGAATCTCCATCCTTAACAACCTTAGAATTTGATCACATAATGAACCTAGATTCTTCAATGTATCTTCTTAAGTCTCTCGAATTAGAACCTCTAAGAAAATCCATCTCCTGTATAATCTCCTGATTAAATTTTGGTCTTCTGACTTGGCTAAAAGCGGGACAGTAGCACGAGCAGTGCTCCAGTGTTTCGTCCTCTTCCTGACAGGCCCTGCATGTTATATCGTCAACGACACCCATTCCTGCCAGGTGATTCCTTAACTCTGTATGTCCTGTTATTAAACGAACCATTCCGTAGTGCTGGCCTGCTCAATGTTAGGATCTCCTTTGTCCTATTACCGTCTGGGTCCCCCCATAGAATTCTAGTCACCCTACCTATGGTAAAGGTAGGTACAAGTTAAAATCTAACTTCTACTTTGTGAGGAAAACACTAGAGCCAAGAAATAACTTTTATTTTCTGATCAAAGAATAAAAGTCGAAAAATAACTATTATTTCCAGAAGAAGATAAATAAAAACAAGCACATTTCCTGAAGAATAAACAAAAATAAAAATAGAACTGTTATTCTCTGATCGAAAAATAAAAATCAAGATATAATTCATATTTTCTGATCGCGTTATAATATCCAAAAATAACTGTTATTTTCCAAAGATTAAATAAAAACTCAAGAAATATCTATTATTTTGTGACACCCAAATAAAATTCAAATAATAAGTTTTAATTTCTGATCCACAAATAAAAGTCAAGCTATAACTTTTATTTTCAGATCAGAACATAAAAGTCAACAAATAACTGTTATTTTTCGAGGATTAAATAAAAACTGAAGAAATGTCTCCTATTTTCCGAGGCCTAAGTAAAAATCAAAAAAATAATTGTTATTTTCTGATCCACAAATAAAAGTCAAGATCAGAACATAAAAGTCAACAAATAACTGTTATTTTCCCAAGATTAAATAAAAACTCAGTCTTTTGTTTTCCGACGCCTGAATAAAAATCGAGAAAATAACTTTTATTTTCTGATCGATACATAAAAGTCAAGACGTAACTTTTACTTTCAGATCGCAACATAAAAATCAGCAAATAACTGTTATTTTTCGAAGATTAAATAAAAACTCAATCTTTTTTTGCGAGGCCAAAATAAAAATCAAAAAATAACTTTTATTTTCTGCTCAATAAATAAAAGTCAAGAGGTAACTTTTATTTTCAGATCAGAAAATAAAAGTGAAGAAATAAATCCTGTTTTCTAAAAATATAAATAAAAATCATATAATAACTGTTATCTTCTGAGAAATGAGGAATAACAAAAAAAAAGTTATTTTTATTATCCGAATAATAAATAGAAATCAAAGAATAACTTTTATTTTCCGATCGAAAAAAAAGAAGTTTTATTTTCCATAGAGTAAATAAAAATCAAGAAAGAACTCTTATTTTCTGAAGCATAAATAAAAATCATGAAATAATTATTATTTTCTAGATGAAAACTAAAACTCGAAAAATATTAATTTTGATTTTTATAATAAAATTAAGATTTATTTATATATCATTTGCAGTTTCCACCAACCGGGTTTCAGTGCAGCAATTCTGTAAGAAGTGATACTGTTTTCGTTGCTTGGCAATTCGAGATGTTTTTTTGCTGGGCTCTTGTGTCCTACAGTTCGATGGCGTATTCAATTTCTAACTCCAGTTTCTGTTAACAGGACACACAATAATTTCATGTTAAATTCGCTTCTCTTTACGCAATTAGTGCACAATTTCTTAATTTATATGCTGTCGCCAATTTATCAACATTGTTCGAACAACTCGTACATACAGGAAGAGCCACAACACACACACTTACACACACATACTTACATGCGTACACGTACACGCTGTATCAATAGCACGCAATAATGAACATCCCTCTTGTGTGTGTGTGAATGAAGTAATAAAAACAAAGACATAAAGTGTTGTGGTAGTGGTAGTAAAATAAGTGGAGCAGCAACAACACCAACACCAACACCTACAACCACACCAATACCAATTCAAACCATGACAACCAGTTTAGAAACGGGTGGTTAAGATGGTTTAAGAATAACAAAAAAAAAAATAAAAAATTTGTGTCTTTGCAAAAGCAGGAATGTTGCAGAGGTTTCTCATAATCATGACAACGATGGCTACAACATCAGCAACAGTATCCTGTTTACAACCTTTTTTTTATACGATTTTTATTTATTTTCTACTCTTTAAGAAAATAATGGAAATTCGAAACAAAAGTGTGTTACTGTGACGCATCCCTTAAGATTTATTACAAAAAGCTACTTGTTTATAACTATTTACTACCCTGCACACAGACACACACGCACACACACACACACACACACACACACTGTGACGTCTATAACGATATATCAATGAAGTTAAACTATATTGCAAAATAAAAAACATAAAACAGCAACTATTTCCAATCCCCTAAAGGATACCCAACAAAAGTTGTAGCAAACAAATGGGAACAATTTGTAGGGGTGGGCTTGGGGTTGGGGGGTGTATGTGGACGTGTGTTGGTGGAAAAGGGTTGCTGCTGTTGGTTTTGTTAAAAGTCTATGCATGATTTATCCCATATGTTTCATCATATTTTCATTAATTTTTTATATTGTGGTCAATGAAACAATGAAAAACTATATATTTCAAGTTCTCACTTAAGTTTTGGATTTATTTCTTTCTTTTTTTTCCCTGTTGTATCTTTTATTGTCTCCTCTGGCTGTTACTTTTCACAGTCTTGATGGAAATGATAAAGTTTGGGAAACAAAACTAAAACAGAACAGATAATAATTAAGTTATTTGTAGCCTCAATGAGTGTAACTTCAGGCTCATGTGTGTTTTAGCTAAAATGAATGTGTGTGTGTGCTTGTATCCATATACATTAAACCGAGTTGGAGTTAAAAGGAAGAAGAAAGAAAGTGATATAGAGAGCCAGGAAGTGCGTATTGTGAGTTATCAACACACACACACGCACACAACCGAGAGTTCATAATTTTTGCCAAGTTTATGAAACTTTCATTAATTTTAACCACAAGAGATTTTTTGCTGACAATTTTATCCCAAAAAATAAGTCCTACGCCAGGATAACAATAATAATAATAACAATCAAAATGTGTGCGCCTACCCAAATGCCCAACTAAATGAATGGTTTGACACAAAATCCCTAAAATGCCTCAGAGGCTTTCAACAAATATCTGCTACCAACGTGCATAGAAATAAATTTGGCAAAACAACCAGCATACAATTTTGTTCACAAGACCAACAAACATTTCCAAGCGTTAAAAATAAAATTCAATGAAATATTTTTCGCAAGAAATTTGTGAAAAGATAATTCCCATTTATAAAATTTATTTATAGAAAATAAGAGTCAAAAAATAACTGTTATTTTGCGAAGATCAAATAATCTTAAGAAATATCTCTTATTTTCTGAGTTCTAAATGAAAATCAATATATAATTATTATTTTCTGATCGAAAAATATAAGTCAACAAATAACTGTTATTTTCTGAAGATTAAATAAAAACTCAATCTTTTTTCTGCGAGGCTAAAATAACAATAAAAAAATATAACTTTTATTTTCTGATCGATAAATAAAAGTCAAAATATAACTTTTATTTTCAGATCAGAATATAAAAGTTAATAAATAACTGTTATTTTTCACAGATTAAATAAAATCTCAATCTGTTTTTGTGAGTTCGAAACAAAAAGTGACTTTTATTTTCTGATCGATAAATAAAAGTCAAGCTATAACTTTTATTTTCAAATCAGAACATAAAAGTCAAAAAATAACTGTTATTTTTCCAGGATTAAATAGAATTGAAGAAATGTCTCCTATTTTCCGAGGCCTAAATAAAAATCAAAAAATAATTATTATTTTCTGATAGCAAAATAAAACTCATTAAATGACTGATTAAATAAAAACTCAATCTTTTATTTTCTGAGGCCAAACTAAAAATCAAAAAATAACTTTTATTTTCTGATCCACAAATAAAAGTCAAGTTGAGAACATAAAAGACAACAAATAACTGTTATTTTCCAGAGATTATATAAAAACTCAGTCTTTTGTTTTCTGAGGCCTGAATAAAAATCGAGAAAATAACTTTTATTTTCTGATCGATATATAAAAGTCAAGATATAACTTTTACTTTCAGATCACAACATAAAAATCAACAAATAACTGTTATTTTTCGAAGATTAAATAAAACCTCAATCATTTTTTTGCGAGGCCAAAATAAAAATTAAAAATAACTTTTATTTTTGGATCAGAATATAAAAGTTAATAAATAACTGTTATTTTTCGAAGACAAGATATAAACTCAATCTTTTTAATGAGGCCAAAATAAAACTCAACTTTTATTTTCCTATCGATAAATAAAAGTCAAGATTTAACTTTTATTTGCAGATCAGAAAATAAAAGTCAAGAAATAACTGTTATTTTCCGAAGATTAAATAAAATCTCTATCTTTTTTTCTTTTTTTGCGTGGCCAAATTAAAAATTAAAAAATAACTATTATTTTCCGATCGATAAATAAAAGTCAAAATATAACTTTTATTCTCAGATCAGCACATAAAAGTCAACAAATAACTGTTATTTTCCAAAGATTAAATAAAAACTCAATTTTTTTGTGGAACCAAAACAAAAATCGAAATAATAACTTTTATTTTCTGATCCACACATAAAAGTCAAGAGGTAACTTTTACTTTCAGATCCGAGAATAAAAGTGAAGAAGTAAATCCTGTTTTCTAAGAAACAAATAAAAATCTTTTCTCTTTTGAGGAATAAGGAATAATAAAAAAAAGTTATTTTTATTTGCGGAAGAATAAACAGAAATCAAAAAATAACTTTAATTTTCCGATCGAAAAAAGAGAAGTTTTATTTTCTGATCGAGAAAATAATTTTTATTTTAAGAAGAGTAAATAAAAATAAAGAATGAACTCGAATTTTCTACAGCATAAATACAAATCATGAAATAATTATTATTTTTAGGCGAAACCTAAAACTCCAAAAAAAAAACATTTTAATTTTTATAATAAAACTGAGAACTGATACAGTCCCCGGCTAAAAAGACCAGCACACAATTTAATTCACACTGCCAGTGAAAGGAAAATTTCTAAAAAATCTATTCGCTAAAAATAATATAATAAAATATTTCCTGCCAGAAATTTTTTTAATAGAAAATTCCCGGGAACAAAATTTATTAATAGAAAATTAACATGCCCACTGTTGCCATCGTTTCTCTATCCAGTAAAATATCAACATTTTTATTTGAACCAACGTAAAACTGTTATTAACAAAATTTTTTGAAGATATAAAAAATCTATTTATTAATAATTTAGATTTCCAAAAAAAAAAAAGATTTCATGAACAGAATTTACTGTAGGAAATGTTAGGTCTTATACAAAATATTTGTACCCTTCAGTAACATTGAAGTGTACAGATCTTTTCCTGCCTGATTTTTATTATAAATAATGAACCAATTTTCTATGAAAACTTTTCATCAGGAATTTGTTCACACAGAATTTGTTAACAATGTTTTTTAAAGCATTTTTCACTTTGTTTTCTTGTAAAAATATTAACAACAACAGAATTTTTTCTACAGGAAATTTACAAGAACTGCACCGTTTTTTAAGTCACCAAAACGTGACTTAAAGAATGTGAATTTTTTTAATTAAACCTACATCAATTGAGTTTGTTTTTTCTACGAATTAACAGAATTTTTTGAAATAAATTTTCTTTATATTAAAAATTTTTTTCAATCAAACCGTTTGATTGGAAAACATTTGCTGGGTTGCCAATATTGATTGTGCGTATGGCAACAAATGATAATTATAATCATACAAAATATCATGCAAAATTTTTGATAGATGATGACAAACGTCATACAACAACAACTCCACAAAACTAAAGCAGATCATTTTGCAAATTACAGACAAAAATGAGCAGAGAATAAAGTTCGTTTATGTAATTAATTTATAATCAAACACACTAAAAATTTCATTTTGTTTTTATTCAGCAAAAAAAAAGAAAAAGCAAAAAGAAGCCAACGAAATATGAACGCTTACAACAGCAACAACTGGCATAAGTTTGCCAACAAATATGTCTGTCAGTGTAAACCCCTGGCATGTTGTGCACACTGTAGTCGTATAACAATGATGAGTGATGTGGGTGTGTGTTGGTGGAAAGTGTGTGCGTGTTGGTGTTTGTTCAGTTGATTATTGAAATTGATAGTTAATTAATATGGATGGCGTTTATGTAACATGTGTGTGTGTGTGTGTATGCTTGTGTGTGTATGTGTGAATAAATATGCAAGTATTTGTGTATCATATCATCTATGCTTGTTTAAATGCCTAAAGGTATGCTATATAATTTCATTTGGTTGTCAAAACAAAAACTTTTCTCTGAAAATGCAATTTATTACTGCCTTTGTTGTTGTTGTTGTTGTTGCTGTGCCATTATTATTATTTTTTTTGCTGTGAATTCTCACAAAAGCGTATCACATATTTTGAAGCAGAAAATTAAAAAAAAAAGAATTGATATAACAAAACTTTTTACATAATATTATTAATTTGACAGGAAAATTTAATATCAGCTTACACACACACACACACACATACACAAACAAACAAACACTCTCTCACACACGTCATTAATAATACCAGAGTACAGGTGTATTGATGTTTGAGTTCAAAGTAGGAGTTGCTGCTACAGCACGAACTAAAATGTATAAAAAAATAAATTATTCCCTGAATAACGGATTAATTAAATTTTGATGATTATAAAACGAGTCCGGGCAGGTTATGGCCGGTTTAATTAAATTTAAATATTATTAAATTTAATACAAGTTTGATATTAAATGTCGAACAACAACAACATGTTATTAATGTTAAATGAAACAAATTGATGTCGATCTATTTGGAGGTGTCCACTTAGTGTTGCCAGCAGTGGCGCATAAAAGTTTTCATACACACAAGCGATTGAATTTCTATTTAATTTTCGGTTATTGTCTGCAAACGTTACTGGAGAAGTCTAGACCCACCGCGATCAATAAGATCTTGTTGCCTGACTTATTCGCATTGATCGATCTGCAATTTGACTGACGTTCACAGTGTTTGTTTATATTCTTTTACGAGTCAAAGAATATAATTTTTTGAAAAAACAAAACAACTGTACAGTCGTTTTAAGGATATCCCACACTATCAAACGCAACTTTCAGATCCCCGGCACTTTTGTATTTGGCGATCTTATTCAAGCTACAAAATTTCGCTGGTGAAAATTTCTATAGAAAATGTTACTGGTGAATATTTCTATAGAAAATTTCTCCGCTGAAAGTTTCTATAGAAAATTTCTCCGGTGAAAATTTCTATAGAAAATTTCCTTTTTGCTGGTGGGAAGTTCTATAGAAAGTTTTGTCTACACAAAATTTTGCTGGTGAAAATTTCTATAGAAAATTTCGCTGGTAAAAATTTCTATAGAAAATGTCACTGGTGAAAATTTCTATAGAAAATTTCTCCGCTGAAAATTTCTATAGAAAATTTCTCCGCTGAAAATTTCTATAGAAAATTTCTCCGGTGAAAATGTCTATAGAAAATTCCTGCGGTGAAAATTTATATAGAAAATGTTGCTGTTGAAAATTTCTACAGAAAATTTTGTCTATCGAAAAATTATAGAAAATTTCGCTGGTGAAAGTTTCCCTAAAAATTTTAGTTGTTGAAAGTTTCAATTGAAAATTTCGCCTGTGGGAGCTTCTATAGAAAATTTTAGTGAAAATTTCTATAAAAAATTTCTCCGCTGCAAATTTCTATAGAAAATTTTGTTGGTGAAAATTTCTATAGAAAATTTCGCTGGTAAAAATGTCTATAGAAAATTTTGCAGATAAAAATTTCTATGGAAAGTTTCGCTGCTGAAAATTTTCCATAGAAAATTTGGCTGGTGAAAATTTCTATAGAAAAAAGTCGCTGGTGAAAATTTCTATACAAAAATTTTGTGCTTTCATAAGGAAGACACTGCTACACACGCGTTGCCACTTGTACACACTATTGTGTTTGTTTGCAATGACACAAAATACCACGGTGTATCCTAGGGTTAACAATGGATTTGCATTAACAAGAAAATAAGTACTAGAAAAGTATTTCCTTTTAAATTTTAATATCTTTTACTATTTCCTATAAGAACTTTTTTTAGCTGTTTTAAGTCTTCTTTAATAAACTTATTTTGATTTTATTGCCAATAACACATTCGGGCTGGTCTTGTGCCTCAATAAAACGTGGCTAATTTGGACTGTGAAAATACTTTTAAGGATGCTTTTGCTTATGACAGTTTTTGTTTCGTCGTTAGGCTGTTTTAATTTTATATATATTTTTCTTGGTTTTTGTTGTTGTTTTGTTTTTAAAAAACTGACTAACAAGGTCGCTCGTTTAGGACATTAAGCCAAATTGTCGCAAGTCATTGTCCCACAAAAATTATCATAAATTATCAGAATGCCAAAGTTTGCAGGCTTGTTTTGAAAGCAAACAAACAAATCCTTAATTATCCTGCAAAGTTATTGTGTTTAAGGATCTTAGTTTCCATTAAATGGGAATTTATTGAAATGTGTTTCTTTTGTTGTTGTTGTAGTAATAAACGCAACTGTGCCAACTGTAATTAGATATAAAAAAGCGTTGTCACTTCTTTTTTGTTTTGTTTCTTTATTTTTTTATAGTTGCGCCAACTCTCAAACTAAAGTTCTATAGTTATCTCGCTCTCTGTCTGTCGGTTACAATATCTGTTACATGCACACACACACACACACACACATATATGTATATATACGTGAATTACAACTACAACAAATGCTGCTGGTTGTAGCAACGTGATGACAGGCTTGTGGCTTGTCATCATAATCATTTTGTCATCAATATGTCTGGGGGTATAATGCCAGCGAAAATGACGAAATATCTTGTTCGTCCTTTTATTTTAGAGAGCATTTTCTTTTTGTTTCCTTTCTGTTTTCAGCAATAAACGCGGAGATATGGATGTGTCTGAGTCTGAATTTTTATGTAACTGTCTAGTAAACAAACTCATAGATATCGATGGCATAAGGACGCTTTCCCAACAACAACAACAACAGCAACAACAGCAATAAGAACAATAAAAAATACAACTTTATTTGAAGCAAAAATGACTAACGATAATGAGTTTAATCCTGTAAGAAGTGGAAAAGAAAATTAAAATAAAACTGAAAGACAGAAAAAATAAGTTGCCAAAGAAACAAACGTCTTTGCAAAGTGTGTGCAAGTGTGAGTGTATTTGTGTTTGTGTGCATTCAAATAACATGTTGATGAGTTTCTAAAATAAACCTTAAGTTCAAGAGCTTTCAAATCAAATTCTGCTGCATGTTTTAATACTTAATTTTTCTTTAGCCAAGATTTTCCTGAATGAAATTCCA
The DNA here is from genome assembly GCA_963675445.1 of Linnaemya vulpina. Lineage (NCBI taxonomy): Eukaryota > Metazoa > Arthropoda > Insecta > Diptera > Tachinidae > Linnaemya > Linnaemya vulpina. Next base: position 85,086,307 of record OY776278.1, on the reverse strand, counting down.
CAGCTACCGTTTTCCCAACGCCAGTAATAAATTCCCTATACCAGACACACACACACACACAGACGTATGCAATATTCAATATGTATGTATGTGTTGGCATGTATGCTGGCATATGTTGTTTGTAGGGGCTCCCTACGAGTATTTGTTTTGAGCGTGTGTTTATCTGTTCTGACGTAGTTGAGTGGTGAAAATGATTTGGGCGGTACCCGTGGTATCCACATGGATACCATTTATATACTTCGGCTCACACACACACACTTTTATGTAACAAGTCTTTTTTTTCGCTTATGTTTTATATAAGCAAAACTTTTATGTACAACAACATTGTGTGTGTGAGTATCGGCGGTGTGTGAGAAATCGTACTCTTCGCATTGAAAGATATTTTATGACACACTTATAATTTTAGATACATTTTCTCACAGATTTGTTACACTTTTTTCTTTCTATGTGTGTTACTTTTATTTCTTATTTTTTTGCAATCAGTTTATTTATTTTGATTTGTTTTCTTGTGCTGCTCCCTACGCAGCAGACAGGCCAGTTCTCTTACATTTAAATGAAACAGCATTTAAGAGCAGGTTTCTTGCCACAAAAATATCTCTTTGCAAAATCCCTACAGTTGCAGTAAAAGCGGCGAAAATTCACGTGTTTCCCATAAAAGGAGAAACACTTTCCACTTTTCCATTATGGAACGCAAACACGTTCCATAGTGGAGAGCAGTTGTTGTTGAAACTTATAAATTTCCCCTTTAAATGCTTTTAGTCTGCCTTTTCAATATCCTGTTGCCAAACATTGTCTGCAGTAACAGACAATCAGGGATATTTTGTTAACTTTGTTTCAACAACTTGTTTGTTGTTGAACTGGGATATTTTTCATTGTTAAAAGGGATATTTTCTCTTCTCTACAAGTACAGCAAATAAAGCCGTGCAAATTGTTGCTTGTTTTGCTATTTGGAAACCGTGATGAAAGTTAAACGAATTGAAGAGTCTTTTAAAAAATTTTAATTTTTGAAAAAATGTTGTTGGATAAGTTTGCAAAGTTTATTTTTGATATAAAACCAATTCCCGTATTTCCATTAGCATTCTAGTAAAAGTGTTTCCAATATCTTGTGCCAGAGTTAAGTTTTAAATATATTTTTTATATTTTTATTTCTTTTAAATCTTTTATAAAAGATTCAGTTATTTTTATCTTAACCAACTGCTAAAGAAATATTGATTAAGCACGACAGCAACAAATTTTCACTTGTCTGTTAGTGGCCATCAGCAAGTCAATTGCTATTGACAATCGTTTAGTATTCCCTAAGGCAGGTGACATTTACAGAACATGTATATACTAGTCGACTGTTGTCGTCAGGGAGTAAACAAGTGACAAGTTTCTACTGTCGTCTTTTATAATAAGACACAGTTTTACAATGAAAACGATTTCGAGCTTAATAAAGACAATTAAAGAAGTTAATTAACATTAAAATTTTATGGGTATTTTTCTTAAAACACTTTTTGTACATTAATTTTTTTTGAATTCAATTGATTGCTGACAAGATATATTATTCATTTTGCTATCAACTATTCAGGCTCCTTATTAAGATTGCAATTTTTTTATTGAGTCCTTTAAAAAGGTTAAAACTTTCAAAAAGAAATTTTTTAAACAAGAGATTGTGAGAAGAAGGTTTTGATATTCTAAAATAGAATTAAATTACCAGGCCAAGACGTCGAATTTTATTTCTTATCTTAAGGATTCAATTATTTGTATAAGTCAGTAATAAATCGTTTGGTTGGAAATTTTCAATAAACACGGGCAGCAGCAAGCAACCATCCTGATGCCCGCAGGCCACAAAAGGTTATTCACAAGGATGTCAATATTGAACGGGCATAGGGTGTTTTTTATAGAGTGATACAAGTTTAAAGCATAATAAAACAAAGTAATATAGTTTTGATATCAATGAAACGGTCTTTTTTGGATAGAAAATTTTATGACATTAATGTTTAAATGTGATTCCGTGCATGTGGCCACCACGGCTGACGCGTACAAGGCGCAATCTGGAACACCGATTTTCACAAACAGTAACATTCCGACCATCATCGTTTTTGAAGACATATGGGCCAATGACTCCGCCAAACAGTAATTTTCTATGGAAACTTCTCACTCCAAATGCTACAATTCTGTTTATTTACGTACCCATTCAACCAAAAATGGGTTTCATCGGAAAGTAAAATTTTGAATGGACGAAGTGCACGATAAGTTTGACGAACAGAATCAGTATTTTGTTTAACAATTTCCACAATTTGCACGCGTTGCTCTGTTGTAAGTCGATCCATATTGAAATGTCAAAGGAAACTAAACAAAATCCAACTATCAGCTGTTAAATGGGTGGTCAAATAAAGCAGTGATGCCAACTTAAAGTTGTATCACTCTATAAAAAACACCCATTAGTATTGGAGAAGATGGGAAAACATTAACCAGGTGTTCGTCACAAGATCGCTGGAAATGATCGCATACAAAATTCAGCTCGTCAAATATTGACACCGACCGATAACCAACAAAGACTTGATATTTGCGCCCAAAAATCAGAAGGAACTCATGATTTCATTCATAGTTTAATTATGAATCACGAATCCAATTTTAAAAGAAGAGTTCCTGCAAAATGAAGCCACAGCGCAAAACTGTGAGGTTCACATTTGCCCTTTTAGATGACATTTTTTATGAAAAAAAGGTTTCCCCTACAGGCGATTTTAATTGGCCTCCACATTCATTGAATTTAAATGAATTTTTAATAGAATAATATAATAAATATGCGGTTGTATGCCTGAAAATTATTTTTTTTATTTTTATTTATTTTTTTGTTACTTGGTGTAACAGCTATTATGAGAAAATTGCATGATTTCTTTGCAGAGTAGCATATTTCAATTCTATAGCGAATAGCGGTAAAATTGAATGTTTTGTAACATATTTCTGGGAAACGTGACGCACGCTACAAAAATTAGTATCCAAATTTTTTAACTTTTTATAATAAAACTTAAATTTTTATTTGTTGAAAAAATGAATTAGTAATTTATTTAAGAAAATCATACTATTTGCAATATAAAAAATAGCCTCATATTCAGTGACGCATGCTACAAAGGAGGGACGTGGCACCTCAAAGCTAATTTCAATCACTGGAATATAAAAAACAAAAATTTTCTGTTTACAAAAATTTCAGAGAACTGTACAGCATTTAATTGGATCAGCTAGAAAAAATTAAGTAGTTTTTAACAATCTGAATGCAGTTTCAGAATTTAATTTTTTATTGCAACCTTAAAGACGAATAATTCGTTACCTGTTTGTGGCATCATGACCATGCAAACGCATTAAAAATTTGTAGTAACAGTGAACAGAAGCAGCAGTAACAACATCACAATCAAAGACAATAAAAAGAAGAATAAATCTATTTTTAAATACTCCAGCCTTTTTGTGGCATTCAACCAACATATAAAACATTTCATTACCACAAGCGTCTGTACAACAAGAACAACAAAAATAAATCATGTGCATTGAAATCAAGTGTAAACAATGCAGCCACACACACAACACATCACACCCCAACACATATTTACGCATCATGCACTTGTGTATGTAAGTAAGTGTGTAAACAAATACAAACTCACAAGTAGGCGAAACACTAAATGAAGAACTAGAAAAATAGCGAATTACACAAACAACAACAATCCCCTGAAACTGAAATTAAACAAGTGCAACACAAAAAGAAATTAGGAAACAAAAAAAGAGAAAAAAAAACTGGATGAACGAATGCACAAAATATGCAAGTAAAATGCATAAAAAAATTTATCCACGCACACACACGCACCAAAAATAAAAATCCATTTATGAAACCATTTCTGCATTGAAAGCCCTGCCATGGAGCAGCAAGAGCTACAGGGAAAAATATGTTAGTCAATTCGGTTATTGTTAGGGAAGGGGGCCAGTGTTGTTAAGGATATAACTTGAGCTCTAAACTGAGAGTGCACTTGTAGAAGAAGAAGAACAACAACAACAAACAAACAAACAAAAATTACAAACCAAATTGTAATAGAAAGCCTCAAGACTAATTAAGCAAATAGTTAGTCAGCCATGAAGACAGACAGACAGACAGACAGACAGACAGACTGGGAAGGAAGCAAACATTTATGTCAGTCAGTGTAAATAGATGCACCCGTACTTTTCATAGAACAAAAAAATAAAAAAATATGTTTGAAAGGCAGCTCACTGACCCCTGACAGCAAAAGCAGCGAACAAAATTATGGAAAACAAAAAAAAATGTACGTAAATAAAATAAAAACTAAAACATACCATCACGCACACAAACATACACACACACGCTTGTGTACAGCGTGTAAGTGAAACGGGCAATTAGCCGACATAAAACATGTGGCTGACTGATTGAGGTAAATGTACGCGCTACTGTCAGAAGAAGACCGGAATCCCAAAGTCGCGTTTAAAATTTTCAACAAAAAAATTTTTTGTTCGGAACGTAAAAAGTTACTGTCAAATTCATCTAATTTCAGAACGTAGAATTTTCTACAAAAGATATTCTATATTCAGGGCAAAAAAATTTTTACCGAAAATTTTCCAAGTTCAAAATATAGAATCTTATACAGCCTAGAATTTTATAAAAAATATATTCTATGTTCAGAAAATATAATTTTATACAGCAAAATTTCTATGTAGACTTTTGAAAAAAAAATTTTCTATGTTCGGAGCTCAGCATTTTCTACAGAAAATTTTTTGTCTATTGAATGCAGATCAGAGAATTGAATTTTCTATACAACATTTTCTATGTTCAGAACATAAAATTTGCTTTAGAAAATCTTCTTTGTTCAGAGCATAACATTCTTACAGAAAATTTTCTGTATCTCGAATAGAAAACATAATATTTTCTACACCCGGAGAGTAAAAATTTTTAAAAAATTTTCTGTATTTTGAATAGAGAATATAGAATTTTCTACAGAAAATTTTCTGTAAATTCGAAGAGAGATCACAGGATTTTCTATACCCAGATAATAGAAATTTTTAAGGAAAACTTTCTGTATTTTGAATAGAGAACATAGAAATTTCTGTACCCAGAGAATACAGTTTTCTACAGAAAATTTTCTATATTTTAAATGGAGAACATAGAATTTTCCTTCTTCAGAATATAGAATTTCCTACAAAAAAACTTGCCCTGTTCTAATCAAATTTTTCTATAGAAAATTGTATTAATTCTGAACACAGAATTTTTAAAGTTCATAACATAGAATTTTCTACGCGAAATTCTCTACATTCTAAACATAGAATTTTATATGAATAGAGCATAGAATGTTTTACAGACAACTTTCTACCCAAAGCATAGTTTTCTACAGAAAATTTTCTATGTTCGGAACATTAAATTTTCTTTAGAAAAATTCCTATTCAGAGAGTAGAATTTTCTAAAGAATATTTTCTATATTATAAGAGCAGAATTTTCTTTGTTCGCAATATAAATTTTTCTTAAACAGAGTATTGATTTTTTTATAGCAGATTTTTCATGTTTAGAATTTTCTATGTTCTACACAAAATATTCAACAGAAAATTTTCTATATTCTAAACAGAAAATTTTTGTGTTTAGATCAAAGAATTTTTACAAAAAACTTTCTCTCTTCTGAATAGAAAATTTTGTATATTAAATTTTCTATCTTATAAATATAGAATTTTCTAAGGAAAATTCTCTACATTATAAACATAAAATTTTATATGTTCAGAACATAGAATTTTCTGTACAAAAGTTTTTATGTTCAGAACGTAAAATTTTGTATGTTCAGAACATGGAATTTTCTCTAAAAAGGTATTTACGTTCAGAACACAGAATTGTTTATAGAAAATTTTATTATTTTTACAACAGAGCGTTAGTTTCTATGTTGTTGTTTACATAGACAGCAAGAATTTCCCTTCTGCATTGAAAATTTTCGTTAGTGTGATGAAACGTTTAAATTTCTATCGATGAACTGAACGCAGCACAAGCACGCTCATGTGTGCAAGTATGTGTTTCAAAGTATGTGTGCAACTTTGCTTTGTAAATAATTTTACAAACTGAAATAATTTCTTTTTTCTATTCCGACTGCAAGTATTTTGAATACAAAACAAAACAAAACAAAAAAAAACAATCGAAAATAAAATGTTTCAAAACAATAAACTCGTCGGAATATGAACTCTAAAGTTGGAGAGATAAAAATCAATTTTCCTACACGACTTTTCTTGCGTAACTTCCGCATAAACACATGGAAAATTGAAAATTGCTCACGAGTAGTTTAAAAATAGTTTTATGAAACGAAATATGAATTACAGCGAAGCATTCAACTGATGCACAACACATGATGGAACGACAGGCAGCCAGGCTGGCATACGCCACACATTGTTGCAGCATATCCAGCTGCAAGTGTGCTTGTCTAAATAGTTTCGAGTTTGAGATACACAAGAGTTATTGAAAATTAAATTTCTGGCAGTTTGTTAAACAAATCGTGCCACAGACAAATCGGTGGTGGAGCGCAGCACTGGCAACAGTCTTTCATCAAACACACACACACACACACACACACACACATACACACACACACATGCAAATCTGGTGTTTATTAGTTTCATTAGTTTTTCTTTTATTTCCAGCACTTGAAATGGTGATTATCACGCTGCTTTATTGTGTACAACATATTTAATTTCTCTCAACGTTTGTGTGTTTGTGAGTTGGGAGGCCCGAAAAATGATAAATTTGTGTTTAAAAAGCCGTGTAATTGAAGGCTGAAATTATGTTCTGTAAATGATATTCGACACTGAGAACATTTATTTGTGTGGATTATTATTATTTTTTTTTAAATGCTTGAAAGCGCAACGATCATAACAACTTTTACTGCAACAGGGGGGTATCACTGCTGGACGGACATAAACTCAGCTGCAACTGTTGCATGAATGTTGGGTTATTCAGGCAACATTTCACAATTTCCTATTTTATAAACATTTTTTTTGAGAATCAAATTCAAGTTCCCTAAAGATATATGATCAGAAAATATTTTTAAACATATTGCAAAATAAAAGCGGCAGATATGAGATATTTTTTTTGAATAAAATTTTATTTTAATAGAAAAATTGTTTCAAAAATGTTGTTTTAATTCAAAAAGACATGATAAATATTTCAAGGCAAAAAAAAAAATAGTCAAAGCAGAACAGCTGTTTTCGAAGGCCGCTACATTTTTATAATCAGTATTAAACAGTATTTTTATCTACTACCACTTGTTGGTTGAATCTGATAACAGATTTTATTATATTCTTGGTAGCGTTGTTATTATTAAAAAGTATACCAGAGTTATATTAAAACGATGGTAACACTTTTTCACTAAGTCTCTTCTTTAGTTCAGAAAGTTATGGGAAATATTCCAAAACGAAAGGGAACGTTAACAAAAGTTTTATATATTCAACTTGCACAGAAGAGCAGAACAGCTGTTTTTGAAGGCCGCTACACTATCACCATCCGTACTCACCTGTATTTTTATCTACTACTGGTTCAATATGGTAAAACTTTTCTATGTTTGTAGAGGTTTGATTGTGAAAAAGGATACGAGAATTATATGAAAACGATGGTAACACTTTTTGGTTCAGTCTCTGTGTTGCCATTTGAATTGATAATTGTTTGAAAAGTGTTCTTTTTTAGCTCACAAAATTGTGGGAAATATTCCAAAGCACAACGGAAAGTCAATATCAGTTTCAAATATTCAATTTAAACAGCAGGGCAGAACAGCTGTTTTAAAAGGACGCTGCACTTTCTTCGTCAGTATTCAAAAATATTTTTATCTACTACCACTTGTTCGGTGACTTAGTTGAATATGATAATAATTTTTAATTTTGTAGCGATTTTATTATGAAAAAAAAATACGAGAATTGTATTAAGCCGAAAGCATGATAATACTTTAAATTTGTAGCAATTTTATTATGCAAAATAATACGAGATCTGTATGGAAACAAATTTCTATTTGTGTCATTTTTATTATGAAAAAGAAAACGAGAGTTCTTTCACATATTTTTTAAGTCTCTGCGTTGACGTTTGATTATATTCTTCAAGTCATACTTTTCTTGTTTGTTTTGTTTTTTGTCTGGATAAAATAAATAAAGTATTTATTTATATTTATAGCGTTATAAAGTCTAGAGTATCTGAAACGCACAAGCAGACAACAAAGTGAAAGCAAATGTGGAATTAAAGTCAATACGGTCGGTCGCCTTAATGGAGTGAAATATAAACGAAGAAAAAAAGTAATAAATAACAAAATTTATGATGATATTGGCTGTCTTTATGGCTAAGACAATGCGTAAATATAAACAAATACACACACACACGCATGCACAAAAAGCAACAACATCTCACAGCCAAATTTATACGCAAACAGCAAAAGTCAACTAAAAGGCAAAATAAATAAAACGGAATTCAAATAGTAAAAATAAAAAAAACACAACAACAACAACTCCAGCTGATACTATAACTCTTAACATTAAATACATTATTGTAGCATACTTTAGGGGATGCCTGATTATTGCTTATTTGCAGCATATGTTGCAAGTGTTGCTGCTAAAAAAAATAACAAAATAAATAATTTAATAGACAGCAAAGAAACAACACGAAGTTAAATTTAATAAATTGTTTATACGCCAAATAGTGATTAATGATTTCTTAAGCTCGATTACATTTATTCAATCCATTAACAGGCATGAGTGTTCTCCTTTTTGGCAACAACAATTTAACCAAATTTGGCAGAGTTTGGAAAAACAAAATCAACATCAAAAATATGTATAACGAAATGTTGTCGGTTTTGTTTACACAATTGTTGGGTAAAATTTTTTGTAAACAATCCACAAGTGCCATTAAATAATGCAAACACAGCAGGGTTTTCCAAAGCTGAAGCGTTAATCGCTTAACTTATTAAATAGTAACCGATTAAACTGGTTGATTAAGACACTTTCCCTATTCTGATCTGTTTCTGTAACACCATCCTGTACCTTTTCTTGCATGCAACCATAATAAAAAGTGTAGAAGTGGAGAAGGTCATACGCATTTCAGTTGTGTGTTTAATCAAAAGGACTTGTTGCACTCCGACCAAATGTGGACTTTTTAAAGTTTGTTAGCGGAATATAATTTTTAAACTGCAATTTCTAAACTGGATTCGAATTTCAATGATCTGCAGGATTGTGAGAATTGTTGCCGGTTTGTCTGAATGTCGAAGGTATAGGAATCGTCCTTGAACATTATCGACAGCGATTAACACCGTCATGTTCCGAAAGAACAGAAAACAGCACCCTCCTCCGTCGGTACCCGTAAATAAAATATTCAGCGGCGAAGTAAAAACATATGAAAACAGCTACAACGAAATTCTCTAGCCTCTAATCCTGTCTCCAGCTGTCGTCCCAACAACATCTCCTATATTCAGATCCAGTGCAAAGCATTGATTGTATATAAGTCCTTCCCGGAGTACCTACTCACAAAGAAATATACCCTTGGCCTTTCCTGAGTACTGGTCCTACTCATAAAGAAATATGTCCTTCGCCCTTAAGAAAAATTCGATATCCTTAATGTTACACAAATTATTCTTTATCCTGCAGGATAATGAGAATATAGAAGTCCTTCCCTGAGTCCTGGTCCTACTCATAAAGATATATATCCTTCGCCCTTAAGAAAAATTCGATATCCTTAACGCTACTCAGATTATTCATTATCCTGCAGGATAATGAGAATATAGAAGTCCTTTCCTGAGTGCTGGTCCTACTCATAAGAAAATATGTCCTTCGCCCTTAAGAAAAATTCGATATCCTTAATGTTGCACAAATTATTCTTTATCCCGCAGGATAATCAGAATATAGAAGTCCTTCCCTGAGTCCTGGTCCTACTCATAAAGATATATATGCTTCGCCCTTAAGAAAAATACGATATTCTTAATGTTGCACAAATTATTATTTATCCTGCAGGAACACTATTCAGTCTTATTTAGAATATATATTAGAATAAGGCCCTCAATCAAAAGTTTGTTTAAATATTTTTTAAGAGGGAATTTATTTCCCCCCCTCAAACTCACCATTTCTGAAATGTTTTCATCTGAAACAAAGCACTGGGCTTCGTTGGGGGAAATACAGTCAGTCGATTTGTTTGAAATAAATGAATGGTATCGATATCTTTTAAATGTCCTTTTTTTATTTATCCTTTTTTTTTATTATAAATAAACCGAAAACGGTTTACATTTTCTGTGCTGTTTCTTCCCCTGCCAGTTTTATTTCTGTTTGTAAATGCTGTTTCTTTTTTTTTTCTTTTTTGATATTTTTTAGCTCATCGTTAGTTTGTCAGCAGATGTTGCCTGCAATTCATCAATATCATTTTATCAATTTGCACGGCATATTGATATACTGCTTCAACTATGACAAAAATAACAACAACAACTAAGGCTGCTGGTAAATAAATACAAGCCGGAGAGAGCGTGGAAAAAAAAGAAGCAAAAAGAAATCAGGACAATTTGAATTGAAAGGAAAGAAACTGTGAAAAACAAGCAGGGATATATCGCTTGTTGCATATATGCAGCAGTTTCACATGTTTATTTGTTGTTTCGCATATATTGCAACTCCGACAAAAGCCATATGCCGACTTACACGAGGCACACTTAGTAACGTGTGTATGTGTGTGTGTGTGTGTGCTCGCTTGAGAGTGACAGAGAAAATGATAGACTCTACGGCCGCTTGGTTTTTTGCTTTCAAAAAACTGCTTGTTTGCTGGCTACCGTTAAGGCTGTTGTTCTGGTTGATTGTATTAATGGCTGGATATCATGTTGTTGATGCATGCCCGAGCATGTCTGTGTGTGTATGTGTTGCATACTTTCAGGCCGTGGTGGTGCTTTTGCTTGTCCGACATTGATTTTGATTTTTATGTGGTTTTGATGTGTTTTATAAAATGCAGCCTGTTTGGTTGCACGCACAACTCTTTTTTTATTTGTTGGCCAAGTTTTTCTTCGTTTCGGACGCCGTATTTGTTGCAGCCAAATGTTGATTTTCTCCCTTCTTCTTCTTTTTTTCGTGTACCTCCAACTCTTACAATACGGCTGGTGTTTACTGTACCCATCGAGTCATGCATTGTTTTTTGACTTCGATTTCTATTTTTTTAATTTTTTTGTTAGTATGTGTGTTTTTATGTGTTTGTAGTATGTGTGTTTGTATGTGTTTGAGTCTCTTAGGAATATGAATTGCGACAGTAATTCAATTTTAACAATTTTTCAACTGTTATTGACGTGACGGTGATTTGTTACCATTTCAATGAGTTTTTCCTTAGTATTGGTTTAGTTATATGTGTATGTGTGTTTGTGTGTTCTTGTGTGTACGTATTATGTTCCATTTGATTTCTGTGATTTTTCCTGGCACTTTTGCTTTATTGTTGTGTTGCCGGCCCATGTAGATTTTTCTTTGTCCTATTTTTGTTTCTGTTACTCTGGCGATTGCCAATATTTGCTTACGAACGTTGGTTGTTTGATGCCAGATAAAATATTGTAGAACCCAAAAGTATTGTGGCAAAAGAAAAAAGCTGAATAAATTGAAAGGTGTCGTTGTTTTACAAGGCCCAACAACAAATTGTGTTGAAAAAATTAAATGTTTTAATTAAATTCTGTTAACATAAATGTAATATGGCATCTATTTGTTATTAAATAAAAAAAAACTGTAACAATAATTTACAAAATTATTTATTTATTGTCCAACAACAAAAGTTGATGTTTAGGGTATTAGGATGATAATTATCCGATTTGAATAAATTCAAAATACGCTGTTTCGATTAAGAAGTAAAAAAGTCAGCCGATGGAAGTAAATGTTTTGGGTATTGAAATAAATAAATAATTACTATTCGATTAATTTAAAATTTAGGGCATTCAAAGCGGTAAGCCTAATGATTAATATCCGAATAATTTTCCAGTTAATTCAAAATTTGTTATTCTCAACTAAAAGTTAAATTAATTAAATTAATTAAAATTAAGAAAAGTCAATGTTTAAAGTATTTAAGCGGTTAATCGAATAATTACTATCCGATTAATTTTCCAACTAATCTAAAATTTACTATTTCCGATTAATGATTGAACCGGCTGATGCTTATGGACAAAGAAAATTGATTTTTAGTGCATTAAATGCCGTTAATCGAATAATTACTATCCGAATAATTCCTCGATTAATCTAAAATTTGCTATTTCCAATTATTTATTAAACCGGCTGATAGCTTATGGATAACGAAAACTGATGTTTAGAATATTAAAAACGGTTTGTTGGATAATTACTATCCGATTAATTGTTTCATTAACTTAAAATTTACTATTTTCGATCAACGATTAATCCGGAGAATTACTTTCAAGCGCTTGATTGAATAATAATTATTCGATTAATTTGCTATTCTCGACTAACCGTTAAGCCGGCGGAGCGTTTAATCGATTAATTATAATCCGCTTTCGATTAAATTAAAATTTGCTTTTTCCGATTAAAGGTTAAGCCGACTGATTACTTGTGAGTGACGAGAACAGACGTTTAGGGCTTTCAAGCTCTTGATTGAACTATTACTATTCAATTAATTTAAAGGTTGCTATCTTGACTGACAATTAAGCCGACTTATTTCTTGTGAGTGACGAGAACAGATGTTTGGGGCATTCAAAACGATTAATCGAATAATTATTACGCGACTAAGTTGTCCTTTAATTTAGAATATTCAAAGCGTTTAATCGGTTAATTATCATCCGTCTAAGTTCTCGATTAATTTAAAATTTTCTATTTTCGATTAGCGATTAAACCGGCTGATTACTGGTGAGTGACGAAAACAGATGTTTAGGGCATTCAAAGCGATTAATCGAATAATTATTACCCGAGTATGTTGTCCTTTAATTTAAATTTGGCTTTCGATTAGAGATTAAACCGGCTGATTACTTGTAAGTACCGAAAATAGATGTTTAGGGCATTCAATGCGGTTAATCGAATAATTATCATCCACCTAAAATTTCGATTAATTTAAAATATGTTATTCTCAATTGACGATTAAGCTAGATGGTGACTTATGATTAAAGAATAGAGATATTTAGGGCATTTAAGCGATTAATCGAATAATTAATTTCCGATTAATACATTTTCAATAAACAGTTGTCCAACTATTCAAAAGTTTATCACTTAATAATTGATAAATTCAAAATTAATAGATTAATAAACGATTAATCAAAAAATTATTCGATTAATAGCCGATTAATTCAAAATTGATTGATTATTGACCGCTTATTTTAAAACTAATCGAATAAAAACCGCTCAAACCGAAAGCTAAATCAAATAATCGCATGACTAATGTATTCTTTGGATACCCTATAGACAATTAAGATGACTTTCATCGTTCGTTTTATCTGGTTAAGGCCTCCTAAGATCCTTTTAGAGCGATTATTGAAGTGGATAATTTTGAACAGGCATTTTTAATGGTGAATATTTTTAGAATATTTCCTTTACTGAAAATTGCTTTTAATAATACTTAAAAGCCTTGTTTCTAACAGCTGGATAAAACGTATTTTAAAAAGTAATTTCGTGTAAAAATATCTATTTACGTTTTTGACATGCGGCCAAATTTAAAAAGTTTTGCTGCCAAATAAATATTAACAAAAAAGAAAGCGAACAGGTAAAATATCCATCTTAAAGACTGCGGTTTTTTGGACGTATAAGAACAATAAAAAAAGCCAAGTAAATTAGAAATTAAGAAGTTCAAGGATTTTATGGAGAGGGAAGAAACAAATACAACATGAAAATTAAGACAAGTCCATCACAAAACGTTACAGCCACACCAAACCCGAAAAGTTTCAGCTACAAAATCGAAAAGAAATGCGAAAGCTACACAGCAACTGTTGAATATCTACAAGCAAGTCCTGCCAAATAGGAGAGCAATTTTCTTAAAATTACCACAAGCTTTATAAATTGCGGCTGGTAATAAGATTTCCAAGTTGTTTGTGTGGTTGTTGTAGTGCTGCATGTCTATTATATTTTGGACACCAAGTCTTAGTTACTTCCAAACGTCACTCATACTTTAAATATTCCGTTGCTCGGAACACACTCTGACTTTCTCTTCGTATTATTATTTTTATTATTATTTTGTATTTCAGTTGAAGAAGTAAAATAAAATATGTTGTTCGTATCTAAAATGTTGTGTTTCAAAAGCAGCCAAAAAATGAAAGGTAAATCGGATTCCTTTGAGAGTTGCTGCTCCTTTTTTCTACTTCATTTCAATTTTTTTTTTTATTTCGTGTTGCAAATATGCTTAAGAGAACCACCAAAATGATTTACGGCCAAGGGAAAAGCATGAAGAAAAATATCTTTTTATGAGGCGGTTTTGACAGGTTTATCTTAAATGACAGGAATTTATTTTAATGTTTGACGAAACATTTTAAAATAAAATTAAGTGCTTTCAGTTTTAAAGAAAAATTGCTCTTGAAAATATTGTCCTACGGTAAGAATTTAATAGCCAGGAATTATTTTCTTTTTAATTCCGTTTTAAGGATATGAAAATTTCCAGCAAAAGTCTTCCAGCTTTAAACTGAAGCGATAAATTTTCAACGAAAGCTAATTTTTTTATTATAGAAATTTAAAGGAAATATATTTTTTTTTTATTAGAACTTTTGATTTGCAACAAGTTTTCTGAGGACAGTTGGAGCCACTTGTAGCGTTGCTTTTTACTAAATTTTGGTTCCGAAATTGTCTCTGTAGAAACATTTTTAAGCCCCGAATTTCCTGTGGGAATTTTTTCTCCACATATATTTGCAAAGAAAACCTGAGTTCACAGAATGTTTTCTTTTCTAGAAAAAAATGCAACATTTTTTGCACTTTTTATTAGAAAAAAAGGCAATTCATACCATTTGAAAGTACAGAATTCATCAAAAAGTAATTCATCATGCCTTGCTAAAAGTAACTGTTGTATTCAAAAATTAAAAATTTCACAAAATGCTTTCTTTTCTAGAAAAAATGCAAAATTTTTTACACTTTTTACTAGAAAAAAGGCAATTCATACCTTTTGAAAGTACAGAATTGATTAGAAAGTAATTCATCACGCCTTACAAAAGATATTCGTTGTTTTAGAAAAAAACATTTCACAAAATGCTTTCTTTTCTAGAAAAATATTGCAAAATTTTTTACACTTTTTATTAGAAAAAGGCAATTTATGGTATTTGAAAGTACTATAAGACATTAATTCATAATGCCTCACAAAAGTTAATTGTTGTTTTAGAAAAGAGACACTATTTCACAAAATTAATAAACTTAAAATGCTTTCTTTTCTAGAAAAAATGCAACATTTTTTACACTTTTTATTAGAAAAAAGGCAATTCATACAATTTAAAAGTACAAAATTCACCAGAAAGTAATTCAGCATGCCTTACAAAAGGTATTCGTTGTTTTAGAAAAAAAAGACATTTCACAAAACGCTTTCTATTCTAGAAAATATGCTATAATTCTTACACTTTTTATTCGAAAAAGGCAATTAATACCATTTGAAAGTACAGAACTGATCAGAAAATAGTTAATCATGCCTTGCTAAAAGTAACTGTTGTGTTCAAAAAATTAAAAATTTCACAAAATGCTTTCTTTTCTAGAAAAAATGCAACATTTTTTACACTTTTTACTAGAAAAAAGGCAATTCATACCTTTTGAAAATACAGAATTGATTAGAAAGTAATTCATCACGTCTTACAAAAGGCATTCGTTGCTTTAGCAAAAAACATTTCACAAAATGCTTTCTTTTCTAGAAAAATATTGCAAAATTTTTTACACTTTTTATTAGAAAAAGGCAATTTATACAATTTGAAAGTACTATAAGACATTAATTCATAACGCCTCACAAAAGTTAATTGTTGTTTTAGAAAAAAGAAACTATTCCACAAAATTAATAAACTTAAAATGCTTTCTTTTCTAGAAAAAGTGCAAAATTTTTTACACTTTTTATTAGAAAAAGACAATTTATGTCATTTAAAAACAGTGAATTGATAAAAAGTTGATTCATCCTCCTTAAAAAAAAAAACTATTTTTGTTTTAAAACTCTCATCAAGTACAACAATTTAGAAAAAATGTGAAAAATGTTGCATATTTTTTTTTGGGGAAAAGAACACCACATTTTAAAAATTTGTACTACGAATTGTTTTATAAATCTTTTAAGAAGCACAACTCGCAAAGAATTTTTACCAAAATTAAATCGAATATGTATTACAAAAATGTTTAATACGTATTTAAATAATTGAAAAATATTACAAATACAATTTTATATAAAAATTCTCAAGTTATAATTTTAACATTTCCCAATAATTTTATATACTTTTGAAAATCCTTTTATTCTTAAGTGATTCACTTCTGAAGAAATCGATTTTAATTTTAGCTTTTATAGCAGCTCAACACAACGTTTCTACTACGTTTTGTTGTTGTTGTACGAAATTTTATTTTTATTTTGTTGTTGTTCTGGTTGCCCATGGAAAAGCTCGAATATTGGAGTTATAATTTTGATTTTATCCCAAAGATATTAACTAGAAGACCAGTGTAATAAGAAAGCAAGCCAAATGTGCTTTGCAGCCCCAAGGTAGGCTATAATAATTTATTCGTTACTTAAAGCTGCTGCTTCCCATATGGTCAAGACATTTAATTCAATTTACTAAATGATCCCTGAATTAAAAACAATCTTCGGCTTTGTTTTTTCCATATTTAAAGGTAAAACGTTACTTTTTAATGCTCCAAACGTCCATAAACTTTTATGGCCTACTCTAAGGCTTCTTATAAGTGGATAAAAAAATAATATGTATTTGATTATTATTAAATTGTTATTTCTTTGTGGCATACCTCAAGGCGAATTGTTTGCTCTTTTTTTAAGAAGAAGATTTACAAGTAAAAACACGTATTTGAAAGCAGGATTATTTTCTTATAGTTATTGTCATCTGGTTAGAAGTGAACTATTTTTAAGATGACTTAAGGCTGTTATAACGGCAAAAAATATTGGTTTTAACTATGAAGTGATTTAAGGCGCGGGAAATTGGTTTGCACTTTCCTTATTGTTTCTATGAAAATTATCAGAAGCTTAAAGGGGATGTTTTTTTAGACTTTTTAGGGAACTTTTTAGTTTTAATATATAAAAAAATTTTTAAAATTAATGCAGTGTTGATGTTACTTTGTCTGTCTCTTGTGTTACCAATCAACTGCCAAAACTGTACTTTCCCTAAAATGTGTTTTAGCCAAGAAATTGAAATTTATTGCCAGTTCGTTGTTTTAAATTTATACAAAATTTGTATTTTTTTTCTTTTTGTTAAAAGTTAAAAATCCCTGGAATTACCCAAACCATTTTCATTTTTATTTTGAAGGTATAAAAAAGTTTTATTTGTTTTTGGAAGAGCCATTATTGTTTTACTTGCTGTTTCCATTTTTCATAAAATAGATACCCAAATTTATGAACATTTATAAACATAAATTCTAAGTATTTTATTTTAATTTTCTTTTTTGCTGTTTTTATTTTTTGCTACTTCCATGGCAAATATTTGATTAGTAACTCAATATGTAGACAAACAGCACAAGACACACAAGACTCGAATGAAAACAAAAATATGAAAATTATTAGAAAAATTTTTAAGAAACTTTTCCAACATTTAGAATATAGAAAACGTAAACTGAGTAGTAGCCCAATTTACAACAAACAAAAAACAACAACAACAACAACAATATTATGTTTTTAAGCTTCACATGCCAACTTAATAAATTACTTGATTGCAAAACTTTTGTTGTTTTTTTTTTTGCTAAATATTTACAAAAAGAAAAGAGAATACATGTAACACTCAGACGCCGAGGAATACACACGCAACCAACACCTCTAGGAAACTAAATACTCCTATTAAAATTGTACAACATCATGTGCGTAAATGTTTGCGTGTATGTGTCTACCAGCCCGGTGTTCTGCCCCGTTCTCTGCTGAAGTTTTCGGAAAACTTTTCAACAAACAAACAACATTTTGATGATCACCAACTCAACACACTCGTAAATGTTTGCCGTTCCCATCGTCATCCTCATCGCCATCATTATTATGATTATTATTACCAGCACTAACGCCGTAAAGTATGTTTTACTTTTTAGTAATTTTCATTGACTCTGCACTGTTGCTGTAGCTGCTGCTTAGGTGCCATATTGTTAGTTGTTGTTGTTGTGCTATTGTAAATTTACTCGCCATAAAGGTATGACTTTATTTTTGTTGTTATTACTTGTGCTTCTCGAATTATATATATAAAAAAAAAGAAGGCCGAAAACACTCCTTCCCCCTTGGGAAAATCTTAATATGAAACAAATAATTTGTGGAGTTATTTTTCGTTTAATTTAGGGCCTGTTATAAATACTGGCTTACCTGGATCAATTTAATAAGTGATTTCTAAAAGCAACGTTTTTCAGTTCATTTTGAATCATTGAAATTTGTTTGAAAAGAGATGACCCGAACCAGGATAATTATTTATGGAAAGCCGAAGAGCCGGAGTAGTACTTCGACTTGAACTGCCTCAAGTTAAACGTGTTAGGAAAGATGTGCGCAGGCAGTTTTTCTTTTCCATATTAAAAATTTTCGGCTAAAAAAAAATAGAGTTCTCTCCAGAATGCGTTGAGCGCTTCGCAGGCACCTCCTCCACAACTGCCTGGGATGTAAATGAAGAGCGTGCCGCTAGTAAAAAAGAGCGGGGTTGTGTCACAATTTTTTTAATTTTACTTAAGCAAAATAAGTTGCAGTAGAGGCAACACAGTGGTCACGTTATTTTTATGAAATATTTTTGTTTCCTTTGTTTTTGTCTTGGATCAGCAGTTATGGAAGGAGTACCACAAGTGCGGGTCCTTGTTCCTTAACTAGAAGGCAGGAAATATTTTAACGAGGACAGATGGAGACCTAAATGAAGAGAGTACCGCTAGTAAAAATGATCGGGTTTAGGCCACAATTTTGCTAGTTTTACTTAAGCAAATTATGTTGCAGTAGATGCAACACAGTGGTCACGTTATTTTTATGAAATATTTTTGTTTCTTTTGTTTTTATCTTGGAAAGCACTTATGGAAGGAGTTCCACATATGTGGCAGGAAATATTGTAACGAGGACAGATGGAGACCTAAATGAAGAGAGTACCGCTAGTAAAAATGATCGGGTTTAGGCCACAATTTTGCTAGTTTTACTTAAGCAAATTCTGTTGCAGTAGCGGCCCGATAACGGTCACGTTATTTTGATTAAATATTTTTGTCCTGGACCAGCACTGAGGGAATGACCCCAACATATGCAGTTCATGGTTCTGTAACTAAAAGGCAGGGAATA
This sequence comes from Linnaemya vulpina, assembly GCA_963675445.1. NCBI lineage: Eukaryota > Metazoa > Arthropoda > Insecta > Diptera > Tachinidae > Linnaemya > Linnaemya vulpina. The sequence continues at coordinate 85,066,950 of OY776278.1, read as the reverse complement.
GTGTTACGAGGACAGATGAAGACAGATTATAAAATAGAAAATTCATTGTAAATATTTTCTCATTTTAGTTCGTCCGTGAATATTTTGCAAAAGGCCTCGACAAAAGAGGGTGCGCCATTAAAACATGCCGGTGTTAGTCGCTAAAGATAATGTTTAAGACCCTGTGCTTTCTATGTCTGTCAACACCAACCCCTCTTTCTGGGTCTTCCACAATGCATCGCTTGTGTAGGGTTCCTTCCCTGAAAGCTGATCCAAAACAAGAATATAAAAAATATAAAAAATAAAGACGTCGAATATATATTTTCACATGAGGTTCCTTTGTAAATGAAAATTGTTTGAAATATATTCCCATATCCTTGGCTTTTTTTTTGCAAATTAAATTGGCGACATGGAAAGCCGCAACACACACACACACTCACACGTTTGCCAAAAACTTTTGCATCTTCAAAAGCATATTTCCCAGCACATAAAAAGAGTTGAAAAGCCAAACAATTTATTTATTTTTTGCAATATTTCCAAGCAAAAGAAACAAATTTTCATTACAACTGCACGCCTGACGTCACCGCTGTTCAATCAACAATTTATGTACAATCAAAAGGGCAAATGCTTCGCATACTTCTTGTGGTCGACAGGACAGGGAAGAGTGTTGCAAAATGGTGGGGTAAGTTAAAGGATGGAGAGGTTGGTATTAATAACAAACAGCTGGACCGACTTGGATTTTATTGCAAATAAATATTTTGAATTTTTTTCTTTTATTTTTCAAAATTAGTTTTTAGCTTTTCTTATTTGTTAAGTTTTGCGTTCTTGGGTCGCAAAGTTTTTGGTATTTGTATTGAGCCAAATTAGATTTGTCAAGTTAACCAAGTGGAAAAACACAAAACAAATTAATTGGTCTCTTGAAGGAGTCAGAAAGGTTGAGGGGGGAGCAGCAATTAAATGATGTTCCTGCATTTTGAGTTGTTTCTTCTTCTAGCTTTAGTTGCTTTGAGGATGTGGGTTCTTAATATAAGAAAGTTTTTAAATTTTTTTCTTTAAGAAAATATCCTTGTCAAATTGAACAATTTCTTACACGCAAGTGACAATTGAATGTCATGACGAAATGGGGAAATGAAAATTATCTATTCGCACTGCCGATGGTGGCCTCAAAGGACTATATCCCATTCACTCCTTCAGCGAGAAGGCTTGAGCACACAGTAATTTTGGAGGTATCCAACGTGTATTCCTGCATTACAGGCGGATTTCTAGTGCCTTAGATTAAAAGGACACGCACCTCCTCGTTCATGATAATATTTGACACAAATTTGCCGTCTTCTTTATTCAACAGGATGCGGCTCTCAATTAAATTATAAACGACTGACTGTTCAATAACCGATTAATGCAGCATTCCATGCTTTTTTTCTCTCAATTGTACTATTTATTTCTATATTGACAACTCTGCAGGCAGTTTTTCTCCACGAATCGTTCGGTTAAAAAATATGAGATCTCACCAGATTGCGTTGAGCGCTTCGCAGGCTCCTCCTCCACAAATGCCTGGGACCTAAATTTTTGGATTTTTTAAACTATAATTTTTTAGTTAGAGTTTTGATAGAGTTTTGTATTTTATTGCGCTGAGGAAAATATTCAATATTTAATTCAGGCCTTCCTGGGCAGGATAATACGATAATTTATCGAATTATTGTGCTGCCACTGTGTACAAGTTCCTGTCCATGAAAAGTGACTCAAAATCGAGTCCAAAAGAGTCGGTTACAAATACGGAAACATGCCGGGGAACTTAATAAAACCAAATCATTTTCGATTAAAATCGTGAAAAACGCTGACGTCTAGCCCATACACCATTTAGCATAGTCAACAACCGTATAGTTGATATACAAACCAGGTTGTGGATTTCCAAAAACTTTCTCGAAATCCCTAAAATCAAAAACGTTCCCTCGGCACAACCGCGGCAACACAGTGGCAGCAATCTGTTCCTTAAGAAATCTCCACGATAAAATTTCCCCACTACTTCCCCGAAAAAAAACCACGGCAACCCTAGTTTTCATAAAAACTCATCTCAGTAGCTCTACTCCAAATTAACGAATTATTGTTTTTAAATACTTTTTTCATTTAAAATTTAAAGTAAATCTGCTGGTTTAAAGTGGATGAAAATAGAATTTAAAGGACTCCATTCCAAACACACACACACACACACACACACACACACATACAGAGGAAGCTAATAATATAATGATACGCTTAAAGTCCTTATAAATATCAAGGGTTTTTATTTCTTTTATTCCAAACTCACATTCTCGAACTTGTTGCCCTCCTCCTGCCTTGTCAACGAAGAAGATGTTTGGCAAACTAATACAACTACAAGGATAAGTATTGGTTTGATTTTAATATAAAAATTGGAGAAAAAAAATCTTCAATATGTGTTTATGAGTAAATCCTCACAGCTTTAGGACTTTTTCTAATTAACAGGACATTCATTAAAATTCTTGGGATCTTTCAGTTCTACTTTGGTACATGTTAGTAAATGTTTATTTATGAACGAAAGGAAGTATGTGTGTGTAGATGTATGTGTGTGTGTGTGTGTATGTGTGTGTGTGTGTGTGTGTGTGTGTGTGTGTGCGTATGTGTGTAAGTATTTATGTGAATATGAAAGCAAAAAGATTACCAGCAAAACGAAATTTATATTTAAGTCAATAAATTTCTATCCTTCGGTCAACATTCCAACGTAACAGTATTTGTTTTCAATGTGAGTTTTTATTTGTGTGTGTGCGTGTGTGTGTGATTGTTTGCACTCACGTGTGCCACCATGTAGTTGTAATAACACTTGAGCCCTGTGGCTTAGGAAAAGAGATTCATTTCCCTCCCTGTTTATCCTTCAAACTAACATTTCATTTACAATTATGAACACTTGAAAGTGTTTTTGTATGCTGGCGTATCCTGGCAACTGTTGCCAAGTCAAATATTTATATTGATAACTTCAACCGATATGATAAACATCTACTCTGCTCTCTTTCATTCTGTTTTTTCTTTTAATAGTTTGACCTGGCAGAAATGTAATTAAAACTAAATCCAAAACCAATTGATTATGCCAGAGGTTATTTTTTCCAGCAGGACTGCAGCAACATGTCCTGGCATCGGTTTCCAGTTTTTAGCCACAATTATATTTAAAGCGTTTGCAGATTGATTGGTTGAATATCGAAGCAGAAAGAGAATTGCTGCAGATATATAACCTTTTGTTTTCTTATATTAAAATCATGTTCAAGGATTTCCAGCAACAAAAAAAGGAACAAATAAGAAGACGAAATAAGAAAAACAGCTAGAAACTACCAGACATTTAAAATTATTTAGTATCGCCACCAGGTGATAGTTTGAAAAAAGAATTTTTTTAATTTATGCGAGGTTTGTTCAAAATATAAGGAGAATTTTCATATATCCTTAAGAGATAATTAAAATTCCTTAAATTATAGGTCCGTCAGGAGATATTTTTAAAGAAGAAGGTAAAACTTTTTAAATTTATACGAGGTTTGTTCAATGTATAAGGAGATTTTGTACATATCATAAGGAGACTTTTAAAATTCTTTAGATTATAATTCTAGCTGGAGAAACTTTGAAAAATAAGCTAAAATTTTTTAGTTTATACGAGATCTGTTCAAAATATAAGAAACAGTTTCATATATAATTGAGATATAATATTCTTTACGCTATAGTTTTGCCGGGAGATACTCTGAAAAATATGTGTTAAGCGTTTCCAGTTTATACGAGACTTGTTCAAAATATAAGAAACTTCTTCATAAATAATTGGAAAAAAACTAATATGTTTTAGGCTATAATTTCGCCGGAAGATACTTTAAGAAAAAAAAATATGTGAAATTTTTTCAGTTTATACGAGGCTTGTTCAAAATATAAGGAACATTTTCATATATAATTACTAGACGTTTGAAATTCTTTAGGCTATAATTGCTCCGCGAGATGCTTTGAAAAAAATTTGTTAAACTTTTTCAATTTATACGAGGCTTGTTCAAAATATAAGTAACATTTTCATATATAATTAGAAAATATTAAAATTCTTTAGGCTATTGTTGCGCCTGGAGATACTTTGAAAAAAAAATATGTAAAATTTTTTCAGTTTCTACGAGGCTAGTTCAAAATATAAGGATCATTTTTATATATAATTGGAAATCATTTAAATTCTTCAGGCTATAATTTTCCCGCGATATACTTTGAAAACAATATTTTAAATTTTTTTCAACTTATACGAGGCTTGTTGAAAATATTAAGAGAATTTTCATGTGTCATTTGAAGACATTATGAATTCCTTAGATTGTAATTTCTACAGAAGATACATTGAAAAATGAAAATGAAGTCTTTTTAATTTATACGAGGTTTGTTCAAAGAACAAGGAGCGTTCTTTTTGAATGATATTACAATTGTTGCGAACTTGCGTTTCAAGTTCTCTTAAATAATAAGCTTTTGAGTAGAAAAATCAGTTTGCAAAAAAATATTCTCCTTCAGCTTGGCACATCCTTGAGTTGTTCGTTACCTCAAGATAAATCCCTTTAAGGGCGATAACTCCAAAATTTTAAAATTATACTCACAGAAAACATTTTCAATTCGGTATTATAATTGATTGTAGTCGGCCATGGGATTTAGAAGCGGCGGTATTATGATCAGGTTTTTCGAAATTCCCTACTGTGCGATGAGTCCTTTTTTCCAACATTATTTTTTCTTACATGAAACGTTTCAAACTTTCAAACTATTTCACTGCTTTATTTGTTATAATATTTTATAGAAATTTAAATTTATTTACTGACCTCGCAGGGGAAATATTTGATACCATTTTTGAGAGTTCAATAAAAGTGTTTGGGAAGGACTTACCTGAAAAATAAAAGAAAATCGAAATTAGTATAACAAATTTTATATTAAAATTTATTTAGAATATTGTGTTTTAAAGAAATTTCATTAGATATATCATAATATAATAGATAAAAATATTCAGCAAAATGAAAGTGTAGCAAATGAACAAACGGAAACACGGCGATTTTATTTGTGAATTGTACCGGCACTCAGGGTATGGGCCCTATTCAGGCCCCAATTATGAAAAGAAGTATTAAAAGGACAGATTAAGGATATAAAGAAATTTTTTGTAATTATTTTTACTTCGTTGGCGAAAGAAAAATGCGGCTCCTAAAACAGCTTTAAGTGTTGGAAGAATATATGCAGGCACTAGGGTATCATATCTGAGCGATGCTGCTTTAAAGGACACAAAATTACAAGCGAAATATTTAGAGAAAAATAAAAATTCACCTTATTATTTCTAGAACAGACCTCGTATGCGTTTTTGTAGAACAAATGAGCGAATAGAATGCAATTAGTTAGTGGAACAACGCAGCCTTAATGGCTTTCCCAATAGCACTCCTGTTATTAATTACCTTTTCTGTTGTATGTTTATGTCCTTTTACGATTTAAATAAAAATGAATTATTGAAATAAAATTATAAAAAATATATATTCACTGTAATAATTAATGGCACAAGCACGCCAATGAGACAATTGCCCAAGACAAATTCTTAAAACACATGCTAACTTTTACAACAACAACACACAACTTGACTCACACATCCTTAAGTGAGATCCAAACAAACGCACGCACACACACACACACACACACACACACACAGACAAACTTCTCTAAGTATGAACTAATATTTATGCTAGACAAACGCATAAATTGTTTCACTTTGTTGTAAAACGTACGCGTATTTAAGGAACGCATGAGTGTACAAGCACGAGTATGTTCAATTACAACAGAGTGTATGTGTGTGAGTGGGCATGCATGTAGTTGTTGCCAGTGTGGGGGTAAGTTGGCGTTAATGGCTTTGTGTGTATGACAACAGAGTACAAATGAATATGACACATGTAATCACATGGCATTCATTAGATGGCGCGAGGTATTTATTTGCGCTTCACTAATTACAGCAACAGCAACAACAAGCACACAAATACTCAAAGAAATAACAAATCGAGGAAAGCAGAATATATTATTTATGAAAAAAAGATAAATAATATAAAATGAATAACAACCAGCGAGTCTACAAGAGCTTGTTAATGCTTAACATTCATAAATTTCATAAAGCCAACAGACAGACAGCAACAACAACAACAACAAGAAAAAAGGGACGTAACTTTTTTGCTGCAAAAGCTCTTGTCTTTTTACACGCACACTTCCACAGCAAACAAACAATAAAACTAATTGCAACAGTTAACTTGTAGACAAACAAACAAACCAACCAACAAAAAGGATATTCAAAATATCTTCATTTCCAACACACACACACACTTATGAACACATACAAACTCTTGAAAACATATTAAAACAGCAACAACCCTGCTAGACGCCTCACCAACGAGCATGTAAAAATAAAAAATTAAATTATCTATTCGTTTAGGAAAGAAAAAGGAATCACAACTCCCTCTGAGCTGCCGCTGTAATAAAACAATCGATTCATTATTTTTTTAACACATAAATTTCGTGTATTGAATTATCAGCGATCAAAGATTGGACAAAAATATCCAACAAATTCATAGAGGAAACAAAATGGTAATAAAATATTTCAGATATCCGTGGACTTATAAAAAAACATACACGAACCAATTGAGAATTACACAAGGAAAAGTGTAAAAAACTTCAATATTTTTTAAGGACAGAATTAAAAAAAATTGCCTTCAATTTGAGTGCAAGGCCACTAACGCAATTTCCAGCGAAAAAAAGTGTCCTTGTTGTAGGTGGGGCAGAGTTACGGGGGGGATGGTTACGGGGATGCATCAGCTGGTTTTGTTTAGCTGCATGAGAGATTAAAAACATATTAAAACAGTAACCATTTTCAATGCCAAGGCTACGGGTTACAAAGTCCTCCGGAACAGTCCTCCTATTTTGGACAAATATTAATAAACAAATGAATTTCAAACCGTTTCTTTTTATTGCATTTTTAAATTATTTAAATAAATTTCTTTTCTAATTAAAAAATAAACAGGAGAGTCAAGTTCCCAGGAATTACAAAACTTATAGTCCAAAATGATTTTTTATTGAATATAATTATTAATGTTCCCGTATAAAATGTTTCATAGTGGCAAATTGTTTGCAAATAAAAAGGATAACAGAGAAATTGTGTACTCAGTCCTGAAAAGGCATCAATAAAGTTTGGGTTAATTGGAATTGGCAAGCAAAAGATCGTATTCAGGAGGTACAATGTTTCTGATATCTTAATTTTCCGCATCCTTGGAGCGATTTCAATAAAATTTAAAAATATAAAGGACTTTTTTTTTAATTTTTCTGAAGAATTTTCGTTGCTTTTCACTCCCTATTTTATTTTAAATCATAAATTTAAAAAACGGATATATGGAGGGTAGATGTATCCTTGCGGCGATTTTTAAAAAAATTTGCTCAGAAAATAAAGGACTTGTTGAAAGGTTTTCTGATAATTTTTTTGAGCTTTTGGCTTCCTATTTTATCTTAAATGATAAATTTAAAAAAAGGATATTATGGAGGATAGATCTATCCTTGCTGCGTTAAAAAAAAAAAAAAAAGATATTAAAGAACTTATTTTAAAAATCGCTAAGCAATTTTCGCTGCTTTTGGATTATTATGTCATCTTAAGTCACAAATTCTTAGAAAAGGACTTATGAAGGGTAAACTTATCCCTGCTGCCATTTCAATAAAAATTTCTTCAGAAAATAAAGGACTAGTTTAAAGACTTTCTAGAAAATTTTCGCTGCTTTTTGGTTCCTATTTTACCTTAAATCATTAATTAAATATAAAAAGGATATATGGAGGGTAAGAGTATCCTTGCGTCGACTTCAATAGAAACTTGTTAAGAAACTAAAGAACTTGTTCAAAGATTTTTTTAAAAATTTTTACTGCTTTTGGCTCCCTATTTTTTTTTAATCATTAATTTCAAAAAAGGATATATGGAGCGTTAAAATATCCTTGCTGTGATTTCAATAAAAATTTGTTCAGAAATTAAAGAACTTGTTTAGGGATTTTCTGAAAAATGTTCGATGCTTTTGGCTTCCTACTTTTATAAAAAATAAAAAGGATATATGGAGGGTAAACGTGTCCTTTGCATCGATTTCAATAAAAATTATTCAGAAAATAAGGGACTTGGTTAGAGATTTTCTGAAAAATTTAGCCGCTTGGTCTTCTATTTTATCTTAAATCATAAATTAAATATCAAAAAGGATATATGGAGGGTAAACGTATCCTTTCTGTGATTTCAAAAAAAATTTATAAATCAATTAAAAAGCATTTTGGAAGATTTTTAGAAAAATTTTGCACTTTCAGACACTTGCTTTGGCTGATATTATAATATTTTAGGAAGGATGTATGGGAGTCCAACGTATCCTTTTGCGACTTGTTTCTAATATAGAAGGCCTCAGCTTCTGCTGTATAGATTTATTGAAAAGCCATATTTAGGACCTCTCGATTGTTTGTGTTGAATCTGGAATTGTTCTATTGCAGTTTAATTATATGTTCCAAAAGTTCCTTTTTTAAAACACAAGAAATTGTTCGGAAAATATGCTTTTTATAATGAGAGACTAACACCCACACACTGTTTGTTATAGAGTGGGACTTCTTGTAAGCAGCACTTTATTATTTAATTTTGTCTTAATCCTAGAAATATCCTTGGGAAGTTGCTATCAAAATTATAGACGTAATTAACCCCAGCATATCCTGTTAATATCTATTTTAAAACATGTCGCATTAAACAAACTTTTACTCATAATTTTATTTCTGTTTTCTTTTCAATATTTTCTGTTTTTTTTCGTCCACTTGTTATCCATTTTCCTGTTAAAGTTATTTTTGCTGTTGGAACTTCTTTTTTTAATATTCCATACGCTTTTATCTAAACAACAAGTGAACAAATTAGTAGTAAAAGTGGTGTTGGGAAACTAAATTGTCGTATGAATGTGGCGAATGAAAGAGAGAGAGAGAGAGAGAGAGAGAGAGGGAGAGCAAGTCAGCCAGTGTAGGCAAAGGCAAGCAATTTACTTAATGACCATAATATTTGTTAAATCAACAAACAAATAAACTCAACTACCAGCTTGAACAAACTCATATAAACGCACACATACACACACACACACACACACACTCACACACGCACGCACTCTCCCATACACGCCATTACTCATACGGACAAATGAACTAACAAACATGAACACATAAACCAACTGGCCCCCAAACACTTACAAGCACACAAATACATCTGCATTGAACTTCCATAGCGAAAAGGAGAGCAGGGAAGGAAAATATCTACATTTTCACTGGGTTTTTAGCTGCTGAAACGGACACATGGACGGACAGACAAGTGAACAAACAAACAAGTCTTTTGAAAACCCGAAATTGCAACAAACCATTCATTCATTCAGTTATTCATTCATTTGGTCAGCCATTCAAACAGCTAAAAGCCGAAAAACAACAGCAGGAAAACGGCAGATACGGCCACACACAAAATTATGTTGTTTGTTGTCCCATTTCCAAGGATTTCTTAAACTTTTTCTTGTTAATTTGTAAAAGAAATATCCTTGTAGTTGTAAAAAAAAATATATTTTATAAATATTTAATTCGTTTTTGATTTTTTTTTGCCAGTTTCAATTCGCTCGTTTATTTTCAGTTAAATTATTTAAGTGAGAATTTTCTTGAGATCATAATTCTCAAATTCTTATTCTTAAATCTTAAAATTTCCAATCACAAAAGAAAAATATTATTGTGCGTTTTTAAAAGGTGGCGAAACTCTTTAGCGATTTCTGCCATCGCCAGCAAACACGACAGTGCGTACTGGTGGCAACGCTTGCCATTTTCCTATGTTTCGTGGTGTAGAAATTTATTCGAATATAAATTATTCGATTAAACTCTACGAAAATTAAGTAAAGAATAGGTTTTCTATTAAAAATTTAATTATTTGAAAATAAATTATTTTCATAAAAACTCAAACGATTAAAATTTTAACCGATTAAAAATGTATTCGAATAAATCTATTCAAATAAAACTTATTTTCATTAAATGAAATCGGGAACACTCTATGGCATTTCATGTCATTACTATCATTTAATGATGACATTAAGTGCCATAGAGTGTTCTCGATTTGATTTAATGAAAATAAGTTTTATTTTAATAGATTTTATTCGAATACATTTTTAATCGGTTAAAATTTTATTCGTAAGAGTTTTTAGGCAAATAATCTATTTTCAAATAACTAAATTTTTAATCGAAAATCTTTTGTTTGATTTAATTTTATATACAGTATTTAATCGAATAATATCTATTCGAATAAATTTAAATTCCAATAAAATTAAACGGAATAATTTCTATTTTTTTTTTAAATATAAATAAATTTTTGTTCGAATAATTTATTTTCAAATAATTATATTTTTAATCGATTAACTTTTGTTTTACTTAATCTTATATATAATATTTAATCGAATAATTTCTATTCGAATAAGTTTTAATTCCAAAAATATTAATTGGAACAATTTATGTTTTATTTAATCGAAAAAAAGTTCAAATAATAAAATTTTTAATCGATTATCTTTTGTCGCAATTTTATATATAATAATTAGTCGAATAATTTCTATTCGAATAAATTTTAGTTCCAATAACATGAATCAGAACAAGTTTTATTTATAATGTTTAATTTCTTTATTCAAACAAAATTTTATTCAGAAAAAGTTTTATTCGAATAATTTCTTTTCAAATAATTTTTAAGCGAATAACTTTTTTTTACTAAATTTTTTTGTTAGAATAATTTTTTTCCACCTAATTAAATTTTCAATCCAATAGGTTTTATTTGACTAGATATTGTATATAGTATTTAATCGAATAATTTATATTCGATTAAATTTTACTCACAATAATATTAATCGTATTATTATTATTGTTTATTCAAATTAATTTATCTTCGAATAATTTGTTTTCAAATAATTACATTTTAATCGAATAGCTTTTGTTTAGTATTTAATCGATTAATTTCTACTCGAATAACATTTCATTTTAATAACATTAATCGGAATAATTTCTATTTTTTTTTATTCAAACATATTGTTGTTTAAATAAATTTTTGTTGGAATTAAGATTTGAATCGAATAAGTTTTGTTTAATATTGGTTCGAATAATTTCTAATCGAATAAATTTCAATACCAATAACATTAATCGAAATAATTTCAATTTTATTTATTCAAACACAAATAAATTTTTGTTCAAATAATTTATTTTCAAGTAAATAAATTTTTAATCGATTAGCTTTTATGTTACATGTAGTATTTAGTCGAATAATTTCTATTCGAATAATATTAATCGGCATAATTTTTATTTAAGATGTATATTTTGTTTATTCAAATCAAATTTTCTTCGAATAATTTATTTTCATATAATTCAATTTTAATCGAATAAATTTTGTTCAGTATATGTTCGAATAATTTCTATTCGATTAAATTTTAGTTGTCAATAATATTAATGGAAATAGTTTTTTAAAGACGTTAATTTTGTTTATTCAAAGAATTTGTTATTCAAATAAATTTTTATTCGAATAATTTGCTTTCAGTTAATCAAATTTTTAATCGATTAACTTTCATTTGAATAGATTTTAATATCTATTCGAATAAATTTTAGTTCCATTGACAGTAATTTCAACAACTTTTATTGAAATAATTTTTATTACAAAAGTTTTTAAACGAAAAAAAATTAAGTTTGAATAGTTTTAGTTCGTACAATTTCTATTCGAATAATTTGAATTCGAATAACTTTTATTTAGGTAATTTTTATTCAAAAATTTTTTGTTTAAATAGATTTTGATTTCAATAACTTTTATTTTAGTGGTTTTAATTTGCATAATTGTTATTTAGATAAATTTTATTGTGAATTATTTTAATACGAATTATTTTTAATCGAATTCTAATCGTTCAAATAATTTGCAAATACTTCGTAGGGTCTGCCACAAAAATTCGGCGGTTAAGTGGGAAACTCTTGAAATATTTTCTGTTTCTTTTTTGAATAAATTTTTATTCAAATAACATGATTTTTCAACAATTCGAACCCATGTAGTCACGACCTTGCACTTTCTTCACTGTTGCACAGTGTAATAAAAACTTTAATCGAATAAGCTTTATTTCAGCGGATTTTTTTTTTAGTTTTTGTTCGAATAATTTCTTTAAGAATAAACTTTAATTCGAATAATTTCAATCTGAAAAATATATTATTTGAGGGTTTCTTATTTCAATCCTTTTCAATTAAATCGTTTTAAAATATTTCGTAGGACCTGTAACAGCAATTCAGCGGTGAAGTGAGAAAATAAGGAAATCTAGTCCTTTTTTAATAAACTTTCGTTCAAACAAACTTTTTTTCGAATATAACTTTTATTTATAAAGTTAAGTTGTCGCCTCTTTTTTATTATGAAAATTACAATAACGACGCCTAATAAGTATGACGATGGTATTGTTAGGAACTTGAGGTTTTCATTGGGTAAAACAAATACAATTAAAAATATTATCCCTGAAAAATAATCGTGTACGAAATCAAATAAAGTTAAAAGCTTCACATACGACATGGAGTCGCTTCATGCGAACACATTTAATTAGAATTATTATTAATAATAGAACCAGCAGGAAGAAGTTGCCACAATTCCAACAAAATATTTTTGAAATAATTACTTTATCAATTATTTAGTATTTCCTTATTTACTTAATTTCACAGGATACATTATTTTGTGGCTTTTTATATTAAATTCCCTGTATATTTCAAGAGTACATTTACATGTCCTTTTTGTGTGCGTTGGCAATTGTGTGGCCAGACCATGTCATTAGGAAAAACTTGTTTGTTCATTCTCTTATTTATCAAATCAAATCTATATTTTGGTTTCATTAATTCCAGAATAATAATAGATTTATTTATTTTTGTAGTTGGAAATTTTGTTGGAAGTTTGTTCGAAGATTTAATCACATGATATTTAGAGAGTCTCACTATTTTGGAAAGAGGCCTTTAGGGCCGTTAATGCGTGCTTGGGAATTGAACAATTGCTTTTTTTTTGTTGTAAAATTCTATTTTGTATATTTTCATATTTGTAATTCAAAAGAAAGGACGTGCATATCCTTTTTTTAATTATACACCTTAACCTACAAAAACTTACGCATTTTAGAATCATGCAGTGAGTTATTTTATTGAACATTTTTTTGTTATTAAACTATTTTATTAAACGCAGTCCTTGAAATAATTTTCCGTCTTTTAAAAATGTCATGAATATCAAATTTTTTTAAAGTAAATTTAAATCGAGTGGCACTACAACTCGTTAAATAGTCTCGAGATTTTTGTCAAACAGAAATTTTTGTGCCAAACGACAATTTTAAAAAGTTGGTCATATATCCTTTTTTTAAGATCTTTAGCAAAAACTTGACAAATAGTCTGGAGACTTTTGACAAGCAGAAATTTTTGTGCCAAACGGCAATTTAAAATAGTTATTCGTATATCCTTTTTTTTAGTAAGTCCCCACAAACATTATTTCGATGAAAAGTCCAGGCAGTGTTAAGGACAGGTTTTATCGTTTTTATTGAACTAAAATCTTATGCAGTAACGTTCAATACATATTATTTTCTTAAAAGAATTGTTATTAACTGTCATGGACAGTCTTCAAGGGTATTTATTTACTACTATTTAGTTATAAAAATTAGTTTGAGGTTTAAAATCTTTTTTTTTTTGGGGTAACGCTCTATACACGTTGTAGCTTTAATGCCACATTTTTTTCTATTTTAGTGAGACAATTGTTTTGCCATTCTTAAACTGACAGATAAATTGTGAACTACTTCACAGCAGTTATTAAAAAAATTAAGAGTTTTTATTTGGTAACACTCAATACACATTTAAAGTGTTTTGATATAATAAAAATCTAAAAACTGATTTTTTACCAGAGGCAAGAGAAAAATATATTTTTTTAAGTTTAAGACTACGATCCTTTTTCGAGGGAGTTTAAATTTCCTTTATTTTATATATATATAAAAAATCCTGCGACTTTAATACTTTCAAGGATCAAATTGATGTAAAAACTTATGATTTCTACTTGACACTACTTTGCCACCGAATAAAGTGTTAAAAAAGGCCGCTTGGCAAAGTCGCCCATATATCCTTTTTCTTGGAAATTTTATTTTAATCAAATTAAAATTATGTAAAACTCAAAAACTATTTAATAACAAGAAAATTATTGAATAACCAAGTCGAGTTGGAAATATTAATTAATTCTTTTTATTAAGATGGATGGGAATTAAGAAGGCGGTTGTGCGGTGGAAGAAATCAACCATGAGACTAATTAATTAACCCAAAAATATACAAACAAAATGAATAATTTTTATGCGAAACAACTGACAACATCGTTTCATAAATAACTAGGAAATTCGTATTAATAATGACATACACACATGGGTATGTTTATATGTGTGTGTGTGTGTGGATGTTTATTTAGATTTATGTTTGCAGTTGAGTTTTTCAGTAAATATTCATAAAAACTAATTATTGAAGCGTGTACACATGAAATGAAGCCAATAAAACCACATCGAGTTGTTAATTAAGTGGCTTTAGAAAATTTTTGTTTTACCAGTGCTGGTGTGTGTATGTGGCAGGCGTATGTATGTGTAAGACTGTAGGCAAATGTGTGTGTGTGTGTTTATGAGTCCTGTTCATATCCAGGTTGAGCAAATATTTTGGGTTTTATTACGCAACTATGAATGAAGTGGCTGGCCATAAATACACACACTGACACACACACACACTGACACACGCTGACACACATACACACCCACGCATACCATTTTAATTTTGAAAATGAAATAACCAAAATAAAAACGAAAATATTATAAATTAATATTTAATTACTATTTAATACAACAATAATTAATGTTTATCAGGGCCACTAATAGAAAAGAGCTGAAAATAAGTGCGCACAGAAAAACAGTCGTTTTAACTGTTTTCAAATGAAATAAAGTTATTAATTCTTGGCAAAATGAATTATATTTAAATTTATTTTAATTCAATTTCATAGAACTCGTTACGAAACAAACAAAAAATATCATTAAAAGTGATTTATGTTTGTCTGCTTGGGGGATTGCTCGAGTTGATTTTAAATAATTGCTGGTGTTTTATTTTCGTGCAAACATTTAATATTGTTTTTAAAAACAAATTATTAAAAATCACTCACACGCTACATTAAACTTATTATGGATTGTTTTTTCTTCTATTTTTAAAAACACAATTGCTGGTGATTTAAATATAACTCGTATAACTTAATTATAAAATAAATAAGAGACATTAATTTTTAACAAATTTTAAATAGAATTATTAAAATTATTAAATAAATAATAAAACAATTTTAAACACACTTTGGAGTTGCAAACAGTGTTTTTTTATTAGGAAGGCAGCGAACATAAAGCGTTGAATATGTCAATATTTTGCAAAATAACAATAACGGCTGTTATTTCAGTCTGAAATGTTTTTAAAGTGATATTTCTTTAAAATTCTCATACAGTTTGTTTGTAAATCAAAAATTTTATATCACCACAACTTGCGCCTGAAGGTGTTGCTTAAGACACAACAACATTTAAATCATTATGCACTAAAATTGTCATGATGCCCGATGTCCTTTTTTGCTGCTGCGTATATTTGCTCAACTAAGGCCTTATGAACTTATTCATTTCATTTGCATAATGCACGTTTAATTAAATAGCTTTGAAATCAACATTTCTATAAAAATATTTTAAGGATTCTATTACTAAATATATGGCATAAAATCTAAAATGTTTTTATATTTGATCTGCCTACAACATGTAGTTTTTGATTTAGTTTTATGTGCAATTCAGTTTTAGTAACGAAATTAACAAAAAAAATTATGTTGCCATATATCCTTTTTTGCAAAATTTCTATTTTTGTAATATTTTATTGTGAATATCACTCGAAAGCCTGTTATAACTTTGCGTGGTTACTGTTTAAGCAAATAAATATATTTTTGTATCATTAATTTTATGTATTTGAACTTTTATATATAATTTCTTTTTTTGGCTACTTAATGTTTTTAAAGATTTTAATTAAAGCCACAACTAGCAGTTGTTCAAGTAGTTTTTAATACAGGAAAAATATTTTTGATAAGTATAGCAAGTAACCGTTTTCCTGAATGTCCTTTTTTTACAACATCTAGTTTTTTGCTAAATTCTGGCAAAAATTGGTTTAAATATGGAAACCCTTTTAAGTTTGCGTAAAATAAGATAATTTTAATAATTTTTTTAATAAACAAAAATATTTTATCTGGTTATGCTCTTTTTTTTCCAAATTTAAGGATATTCCAGGATCTTCTATATCAAATCTATATCTCTTACTGATTTTTTTATATAACTTGCTTCGAATCTTAAGTTATTTAAAGTTTTGGTTTTATATTTTAATATCAATAACATAATTCAAGTTCTAAATAAATATTAGCAACACAACTTTGATGTTGCCTACAAAATAATTGTTGTCTTCCAACTGCACTTCAATTTTAATTTAAATTATGCTCTTTTCCATTTGATTAAATATTTTCTTATTTGTTTATTTACAGCAAACAAAAATCACATCAATATTTTAATTAATTTTCATTACAACATTTTAAGGATACACGAAAAACGTAAACAAAATGTAACTAAAATAAAATGATTTATAATTTCCAAAACAACTTCTACAGAAAAGTGGCCGTTGGGAAATTTGGCAATAAGCGAAAACGATGTCAAGGCAATTATTTTTAAAAGGCAGCAATGGCAGACATTTCCTACCGGCCTCCTTTCAGTCTCAATGATGCCATTTAATCAGTGAAAAAGGATATGAGCAGAATTTTGATAAACAAAAACATTTAAGGCCTAAAAACGTGCACACACAATATCGGCAGTATGAAGTTGCACAGATAATCGCATGAGTGTATGTGCGAGTTTTTATTGGAAAAATATTTACTGTAAGCGTGTGTGTTTGTGTGTGTGTGTTTAGATGAAATTCATTTATTTTTCTTTGCCTTTAAGGCATCAAATGCACACTGTAATTAAAAATCCTTTAATATCACAAACATAAAATCTCCCAAACAACATATAAAAATACAGCACAAACAAATATAAAATCACACACACACACACAAACGCTTGTTTCATATGTTAATGTGTGTGTGTATGTGCATTAAAATAAATAAACTAATACAGACAGGTAGTCGGAAATAATCTAAACAATACATAATCTATAATCTGTTTTCCAAAAACCTTATAAACAACTCGTATGTGTATTAAAGCACACACACATACGCACTCACAAACATGCTGCTGCATGTGTGCTTTCGAAGGAAGGAGACTGAGAGCAGAAAGCAAAGCAGGTAGGAGGCATGAATAGTTTGTATCAGTAGGTTTCACAACACCAATTGGAATCAATTTAAGCTCTCGAATGCGAACACAACACATGCCCACACACACACACAGACACACACACACACACACACGAATACGGTTACGCATACAGTTTTAATTAAAAATAAAAATAATCACATATAAATTAAAATATTTCTAAGTATGTGCCACAGCCATGGCAGTGCAGCAACAAACAAAAAAAAAAGAAAAAAAAGGAAACGTTGAAACAAATAAATAAAAATCCTTGAAGGCAAAAACTAAATAATTCGTTTGAAATTCATTTTATGTTCGTTCTTTCTAATAGAACTCAAGCTGCTCCAAACACCCGTATCCACCTGGTAGTTTCACACACACACACACTCACATAGAGAGAGTCTTGTTCAACCTTTTGCAACAAATTGGTGTTATTGTCATTATTTTCTTGACAAAAGAAAACAACAACAATAAAAAGAACAACAACGACAACACATTCGCCTAAACTAAATAATAAAACAATTAAGAAATTTTAATTAATATTGTGTTTTGGTAGCATTTCATGGCCACAAGCAAATAAAATGGAACTTTTTGCTGACAATCGGTTTTAAATTATGACGCAAACACAGTTGGGGTATTCACACTATGTTGTATGTAGTTATATTGTCATAAAGTCATAATATTTTGCAACAGTTTTGCTTACAAAAGAAAAGTCATTAAACACAAGCACTCAGGTAAATTTTTTTTTCTTATAAAATAACTCTCTAATTCAGAGTTGAAAGGCTGAAACTCTTTAGGCGAGACGACGGTAGTACATGTTTAACGCCGTTACTTGTAAATGATGCCGGAATGATAAACGGCTAAACAACTATTCACATCTCAATGGTTGCACATGAAATGACATTATCTGGACCTAAAATTTTGTTAAAGAGAATTAAATCTCACAATCGAAATATACCAAGAAGATAAGTTTTTATCGTTTAGTGTGTGTAACTGGCGGCCGCTGAAACTTTTTGGCGTTTGCCGCCTCCAAAAGAAAAAAAAAATGTTCAGTTCATAATAATTCCGCAGCTATTACAAATTATACGCAGAAATTCATTCAGCAGTTTAAGTTATGACGGGATGCTTGTACTAGTCATATTTGTCATGCTATTATTTTACAACTTACAACTTTAAGACTACAGTGTAAATCCTCCAAATGCTCGTTTAGTGAAGTTCTGACAACAAGAATTAAATAATAAATAGTTTTCAACATGTCCTGGTATATATTCCTGATATTTTTCCAATAAAAAGAGTTAATCCCAAATATGTTTAGAGTTTCTATCTCTCGATTCTTATCTTCCAGGACAATTTGCGATATTAAGCTGTCTTTCTCTTGGCCAAGATTTAGGATAGTTTGGGAGTATTCTCGCAGCTACTATACACTGATTATATTTTCCAAGAGAATATCGTTAAGTCTTTTAACAAAATTGCAATAAAAAACCCGTTGATTATTTCCCAATTTGAAAAGGATGTTTTTGGGAATGCTCTTATCCTTGCCGCGATTCTAATAAAAATTAGTACACATATTAAAGGATTTAATTAAAGATTTAAAGAAACTATTCGCCTGTTTGTCCTTCTTACTTTGTCTTATATCATAAATTTTTAAAAAAGGATATATGGAGGGTAGACGTATCCTTGCGTAGTCACATATCAAAGACCTTGTTTAAGGAGTTGCTGAAAAATTTTCGCTGTTTTTGACTTTCTCTTTTATCTTAAATCATATATTAAAAAAAGGACATATGAAGAGTATGCGTATCCTTGCTGCGATTCCATTAAAATTTATTCACAAATCAGAGGACTTGTTTAAAGATTCTCTGAACAATTTTCACTGCTTTTCGCTTATTCTTTTAGCTGAAATTGTAGTTTTTAAAAAAAGGACATATGAAGTGTATACGCATCCTTGCTGCGATTTCATTAAAATTTATTTACAAATTAAAGGAATTATTTAAAAATGTGCTGAGCAATTTTCGCTGCTTTTCACTTATTATTTTCTTTAAAATCATAAATTTTTTAAAAAGGATATATATAAAGGTAATCTTATCCTTAATGCGATTTCAATAAAAAATAGTTCACATATTAAAGGACTTATTTCCAATTTTAAGGAGATTTTTAGCTGGCTTTTCCTTCCTATTTTGTCTTATATTATAAATTTTTAAAAAAAGATGTGTGGAGGATAGACGTATCCTTGCTGCGATTTCATTAAAATTTATTTACAAATTAAAGGACTTATTAAAAACTTGCTGAGCAAATTTCTCTGCTTTTGACTTATTATTTTATCTTAAATCTTAAATTTTGAAAAAAAAGGATATATGGAGGGTAAACCTATCCTGGCTGCGATTTCAATAAAAATTTGTACATAAACTAACACTCATATTTAAAAACTTTTCTATTTTCAGACACTTCTTTAGCTGATATTATAAAATTTTTAAGAAGGACGTATGTGAGGCACCCGTATCCTTTTCAATTTTGTTTCTAACATAAGGGTATTTTCATAAGTTGATATCAAAAAAAAAACCTTCTTGCCAAATTGATATTTTGCTAAGTATTCTCCTTTACTTTTGCCGAATGTAATTCTATATAAAAAGGCTGTGTGACGCCCCTGTCATTCACGATCAGTAACTGCACGAATTGCCTGTTCACTGTGACAATTATGTTGACTATAAAATGGACGAAGTGTATCAAAAATCGTCTGCTGGTCATTATTCTAAAGGACATTCGTGGATTGCAGATGCTCTGTTTAATAGTCTGACGGTGGGTCTGAGGGTTCTTCTTTTTAGTTTTATATTTCTACAGAGAAGATGGCAGTCCTGTCATAGATTGCAGGATTTAAAACCGAGGGGATAATTTTTGAAGCAGGGGTCTTTGATTGAAATGTAGCGTTATTTATGACCCTGGGGGTACATCCCACCTTCTTCTAGGATACCAGCATATGACTTCTAGAATATCTTAGCAAGAGTGTCAAAGGCGCTCGTTTAATTATATTTTCGATTAGCCAGGCTATTCTCGGGCCATTTCTTTTATTAAAACTTCCATATAAGTTTTTTCTAAGAATGCTTTTATTCGCTGCAAAAGCCGACTTAAAAAATTGAGACTTCCTTGTACCAGATAACAGGCGACATGAGGCTCGAAAATTCCCATTTTGTTGCTTTGAAAAAATAATGTTTCGCTTTAAAAAATGCCTCCGAGTGTCTTCCATATAAATATTTGCCTTGTTAATGTAAATAAATATGTTTGTGTCAGTGTTGTGCATGTAACCAGCGGCATCCTTTTTATTAATACAAAAATTTATATTTAATTTCATTATCAGTTTATTTCATTATTATCGCTTATTTATTTATTTTCTCATCTCGCCATTGTTGTTTTCCTTTTTTTTGCATACAGAAACGCAATTACTGTGTCTAAATACTAGAGATTACGTTAAAAGCACGTTCGTAGGATAAAATCATTATTGTCATCATCGCCATCATCACCATCATCATCATCATCATGATCATCAAACCAATCATCGTCATCAGCAACATGAGGTCTTTTTCAATGCATAAAGAGCTTTTGTTTCGATGTGTAAATGTGTGTATTATTTTCCAATAGCATTTGAAAGTATGAAAGAATTTGCTAGCAATTATATGTGGGAGTGTGAGTATGTGTGTGTGTTTGTGTGAAGTTGTTTATTTTCATTGTTTGTATTTTTATTTATCTTATTTTCCTTTTTATTACCAACGTTTTATTGCATTTTTTACATTTTGTTGTTTGAATTATAAACTGCAAATACTTTCTAATACCATTTTATGTACAGAATTATCTAACATTTTTATGAAGAAAATTAAAACAGTTATTTTAAAGAAGTTTTAAGAAAGTTTGTAAACGAACTAGAAGCCATTTAAAATCAGCGTGGCATCATGATTCAATGCAAATTAACTAATTTTTGAGTAGGGTGAAAAAAAGGATATACGGCGCAGTCCTTTATTTATCAAGCTATAAGGAAAACAATTTTCGTTTAGGGCATTTAATTATGTATTTGAAGTTGTCATAACAGAAATTATGAATTTGGAAAAATTTTTATAAAAAAATTTAACTGAAAAAAAAATATCCTTTTTTCAAAGTTATGTTTAATATAAATCTAAAATGTCAAACACTTTATATTAATACAGCTTGGCATCATGATTCAATGCAAATTAACTAGTTTTTGAATAGGGCGAAAAAAGGATATATGGCGCAGTATTTTATTTTTCAAGTTATAAAGAAAATAATTTTTGTTCAAGATATCTAATTATATATTTCAAGTTGTGATGGCAAAAATTTCGGATTTGGAAAAATTTTTATTAAAAAATTTCAATTGAAAATATAAATTTTTTTCAAATATTTTTTTGATTTAAATAGAAAACGTTAGTCACTTAACATTAATACAGCTTGACATAACAATTCCATGCAAATAAACTACTTTTTGAATAAGTTGAAAAAAAGGATATATGGCGCAGTCCTTTACTTTTCAAGCTATAAGGAAAACAATTTTTTTCAGGATATTTCATTATATATTTCAAGTTGTGATGCTAGAAATTTTGAAATTGGAAAAATTTTTGTAAAAAATTTTAATGAGAAAAAAATTTTTTTCAACTACTGAATTGCTCTAACCTGCTTGTCATAAATATTTATACTTTTATAACTATTAATCAATATTAATTTTAATGCAGAGAGGAAAAAATATTATAATTTGCATTCAAGAGTAAAGCAAACAATTCTTCATATAAGAACAGGACAAAAATATTTGATTTATAAGAAACTAAATCTTGTATTGCAAGTTGTCAAGCGAGAATTAAAGATTATTTCAAAAATAATAATAATGTTATATAACAATGGGAAGTTTGTTTTACAGAATAAAAAATAAAGACTATCGCTAAAAAATAATTGTTCAAAAAACAGGATATATGTGAAACTTTTTTATTTTGCTATAGAAATTTAAAATTTTCAATGAGGAAAAAACTAAATACCTTCCGGTGCACCGTTATTAACGTTGGGTAGTGATTGGAAGCATCACGTATGCTGCAGGACATATTGGAACTAGTCCCAGAACTAGATCATCTCTTTAATGATCCATACAGTGCGTTAAAATAATTTTCGTTTATTCTACTTATTTTTATAAAATATTTCTTAACAGTTGCTTTATACGGAAGGTTATTTTCAGTTTCGATTCTATTCAAAGATTATCATGAGCAAGATATTATTCATTTTTATTATGAGTAAAAAAGGAGTGTATTTTCTATCCCTCATCTAGCATTACAAATAGTGCCATACTGCTTAATTAAAGCTCAATACAAGACTTATGAATTAAGCTCTATTTGTTTGAATTGGGAATAAAATAAAGACCGTAAATTAAGCATAATTTTCCCAAAAAAAGGATATATGTAAAACTTTTTTATTTTGTAATATAAAGCAAAAATTTTTTATGGGCAGAAAACTAGAGTATAAAAAGCAAATTGTAGGGTACTTATTTTTAAAATTTTTTTTATAGAAACATTTTTTCGTTAGCAAAAGAAATTAAATTAATACTTTTTATCCTTTTCAAAATTGTGCTTTTTCCGGAATTCTAATAAGAATTTATAAATATTTTTAACAATGAGATTGTTATAAATTTTTAACATTTAAATTAAAATAAATTAATTTTCCTTAATTTTAATGGTTTTGTTTTGTAAGTTTTTTTTGTCGTCTGAATGATATCGAGTGATAGACTAGAACAGACCGTAAATTTAATTTATTTAAGAATTTTCCCATTAATTTCATGGAATTTTGCTGCAAGTCTTGAAATCAGTTCAAAAGTCTGACTCCATTTTTTAATTTTTAATTTCGCCTTAAACCAAAATGGTCATACTTACGTTGCATAAAGATTTTTAAGGAATATAAATCTTTAATAAAACAAATCATTAAAAATACTTATCCAATAACTGGCTTTTATTTAAATCAGTAACTTTAAGACCATTTTTTTCTATCTCCCTTAACCGTAAAATCATTGACTAAGTAAAAGGTTAACCTGGTGTTTTGTCTTGGTATGAGTGAGTGAGTGAGTGGGTGAGTGAGTGGGCGAATGAATGTGTGAGTGTGTGTTTGTGAATTGCATTTCATTAGGTTGCAAACCAAAGACAATGTAAAACCACATGTATAACTAACTTATAACATTTCAAATGCATTTTGCAAAAAGCATTTGTCATAAACACACTAATACACAATAGCAACCTTACAACTTGCACACACACACACACACACACACAGAGATACACTAGGAGATAAAGAACAAAATTAAATAGACCAACTCGTATTTGCATCTTCAGTAAAGCAGAGAGAAAAGATTTTTGTGAAACAAAAGCAGAAACCAACTTTTAATGTTAACCAATAAAACCAGTTTGCTGATGTTATATGATGTGGGCATGTGTGTGTGTGTGTGTAGGTGTAGGTGTGCTGCTATCCTTTGAATCGAGTACAGGTTTATGAAAGTATTTGCCAGAGTTTTTGTTTATGTTTAAGATAATAATATAAAACCAAACATCAGCAACACAAAAATAACTAATAGCTTTATTAACAAGCAACGAAGGCTCAAGAAAACTTACAAACACACTCGCACCGGTCTCTGAATAAACACACAAATACCCATGCCAACACATCTAAACAAGCCATGAACAGCAACCCTGCACGTATTTGCCAAGTGCAGAAGTATATGAAAATTTTATAGGCCCAAAAGTAAAATATAACAACATTTTGACCACAAACTGAGATTATAACCACTAGATTTTATAAAACTGACAAGCAAACTAATGAAGGTAACATGAGTGTTTCTGTGTGTGAGCGTGCATACAATTGCATTATTCTGTACGCCATAACAAGGACACTGCATTTGGTTTTCGTATTTATAAATGTTACTTGTTCGTCCATAATGCATGCAGTCGAGCAAGATTGTCTTGTTGGTGTTGGCTGTTTTGTTTTGTTTCGTAGTTGTTTTTGTCGTTATTACTGTTAAATGTCCTTTTGCACCTTGTAATATATGAATGTTATTGTGTTCTGGGGAAAGAAAGATAAAAGGTAACATTAACCGCAATAGTAAAACATTTGCGAAATTTGATTAAAACTTGGGATTGCAATTAGTATGAAAGATGACGCAAAAACAAATCTCGGACAAGGAAAAAGGACCAACTAGAAAAATTAAGGAACAGGATTTCTTTACTTATTAAAGTCATAATTGCAGTCTTTTTATTTTATACAAAACAATCAGAGCGTTCGAAAAAAATAACCACTCGCCATTACAGCGATTTATATTTCATTGACATAAGCTTAATAGCGATACAATTCTCGTATTCTGTTTTTTCATAAAATTTTGATAAATAACACTTTTATAAATAAAATTTTTAAATCTTTCACAAGGACAACATTTTAGAAAAAGTGATTTTGAAGAAAATAATAACACGGCACCACAGCGATTTATATTAAACCAAATATCGAAATTATTCTCGTATTCTATTTTTTCATAAAATTTTGATATATAACATTTTTAACCCGTTCACAAGGACAGAGTTTTAGAAAAAGTGGGCTTAAAGAAAATAATCAGAGGGCACCACAGCGGTTGATATTGTATTGACATTAGCTTAATAGGGATATAATTCTCGTATGCTATTTTCTCATGAAATTCTTATAAATAACATTTTTAACACGTTCATATGGACAACATTTTAGAAAAAGTGGCTTTGAAGAAAATAATCACACGGCACCACAGCGATTTATATTAAACCAAATATCGATATAATTCTCGTATTCTATTTTCTCATAAAATTTTTATAAACGAAATTTAAGACACGTTCATAAGAACAAAATTTTAGAAAAAGTGGGCGTGAAGCAAATTATTACACGATATCACAGCGATATATATTAGCTGACATCATTGATACAATTCTCGTATTCCATTTTCTTATAAAATTTTTATAAATAACATTCTTAACACGTTCACAAGGACAACAATTTAGAAAAAGTGGACTTGAAGAAAAATAAACACACGGCATGAAAACAATTTTTATTAAACCAACATTAGCAAAGCATCGATATAATTCTCGTATTCCATTTTCTTATAACATGTTTAACAATAAAATTTTTATTACGTTTACAAGTACAAAAATAATCACACGGCATCACAGCTACTTACATTAACTTAACATTAGCTTAATATCGATACAATTCTCGTATTCTATTTTCTCCTGAAATTTTTATAAATAAGATTTTTAACACATTCACAAGAAAAAAAATATTACAAAAAGTAGGCTTAAAGAAAATAATCAGATCCACACCACAATAATTTATATTGTGTTGGCATTATCGATACAATTCTCGTAAACTATTTTTTTCATATAATTTCTATAAATAAAAAGTGTTGTCACATTCATATTGAATAGCAAATTTCAGAAGGAAAAGACTTGAGGAAAGTTATCACACGGCATGACAGTGCCTTATTTTGTGCAAAAATCGATACAATTCTCGTATACAATTTTTTAATAAGATTTTTATACAATTTTACAAAGACAAGACTTGAATAAAGCGATCACACGGCATGACAACGATTTATATTGTGCTAAGATTGACTTAGAATCCATGCAGTTCTCGTATACTATTCGAAAAATTAAAAAAATCATAGAAATAGCATTTTTATGAAAAAAGGATATATGACGAACTTTTTTATTTATGGGCCATTAAAAGTAAATTGTATTTCATATTATTGGAGTGCTAAATTGCCGAGTTGTAGTATACAATTTTTGTCACTAAACCACATTTAAGTTTATCAACTGTTACTAGAAATGTTTTTTAAATTTTTTATGGCACGTCCTAGTAGTTAGCTGGTGCTGTTTTTATAGCTGCCACCATGCAATTTCCTGACGTTTTTGAAATAGGCAAATAGTCTTTTATATCAATTAACTTTGATAATAGTTTTTCTTTGGCAAAATACTACTCAAGAGACAGAATTGTATAGCAAATTTGCAAAAAGTAGTTTGGAAATGTGCAATAACTATTATTTAATGGATATGATGCACTCCTGCAATATAATTAATAAATTTCCTTATGAAGCCTTATGGCTTCATAAATCGAACTGATTGAGTTCTTTATACTCGTATGCGTAGCATCACCTTTAGTTTTGTTAATTAACTTAAAACGTTTTCATAACTAAAATATTTTCTCTTATTTTATGAAATACTACAGCCCGTACAGGCTGACCAAATATGTTTTACAAGGATGTGTTGTCCTGTATTAAGTTAATAATAATTTATCATTTCTAACCCAATAACCTTGCCTTTGGCTATGAAATTCAATAAATTAATTAACAAGAATTTTATCTAAATAAACAGAGTACAGCAAGTTTGTTTAGGAATTTATAATAAAATAAATATTGACATAAAAAAATGTTTTATAATTAATTAAAAACTGCATGAATATTAAAATTGATGGGTTGTAATGCAAACAGGCCGACGGGAAGCAGAAGGATGCAGTTGACAAGGATTTGTGTAAAAGTATTATTTTTCGAAATAATTAAATTTTGCAGGCATTTTGCAAAATAAATCTCAGCTAATAGTTTAATTAATACAGAGTGCTCAGCAGCAGCAAAGGTAAAGGCTTTAAATGGATTTTTTTTTTAAATAAACTTTTAATTGAACTAAATTTAATGCAACACTGAGCGTGGATTTGATATAACAATTAAAGGCGTAAAATTTAGGTGGCTGGAATATGTTTTACTTAATATGCCAGTTGGTATGCTGAGTGTTTAATTTTTATATGCTTTTTTTTCTATTCCTTTAGATAAAGAAGGGACAAAAGATATATTGAAAGGACTTCTTATGAAACTTTTCAAATCAGGCCTTTCACTTTAAATCTCTTTCCGTGTTATGGAAAACTTATAGAATTAAGGAAGGATTTGCTCTAAGAAATAAACCCTGAAAGAATTATTTAATATATTTTCTATGCGCAAAGAATTTCAATTGCAAGCAATTAATATCCCTTCGACAGGACCTTAAAGCAAAAGCCTTTGTTGCACTGACCACCTCAATGGCCAAAGAAAAAAAAATCATAGAGCAAACTTTTTAAAAGCAAAAAGCAACCGTTTCTTAATAATTTCCCCACATTCGCTGACCATCTACAATCTTTAGCCAACCAAAGGACCCTTCCCCCATAAACAGCATGAATATCTTATACACCATGTCTCTCCGTGGTGAAAGCGTAAATCTAAACGAATGTGCTTAAATAAAACGAATGGTCGTTAATGGAATTGTAATGAAAATATTGTTGTTGTTTTATAGTTCATTTTTTTCTGTTTATTTTAACCGATTTTCACCTTTGAAAGTTTGTATTTGACCAGAAGCAAATTCACATGAAAACCAGCGCACTAGCCCCCTTCGCCAGGACTTATTTATAAACACATGCTCTGTTTTATATTAAAAAGTGTTTTATTAGAGTATGTGAATGTTCGTGCTGCTGTTGCTAATGCATTTGTCTGTTGTACACTGCAAGAGAAGCGACTTAAAGGCATTTAAAAATTAATCTGGTTAAATAACATGTAGTTGGACATTAAGAGTATAACGAAAATGTTTATGAACAAGGAACTGCTTTCTAATGAAATATGAAATGGCGGAAGATATTATGCGAGATGGGCAAGAGCAAATAGAAAATATCCTTCGAAAACAGATGAGTTTGCTGGTCCTTTTGCTGTTTATTAACGAACATTTCGCTGGTGGCTACAAAAGTTCCTCTACCCAGCAAAAATATATCTCATACTGCAAAGCAATAAAAGAGAATCGCGTCTTATAGAATTGCTTTACCGAAGCGCAACACTGTTGGTGGTAACCAGAAATGATATAGAAATAAATTTTTTTTAAATCTTTCTTGCGAGGATGTGATTATTTCCAGCAGCAACATTTTTATGAAACAAAAAGATCTAGCAAAGAATGATGTCACATGTGAGGCCGTAGTAGATCGGTAAGGGAGAGTTACCTATTTTTCGCCTACAAAGAAAGCTTTCCGGTGGCCCGTAATTAATGCTGGGTAGTGATTGGAAGCATCAGGTATGCTGCACGCCACAGTGGAACTAGTCTCAGAACTAGACCATAAGATTTTTTATCAACTACACCGTCTCTTTTATGATCTGTACAGTGCATTAAAATAATTTTCGGTTATTTTAGTTATTTTTAGATAAGATTTTTTTATCAGTGTTTTTATACGGCAGGTTAGTAGTCTCTTTTTTAGTTCCATTCAAAATTTATCATGGCCAAGAAATCATTTATTTTATTATAAGTAAAAATGGAGAGTACTTTCTAGCCCACATTTAATTTTTGTAATGTAGTGTAAGTAAGTTTAAATCAGTGTAAGACTAATGAACTCAGCTCTATTTGATTGAATTGGGAATGCTGTTGGCTGTAGTACGAGTTGTCAACTCGTGGACAATAAAGCTGGGGAATCCAGGTTCGCTTCATCTGTGTTACCTGTTGAAGACCTATTGAAATGATGAAGTCTAACTAGCCACTGAACAGTAACGACTATTATTGCTACTAGTTTATGCTAAGGAGCGCAATATATAGGGTGTTTTTTATAGAGTGATACAAGTTTAAATCATAATAAAACAAAGTAATATAGTTCTGATATCAATGAGACAGTCTTTTTTGGATAGAAAATTTAATGACATTAATTTTTAAATATGGTTTCGGCCATGTGGCGGCCACCACGGCTGGCGCGTACAAGGCGCAATCTGCAACACCAATTTTCATAAACAGTAACTTTCTGACCATCATCGTTTTTTACACACATGGGCCAACGACTCCGCCAGCCCATAAAGCGCACCAAACAGTAATTTTCTGTGGATGTAATGGTGTTTCGACAAAAGCGACAACTCTGTTTATTTAAGTACCCATTCAACCAAAAATGGGCTTCATCGGAGAATAAAATTTTGAATGGACGAAGTGTACGATAAGTTTGACGTGCAGAACCATTATTTTGATTAAAAATTTCCATAATTTGCACGAGTTGCTCCAGTGTAGGTCGATCCATAATGAAATGTCGAAGCAAACTACACAAAAAGCAACTATCAGCTGTTAAATGGGTGATCAAATAAAGCAGTGATGCCAACTCAAAGTTGTATCACTCTATAAAAAACACCTTACACAATACTCCTTCCTCTATACTGCAGCATCTAGCTGTTCTATTAATACAAACACTAACCCCGTTTATCATAAGTCCAGCACAGTGCATTGAATGAACAGAGACGTCCTCTTTCATCTTGGTCCCACTAGAAAAAAATTCCTTATCCTTGTGCTTTGTAAAGTATGTACATGAAAACAGGTACATACTTTGTGCAGGTAGCACACAGTTACTAAAAATTTTTTGTTTTACTACTCCAACGAATCGGGCAGTCAATAACAATTTAAAGGACATCATAAAATCTTTAATCAAGCGCAATTTAGTAAATACAATTTTTATATATATTTTTTTCAACTGCTGTCTGTAAGCAAATTAGTAAAACCCTTGAAGGTTTATTAACAAAAATGGCTCGCAACATATATGAAAAAAAAAAAATAAAAACCGAACAGGAACAATTTAACAAGACTTCATTTAAGCAACAGCAGCCAAAAGCTATTGAGGCAATGCCGAATATTCCCCGCAACTCAAGCCATGTTATTAGTTTTTCGCAGGATTCTGCTTTTTTTTTTTTTGGGAAACACTTAAGGGCATTTTTCATTGGTGGCAGTGAATTTAATGAAAAAATTGGACAAAAGTAAAACTAAAAATATAGAAAAAATTGAATCCCACTCATAACGTTTGGCAATCCAATTAAAGTCGCAGCAGTTGACTTTTAGAGGGGTACTTTGCAGCACATTCGGCACAAAGAAAACAAAAAAAAGAAAGACAAAAAGGAATATGTGCAAATTTTAAATATGTTTCATAGAAATACAGGCAGGATATGTTACATGCATGTGCAAGGGAACAGCTATTTTTACAATAAAATCAAACGCTAAAAGCATCCTCAATATTCATTTTGTAAACTCCCTTTGATTTTTTCATTCGAAATACGTTTATTTTTTATCTTCCTTTTGTCACTTCACTTCAGTTCGGTTCAGCTCAGTTCAGTTTTACTTTGTGTGTTTGGTGAGCGTCGCATGACTTTCTTGCCATGTGCATGTGAAGCATTGTCCTTGTTTGCCACCAATATCCTTTAGCCAAGGAAATCTAATTTTTGTACCATTTGACAACACTTTTACACATTTTTATTTGATTATATTGTCACTGATGCAGTGATTGTTAAAAGATATCGTTTGCTAATGTTTTTCTCTCCTCCCTACTCTTCTCTTTCCCTTTTTCATCTCTGCTGCTGCTGCTGCTGCTGTTTGGAGTTATTGTTCTTGCACAGATTCCAAAGTGTTTGAATGCAGAAGCAAATAAAATAAAACCAAAGAGAATACTTTTATTTTTATAATAGAAAATAATGTTGGTGTCACAACATTAACTGTTGGCATCTACGATTGTCAGGAGTGAAATTGTTGGGGATTTATTTAAATGACAATTAAATGTTGATTCCGTTTAACATTTAACTGCAGTGCATTTTTGTCTCTCCATCTCTATTAAATAACACCGTATTGTGTAGTTATAAAAACTTTAATCGCTGCTTAATATTAAAATCAAATAAGAGGTTTCGCAGTTGTGGAAATATAATAAAAACATTAACGTTACCCCAGCGTCTAAGAAATAGTTATTTGTTTTAATTGCCATAAATAAATAGTTTCTCTAGAGAAAAACAAATATCCACAATCATGTTGTGCTAAAAAGAAATGTATTGTAATTTTATAGTTGTTTCTGTAGGCAAATTAATTTATTTAAACATCCTGCGGAAAAAGTTGCAAACATTATCCTGATGTATGTATCCTATGATAGATGGAATGGGGAATGGTTCCAGCAGCTGCTGACTAGTGACTAGTGAAGGATATAAAATTGCTTAGCAAATTCCCTAACTAAGTATAATATCGGCTATAAATTTTGAAAAAATCACTCTGGATTAATTCTGTTACCGCTTTTTATGCAACCTTAACTGGGAGTGATACTAGAAACAGTAGAATAGGACGAAAGCAAAAAGTTTAGGATAACAAACTGTCACTGAACAACTTGATTGTGACAACTGAACCCTCCTATAACAACGCCAAAGCTGCCGGTGTCTCTTATATAGGGTGTTTTTTATAGAGTGATACAACTTTGAGTTGGCATCCCTGCTTTATTTGACCACCCATTAACAGCTGATAGTTGGCTTTTGTTTAGTTTGCTTTGACATTTCATTACGGATCGACTTACACCAGAGCAACGCGTGCAAATTGTGGAAATTTTTAACCAAAATAATGGTTCTGTTCGTCAAACTTATCGTGCACTTCATCCATTCAAAACTTTAATTTCCGATTAAGCCCATTTTTAGTTGAATGGGTACGAATAAACAGAATTGTCGCCTTTGGAGTGAGAAGTTTTCATAGAAAATTACTGTTTGGTGCGCTTTATGGGCTGGCGGAGTCATTGGCCCATATGTCTTCAAAAAAGATGATGGTGAGAATGTTACTGTCGATGGTGAACGGTATCGGAACATAATTCGAAGTTTTTTCGTACCTCAATTAACTGGCTTTAATCTTGCTGATATGTGGTTCCAGCAGGACGGAGCCACATGACACACAGCGGGCGCTACAATTGATTTACTCAAGGATACTTTTGACACAAAAATAATTTCACGAAATGGCTCACAAGATAGTGTGATTCAACCCCATTGGATTATTTTCTTTGGGGTTATGTAAAGTCACTTGTGTGCGTCGATAAAACACAAACAATTTAACGCCTGGAAATCAACATTCGAAGAGTTATTGGTGAGATACGGCCGCAAATGCTGCGAAAAGTTTATGAAAATTGGTGTTCCAGATTGTGTCTTGTACGCGACAGTCGGGGTGGCAGCCTCATGGCCGAAATCATATTTAAACATTAATGTCATAAAATTTTCTATCCAATAAAGACCGTTTCATTGATATCAAAGCTATATTACTTTGTTTTATTATGCTTTAAACTTGTATCACGCTATAAAAAACATCCTTTATGAAGTTCCAGAGCTTGTACTGATTGCTGATGTGTCCTGTAACAGATCCTTTTTTCTCTAAGTCTAAAAATACTGTCTTGCAAAACAAGAGACTACAAAGTACAACTCCTACTAGAATTGCAGCTAAACGACCAGCGTTGGAACCGCATTGTGAATACGGATGTGGACTCCGAATATGAGTATTTCCACTAAAAAATCCTGTTAATTGTTGGGTAACATTTCTGGCTAAATGGCTTCGGTAATAAGAAAAATTGCTGTATATAAAGTGAAGGCAATCATCCAGACGTGAAGCCATTAAAATTCATGTGTTTCCTGAGAGCGGATACACGCTGAAGGCATCAACGGTTTCAATTCCTTTCGAATTGACCGATGAGCTGCCGTTATGACGAACGGCGAATGCTATTGAGCCTCTTATTCGAGGAATAATTTCTAAATAAAAACAAAAATAGCCACTCATGTTGAATTCAATGCTGATGAACAGAATGATTTTTTAATCAAAAAATATTTAATCAACACTGTGAGTTGTTGTTTAAAGATATTCAATGTAGTTGTTGTACAATTAACAAGAAGATAATCCTAAATCTCTGGTTGTTATAAAATCTTTGTTATCTTAAAATGTTTTAGAAATATTCTGCCTATTAAAGTGTTGCTTATATTTTGAAGATATTTTTTAAATTAATTTTTGTTTTCTGAAATTTATAAAGATCATTCCAATTACCGCACAGTAGAACCAAAACTCGTTGTTTAACTCGTCATTTCATATCTTCACAAAAGCAGTTTGTAACTTTTAGAAAAAATTGCAAATTCGAAATGAAAAATCTTAATAGTCCAGGAAGGGAGAGATGGTTTTCCCTCATTTATTATAGATTTATTATATATAAATTAAAAGCTGTAAATTATTATAATATATTATAAAATGAAATTGTGCTACAAATAACAATATTTATTTGTTAATTCAAATTAAAGTTCTTATAGCAGAAATACTGGAGAGTTTGTTTCTGAGACTATTCTAGTGCACCCTAGTGTGCAACGTTATAAAGAGAGAAAAAATCGATTGAAAAAGAAATTTTAATTCTTATAAAAATGGAAGTACAGGTTCCCTCCCCTCATGCCATAAAAACGTTGTTAATAACAACCGCGAGGCCTGATACTCTCGGGAAGTGAATTAAAAATTTATTCTATTAAGGAAACAGGAGCATAAAATTCTTTGTAAGTCATTGTTCATTCCTTCTGTTTCTTTATGTACTTGCCAGTGGCTTCTCTCAGTCCTGTTATATGAGGACGATCTTGCAGGTATGTTAAGCCATTTCATAATTATATTTTCGCAAAGCTCATCTATGCTTTTGCAGTGCTCAGGGTCGGTAACAGATGATGTGTTCTTTTTTGAAAAACATGTAACATATTTTCACTTCTTTTATAATAAGCGGCAGTTTAGAGGAGTTTTAAAACAGAAATAGTCCTTCGTAGGGAAGGTTGAATGAATGTTGCCATTTTCTATGAAAAAGTGCAAGAAATGTTGCATTCTTTTTAAGAAAAGAACATAACTGATGAGTCCCGTTTATAGTTTTGCATTCTTGCAAATAAGTTGCTGGGGTTTAATTGGGGAAAATTTCGAAATTGACTACATAAACATATTCAAATCTACATAAATCGTGCGATCAAACATATTGACTGGAAAGTTCCACGGCAACAATAAGTCCCAGTCTTAGTAGCATAAAAGTAATAAGAGTCAGTAAATACTGACGTTTTCTTTTCTAAAAAACTTGTAACATTTTTTTAGTTCTTTTAGAGGTGTTTTAAAACAAAAATAATTCTTCGTAGGGAATTTTTAATGATTTTCTAAAAAATTCTTTACTTTCAAATAACACAATGTTGGCATTTTCTATGAAAAAGTGCAAGAAATGTTGCATTCTTTTTGAAATAAAAGATGAGAACATAACTGATGCATTCCGTTTTTAGCGTTTGCATGGGAGAAAACTAATTTTTGTTAACAAGCTGCTGAGGTTAAGTTGGAGACTACGTCTAAATTAACAGCGTAAACATTGTGAAATCAAACATTTTGGCTTCAAAGTTCCCCGGCAACAATAAGACTAGTGGAAGCTGGTAGAAACAGGGTGACTACAACATTCGGCACAACTGAATGTGATAGCACTTTTATTTATTTATTTCCTCATATTTTTTGTATATTTTTGTCTCGTTCCAAAACTAAGACTGCAACAACGCCGGCAATACATGAAGAGTATTTGGTTATCTGATCTCTTATCTTTTGATTAAGTGTTTTTGCCTGCTTTCAAATATTTTTATCTAACAGTTTCCATAATAAATCAGTTCTTATGTACAACATTAATGCCAGTTTCAGATTTACTTTTCAAAATGCAAGTGTCTACGCTATTTTTGCTCTCCGCATTGACGTGTTTGATCAAATTTGGCATAACAAACGAGGCCACTGAGGACGTGATTGGAATGAGTGCATACAAAATATTTTTGGCAGCCAAGAAAGACTCTTGTTTTGGTAAAAAACAAACAATGGCTTCTGCAATCCAACAAGAACTGGAACGTTATGGAAAGCGAACATTTCTGAAAATCTTTGACATACTACAACAGGGCGTGGAGCAAGTTGGGGATGTGATGTTGTTTAGAATTTTAGTGGAAGACTATTTGGATTTATTCGTAAAAAATAAAACGAGTCCATATTTTTCCTATGCCTTGTACGCCATAAATTTAAAAAAACTAAAGCGGCACAAGTTTTTTCAAGATGTGGGTGAATATTTACAGTACAGATTGAAGTATTCCACGGGCGCTATCGAATATGATTATCGTCTAAATACATTATTTTACGACTCCTGTCTTATAACGCCGTACAAAAAGAATGAAACCGAATATAGAGGATATTTTCTAAGTAAATTTCTGGATTTTGATGACACCGAGAAGAAATTCAATGTTGAACTTAGCGGCAGAGATTATACGATGTATTCCGAAGCGTTGGACAAACAAAATGGTGAAATCTTGCTTGTCAATTCGTCAGAAAGTCTTGGTGAACACAATTGGACAATTGAATTTGTGCACTACGACACGGTTGTTAAACTGTTCCAAGACGATGTTTTAATTTGTGCCAAAGATGATCACGATATGATAAAAGTTGATGTTGCTGGTAGCACAAAAGAAAACGATTTAGATTGTGTTTGGGCAATAGACGATTGCTCGCCTTGATTTTACACTTTCGCATGAGAAATAATTTTCGTACAATTAATTTTAAGATTTTCTGTTTTATACCAAAATTATATATTCTTAATTTTTTATCGCAGTTTAATAAAATAAATGCAGTTGATTGCATTCTGCGACAAACACAAAACTTGTGGGAAATGTTGTTATTTTTCTTGTAGTTATTCTCAAGTACAACAAGAATTTGGTGTTGCGAATCTGCCAAACACCTCCTAAATCTCAAGTTGCAAGACGAAAGAAACACAGTTTCTGTTTATTTAATGTCATGCGATTCTTAGTTTCTCTTAGACACGACAAGAATAGCCGGTTAAATGTCTTTTAATTGTCTTTGAATTTTCATAAGACTCTGATTTCATTATCAAATAGTTTAGCTTGTTGATCATGTTCAAATTAAATGTGTTGTTCATTCTTATCAGAACTGCGATGTTTTGACAAAACATTGTTTATTTTTTTTTTCGTTTACTACTGCTGCCAGTTATTATCAGTGATCATGACATAATCTTTCATATTAACGTATTTTTTTTCAAACAATTCTTATCGCAAAATCATCAACTAAAATTGGGTATGAACTGGAGACTTGTATTTGATTTAAAATTCGTTGAAAGAACTTTAAAACGCACGCGTTTAATTGTGCATATTTAATACGTTTTATAATATTCTTTTTACGCCGTCTTGTTTTTTATGAAAACGCTATCATATTTAAAATTCTTTATAAAGTGCTGACAGCAAAAAGTCAATTTAGTTGTTTGGGAATGTGAGTTTTATTTTAATGACAACAAAATATTTTTTTAATATCACAAAGTTGTTAAGTTGCTAAAAGAAACTATTTATCTAAAAACACTGATAACAGAAAGGTAAATACTTAACTATTAAGTACGTGAACAATAAAGAAATATTTGTGTGGAAAAGCGTAACCACTAAAAACTCATAAATATTTTTATTCAATTAAGTTTTTATCAAATAAAAAATTTTATTCAGGACTAATAGAAACTGTCATGGAATATGAAATTATTGGAAATATAAAATTAGTGGTCACGCTTTCTTGGGCACAATTTATTATGCAGCGCTCTTAACAATCATGCTTATCATTCAACATCTCAATCAAGAGATCTGACAGTTTCATCTTCCCTTAATAAAAAAAAAAACGTAACCACTAAAATCTTATAAATATTTTTATTCAATTAAGTTTTTGTTAAGTAAAACAATTTTATTTCGAACTAGTAGAAACTCTCATGGAATATTAAATTATTGGGAATATAAAATTAGTGGTCACGCACGCTTTTTTGAGTAAATATTTTTGAGCTCAATTTATTATGCAGCGCTCTTAAGAATCATCCTCATCATTCAACCTCTCAACCATAAGATTTGACATTTTCATTATCATTTTAATGACAAAAACGTAACCACTAAAAACTAGTAAATATTTTTATTCAATTAAGTTTTTATCAAATAAATAAATTTTATACAGAACTAATAGAAACTGTCATGGAATATAAAATTATTGGGAATATGAAATTTTTGGAATATAAAGTTAGTGGTCACGCTTTTTTGGGTAAATATTTTTTGGCACAATTTATTATGCAGCGCGCTTAACAATCACCATGATCATTTAACATCATCCTCATCAATCATGAGATCTGACACTTTCATCTTCATTTTAATGAGAAAAACGTAACCACTAAAATCTAATAAATTTTTTATTCAATTAAAAAAAATTTATTCAGACCTAATAGAAACTGTCATGGAATATAAAATTATTGGGAATATAAAATTATTGGAATATAAAATTAGTGGTCACGCTTTTTTTGGATAAATATTTTTGGGCAAAATTTATAATGCAGCGCGCTTAACAATCATCCTGATCGAACTTGTAGAAACTTTAATAAAATATAAGATAATATAAAATTATTGTGAATATAAAATTAGTGGTCATGCTTTTTTTAAAGTATTTTTGGACACAATTTATAATACAGCGCGCTTAACAATCATCCTGATCATTTAACATCATCAATCATGAGATCTGACACTTTCATCTTCATTTTGATGAGACTGTGTGAAGTGACACGCTGACGCCAATAAATCGGCAATTTTTGAAGCCTTTTAAGCCATCGTTGACGCCATACGACCTGAAGTATTTGAAAAAGTCGTCTCGGACCATTTAATGCGTATTCAAACAAATAAATATCTTGAGATTATTCAAAAGATTATTAAAAAAAAATCACTCTAACAATCTTTCTGTCTCGCATTACCTTTTCAGGTTCTCCAGCAGGTCAAGCAGCGCTCTCGATATATATTTTATTTAGACCAGCTGCAATTGTCCCTGCAGTTGTACGTAAAACTCTTCTTTATTAACCATCTCCGTGTGAAAGCGTATAACTGTCGGTGTATGTGTGATGAGTTCGTTGTATTAAATTTCGTGACCAAAATAAAAGAATTCAAGCAAATGTGTCTATGCCATGGTTTCGGCAACGTAAAGCTTTGCACTTGTTACCCAAGTTGACCACAAATAACTGGCAGAAGCATTTTAAACAAAATACATGAATAGCAAATGAAAAAATAGTTTAAAAAAAATTGAAAATAAACTGAAACAAATTGGGGATCCTATTTGAAAAGATACTGCCACATGCTTGCATACAATTGCATTTAAAAAACGACAGCAGTTTCAAAAGTTCGTTTATATCAAAAAAAAAAAAAAAACTAATAGCATCTGATGTGAAACTACCTGAGAAAGATGTTGTTTTTCCTGTAAAAATAAAAATTTTAAGGAGTCTTAACGATGTCATAGAGAGCCGGCAATTATTAGGTCTTAGTAAAATCTAAAGATCCCATATTAAATTTTTGTTAGATGTATTTTTCCCAGATCCTTTTTGGCCTGCTGCAGCACATTTCACAAAATACATGCAACAAGCAGCTTCATGTCAAAGAAAGGTACCCGTCTGCTTTATTTATATATATGTGTGTGTGTATGTATGGGTGTGTGCTTATTTTACACACACATTTTGATTCAAAGCCATCAAAGTACGAGTATGTGTAGCAGATTTTATTTCGAGTGTATAAATTTATCTCTGCAACTCGTTAGTTTGTGTTTTTTTTTTCTATTACTATTATTATTGCTGTTGTTGTTGCTGCTGTTGTTGTTATTGTTGTTGTTGTTGTCATGTCACGTTTATCACTTGACACATGCATCTTTTACAACTATAACAAGGCTTGTTAGTGTCAGTAACAACATCATCATTAACATCGGCAGCAGCCAAAGCAAATCTACACTTTCAGCATCATCATTATTTTAGTGAAATGCGTTCGTTCGATGTTTTCGTTTTTCGAATATCGTGTGTGTATCCCTCAGCAATTTCAACCTGGAGATACCTGTTAATTGAGTTTAGTTTTGTTAGACACGATTGATGTGTCTTTGATGGAAGCTGGACAACAAGACAAACGAATAAGGGAAATAATTGGAAGTCTTTGCAAACGTTTTAATTGGTTGTATTTTAAATGTTTGATAAAATCGCAATTTTTACATTTTTATTTTATTAACATTTTAAATTTTAGTTCAGTATTTTACTTGTAAAATATAGTGACGAAAAGAATTTGTAAGTCAACAGCAAACAAATGAAAAAATAAGTAAAAATAAAAATTAATTAAAAATATAAGAATTAAATTTAATGATTTTTTTATAAGTTAAATTTAAAGAAAACGTTGACCAGTGTGCTGCAGGGCGTGTTTAATACCTCTAAATGCTTTTTTAACGCTTTTTATTACCCTCCCGTGTATGTTTGTTTGAATACAACTCTTTTTTCTATTGTGCTTCCACGCGTATACTTAATATTATTAATATTGTTACTCATACGTCGCATTGTACTCATAAAAATTTGTTGGTGGGCTTCATGTTCTTATCTTGTCATAAAGTGCAAATATTTTTATACACTTTTTCAGCAAATTAAACTCACAAATGACAACTAAATACAATTAAAAAAAAATTTAGCACACGCTTTTTAAGAAAATTGAGATAAACAGTTAAAACATACATTAT
The DNA here is from genome assembly GCA_963675445.1 of Linnaemya vulpina. Lineage (NCBI taxonomy): Eukaryota > Metazoa > Arthropoda > Insecta > Diptera > Tachinidae > Linnaemya > Linnaemya vulpina. The sequence goes on along the minus strand of OY776278.1, from coordinate 85,027,127 downwards.
TACTAATAATACATTAATACTAAATTGTATAAATTTTTTATTTTACTATTATTGCGGCGGCTATCAAAATTTGTACTAAAATTTTAGTACTAAAATTTAGTACTTATATTTTGTACTAAATTTTAGTACTAATTTTATTTGAAAGCTTTTGCTTATACAATACTTAAGATAAGATATTTTTCTGATTTGAAGCAAAAATCAGTTTTAGTACGAGGTAAAAATTTTTAAGGAAAGCCTACATCTAATAATTCACTATATATTTGCAAATATAACGTTGTATAACGTTAATATCATAATATTAGTACTAATTTGTTGTACTAATAATATTTGCTAAGTCTTCTAGACTCACTTTTCACTTTATTAAACTCATGCCAAAACCATCAGGAAAAGAGAGTCTCAATAAGTTTCCTTGCCACTTTTGACTTGGGCTAAGGATTTTGTTTACTTTCACAGCCACGATTTAAACAAAATGTCACAAACAGAGTGCCCAGCTCTTTCGCTCTCACATGACAGAAGGAAAGCAAAAACCACTTCAAAGAAACACCGGCAAAGAAACTCACTTATTTTTATATCTACTAACGAAAGTGTGCTAGTGTGTAGTGGTAAGCTCAGATGGCAAAGGAAAACAATTTCAAGATTTCCTTGATGCCGCGGATTTTATTGTAAAATCAAAGCTTCCAGCGAATATATAAAATTATAAAGCCAAGATTTATTAACTCGACGACAGCAACACCAGAAAACAAGCAACACAAAAGAAAATAAACTCCAACGGCGGAAATCATTTTAGAACAAGAACAACAACAACAACAATAATAAAAATAAAAAATAAAAAAGTTAAACTATTTGTAGCAGCAGAAAACATCCAGCATCGTCAAGATCTCTGCGTACAATTTTGACAAACAACTCTCGAGTTGATGTTTTTATTGTGTTTCTTTTTCATGAAAGCAGACAAATAAGAGGCAGCTTTTGGAAAAGCATATAAAAGCATTGCGTTGCCCAGGGCAACTCTTTTTAACTTTTGATAATGTTGTATAATACAGGAATCAACTTGCACACACACACACACACACACTAACACACAAGCACTAACACTTGCAAAACCTGTATCCTACCGAGCACACCGTTCACCTCATTTCTTTGTACCGGCACTAACAAAGCAAAAATGAGAGAAAATTAATCTTTAATAATCTAAAAGTACCAGCGTATCACACAGTCGAGAATATTCTTAATAAATTGCACCCTACAGGAGTCAAGGAATAATGAAAAGCAGTTGCAATTATTTCCCAATAAACAAAGAAATATTTTAGGAATTGTACAACTTTATACCAAGACTTTGTGGCACTAAAAGGACTCTTCATGAAAACAAATTTCCAGTGGACAGGCGTGTTCTAAAAATATCACGCTTTCAAATCGCATTTTATCTTATTTATGCACTTATTTGATGTAATTTTTTTTTAGTTTAATTTTTTCATACTTAACCAGTGGCAATCAGTTTATAAATTGTTAACAACACTGCTATTAACTATTAGTACTAAATTCAAGAAACTAATAGCATGTACTAATTTTTAGTTCTGCTTTTATTTTCAAAGTTATCACTATTAAAAGCAGCTTTAAGTACTAAAATTTAGTACCTAACTTCTGTACTAATTTTTAGTACTAATATTATTTCATAGCTTATGCATAAATAAAAGTTTTTAGACAAAATATTTTCTGATTTTTTACAAAAATTCAGTTTTAGTACGAGGCTATAATGCGCTTACATGTTAGAATTTGAGAAGAACTATCATTCAATAGTAAAAAAAGACATTGAAAAGAAATCCAGTTGTTAATTATTAGTTCTAAAATTTAAAACGAATATTTGTACTAATTTTTAGTACCCATATTACTAAATAGATTTTAAATATTTAAGACTTTAAACTTTAAAGTTTTAGATTTAAAAAACTTTATTTAGTACCAGGCAATAATTTGTTTTTATTTGAGAATATAAAAAAGACTGTAATTTTTTTTAGTACGAGACAATTATTCGTTTTTATGTTAGAATTTGAATAACACTAACAGTTAGTAAGCGACTGAGCCTTGCAAAAATATCAAGTTGCGAAAAATTATTAATTTTTCTATTCATTATTAGTTCTAAAATTTAAAACTAATAGTTGTACTAATTTTTAGTACTAATACTATTTGCTAAATTGAGTTTAATAAGAGTATTGACACTATTTTTAATACCACATTTCGCCATTTATATTTTTAACATTTTGGAGCTAACTTTTATTTAACACTTTAGTACTAAATTTGCAAAAGTTTCCTTTTATAAGGCTGCAGTGCCTTTTTTATTCGGTTCCACGTTTTAATAATTCTTTAGTATTAATTTTTTAGAACCAATATGTGAATACTAACATTTTAGTACTAAAATTTTAGTACTAACTTTTTAGTACTAAATAAAATTTTTTTATATTTTTATAAAATTCCGCCTTTTCTAGTCGTTTCTTTCCGATGCTTTCGTCTTTTGTAGTATTTGCCTCGAATCGAGCTATTTCATGCAGCTGCAGTGCTGCTGTTTATTTGTTATTACCTGTTTTGATTAAAATTGTTTTCCTCTTTTTTTTATTGCCAGCTTATGTTGCCATGACAAATTATCCACACTTGTAAAGAACAACATGGAAAACAGCAGTAGAAAGTACAGAAAAAAGTCAAATAAAATAAATAAAATTTCTTTTCTTTTTATATTTTATTTGTATTTATTTTTGTTGAATAAGTGGTTCATTGTTGTTTTGTCAAACATACAACGATCACTTGACTGCCAAGTCATTAAAAATAAATTTTAAAAAGTCAAAGATTCCGTAAGAGAAGTGAACAGAAGCTAAAATTTAAATTTATTTTCATTTTATTTTGATTTTTCATTTTTATATAAAAATTAAATAATAATATTACGGATGTTTTACTGTCGTGACGTAACCATACAGTGGGAGGCAATTATCGTAATTAACTTGCTAAACACAAAAATACAAACAATGAGTTGTAAAAATCTTTTTCTTTTTGCTTTTAAGATAAATTTAATAGATAAAAATATGTGTTGTTTTTCTTACTTTAATTTTTGAAAATATTTCCTTGTCATTCTGTTTATTTCTAGATGGGGAATGCCAAATTTATTTTTTATTTATTAACAATATTTTTGACCAGAGATATTTTAAATTTTAATTGCAAGTGATTCCGTATCGAACTATTTATTGTAAAATTCAATTTAATCTTGATGGGTTTAACTTAACCAGCAGAACAGCTGTTTTCGCTAGCCGCTACACTTTTGCCAACTGTAATCGTTTGTAATTTTATCTTAAATTTTATTTTACAGGCTGATAAGACCTGATAGATGTGCCTATACCGGGTTTTATATTTTTAACTTAAATAGCAAAGCAGAACAGCTGTTTTCGGAAGCCGCTACACCTTCGTAATTAACAGTTATTTGCAGTTTTATATGAAATTTAATTTTATATTCTCATCGAAAAATTTTTTTAATTCAGAAAGACGTCAATATAACTTTAAAATAATCAATTTCCATAGCAGAAAAGAACAGCTGTTTTCGCTAGCCACTACACTTTCAATATCAATAATTATTTGAATTTGTATATGATGTTTATCGAAAAATGATTTTAATTCAGAAAGACGTTATAAATATTCTAAAACACTAGGAAAAGTCAATATAACTTTTAAATATTCAATTTCCCCAGCAGAGCAGAACAGCTGTTTTCGCGAGACGCTGCAACTTCATCAACAATACACGCTTGTTTTTTTTTCAATTAAGAAAGAACTGATATATGTGCCTATACCGGGTTTTATATTTTTAAATAAAATAGTAAAGCAGAGCAGCTGTTTTCGGAAGCCGCTACACCTTCGTAATCAGCAGTTATTTGCATTTTTATATGAAATTTAATTTTATATTCTCATCGAAAAGTATTTTTAATTCGGAAAGAGATTATAAATATTCTAGAACACTACAAAAATTCAATATAACTTTTTTCCAATTTCCCAGCAGAAAAGAACAGCTGTTTTCGCTAGCCGCTACACTTTCACTATCAATAATTATTTGAATTTTTCTATGATATTTATCGGAAAATGTTTTTAATTTAGAAAGACATTATAAATTTTCTAAAGCACTAGGAAAACGCAATGTAACTTTTATATATTCAGTTTCCCCAGCAGAACAGAACCGCTGTTTTCGTTGGACGCTACAGTTTTATCATCATCAGTTGTGTGCTCTTTATTTGTTAACACTTTGTTAGGTGACCAGCTTGTCTTAAGCTTGGGATTATTTATCATGCCCTGCTGAATTAAAAATAGTCTACTGAGTTTTAATGAAATTTTTATTGACTTTTTATAAATTTTCCGAATTTTTAACGTTTTTCTTTTATTAAACTTCTTTATTTTTCAAACAACTCCTAAAAAACGTATTTTAAATTTGAGATTTATTAAATTTACCTGACATTTGTAAAATAAATCCTGTTATTATTTTTTGGTTTTCTTATTGTTGTTGTTGCTGTTGTGAAAATAAATTATGCAATTGCATATGAGACGAGACACTACTTTGACAATAACAACTACATCATAAACTCGAAGCAATTTATCAGATTCAACACTGTCATGCCACCACCTTCCATTTCCCTTCTGACATTTCCCAGCCAGAGCTGAAGTGCATCATGCCAGCGCATGCATGTGGAAAGTGGAAAAATTCGTTGAGTCTGATTTCTTTTTTTGTTTTTTTTTTTTTTGGCTTTAGTTTTCTTTCTATGAATTATACCAACATCATTGGAGCAACCAATCTCATTTGTTTTATACACATTTTAGTAACTTCTAGTGGTACGTAGTAGACTTCTTAGTGAAACAGTCGGTTGGTATTTGCCGGCGCGCGGTATTAAAACGAAGAGCAGAAAAATTTTCCAGGCTTTGGCTGGAATAGTTGCAGTCATTTGTTTCTTTGTGCTGCTATTAATTTGCTCGCTGGTGCATGTTCGTTGCTATAGATATTTTACCTTTAATAAATACGCGATTCTGCATAATGAATGTGATGTTGATGCAGTTGTTGCTGTTTCTAGTTGTTTTGTATTTTTGTAGCATAAATGAAGGCGCCTTTGGCGCTGGTATGGCAAAGAGAAGGGGGAAAAAATTAGAAGAAAATATGTATGAATTTTTGAATTATGAATTTGTATTCTTTCTTTTTTTTTATTCCAAGTGGCATCAGCTTTTGGTAGTTGGAACGAACGTTGGTATTAAGACAACAGCAACAACAACAGCGAAAACTTATTATTAGACTAGATTACGTGCAGGGATTTATTGTGCGCTCATTGTAAACAGACTTAGACTACACGTACATTTTCAAGCCCATGCAGGCTTTTATGCAGCAACAAACAAAATGCATCTTGAACTGAGATTGTCACATTTCGTTGTTGTTATTGTTGCCAGTATAATTGTGATAAAAGAGGAGCACAGCGTTAGTCCATCTGAAGGCTGGTAATTGTAAATTTCAAAACAAGGATCGCAGGCTACTTTAAATTAATTATCAGTATGACTGATAGCAAAACCAGGCCTGAGCATTTCATTTAATTATCAGTTTTATGAACAACAGCCTGCTGTTGTAGTAACCCACCATCCGAACTGCAGGGCTTATTGCAAGCGCTGCATCCACAGGATCTCTCACACACACACACACACCACAGCCAACCATGTGAAGAACAAGAATAATATTAAAACATATTTTTACACAGACAATGAATGATGTGGCATAACTAACAAACTAAATACATCTACAGCAGGATACAACATGTGCAACATGTACTACCTGGGCTACAAAAATCTCTTAAACAACAGCAGCGACAGCAGCAGCAGCAACAACATCAGCTAAAATACAATTTTGCTCTGCTGAAAATGGGAAATGGGAAATAAATAGAAGAACATTTTACTGAATTTTTATTGGTGTTTGTTCGAAAAGCTTTTGCTGAGATTCATCAAAATTTATGTATTTCCCTATAACTATTATTATTGTTCTTGCCACAATGCTTTAAGCATAAATGTGTTGTTGCTACAGAAACAGCGCCAACAATAAGCAGGAGTCCTGGCATTTCTATTCGTATTCGTATTGTAGTGAAGTACGTATTTATAAATTGTTGTGCGCTCTTTTGTACGTTTTGTCTTCTTCAACTTATTTGTCATAAATTTAAACAGTCTGTCGCTGGAGTTATTTTTTTTAATTTTTTTTTTGTTATCCTTTTTGGTATTTATGCAATTTAAATAATAAAATTTTTTATAGTGATATAAGATGCAGGTAATAATAATGATTTAGTTAAGGGAAATAAATAAAATTAGCATAATTTCGAATCGAACAATGAGAATACTTCAAGGATTTCACGCTTTATTTATTCTACAGCGCAGCATTATTAAATCGCTTAGGATTCAAGTCATTTGAATTTTACATTTAAATAAGTAATTCGATGGATTTGCAAAGCAAATGTGGTAGAAAGAAAAGCAGGCATCTGGTTGAGGAATAAAGTTTTATTTAAATTAATCTACCTGCTGCATTTGAAGTATTAAGCTACGAATTTAATAAATAAAATCCTTTAAGCTTTATCCTTTTTAATTTAGAAAAATAAATTAGAGGATTGAAGAGCATTTGTGATTATAATATTTTTTTGTTTTTTTAAAGAGTTTGTCTATTATAAAAGCTAATTGCAATTCGAGACTTTTCTGCTGTTAAATACTGGGGAGTGTTTATAACTCTAATATAAATATTGGCGTTTATTTATTAATTATGTACGTCTGGAATAATTTGTCCTTCGTGACTTTCTCAATATTAAACGTGATTTTCAAATAAATATATTGAATATGGAATGATTATAATCTAATTATATTAGGATGAGAGTTTTATTTGAAAAATGTATTTACAAACTGTTTTCCATTCGCCACATTTTCCAAACTTCAACACTGTTGTCAAATATATCTGGTGTTTTTTATAGAGTGATACAAGTTTAAATCATAATAAAACATAGTAATATATTTTTGATATCAGTGAAACGGCCCTTGTTGGATAGAAAATTATATGACATTAATGTTTAAATATGATTTCGGCCATGTGGCTGCCACGGCTGGCGCGTACAAGGCGTAATCTGGAACACCAATTTTCACAAACATGGGCCAATGACTCTACCAGCCCATAAAGCGCACCAAACAGTTATTTTCTATGGAACTTCTCATTCCTAATGCGACAATTCTATTTATTGACGTACCCATTCAACCAAAAATGGGCTTCATCGGAAAATAAAATTTTGAATGAACGAAGTGTACGATGAATTTGACGAACAGAACCATTATTTTGAATAAAAATTTCCAGAATTTGCACGCGTTGCTCTGGTGTAAGTCGATCCATAATGAAATTTAAAAGCAAACTAAACAAAAATGGGTGGTCAAATATAAACTCTTTAGAGTGAATACCTGTTTCTGTTAAGAGATTCTTCCGTAAATTTGCGGGGGGTTATTTTGTATAGAGCAATTCCTCCTGAGGTCCTTCTCTATACTCTCATTGTTTATATTAATATCCACTTTGAGTACCCGATACCCACTTTGAGCCTCTCCAGCCGCTTTGCATACGGATCCTAGACTACTCCTATACCGCTTTTTTGGTGCCAACTGATGCCAAGTGCTGTCACTTTATACACGCTGTATTGAAAACCCACCATCTTCCCTACAAATATATCCTTCCCCCCAGTGGTGCACTTCGCCCCACCTATTCCCAATTATGGCAGACCCTCAGCCAATAAAAAATAGCAGCATGAGAACAGGGTACATTCCATCTTCCAGCACTCATCCTTCCACTTTAATGAAGCAGCCTTTTCTTCTCTGGAAATTTCCCGAATCAAATTAGGTTAGGTTAGGTTAGGTTGAGGAAGAGGGGCATGAGTCATCCCAATCCTCACAAGGATTACACCTAGGCCGCGATAGGCCTGTTGTGCACTCTATAGTTTGGAGTCACAATTTTATGGGACCTCCTTTGTACCTTCCAAAAAAAAAACCTTAGAATTTGGTTACATTAGGAACCTAGTCTCTTCAATGTATCTTCTTAAGTCCCTCCAGTTGGAGCCCCTAAGAAGTTCCATCTCCTGTATTATCCCCTGATTAAATACTTGTCTTCTGTCCTGGTTGAAAGCTGGACAGTGGCACAAGTAGTGCTCCAGTGTTTCGTCCTCCAAGCAAACGTCTCCACACGGATTCCAATCAAATTATCCTTCCATTTTATTTTAATATTTTTAGTTGAAGGTGGTCTTAAAGGATCAAACTCAAAACTATTTCTTGTACGATCAAATTATCCTTCCATTTTAATTAAATTCTTAAAGTTGAAGCTGGTCCTAAAGGATTACACTAAAAAATATTCCTTGTACGATCAAATTATCCTTCCATTTTAATTTAATTTTTAAAGTTGAAGCCTCGTCTTAGAGGATCAAACTCTATTTTATACCTTGTGCGTTCTTAAAGGCTGTTAAGGATATTGTACTTAATGAACGTCCGCTTAAGTTCCCAAAATATCAATTAAACTTTAGCAAAAAGAAGAAAAAAAAAGAACTTAAATAATAATAGAAAAGGCAACCTCGGCTAAGTAATTTGTCACCAAAATAAAAATGGTAACAACAACAACAACAACAGCAACAGCAACAACAATAAAAACTTTATTAAACGCTTTAAAAACTTTCAATTCCTGCGAGAGTGTGTCTGGCTGTTTTGGCAAGCAGGAGCCCACACACACACACACACACAAACACACTCTACTCACACTCACACTATTGCAATTTTTATTACCAGCCAGAAACCACAGTCAAGTTCTTAAACGCAATACATTTTTATTGTAGTTGTTTCTTTTTTCCTTTCAAAATGAAACGGAAATAAACTAAAACTGCACTGCAGATTGTGGAAATGCGTGTCAATGTTTGTATGACGCCTTGTAAGGATTTCACGTTTCTGGTAGCTGAAATAACAGGCGAGAAAGAAAGCGAGAGAGAGAGAGAGGGAGCGAGCCAGGCAGGAAGAGTGATGGCGAGAAATTTGTATTCGTGTCACGTTAAGCATGTAGAGACCGTTATTCAAGCTGCTATACTTTAAGGATTATTATATAGTTGGTTGCTTATATTATTGCAATTGCTGTTGTTGTTGCTTTTATATTTTGCTCGTATAGTTGTTGTATTTATATATTTTTAACACTTTTAGCTGTAAAATTAAAAAGGAAAACAACATTTCTTGTGCTCGGGTGTGAAGAAATACATAAACGGCCATAAATTTGAATGTCCTGCCATGCATTCGTATGTATTTATGCTTAAGTAAGCAAGTGTGCAAGTGTGTAAGTGTGTGTGTGTGTTAGTTTATGTGTGCTGTTACTTTTTATACTTCAAGTGTTTTTATTATTATAATCCTTTTTGTTTTTGTTTTAATTTTATGCGTGTGTTTAGTGCATTTCATTTTCGTTATTTATTGGCTGATTAAATTTTGTGATAAGTTTTCTCTCACTATTAACAAAACATTTTAAATGCCATAAAGTAGTTTTTCTAGCGAGTTCCTATTTTTAAAAACTTTTTTTTCCTTTTTTGAACTGCAGCTACAATGAATTTTAACGGCTACTAAAATATGAATTTGATGAGTAGTTTTTTAATAGGCGTCTTAAGGAAGAAGTACAACGATTGAGGAATAATTGAAACACCATTTTCAAGGACCATCCTTCATCCTTCTATTCATCTTTAATATAATACCAACATCTTTATACACTAAAAATATTTCTTCAACAAAAAATCACACAAGATTCAAACGCTTCTATTTTTAAGTTCAATTAATTTTTAATATGAAAAAAGAAAACCCTTGATATTCATTTTAATTTGATGGCTGAAATAGTGAGACTTCGAAATCTAAGATTCTGGGCTCTCATTTTCTTATAGAGTCAAGAACAGGGTATCAAATTTTCCTTGCCTTCTGCCATGCATCGGTTTGTTACAATAACGAAGGCGTAACACTGTGCGCTGAATGTTACCGCCAGCGTTAATGATTGCGTCTTGCAGTAAAAATCAAAATGCAGCGCTCTATTTGGTCGCCACCGCAGCATAAAAATTTAAGGACGTCTTAAGGACTAAAATGGCTACAACAAATTAACTATTTTCTTATCCCTCCGCAATTTAGCCGCAACTCTGCATCAGTTTTGGTAGAAGTAAAAATAAAAAAATAGAATAACATTCAGGAATTCATCTGAATTATTTGGATTTCAGATCGCCATTTTATTTTTATCAATTTATCTTTATTTTATTCTCTATTTTCTTATCATTCGTCATCTGCACTCTCAACTCCTTTCACAATTTAGCCGCGACACTTCCCGGAGTTTCGGTACAAGCGGAGTAGTAGGTTTGTAGTGTTTCTGTATCACTTTTTCCATACAAAAAGGCTGCTCATGCTGCCAGCGTTTAAATCATAATAAAACATAATAATATATTTTTGATATCAATAGAACGGTCTTTAAAGACGATATCGAAGGCAATTATTTGATGTCTCCTGTAAAAATTTTGTATCACTTTTTAATATTTTTTGGACTCAAAGTTTAATCGCCAGAAGTAACTTTTGATATTTGAAGAGTTTTTAAGCATTTAAGTCCCTTTTTAAGGCAAAACTAAATCCAAATTCTGTGATAAATATTGTCGCCCGCCGAACATCGCGGAATATGAAAAACTCTGGTAACTTTTAGGACTCTGACAATCCCCTAAAAGAGCTAAATAGCTGACACTGAGAACTTTTTTTTTTCTTATAAAAATGCCAACATAAAGAGAACGCTAATGGAAAGAACATGTCTTTGTTAAAGTGCTTCCTATTTCTTGAACACACCTCGTACTTGCCGAAACTTCTTGGGATATTAACTCAAGACAAGTGCCTCAAAGTCACATCTCTAACCTGTTGCCAAGTAAATTAAATCAATGACGTCATGTGAAAGTTGTCAGACTGTTTCATTTCAGAAATAGTCACATCAACCGGTTTTGTAATCGATTGTCTTCTCGCTTCTTTATTTGTATTCTTAGTAAATTTTCTGTCGTCCAGTGTTATCTGTGACAGGATTTGATTATAACCAATTTATTCCATTTTAATAGCCTGCACTTGGATTTCGGACACCTCAGCCTCTATCCTTTTTTAATTTTTATTTTTCTTTTTGCAATTCTCATAACAATTTTTATATGAGTCCATATCATTTAGCGCCGTAATAGCTGCTACACTCTTCTGTGTATATCAACTTTTAGTCTTTATATGTCCATACACACACACACACCCACACATGCTCTCACAATCGTGTGTGCTTACCTGCCATAAAGTATGTTCACACAATCATAAAACGTGCCATGTTTATTAAACTGATAGATGGTTTTAGCACTTCTTATAAATATTATGAACGCACCAAAATAAAAGCCAGTTTCATTATGAGCCGGAGTGCATGTATGCTTGTGTGTCTGTGTGTGTGTGCTGCCAACAGGAAAAAAAATTTGTATTGATGACTGCTATAAAATAAAATTAACTAAATACGTTTCAGCTAAAGTAAAGCCATAGAAGATTATGGCCGGTATTGAGGAAAAGCAAGAAAAAACTGGCTGTTGTTGTTGTTGTTGTTCATAAGCGCCGTATGTGTTTATGGCCGGTCTATAATGCATGTGTATTCCACCTGCGTGAGTAGATATTTATGTTTTTTTTTTTTGTTATTATGCGGGAGGGAGAGAAGAGATATATGAAATTTAATTATAATAAATATTTTGCAAAAGGCCAATGAAATAATAATAATAAAAATATTCTATATTTATGCGGCCGGGTATGGGTTAATAAGTCAGGGCAAGCATTTGTGTGTCTTTAAAAATTTTCAATCCTACATTTTCTTTTATTGCTGATTACAAAAACAACGTTATTTGCATTTTCTAATTCTTGCTAAAATATCCTGCAGTCTTAAAAGTTATTTTTCTATATTTTGTTTCCTCTTTTCTTGTTCATTTTTTTTTTTTTTTAATAACAAACCAAAACTATGCAAAATGTGTTAATTTCTCTTGCTGATCCCACCTAAAAGCAAAAACATTTCAAAGCAAATATTTGCAATACAATTTTAGTTGGTATCCTTCAAACACAAAACCTACAAGCAAACAAACGAACAAACGAACAAACGAACAAACGTTTATCAAGCTCCAGCAATTAGCAGCAACAACTATAAACGACAATATTGCAAGACAAAAAAAAAAATAATAATAAAGAGAAACAAATTTTTGCGAGGAAATCTAAAAACAACAGCAACAAGAAAAGCCAATTAAAAGCAGTTGACATTTTTCAACAATAATGGCATTTTAACACTTTTCAGTATTTCCGCTGTTGTGAGTTTGAATAAAATAACAAAAGCAGCGAAAGACAACAATAGCAACAACAGGACCAGCCACACACAAACACACACACTGACAAACACTCTCAACTTTCATTGGCATTTAAGTAGACTGACAAATTTGCAAGCCAAATAACGACGATTATACTTGGATGTGACAATGGTGTGGCATTCATGAGCTCAGACGCCTAAAGTTATGCTAAGCAAAAATATTTAAACAGAGCACGGCCAAAAATGAGCGCATATCACACACAGACATACACACGTTGTTGTGCAGAAAACTTTAAGACACCCAGCCAACCCCACGGCTTGCAATTCTATTAATTCTATTAATTCTATTTTTCTTCAATGCAGAATAACAACAAATTAAATTTAACTTTGATTAATTTCTATTGTTTTAATTCTCGTATGACATTTCCAGATAAAATTTCGCAAAAAAATTGCAGAGTGTAAAATTTCTAAATGAAAAATTTTTATATAAATTTCATGATGAAATTAACTTTTTAATAATCGAAATATTTTGAGTAAAAATTAAAATTTCAGTGGCACCGACAATTTGTCAGCGATTCATGGAATTTGATAATATTTTATAAAATTTATTTTTTCATTTAAAAAGATATTGAAATATTTTAGAAGAATATATTTGAAATGGTCATAATTTTTGTTTACTACTTGAATTTACCGATTTAATTGCCACTTTTAAACAGAGTTTTCCTTAACAAACTATTATCCCCTTCAAAAAACAACAAAATTCTAACTTTTTTAAAACCCACGAAACTCTTTTGCCTGGGATATTTTGTGGCGACCATCCAAACAAAAACAAAATCTGTTGCATAAATGACAAAGAACTTTTATCACTTCGCATTAAATAAACTCTACAGGCTTTTTGCAGAGAAATATTAATAAAATTAAAATTATTTCAAGAGTATTTAAATAAATTCAGGATACAAATTTCCGCAAAAACTACTCGCAAATAAAGTAAAACAAAAATATCATTAAATACCTCAAGCAGGAGCATTTGATAGTGCGCCGCATTTAAATGCAACAAGATTAATATAAAGAAGTTACTCGAAATAATTGTTAAAAGGACATACTCGTATATAAAAATAATTTACTAGCGCCTAAAGTTAGGCAACACAACACGAGCTTGGAAGTATTTGAAAACTAGATTTCAAAACCCTCAATAAATCGAAGAAAAGTAACGATTTGAAACAAAAGTTTCAAAAAAATTAACTAATAAAAGTAGAGTATATGTGACGGCTTAGGCTACAGCCACAAAACGTTGCATACTTTTGTGCTGCTCTTTAGAGTTTACGGACGGTCTTATTTTGAATTAATTTAAAAGTTTCCTTTTTAAAAAATTCCTACATCACAATTCTTTTGTGCGTTGAAGAATATGTTCACACTCCGTGTAGATGTTTGAATGAAAAGCCCCAGTGTTTGTATGCTGTTGCACAAGCGGAGCAAAATGTTAAATCTCTTACATTATTTCTCACTTTGTGTTTGTGTTTGAACTTACCAGCCCGAGGTGTTATTTAGCATAAATGCCTGCATGAGCTGACAGCAAAAAAAAAAAGGAAATAATAGAAAATAAAATGTATGAATTAAAAGAAACAGCCAGAGTAAGAGGAAAGGCAGGCATGAGATACAATACAAAAAGGCTTTTTGTTGTTCACTTGTGACTTAACAAGTGGTGTCATTTTATATAAAATGCCTCGAGTATTTGAAAAAAAAGAAAGAAAAAAGTACAACAACTAATAAAGAGAATATGAGGAGAGACCTCCAGAGAATATTAACAATTTAATCAAAATGGAAGTGGACTTAATCAGAAAAGAATTGTACAGCCAACGAGTTTTCGTAGCATACATTTAGGCGGTAGACACAATTTGCACTTTTATAATTTTTTTATAAGAATAAAAAATATTTCCATAAAGATACAAAACAAAAGCACAGCCTCAATATTATCCTTTCAAATATTGTTAAATGAAATTGTTGTTTGTGTTTTTCATTTATTCAGCAACGAACCAAATGAACCAGGCTCAAGTCCCCGAATTAGCAAATACATTTTTTATATAAGAGTCGTTCTGCTACTAATAAAAAAAATATGTATAAAAATGTTATTGTTAATATTCATTTCTGAATAGAAAACTCATATGGAAAGCAACTTCTTAAATAAAATAAATATAGAGAAGGGTTGATCCCAAAGGATATTCCTGCAACCTCCCGTTAATTTTGACGGCGCAACTATCGAATCTTAATAAAGAAAATAATTGGATCTTTTTTTTATATATTTATCAAAAATTAAAATCACTTTAGAAGTTGTTGTTTTATATCATAATTTTCAAAAAGTGTAAAACTTTTGAATTTTATGTTTCTAGATCAGATCTGCCTGAGCTTATAAATCCTTATGCGTATATATGTTTGTGTGTGTGTGAAGTTTGCGCAACTCTATTGTCAAACATATGGGCAACCATATGGTTTTGTTATTACTTTTGAAATGCAATTTTCAACGGAAACACACACGTATCCGGCTTCCGTTTGCAACAAAACGCAGCGGCAGTGAAAAAAGAAAACTATTTAAACAAAATTTTTGCTGTGAAAATAATAGAAGCAAAAAATCTCCAACACACATAATAAAAATCCCTTAAAACCACACATTCACAAAATTCATTTATAATGCGGAAAATATCTAAATTATGGAAACGAAAATTCTTAATTTTCAGGAACCACAAATTTAATATTAAATTGTCACAACTTTTTTGTATGTATTTATTTGCTGGCAAATATATTTGGCCACTGCTTTTGACATCTGTTGCATTATCTGCCATGGGAATATTAAATGCAACGCAAGATAACAGACAACAACAACAACAACAACAACACTAAAAGCCATACAAATTCTAAGATCCGCCGGAAACAAGCATTTTAAATAAAACCGTCAAACAACTTGACAAAAGAAAATGGGGAGGAAAATAAAAGCAGCACAAAAATAAAACGAAAAGTGTTTGCTCAAGCAACAGGCGTTAATATGGCGCCTTATTATTTTTATAATTCTTTTTGTTTTAAATCATTTTCCATAAAGTGTTGGTGTAGCATTTGCAGAAGATAGCAACCAGCCTCGCCTGCCTGCCTGCCTGCCTGCCTGCCTGGGCTTTTATCCAATCCAAAAGAGGAAACATACAAATTCCCTGAGGCCAGTTTTCATTATACTTTTACAAATGAAGTCTAAAGCATAAAGTTGTTTATATTTGCTCTAGAATATTATGGCAAAAATGGCTATTAAGGCACAATTAAATAGTTAAGCATCAGAGCATAACCGCGGTGGCATAGAAGCAGAGAGAAAACTGTTGCCTAAGTTGGGGGGTTGGTTAATGAAAATTAAGTTAATTTTTGTTGTGTTCTATTTTGCATTCAAAAATGGTTGAACACTTTGCATATTATAATACATAAATTCGCTCTCATATAAAAAATGGGTAACGTTCAATACACAAAATAAATTTATTTCGTTTTTGTAGATTCCGGAAAATATTATCTAAAATCGGGGGATTTATACAGTGACACCACAAGTGAAATGTAAAATTTTTTCATGCCAAATTAAGTAACGTTCAATACACAAATTTAATTTTTTTCTTTTTCAAAGATACCGGAAAATATTACCTAATACTACTGGATTTCTTCAGTGCCGCAAGTGAAGTATAGAATGACTCCATAGAAAATTAAGTAACGTTCAATACACAAAATAAATTTATTTCGTTTTTGTAGATTCCGGAAAATATTATCTCAAATCGATGGATTTACTTAGTGTCACAAGTGGAATATTAAATTTCTTCATTCAAACTTAAGTAACGTTCAATACACAAATTAAATTTTTTTCTTTTTTGAAAATTCCGGAAAATATTATCTAACACCACTGGATTTCTTCAGTGTCACAAGTGGAATATAGAATAAGTCTATACAAAACTAGGGTAACGTTCAATACACACAATTATAATTTGTTTGTCTCCTTTTAAGATTCGGTACAATATTATCTAAAGTCGAGGGGTTATTCAGTGTCACCAAAAGTGAAATATATGCTTTTTCCATATAAAACTAGGTAACGTCCAATACACAAAAATAAATTTTTTTCTTTTTTGAAGTTGTAAGATAATGTTATGTAAAATCGATGGATTTTTCAGTGTCACCACAAGTGCAATAATAATGACTCAATAATAAATTGCGTAACGTTCAATACACCAAATTATAATTTTTTTTCTTTTTTTAAGATTCCGGAAAATATTATCTAAAACTGATGGATTGATTCAGTGTCACGACAAGTGGAATATAAAATATTTACGTATGAAATTAAGTAACGTTCAATACACAAAACAAATTTTCTTCTTTTCCGTAGATTCCGGAATATATAATCTAAAATCAGGGGATTTATTCAGTGTCACCAAAAGTGATATATATATGTATATATATAATTTTTCCATATAAAACTAGGTAACGTTCAATACACAAGATAAATTTTTTTATTTTTTTGTAGATTCCGGGCAATATTATCTAAAATCGATATATTTATTCGGTTTCACCACAGGTGAAATACTAATTTTTTCTATACAAAATTAAGTAACGTTCAATACTCTAAATTAATATATTCTTTTTTATGGGTTTAAGTAATGTTCAATACACAAAGTTAAAATTTGTTTGGCTTTGAATAATATTATTGAAAACAGCTGGAACTATTATAATTTTAAGTTACCGCAGTTACGTCTTTTAATAATTTTTTATGTAAATTTAATGTGAAAAAATTCCCCTGGCCTGTATTTCTTATTAAAGAACTTTAATAAAATAAAATAAAATAAAAGAAATATAGAATCTAAATAAAACTCACCCTAATTAAACTTGAATTTCCGTAGCTTTTAGATAAACGATTTTATAAACTTTCATTTTCAGTGGCAACAACATAATTTTCTTTGAGATTAATTGAAGGCCTGCCTTCAGCCTTGAAATTTTAATTAAATTGAAAATTTCTTTAAGTTAATTTCCAATACAAAAAGTTTTATAATTTGCTTTGCTCTGCTCTTGTAATTTATTAAGCTTTTTTTCTTCCTTTATGGCTAAATGCTTTGCAGCCAAGTGCGTCTAATTGAATCACTGCTTTTTTTCAAAAAATAAAAAATTTAAAAAAAAGTATGTGTGGCTTGCCCTAAAGCTCAAGCACACTTCTACGCAGCTTTTATTGAATGGTAATCAATTATCTAAAAAAATGTGTCATACAAAATATTTTCCAAATATTTCCCTTTTCCTTTTTATACATCTAAAAGATATTTCTCTGGAATGACTTTTTTCATTTTTTTTTGTTTTGTTTTGCTTAAACAGAGAAATTTAATTTATTTTCTTTTTAACGCCTCTGCCATTTCGCTTTTTACAAAAAGCTTTTCTTTTTGTAGTCGATAATTGTTGATTTTCTTATTCCTTTTGCATTTCATTACGATTTCATTAAATAAAATGGCAAATTACACGCATAATTTGTTAGCAAATACATGCGAAAGTTGGAAAATCAAACACATTTGCTTGAAAGCACACTCACACACACACACACACACACTCTCATCATGTCTTGTAACCCCCCTTAAATGTTTTAGATTCCCATACGCACCCTTAATTTCTTCAATACCCACCGCATTTCTTATTATCAGCAAAAAAATAAATAAAAGAGAAATCAATCTGTGCTAAAGGGGAATTTCCTATTACGAATGTATGTGTGTGTGTTGGTGTATGTGTGTGTATGTGTATGTGTATGTATTAATTTTATTCTTAAATCTGTGAAAGCAACAGTTAATCTAGGCAAGTGTTTTTCTACCATCATATAAATTTGCGAGTGTGCGTGCATGTCCATTCATGTTTGAATGTGTTGATTTCAGTTTATTTGAGTACTTGAAAATCTGTTACCGATTATTTGTTTCATTAAAAAAACCCGAAGGGGTCTAACAATCAAACAGGTTCTATTTAAAAAGGTAAAATTTTATCAAAATTTTTTCTCACTTTTTTTACAGAACACCAGCAGCTTTTTGACAGGATCTGTACGCTGTATGGAAAAATTGTTTTAATTAATTAATAACACTCACCCAGTTTTTTCTATAAAAATCAAACTTTCTCTAGTAAAAATAAGCACACATTTAATGTGCAGAGTCCTTTTTGCAAATTTTGACAGTCTTCAGCGAATGTTTCAAGTATTTGACAGCTGTCAAGCCCTAATATTGAACCGATATGTCCCAAAAAATCTAAAGCCTATTGGCGTTAAATATTAGCAACGCCAAAAACCAAATTGAGAGAACTAAAGACAGACTTATTTTACAGCATTCACGTACCCATAGTTTCACTTTGTTGCTGAAGGGTGTAGAAGGTTCGTGTAGCACGTCTCTGGCACTCATTTTCTAACTTCATTTGCCGGCTTTTAGTTTATTTCTAAATTCATGATTAATTACTTTAATTAACACGAACACATTTTCTGCAAGACAACATCTTTCTTGACAAGCAAATAAATATTTTGTTCGTGCTCTTCGCCTATAAAAAAACACATTGACCTTTTAACCTTGATCAAGAATATGTTGTTAAAGACCTAAAAAAAGTTAATAAGAAACACTGAAACAAATTTTTCATCTTTAAAAACAAAATAAATTATTTTTAAATATATTTTATTAAAAGAAACTTTTTAAAAATGCACTGTTTGCAGAGGGATTATTTTTGAAAGAATTTTTAGAGCCACATTTGCAGAGATCCTTTTCAAGGGTTGAATTTTAAAAACTATTCCTGGTTTTTTTTATAGATTTATGAAAATATCTGTTCAAACAATTATAATTATTATTGTTATTGTGTCTTTAGCTAGTCCGAATGCCCGTTTTATTAGCAAATCGTTGTGTTCGCTGAAGACCAGTTGGCACTGCAAGTCTAATAAAGGGTGTTTTTTATAGAGTGATACAAGTTTAAATCATAATAAAACATAATAATATATTTTTGATATCAATGAAACCGTCTTTATTGGATAGGAAATTTTATGACATTAACGTTTAAATATGATTTCGGCCATTTGGCCGCCACGGCTAGCGCGTACAAGGCTCAATCTGGAGCACCAATTTTAACAAATTTTTCGCAGCATTTGCGGCCGTATTTCGCCGATAACTCTTCGAGTTGATTTCCAGGTGTTCCATTGTTTGTAGTTTATCGACGTACACAAGTGTCTTTACATAACCCCAAAGAAAATAATCCAATGGGGTTAAATCACACGATCTGGGGGGCCAATTAACTGGGACATTTCGTGAAATTATTTTTTCGTCAAAAGTTTCCTTGAGTAAATCAATTGCAGCGCCCGCTGTGTCGCATGTGGCTCCGTCCTGTTGGAACCGCATATCAGCAACATTAATGCCAGCTAATTGAGCTACGAAAAAATTTCGAATTATGTTTCTATACCGCCCACCATTGACAGTCAAATTCTGACCATTTTTGAAGACATACGGGCCAATGACTCCGCCAGCCCATAAAGCGCACGAAGCAGTAAATTTCTGTGGAAACTTCTCACTCCAAATGCGACAATTCTGTTTATTTACGTAGCCATTCAACCAAAATTGGGCTTAATCGGAAAATAAAATTTTGAATGGACGAAGTGCACGATAAGTTTGACGAACAGAACCATTATTTTGATTAAAAATTTCTACAATTTGCTCGCGTTGCTCTCATGTAAAACGATCCATAATGAAATGTCAAAGCAAACTAAACAAAAGCCAACTATCAGCTGTTAAATGGGTGGTCAAATAAAGCAGTGATGCCAACTCAAAATTGTATCACTCTATAAGAAACACCCTACAGTTTTTCTTCAAAATGTGTCTGAGTTGGAATATAAACTGACAAACAGATTTTATAGCTTAAGATATTTTTTTCATATTTTTAACGAGGTCAGATAGGAAATTGATTTAATTTTATATGAAACATTAAATGCACAATTAAATTGTAAATTAACGTTGATATGCTTCCCATCTCCGATCCTTTTATTAGCACTTGTCGTCTTGTGCTTTTCCCTTTCCAAATTAATTATTAATCACTGCACTTATGGCCACTTGGCACACCGTGTTGTCCAGTTCCCAAGAACAACCTGCAGTTTAATAACTTCTTTAACTTTGACCAGTTACAACTTCTTTTTGTTTGTTGTTGTTGTTAAAAATCGCATAAAATCCTTTTCAACATATTCAGCATTAATTTAATGAAAACAACTGCATTCGTTAAGGACAGAGTATTAAAGAGATTCGCGTGTTTTTGTAAATGAAAGCAAACGCTGAAAATCTCCTGCCATTTCTTAAGCATTTTCTGGTCATTATGATTTCCAGTCTTTAATTTAATTTGGCCAAGATACAAAAATAATAATAATAATAAACGTTTTCTGGCAATTATTATGGCCGGGTTTTATAAAAATACTCCGGCCTGCATATAAAAGTATAACAAGTTGAGCACGCGTGAGTTTGTATATTTGTGTGTGTGTGTGTGTGTGTATGTATGAGTGTGTAGGTGTGTGTGTGTGTTTTTGCTACCTCTGCATTACAAATAACAAATTAAATTCCAATTCCTTTTAACATTCTTGATGATGCTTTTCTGTACTTTCCGATTGCCACCACTTGGCTGGAGTCCGTTCAGATGATGGCAACACAAGGTTAAGGCGACTCTTGCATGTTTAAGTGTAAGTGTGTGTGTGTGTAAGTGGTCTTGTAGCTGGTTGTGGGTTTGATTGTAACGAGCATTTTGAGTTTTATTTTTTATTGTAATTTTGTATTAAATGTTTTTCTTGGAAATTTATTTTATTTGCCATTTACAGGACAACCGGACAACGGACGGGTGGTTGTCTTTGTGCTGCGTCTCCTGCTTGACTAACAGCCAATGCGTTTGTTTTTTCGCCAGCGTTTAAGCGTTTGTTAAATGATAAAATAAAAATTCTACCATCAAACGAAATGAGTTCAATTTCTTTTTAGTTGTCTGGATTGTTCTGCATATTTTATGTCAGTCACGTGTTGCTTCAAGCGTTCCGTTGGCTGCCCCCGGTCTATGAGCTGTGTGTTCTCTGCCCGGCCTTTTGGCTACTGCGTGCCTTTACTGAAGTAAATGTATTCGTCCTTCTTTTTTATTTTTTTATTACAGGACAACAGCTTAAAGTTGTTCTCATACAACTTCTTGATTTTAATGCCACTTTTGCTACATTTTGTCCATCTACTTGTTGGTGATTGTCATTTCGCTTGACATTCGAACAGAACACACTCATGGCCGGTTTTAAATGGGCCAAGAAAAGCAACAAGAATTGAAGTTATTTTCCATCAATTTCTATATGAAATTGCACGCTTCTTGCGATGGCCGGTTTGTAAGAGGTCGTTGTAATACTTTAAGAGGATTTCATACTTACGATTGTTTCCTTAAGCAAAATTGTAATAATTTCTTTTGTTATTGAATACGATTGCAGTCGTATATCGTATTAAAATAATAATAAAAATAATAGTTTCATAACTTTGAGGAAGAGTTTTATGAAGAATATGTACGAAAAATGTTTATGTTTTTCTTTCGAAGTGCTGCGGTCCGTTTTAAAATAATTTGATGTGAAAAATTCGTTTTAATGACTTGATGGAGTAGGGAATCGGACCTACGGATTTTAGCTCAATAGTTACGTTCCTGTCTACTTTGAAAACAATTCGATAAAGAGAAAATAAACCAAAAGATTTAATAGAAAATTGATGCTAGAAAATTTGTTTTCAAATCGCCGAGTTGCGAGTGAAAAATATTTTTGAAGTCCTTGAAATACCAAAAAATGTCCTGTTTGAATTACAGTCCAGAAAATTTGTCTTGAAATCGCTGCGTTGGGAGTGAAAAATATTTTTGAAATAAACAAATAAATTGGCTGCTTTTCTGAAGTCTTTCATAAACCAAAACATGTCCTGTTTAAATCACAGTCCAGAAAATCTGTTTTCAAATCGCCGAGTTGAGATTGAAAAATATTTTAGAAATAAACAAACAAATAGTCCTTGAAATACTACAACGTGTCCTGTTTAAATCACAGTCCAGCCTGAGCAGATATTGTAGCCGCAGGACCAGACAAATAAACCAAAAGATATTATGAAAAATTGATACCAGAAAATCTGTTTTCAAATCGCTGAGTTGAGAGTGAAAAATATTTTTGAAATAAACAAAAAAATTGGCTGCATTTTTGAGGTCCTTGATATACTACCACATGTCCTGTTTAAATCACGGTCCAGAAAATTTGTCTTGAAATCGCTGAATTGAGAGCGAAAAATATTTTAGAAATAAACAAATAAATTGGCTGCGTTTTTGAGGTCCTTGAAATACTACCACATGTCCTGTTTGAATTACAGTCCAAAAAACCTGTCTTAAAATCGCTGAGTTGAGAGCGAAAAATATTTTAAAAATAAACAAATAAATTGGCTGCTTTTTTGAAGTCCTTCATGTACCAAAATATGTCCTGTTTGAGTCACAGTCCAGCCTCAGCAGATATTGTGGCCGCAGGACCAGACAAATAAACCAAAAGATATTATGAAAAATTGATACCAGAAAATCCGTTTTCAAATCGCTGAGTTGAGAGTGAAAAATATTTTAGAAATAAACAAATAAATTGGCTGCGTTTTTGAGGTCCTTGAAATACTACAACATGTCCTGTTTCAATCACAGTCCAGAAATTCTGTTTTCAAATCGCTGCGTTGGGAGTGAGAAATATTTTAGAAATAAACAAATAAATTGGCTGCTTTTTTGAAGTCCTTCATGTACCAAAATATGTCCTGTTTGAGTCACAGTCCAGCCTCAGCAGATATTGTAGCCGCAGGACCAGACAAAAAAACCAACAGATATTATCAAAAATTGATACCAGAAAATCTGTTTTCAAATCGCTGCGTTGGGAGTGAAAAATATTTTTGAAATAAACAAATAAATTGGCTGCATTTTTAAGGTCCTTAAAACACTACAACATGTCCTGTTTCAATCACAGTCCAGAAAACCTGTCTTGAAATCGCTGAGTTGAGAGCGAAAAATATTTTAGAAATAAACAAAAAAATTGGCTGCATTTCTGAAGTCCTTCATAAACCAAAACATGTCCTGTTTAAATCACAGTCCAGCCTCAAGCAAATATTTGCAACTTCTGTTTTGTGGTGGCAAACATGTTGGGCAGTTGCAGGCATTATATTTCCACAGATTCATGCAGCAGCAGTTTAAAATGCTTAAGCGACTTTTTTTTCTCAACTTAAAATTTAAATAAGTTTTCGTTTTGTTTTAAACGGCAAATAGATTTGAAAGCTTCATTTTATTTGCCTTTTATTAAGAATAGAAAACTAAAATTTAAAAACAAAAAAAAAACAAAAATTAAATAAAATAAAATGGATTGGAAAAGTAGTTGTAGAAAGAAAAAAAACCCAGCAAAACTTTAGGTTAAAACCAGAAGCCATCAAACCCAACACCTGCGGTCAACACTACTTTTTTAACCGAACTTAAGTAGCTTTTGTTTTTTACCCCTTTTTTTTTGTTTTTGAGAAATGCTTTGTATCCTTGTGAATTTGTAAAGCCTTAAATGTAGGAGTACTTAGCATTCGCATTAAATAGGGTGAGTCAAAGACATGCATGATTCTGCTTTTCTTTGCAGCAAAATAGTGTCAAAATTTTGCTGCTCTGCAGCTGCCATAAAGGACACGTTAATGTTTCAGTGTGTTGCAATTATTCTGTTAAGATCCTTGTTTACTTATTAAGAAGAATCAATTAACTCTTGACTGCTTAAAACTTATTAATTTGAAAATCTTGCTTGAGTTTGTCTTTGTCTCATATCCGGCCCCAAAAATATCACCCTTTTAAATTGTTCTTTAGTTTTAATTTCATATGATGATTTTTTTAAATTTTTGTGTATTTGTTTCATACTTTTCCTTCCTCTGCTTGTGTTTTTTTTCTTCTTTTAACTTGAAACTTGTGCAGGATAGCAGGCTCTGCTGCCGCTGCCGCTGCTGCTGCTGCTGTTGGTTATTTGGCATATATGATTTATGACTTCCGTTTCTGTTTCGGCATCACCATTTCCAATTGTGCCAAGAGGAAAGCAAAGCAAAGAAGAAAAAAATAAACAATATTTAGAACTGCCATACCTCTTGTATATAATTTTTATTTTTCTCAAATCTCTGTTATTTACTTTTTTCACAATTTTATTTACTTTAATGTTTTCGGTTCTTTGTGACGTTGGCTAGAAGTATTAGCATGCTTGTAAATTTTATATGTGCTTGTCTCAAAACCACTTTAACCACTTTACCAACATGCTTTACATGGTTCTTACAACTACGGATTTTAGTTTTTCCACATGCTTCCTATTCTTTTTTTTACATTTTTTTTCTTCTTTTATTTATCTAAACAAATTTCTTTTTCGTTGGTGTGTGTTCCTTTCCTTTGGTTATTTTGGCTTTCCTTTCGTTTTTTAAGTGTAATAAAAGTAAATAAATTTTTAAAATAAAATTGTGAAATTCTCAAAAAAGTTGTATTGAAAGAGGGTTGGCAATAAAAGCGTATGGAGAGCTTTTTAAATGCCCTGCTGCGCTGCAAATGATGGATAATTTTAAGCAGATGAGAAATATTTAAAAGGACTTTTATTGGTATTGTATTTTTATTGTTTTATTTTTAGTTTACAATTGATCTTTTCTTGAGTGAAAATGTGGACGGGGTTTCTAAGGAAAATTTATAAAAATTTGTATTGAACGTTACCTAATTTCAGAATCATTGCAATTATTGTAATTACGTTATGAATCACTTTTTTATACTTTGTGATACTAGAAGTTTACAAAAATTTGTATTGAACGTTACCTTATTTTAATATCATTGCAAGTACTATAATCATGTTATTTGCAAGAGAAGTTATTTTTTTATGCACTTCTCTATTTTAAAAATTCAATTATATATGTATTGAACGTTACCTTATTTTGAAATCGTTACAATTATTATAGTCATGTTATATGAAAAACTTTTCACATATTCATATATTTTTATTTTGAAAGTTCAATAAAATATGTATTGAACGTTACCTTACTTTGAAATTATTTCAATTATTGGAATTACGATATGAACCAGTTTTTATATTTTGTGATAGTAAATATTAAAAAAAAAAAATTGTATCGAACGTTACCTTATTTTGAAATCATTAAATTTATTATTGTCATGTTACATGAAAAAGTTTTCATATTTTTTAAATTTGTTTGCTTTAAAAATTCAATGAAATATGTATTGAACGTTACCTTATTTTGAAATCATTACATTTATAATAGACATTTTATATGAAAAAGTTTCCACATTTCTGTAGTTTTTAATATTAAAAGTTTACAACAATTTGTATTGAATGTTACTTTATTTTGAAATGATTGCAAGTACTGTAAGCTTTAATATTTTTATATTTTTCCATTTTAAAAATTCAATGAAATATATATTGAACGTTACCCTACATGAAAAAATTTTCACATTTTTATATATTTTTGTTTTTAAAATTCAATAAATTTACATTTCTATAGTTTTAGATATTAAAATTGTGCAAAAATTTGTATTGAACGTTACCTTCTTTGAATATCATTACAAGTACGGTATTTGTGTTATTTGCAAGAGAAGTTATATTTTGATATATAATTTTACTGAACGTTACCTTTCTGTTATATATCGTAATATATTGTCTATTATAATTATTGTAGTTATTTTGTATTTAAACTTTTTCGTATAAAATATGAGCCGTTTTTTAAAATGTGTGGAACGTTACATTTTTTGTTAAATATAAATTAGAGTTGTTGTGCTCACTAAATGGAAATTCCATAGGGTATAAAAGAGACAATGTAGTGAACGTTAAGCATAATCCATTCTAAGATTATTTATAAAAGTCGTTGTAATCAATTAACAAAATTAAATTGAGAAAAATACATACAGGTATTGAACGTTACCTTATTTTAATATCTTTACAATTATTCTAATCATGTTATATGAAATTGTTTTCACATTTTTATACTTTTTTCTATTTTGAAAATTCAATAAAATTATTGAATCTCAAATATTTAAGGTACTGAACGTTACCTTTTTGTTATGTACCATTGCAGTCATGTTGTATTAAAAGTTTTTCGTATAAAATATGAGACATTTTTTGAAATGTGTATAGAACGTTACGCATAATCCCTTCTAAAATTATTTATAAAAGTGGTTGTAATCAACTAAAATATTTAAATTAAGGAAAATACATACAGGTATTGAATGTTATCTTTTTTTTGAAATCATTACAAATCATGTTATATGAAATAGTTTCAACATTTATATATATATATATATATATATTTTTTTTTAATTCAAAAAATATATTGAATCTCATATATTGAATATCTAAAATATGTAATGGACGTTATCTTTTTGTTATATATTGTAAAAGATTGTCTATTTTAGTTATTTTATATTTAAAGGTTATTCTATAAAATATGAGCCATTTTTTTAATGTGTGGAACGTTACTTTTGTGTTAAATATGCAATAAAATTATTTTGTTCGCTATACAGAAAGTCCATTGAGAAAAAATATAATGTACTGAACGTTACGTCTTCTAAGATTATTTGTAAAAATGGTTGCACTCAATTAACTAAATTATATTGAGAAAAATACATACGGGTATTGAACGTTACCTTATTGTTAATACCCATCAAATACTTTAAACATTATCTATAAAAACTATGGCGCCTTCTTAACGTAAAAGCATGTTGGAATCAAAAAGAAGCTCTTACAAATGTGTATTGAACGTTACCTATTGTTAAGATTTAAGCGAAAATATATGATTAAATTATTTTCTTCATTTGAAATAATAAAAATTATGAGGAAATATAAAGAACTGGCAAATGTATTGAACGTTACCTGGAATATATGTTGACATAAGTTGAGCTAGTGGCATATATTTAAAAAATAAAGACCTTCACATGGCTATTTTTCCCCGTACGCAATAATGTCCTTTGAGAAATAATATATTAGTAAAGTGGGCAGTGCCACTCCCATTAATGAGACACATAATTTGTATTACAATATTTTGCAGACATATTTTTTTCAGTTTACAACTCATTATTATAAGAGTAAAATAATGGGCAGTGCCACGCCTACCCCTATGCCTTAATAATTCTTTCCAAACAGCATTTACATATTAGATTTTTACTCAATTATCTGGTATTAATTAGAAGGGCAGAACCACGCCTATTTAAAATAACTACTTTCCTGCACAGTTTGACTTAAGCATTTCATAACCACTTGGCACAAATAATTTCCTTCGACTGTACACTGGCATAATTGTCGAAGTGACTATAATTTTTTTGCTATCGATAGTTATGAAACTTGTCATTGAGGGTCTAGATTATATTTTTTGTGGAAACTATTATTTAAAGTCATACTGTGGAATGTTTAGCTTAAAACTGAGTTGCATAAATTATTCCTATAAAATTTAACATTATGAAAATTTGGATTATTGTCGCCATTAATTTTTAATACATTTTAAATTGAATTGGTGTTTTGTTGAAAACCAAATTTCACTCATTTGCGTCAAGGGATTTACAATGTGGCGTTAGTACAGAACAGCTAAAGTCATTAGCAGCAGGGAATATTCGCACGTAGAAGAGGATGAAATAAATTTATTTCATTTATAAAAATGATGAAGATTTTATTGCAAATTTAAAGCAAAAAATTTTGTTTGTTTTCAACAGCATGATATTGACAGATAGTAAATTAATTGATCTTGTGTTAAAGCTGAAAACGATACAACAGCAGCCCATCAAGTACAGTGAATACCACGTAGTTTGACTACAAGAACACCCTGGAGACAATTACTCGTGTATATGGAGCCCCATATCCATGCCCAAACACTCTATTCAAGATAAAAAGAAAAATTAATAGACAAGATTTATATCTTTAACGCTCATGATCAAGAATAAGGCACATGTTAATCTTGAATCCTGTGTGCTAGTTTTTGAGCCACAACTGTTTTTAGCAACTAGAAAGATGCTCAATTTGTAAACATCAATTTCAATGCAAATAATGATAATAACATTTTGCTAAAGACCGCTAAAGTTGTTAGCAACAGGCCCAATTGAGTTTTATACACAAACACACACACATACACACACATACATACAAACAAAATTTAAACGCACATTAACACAAACAAACAACTACTAATAACATACAGAAATGCATGTATTAATGAAATTTCTATTTAATTGTTAGTAGCAATTCTAGCACATGCGAGTGCACATACTCACACACACACACACACACACATACAAAACATATTAACGAATATGTGACTTAGTGTGAGTGAGTGTGTGTGCGTGCTTGTCCCTGGATATATAATATTGAATTGTGTGTTTGTGAACATATTGCGGTTGCCCTCTTGTCATTATTACTATTGTTATTATTACATTTGCATGCGTTTTATATTATAAATTAACAAATAATACATAAACATTCAATTTCGTATTCGTATTCGTAGAAGGGAACACACACTTTGGCCTGCATACTCACAGAGAGAGAGAGAGAGAGAAATGAAGAGCTGGAGAATCTATTCGATAGTTGAACAGTGAATAGTTTGAACTATTTCGTGTCCTTTCAGCTCCAGTGAACAGAAGCAAAATTTTTTAAAAATTATATCTATTTAATTATGGAATCTTCATTAAGGATTTTAGTGAGATTTTTGTCTAACTCTGATTTTTAGAGCGCTCCCAGCGGGGAAAGTGGAAACTGATGACATTCAAAATTAATTGTATAAAACAGGCTGGGCAAATTTGAGGTTAGAAAGTAAATCGACTACTAAATAATGATATATTAAGAATTGAACTGCCATTTTTTTTACAAATATTTAGTAAAAAGTAGGGAAATTTTAAATAAGGAACGCTACACTCTTGGAAAAAAGATTTTAACTGTGAAATTTCGCTATAAAAATGATCATAATTTTATTGCAACACTTTGCAAAATTTGAACTGCTTTTCCTCGCAATCAGACTCCACTATGAGCAACTTGATTATTAAATTTGGGGATCACAGTGCTGTTGCTGGACCAATAGACCAAAAAAACAAAAAAATTAATACGGTTATAGCGGCCTTATTAATGGAAACAAAAACGCTGTGCAACAAAGTATTGAGAAGGAGCCTGGAACATCAACTCGTCGATGTCAGCAACAATTGAGCATCACCAGAAACACTTTGGGCATTATTTTACATAAAGATCCTGCATCTTCAGGACTTTGAGGATTAAGAATTAAGGCCGGCCGCCTACTGTTTGCTTCAAAAGTCTGCAAACTGGCTGTTTAAGAAACTGAAAAACACGACAAAATTAATTTCAATGATGAGGCCCATTTCCACTTCAGGCAGTCAGAAAATTGTCGCCATATGCCTCTCATAACATCCACAAACAGTCCTTAAAAATCACTACACCAAAAAAAAAAAAAAGGTGACCGCACGATGCAGTTTGTAGTCAGTCACTATCACCGGTCCGTCTTTTTTCCAAAATGAGCAAGAAAACAACGTCACCGTTCATTCTCGGAGCTATCAAAGCAGTTTAATGGGTTTTTTGTGGCCACAATTGGCTTAATGCTGGTCATCAGTGATCCTTGATTTCAGCAACACAGCGCCTGAAGCCGCACAGCCGGCCAAATAATTCAGTTATTGCAAGAGATACTTCCCGGTCGTGTAGTTCCTTGAATTGGCGATCTCAATCAGCTGCCTTGCCTCTCTCCATCTGGATTGATTTCAAAGTCCAGGTAATACCACAAACAACTGACGTTCTGAAACATGGAATTCGGCTTTACATTGACGAGATAAGTGCACCATTTTTTGTGGCAAAATCTGATTAAAAAAATTTTATGAAAAAAGGAACATCGTCTGACGTGCTGGAGGTAGACAATTGGCCATAATTTCAAATTATTTTCTTCCATTTTACCAATTTATTTCATGTTCTTTTCTTAAAAAGTGCAACATTTCTTACACTTTTTTAAAGAAAATGGCAAAATTGTGTCAATTGAATATTCAAAATTTATAAGATATTAATTCAATAACCCTCATAAAAATATAATTGCTGTTTTACAACTCTTCCAAACTATAATTTTTACAAAAAAAGGCAAAAATGTTACCTGTAAAATGCCTAAAAGCGTTTAATTTCAGCAATACAACAGTGCAAGAAAGTCGGGCAGTTTTATGGCTGGTCAAATATTATTCATTCCCATATTTCTGTTTTCCATTGATATCAATAAAGCTGAATTTATCAAAAAGAAAAGGGGAATTTTTAAGACAATTTGCTTCCTAACCTCAAATTTGTTCAGCTTTTATAAAAAAACGATTATTTATTTTCATCCTTAAACAAAATTATTTTAAGAAAATGTACAAATCAAGTGAATCCGCACAACAACATTAATTTGAAATATAAGGAAAAGTTTTTATCTAAGAGATTCGGCTATCAAAAGTCTGGAAACCGAAACAGGTATCAATTGTTGTAGGTTGAAATACTATTGCACTGTTCCTGTTTTCTTAGGAACTTTTTTGTTGTTTATATTTATTTGATAATTTTGCTATTTTTTAGTACTAAAACATTCCAAATATTTAACTAATCGTGTCAAGATCACGATCATTTAGTACAGTTCAATTGTTATAACTTAATTACAGGTTAAGGTTTCATTGCTTATCTATGAAAAAAAGCCCTGCTGGTAATAAACCAAAATAATTAAAAGTGGCAAAATGAATTAAACACCAGCAAATCATCATGAATTAAAAAATAATTTATAATAAAATAATATAATAAAATGAATTGTTAAAACAATTCTATTTTTTATCTTCCAGCTCGTGGCAGTTCAAAAATTAAACTGTTTCAAAGCAAAAAGGAACAGACTCAAAGTATGAAACTAAAATTCTAGAAAACGGTAGCAAAATAATTTAAAGAACATTTTTGAAAAATTTTAAAAAATCTTACCCTTAATTAAGTAAATTATATATATGGAAAGAAGCACATACCTGCAATGAAAAAGAAGGATAAAAATTATTACTAACAATTATTCAGAAATATATACTCATTAAAAATAATTTGAACTTAAAAAAAGTTATCACTCGATCGATTAAACAGAACTAAATTTTAATTTTTAAATATTTATTAATGTTATTTATTCGATCGAACGATGGCGATTAGGCAGTGGGTTTAATATCGGGAGCAGAGTAAATTTCTAGTCAAGTCATCATTTTTATATGCTGCTTTTCAGCGTTTTAATTTCTGCAGCGAACATCAGCATTTGAGATTTCCAAAAATTTGCTTTAAATGTTTTTGGACTTGTTAAATTTATTTTACGTTCTTTTCTTAAAAAATGCAACATTTCTTACACTTTTTTAAAGAAAATGGCAACATTATGTCAATTGAAAATTAAAAATCTATTAGAAATTAATTCTATTAAAAATAGAATAAAAAATAATTTAAAAAAAATCCTTGTAAAAATTATTGCTCTTTTACAACTCCTCCAAACTATCATTTTTACAAAAAAAAAGGCAAAAATGTTACCTGTTTTCCACATAACAAAATTGCTAAAAGCGTTTCAATTAAGTAATACAACATAGCACGAAAGTCGGGCAGTTTTATAGCTGGTCAATTATTATGGGAGCAATAAAATATATTCGTCAAACATTTAAATATATGAGCTCTTATACACAATCAGCAGAGGATGAACTTTTAAGGACTAAAAACCAAATGAGAACACACTGTAACATGTAAAAAAAATTTTTTATATAATTTTTCTTCTACATCCTATTTAAAATTTTATTTATAAAGCAAATGGAACACAACAAAACAATGAAAAGTAAAAAAAAAAAAATTATTGAACCATATTTTAAGAAGTTACTATAGATGTTTGTAGCGTGCGTCACACAACCTATTTGAATTTTTACTGCGAAACTTATAATTTCAAAGACAAAACAATAAAAAGTTTTAAAAATATCATATTTTAAAAGTCACCTTAGGCTTTTGTAGCGTGCGTCACACAGACTTTTTGAAGTTTTATTGCGAAATTTATAATTTCAAAATTAAAACAATTGAAAGTTTTAAAAAATTATTAAACCATATTTTAAAAGTTACTTTAGATGTTTGTAGCGAGCGTCACACAGCCTATTTGAACTTATATTTGGAAACCTATAATTTCAAAGACAAAACGAATGAAAAGTTTTAAGAACATCATATTTTAAAAGTTACTTTAGGCTTGTGTAGCGTGCGTCACACAGCCCAAAGATACATTATTTCGCGAAATATAACATATGAAAGCCATGCAACGTACCCCTAAGCCCCTGTAAATACTAAAAACATGTTTAAATCGTCTCTTTTGCATGAGAAAAACGAAATTTATATTTTAGGCCCGAAGCGAATAAGAATGATGCGTTCGTTACGCTGATGTTAAAACTTAATAACTCATAAAATATTTCCACGAAATCTAGTTTTTTTATTTGTAGTCCTCTTCATAATGAAAGCCACTGTTTTATTAAACATGTAGTGGTGATTAAATTTATATGTGGCTTTTCCTAAATTTTATTATTTTTTTTTCAAATCAATGCCAGAACCACAAACATCCAAAAAAGAAACCTGAAAACAAATTTATACAAAATACCAAAATAATGAATTTTCTATCAAACCATTTATGCACATGCCAGTTGATATTTATACTTGCATGTGTTAGTGTCGATTTCTGTACATGAGAGTGTGTTTGTGATTGAAACAAGTATATCATATTAACAGATACGCAGAGGCATAGATGCCAAACAACTGAAATAACCGCAGAAATATTTTATAAATTATAAATATTTTTGTGTGCTCCGGCTAATGTTTCTAAATAAGTGCCATAAATAATAATTTAAAATATATATATGAAATATATCTCTGTAATTTTCTAAATATTTGCAAATAAATCTTGTTGAAGAGGTCCTTGGAAACTTTTAAATTTATTTGAGCTACCAAATTAATAGTCACAGGTTAAGGAACAGGCTAATTTTTCAATTAGACTACTTTTTGTGTTGTAAAACAGAGAAAAACATGTGACAGGCTGTCGTTTTAGCATTATATTCCTTTAAGAATATTATGGTTTGACTTTAGCATTGAGTTTTATTTTGAAAGAAAAAAAAATTTGAAGAAGAAACTTGGGTACTAAAATATTGTATCATGCGTCACGTGTATTGTGGTACAGTTTTAAGTTTGTCAACGTGCATTAACACTGACAATTGATATTTAGTTCGAAAGGCATTTTTGTGCAGATGTTCTTAATATAAATATTTTTTAAAAATTATTGGCTTAAGACAGTTTAAAAAGAAATTGAAGTTGGAATGAAATTTTACAACCGAAAAAAATTTATAAATTTCTCATTTCAAAATGGGGTGTGTAGAAGTTTAACTGAAACGGAAAATAAATTCAATTACAGAACTTTCTTGCGAAAAATTTACTTATTTAGTGGCGCCCAGTCCAATATTGCTGTAGCTTTAAAAATAACTTTTACGCGTTTTTTAAATACTGCCCCACAGTGCTTTGTCGTGGCACAAATTTATTTGGTATAATCACTTCCCTGTACCAGTGAAATTATTTCACTGTATTAATTATCCTGCTTCATTAAGTCCCTGATATAATTTCATTTTATTTCAAAATTAATTTTATTGCGTCAATCAAATTATTACATTGAGTATATGGAAATATTTCATTACATTGATGAAACTGCTTCTTTAGTCATTGAAATTGTTTCGCTGTATCACTGTAATCAGTTCATAGTGTCAGGGAAACTATTTCATTGATTTGAAAAAGTTCTCATTAATTTCATTTCAATGAAACTTGTGGCATTGATCCAACGAAGCGTGTTATTTGTGGCATTTCAATGAAACTTTTTATTAAATTAATGTCAAAGTTCATAGAAAAGAAAATTGTTTCAGTGCCGCCCCCAAAAATTTAAAAACAGCTTTAATTTTTTTTTAATACAACTCGTACATTTTGTATATCAAATTCAAGACTCTCGGTAAGTTTCATGTCAATTGGCCACGCCCACTGCCCCTTAAATCTATGCAACATGTAACCAAGATTTTTTTTTTCTAATTTTGAGAAAAACAATTTTTGTTTAATGCCACATCACATGTCACATCCCGTTGGCACAGGACTTGGCTGCCGTTTGAGAGCTGCTTCAAAGTATGTGTAAGTATTTGTGTGTATGTGCGCGTGTTTAGGTTGAATTAAATATTTGTTGCAGACGACAAACAATCGGTTTTCATTAGCATTCAAATTGGAGTTGTCCTCTCTCTCTCTCTCTCTATTAATTTATAATTTTTTTACCCAAAATTGCTGCCATTTGGATTCTTCGTTTTATTTTTCTGGCAAATAAAACCGGTCAAAAATAAAATTTGTTTGTTTGACAACAACAACAATAACAAATTTATATAATAATGAATATATTTTCCTGTTATTTTTGGTAAATTGTTTTGAAATTTCGTTATAAATATGGGAGAATAGTCAGTCGTCGTGCGTGTGTATGTAAATGAGACAACAAATTCACAGGGACATCAACGTTTGTGTGTGTTGTGCAAGCCTGAGCATGCATTTAGTAGAGTGTGCATAACACATGATTGTATGTACATTTGTGTGCGTTTTAGATTATCCTGTGCTAATATTTTTTCCATATTTTTTTTCCGAGTAGAGAAAATTGTTGTACAACCATTTTATCAGATTTTGATTATATTGTTCTGAATTATTTCATCGCATATTTTGTTGCATAAATTTGGTATCTCTGCAACGAATTGGTGTGTTGAAATGTTAATTAAAATTATCAGCCAGGACTTTTTTTTTTGTTTCCTGCCAAAGTCTATTGCATTTCAAATGTGTTTATGTATCGATTTGTTTTTTAGTTGATTATCTCGTTGTTTATTATTTTATCTTTATGAATTGTTTGCATTTTACAGGTGTCTTTTTCCTCTCCTTCTCTTGTCCTTAAAACACTTCCATGTATAATTTTATTTGTGTGCTTTTTTTTTGCTCTGAACTGTGGTAAATATATTATCTGTAGCAAATCAGTTCATTGTATCGTATTAAACTGCTGTATTATCTCAAACAGAGTGCAGAAAATACACAGATTTTTTTAATTTTTTTTGTTTTTTGCTTGAAGGACTAAATGAATTTTTAATTAGCTTCTAAATTATGATGTGCTGTTAATAAATTAAAGCAACTTGAAAAAGTTCATTTTAATTACGCACAACATTTTTTATTTTACTTTTTTAATCACCATTGAATTTGTGGCTGGCAGGAAAAAAGTTTTCTCCCGCTCTCTTTATTTTTATTAATTAAAGAAAGTTTTCTTATATTTAAAATTTTTCATACATTTCCAGTTTCCTAAAAACTTTAAGCTAAAAGTATTTCAACTGCCTGTAATTGGATTAGCTTTTAATTATCCTGACTTGCCTATTTTGAATATCTCAAGACTTAATATAAATTTCCGTAAATTCACCTGCTATTCTTTAGTTATTTAATTTGCTGCCAACAATTTTATGGTTAAATGTTTATTTGTTAACAATTGCTTAAGTTTATATTGTTTTCTAGTGTCTTACAGAAATTGCCAAGTTGCAAACAAAGAAATTATTATGAAAAAAAAAATAACTTGAAAAAAAAAATTTGTATTTAAAGCAGAGCATCATAAATTTTAAGAAGCTTAACACTGTTGCTTACTCAACAGTAAACTGTTAACACCTAAACAAAAGGAAAGAAATGTCATGAGAAAAACACTAAAATTGCATACAGTCGAGGCTAAATTTTGAGAACAGCTACAAAGAGAATACTACTAAACTAAATAAGGAGGCTAATAAAATGGAAAATAGTTTGAGATGAATTAAAAAAGATATATTAAGTTGTATATGAATAAGGCCCATATCCTGTGGTACACTTTTAGATATTTTATTCTGCAGCATTATTGACGGCTGGTATGTAGTTTGAAAGGTATTTCAGTGCAGATGCGCACGACACTAATTTATACAAAATAAAATAGACTATGAATTTTCTCTGAGCCATTTAAGCACATACCGGTTGATATTTATATTTGCATGTGGTAGTGTCGATTTCTGTATATGAGAGTGTATTTGTGATTGAAACAAGTATATCATAGTAACAGATACGCAGAGGCATAGATGCCAAACAACTGAAATAACCGCAGAAATATTTTATAAATTATAAATATTTTTGTGTACTCCGGCTAATGTTTCTAAATAAGTGCCATAAATAATAATTTAAAATATATATATGAAATATATCTCTGTAATTTTCTAAATATTTGCAAATAAATCTTGTTAAAGAGGTCCTTGGAAACTTTTAAATTTATTTGAGCTACCAAATTAATAGTTACAACTTAAGGAACAGGCTAATTTTTTAATTAGACTACTTTTTGTGTTGTAAAACAGAGAAAAACATGTGACAGGCTGTCGTTTTAGCATTATATTCCTTTAAGAATATTATGGTTTGACTTTAGCATTGAGTTTTATTTTGAAAGAAAAATAAATTTGAAGAAGAAACTTGGGTACTAAAATATTGTATCATGCGTCACCTGTATTGTGGTACAGTTTTAAGTTTGTCAACGTGCATTAACACTGACAATTGATATCTAGTTCGAAAGGCATTTTTGTGCAGATGTTCTTAATATAAATATTTTTTAAAAATTACTGGCTTAAGACAGTTTAAAAAGAATTTAAAGAAGAATTCTTAATTTCAAAATGTGGCGTGTTGGGGTTTAATTTTAGAAGAAAAATAAATTCAAATAAGACACTTTTTAGTACATGTTTTTGGGAAATGACGTTTTAACGCTTTAATTTTCGTGCAGATTCTTTTTTCCCAAAAGTTATATTAAAATTCAAGAAACTTGTTTGCTATAAATTTATTTATTTACAATATCAAAAAAATATATATATCAAAATATATTAAATAAGATATATAATTTACAATAGAAAAAAAAAAACAAAATATATATTTCTCATGTTGATTTAATACTTCCAAATACGGTGATCAATTCAATAACTTTTAATTACACCCAAAAAGCCAGGATATATATTTAACATCATTAAAATTGTTTGAAAATTTTTAAATATGCTGCACTCAAAATATATTTGGACTCGGCTGTAGCCTTCACAACTAATACCTGCTTTAACT
This sequence comes from Linnaemya vulpina, assembly GCA_963675445.1. Taxonomy (NCBI): domain Eukaryota; kingdom Metazoa; phylum Arthropoda; class Insecta; order Diptera; family Tachinidae; genus Linnaemya; species Linnaemya vulpina. The sequence goes on along the minus strand of OY776278.1, from coordinate 84,989,505 downwards.
AACACTCATTTAACTTGAAAGCAAAATAAATACTCGACAAAACATAAATTTGCAAGCTGCTTTACTTGAAACTTAAAATTTCGTAAATCTATGCGAACACCTCCTGCCGCCCTGCATCCTCCCCATCCAACCAACCAACAGCTGCTGAATATTATCATGGACATTAAAAGAGTAGAACAACAGAAGCATCATATAAATACCTTTGGGAATTATTACAGTCATTGTTAAATTCTATAAAAGCAACAGAGAGTTTATTATTTTGTCATTGTATTAAAGTCTACTTAAAATACAAACACCCACACCCCTGCACACACACACACACACACACACACACATACACCAAATAATAGATAAAATAGCAAGAAAGCAAAATAATAATAAAAAAAAAAGATTGTAATAAAATAGTAAATAACATTGTTGCACTGAATAGTACAAATTGCAAATATGTGAGTGTAGCAGCAACAACAACAACAACAACAACAGTAGGAGCAGCAACAGCAACAGCAGCAATACAATTTGTATTGTATTCAAATGAATAGAACGAATGCCTGGAAGTAAATTTAATTCTTGTCTTTTCAAATTTGTTTGTTGCTTCTACTGATGCTTGCCTCCACAACAGCAACAACAGCAACAACAACAACAACAAAAACAACATATTTATTTACCTTCTAATGCTAAAGCGTTCGTAGAACTTCTCCACTGGCATCCAGGCTTATTGAAGAACACAAAACTGAGTTTTTCCTTCTAATCGCTACACAAAAAAGGAGTGAAACTATATCTATTGTTTTTCTCTACCAGAGGAAACGTAAATACCTGGAAAACTTAACAACAACAACGGCAACAGCAACAGCATTTAAATACACATTTTCCTTAAAAATAATAATTAATTGTATTTCTGTTTATTTATTTCTTAATTCTTTTTCTTTTGATATTTTTTCTGGGTTCACAACGTTTAAGTAAAATTTCAGACAATCATTTCTGAACTGCAAAAACATACAAATTTCTATCGTAATTGTACGTTAAATGCTGGAGCATGCAAATGCCGGATTATAAAGAGATTTCAAATTAAGCTTTTGCATTTCTTTTTGTTTCGTTTGTTTGCTGGGTGCCGGGTTAAAGGGAAGTGCCTTGCCAACCAAACACTTTTCCCAGTGTTTCAAATAATTCATTCGCCAGCCCTCAAATAAGACAAAATACGTTGAAATAAGTACCGGGGATTAAGAGGTATTTTCTTTCCATTGTTTTTCTATTTCTATTTCCAAGTTTTCTTTGACGTAATAAAATTTCCCAAGTAATAAATATTGAAAAGATGATTTTGAATATAATTTAAAGTCTTCTATTGTGTTTTGCTTATGCTGGTAATAAGAGATTAAAAGTTTTTAAGGGCGGGGGTAGGAATAGGGAATAAAGAAAAGTTATAGTGGACATAAGAAAAAGGGTTTGGAATTTTTCTCTATTAATAATTTTTTTATTGAAATAAAACCCACAAGGTGTTAGAGTGTTTGTGTTTAATAATTTTATATCAAACAAAATATTTCCCAAGCATTTTAATATTTTCTAACACGGGGTTTCATATAAACGGAAGCCCGTGGAAAAGGTGTCACCGTGTTGGATAGAGAGATATTTTATTTTTGCTACAGCGAAAGGATATACTGTTTGGCCGTCCTCACTATATATTATTGTGAATCGCAACCAGTGCTAAGCCTTCGCCCTTGAGTCCACTTATACAGATCAGTAAAATGCGGTTTCATAATCGGAGTCAAACTCGAGATCTCTAGCTTCATAATTTTGTTGTTTGAAAAGTGTTTGGAAAGCAAAAAAAATACATGAAAAATATACGAAGGCTCAAGGGAAAGTCAACAGCAGTTTTAACTATTTAAATCGCTCAGCAGAGCAGATTGGCTGTTTTCGAAAGCCGCTACACTTTCATCAGCAGTAGAGATCTGCATTTTGTTTGTCATCACTTGTCAGAAAGCCTTAAGAAAATAATCAGACGGCAACACAGGAACTGCGAGAAAATTTATTCGCTACAGTTCTCGTATTGTTTTTCATAATGAAATAGGCAGGACAGGAACTCTAAAACAAAAGCGTGATACCATCGTTTCTATACAATTCTCGTATGCTATTTCATAATAATAATCTTACAAATAGAAACTGTTATCACATTAAACTACACCAACTTAAAGGTGGTAAAACAAATACATATAAGTACTGCTAATAAAAGTGTAGCGGCTTCCGAAAACTGCTAGTTTGTTCTTTTTTTTAATTTAATATATATAAAAATTCCATTGTGCTGTAGAATATTTATCACATTTTTTTTTATATAAAAATAAACACTTTTCTAACAATTATCCTGTTAACATTTAATTCAATAATTATTTTAATTTATTAAAGGGGAGGGGAAGGGGTAAAACCTGCTTTTTTATAAAACTGCCAGTTTTTGGGAGATCCATCAGCTAAATCTAACAGTTATAATTATTAAATTAGTGTGCCTTATTATCGAAATTGTAATGACCCGCGGAGAAATGTCTTATGGTCCCACTGTGCAACGTTGTGGAAGACCAGCGGGTTTAAGTTTTAACTTAATTTCGTTTTTTTTTCATATTGATGTTATAAAATTGTAATGATCCATGGAGAAATGGCTTATGGCCCACTGTGCAATATTATGGAAGACCAGCAAGTTTAAGTTTTAACTTAATTTGTTTTTTTTTTAACTATTATTTTATTTTTATTCTAATCGAAATATTTCTTTTTCAATTATTTATTTTATAAACCAAAATTAACTGAAAGAGACTTTTATTCAGGTCATTATTTTGACACTGATTTTTTTTCTTTTTTAAATTTAACATTTTACTAATAAAGTCTTTTTTTTAAATTTTACGGTCTGTAGGGTTGTTTTTGTTTTCTATATAATTATTCAACAAAAAAAAATGGATTCTAAAAGATGTAGAAAAATTCAAAATTTGGTTACGTTTTAAAATTTATTTGTGTGACCGGATTAAAAATTTTTTTGGGTTCAAGTAGTATTTCGTCTAGGGTTAATTTTACACCAGGCATTAATTTATACCTCAACATTCGAAGTGACTGCAGTTTTATTTTACAATTTTAGATATAAACCGGGTTAAAACGGTAACAGAATCCAATGAGACAATTTAAAAGTTTGTCATGAAATAATTTTTTTAACACTCTCGAAACTTTTTCATGTCCTGCCAACGTGCAAACAAAAAATAAATTGAATAGCGAACTCTTCAGCACTCATACGCTCCATCAATTCGGTAATTGACAGTTTTTCGATTGTATTCGATAACAATTTTTGGTTAATTTTGCTATTGTCACTTTTTAATTTATTGAAAAAAAAAAACAGAGAGAAAAATAGCTAAACCCCATAATGTTTAGAATATTTAGTTATAATAAGTTTTATTTAATCATTTCCATGTGCAAATGCGATTTTGTTGTTTATGTTTGGCAAATGCTGCTGGCATTTGACCACAAAAAAGCATTGAAGCGTAATGACAAGTTGACATCTCCAAAACAGCATGAACATGCACGAACATGTTCATGATGATAACAAAAACGGAGACACTCATGCAGTTATACAATAACACATACACACAGACACACACATACACTTAACTGACAATAATAAATATTCAGTCAAATTTCAGTGCACAACTACTCTGAACAGCGATAGCAACAACAACAACAAAGACGTGAACATTTGCAGCAACAAACGTTAGCAACTCACTAAATTGCAATAACAATCAAAATTCGTGTGATTTTGATAAATTTGACAGTTTTGTGGGCGTTTATGCTGACAACACAACAAATACAATCAGCAGCAACAAAACAGTAGCAAAACGCCAGAACGACAACAACAACAAAAACAACAGGAACACCAGCCGCAATAAGCGACAGCAATATGAGAAATCAAATAAAGCCCTGCAAATGCCATTTGCCAGAGAAAAATTTACATTAAACAGGAATAAACACTTGCCAACAAAATTATATTCGCATAATATATTCTTTCATTCTTCACATTTAAAACACTAAAAATTCTTTAGCCGATATAAAACTTCAATTAAATGAATCCCAGGACACAGAAAAATCCATCTTAAATTTAACTCAACTCCTTCCTCAACAACATTTCAATATCGTCATATCAAAGCCAAAATCGATTACTTTGGAAGCCCAACAAAACCCGCCAGTGTGATGCTGCTACCGGTGGCAACTCTGTTTCCTAGCAAATCGTCGTTAAGACTTTCCTTTGTCACGTTGCCAAGGTAGCAACCAGCTACAATACAATTTTCCCTGCAACAACTTTACAATTATGCAACTCAAAATTTACCTTCGCATTGTTCGCAAGTGTGTGTTTGTACAGGGGAGTCTCGTTAAAGCGTGCAATAGTGTGCGTGCAGCAGTTCAATACAATTTCAGTGTTGTTCTATTTGTCTACACAACAACACTGTGTATTTGTTTCTTTTGGCTGAGATAACGATATATTGGCAAGTTGGAAGCAATCAAAAGATGTGTTTCCGGTTAACCGCGTGCATGTACAGCCACGACTGCTAAACACACTTACAATGAGATACAAATTTATTCTTATTTGCTCGAATACGCAGCGCCGCACCAAGTTATACCAGCATTTCATATTTCTATTGTTGTATTTCTCAGAAGTTATTTTGCATTCCATATTGTTCAATATTGTTTTTAATTGTTTGTGATAAGATTTCGTTCGTTTGCAAATTGATTCGTGTATGGGAATTGTTACTTTAAGGAGAGGGATTTTCATATTTAAGAAATTTTGTCATAAATAGGAAAAAAGCATTTTTAAATACTCCACCCATAGCAAAAATATTTAACCTTAACTGCGATTTCGCAACCGAATGAGTAGAGATAACACTGAGAATCGTTTTGGTTCTAAAAATTATTATTAAGAATTCCCGTCTGGACACTTTCTTTAAAGGCACAACAGCGATTTATTTAAAGGATTTTTCTCTTTAACTAATATTTTTAAGAAACATTTAGAAATTTATTATTAATTTGTCTATATTAAATAATTATAATTTCTTAAGGCTTTCCTTATTCATAAAAAATGTTGTATAATTATAACCTGCTTATATAGGGTGTTTTTTATAAAGTGTTACAACTTTAAGCTGGCATGACTGCTTTATTTGACCACCCATTTAACAGCTGATAATTGCTTTTTGTTTAGTTTGCTTTGACAAACTATGGATCGACTTACACCAGAGCAACGCGTGCAAATTGTGGAAATTTTTAATCAAAATAATGGTTCTGTTCGTCAATCTTATCGTGCACTTCGTCCATTCAAAATTTTATTTTCCGATGAAGCCCATTTCTGGTTGAATGGGTACGTAAATAAACAGAATTGTCGCATTTGGAGTGAGAAGTTTCCATAGAATATTACTATTTAGTGCGCTTTATGGGCTGGCGTAGTCATTGGCCCCAGATGTCTTCAAAAACGATGATGGTCAGAATGTTACTGTTTGTGAAAATTGGTGTTCCAGATTGCGCCTTGTATGCGTCAGACAAGGCGGCCGCATGTTCGAAATCATATTTAAAAATTAATGTCATAAAATTTTCTATCCAATAAAGACCGTTTCATTGATATCAAAAATATATTACTATGTTTTATTATGCTTTCAACTTGTATCACTCTATAAAAAACAGCCGATATAACGAATTTCCTTACTTGTCAAATAAGCAGTTTCATAAGAAAAACTATTTTTTATGAATGAGTTAATTAATATATACATTTTTGTTAAAAATTATTTATCCAACGCTATAGTTTTTCATTATTGTGTATTTTTATCAAATAAATCAGTTATTAATTTATATTTAATTTCAAAAATATGTCTACAAATTGTTTGTCATTCGCAACATTTTTGTAAAAATGATATATAGCCCAAGAAAAGATATAAAGAAACATTTTTTTAAAAGATATGATTTTTATTTCAAAATTCTGTCTACAAACTGCTTGTAATTCGCGACTGTTTTTAATAAAAGTTGCCCCAGAAAACTGATAAGTGGCGAATGGTTACCACAACTATGTTTTTTTGTTTCAAAAATATGTCTGCAAGAATGTTATCATTCGCGACATTTTTGAATATTAAATATTGATCAAGAAAATATATAAGCAGTGGGTTATAACGTTTGCTTTTTTATTTGAAAGTTGCCCCATGTTTTTGTTTTCTTGTTTTAAAATTGTTGGGTTGCAAATATGTTGTCATTCGCGACATTTTTTTTTTTAAATTAAAACAAAATTACCAGATGCGTTCACTTTCATACACGAACATATTGTTTCATCAAGTTTCATTGTCTCTGCTTTCAATTTTATATGCCTTTTGATATTCTGCAGCCAACTTCAAGTGAGAAGTTTACTAAGACTTGATGGTACAGTCAGGTTTGTACCTCTTTTCATTCTCTTCTCTCCTTTCGCCTATAAACTCAAGACTTGATGAGTCAAACTTGATGTGTGTGAATGGGGACTAATTATTTTGTAATCCGAAGAGATCTAAAAACGTTGTAAGGAAATATTCGGGCTTGAAGATCACTTAGGAAAAGTCGCGATTAATAAGTTGTTTTTTTTTTTTTTTTTTTTGTCAAAGACACTTTAGTAGCATGTATGTGAGGCTTTTGGACTACTTTTCCCATACAAAAACAGCTGTTCATGCTGCCAGTGGTGCCATATTGATAATTTGTAAACAAAATATGAAGAAAAGGTAACCAATTTTGTTTAAAAATAATCAATATGGCAACACTGGCAGCATGAGCAGATATTTTTGTATGGGAAAAGTGGCCCAGAAGCCTCACACACATATTACTCACTTTTCTTGCTGCCATAATGGGACAATCGCTTACAATGTTTTCAAAGGAAAAATATCCTTTCGATATTATTTTTTTTTTAACCGAAATTTAAATACAAAATTAATTTATTGTTTTACGGTTTCCTAGTGAAATCGTCCTCTTTTGAAAGATGCTGCTAAATCTCGCATAGTGTGGCACTTTTTTACACTCGCATTTTATTTTTGAAAAGTTTTAAGTGTTAAGCAATTAGTTTGGTTGCTGTTGGTAGTATTTTTTTTCCTTTTGTGCCATTTCCTACGTGCCTGTATTTGTTGATCTTGTGTGTGTGTGTGTTTGTGTGTGGCAAAAACCGCATTAATATTTGTATGCTGATAAACAACAAACTCTAGTGAGTTTCATATGCGAATAAATATGAATGACTAGTCAAAGAGAAAAGGAAGCAGCAAAAAGGAGTAGAGAAGAGAAGTGATTCATATGCACGATGCTCATGAATATTAAAGACGCAGGCCTTGGCAAAACAGTATTAACTCCGGTTGCGATAAAATAAAAAAAAAACAATCTGCTTAATATTTTTTATACCCTCTTTTGTTTGTTACTTGAGAGGAATAAATTAAGGTCCAGCGGTTTCCTCAGCCAACTGATATTAAATAAATTATATTGTCTTTGTTCCTTTTTAATACTGAAACTTTTCCATTTGGCTGATATTAATTCATTAAACCGAAATAAGGCCCTGGAAATAATTCTGTGCTTGGCCGGTCCGTCATATCATGTTGTTTACTTGCAGTCGTCTGTCGTGTATCCGTTCGTAGTTGTTATTTTGTTGATTGTGTGTGAATCATGGCATTATTCACATGGGTGATGAATGACTCTTTTAATTAGTTGCTGCAGGACATGCATGTTTTGCAAAATGAAATGCGCACAAAGAAACTTACAATTCACAAGAAGCCAACAACAATTTAATATTTATCAAGCGTTTGTTTCGTTTCGTTTCGTTTTTTTATTTTTGCCAAGTTTTTCAAAATCTAACAGATAAAAAGATCTCTTATTAAATGGAAAAATTTTTTTTTTGTTGGTCTTGCAAATAATAAATAGTGTTGCCTTAATTAAAGATTTCCGTTTGATATATTCGAATAAACGAGGAAGTTGACAAACTGTTTAAAAGAAAATGTTGAGAATAAGAAATTAGGAAAATTGATGTCAAAGAAATTTAAAATTGTTTAAGCTTTAAATAGTAGCATAAGGCCATGACCACGCCCTCTTGGAATATATGAAATTACTGTGTCATAAATATAATTTTTCTTCCAACTCTTGTGTTGTCCTTTTCAAACATTTAAAATTTTCCTTAAAGTCCTGGAAAAATCCTACAATAAAAACAATATTAAATCATATTAACATGAACGCAACATGGCCCCGAGGTTGCAGTAATTATTTCAAATTCATCTCTATCATTTAGCGGAATATTTCACTCTTCCCGCTGCATTTTCGTTTTAATATGTGAAATTTTTCTTTATTTTCTGTGTTGTTTCATAGGAAATCTTTTTTTCATAAACGAATTTTTCTGTTTGAGAGAGCGTGTGTTTTATTAACACAAATATTCTTTGCTATTTCACACAAGTTTTTGGCGGGGGGAAAAAAGGATCCTTTTTTTTTGGATGTTCCAAATAGAAATGTTGTTTATTATTAATTCTTTTTTGTTGTTGCTGCTGTTTGCATGTTAGTCCTTGTTTTCATAAATTTATGTAGCAGAACTCACACACACACACACACGGTCACTATTAACAACAAGAACTGTCCAGTTTAGTCCGAATTTTTTTCAGCGTCAGTATATTTATAGGAAAGAGTGCCATAGTGTTTTGTGTTATTTTTGCGGATGTATAACCACATCGTCAAAAGTTTCACATGGTTGACTGAAAAAAATTAATTAAAAAAATATTTTGTTTGCTTTACTTGGCATGGGAAGAGGAAGAAAACAAGAACAAGAAAACAAATTAAGCAAAGAAAAAGAAAAATAAAAATAACTACAAATAAAAGCTCATAAGAAATAGTTTGTATGCTTGCATAGTTTTAATAGTTATATACAGTGCTGCTCACAAAACCAGCACACATTGTAAGCACTAATTTTGTAAACAGTTACAACAGTTTGCAATATAAAATTGTTGGTGTAACTCAACAAAAATATCAGGACTATTGAAACGAAAGGATCTGATATGAAACTATTAAAGAACTGTGCAAACTGCTGTAAGATTTGCACAAACTACTTTATTCAGACTATAAAATATTAAGAAGAGAACAATTCTTTTGCCTAAACTGAACTAAAAGTTAAAGCAAACTATTTTAAATATATTTTTTCCTGCAAAAACATTTCTAAAATTGTAAGAAAACAATTTAAAATATTTATATTTTATAAAATATTAAAAAACTATTTTTATATTTCAAAATTATTTGCCCAAATTCTGATATTAAAATGAGCCCAAAAGTTTTTGATAAACTCCTCAAGAAATATTCACACAAAAAAAAAAAAAAATTAAATAAAATAATAATTTACTTGTGGTTACATCTGCTCAGCTTTCTTTGGAAGAAACTGCAAATAACATATTTGAAAACTGTGCCAGCTGCGCAAAAAGTTTGCACAAATTGCTTTTCAAAAATTGCTTAATTTTTTTATGAAACTGCAACATATAAAAAAATTGTTTGCGCAAAATGTCTATGGAAAATATTTCAATTTGCGCAAACTTTTCATAAAAAATATATTTAAAAAAAGAGGAAGTAGAATAAATTTACATAAATTAAATAAAAGAAATTTTAAACTGTTTAATTTTTTAATTGTTTGATTTTTATGAAACTGCAATAAATAAAAAAATGTTTGCGCAAAATTTTTATGGAAAATATTTCAATTTGCGCAAACTTTTTATAAAATTAAAAAAATTAAAATCAATAAATTTACATAAATTTTCAAAATTTTTGTTTGACAACTTTTGTGAAAATAAGTTTGCACAAACTTGTGCAGGAAACAATAATATTTTATAAGAATCTATTTTTTCAGTTTGAATATTGTATAGATTTTTAAGAATCTTCTTAAAAATAATTGTTTGATTTTTTTGAAACTGCAATAAGTAAATAAAAATGTTTGCGCAAATTTGTTATGGAAAATATTGCAATTTGCGCAAACTTTTTCGAAAATATATATTTTATCACAAAAAAAGAAGTTTATGAGTGTAATAAATTTACATAAATTAAAAAAAAATTGATTGACAATTTTTGTGCATAAAAGTTTGCACAAATTTGTGCAGAAAACAATATTATTTTATAAGAATTCTTTTTTCAACCTTTAAATACCGCATAGATTTTTCAATATTTTCTCTGAGAATAGTTGTTTGATTTTTTTATGAAACTGCAATAAATAAAAAAATATGTTTGCGCAAAATGTATATGGAAAATATTTTAATTTGCGCAAAATGTTTATGGAAAATATTTCAATTTGTGCAAACTTTAAAAATATAGATTTTATAAAATTTAAAAAAGGAACTTATAAACGTAATAAATTTTTATATATTTTAAGAATGTTTGTTTGACAGTTTTTGTGCAAATGAGTTTGCACAACTTTTGCGCAAAGTTTTTCTGAAAAATATATTTTGTAAAATTAAACAAGACATTTATAAAAGTAATAAATTTACGTATATTTTAAAAAGTGTTTGTTTGACAATTTTTGTGCAAATAAGTTTGCACAAATTTCTGCAAGAAGCTAAAAATTTTTTTTTTTACTTTTTAATATGATATAAATTTTTAAGAAACTTCTAAAAAATAATTTTTTTACATTCGCCGGTTTTAATGCAATTTAACGAACAAAAAAATTGTAGAGAATAGAAGTTTTACTTGATAAAAATTGTTAAATATTTTTTTTACATCAGTTTGTACGAAAAAAATTTAAACAAATTTGTGTTTTTTTTAAATAAATATCTGCCAAAAAGTATTAAATAAATATATAATGTATTTCTTGTGCATTTTATTAAAAATTTCATTTTCGTCGTCACGTGTGTTTGCTAGTTATTTAAACTCAACTGCTTTTCACCCTCAAAACGCAAAATTCATAATAACCCGAATGCATGAATATTCCAAATGAAGGCAGCACAACATTAATTGCACAATAAATGATACAATAAACGTACGAAATAACAAATTGACGCACACGCACGCACGCACGCACGCACACGCTCAAACTAGCGATAAGACAACATAAAATTCTTAATATTGTTAATATTAAAACTAAACTTTATGAGGCAGGCAGAGTACGAATCCTTTTCTTTTTTTGAGTTTTTTGTTTTGCGAGATGCTGAAATAAATTTCAGCTTCATGAGTCAACTAAACGATGCAAATCCTTTCAAAAGCAATTAGTTAAACGCTGTTTGAATGTTAAGGATTTGTCTGTGGATGTAATCGATGGAAATAAAATAGAGAATCTTTTCAAATGAACTTCAAACGAAATTTCAAATGCATAAAATAAAATGTATATTTTTAGAGGAGAAAAATCTTGCCAACAGCCAGCAGCCTTTAAAAGCTGCAGCTGAAGACGACAGAGAGAACGAGAAAAAATAAGTAATTTTTTTCATATTAAAATTTTTACTTTTTTTTTCTTTTCTGATGACGATGATGTGTACGAGCAAAACGTTGCGAGTTTTAATTGAGTGCCAAAAGCAGCAGTGCATAATACCTACGTGATGATGTTCGACTAAGGAAATTACAAGACGAAAATTAATGACAGTTTACCGGTTGCTGGTATATGAAATTGTACAAAAATACGAGCACGAAATTATGTAAAAGTTGCTGCTGGTTTGGGCCAAGTGGCGGAGGAGGAGGAGGAGGTGGAGAGAGAGAAAACTTTTGAAGTTTTAAATTATTTTTGTTACACATACACTCCATTGGGAATACACAAACATGAGTCGGAATGTGTGTGTGTGTGCGTGTGTGTATGCGTGTGTGTGTATTGGGGAGGGGGTTTAGTCATGCCAGAGTCTGTGTCTAGCACACGTTATTTAACGGATATCCGTTAGCATTACAAAAGCTTCAACTTAAAGATTTCAGTGTGTATTTGAAGGATGGATGTGCGAGTACAACAAATAATTTTTCTAATCAACGAAATGTAAATACGATTACAGGCAGCGGCAGCAGCAGCACCAGCATATAAAAACGAAAATAATAATTTTATTAATTTAAAATAATTCGTTGCAAAATAAGAGGAATCAGAGATCCTTCAGAGATATTTAAAAAATTATTTGGTCGGTCTATGAAACATGATCCGATAACGTAAATATATCCTTGATCCTTAAGAGTAGGGAAGTCGAATAAGCGATGTCCTTCCGTTCGTCTGTCTGTTTGGACGTACAACCCCTTTTTTTTGGGCTACAGACTTCATTTATATTTCAAGAGATTGATATTGAAAACACCAGGAAAGTTCAATACATTAATCCAGGGCTGGAATATGTAAACTAATTTTTGTACTCGAATTAAAGACAAAACTAAAATTTTATTAGTTTCAAATAATTCGTTGAAAATAAGAGGGAAAATTCCTCAAGCAGATGTATTTTATTGCGCCCTTCAGACAAATTTTAAATCGGTCTATAATATATGATCCGATAACTGAAATATATTCTGTATCCTTGAGAATAGCAAAGACGAATAAGCAATGTCCTTCCGTCCGTCTGTCTGTTTGTACGTACAACGCGTTTCTTGAGCTACAGACTTCATTTATATTTCAAGAGATTGATATTGAAAACACCAGGAAAATTCAATACATTAATCCAGGGCTGGAAAAGTTAAACTAATTTTTGTATTCTAGTTAAAAAGAAGGTAACAATTTGATTAATTTAAAATAATTCGTTGCCAAATAAGAGGAAAAATTCCTCAACCAGATGCATTTTATTACGTCCTTCAAAAAAACCTTGAAAAATTATTTGATCGGTCTATAAAATATGATCCGATAACTGAAATAAATTCTGTATCCTTGAGAATAGGATAGACGAATAAGTGATGTCCTTCCTTCCGTCTGTCTGTTTGTACGTAAAACCCCTTTTTTTGGGCTACAGACTTCACTTATAAATCTCGAGATTGTTATTAAAATATCAGGAAAATTCAATATATTATTCCAGAGCTGGAAAAGTTAAACTAATTTTTGGAATTTACAAGAAAAAACAATCTTAAGTTTGTTTATGCTTTTGTTTGCTAATTCAGTTAAAATTAAATTGTTACTAAAAAGAGAAAATAAAAAAATGAAAAATCCATTCCAGGGTTGGACAACTAAAGTGAGCAATTTGAAGGAAATTTATTCTTTTTCTTTATAATCCACATATTGAATAGTTTTGAAATAAATTTATTCCAGCTACAAGTAAGAAATGCAAAAGAACAAGCTACAGAGCTGGAAAATTATTATTTTCATAATCTTTTTCAACTTTTTTATTTTATTATTAACTAAAATTAGTTGTTTTAAATAATAAAACAAAATGTATATATTAAAAAAGGACTTACTTAAAATCAAAGAACATCAGAAATCTAATGCCAGGGTTGGAAAATTAAAAAAAAATCATGTTTGTTTTCTTTCACATCAAAGTTCTGGCCTCTTTAAAAAGTACCTTTTACAATGATTTTATTTTTTTAGCGTTAAATGAAATAGCAAGTGATGAGAAGGACATTTTAAGCGAATCCTTTCTTTAAAAAAATATATTTGCTTTCCGTCAGAGTTAAAAACACGACTTGAGAGAACTTTTATAAAACGAATTTAATTCAAAATAGTCCTCAAATATCTTGTTGCGACTTTGCTTTGTGAAAGGACCTTTTTGCTAAGTCCATAATTAACAGCACGAAAAATACTCTATTTGATTTGCTAACAAGCAGCATCAGTAGTTAATAAACCATCTGCCTTGGAAGGCCCCCAAACCATCATCACTCATCATCACCAACATCAATATATTCCATTTTCAATGAGAATTTTAATTAGTCTTCAGTTGATTAATGCACACTGATAATCCAGGCTGAGCGATAGAAGGGAATTTGATACAAAAGCATCATACATTTTGCATGGAAATTTGTTTGCACAAATTCATTATTATGACTGTGCATGATAGTGCATGTGTGTGCATGATAAAGCATGTGTGTGCATGTGTGGTTATAAGGAAAAAATTATTTAAAATATTTTTTTTTTCAAAAAGAGTTGAATAGAGCAGCTCGCAAAAAAACACTGACCATAGAAAATGAATAAAACTGAATTTGATTATAATCACAAAAGAGTAAAACAACATGGACAGAAATCCCTTTAATAGCAGAAAAAAAAGGCTGTAAGGACATCATCACCAGAGTCAGCATAAAAAGCGTCAAATTAGAGAAACTGGAATTATTTTTTCTGCTTACAAACACACTCACACACACACTTGCTTAGAGCTGAAACATAAAACAAAAGCGTTGCAAACTTAATTAAATGTAAAATATTGAACAATGACGAGGCGTCTAGAAAAAATAAAAGAAAACGAAAAGCAACGGCCACGTCAAGCAAATGAGAAAATTGATTCAACATTTTCTATTCCAAGTTAATGCTAAACGGCTGAAATGAAAATAAACAACGAAAAAGAATCGAAACTAAATTAATTAAAACAAGTGCCCAGTGGGAGGGGATCCTTGTAGCGTAAGCAAAAAAGCATTTTTTCAACTTTTTTAAAAAAATATTGTCAATTGTTAGTGAAAAATTGTTTAATTTATATTGAGTGTTGTTTTTAACTCGCTGCAGCAATAACTTTAATAGCAACATTGACAACACGCATACAATGACATTTTCTGTTCTTGACAAGCTGTCATATGATTTTTGTTACATGGACAAAAAAGAAAAAAAAAACAAGTCCCAGTAAAAATATTAATAAAGTCTATGGGAACAGCAGATTTTTCTTTATTTCAGATTATTTTTTATTTTTATTTCATTATTTTTATACTTTTTTGTTCGTTATTTAAAAAAGTATTTATAAAACAAATATTGTGAAAATGTTATTGAATAAAACGGCACGATATAGTGCAAATTATGTGAGTGTGTGTGTGTGTAAGTGTACGTGTGTGTGTGGGTCATAGCGAGGTATGTCGTGGGCTTGGGATCTCCTACACGGTGTGAAGTTTAACTATTGACAAGAGACCCTTTTAAAAAAGTTTTTATTTAATTTTCGTGGAATAATATTGTTGTTGACATGGCGAAAAAGGGTTTTATTTTATAAAAATATTAAAAGGTTGGTCGTGGTTTATGGAACACCCTCTACAATGGCGTAGGGTTAAGCACAGACTTGTAGAATTTCCTAAATAAAAAAGCTGAGAAATATTTTTAGATTCAAATCAAATCATTGTCCTAGAAAACGTAACGAACTTTATTTTTACACTCTTTTGCAGTTCCAGAATTTCAAAAAATTATTTAAGGCAACAATTAATTTTGCAAAGTCAATAGTTTCTTTTTTGAAAAACGTGTACATTTTTTTTTATTCTCTTCTAATAAACGACAGTTTAGAGGAGTTTTAAAACTGGAATAGTCCTTCACAAGGAAGGTTGAATGAATTTCGAAAAAAATTCTTTACTTTCAAACCAACATTTGAAAAGTAAAGAATGCACTTTTTTTATAGAAAATGCAACATTTCTTGCCATTTTCTATGAAAAAGTGCAAGAAATGTTGCATTCTTTTTAAGAATAGAACACTATAATAAACGAAAAATATGTAAATTTTACAGAATTTCTTAGACTTCGAAAGAAAATGGATTCTTTGATTTGCTTTCCAATTCTTTACAATCATAAATTGATCATAATTTTTTATACAATAACTTTTTAATATCAGACAATCTTAAAAGGTCTTTCATTAAGAGCTTTCTATCACTAAATTTAATGTGAGATATCATCGAAAATTTCCAGCCAATTGAAAGAACTATTCAAGCCCTTATTCGATTGAATTACTATCGGCTGCGTTAAATATTTAAAAAGAATAAAAATAAAACGAGTAGAAAGTGATACGACTTTTGACAGACTTTTCCTCTTCCCAAAACTGAAGACACCGACGAAAGGAAAGTGTTTTGCTGCGATTGAGGAGATAAAAGAGAAATCGAGCTGTTGGCGATGCCAAAAAGCGCGTTTCAGAAGTGTTTCGGGGATTGGAAAAAACGCTGGCATAAGTGTATTAGATCTGAGGGGGATTATTTTGGATGAATAAATAAATACTTATTAAAAAAATTTAAAATAACGGTTAGTTTTTGATCAGACCTCAGTTATACCGAATTTTGTACACCCTTTAGGGACATACGTCTGTTAATTTAAGGTAAAAAAAAATCAATTGTCCAACTCTGGCATCAATTTGTTCGACTTTGCTTGATCTTTAATACCCTTTTAATTCTTCTTGACCCACAAAATAAATTTTAATGAAAATTATTTTCAGCCAGTTAATTTTTTCCACCAAATATGAGTTAAAGTGTTCCAGCTCTGGTACCATGTATTGAATTGAATTGATTTTCAAATATTTTAAAGCACAAGGAAAAGTCAATATCAGCTTTAATTATTAAACATATACAGAAGAGTAGAGGGGCTGTTTTCGAAAGCCGCTACACTAGCATCATCAGCACTCAAGGGTAGTCGTTGTTTATTCTTTAATTTAATTCTTTTTTATGAAAAGTACTTTAACAGAAAAAAGGAATTATATGAAAAGTTATATTGAAACAAATTAAATAAAATCTGCCGTCTTGTCCTTAAATTTTCACGTCTCCGGGCTACAATTTCTGGGCTTAACAACTGGCTTTTTCAACGATGCCGACTACATTTTGTGCTGAGGTGAGGCCGACACTCACATGAGCGAGTTAATATTGTCTTGCACAAGGATTCTTGTTAAAAATTGCAGCCTCTATGAAATTAACAACATGTTTGTGTATGTGTGTGTGTGTGTGTGTGTGTGTGTGTATGTGTGCTCTTGTTTGTGGCGATATAAAACTGTGAAACAATAAAAAAATTTAGCGCAATAGAATAAAATGAGGCTCTTGATGCAAATTGATTTGAATTGAGGGGAAGAGTAACAACAATTGCAACAGCCCACGAAAGCTGTGGCAACAAGAAAATATAACAACAACAACGAAACAAAAAGAAAACTTTCATAAAAACTACTCGCAACAAGGACACGCATTTCCTTTTCTATTTCTGCGTTCTATTTCAATGAAATTGTGAATGAATTCGACCATTCCATGCTGCTGCCGAATTGAATGCTGTTGCAGTCGTTCTATTGTTGTTATTGCGAATGAAGTTTTCTCTGTTGTTTTTTTGATGATTCTTTGCCAGTGGTGACAGGGAGTTTGGTTATAGAAGTTAATGTAGAAGTAAGTTTTCACTAAAACTCTAGATAAACTCATGTGACAACGCCTGGTTCTGTCACTTGTTGTAAATATTTGCTTGTCTGTCGCCCTTTTTAACAGCGTTTGGATCTTGGGTTTAATAAGAACACGCACACACACACTCACACACGTGCAGCTATTATTATTATTGGCAGCATAAATGTGGATGTTTCTATGTGTGTGTGTGTGTGTGTGTGTGTGAGTGCACATGTGTGCGTTTAAGCGCATAAAAATTTATTGCTCAGGACATAAACTTTTCTATATTCGAGCGTAAACAAAAATGCATTTCTAACGAAGCGGACACACCAACACATGCCCATTGTGCAATTGGTATCGTCATACAGTCCTTTCTGTTGTAAAATTCCTACACACTCGCACATAATTCTCCATCTGTTTATGGGCCAAGTGCGTTTGACTGTGTGTGTGTGTGTGTGTGTGTGTGTCTAGATGTATTTCTGACGCTCAACTTCATTCAGCTGAAGCTCGTTTGGAGTTCCTAAAACATGAAATGGGTGTGTCCTGTATGAGAATGTTTGTCATATAATTCTATTGTCCAGAGATTTTTCAATTTGTTGGTCGTTTTATATTTTTTTCTGTTTTTTTTTTTTCCTTTTCATTGATCCTTTACGGCTTGTTTGGTTTTCCCTTCGGTGCTGTTAAATATGCCATTTTTATTTGAAATAAAAGTGTTTCCTTATTAAGTAATGAAATTAGGTTTTATGTTTATGTGTGTGTGTCATTTGCCTTTGAAACAATGAAACCATTTGCAAAAGGACATTTTTAGCATTTAAATTCGAATAATATTACAATTGCAGTCATGCATGAGGAGTTTTGCAAATCGAAGGATGCTGCACTCGGCCGCTGATGTCACATTCAATTGATAATGACATCTCGTTGATATGATATCGAAAATTGCAATAAAATTCTATTTGTTAACATGAGAAATATTAATTGAGAAAGCAGTAGAACAAAAAACAAATTGGCCATAATAAAAAAAACTGTTTTAATCAGCGACCGAAATTGATAATTTTTCTCTAAAATAACTGGAAAATTTTTGTAATAAAAATTAACAATAATAAAACTTCTTGTAACAAAATTTTGGTCTTTTGTTATTAATTTGAATTCTTAAGCCGCTAAAGAAATAAAAAAAAGGGAAATATTTGAAAATATGCCCTCCACTGTAAGAAAAGCCTTCCCTTTTGTTTCTACACTTTCAGCTTCAATTCTTGTAGGCTGTTCTTTGAAATAGCGAAGCGAAGGTGATAGACTATGATGCCAAAGATCCCCGGATTTATTCTGCACTCAGTCATGAATATCGAGCACACAATTTTTCTGATCTGCATGATCTGCATCAATTGTACTCGGGCCGTTTCAAGGACGAAGGCATAGAACATGCTGTTGAGTAGCAGCGACTGCATTTTACACTCTTTCAACAGCCAACAGGGCACATGAAAGCAGCTTCCTTCGACTGTATTGAAGCAAAAACTCGCAGGCGCAGTAAAATGTTGTAAAAAGTTAAAGTTGACAACACTTCTGTCAACTGCCAAGTGATGCATGTTTGATTTTGTTTGGCCTGACCGACGCTTCCAAATTGAGTGAAATTTATTTTGAAAATCATAAAAGCAGCCTCCTTCGATGGTATTGAAGCAAAAATTCGCGGACGCAGTAAAACGTTATAAAAAAATTAAAGTTGACAACACTTTTGTCAGCTGCCAAGTGATGCATGTTTAGTTTTGCTTGGCCTAACGCCTGACGGAAATTTATTATGAACATCCTGCGAATTTCGAGTGGCGCGGAAACTCAGTCTTCATAAAAGCAGCATCCTTCGACGGCATTGAAGTAAAACGTTATAAAAAAACTTCAACACTTTTGTCAACTACCAAGTGATGCATGTTTGATTTTGTTTGGCCTGACGCCTGATGAATGCTGTCAAATTGTGGAAATTTATTTTTAACATCCTGCGAATTTTGTGTAGCACCGAAACTCAGTCCTGTTTTGTGTGAATTTTGTGTAGCACCGAAACTCAGTCCTGTTTTGAAAGGATGCGTCAGTAAACAAAACTGCGGTATTTGGAGTGACGATAGACCTCCGTTACATCCAGAGAAACTGACTTCATGGTGTTCTTCTTGGAGTGCTGGCATCACTAGTCCTTTCTTCTTTAAAAAAAAAGAATGCTGTTTACCGTCAATAGTTTTCTCTATTAGAATTGTGCAGCCAAGATCTCCTGAAGAAGCGCCTAAAAGTAGTGAGTGACTGATGTGTGAACTGATACTGCCACAAGACAAAGAATGAGTGAATTTATTTATTGGAAAACAAATTTAGAACTTTTTAAAATTTTGTAAAACATTTTCTAAAAATTATAATCGATCAAATTCAGGGAAAATATATTTTCTGATGGTTAAACCGAACTGTTATAAACGTGGAGTGTAACTTAAAATAAATTTGACAAAAATATAAAAGTTTCGTAGTACAGTTTGCCTCGTGTGAACGCAGCTCTGAGCCTTTCTAAACCAATGGAACGCACGATATTCAGAGTTATTCAAAGTTAAAGTGAGTGTAAATTGGAAACGCCTATAAACACACTTCTCTTTGCGCTTAATTTGTTGCACTAATTTTGAAGTGAACAACTTTTACACCAACTTCTCCGCACTTTTTTAAATATTTAAAAATCATCTGCTGGTTTTATTTAAGTTTTAGAAACTTTATTTTTATTACATTTTTATACGAGAATATATTCCATTTCCATTTTCAAAACAACAATAAAAGTTTATCGCGTGCAACACAGCACTTTTCTCGTTATACAAAACAATTGTTTGTCCCTTTTAGTTGTTTTTGTTGTTGTTATTGTTTTTTACTTTTCTTTTCTGCAGTAGAGCAGGAGTGTAGGGTATTGAAGGGAAAAATCCTGCTCAGTTTACTTGGACAATATCCTGTCTGTCGCGCCCAGTAAGACGAGCATTGCTTGTGTGCCGTGGCCGTTATTGTGTTTCCATTTACGACGTGTAGTCGAGTTGAGTCGTCAGTCGCACTTATTGTTTTCAATTTAATGTCACTTTTTACTAGTTGTCGTTGAAGTTATTGTCATCTATAACGACTATTTTTATTACTGTTGTAGCAGTTGTCGTTGCATGTTGCTGCTGCTACTGCTGCTGCTGCTACTGCAGGACATGTAAAATTTTCTAATAGTTCTACTTCTTTTTTTTTCCTTCCTCTTTGTTTTCTAATTTTAAGTGTAACTGACAAAATGTTAAATAGAGTCTTATTCGATTCAAAGTGTTGTTGGGATTTAATGAAGACGCTTCTTTTTATGATTTTGGCTCTGGACAGTAATTTTAATTTAAATGAAATAAATTTTTGTTTAAAATTAAATTTTACCAGAAGCGTTGTGTGGAAGTGCGTGTGTATTTCTGACCTGGCCAAACACTTATTTAACAATCTTTGGTTTTGTTTTGTGGCCATTTTTCCCCTCTCATATAAACGTCTTGATTTGCCTTTTAGAACTTAAATTGATTTCTTTAAATCTTTTTCCAATTCAATTTCTTTTTTTTTCAAATAATTTATATTTCATTCCCGCTCTCTCTCTCTCTTCATGGCGTATTTGTAAAGAATCATAATAAACATTTCCTTTCCAATTTTCAATATCGATGAGCCTTTGAGCTTTTGAAAATTGCACAAAAAGCACCGGCGGCGATTTATTTTTAATTGCACAACATTGTACCAGAGCACACAAACAAATCGAAGGCTGCTGTTTTTATTTGCGGCAGAGGTAGAAGAAAAAAAAAAAACTGGTACAAATAAAAATCAAATAAAATTGTAGTTCATAAAGAGATGGGAAAATATGAAGCGTTAAAAATTGTACAGGGAAAGCAGGACTGAAAGAGCTTTTCAGGCCACACAACTTTTTTATGAATGATGTTGTTTTCATTTCTGTATTAAATGTTGTTGTTGTTGTTTTTATGTTCGCGTCTTTTTATGCAGATGGATTTGTTGTTCCACTTTTTGTAGGAATTATTTCTGTTGCTTTTTTTGTTCTTTTCTTCTGGCCAGAGACTTGAAATCACATCATATTTGATTTGTAGTTTTCAGGGTACTGAAGAGCAGGTTGGAGTGTTGCAGGTAGTTTAAGCTGGGCCATGCAATGGCTTAGGGGACTCCGTAAGGTTTTCTGGTGTTTAAATTAAACACCTAATTTTTTATAATTTTTTTTTTTATATAAAATATCAATTCAAGTTTCCATATTAATAAAAAATAAAATAATAACGAAATCTTGGATAATTTTCTAAGCCTTTTTGTGGAACATTCCCAGAGTTTCCGAAGCGACTGAGGGGATCTCAAAACGGAATTCCGTTTATTTTCATTAACGGACGAAAAGAAGCTGGAAACAGCATAAATATTACTTAATCCCCATATTGGGATTTCGATTTTTTTCTTTGGGTATTATGGGGATTTAAGCTGTTTTGTTTTTATAACAAGAATTTTCAGCTGGATTAAAATTTTGTAGCATCTTTTCTTTTAAGATCTTTACCCTCACAACTTCCTTGTGCTGAAATATATTAAAATGGTCTTAAAATTGTTTAAATTTTGATTAAATTTCCTCAAAAATTTGTTGTAAATAAAACACAATTTTTTGTGAGCCCACACACCGGCGGACTTTAAAAAAAATTACCATTCTTTTAAGTAGAAGCTTAAAATAAAATGTTTAACTAAAAAATTTATGGCTGAAGGTTCCGCAATGACCTGCATTAGCTCAAGTCAAGCGCCGAAGACCCCTCGTAGATAGTTTGGAATTCATTTAACTTTTGAAAAAAAAAAAAAATTAACATGAATTTTTTCTAAAAATTCCTGGATCAGGATCAGTTTTAAAAACAAATTAAATTTTAAAAAGACAAGTTACTCTGATTTCTAATTATTTTTAAGTGAAAAGTGCGATAAATGTTGCATTATTTTTGAGATGAGAACACATTAACAGTAAAAAAAAACGCGATGAAATGACAAAACGCTGTTTTTTGGGAGTTAAACAATTTTTTTTGGGAACTATGGGGATGCCAAAAATACATTTTAGTTTTGTTTTCATTAACCCATAAAGGGCTGGGTAAAAATTGAACTTTAAAAATTATTTTAGTTTAAAGTCGAAATTTAATACAAAATAATAAAAATATTAAAAAAATCAAAATTTAGGCATTTTGATTTTTTTTCTTGGGAATTTTGGAGATATGACTCAAGGGTGTGTAATTCATCAATTTTCAGTTTAATTCAAATTTTATAGCATCTTTTTGCTTAAGAGTTTTTTATGTTCTTTTAATGTCCTTTCGGAATTTTCTTGTGCTGAAATTTCTGTAGAGATGAAGTCCTTAAACGGATTTGAGTTATTTAAAAGGGCACAAAAAGTCTTGATATTTTAATTAAAAAGGCACACAACGTCTTGAAAATTTTATTAAAAAAATTTAAAAATAATTGTCGGTGTTGAATCAAATAAAAAAAAATTTTGTAAATCCTTTTTTCCCAAAGACATCAACCGCTTTTATTATTGAATAATTCTATTGTAACGATGTCCATTTTCTATACAAAATGTATTTTATAAAAAGCTTAATTTTATAAAAAATATCTTTTGCAGTTTTTTTGGTTCATTTTTATTATAAATTATTTGTTTTAAATAAACCACCATCTTCTTAAGAAAACTGCTGTTAAAAAGGATTCAAAATTATTGTCCTAAAAAGAGAAGAAGTTTTTTCCCACTACACAGAAGCTGCCCAGGCCTCAACACATCTGTCACATTTCCAGTTCTCTCTATATTTTTTATAACCTTGCGAAGCTCTCGTTCGATAGGTAGATTATGGGGATTATTAATAATCCTTAGGGGTGGAAATTCAGGCGTTTGAAAAAAAGATTCAATTAATTTGTTGCCTTCTTATAAAACGATTTTTATTTTTTAAACGGCAAAAGTTTTGCTGAATAAATGACACTTCCGATGACAGGTATTCAACAACTGATGGCCTTGCCAGATCGATGAATGGCATCATATGATTTATATATCACAAAGTGTTGCCACTCATCAACTGTTTGCTTAATAATTTGCATTGAATCTTCTTGAGTAACTGTTTTATAATGAAATGAAAAAGTTTTCACAAAAAGCAAGCAATTCTCATACGATTCGTTTTATATTTTTATTAAAAACTGTTGCTTTGAACTCATTTCCCTGGTCGTTTTTTTTTTGCAGGCAGTTTGTCAAAACTCATGAACAAACTGTCTTTGAAAGAAAAACTAATCCCAAAGCATTCGCACTGATGATGATGATGGTTTGTTCTGCCGTTTATGTTCTCTCTTCTTTTTTTTTTTTAATACGATTCCAGGATAGTCAATTCGTAATTCCACATGCAACCAACAACAAACAACGTTGGCAGCGTTTGCCAATGACTAATTATAAAATGTTTGATTTCCCCAGATGATAGCGATGACTGTGTGGCAGGAGCGAATAAAAAACGGCAACTGTTTTGCCAAGCGAATAGCAAAAAAAAAAACAAAAATGAAATGCTGGAAAATATGAATAAAAAAAAAAAGAACCGCGAAATAATTTGAATCTGACAAAAAAGTATGAGTAAATTTATGTTGGAGAAACCAAACAAATAATTTTTGTGCGTCTTTTTTTTTTGCATATTTTAATCACACAAATTATGGGTGGAGTCGTACTTTTTTTATAATTAAAATTATAGGATTGAAGCCACTCGTTGTTGGGTTTCAATATTGACGAGCGTAAAGTGAAAACTGCTTAGGGATTTCCAAATATTTTTCTATACCCCAGACACAATCAAAAAATTCCTTTTATAACTCGCAGATATTCTTCACTTTGATTTTACCCTCCTGCTATATTTTTATTTTATATAATTTTTTTTCTTTCTTTTTTCGTGAGAGTTCCATTAGTGGCAGACACATTTGCGCTTTATTTGTTAACAGCTGCTGCTGCCAGCAAATGTTGACAATATTGAAGTTGATGAAATAAAGCATTTCTATGGCGTGCGTTCTATCACTCAACACTTTCTGCCCCAGCTGGCAGAACTTGCACCAGCGTGTGTATGTGTGTCTAAGGAAATTTTTATTTTGATAATGTTTCTCGCTTTTACCCAAACATCATCATCATTGTGATCATCATCATTTACATTTCGATTACTCGATGGAATTGCAACAATATTCGAACAATTTCTTTGGCATTCCTTTTACAGCACTTTGCCATCCGTCTTTAGTTGCACAACAAACTAAAGAATAAGTATTTATGACTGTTGGAATGTTCAGGTGTGTGTGTGTGTGCATGTGTGTTTGTGATTGCCACAGAGAAGGATTTACTTTTTTTTCTCTCAACACTTCCCAACAGATTTGGACGGAATATTTTCAGTGTGGGATGGTGCCATACATTTTCTAATTCTTTGGGACATTCAAGGGTTATGTGGTCATTGTGCAACAAAACTTAGATAAGGCAGAGTGTTCAAGAGAGGTAAAATAAAGCTTCTCCTAGAAGACTTTGTGTGGTGCAGAGAGTGGATGGCGCAACTTATAATAGAATGAGCGGTAGACATGAAGAGCAAAACGTTGTTATCAAGTTTTTAAAATATTGATACGGGAAACATAGTTGCCAGATTTTCTTCTTACTGTATTAACTAAGTGGCTAGGAAAAATCCCCAAAATTTCCACACAAAAAATTAATGCTTTTATTTATTAAAAACACTCCAAAAGTCGAATTATTTTATTCATTTTTTTCGTGCTTGTACCACAGTGTCACTAGACAGTGGGCTTCGGGACTAAAACACTGGAAAAAATATTTTAGTGCTTCTTTTTATTTTAAAGAAAATGTGTGAAAATAAAATTTTAGTGATGCTTTTATTTTAAATGTAATTGTGTGAAAAAATGATATGCAGTGATTTCGTGGCCCAACATGTTTTATGGCTTTAATTCAATTAATAGGAAAGAGAAAATACTGAAAAATATATAATAAAATTGTTTTGATTCTCAAGACTTGTGATTAAATATCTAAAGATTTTAAGGTGAAACGCAGGGTGTTTTGTATGGAGATATAAATATTTCAAATGGCAATACTTTTTTATGCCTGCCATCAAGTGATTCATGTTTAGTTTTATAGGGTGTTTTTATAGAGTGATACAACTTTAAATCATGATAAAACATAGTAATATATTTTTGATATCAATGAGTTGGTCTTAATTGGATAGAAAATTTTATGACATTAATGTTTATATATGATTTCGGCCATGTGGCCACCACGGCTGGCGCGTACTAGGCGTATTCTGGAACACCAATTTTCAGAAACAGTAACATTCTGACCATCGTCGTTTTTGAAGACATATGGGCCAATGACTCCGCCAGTCCATAAAGCGCACCAAACAGTAAATTTCTATGGAAACTTCCCACTTCAAATACGACAATTCTGTTTATTTACGTACCCATTCAACCAAAAATGGGCTTCATCGGGAAATAAAATTTTGAATGGACGAAGTGCGCGATAAGTTTCACGAACAGAACCATTATTTTGATTAAAAATTTCCACAATTTGCAAGCGTTACTCTCTCTGGTGTAAGTCGATCCATAATAAAATGTCAAAGCAAACTAAACAAAAAGCAACTATCAGCTATTAAGTGGATGGTCAAATAAATTAGTGATGTCAACTCAAAGTTGTATCACTCTATAAAAAACATCCTATATTTGGCATTTCAACACGAATAAAATGACGCCTGACGGACGTTTCCAAATTGTGCAAATTTATAGTGTGAAAATCAAGCGAAACTGTGTCTTGTTCGAATGAATGCGTCAGTAGACAAAACTGCCATATTACGAGTGGCGATAGTCTTCCGTTACATCCAGTAAAACTGCCTTTTTGGTGTTTCTTATGGGCTACTGGAGTCATCTTCTTCAAAAAGGAAGATGGTTACAGCGAATAGTGACCCATAATTATAGACTTTTTCGTTTATGAATTGAACAACCAGAATGTGCAGCAGCTGTACTTTAGTAGTTTGTTTGTGCGGTTTCTGGACCACTCTTCCAATACAAGAAAAATTGCTCATGTTGACAGTGCTGCCAAGTTATGTTGTAGTGGAGAATATTATCCTTCGAATAAAGCAAATTTAAAATATCTTTGATTTATTCTATTTTAAACCTTCTAAAAAAAAGACACCCTCTATTAAAGAAAATTCAGTTTTGCTGTAAAAAATAATTCACCGATATTTTCATCCGCCCAGGTGAGCCCAACTTGGCTGGCTGTTTTTGCTTTATCAGGATTTCTGCAGGGTATTTGCCAGCACACAAAAACCAAAATGAAATATTTCCCGTAATGAAATGAAGAAAAATCAAATACCAACTCTTGTCTTCTTAATGTAATTCATTCATGTATGAAGTCGATGTGATTCCCCGGTATGGCTGCACATAATTTCGCAAAAAAAATACACTGAAAGAAAACACAAGACTGCTGGCTGGGAACACAAAAAACAAGTGGCATGAGTTAATGAATTATATGATGTGCATGGAATTACAAGAGAAACGTATAAAATGCACACACACTCGTAGACTCCTCTCAACACATGCATACACACACACACACATGCTTGCAACAACAGTACAAGCAGTAAAAAAAAACAACAACAGCAAGAACTACAAGAAAATGACAATTTTGCGGATTACCCCGGGTATGTGAAAGCATATGAATGATTTGTGGTTGTTAGAAATGAGAGTGGAAGAGACAAAAACAAAAAAACAAAAATCGAGTAGGAAAAAAGTGAGAAATAAGGAAAGAATGGCGTAGGAGGGCTTCCCAGTTGAAGTAACATAATCAAGTTTTCTGTTGTATTTCTGATGCTGTTGTTGCTGCTGTTGTTGTTGTGTTAGTGTGTCGTAATTTATGTGAGATATGATTTGGTATTTTGTTTTTAATTTTATTTGATTTGAAGTTTTTATCTTAAGGATTTCTCTGTTATTAATCACATCAATTCAAAACTTGACAGAAATTGTTGCCATAATGAGTTTTATTTTCATTTATGTAATTTATTTTCGATGTTGTTTCATACAATTTCTTTTTTTTTGTGGTCGTTTTACTTTCGCAATTACTTGATTCATATTTAATTTACATTTCAGAATATTAAATAGAAAAATATGGACTGCAAGTAAATAAAAATTATACTGAAGGCAGATGTTTGAGTAGAGAAACTGTATCAGGCCTGAGGCATGCCACAGTCTTCTGTGGTTAACGAATTGAATACATTTTCAGCATAATTCCACAACTACTCTACAGCTTCGTTTTAAAGATTCATTTGATTTAGAAAATTCCTCTTAATAAATCTCTTTCTTCCTCCCCCTTTTTGGCTTTCATTCACGCAGCAGCTGTCTCATTAAGATTTTCCAATTTTCTTGCAGTCGTGTTTTTATGTGTTTTTGTTACTCTTCTCATGTTCGAAATTAACCACAATCATATGTCTGACTTTGTGGTTAACAATGTCATCATATATGCGTTACGGTCATTAATTACCTTCACTCACATGCCTTGTCAGCGTTTTGAGTTAGTAGTTGGCAACCGAAAAGGCAACAACAACAACAACAACAACAACAACAGCAGCATTAAATGGGTACAAAGAAAGAGTTGCAATGACAAAACACACGATGGCTGCATTTAAAATATGCAGTCATACATCAAAGCCATAATAAAGTGTTATAGAAAAGCCAAGGCATTCTTGTCATTTACAACAAAAAAAAAAATACTCGACAACATTGTGACAGCACAAAGTCACTGTAGAAACTAGTGACTGTCTGCAAAAAAAATTAAATAATTTATTATAATTTAAAATATAAGTCCTTTTGATAAGAAACTTAACTTTAATTGCCATTTACACTCTGTATTAATGCAATTGCAACACTTATTTAAGTTTCGAACATGCATTAAATTATTTTCAAGCTCAAATTGTAAGTGCTTTGAGTCCTAATATGAAAATATGTATATATTAGCTATGTTCGAATTTTCGAAATTAATTTCGAATTTTCGAACATTGTGCATATATACTAAATTCATATTTCTAAACATTTTATTAACCCAAAAACACCTATAAATTAACTTATTTCTATGCAGGTATAAAAATTCGAACTTAATTTATTATGCGAAAAACAAAATTTATTAAACATTTTTTTTCTATGAACAGCCACTAAAGTTTTTAAGAAAAAAAAATTAATAAATAATTATATATAATTAAAATACATGTCCTTTTGATAAGGATTTAAATTTAATTGCCACTTACACTCCGTAAAAAAGTACATATTTGCAACTCATATTTAAATTTCGAACATAAAATATATTATTTTGGAGCTTGAATTGTAGTTGTTCATGTTTTAGTATAAAAATAAGTGCATATTAACTATGTTCGAATTTTCGAAACTAATTTCGAATTTTCGAACATTGTACAAATGCACTAAACTCATATTTCTAAGCATTCTATAGACCCAGGAAACCTATTAATTAACTTATTTCTGTACAGCTATGAAAATTCGAACTTAATTTATTATGCGAAAAACGAAATTTGCAAAAAAAATTTTTTTCAATGTGCAAACATACAACTCCGTTTGTTTTGGTATGTGAGGAAAATTATACCTTTTGTTATATCTCGATATCGAATGTATGTAGTTCGAATAAAATGGCCTCAGATTCGAAAATAAATACAAAATGCTAGTGAAAAGAAATATTATTAAAATTGCACCATCCTTTCAGAAGGATATAAATTCTAGTATGAGAAATGACTTGCAGTGTTTCATAGATAACAGCATTAACGTATCCGAATGACTTAAACAATTGCCGCAATTCAAATACTCTATTCCAACATTTTCTATATGAAAATCCCCTTTAATATTTCGAAGTACCCATGGAGTTGGCAGAACTTATTTTAGCTATAATTGTATGTCTTGTTGCAATCATCCTCGTTAAACTAAATGAGAGAGTTTGTGTTGGGGAACAGCGCCACCAAAATAACCAAAAAAGATATACATGAATGACTTGTAGCGATAAGAAACACTTGCATACAATTCATGATACAAAGCACGCACACACTTGCCAGGTATTGCATTATAAACCATCAGCAACAATGGAATGACAGTGACTGTACACAAACTCATGCCACAAACTGATACTGGCCAACACACCTTGAGGTGCGTGTTTAAATGTCAGCTTGAATGCTTAAGTTTTCCTAACGCCAGTCACTGTTGTTAATGTTGATTATTTTCAAAGCAACGCATCTTGCGATTCGACTTGAGACCTGCAAGAAAAGAAACGTTTGGGAAAAATATTTTTGAGATGAACTTTTTCTGTAATAAAAAATGGATGCATTTTTCAATCGTTGGAATTCTGGATATGAAAAAATTTGCTGGCCCCTCCGACCGTCAGCATTAATTGTATTATATTATGATCGATTTGTCAGCTAAAATAAAAAGAACTATTTTTTCTCATTGAAAAGTTTTATGTTTCTCTTCTCCCAGAGAAGACTTCATTAACATTTAATTCTCTCTCACTGTATTGTTTTTAAAAGCGATCTTTATAACGAATACAATTTTTGCCACTAACTAGGATGTACTGCACTAAAAGTTAAAATTTGAGATCTGGTTTTATTTTTCGAATAGTGCTTAACTTCGAATTTTCGCAAAAACATAGAAAAATGTCAGTTAAAGGTATTTAATTGACTAATAAACGTTTAGAAATAAATTTCCAACATTTTGACTAAACTTCGAAAATTCGAAATAAATTTCGAAAATTCGAACATGGTCCAATATGTTAAATTTTTGTATTTCAAACTTAAAATAATTATATTTCATGCTTAAAAGCAATTTTTTTTCATGTTCGAAATATAAATAAGTACAAAATCAGCGTTGTATACGAAGTGTAGCAACTTTTATTAGGAAAAAAACATAATTTTTTGTTAAATTTTTTAGTATAGTTTAGCTCTTTTCATAAAGAGATATTTATTAATTTTATATGCATAAAATTTTCAAACAAATTTTTTTGATATTATTTTGCTCTCTTCTGTAGAATTTTTTATATGTAAATAAGAAAATTTATGTAGTACTCTGTAATAAAGGAAAGTGCATTTTCGACTTTAGTGAAGCATAAACTAAATACACACCCACTTAATTTATATACAACGACACGTCTCAGCATGCGCACAGTGGGTTGGAGTTTCGATAAACGAATATAAAAATGTAATTTTATAACGAAATTATTAAAACATAAAAATAATAATTTATTTTGTTTTTATTCCAGATAAAAAAAAGTCCCGCATGAAATTGACTTGACATTTTGCTCTATTTTTTTGCATACTCATCCCAGTGTGCGCAATTGCATAGAATCGCGTTTTCATATGTGTTTGCCACAACAGTTCTCGTGTGTGTTTGAGAAATTCTACTCAGATGAAGTGTTTTTGGACTAGAAAATGTTGTTGCAGTCGGTGGGCAAGTGCAAAGCATGCATGCATGTGCATGTTCAGTTGATATTTGTCGTTTTGACACCCTTTTTCGTCCAGTAATAGAGTGGCTGCCACACATTCTTGGCTCATGTTGTTTCTGCTGCTGTTTCTCTTGTTATTTCTGTTGTTGTTGTTGTTGTTATTGCTGTTGTTCTTCTTATGCTTTGTGGTGTTTGTTACTCGGATATTGTTGTTGTGGGACCTCTACTTTGTTGCTGTTGCTGTTGCTATTTTCGCAATTGCTGTTGTTGTTTTTGTTGTTGCTGTTGTATTTTCGTTATAGCATTTGTTAAGTTTTTGGACAGCGATGGCAATTTGCGTGTATTTGACTTAAATGACTTTCGTATGTAAAGCGTCTCAAGCACATAAATAGAAAAACTGCATAAAATTTATACTCCCCTTGTAGATAAACGCACACACACACACACATACAATGCATGCACTCACACACACACACACAATCAAGTGCAACCTGGTAGTCTTTTATGCATCTAAATATCAGGGAGTGTTTGCGTATTACCAGGGAGCTTTGAAAATTTCTCGAGACATTTTAGAAAATCAGGCAACAAACTTCCTTCATTAAAGCGTTTTCCGACAACTGGTTTAAAGTAATTTTACCCCGGCCTTCCTAGACTTTGATGATGGCTGTACGCGAAAGACTCCTTAAACTTGTTCGTTTGTCTACGAAAATTTAGCTCACTTTCAAAACAGGCTGCACTGGGTCCTGTGCTGCGTTCCCCTCCTGCTTTTAATGTGATTTTTTGGTGATTTTTTGTCAAAAGGTTTTTGTGGTTCCAGTGGTCTTTTGTTGCAACAACTACTTATTGTCATGCCAGTGTTTCTCTAAACACTATTCATGGCTGTTTAGCTGTGTGGCTTTTCTTGTTTGGATCTGTAAATACTCACATGGAGAAGTGCTTGTGTGTCATTCATTCTAATTTTTTTGTTTTTTTTTTTTTTAATTTCCAGAGCTACCGAATTTCGGTGTGACATGCACATGCATGCTTCTCGGTGTGTATATTCAAGCAACATTTATTAGGGGATCTTTGGTTTGTGTCTCTTTTTTTTTTTTCATTCTGCACTCGTTTATTTATTCATTCATTTTGTTATTTTCGTTGCACGTTATTTAGTATCTGCTGCTTGATTTTCGCATTTGTAGTGTATCTTTTTTTTTTTTGGTTGTTGTGCAGAAACCAATAAATTTTCGAAAATTGCATTCTAATTTGTATTTGCAACAAATTACTGGGTTGATCTCTGTCAGTGTGTTGCCAAGGCGTGGCAGAATTTATATGTTATTTGCACAATATTCAGCTGGAAGTTTGAATGAGTTGAAATTTATTTGACAAAACAATTTAAGTTGGATTTATGGTGGATGTAACGGGATATTTAAGAAATTTTTTAAATGGTTTTCAGAGTACTTAAGCCGAAACGTTGGTAGAGTTATAAAACTATTTTGGGAGTTTAATAAAGATAACAGGGCGGTGCCAAATTAATCATTCTATCGGA
This sequence comes from Linnaemya vulpina, assembly GCA_963675445.1. NCBI lineage: Eukaryota > Metazoa > Arthropoda > Insecta > Diptera > Tachinidae > Linnaemya > Linnaemya vulpina. The sequence goes on along the minus strand of OY776278.1, from coordinate 84,957,308 downwards.
AATTGCTACAAGTCTTGCAAATAGCGAGTCAAGTTAACGGTGCGTGAGTGGAGTTTTTGTGTTAGTGTTAGTGCAGCTTGAATTTCGACGCTGATTTCCTAATCGTGGGCAGCGTAGCGATCATAATGCACTTTGAAATAGGAAACCTGCTCCGAAACTCGTGCTGTGCCAAGAATATCGCTACTGTAGCTGCCGATGTTGCTGAGAATGATGGAATATTAAGCCCACGATTTGCCAAGCAAATGACCTCCACCAGCAGGACTCTACAGCGATATTTTGTGAAGGACTTACACAAGTTCCTGATGCATTAATTAAAGCCTACTGAACGTCAGTCGCTCGCTGTGAATTACTAAAGAGCGGCTTTTTAGTGCAAAAAAAAAACATGGTTTTGACCCGTAAACTATCATGAGAGATGAGACGCATTTCCACTTACGTCGCTGGATTAATAAACTGAAGGAAGTCTTATTTGTGGGACACTGAAAATCAGCCTGTTTGACTCAAATAACCGGTAGAAATGGCTGGGCGAGAAAAATGTTCGAATTATTCACTTCTAAAGCTAAAAACTAAAGCAACCTCCTGATTATTTTGAAAGAGGTTGTTTTGGACACGTTGTGTAGGAACGTAAGTTGATCTTGGTTTTGGTAATTAAGCACTAGGAACAGAGAGCTTCATGACAGTTGTATTTTTTGTTTCTCATTATGATCCTGGACCACCATAATTATGGAAGACCGACTGGATTACATTGTTTCTATGTTGCAGCTATCACAACGCTTATCTGAAGAGCTTGGACAATTTCTAAAAGAATAAAACTTACTGGAACCTGGGTCAAAGGTCACAAAATAAAAAAGACGACAATCAAACCTTCAAAAATGTTTTACTGTTGATGACTCAAAAACGTTTTCCTATTCTAAGGACACAAAGATGCTGATGGATCAGATGAAAATTGCGTACGATCTTAACGACTGGTGGCTGTTCATAGACAGTTCGAAACAAAGTTTAAAATTAATGTATAAGAAATAAATACCCAAACAATGACTTTATTAAATTATTCTCCAAAATATTTATATAAAATTTAAGCTAAAATTTTAAATTTTTAGCCATAAGGGAGTCTTTATGACCTGTTTGTGGTATCTAGACACGTTCAGATTATATTGCAATGTTCACAAAAGTTGCTCAACTTTACCGTGGCTACAAGTTTTCCAATTACAGTGTATGAAAAATCAGGATTTCCTAAAAGTCATGATCGATAAACCGAAAAAAAAATGTTTTGTTCTCTAACCTTTTTAAAAAATCTCTGAGATAAAATACATTTCTGTCATAAAATTTTAGCAAGAAATATTCAACGTTCTCTTGGCTACATTTTTGCCGAACATTGTTAAGTGATATTTTTAAGTGCTGATTAGTTGTTTGGCAAAAACTGATGACACCTTTTTTCGGGCATCATGCCAATACTGGGAAACTTTGGAGGCCCATAAACAGAAAATGGACCAAACTGAGTATAGGGTTTTACTACATTTTGATAGTAGATTCGAGCCTATATAGTTAAGTAAATTTTCACTGTTGCATAGTGTAATTGAACGAGGGCGTATGATTGATATTCTTTTTATTGGGGAATATCGCTCATACGCAGCCAGACAAAGTTGGTTGTTTAAAATCAGGTATGGGCACCACTACATCGAAAGGTTGGTATGTGTGTCATGGTATTGGTTTGTTTTTCTTCTCATTTAATGACATCCGACGCACGTCTGCTTCGTTCGGAATTTTCTGCTGGACTAAGCACAATTTCGTTCTCTGCTTTGCTTATCAATTTTGTGTATGTACACATCGTTCGCCTTTTTTGCATTTTCATTTTGCATTTGCACATGCATGTTTATAATATTTTTGAAGTTGCCTTTGGTTTAAGCCGGTTTTGAAATATATCAAGTTCATATTTTGATACTTCGAGGTCATAAGAAAATTTCCTTGACCAATTCTGAGAGCTCTTCCGTATGTCTCCATGCATGTATGTGTGTGTGTGTGTACGTATGTGACCCGCTTATAAGTTTCCTGAACGGCTAAAACAAAGCACAACAAAAACTGGCAGTGTTCCAAAGAGCGCTTCAGAGTTCAGAATCTCTAGCCTATAGATTTCAGAATATCCCAGAAACGCTTTAAAATGCCTTTTTAGTGATTTTTTTTAACAACTTTTTTCCACAATTCAATCAGCTCTTGATATTGAAAAGCCACGTAGATCATTGTAAATTAAATCAATCAGATCGTGAGATATTTTTTGTAAACTCTGAAATTTCATATTTGACCAGTTTGTGTTCCCGATTCCTTCATGGTAATGAAAAACTATATCAATCTGCAATTTTCATGTAGAAAACGATTGATTTTAAAATTAAAATAAAAGCGTTTTAGCTCGAAAGCCATAAATATAAAGAATAAAACAAAAACCAGGTTAGGATAGATTTGCGGATAAGATTAGTGCGAGGTTGCAGGGTTGGTCTTTAGGGTTGGGCTTTAGGGTTGGGCTTTAGGGTTGGGCTTTAGGGTTGGGCTTTAGGGTTGGCCTTTAGGGTTAATCATTTTTCATATTTTTTGTTTATTTATAAAAATACTACTTTTACTTTCTCTTGCATTTATAAGCCCCTTATTCTGTGGCTATTTGTCAACGTCACGTCAAGACAATATAAAAAAAAAAAAGTAGAACACAACTCTACTCCTTTTCTAACAGCCTGTTGCCATATTAAAGGACATGAAGAGTAGTCCAAGTAGCCTGTCAAAAGTTTTAAGCAGATTAACTGTCACAATTTTGATAAATTCTAAACGAGACGTTGAAAAATATCTACAGGATGAAGGATAATATTTTGTGACATATAAAAACTTCATGTGACATATATTTCCGCGAAATTTAGCACTCTTGAAATATCCTTTTTTATGAATTATTCCGTTAATCTTAATATCCCCCCGTATTTATTTTTCATCATCATTAAAGTGTCTCTTCTAAAGCAACTGCTTTAAGGCCAGACTATTTTTCAAAGTTGAAAAGAGGGCAGGTGTCCTAGAAAATTCCTTTTTATATTGCCAAGAAGCACGAAAATTATATTTTCTTCTGCTGTTTATAACAGAACACAATTGATTTAATTGACTGCAATTCTTAATACACAATTTTTGTATGTAAAACACAAATCGAAATCACAAAAAAATATATATAAAATCTCATCATTGATAATAATAATAATAGTGGCAGCAGCAGCAATAACATGGTGATGAAACTCTATAATGAAACAACAAAACAACTGCAACAGCTTCCAGTGACATCCCGCAAAGCAAACTGGCAGTTGCCATAATAACAATAATGATCCTGATCAACATGAACCAGCAACATTGTGATTATCATCAGTAAAAACATTATCCCTGAGAGTTGATGTTTCAAACTGACCGGACTGTATCCTTATGTGATTGTGTGATTGTGTGAGTGTGTGTGTGTTTGTATTTTTGCAACTGCACTCAATGTTGTTGTTAATTAAATTTCCATAATGCCAACGAAACTGATTGAATTGAATTGTAAAATTTTTGCAATAAATTAAATTTCCATAAACATGCAAATTAAGAAAAAAAAAAGAGAAAAGGATAACAAAACGTGCATATAAAATTTATAGAAAATATTTTGTTTTGGCTCTTTGGATTTGTCACATGAATTTCCAATCGAGAGCTTCAAGTGATGACATATTTTTGTCACATCAAAATGGTTCATTTGCTGTTTAACACAAATGCAAAAACCATGTTCGACATTTTTGTTTTTCCCATCTCGATCATTTGGGACTGGAGCTGTTTTTAATGCAGCACAACTAATAGAGTTTAGGAAAAATAGATATATAAATTTTAATATGCAGCTGCTGCTGCTGGCTGTTTGGTAGCAACGCAGTTGTATAGGAGTGTGTGTAGGTGTGTTTGTGTGTTTGTTAATATAATCATGCTCTACCTGGGAGCAACACAATCGAAATCATTATTGCTAATACAAATGCAATTATACAAGATTTAAGTGTATGTGTGTGTGTGTGCGCAAGTGAATATGTTTAACAGTGAATGCTGAGCAACAGCTATTGACAGTTATTTCATATGGCACAGTTGTGTTGGAAAGTATAGTAACAAAAGGACAAATAGAATGGAACTGCGGGATAAAAATTAGGACTAAATTAGATTTTTATAGAATTTATTCAAGATATTTTCTCACAAAAAATAGTTTCATACTGAATACAAGCAGTTTTCTTTGCAGTTTTTGATATTTCAGTTGTAATTCTCAACTGGTTTATGAATGTTTTTGTATAAGTCAAGATATTTTTTTTCAGTCTGCAATCTGCTTAACAAAGAAATGTTTTTTATAAAAAATGTTTAAATAATTACAACAAAAATATGTAAATAATAAATAATTGTTTAACACGTTATTCATAAAACTTGAGAAGAGTAAAAAAATTTTTATGTTTCATAGAAATGTATTTTTAATTAAATTAAACCAAAGAGCAGTGATTTGCAGTTGTCCTCTTTAAAATAAAATTCGTTGATCATCTATCGGGTGTTTTTTATAGAGTGATACAACTTTGAGTTGGCATCACTGCTTTATTTGACCTCCCATTTAACAGCTGATAGTTGCTTTTTGTTTAGTTTGCTTCGACATTTCATTATGGTTCGACTTTTACCAGAGCGACGCGTGCAAATTGTGGAAATTTTTAATCAAAATAAAGGGTCCTGTTCGTCAAACTTATCGTGCACTTCGTCCATTCAAAATCTTATTTTCCGATGAAGCCCATTTTTGGTTGAATGGGTACGTAAATAAACAGAATTTTCGCATTTCGAAGGAGAAGTTTCCACAGAAATTTACTGTTTTGTGCGCTTTATGGGCTGGCGGAGTCATTGGCCCATATGTCTTGAAAAACGATGATGGTGAGAATGTTAAAGTTTGTGAAAATTGGTGTTCCAGATTGGCACATGGCCGAAATCATATTTAAACATTAATGTCATAAAATTTTCTATCCAATAAAGACCGCTGGATTGATATCAAAACTATATTACTGTGTTTTATTATGATTTAAACTTGTATCACTCTATAAAAAACACCCGATACTTCAATTGAATAACAGAGAATGTGCAAGCGAAAGACAGTTCCTTTGAAATCATAAAAACTAAAATAATAAAATAACACAAAAAGTTCTCAGCCAGTTGATGGATAAACAATAAAATTTTTAATTAAAATTATTAATAAAATCAACTCAAAGAAAACAAATAAACACCGAGAAAAAATATTTTTAAATGAACATAAATTTGGCCTTAACTGTCCTGCTGAGAGCATGTTTGTGCATGCTTTATTTTAATTTATTGTATCCTAAAGTGTAAATAGAATTTTCTAATCAACATGATTGTTATTTCGTATTATAAAAATCTCCAAGGTGTTGTTCAACAACAACAACAACAACAACTGCTACGCAACACGATTACATTCGAACATCAAATGAGTTTTTAGCAAAATAATAGCAAAAACTATTAAATAAAACAAGAAAATATTCAAGCAAAACATTTTAAAGTTCTTGGTGTTCTTAACAATAATTTTAGTTATTTTCTATTTAAATATTTTTTTCATGCCTTAAAGTATACCCCACAAAATTCTCTTTGTTTAGCTAACAACCTGCCATTTGTTGGCTTGATTGCAGGCAATTATTTTTAACGATAAATATAATTTCACGTCGTGTAGCACAAAACGAAAATGTTTTTCCTAATTTCTCAAACGTTGTGTTTTCTTTTAACTTTCTAACGATAACGAATTTTTTTCTTGTGGGCAACGCCTGGTTAACTGCAATTAATTGCCGTTTTATACAAATCAATTTAGCCAAAGTTGACTCAAACGCACACACACACACAAGCGCACACATGTAGATTATAAATCTATCATAAATGTATTACGAAAGCCACCAACTTACACTCATTAAATTGCACGCATTCAACACGGGCACACATGCTCCTCGGCCCACCGCATGACAGGACAAAATGTCAGAAAAAGAACTTGAATAGCCACGAGAAGATTAGCGCTGCTTACACGCATCTACATCCACTCTTACATGTGTTATATAAACAAGGATTTAAGTTTTGTATTGCCTAAATGGCAGGCAGCGCTGCTGGCAAATGAAAGTTTATATAGCGCAGAGTATTAGGAAAATTAGTTAAATTGCTTGACTTTAATCAGCAGACTCAGGCAGGCGTGCGATATGCGTTAGATTAAGGAAAGTTGCTATTTGCGGGTAATTGTAATTTTTCGCTTCTCTTTTTTTTTAAGAAAAAGTATATGATTGCGTGTTGGCAAAATTGCAACTTCCTCTCCTCAACATGTTTGTTCATTTTAATTTTTTTCTTAAAGAAATAAAATTCAAACGAAATAAAACTCAAAGAAGTAACAAGAAAATTCAACACAAAAGGCAAAGCAGGACTTGATTGGGAAAAGTTTTAATATTTTTATGAGCAAAAAGTCCTTGATGGCATAAAGAATTAAAATTTTTACACAAAATTTTATAAAAATTTTTTTGATGCCTCATTTTTGACAGATGAAAAACGTCCAAATCCAAAATACAGTGACAACAGCGTCACTAAAAAAGGAAAATATCAATCCCGTGAATGTAACTCCGTGATATTGAAAAATTAACCTAATTTCTGGAACAGCCCTCGTACACATACTGAACATAAGAAAGCTGTTAACAGCTTTTTTCAATATTTAAAATAGAATATTCAGCTCTTTTTATTATTTTGTTTAAAGTCCTTGAAAAATATACCACCGTTTCTGATGATCCATCCTAAAAGTATGCAACAGTTAATATTCCTTTGATGCCTTATTTTTGACAGGCTGCATTGTTGCGTTTTAATTGACACGAGCGTCACTAAACACAAGAAAATATCAATCCCGTGAACATAATTCCTTGATATTTTAAAATTAACCGGAACAGCCCTCGTACACATACTGAACATAAAATAGCAGATAATAATTTTTCTCAATATTTAAAATTGGATATTCAGCTCTTTTCATTATTTTGTTTAAAGTCCATAAAAATATACCACCGTTTCTGATGAACCATCCCAAAAGTATGCAACAGTTAAAATCGCTGAACTTTGGTTTTCTACAATATTTATCACACTTTTAAAGTCTTCGTTTTCTTTTTTTTAAGCTGAGAAATAATAATGAAAATGTCACATGCACATTAAATGACACTCAAGGTGTCAAGCGTATTCATCAAGTACTCCATGGCTGGAGTGCATGCATAAGCAAGCATGTGCATGTTTGTTGAAAAAAAAAAACAACATGATAATAATAATAAAAAAAGAGAGCACCCAAGTGCGTTTGTGTGTAAGTTTAATATTTTTAATGCTGCTACAAATTTCCGGTAAAAGCAACAAATTTTTATAAAATATTCTTACACCAACATAAACAGATATTTTTAAATAAATTTTTTTTTTAAATTATTATTTTTTAATTCCAGTGAATAAGCGAGTGTGTGCGTTTGCTTAAATCTTGTTTGTTTTGTGTTTAAACATTTTAATTTTTTTGATGTTGTGACATGTTGTTGATTTTGTTGTCATTTTTATGCTTAAAAAAAGTGTGGGAGCCAGAGATTGCAAATGAGTGAGTGTGGCAAGAGGGTGGGAGGTAGGGTGCTGTTGAGAACAGTGTTTTAATTGTTGTTGCATAAGCCGAGGGAGCACAATAACACTAACGTTTGCATGAAAGGCAGAGGCTTTCATAAAAACATCAGTCATCAGCATGACCCTTTTACGTATTTTTTTTTTGTTAATATTTTCTTTTTCAATATTTTTTATTTAAATATCTCTCTTTTGTTGCAGCAGTATGGGGCATATGTCGCTGTCTATGTTTGTATTTTCCATAAAATTGTTTATGCTGCAAAATAATGAAATTGTTCAACTGCCTGCTGTCAGCCCTTTTGTTGCCACACATTTTTCATAACAAGTAAATTTATTTCTTTGTACGAGGGGGAGTCCCTCAAATATGTTTTTTAATAGCTTTGAGAAGCTGGTAAATTTTAAAAAGGTGTAATCTAATATATGCGACGTTTGTTCAAAAGGTTGAGGTGAATTTTAAAATTTTGCAGTTTTACTTTCATGTTGGTGCACTCGTCTCGCTATTAAGCAAGTGTGTTATGTGTTTAGCGATTGTCAGGTGTCGAATATATTGACCCAAAAAATTTGCACAACATTTTTTATAAGAAGTAGAATTAAGTGTTCCACAGCTTTCGAAATATTGAGTCAAAAGAGTGGAAAATATTTTTAAAATTGGCGCCAGCTTTTCGGAGAAGATTAAGAAGATGAAAATGAAGACCCTCGTCTTGCTCGCCACAGCAGGTCACCAGGCGATAAAAATGTGTGAAGGAGTAAAGAAAACTGTCAGGGAAGTTTGTCGGACATCAAATATCGGTTGACTCAAGCCATGAGTTTTTTATATTTTTTTATTTTCGGCATGAAATATGTTACACCAAATTTACAAATTTTCTGAATTAAAATAAAAAGCTGCTGTAATCGTAGAGAAGTTTCTTCCAAAATTACTGAAGTTTAACAACAACAAAAAAAATAATAAGAAAAATAATGGTCGCAATTGTAAGTTTTTATCCAAAAATTCCAATTATTCCCTACATTCGGTAACCGGGGACTTTCAGTTGTTCCTGAGATTAACGAGGCCCATAAAGACTAGACACCAAATCACCTGATTCAATATCGATCGAAATTTCAATAGAAAATTCGATCGATATCGAATGCTGCAATTCACCCCCAGCGTTGTGCAACAATTTAGGAGATATAAGCCGGATCGCTGAGAGAGCTGAGGGACATGAGAAAAAGAGAGTATTACAACTGCTTTGAGGAGTGGAAAATATCCTGGCACAAGTATTTTGTTAACCCGGGGGAAGACTATTTAGAATGTGACAAAACAGAAAAAAAGAGAATATTCCTGAACAAGTATTTTTAGCTTCTTCTTTTTAACAGACCTCGTATAAAGACGTTTTCTTCTAATTCTTTTAGGGTTCCTGTCACTTCATGTCAATATTTTGTACCCCGAGGGAAGACTATTTGGAATGTGACAAAATAGAACATTCCTGAACAACTATTTTTAGTTTTTTCTTTTTTTTTAACAGACCTCGCATAAAACCTTTTCTTCTAATTGTTTTAGGGATGTGATAAAAAATAAATTTTTTAACCGCTATTTTTAACCTATTTTTTTAACAGACCTCGTATAAAGAGCTTTCCTTCTAATTTTCTTGCCACTTCACGTCAATATTTTCTTGTTCAATTTCTTTTCTAAAAAATAATGCAACATTTTTCACACTTTTTATTAGAAAAGGGCAACATTTTGCCATTTCAAAATAAGGATTTTTTTTAGAAATGAAACCAACATCTCCCATGAAAATTAATTTCTGTTTTCAAACTTTTTCAAACCGCCACTTTTTAGAAAATAAGTGAAAAAATGTTGCATGTTTTCCAGAAAAGAAAACGCCATAAGAGAGAGAGAGAGAGAGAGAATGTTTCCTCAAGTTACTGAAGTTTTACAAAAAAAAAAAAAGAGATCCTTCGTGCTGTTAATTTTGTATATAAAAACTATAATAATTCTCTGGATTCAGCTGCCTGATTAAGTCTGCTGTTGCTAAGATTGAAGAGGTGCATAAAGCCCAGCGCTTTCAGGCACTGGAAGAGATAAAAATCGGGGACGCTGAGACACCTCCAGAGCAGGACAAGAAAGGCATATTAAATCTTCTTTGAGGAGTGGAAAATATCGTGGCTCAAAGGATTTATATCTCGAGAAGTCCAGTTTATAGGAAAAAAACATAAATTTCTGTAAAACTCTTCTCACTTATTTTATTATTTTATTCTCACAGACCTCGTATAAATATTTCCTCTCAATTGTTGTAGTTTTTTTTATCACCTGGCGTTGAAAAGGCACCGGCTTCGTCAGAGCTTGTGAAGCTGTTCCGTTCTAGAGTTATAATTTTGTAGGCATTTCAAAGTCGGCTTAAAAAACTTCCTGCACTTTTACGTTGCCTGGAAAGTTATCTGCTCTTCTTGAATATAAAATCGCATCAAAAGGATATTAAGAGTTTTTATAAAAAAAATTAATTTAAAAATTAAGAAATCGATTGTGTCATTTAACTCTTGTCACGAGCAAGACGTTTTCGCCATAACGAGACTTCCAGATAATTTAATTCTTTTGCAAATAAATAATTGAAGTTTCTTTCTTGAAACTTATTTTTAAAAGAGTTTTTTTTGTTCTTTAAGTCTGCCACCAAATTGTTGGCTAAAAATTACTTAATATGTTCGTCCTTTTTTTCCTCCAGCAATTCTTATTATTATTTTTGTGTTACGTTTGTCTTGCTTGACATTGACAAATAATGAAATTTCTGACAAAAGAATGCAGGGAGCTTACCTGCACACACACACACACACCTAAACACACACACACACACACACACACACACCTGCACTCACAGTTATCCGGCAAGAAAGCAACCCATAGAAGCTTAATGCAGGACATTTAAAAAAAAAAGATTTTATATTTTAAAAAAATATGACGCGTCCATTGTCACAACCTGCCTGGAACATACAAGCACCATTAAAGCCAAAGTAAAGCAAAAAAAAAAACACCAGAGAAGAACAAGAAAAAAATTAGACAATCGCATGAAAAAAAAATTTAACAAACGATAGTTTTTCTTGTGTACCAAAACCCCTTCTTCGCTGCTCAACAATTCCATGTTGTTTGAGCGTTGGGCATGTGTCAAAATTGGTGCCACATTGTCCGCAATTCGAAAAAATATACACTGAAAAAAAAATAAAATAAAATGAAGTACGCAAACAGGGAAAATCAACACGAGAATGATGGCAAATAGAAACACAAGGAAAATGTGAAAGATAAATGTTTGAATATCAGCCACAGCGAGAAACAGAACGCAAGTAAATACCCCGGCTTCATTTGTTCAGGTAAAAATGTCACTGCAAAAGACTTTTGGAAGTCACAAAAAACAACAACAAAAAGAAGAAGCACGAAAGCAAAAAAAGGGAACACTTGAGCTTTAAATAAAACCCCACGTTCCTAAGCAACCAAATAAATTCTTTTTCCAGGGACTGGGCATCAATTTGTTGGTTGTTGTGGCACCGGCATAGATGCATTTTACAGTTGTTCACTCTAAAAAATTAAACAATAAAAAAGAGTCGGCGATATGGAACAAGAAATCCGCTGCTTACAGAAAATATTCTAAGAAAATATATTTAACTCTCTCTGAAGAAGTACTTTTTTACTCGTGGCAGAAGAAATTTTTTTAAAGAAATTTTTCACTCAACAACTAAAGAAAATTTTTAAAATGAAATGAATCGCCTGGTAAAGAATTTTCAACGAAATTTGTCGACTGACACATTTTCCTACGAAAATTTATTGTCTCGCAAGTATAGAAATATTTCTAACGAAATTTATCGCCGGGCGTATAAAGAAATTTGTCGTTTGACATCTGGCGAAATTTTTTTATAACGAAATGTATCGCATGGCTAGTAACGAAATTTTTTCTTTACGCACTTTGTCGTTTGGCATCTGGCGAAATTTTTGTTCTATTTTCAAAATATTATTACCAAAATGTATCGCCCTGATATTTCGTTCTTAAGAAAATTCATCGCTTGACACTTACTAGATATTTCTTAGCGAAATTTGTCGCCTATCAAGTGAAAAGTTTTTTTATAATTAAATGTAATGACGGTCTGATAAGAAACTTTTTCTTAACGAAATTTATCGCTTGGCACTGATGCGATATTTCGTAACGAAATTTGTCGTCTGTCAAGTGAAGAAATTTTTTACAATTAAAAGTATCGACTGACTGGTAAGAAAACTTTTCTTAACGAAATTTATCGCTGATAAAATATTTCGTAACGAAATTTGCCATCTGTCAAGTATAAAGGAATTTTTTCTGAACGAAATTTATCGCTTGGCACTGATGCGATATTTCGTAACGAAATTTGTCGTCTGCCAATTGAACATTTTTTTATAATTATAAGTATCGCCTGACTGGTAAAGACAGCTTTCTTAAGGACATCTGTCACTTGGCTCTAACAAAATATTTCGGAACGAAATTTCGTCGGCTAGCAAATGATGAAATTATTCTGAGCAAATTTCGACATCCAGCAAGTGAAACCATTTTTCTTTGAAAAATTTGTCGTACGGAAAGAGAGAAAATTTTTATACATAAATTGTTTCGCCTCGAAACTGAAGAGATTTTTCTTAACGAAATTTCGTCGTCTAGCCGGTGACGAAATTATTCTTAGCAAACTTAGACGTGCAGCAAGTGACACCATTTTTCTTTACGAAATTCGTCATGTTTCAAGAAAGCAAATTTTTCTCAATAATTTTTTTTCGCCTGGAAAGTTAAGAAGTTTTTCTTAACGAAATTTCTTCGTGTGGCAAGTGAGACAAGAAAATGTTGCTGCTGATTTAAATTTTTTAATAACAATTTTTTAAAAAAATCTTTTATATTTTATAACAAAAATGCAGCTCTTTTTTTGAGGTCTTGGATTTCAATAGAATCTCGCTGGTTCGACAAGCGTTCTTGGAGTATCACGCCGATGTTGTGTCCTTGTAGTACATCCTTTTAGGGTGCAGGGCAACATAAATTTGTTAAAATATGTTAAACGTCACTTTGCTTAGTTGCACTCGTTTGTTTTCCCCCCATCGTTTTATGGTTTTTCTTTGCTGTTCTTTCTTGTTGTTGATTATCAAAATTATGAAGACTTCTTGCCACCACGGCAGCATCATTTGAATCTCCACTTTTGGCATGGGATTATGTGGGAAGAGAATATATATGACAAGGGGCGGCTGGCTTAAAGGACATGGTGTAGCGTGGCGTGGCGTTAAATAAAAACTAAATGTACAGGAAATTTTCCATTTCGCAAATATCATTTATTTAATGGAATGTAAATTTTCAGCTGCAGACTTCTGTTTATCTCCTTTTGCTCTGCATTTTACTTTTTCTTTTTCTTATTAAGAATATTATTTATTAAGTGTTTTGCTTCGGATTAAAAGTGGGAAGAATGGGGGGAGATCGGGAATTTAGGTGGACCTTCTTGAAAGACTTAATCTTGAAAATTGGTTTCTGGGAATTTAAAAATAGTAACGAAATCCTTTCGCTTTTAAGAGAGACTCTTTTTTTTCTTAATTTTATTTCCCATAACAGATGCTGCAAGTTGTAGTGCCAGAATTTTCCTTTCAAATACATGATACATCAGGATAATTGCCAGTCCTGTGTAACTTTTACACGCTGTTGAGTTTTAAATTATACAAATTCAAGAACTTGTTTATTGTGTGCACAATTCAATCACTCGTACAGATTTAAGCATGTGTTGGTGGGTAAGTAAGAAGAAGGACTTATTCGAGTGCTGGACACTCAACTCTGTTGCTTTTGTTGCAAAATAACTAAAGATGAGTGCTGTTGCTGAGTGGTGTTACACTGTTATTACTGCTGCAGAGGGAGACAACAACTCGTCATCAATTGAATTGAATTTGTTTATGCTTCGTCTGTCATTGGTTTTATGCAACAACAACAGAAACACCAACATCCAAAAAAAAAACACCCAAACAAACATGACTCTTAACAAAGTGTTAGTGTTCATCCATCTCTGTAGTGGTAAAGTGTAATTGTCACTACACAAAAAGTGTTGGAAATACACAAGACAACAACAACACGAACAACTCGCTTCAGCTTTTATTGCGGTTTGTCTAACTAAATTTTACCTCGATTTTCTATGATCGGTTTTCAATTTTCGTAAGTGTTTTTGTTGGTCATTCCTTTCACATGAACTCGAACACACGTTTATCTGTCTCCTTGCAAAGGACATGCTGTTGGGTTTGAGTAGTGCTAATAATTATTTGTGTGGGATTTATGAAAGAAAAGGAGTTCTGGATTTTTTGCTGCAAAGATTTGATTGACTTTGCGGTTGAGTGAATTTTATGTGCTGCTGAAATTACATTCATCGGTTTTGCTACTTTTTTTTAAATTAATTAATTTATTTTTCTTTTTTTATAACAGAAAACAAATTTTTAATACAAAATCGCATTCTTTTTGGCATTGGAAAATAGTTATAGAAAACTGATGATGACTATTTGAGAGATATTATAAATAAAGTAACACTGAAGCATTCATATTAAAATAATCTCCCCTATTATGAAAGGCGGCAGCGCTATCACGTCAATACGACTGCGATAAAATTTTTATTTGTCTACTAGTTTTCCACAAAAATTAATTGCTATTGACCATCTGCTAGGATTTTCTAAGGCTTATAATATTAGTTGTTACAGTAAGAGAATACACAAACAACAATTGTTAGCTGTCGTGTTGATGTCGTCTCTCATAATTGGGACAAACGACTATTGAAATATTAAACCCAAGTAGTTTTAAGGTGTTTATTCACAAGTTTTTCGACTTTTTCTTAATAATTAAACAAATTTTAATTAACTTCGCGTCTTTTAGTTTTAAATATAATTTTTTTTTATTAAAATTTTAATACTTCCGAACATTTTTAATGCTGCGCTTGAATAAAACAACTTTTATTTTAGTTATTTAAGAAGAAAACTTTAAAATAGAAAAATTGTCTCTTTATTCAACAACTTTCGTGTAAAATATGAATTCCCTTACAAAAACAATTGACAATTTCTTACTTTAAATACAAGTTCGATTTGCATAAAATTTATTTATGGAAAAGAAAAAAACTTTGACTTTTAGGAACCATAAAATATCTTTCGAATTAAAAAATGTTCTTTAAAGAATTCTTAAATCGCAACCGAACTGATTCTCCTGTTATCACATTTATTTTATTTCACTTACCCCCTCCTCTCCAAGAAAATGCACATTTAAAAATGTTTTAAGAAAAGCGAAATATTTACCTGCAAGAGAAAAAAAACATAAAAGAAATTAATTTTTTTAAATAAAAACTAGAAAAAATATATTATTTTTATTATGGTAAAAGGAAAAGTTGTTGTTGAAGTTTCGTTTGCATATTTTTCTTTATAATTACTATTTAATACCTTCACTTTGGCGGCCATAATTGTCTTGTTGTTGCTGCTGTTTTTCTTGGCCAACATCATTAGCCAGCCAAAGTAATTAAAAACTTTGATACAAATAAAACACATAAAAGAAACATTGAAAACTAAAAATTCTTCTTGCATCCCCTGGTCATATTTTTCCTATAACTTGACACTGTTTACAGTGAAAGTAAGAAAAAAATAAAATAAAAAAAATTAGTGCAGCAAATTATGTTGTTCAGAGTTTGTTTTCAATTGGCGACAAAAGGAGCGGCGGGTGTAAAATAAAGTTTCACTAATTTATAATGACAACAGTGCAAGCAACACATTATAATTTTTAGTTGCTGGTGTTGATGTTGACAACATCACTAGCGACAGCCAACAGCGCCCAGCAACTGCATCAATATTTGAGTGATAAAGTTTGTTGCTTCAATGTTTTCGAAATGGGTGGCCTTCGTGTCGTTAAAATAAAACACCTGATGCGTTCAAGTCATACATCAATTTCGTCGAACGCTCAAGTGCGAATGCGAATGCGAGTGCTCGTGGGTATTTTTTATGTTTGCGTTTGTGCTTCTTCTTTTGTGTTGTTGTAATATTCTTCATGAAAATATATTATTTTATAGTCAAGTTTCTGTGCATAGTCACGCAATGATGGCGACTACAGTGGAGGGCATAAAGAAAAGTTGCTTTGCAAAAAATTTATTCTTGTCACGATATATTTTTACCAGTTAACGAGACATCAATTTGATATAGAAAATTTCGCGTTTTAAATTATCAGTTTTCTGTAGAAAATTTCTCTTGTGGAAACACAATTTTTCTGTACCGAGTTTCCTTTAAAATGAACAATCTTCTAAAGAAATTTTCTTTCCAAAAAAGTTTCTATAGAATTTTCATTAAAAAAAAAATGTTTCTATAGAATTTTCTCTCAAAACCGATACGTTATTCTATATAGAACTCCTTTCGAAAAGTTATAAACTTACAAAAAACAAAATAAACATTTCACTTTTTATCAAACATTTCTTTTGAAAATACACCGATTTTCTATAAAAATATTCGACTTCTCAAGCAACCAATTTTCTATAGAAAATTTTGCTTTTTAAACGATCAGTTTTCTATAGAAAATTTCTTTTGGGGAAACACAGTTTTTCTATACAGTTTCCTTTAAAATAAGCAATCTTCTAAAGAAATTTTCTTTCAAGAAATGTCTATAGAATTTTCTCTCAAAACCGATACGTTATTCTATATAGAATTCCTTTCGGAAAGTTATAAAATTCCTGTAGAACTTTTCACTTGAGTAGAGACCAGTTTTTATGAAAAATTTCTTTTGAAAAAACACCGATTTTCTATGAATATATTCGACTTCTCAAGTGACAAATTTTCTATAGAAAATTTCTTTTGCGGAAACAAAACTTTTCTATAAAGAATTTATTTTAAAATAAACAATCTTCTAAAGAAATTTTCTTTGAAAAAAATTTTTCTATAGAATTTTCTGTCAAAAACACTACGTTATTCTATATAGAATTCCCTTGTCTAGAGACCAGTTTTTAAGAAAAAATTTCTTTTGAAAAAACACCGATTTTCTATGAAAATATTTGACTTCTCAAGTGACAAATTTTCTATAGAAAATTTCGCTTTTTAAACGATCAATTTTCTGTAGAAAATTCCTTTTGTGAAAACACAGCTCTTTTATAAAGAATTTATTTTAAAATAAACAATCTTCTAAAGAAGTTTTCTTTAAAAAAAAGTTTCTATAGAATTTTCAAACAAAAAAAAATTTCTACACAATTTTCTCTCAAAAGCGGTACGTCATTCTATATAGAATTCCCGTCGAAAAGTTATACATTTTCAAAGACACATTTCACTTGTCTAGGGAAAAGTTTTTATAAATTTTTTTTTTTTTAAATACACCGATTTTCTTTAGAAATATTCGACTTCTTAAGAGTGCAATTTTCTACCAGAAAAAAAATCGCTTTTTAAGCGTGCGATTCTCTATTGAAAATTTCGCTTTTTAAGCCCGAAATTTTCTATAGAAGATGTTTCTTTTTAAGCGTGCAATTTTCTATAGAAAGTTTCGTTTTTTAAAGTGCAATTTTCTATAGAAAATTTCTCTTTTTAAGCGTGTGATTCTCTATTGAAAATTTATCGTTTTAAACGTGCAATTTTCTATAGAAAATTTTGCTTTTTAAAATTTCAAATTTCTATAGAAATTTTCTCTTCTCAAGCGTAAAATTTTCTATAGAAAAGTTCGCTTCTTAAGTGTGCAATTTTCTATAGAAAATTTCTCTTTTTAAGTGTGCAATTATCTATAGAAAATTTCGCTTCTATAAAGACAAGTTTTCTATGATTTTGTTTTTCCAAATTTTCTTTGGAAACTATTTGTAACAAAGAGAACACATATTCAGGATATATAGTAGCGAATATTTGTGCTACAATTTTGACCTGTGCTGTAGCAAAAAGAGAGATTAACAAGTCAGTTGTTATACTCTGGGGCATCAAGCCAACATGATGTGTCAAATATTATTGTTACTATTGCCGCATAAAACTAAATGTATTTCGCAAAAATGGAATTCGTGTTTTTATTACATGACAAACTCTCATATGTTGACTATCCTTGAACCGGAGGGAGGGGAGTGGGAATAAATACTATAATAACTGCTCTTAGTGAAATGAAGGCAATGATAATGCCACGCTTTCACCCACATCATTCTAAGAATAAATGAATAAAACGCAAAATTTAAAGCTGCTTTAGCCAATGATGACAGGAGTTATGGTAAATTGATAGCGAGGGTAGCTGAGAGTTTTCTATTCGAATTTATTTTAATGTATATGTATGGCAGCAGCATTGGCTTAGCTACCCTCGCTATTTACTGCATGCACATGCATGTGCGCTCGCATTATAGATAAGCAATTTTCGTATGTAAAATTGTAACGCATTTAAAAGAAAATTTAATGCATTTGCCACATGCATTAATCACTTTTGATGCTCAGCAGTCAACACACTCGCACTCTCGCACACACAGACACAATAACACAGCGGCATTATGCACAACATACAACTCTGACAATGAGCTGCTGCATGCACAAGCAAGCGGCAAAGGTACAAGCAGCATGTTGTTGTTGTTGCTGCTGTTCGCATTGTTATAGCAACAGTAACAGCAAACCAACATCGATCGCATAGCCCAGCCTTGTCATCAGTAGCATACAAAAGTAGCACTTTTTCCACTCCGCTCGTACATTTTTCGTTGTAGTTGGAGTAATTTTTTCAAATCTGCTTCAGTGTGAGTTAAAAACGTGCCTGGACTGTTTAAATCGTTGACGACGACGACGATGATGAGGATGATGATGATGATGTGCACAATGAAAATTGTTACTTCGCCACCTCCTTTTTGCTCATCGCCTTCTCGACACCGAGAGACCCAACCTGCCGCTGCCCATGATTTTGGGTTGGGCTGTACGGTTGGTTATTGTTTGCAACCGCAGGGTGCATTTTTGTTACATGATAAAAATTGCAAATTCATGTGAAAGTGTTTGTATTTTTTCGCCACTCTTTTATATTTTCTGTTACACGTGAAAGCTATTAATGATGTTTGATGTCACTTATGGGCTCAAGGAAAAGACCAGGGAATTGAAAAGGAATAATGGGAAAATCCCATAATCATACGAATAAGCAACGTTTTTAAGGATACTCGCACATGTAAAGCAGAAAATATTTATTTACAATGAATTACTGTTGTTGCTGTGAATTGATTCTTAAGTTGATGTAATTAAATTTTAAAATTATTGAGTTTCTCTCAAGGCAAAGTTGTTCTAAGAAATTAAAGATTAAGAGTGGCCCTTGGCCAAAATCGATCTCTTTATAAACAAAAAATTAGATCATCCGCTGTATTTTATTGTGAACACGAAATCTCTCATTGAATACCCACATCAATTCAAATAGAAGGCGCCGAATTTTTTCCACGTTAATTTTTTTAACGCATTTCAGCATGTTCCAAATGCTGCTTCCCCATCATTTTATAAATTTTTTCGAAAAAATAAAGATCAACATATTAATTTTTACGTACAGAAAAGAGTTAAAAAATAAATTTCAAACTATAGTAAATCATATATATCTTAGTACTATAAATATTGTGTACTAAATATTTTAGTACTAATATTTTTTGGTAATACAGAATTACCATACAAATTTATTAAAAATCTTGTTTGTTCTAAAAACTAAAATTTAAAAAGTGGGACATTTTAAAGTGTTTTTTGAAAAAATATAGTTTAAGCACTAAATATTTTAGTACTTTTATTTTTTTGGTAACACAAAATTACTACAACAAATTATTAAAACTACTTATTGTTCTAAAAAATATGTAGTATGATACAATTATGAGTACTAAAATTGAAAATTTTAAAAAATTACTATATATAGTTTAAGTACTTTATATTTTAGTACTAATATTTTTTGGGTAAAACAAAGTTATCACAGAAATATTATTAAAGATGCTGTTTGTTCTAAAAACTATGTTGTATAACAAAATTATTAGTACTAAAATTTAAATAGTATGATGTTTTAAATTGCTATTTGAAAAAATAACTATATATAGTTTAAGTTCTAAATATTTTAGTACTAATATTTTTTTAGGTAGAACAAAATTATTATAAAAATATTATAAAAGGCGCTGTTTGTTCTAAAAACTATGTAGCATAAGACATTTATGAGTACTAAAATTAAAGAAATAAGTGAAGATAGTTCAAGTACTAAGTATTTTAGTACTAATATTTTTTTCTAACACAAAATTGCCGTAAAAAAATGACTAAAAGTGATGTTTGTTCTACGAACTATTTAGAATAATACATTTATTAGTACTAAAATTTGCGTAGCACGAAGTTTTAAATTGTTATTTGAAGAAAAACTAAATATATATATATATATATATATATTTTTTTTTTTTTTTTTGGTTAACAAAACTAAGATAAAAATTACTGAAATTACAGTTTGTTCTAAAAACTATGTAGTATAATTGCTATTAAAAAAAATACATTTAGTTTAGTACTAAAATTTTTTGGAAATAAACACTTTAGCACTAACTTATAAAGTTAAAACACTTTAGACCGAAAAAAATTGTTGTATATTGTCTTCATTAGTACTAAAAATGAAGCAGTACGAAATTTTTGTTCGCATATTTTTCATGTAAAATATATAAGATATTTGATTCCTTTCAAATAAATACCTTCGTACTAAAACTGTTATTATGAAATTTTAGTACTTGCATTCATTATATATATTGAGTAAAAATTTTCCATACTAAAATTTTATGTCCCCTCAACTTTGTACTAAGATTTATAATTGATATTCATAAAAAATTAAATTCATGAGCAATTTTAGTACTTATATAAAATTGATTGCTGCTTAACTTTATGCTAAAATTTTTAATATATTTCACAGGATAAATGTGTGTACCATCAATGTTAATATGTTGTTCGAGTTTTATAATCCTGAAAGTTTAGTACGAATAACAATCAAATATAATTTTTATGTATAAGATTTTGATACTCAATTTGGCAGCAAAAGAAGCTCCCATCATAAAGAGTCTCCACTTTCTGGTTATCTCGTCATGGCCATTTCTAAGCAAATAATAATAATAATATTGTGCATCGTTAACATCTTTAAAGTCCTTGTAATTTCCAAAAAATTCAAGCCACAAATTTCTCCATGTGAAGGTCGTTGCAAGGATACACTTCAAACTTACTTGGAGCCTTATGTTATAATTAATTTAGTGAAAAACTAAAACTGCAAAACTAAATTAATTTAATATGAATTGTGGAAATTATTATTCCAGGTACAGTTTTGGCAATGCAAAATTAACCCTGTACAACAACTGACTGTATCTGAGATATTAAACAACAACAAGAAGCATCACAAATATTTGCTAATTTCTAGCTGGAAGCCAACAAAAGTACGCAGTGAAAACTAAAACAGGTTTTCGCATTTGAAATTGAATTGAACTGAATTTCTAACTTGGCTGCAGGGTTTAATATTTGCATCCAAACGAATATTAATATTTTTCCCCTTTTGCAAATGGCAAACAGAAACAGAGAAAGAAAAATATGAAAATAAAAAATTTAAATATTTTATGAAAGTAATAACCGAACATGACATCAACATAAATGCAACAACATTCTCCACATCATCGTCGACAACATTTTACTGCGAATATGTGTGGCTTTAGCAAACCTTTACGTTGTATGAAAATTAAAAAAAAAAAAAAAAAAAGAAACAAAAAAAATTACAGATTCAAAAATAAAATTTGATGATGCAGCTGCATGTGAAGAAGTGGGGGAGGGGGGGATGTTTGATGTTGATCATCATCATCATCAATATTTATTTTTATTTCTCTCTCTCTCTTTTTATTTTGCCGAAATTGATAAAATTTCATGTATCGATATCAATTTCTTGGCAACCATATAAACCATCAGCTAATATTTTGGGGAAGAATGCAAGAGGGGAGTCAGTTTTCCTTCTACTGTTTGATTTTACATTTTCAATATTGAGAATGTTTGCAAGTGTGCAAACAGACGAAGAAGAAGGCTAAAGGAATTGTATAACAACATTTTTGACAAGGAAACGTAATACAAGTTGTTGTTGCTGCTGCTGCTGCTGCTGCAGTTGCAAGTTAAATAGTGGCTCCGCACATGAGTTTAACGAAATCATCAATTGAGTAACTCAAGTAACGCTGGCATTATTATGCAAAACTTTTTTTCCTCTTATATAAATTATAACAAATCGCAAGTGTTTATGTTTATGTGTGTGTGTGTGTGTATGTGTGTTAGTGTGCGCGTTTCTGCTTTTCATGCATTCGTATAAGTGTTGCATACAACATCTCCTGTTCTTTTTTCTTTTTTTCTCCTAAAACATTTACAGTTGAATGAATTTTACAAATAGTTTTATAAAAGTTTTTATATATTTTTATTTTTGTTTTTTTCTTACAATAAAAAACAGAAAATGAGCAGAAATCGCAACTACGATGGCGGTCTTTTTTTATTTATAAAAAAAAAAATTTTAAAACTCCAGATCATTTTCAGTTTGTTACTCTATTCAAACCGCTTTCGACTTGAGATAATCCAGAAGTAATAAAAAAAAAAAGTTAGTTAATTAATTCCTGCGTACCCAGCAGAACACAACAACAGGCTGTTGTTGCATAACACAGCAACACTGGATGATGTTGATCACTGAATAGGATATATTGATTCGTATTAATTAAATTAATTAATTCATTCGAATCAAAACTTTGAAATCAATTCATGAGAATACAATTTTCTGAGTCAATTCAAATGAATCACTTCACATGATTCATTTCACATGATTAATATTATAAGATTCAAATTAACAAGAATCAATTCATTTGTCTGACTGCTTTTGAATCAATTTAAGAAAATAAATTCTTTTAAATCAATTTATGCGAATCATTTTATATGAATCAATTCAAATGAATCACTTGATACGATTCATTTCATATGAATCAAATAATAAAAATCAAATTGATAAAAATCAAATTATTCATTTGAGTCAATTTTTTTGTGAATTATTTTATATGAAGCAGTTCAAATGAATCACTTGATATGATCAAGACAACATGAATCAATTCATTTGAATCAAAACTCTTAAATCAATTTAGGGAAATACATTTTTCTGAATTAATTTATGTGCAGCATTTTAAATGAATCAATTCAAATGAATGACGTCATATTCATATTCATTTCATACGAATCAAATGATGAGAATCAAATTAATAAGTATCAATTCATTTGACTCGCTGCTTTTAAATCAATTTATGAAAATAAATTCTTATTAATCAATTTATGCGAATCATTTCATAGGAATCAATTTAAATGAATCACTTCAATTGACTCAAATGAATTTATTTTCATAAATTGATTTAAAAACTGATTCAAATAAATTAATTCTTATTAACTTGATTCTAATAATTTGATTCGTATGGACTGAATCATCTGAAGTGATTCACTTGAATTGATTCATATAACATGATTCGCATAAATTGATTTAAAAGATTTTATTTTCATAAATTGATTTAAAAGCAGTCAGACAAATGAATTGATTCTTGTTAATTTGAATCTTATAATATTAATCATGTGAAATGAATCATGTGAAGTGATTCATTTCAATTGACTCAGAAAATTGTATTCACATGAATAAATCAAATAATAAGAATCAAATTAATAAGAGTCAATTCATTTGAATCACTGCTTTTAAATCAATTTAAGAAAATAAATTCTTTTAAATCAATTTATGCGAATCATGTTATATGAATCAATTCAAGTGAATCACTTCAGATGATTCAGTTCATACGAATCAAATTATTAGAATCAAGTTAATAAAAATTAATTTATTTGAATCAGTTTAAAATCACTGCTCTTAAGTCAAATTATGAAAATAATTTCATTCATTTGAGCCAATTTATGTGAATCACTTTATATGAATCAATTTAAATGAATCATATGATTCAATTCATATGAATTAAAAAATAAGAATCAAATTATCAAATTCATTATTTGAGTCAATTTTTTGTGAATCATATCATATAAATCAATTCAAATGAATCAATTCAAATGAATCACTTGATACGATTCATTTCATATGAATCAAATAATAAAAATCAAATTGATAAAAACCAAATTATTCATTTGAGTCAATTTTTTTGTGAATTATTTTATATGAAGCAGTTCAAATGAATCACTTGATATGATTCAGTTCATACGAATCAAATAATAGGAATCAAATGAGTGTTTTTTTCAATCTACTTGGATTAGCAGTTAATAGATGAGCCTTTACTGATGCCATGCATTGTGCTGGAGCTGACAATTAAGAGGATCGTGTGGAGAAGATGGCGTATTTATTGTAGCCGATGAATTTCGAACCAAATCATATCAAATAAATCAGGTGAGTAAATTTTAACGAATTTATTTTTACCAATCGATTTATAAATCACATGAGCAAATAAATCCGTTTTTATTGGCGCTCAAAAGGACGTGTATTTAAATTGTTGTCAATAAGTCCTCTTAATAAATCCTGATTTTAATTCTTTGCATATCCTTGAATTGCAGCAAGAAAATTACTTCCCCTTTTAACATTTTAAAAGAATTCTATGCTAACAATTTTGCTACAAAACCACAGTGTGATTTAACAACTGAAGTTTATATAACTTTAAGAAATTTTCAAACCACCATCGTTTCCTGTGCCATAATAATCTCATCTGGATGTAAATGTGCATATTCTACTGATATCCTTTTCTTAACTCATTTCTTTTTTGAATCCAAAACAAAGTTGCTGCTTTTATGTGTGCATGCACTAGCATGCAGATGAAACAATATCTATTGAAAATATTCCCACTAGTTCTGTCCTCAGTCATGCACTATTTATTGGCAGATGTTTTAAAAAAAGTCCCTCTTTTGAATACTGAATAAAAACCATTGCGAAAAGCTGGAAAGGATACTTTGAATTTTAACGTAGTCAAAAGCAGTGGAGCAACAGAATAGCATTTCGTCAATGAAGTCTTTGTCTCTCACCTCCGAACTGCCGGGCTGTTATGTGTTAAACGTTACAAGACACTGGTTTAGCATTCAAAACAACACAAGGATTTCATATTGGTTTCCAAGCAATTACTTGCATGTTGTTGCCATTGATTCAGCTGATATTGCCAGGACTGTTGCTGTTACTGCCGCTGCTGCTGCTGCTGCAGCTGATAGATACTTCAGCTCCTGCTTCTGCTGATGTTAGTTATCAGCTTTGTTTTTCTATTACTTTTGCCATATCACACAACGTATAAAATGTTATTGATGGTTTTGTTTTGTTACTTATAAACGATAAATTCTATAAGAAGAAAATATATTAAATGGAAGCGTTCGTATGGTTGAGATTGCAATTTGCATGATAAACTCAAGTTAAATATGTTTGTCTCCAGCTTCAGTGTTGTAATACAATGATTTATCTTTTGGCATTACAAAAGATTTATTAACCGACAAGAATAACATTTTAATCAAAAATTAACTAAACGCTGACATCAGTTAAAGCTCAAGGAGAACAGCATTTTTTTTTTTTTTTTAGTTGTTAATCAAGAGTACGATTTGATCGGAAATCAAGTTATTGAGAAGAACAAATTGGTTGTGTTTCAAAACCATCAGCCATTTAAAAATAAAAATATGAGAACAAATTTTGTTGTTTCTTCTCGTTTTAAAGTTAATTTGCTTTTTTTATTAGAAGCAAGTCGAGATGGTGGTTCCAATAATGGTTTATCGAATCAAGTTTGATTATTTTGTGGTACAAAATTTTGTTTATTGTAACGGCCCTATTGAAAAATAATTTCTAATTATGAAAAGTATTTCGTGTGTACATTTTCCCCAGCGAACTCTTTAACTTGACTTACAAATTTAGTTCCCTAAATTGGCCCATAAAGAGTCGGCAGCAAAGCGCACAATATTTGATATGAAATTTTTCATTGACTGCTGTCAAAAACCCTCAATCTGGCAAGGCTATCAGCTGTTAGATATCAGCTGTTCAAAGTCTCATTTCTTTTTACAGCTGATGGTGCTTTGAGACAATCTTAAACATTAATTTTAATATTATTTATCAATTTATTAAATGTTAGCAATAAAATTACAAATTCTTTTATAACAAAATCAACCGTGAAAATTAGCAAAGACCTGCACCCATTTTAATTGAACCGACTAGAGTAAAAGATAGGATTCGATACCACAACCCACACACTGGCAGTCCGCCACACCACTAATTTTCGTTGCGAAAATAATAATTCTCTTTTAAATGCAGACGCTAAGACGCACACTCGGAAGCAGTTTAACCATACAGGAGACTGCTCTCGAGCGTCTTATTTTAATAAAACATTTTTATTGATTTTAATCAACAAAATCAACCGTGAAAATTAGCAATGACCTGCACCCATTTTAATAGAACAAAACAACAAACAAAAAAACTGCCTCAAGTACAATTTACAAAAATTTTAAATCATAAAATAACAAAAAAAAGAAGTCCTTTAAAAAATATCAGCGCTGCAGTTTCTACTCGATTCTTTAAACAAACAAACTTCAAACGCTTTTCTCGGTTCTACTTTCGCCTCAATCATTTGCGATATTTTGCTGCCGTGCCTTTCGACATTTCCTACTTTTCAGTTTGACAATTTCAAGGATGTAAATGCGCGTAGTAACAGTTTTCCTGGGATTTTTTTTTAAGCAAAAACTCCCACATACAATGGCATTTTTTTTTTTGCATACACACACATATTTTTATATCCCTTCACACTCTTGCTTATTTGCTCCTGTAATTCCCTTTACTTTGATACGAGATTTTCTAGCTTAACAAAGATTTTTATTATTATTTCTTGTTCGCTTTTTACTAAACAAATAAATAAGTTGGATACTAAATTTACAAGAAGTAAAAAAAAAATAACTACCTGAAGTACTAAATGACATGAAGAAATTCTTTTACTGCCACTTACCATTCGTTTGAATAAATAATAAATTTGAAATATTATTATTAAATATTAAATACTATTTCTGCGAGAGGCAGTTACTTTCCGTATTCACTAAAAAGCTTGATTAGTCATACTGTGGCTCGAAGGACCATGAACTGGTAGAGCCATCGACTTCCAGTTTCTGTACTTTAATTGCAAAAAATGCCATCAAGACTGCTGGGTTTGAAATATGTCAAAGTGTACGTGTGTATTGTAAATGTATTGATAAACTTTACAAAGCCATTTGGAAGATGAAGAAGAAGTATTTGAAAAAGCAACAAAGTTTCCTTCCCCTTTTTAATATTAAAATGTAAATAAATGATACAAAGAAGAAGAAGAAAAAGAAGAAGAGGAAGACTTTTACCTTTGATTGAAATTGCTTTATGCATACATAACGCTCGTTGTCCCCACGAAAGTCATAACTCCAGATATAAAATATTCTGGACTTGATAATACTGAACCGTCTTATATAATCGGATATAAAATTTTTCATTTTATTTTTCCCTTATCCGTGTCTGCGAGTTGTTGTTCTTTTCCACCAAATTAAAATTTAATCGAGTTATGATGTTTTTTAAGTAAATGAGCGATATGTGTGGCACTTTGAATTCTTACAAGAAAGACGACACGATACGACTGTTGTTGTATTTGCTGAAAAGGGGTTTATTAAATGTTTGTCCGATTACATGAAAAGTTTTTATTTGTTTTCCTTATTTGCTGTTACGCATAAACAGGCTGCCGATTTATATTGAGTTTCTTAGTTTGAATATGAAAAGGACATAAATCCCATACGAGTTTAATATGAAATATTTGCAAAATGATGGCCAAGTGAAGAGCAGAGTAGTGGCATTTGCAAGGTTATTTTTTACCAAAATTTACAACTAAAATAGATTTTAATTTGTTAAACATCAGCATTCTATTTCCGGGGTCCCCTTTCTCGAAACTACAACTCACAAAACTATAAATAAAATATCGACAAAACAACTATAAATTTTATTTCATCAGGTGTTTTTTATAGAATGATACAACTTTGAGTTGGCACCACTGCTTTATTTGACCACCCATTTAACAGCTGATAGTTGCTTTTTGTTTAGTTTCCTTTGACATTTCAATATGGATCGACTTACACCAGAGCAACGCTTGCAAATTGTGGAAATTTTTAATGAAAATAATGGTTCTGTTCGTCAAACTTTTGGTGCACTTCGTCCATTAAAAATTTTATTTTCCGATGAAGCCCATTTCTGGTTGAATGGGTACGTAAATAAAGAGAGTTGTGGCATTTGAAGTGGGGAGAATCCAAAAGCTTTTGTCGAAACACCGTGATATCCACAGAAAATTACTGTTTGGTGCGCTTTATGAGCTGGCGGAGTCATTGGCCCAAATGTCTTCAAAAACGACGATGGTCAAAATGTTACTGTGCATGGTGAACGGTATAGGAACATGATTCTAAATTTTTTCGTACCTCAATTAGCTGGCTTTAATCTTGTTGATATGTGGTTCCAACAGGACGGAGCCACATGCCACACAGCGGGCGCTGCAATTGATTTACTCAAGGAAACTTTTGACGAAAAAATAATTTCACGAAATGGCTCACAAGATAGTGTGATTCAACCCCATTGGATTATTTTCTTTGGGGTTCTGTAAAGTCACTTGTGTACGTCGATAAACCACAAACAATTTAACACCTGGAAAACAACATTCGAAGAGTTATCGGCGAGACATGGCCGCAAATGCTGCAAAAAGTTTGTGAAAATTTGTTTTCCAGATTGCGCCTTGTACGCGCCTTGTACGCGCCAGCCGTGGCAGCCACATGTCCCCGAAATCATATTCAAACATTAATGTCATAAAATTCTCTATCCAACAAAGACCGTTTCATTGATATCAAAAATATAAGACTATGTTTTCTTATGATTTAAACTTGTATCACTCTATAAAAAACACCCTTTATTTCTGGATTTATAAATTGTAGTTTTAAGAAACATTAAGATACTGCGTTTTGTTTAAAAAAATGTCTCCGCGACTTTTTTCAATATTAAATTTTATTAACAAATAACTCATGGCGATTTCTTTTCTAGAAAATAATGCAACGTTTTTCACACTTTTTAACCGAAAATGGCAACATTTTGTCATTTCAAAATAAAAAATTTATTAGAAATGAGTCCAACATCTCTCAAGGAAAATAATTTCTGCTTTCAAAATTTTTTAAACTCGCATTTTTTAGAAAATAAGTGAAAAAATGTTACATGTTTTCTAGAATAAAACACGCCATCAGTACTCGTATAATATAATTTAACATTTCCAACTATTGGCAGTCAAAAAAACCCTCGTTCTGATTAAAAATTTTCTTTGAAATTTCGGCTGTAAAATTAATTAGAAACTCTTTTTCGCCATGGAGGCGTGATGATACAGAAAATATTAAAAATTTTATCAATTCAATGGGAACTGTGGCAAATAGTAATCGTATGGACAATAATAAAAAAATTAATATTTAATTTGAAATATATATTAATTTTCGCTCACTATATGGTTATTGTTATTAATATTTGCTTAACAACCGAATGCAACAACTGTTGTAACACGGCAAACAACAATAAGAACAGCGGTAAAGGCAAAAGCACCAGGGGCAGGCAGCAATACACACACAAACACACAAACACACACACACACATACACACTAACTGAATCAGATTTAAATACAGTGATCTCCAACAACATATTCTCGGGCTAAAACGGCGGCATCATCATCGTCATCATCGTCGTTGTTATCAATATTATTGGCCACGGCTGAATGTTGTTTGTATCAGTGCGGAAAATTCAATATTTACTTTTAAGTTTACTTTTGGCAATCGTGTTATATTAAATGTAAGTATGTGTGTGTGTGTGTAAGCGTTATGTGTGTTTGTATGCAAACATATAAGCCGATGCATGCATTCATCGTTGTTGTTGTTTGCTGCAACTGCTTGTCATCAATTGCACATTTAGTTTTCAGTTTTGTCCAATATAAAAGTAACAAATAAACTCACACCCACACACATGCACACACATACACACATACACACACACACACCTGCACACAATATCACACTTATGATGATGTCTATCTGTCTCCTTCCTGCTCGCTGGCCACATAAATTCATTCATGTATTTAATATACATCTGGGCGAGAATGTGTCTCTGTGTGTGTGTGTGTGTGCATTTATTGCATGTGCTTGTGTGTATGTGTGCGTGCATTGCATTCCCAATGATATGATATTTCACTTATTTATTGAAAATATTTCGTTGGTTTGTTTACGTTTGTGTTTATGTTTGCATCCAAGTATCTGTTTCCACGTGTGTATTTATTATGTGTAACTGTATGAGTGCCAGTTTGTTTACGAGTATATTTTTCTGTATATTTATGGGAAATTTCATATTGATCAGGCTGTTTAATTAAGTTCGCTTGCAAATTTATAAGAATTCGTTAAGGCCAAAAATGTATTTATTTAGCAACGATTTCTATTTATGCTGGAACTTTTCCTACTATTTAAATACTTTTTTTGTATTTAAAATCTATTTCATTTTGGAAAAAATAAAGAACAATTTTCCTGAATAAATTAGCTAAAATAAATTATTTTAAATCTTTTTTATCGGTTGTTTTTTATACAGTGATACAACTTTGAGTTGGCATCACTGCTTTATTTGGCCACCCATTTAACAGCTGATAGTTGGTTTTTGTTTAGTCTGCTTTGACATTTCATTATGGATCGACTTACACCAGAGCAACGCGTGCAAATTGTGGAAATTTTTAATCAAAATAATGGTTCTGTTATTATCCTTCACTTCGTCCATTCAAAATTTTATTTTCCGATGAAGCCCATATCTGGTTGTATCAACACGTAAATAAACAGAATTGTCGCATTTGGAGTGAGAAGTTTCCATAGAAAATTACTATTTGGTGCTCTTTATGAGCTGGCGGAGTCATTGGCCCATGTGTCTTCAAAAACCATGATGATCAGAATGTTACTGTTTGTGAAAGTTGGTGTTCCAGATTGCGCCTTGTACACACCAGCTGGGGCGACCACATGGCCAAAATCATATTTAAGCATTAATGTCATCTAATTTTCTATCCAATAAAGGCTGTTTCATTCATATAAAAAATATATTACTATATTTTATTATGATTTAAACTTGTATCACTCTATAAAAAACACCCGATATACTATATAAAAATGATCTCAACCTCTAAATTCTACCGTTAAATTGCTATTTAATAACGTTATGATTAACACAAGTTGATTTTAAAATAAAAACACTCTGTTTTCAAAGGCCACCGCAAGCTGCTACGATTTTAGTGTTTAAATTTTATACGATTTTAAGTGTTTAAAAATTATATCAAAATTGCGATAATTTCAGTCGATAACGAGCGTTTTGAGCGAGACATCAGCATATTTATTAGACGAGAAAATAGGACCAGGCGTTAATATGGGCATATCGGCCCAATCGGAAACAGAACAGATGACTACTTTAGAAAGCAGGGTCACTCTGGGGTATGGAGTGGTTAGACCGATTGTTCCAAACATCTAGAAAGATGGCGGGAGAGGACCAGTAGTAGACAGGCTAAAATCTTAAAAAAGACTTAATCATCTAAGAAAGTTCCTGCCGTTTTTTCTCGCCAACTTCTAATATGAGGTCCTTTTGCAACGCATCCTTTTCTAACAATTCTTATATGAAGTCCTTATGCGTTTTCAATAGTATTCATATATTTGCTTTAGTATATTGTGAGGCGCAGCAATAATCTATTCGAATTGTTTACAGAACAAAGAAGAATACGGGAATTATATCGACTTTGTAAAAATGTTTTTATTTAGCAGCACGCAGACAGGCAGGAAATGACGCATTCGATAGATGTGCGCGTTTTATAAGAAAGTAAGTTAAGCAAATAAGATGAAGCAGCGCTCATACAAAACAGCTGTACCAAAATTTCTTGTTTAGAGTTGCCAGACTTAATCTGTGCTAAGGACACTGATTAGCTGAAATTAGGAAGAAATCGCTGCCAAAAGTAGCCACAATTATTCACAAGCGTCAACGTATTGATTTATATACAACTTTTTTTAATGTCTGTGACAATAAAATAATGGAATTATTTAAGTAAAATGAATACGAGAATTATAACCATTTTATACACGTTCTGTGTGCACAATAAGACTTAATACACAAAATAAAAGTTAACAATTTATGTCGATAAGATGAGGGCAGTGAACTGCCAAAACAACTTGGCCCCAACTTTATTCTTAGAGTTGCCAGCTTAATTTTTTTTATTTCCTTGTAAATAAAAATCCCTCATGATTGCTGCAGCTGTAGCAAATTTCACACACGCCTGCTATAAAATATCCCGCATGATATAAAACTCCTCTCAAAATCAGAATCAGTGGTGGTGCGCTTATTTATTTTGTTTATTGAAATGCCTGGTTTAAATGTCTTTTTTAATAAAATCAATGTGCGGCTTTCATTTATGTGTTTCATATGAATTGTGCAATAAATATGTGCGTGTGTGTGTGTGTGTGCGTGTTTGAGCTTTTATTTATTTTTATAACAATTTCTTTTTTTTATGCTCGTATATATTTTTCACAATTTCATTTCATATATTTGCGCATTCAATCGTTCGTTTATACGTCCAGTCATTCATTTCATGCATGTTTATTGCTTTTGCATAGAAATTGCATTTAAAAATTAATTTTATTTAAATTAAATCCATGTCGGAAAACGTTAAAAACGATGTACGTACACCCTTTTTTCTTGCTGCAGGTGTATTTCTTTGCACATTTATTTCGTATATATTTTTGTGGACGAGCAAATAAATAGAAAACGAATTTTTATTGAAAATATTTGTGCAAATTAAAAAGAGAGATCATAATCAAACTTTAATTTATAAACAATTTGTTTGCGAAATTCCATAAAGGTAAAAAAGCATGCACAGACGCACACAAACACACGCACACACACACAAACACAAACACAAACACATGCAGAATGTTTATATGAATTTTTATTTATTTCATTTGTTTGTTCGTTATTTCTGCTTGATTAAATTATTTTCGTAATTGATATAAAAATTGTAAATTAATTAAATATGACTCATAAGGTTTTTGTTTATCAAATAAATCAATTTTATTTAATAATTCACAAACAAAAATGTGCTTTTTTTAATATTTTGGCCAGTAAACGTGAGAGAAGCTTGTTTTTTGTCAATTTCCGTATTGAAAAATATTAGAATAAGTTCTAAAATCATATTTTATTTATTAATAATAATAACCAAAACAAAAAAAAAAAAAGGCCTTAACTCAAAGTTTTCGAAGGCCGCAACACATGTCATCTGTTTCATTTGTTTTGAAAAACTTTTGATGATTTCGCTTTTACACAACAAGTAACTCAATAAATTGTAAATTTCAGTCCCCATATATTAATATTTTAAAATAAAAATTTCCTACAGGGGAATTTTTTAAAATAAAAATTTCCTACAGGGGAATTTTTTAAAATAAAAATTTTTTTTAAGGAGTTTTTTTTATACATTCCTAAGTCTCAGTTTCGCTAAGCTATGGATATTTAAAAATTTCCTAAATTTTAAATTTATATTATTTTACTAGAAAAAAATTTTAAAAATATTTTTAAACATTCTTGTGGAAAATTTTTAACAGAAATGGAAATATGCCAACTGCCTTTGAGTTCTATATTTTAATTTTTTTTACGGAAAATTCCAAAAAATGTTTTTAAAAATAAAATTTCCTTTTAGGGGAAATTTTTTATGGCAGGGGATATTTAAAAATTTTCTTATATTTTAATTTTCTGCTTTTCCTAAAAAAAATTGTAAAACATTCTAACATATTATTTTAAGACACGGGTTATTTCTATACTTTTGAAATAAATTTTTAATTTCAGCCACATTTTATATTTCGTTAGCAAAAAGTTTAAAAAATATTCCTTTCAAGGAAATTTTTTTCAAACGACAATATATATTTAAGCTGCTTTTGAGTTCTGTTATATCACATTTTAATGAATTTCGATGATATTTGTGAAAAATATTATATAAAAACAAAATTTCCTTTTAGGGAAATTTTTTATGGCGGGGAAATTTTAAATTTTTTATTTTTTATTTTTTATTGTTACTTCTTTCTAGCATATTGCACTTAGGAAAAATTTCAACCACGTTCCTACTATTAAAACTGTATATATTCAGAAAAAGTTATTTTAGGGAAATTATTTTGTAACATGGGATATTTCAATAATTTTTTGTTGAATTTATAATTTCAACCACATATTATATTGCTTTAACGAAAAGTTTGAAAAACAGTCTAGATGTTTGAAACTTCCAAAAAAAATTCCTTTCAGGGAAATTTTTCTAAAACGTAAGGTTATTTAAAAAATTTTCTAATTTTATGTTTCAGCTGCATTTTATTATATTAATTTGGTAAAATTTTGAAAAATATTCTAAAATAGAAAAATTTCCTTCAGGGAAATTTTTTTATATCATAGGAAATTTCAAGAATTTGTTTATATTTATTTTTAACCGCATTTTATTATATTATTTTAGTGAAAATATTGTAATATGCTGTTGAAAGTAAAAATTCCTTAAGGGGAATTTTGTTTATACCAAGGGAAATTTTAGAAAATTTGGAATTTTAAACCATTTCAGAGATATTCTAAGCTTCTGAGTAATAAAATATACTTGTGGCTATTTAAATCAAAATTCTACCACGAATACAATAGTTCGTCAGGATTAATGAGTTGGACTTTGTCACAGATTTTTTAACTGAAAATAATTATAGGATTCTTGGATCGGCCTAGCAGTTATATATGCTGAAACTTTATAATTTGCGAGGAAATATAATACAAATTCTAACAGATTTTTTTTTTATTCTTATCACGCAAGTGATAAGCTCATGTCATCATACCTTTCATACCAATCAATTTGGCCAATTGATGCACAACACATTTATGTTTTAATCCAATTATTACTGGCGCAAGTGTTTCCCTTACAAAGTTACTAATTGCTTGAGCGGAGAAAAAAAACTACTTTCAGAAGCTAAAAACTACATAAAATCATATTTTCCAACACAATTTTCATTGCAACAGTAGAATGCTTTTTAGATTTTTAATATTCTAAACGAAAAACTAATTTAATTTAAAATTCTTTAGTTGTAGGTTAAACAACAACAGCAACAACTGTTGATAACATTAAAAATATTCTTTGTCGTTGTTGTTGTTATTGCTAAATAGCTAATACAACAGTGGAGATAAAAATATCCCAAATACCTGGCAAACACTTGACTTCTAGTAAAAACTTTATAAGTCACAGTGGTTAAGACTGATTTTTGGCCAGCGATGGTAAATATTTATAAGAAACAAACTATTGAACTGTTTTCTTTTCCCTTAATGTTTTGGCCTCCACTGAATATTTGCATCTTTACCTAAATATATATAATCAACTGTAGGAACTAAATAGAAAAAGAGACACACACTCAAATTTATCAAATGTCAACAAAAACTAATCCATCAAAATGACATTTTGTTTACGTAAACAAATGCACTTAAATATGCATACATAGAAACTACACACACACACACACACATACACAAACCTATTTAGAAAGAACGAGCACAAACAACACGAACAAAATTAAAGAATAATACCAACTCGTTTACTCCTCCTCAAGGTTTTTTGTTTGGTTTTTATTATATATTTTTTTTTGTTTCTCCGGAGTTCTTGTTGCAGTTGTTGGTGTATTTGTTTTCTTTTATTACTTCAAAGTAAAACAGCAACAACAAGTAAATAATATATAAATAAAAATTACACTTGGGTGCAGTTGAAAAGCAGTTGGAACAGGAACAAAACAACAACAACAACAAACAAACCACACACTGCCAAGCACAACAGTAACAGAACTGCAACAACAAGCACGAAGGCAACAATAACAATTTTAATAAAACGAGTATTAAATAGTTTTACACAGAGAAATTTCATATAAAACAAAACATTAAGAGACAAGTCAATGTGGGAGGAGGGGAGTGTATCAAAATACGAGTACATGGCGAACAACAAGATATTGAGATCGTAAAGGGTTTTGATATAAAAGCAAAATAATGTTAATATTTGAAAAAAAAAAATTAATTGAATAGATGCGGGTACAGAAATAAAAAAAATAACAAAACACACCGTCTCAAGCAAATAAAGCTCTCAGGATAATTATATTTTGTGCATTAATTATGCAAGAAATGTGAAATGACGAAACAACAGCAGCAGCCACGACTGCCATGAACAACAGTGAAGCATCAAATTTAGATGCTGCTGAAGAAAAAAAGTTGCAAAACAGCAGCGATTTGGTGAAAACATTTACTCAAAGGCCAACGTAGAAGTTAAGAATATATTTGAAAGATGAAAAGAAGAATATTGCAAATCGGAGAACAGGAGACAATTTGATACAATTCTCGTATTGTATTTCATAACAAAAAGTGGGCAAATAAAAATTGTTTTCGTATTCAAACAGGCCATCTAATAAAATATGAGATTAAAAATATAACACAATGGCAACACAGCGATTCAAAATCAATTTACAATTCATACAATTCTCGTATTCTATTTCATACCAAAAAGTGGGCAAATAAAAATTGTTTTCATATTCAAATAGGCCATCCAATAAAATAGGAGTTTAAAAATATAAATCAACGGCAACACAGTGACTTAAGTTCAGTTTGGGATTCATACAACTCTCGTATTGTATTTCATAACAAAAAGTGGGCAAATAAAAACTGTTGTCATATTCAAATAGCCCATCTAATGACAGAAAGAGATTAAAAATATAAGTTTGGGATTCATACAACTCTCGTATTCTAATTCACCTCTCGATTTTCACAATAGTGTGTAAATCGAGACTGTTATCATATTCTAGTAGGGCATCTAATTAAATAGGAGATCCAAAATACAAGACAACGCAGTGATTTAAACTTGCAATTACTATTCTCGTACAATTCTCGTATTGTATTTCATTACAAAAAAGTGTATATATACAAACTGTTATAATATTCAAATAGAGCATCTCTTAATTAAAGACAAGCCACAATACACATGAGTACTGATAATGAGAATGTGTAGCGGCCTTCGAAAACAGCCATTCTGCTCGAATGTGTAAATTTGGATACTTACATTCATGTTGACTTTGTCTTGTGCCTTCGAATGTTCATGAAGTCTTAATGATTTAATTAAAAAATTAATAAAAAGTCTTGAAATGTTTTTGTACGATTGAAAGAACTCCTTCACGATTGACTTCACTTAAAAAAAAAAAAATTCTTCAAATAAATTTCCCAGCCTACCCTCGTATTAAAACTGTACAATGTAAAAGTACTGTAAAATATGTACTTGTTGTTGCTTCATCTTTTGTTGTTCTTCAACAACATGTTGATTTTTCTAGGTTGTATTTCAAAAATATAGACACACGGATCGTTCTGCAAGTGCATGCATGTGCATGCAAAAGCTGATGGTGTGCATGTTATATTTTTTTTCTTTTAAATATTATTTTTATAAACCCAAAACTTTAGCAAATTGCAGCTGCTGTTGTTGTCAATGTTCTCGGCTTCATCTAAATTTGTTATTGTTATTATTGCTGTTGTTGTTAATGTTATTGTTGTTGATGTTGGTTAAATTCACATATTCTTTTTATAACATTTTCAAGGTAAATAACATATGAAAATGTTAAAGAAAAAGGAATGTTTCCTATTTCTTAAAGAAATTAGTGAAATTTTCTTAAAATGTGGTGAAATAAAATACAATTTTTGTTTGTTTTAATTGCCGTAGTCATGAAAGCAATAAATCTTGGGCTTAATTTTTAACGCAGTATTTAAAAAAAATACAAAAAGAATTGAAAACATTATTTTGACAGGGAAAATTTTTAATAAAAAATATAATTTTTTATTGATTCCATTTCAAAGGAGTCATTAAAAATTAAATTTTTTTTATTCCATTTCTATACCTGCCAGATCTATAACTCTATTAAAAAGAACACCCGTTAAAAATAGAACGCTAATGAATTTTTTTCATATGCAAAAATATACTGGGTAATTTTTTACTTGCATGGGATTCTAAAATTAAATTGTTGCAAAAGAATTTTTTTATTATGATCGGGTAAACGATTTCCCGGCTTTTTTTAGTATGAACTCCAGGGGCCCAATTAAATTACCCCACTCTATATCAATTGAAATTTCTATACAATTTGAGTACAAATTACAGGCGATATCGAGTGCCGTAATTTGCCCTCAGCTATGAGTTGTATGTTTATCAAATGGCCGCTGTAGCTCACAGTCCAACTTTTGCTCAATTTCTTTTTTATAACTCTGGCCGTAGGGTGCCAATTATGGCTTGAATATTTGCCTTTAAGGCTTCCAGACCTACCGGCGTTTTCGCCATAAACCAAGGACTTTACAATTACCAAAAAAAAAAAAATTGTTGGTTAAATATATTCCAAAGAGAGGATGCTGTTGGCTGAAGTAGGGAATACGGAGTTCGACTCCGCCCTCAGTCTTGAATATAACGGCGAATTTTTCGATACTCGTACTACTTCGTCGGTAGCCGTAGCAAAAATATTTAACGGCGAAAAATAAAATGCAAAAATAGTTTAAAAAAAATTATTTTTCTTCCCCTGTCCTCTCAACACTATCACCTCCTTTTTAATTTCTTATGGACCAGCACTCAGGGGACGACCCCTGTGCATTATACTGGAACAGGGAAAAGAGGGAATAGTGTTAAGAGGACACATGAAGGCAGATTTAGAGGATAGAGATTTTCGTTGTACCTTTTTTTTACTTCGTCGGTGAATATTTTTGCTACGGGTACCGATAAAGGAGGTGCCGCGTTCCGCTCTTTTAGTACATGACGGTGTTAAGCTCTGCGGTGACCTTAAGCGTCCACTGCCTTCTTCATTGAAATAAACTGAGACTATAATTAATCCAACTCTGCACTGAAGCAGATCAGAAAAATTCCCCAACATATTCATGACTGAGTGCGGAGTGGGGAAGTCGGGACCAGAGTTATCGTAGTCTTGTATCAGCCAACAGCATCCTCTGACACAATGCCCCCGCATATCTAGAGGTCATTCTCCGAATGCTGATCAAACAAACAAAGAGAGAAAATACAAGTAACGCTCATTTTTAATCTGCCCATAAAACTGAATTGACATAATCCTGCTCTAGTACTGGGGAGACCGTCTCCTGTAATTTAAACTTTGGTTTTGTCATTTTATTCGATGATGTTATGGAGATGAGAGTTTGTAATAGTAAAATACGTTTTTAATGGTTGACTGAACATAAAACTTTTAAGCCGTAGCTTTTGATGAGTTTTTATATACAGATTTTAATGGCAGTTTTGCTGCAAAAAGTTTTTATTCCATCATCATCATCATGACGATGATGATCATTATCTAGTTCTCTATTTGTATAGTTTGTCTTTTCCCATATTATTTTTTTTTCGTTCTCTTTATTTTTATTTTTTATTCGCAAACATAAAAGAAAAGTTCGTTGCCTTAGTTACTTTATAATGCATTAATATTTTATGTTGCAGATAACAAATACTTTTTTTCGTTGCTGTTGTTGTTGTTGGTGACTGATTTCAAGGCAGAGATATTTTAATGATGTTTTCAACACGACTTGACAAACACAAGCAGCCGGGCTCATCTTGTAGGAGTAATCGAGTTAATACTTATACGCTGGTGCCAGAGACAAGTTTCGTTTGTATTTTGAATGGAAAGTTGGAAACAAATTTAATAATTAAATTTTAGCTGCAGCACAAGCAAGCAAGCATGTGCATGTTTTGTTTTGTTTTGTTTTGTTTTGTTTTATGGCGTGTTAATAACTCTTAATTTTGGGTTTGTTTGGCATTAATTAATGCTGCTTATTTGTTCAAGTTTAAACTTATTAATTATCCTTTGATATCCTGGCTTTTATTTGAAAAGGAAATATATCTTTTTGTGTCATGCGTCTGTCACATTCATTAAAAACTCAAATTTCTTTGTTCAAATTTGTTGGTGTGGGTGTGAGATTTGGCAAGATTTTTGTTGTACTTTTTTTTATATTTTTGCTGCTCAATTTCCGTTCGCCTTTAAATACGAGTTGTGTGTTACAATTTGAAGGCGAATATCAGTAGCATTTCTGTAACTCCTTTTCAATCTCTGTGTTCAGGCTTAAATCAATGGTTTGTCAGATCTGTCTATTGAGTTTTTGAAATCATTATTTTCCCCCAAAGAAACATCCACAAACAAAAAAAAACGATTCGTTTGCAACAACACAAAAGATGTCAATGTCATGTACGTTGCATAAATATTTGCATGGGAGTTGAGGCCAATGAAAAATGTATTTGTGCGTGTGTGTGTGTGTCTGTTTGTGTGCTTTTGTGTTGTTGCTGCAGTGATATGAGAAGTATTGGAGTATTTGAAATTTCTAATTAATCATTTGGCTTATTAAAATGCGGAAAATATTCGTTAGACATGGTATTTTGTTACTCATTGTGTGTTTCAGATTTGAATTTGCTTTATCTGTAAATATTTGTGTGCTTCTGAATTCTTTTGCTTGTGATGATGACTTTGACGATGATGACGATGATGATGATGATGATGCCGTCGACGAGGATAATGTCGTTTCAAATTCACTGATATCACAACATTAAACGAATATTAGCGGAAATGTCAAAATAAAACAAAGATTGATGCTCAAAACAATTGTTTAATTTATAAAAGGAAAATCAAAACTTTATATCCGCAGAAAAGTTAAAAGATATGAAAATGCAGATTTTGAAATATTCAATTGTTTAATGAGGCGAACTGGCAACTGGTTTAGGGTTTCGCAAAATTCCTCTTAATAATTCACAATAATTATGTGACTAAATAATTGTTGTATTAATTTCCAAAATGAGGGTTGAAGGATAATTGTATCTTTTGTCCTTTGAATGCTTAGATTTTCCTTTTAATTGGAAAAATTTCCTACAGCGTGCGTCACCAAAAATACCAGAATTAGAAGAGTAATTTTATTTAAGAAAAAATTTATTTTTCATTCCAACAATTATATTTGAGACCAAAATCTATAAAATGTTTATGTTTCACGATATAATTTTACGCCAGTAAAACTTTTGTCGGCACCGTGAAACGGGCAGTCAGTTTAATCAAAATTCCAATACCATTGATATTTATAATTTGGCTCAGTATCGACTGCGGCACATGAGACTTGCCTTGCCCTCTATTTTTAAATTTCCTAAAATTATTATTTTCAAAAAGTACTTTTTCAAAAGGTACTTTTTCAACAGGTACTTTTTCAAAAAGTACATCAAAAATTATATTTAACGTGCTGTTAATTTTAAGTAAAATTAATTTGAAAATTGTTTTTAACCAGCATTTTTTTGTACGTATTTATAAGGAATATAT
This sequence comes from Linnaemya vulpina, assembly GCA_963675445.1. Lineage (NCBI taxonomy): Eukaryota > Metazoa > Arthropoda > Insecta > Diptera > Tachinidae > Linnaemya > Linnaemya vulpina. The sequence goes on along the minus strand of OY776278.1, from coordinate 84,916,272 downwards.
TTAAAGGTACTGTTGTAAGAAGATACTTTTTTCAAAAGGTACTTTTTCAAAAGGTACTTTTTCTAAAGTACATCATACCTTATAATTGTCCTGCTGGTATATTTAAAAAATATATTTTTCCAAATCTACATATTTCAAAAGGTACCAACAGGTACTTTCAATAAAAAAAAAATAAGAAAGAAAGCGATAGAATTCCTGACAATTTTGTGATTTCGAAACACACTTCTCAAGTAGTTTTTAAAAAGTACTTAATTAAAGGTAATTTTTTTAAAAATGACTTTATTAACAAGTCCTTTTTCAAATATAGTTTTTCGATAAAATGAGATAAACATAATCATGGGAGTGAATTTCTTAAAAGGTACTTTATTTAATAAGTACATTTGAAAATAGTACCTTTTGAAAAAGTTCAAATTTTAGAGAAGTACTTTAAAGCTATTTTATTAAATTAATTTGTATGTTCCTTACTTTAAAAAGTACTTTTTTTAATATATCCTTTTTCAAAATGTACGTTTTTGGAAAACATTAATTTTGAAAGAGTTTCTTAGGAGGTACTTTTTTAATAGGCAGTTTTTTCAAAAGGTACTTACTAAAAATTTATTACAAGACACTTTTTAGAGAGTGCTTTCTAAGAAGTACTTTTGCAAAAGGTACTTTTTTGATATTTACATTTTTAAAAGTTTTCATTTTTAAAAGGCACTTTTCAAAAGGGTTTTTTAAAGGGATAATTTCAACTCAACTCATGTAGTTGATTCCACAAACAATCAAAAAAAGCGTTCTTCTGTAACTTTTTTTCTGGATTTTGTAATAAAAATTTCTGTTCAAATTGAAAACAATTCTCTTGTTTATAACTATTTTCCATCTTCTTCGAGTAGGACTCAGCTGGAGAGTTCAATATCATGTACATCCGTCTTTCAATTGGCAAATATTAACCATTGAAATATTAAAATCGAAGAAATTAATTAAAAAATATTCTATGGCCAACAAAGAAGTCTGAACCTATGCCCCAAACTGGAGTCTGTATTAAACAATAAAATCAAAAATCCGATAGAAACTCATACCATTTTCAATATTAATTTTGTAGTTCATGTAACAGGAAACCGGATATTGTAACGCAACATACACCCCTACTCGCATGTATTAACTAGACAATTTAATCACTTTCTTCATTTAAGTTTTCTTTTTTGGAAAACTGCAAACACACAACACAAAAACTGATCCATTTTCTTGTGAAACTCTATTGAACAGAAAACAAAATATTTCCAGGCAAAAAAAGAAACATAAAATATTAATTGAACAATATAAAAGTGTTTTAAAAGTAAACAATTTCAAAACACACACACACACACACACACACATACTTATCGAAAGGAATTTAAGCACACAAAATAATACAGACGAGCTCAAATGCGAAAGCTTAAATCCCAATAGGAAATTTATTGGAAATGGATTAAAATTTTATGATGTCCTGGCAGCTTCCGCAATGCTTTTCCATGTTATTTTGATATTCTTGTTGTAGTTAAATGGCACAGGAAATTTTCATTCATAAAAATCATAATTAATTAATGCTTCAACAGATAATAATATTGGAGGGCGTGGCACAGCCCCTTAACCTGAGATTTTTGAAACAATTAAATGAGCACACAAATGCCTTAATGAATTAAGTGGAAGCAATAAAATAATAGTGTTTTGTTTTATGCGTGGGCATGGCTACGCCCACTTCTGTATATATAAAAACCTGTATCATCTTTAATCTATTACAAAACGTGGGTTTTGAAGATCGAAACTTGATGAGGGTAATTGTTTTCCTATTCCAAAGTCTTAAGGATTCTTCAAACGAATTATTTTATTAAAAGTCCTGGCAAAAATGTCATTTTCTAGACAAGCAGTTGCCATATAATTTTCCTACTCAACTTGTTTTTTTTTCTTTTTTTTTGTGTGGAAAAGAAAAGCCTTTTATTTTGATTGCAGTGCATCCTCTGCAACTTGGAGCCCCATTCGAAATAGAAAATAAGTAAACCGAACGATATTCAACTCATTGTCGAAGTTCCACTTGTAGTTTTTGTTACACAACTTGTCCAATAGAGTGCAAATATTAACTCTTTTTTAACAGACAATAAATGAAAATTCGAAAAATTTTCCAATATGCAAACAATTCCTACAGATAAACACAAGCAAAATAGCTCTCAAAAATTTGGCTGCAGAAGGATTACAAGCGAAGGTTGGAAAGGAAAGTCTGTTTGAAAATCAAGGACTGCATTTGAGAAGGGATTTATTTTTATTAGGAAATGTGTGAAAGGTATGCTTTTGAGAGGCCACAACATTTTGTTGTTGGGATTCATGGGCTTTTTGTTTGAAAGGCTGTTGAAAAGTCTGTTTGAAAATCAAAAAGGAATTTATTTTTATTAGGAAATTTGTGAAAGTTATGGTTTTGAGAGGCCACAACATTTTGTTGTTTAAATTTCTTAATTTTTGTTAAAAAAGCTGAATGATTCGATTTTATTTGACTAATAAAATAAACAGAAACCACATATAATAACATGTTGCAACGCCCTTCGAAAACATCATGATGCACGTTTGCATTTTTTTCTTACACTCAAGGAATGTCCTCTTAATATGCGAGCATTGTGCTAGAGTTGGATACGAAAAGGAATAGTTTTACAAGGACACATGAAAGCAGATTCGAGGATACGGGATTTCGTTGAAGTTTTTTTTTACTCTTCACTGCGCAGGACATATTTTTACCACAGTTACCAATTAAGGACAAGTTCATATTCATGAGTGAGTGGGGAGTCGAACTCCGCTTCGTAGTCTTCAATTAACTACTTCAGCCAGCAGCCTCCACAAAAAGTCGTCAGTGAAGAAAAAACGAATCTTAACAAAGTAAATATTTTTGGCCTCCTTCGGCACCATGCATTGCATGGGTGGGGATCATTCCCTCACTGATCGTTTATGCTAAGAACGTGCTAAATTATGTTGCCCTGCCTGCAACAATCAATTGGGCTTTGCTTTTATCAAAATGCTTATTTTTTATTCAAAATTGATTGCATTTTTTCTTTTTCGATTATTTTCTTAAACATGAAATATTAAAGAGATATAAAAACATTTAAGACTGTCCTCGTATCAACACAAGTCCTCCTTCAATGACAAAAGCTGGTTTATTCTTAAAGTAAATATGAGAACGGCAAGAAATAACTACCGAAACTTAATTTGTACGAGTTGTTCCTCATATTTTTTTTTTCGTCCTTTTTGTAAGAATGGGAAGAAGACACTGGCAGGAGTAAAAAACGATGATGTCGGACAATAAAAATGACTACAATGATGAGCATGCATGCAGTGTGTCCATACAACGAGTGCCCCACTACATACAAATAAACACACACACACATAGACACGAGTAACAGCATGTGTATAATCTGCAGCAATGCCTTCAGGGCTTAACGAAATCTATGCATAAAAGTTTAGGTAAAACAACAAACTCTTATGGAATCATATCGAGTCTCAACAACATTATCGTGCCAATGCCGAGAATCAGGCAGACAAATGTATCAACAAGCATGCTTGCTTTCATGCATGGGCTTTCATGAGGGGGTAAGAGCGGCCGCGGCGCTCAACACAAATTCAAAATCAACATTCTGCAATTTATCGGTGAACAGGCAGGCATTTTAACAACTAGACAACACAGTCCATCAACTTTGTCGAAAACTCTTCTCTCTGCACAAAGTTTTATTTACTCGTTTGCCAGATTAAGATTGAAGGAGTACGTGTGTGTGAGTGTGCGTGTGTGTGCAGGTGCATGTGTGTGTGCTTGTGTTGGCCTCTGTACATTTTTAACATCGTCCTGTAGTTGTGAAATGCTTGTTTTCTTGCTTTTTTGTTAGGACAGTAGGTGGGGCGGGTGGGGAGGGCGGCTATTTTGTTGTTATTTAAAATTTTGTTGGAATATGAAATTCAATTGCGGCGTGGAAGGGACGAATTGCAGGAAGTTGATTTTCACTGTTTCGTTTTTAATTTTGAATGTAACTTGAGCAATCAAAGTTGTTGTCAAAAAATCTTTGTAATTTTGATGAATTTCTGGCAAATATTCTGCTTCATGTTCTACCAGTTGTTATTGTTGTTGTTGTTATTGTTGTGTTGAAGTGATGTTATATTATGCTACACTCGCAAGCCTCGACGCTTAGGCATGCAAGACTGCATGCATGCCTGGAATATTTTAAACGGATTGATGTTAACGAGACCAACCGGAATATTTTTGAACAAAAAATAACAAGGTAAAGTCAAGGTGATCTTAGAGGGATTTTGAGCCAAATCTTGTGCTCATTTCCCTGGGGCTAATACTACGAAAAAAGGCCAAGGGTATATCCTAATTTTTCTAAGTGTTTTTTTTCGAATTGTAACGCGTTTCAATATTTTAAGAATGACAATTTTTTATTATAATTAAAAAAAAAATTCCTGACCGATAAAATTATTTAAATAATATTAATCGAACAATTAATGGAATGATACTAATCGAATAAAAGTAATCGAATATATATTAATCGAATAACACATTTTACTGAAATCAAAACATATTTTTATTCTAAAAGCGAATAAAAATTAATCGAAACATCTAATTGAATGATATGAATCAAATAATATTAATCGAATAAAATCAATTGACAAATAATATTAATCGAATAATATTAAATGAAACATTAATAGGACATATACATATACAGTCGAATAAGATTTGTTTGAATATATTTTTTATTTTGCATTAGAAATTTGCTAGATCATGTAGATAATAAAAATTAATCGAGAAAAAGTTTATCGAATAATATTAATCGAATATATACATGTCGAAAAAATTTTTTTTTATAATAAATCTTTATTTATTTTGCACTAGAACTTAAATATATTCGAGTAAATATTAAAGGTACAAAATTTAAACGAATAATTTTAATCGAATAAATATTTCTCCAACAAGAATTATATACATATATAATATTTTATTTTAATTTTAAACTAAAACTTTTTCAGATCAAGTAGATAATAAAAAAAGACAATCGAAAAAAATATTTATCGAATAATTTTAATCGAATATATATTAGTCGAATAATATTTATATGAATAATGTTTTGCTTTCATTTTAAACTAAAACTTTATTAGATCATGTAGATTACAAAAAAAAAAATTTGAAAAAAATATTTATCGAATAATTTTAATCGAATATATATTAATCTAATAAAGTTTTTTGGGAATTAAAACTATTTTTTTTTAATTTTGCACTTTAGCTTTATTAAATAATACAAACTAATCGAAAAAAATTATTGAAAATAAATGATCGAATAATATTAATCGACTTTATAATTGTCGAATAAAAATTTTTTTAATAATAATAATTCTTTTTTCTAATTTTGCACTAGAGCTTAATTATACCATGTAGATAATTAAAATTAATCGAAAAAAAAATTAATCGAACAATTTTAATCGAATATACATTAGTCGAATAAAGTTTGTATGAATTATTACTTTTATTTTACACTAAAAGTTTGCTAAATCATGCAGTTAATAAAAAAATAATCGACAAAATGTTATCGAATAATATTAATCCTGATTTATTTTACACTAGAACTTTAATATATTCGACTAAAAATTAATCGAACAAATATTAACCGAACAATTTTAATCGAATAAAATTTATAAGAATAATAGTTTGCTTTCATTTTAAACTAAAACTTTTTTACATCATTTTTATCGAATAATTTTAATCGAATATATACTAATCGAATATATATTAATCGAATATATATTAATCGAATAAATTGTTTTTAATTACTATTTTTTCTATGTTGCACTACAACTTTATTAGATCATGTAGCTAATAAAAACGAATAATTTTAATCGAATAATTTCAATCGAATATATATTAGTCGAATAAAATTAGTTTAACTAATAATTCTTTGTTAGATCAAATAAAAAATAGTCCACTCAAATCTGTATCGTGTTAAACTCTTTAGCTGGTCCCATGCCGGTGGACTTCAATTTGTGTTAATTTAATTTTTCATTTTTCTTTGGCCCACCTGATATTTCAGTTTTCCAAAATGTATTGTTATCATGTTTTAGTTTAGTTTTTCGTTATGAGAGCGATTATTGTCCACTTTTAACTAGACGTCATGGCAAAAATATTCGAAAAACGAAAAATTTCAACACAAAGAAAAAATCAAATGAAGTCTAAAAATGTTGCCTAAACTCCTCAATAATGTAGTCCATCATTGGACTTGTTGTTTATTTAATGTTTGTGTGAATTGTTAAGTATGAGTTTGTGTATGTGTGTGTGTGTGTAGATGTTGGTTTCCAATATGAGTGTGCCTGAGCATTTAAGTTTAGATAACATACCAAAAAGGATATATAATCATAATAACAACAATAATAACCTTAAGGTCATCTCTAGAACATTCATTTCATTTTACTTAAATACAACCACACATCCGCACGCTGCCACACACACACACACACACACATAAGCTTAAACCCAAAGCCTCACTCAGATCGTACTCCTTCTTAAACAAACATTCTTTGTATTTCAGAGTAGATGGTACAAGCCTACGCACTGTGATACATACACTGCAGGATATACAAGGATACGTTGATGATATGACAGCAGTTGGGGCATATCCTTCCAACACCAGCAGTTGGAATTGTTATTGCACTGCCTTTATTAATGTTAGTTTAACAGAGAGATAATTAAATATTAGTAAAATATTGAAACTCTGTCTGTTTGCTTAATACGGCTTTGATTTTGGCAAAATATGGAATTTATATTAAATAGCTGCTGTTGCTGCTGCTGTTGTTGTTGTTTGAGTTGTTGCTGCTGCTGCTAAGACCACATGCGTTTAGAATACGTTTACAAGGATGCAACAACATACTGGGCAAAATAGCCAACATAAAATCTTTCATATGACTTTTTTATGATCCTCTTTGGCCATTTTTTATTTGCTCTTGTCCCCCAGCGTTTCCCCAAAAAAAAAGAAAGAATAATAAAAGGAAAAATAATATAAACAAATAAAACTAAGAAAAAACGTATAAAAACTGCACGACTATAACTCCGCTGTTGACAAATCCCACAAAAGTAATTTACATGTCCTCGCCATTGTTTTAACGTTTTTTTATTACGGATTCTTTTTTTTCATCCAGCTTTCAGCTGGTTGGACTACGAGTGTTTTTCTTGTGCAATTTTTTCTTTTTTTTTGTTGTTTTACTGTCGTTTTAACGTTTTATTTCTCATGTTTTTCACCACCGTTTGCTTTTCAATGTTGAATTTTAATTCTTGTCCGTAAAACAAGCACGATGCTGCCAGGAAACAACATCAGCAGCAGTGAAAAGGCATTAAAAAAAGAGGCAAGAAAATATAAAAGAAAATTTCAGCTGAAAGTCCATTAACATAAAGTAGTTTGAGGAATATTTGCAACTACATGAACCCACTAGGCCAGCATATTTGAAAAAATAAATATTAAACAAAAAAAAAGGAAAACGAAAGCATTAACACACTCCCACATGCCAGCATTTTTCGTCCTTTTTTTGCTAGTGAAATTTCACCATGAAAACTATAGAAATTACCTTTTCTCGAAACTGCATGTGCTGAGCAGAAGTTACATTTTATTATGAAAAATAAAAAATCTACGCACAATCTCAAGTCAGAAGTCGTAAATGAAACAAATTTTGTGTTGCAGAATAACAAAGAAAATTTACTGTACGGCCTGGCCTATAAAAGTTAAGTGCGCAGGGCCATTAAAAAGCATTAAATTATTTTAGTACATGATTGCATCACTTGCGGACAACGTGAGTTATTTAACAAGTCACGCAACCCGGCTCTGATAGAGATCCGACATCTTCTAACTCATATTGAAAGCTGAAAGCGCTATCGAACCATGATTTAGTTTACGTTAATAGTAACAGTTCCTCAAAGGACGAAAAGGATGTGTCATTAAGAAACACGTTTTTCAGACACAAATAATTTCCTACAGAAACGCTGAATTATAAAAAACTTTTAAAGCAAAGAAACAGGACTCTTAACTTCAAAAAAGTTAAGAGTCCTGTAGGCTCAAGTAGTGAACACAAGACTACGATACCTTCGATCCCGACTTCCCATACCCTCCCCCCACTCAGTCATGAAGATGGAGTCGAATTTGTTCTGATCTGCTTCAGTGCAGGATTGTGTTAACTATTGTCGGCTTGTCTCACTAACGAAGGCATGGCAGTGGATGCTGAAGATCACAGGCAGCGTGTAACTCTATCGGTGTTCTGCAGTATAATACAACAGACTCCTTCGTCGGTACCTGTAGCAGAAAATTCAACGGATCAGTAGCCAAAATGCTAAAATCGATACGAAATGATTTATAAAAAAATCGACCGATATTGAGTAACATAATACGTTCCCAGTACGAGGGGCGTTTTGTCAATTAGGACATTAAATGGAAAACCATTTAACCCATAATTTAACAAAAACTTAATGTGAGAAGTTTTTTTATACAATTTTAAATAAATTTACTTTTGGTTGGTATGAAATTTCCCAACCCTGATGGCTTTTATTTCAAATATGCCAAAGCCGTTGGCTCCTAAGATCACCTTTCTTGTTCTTTATGTCCTTGCAAGAGAATTTTAATTAAAAAATCTAATTTAATACAGAATTCAAAATTATTTGTGAATTCCCGGCTTTTAATTTGATACTGAATAATAATTCGTGTCTCAAAAATTAATCGTGTGAGTTTTTTTAACAAAAAAAAACAAGATGAATATATTCGTTGATATGTTCAATGTCCTGCCACGCCTTTTAGTGGGTTGTTCAGTACAATATTTGTTGATCCTTGACTTATTTGTCAAGTCTTATTCTAATTTCTGATCCAATAAAAAAGAGAAATCGTTTAAATTTCGTTAAGAAAATTCAAGTTTTAGCATTTCAGAACGTGGAACAGGCACTCAAAGGACACGTACTTGCAAGGCAACTGATGCAAGACAATTTCCGCAGGATATATGAGGCGATGTCAGCCCTCCTTTTTCTCTAAATAAAATTAAATGCTTCCAAGAACTCAAGGTTTTTCTAAGGATATACAACAAGCGTGTAATTAAGAAAATTATTCAACAAGGATATTTTATTAATTTGTTTTTTTGCGCAGGACATGAAAGATTGTGTACAAAGTTTCAAATATTCAAAATGTCTCAATATTTCTAAAAGAAATTCTGTAGCAGAAAAGAACTTAATTCAAATGGGACAATTTGAAATACTTTCTCACCTGTAAAGCAGCATTAAAAAAACAAGGACCAAAAGTTTTAGTGGATCTTTTACAATATCATTTACTCACCTAAAAAGAAAGAAAAATAAATGTTATTTAATTAATTTGTTTTACAAAATAATTTGCTTAATTTTGTAAACACACTGAAACACGATTTGCCTCGTTTTAAAGGACGAGAATAATGACACTCAAAGGATGCAAATCGAGTCCCTTTTTTTCTTAATAAATAAATTGATTGAACATTTAGAAAAATAGCACATGAAGAAAAATAACCAAACGGTGACGCAGGATACAGTTCTCGTATTCCTTTTTCATAATGAAATTGTCACAATTAGAAACTGTTATCACATTCAACCTCTAGAATCACCAGAAAAATTCTAATAAACAAAAGTACACAAGAGTACTGACGATGAACAAGTGGCGGCTTTCGAAAACAGCTGTTCTGCTTGGCTGCGTAAATTGTATATGAAAAACTGATGACGCATTTAAAAATAGTTTTCGAATTATCAGTCCATAAAATTAAATTTAATAAGAAAATTGCAAATGCGGATTATAAAAGTGTAGCGGCTTGCGAAAACAGCTGTTTTGCCCTTTAGAGAAAATTGAATATGTAAAACTCATGATGCGTTTAAAAATAATTTTCGAATAACCAGCCCATAAAATTAAATTTAATATAAAAATTCAAATAATTGCGAATTACGAAAGTGTAGCGGCTTGCGAAAACAGCTAAAATGCTCTGCTGTTGAACTTTCCGAACAATTAGCCCATCAAATTAGATTCAATATGGCAATAAATAATTCGTTACAAGTTTTTTACATTTAAAAAATTATTGTTAAAATAAAATGGAAAGATTTTTTTATCTTTTAACGTCCTTGGACTTTATTCAGATTAATTTTAACTGTTTTAGGTACGAAAAAATTACAAAAAAAATATTTGTTATTTAAGACAAATTTCGAGTACAATTTATTATCTCCTGCTGATTTCACAGGGCGCTACACGTTGCCATTGGCTTTCATATGATTTTGCAGGCCAATTTTATATGGCTTTAACAGGACTATTAAATAATTTACATAATAATTAAATAAATTTAGTAGACTTAAAGCAATTTTATTTAAAAAAAACTTTGAAAAATATAACGAAAATATTGCATGCCTGATCATGTTTTGATTTCAATATATATATATTTCAACGGAATATAGCGCTGCAGCACGTCGCTTAAAAATCTCACATGAACACTTAATGAATCAAATATCTTAATTTATTTATTGTAATTCCGTTTTTCTTTTTTTTTAAGAAAATCTTGGGAAATGTCTCATTTCATAACAACTGCTGCCAGAGAGACAAAGAAAAATTCAACAACATTTTGATGTGCTGATATTTGAAGTGTCACATTAATCCCTCTTGTGTGCTCAGCTCGGCGTATGTGTTGCTTTCTACGCTCGTTAGAACGTGTATTTGTTGAGCTCACAGACTGACATGGTGCTGATAGTTGGCATTTATGTCTTGTAAAACATCAAAATTACACTTGAAACTACTGATTCCAGATAACTTTCGTTCATTTGTGCAGTTCTTTTCCTTTTATTATTATTTTTTCTTTTCATTTCATTTTACTTTGTTGTTGCTGTTGGTGTTTTTTTTCTACGATTTTCTTTATCTTGCCAGCAGTTGTAGTGGCATTCTGGTACGTTGGATCTAAACTGCTGCTCGTTGGCGATGCATTATATGAAGACGGGGAGCAAAAAAATCCTATTTATATTTATAAAGGAAAAACTTTTCTTTTTCTGTAAGAAAAGAAAAATATATATTAAAAACTAAGTGTGTGTGTGTTAGTGTAGTAGTGAAAGAACTTGTCATGTGTGTAGATTTTTATAGATTTTCCTAGATTTTCTTAACTGCGGTTTTTGCTGTTGCTCGCAATAACAACATTTTAACGATGACAACGACCTCAGCTGCGGGTTATTTTCTTTATAACAAAAACAGTTTTGAGTGGTTTGAATCTATAGAAAAGAAAATGTATTAATAAAATAATAATTATCAATATTCAAAATGAAGCCGCAGCAACTCACAATTGATTGAGAACTAAACAGGATGTATTCTTTAAAAAAAGGACTCTTGGAATTATAATACTTTTTATAAATTTATCAATATAATTTCACAACTTCTAACTGAAATTCTGACCTCAGCCTGCTGGCTGAAATCCCTGTCTAACACATCGACAAGAGGAGCTTTAAGCCACTTGAAGCTATCAAATATCTTTTACAAACACATTCTTTAAAAATGTATTTCTTTAATTTTGGTTGTTAAATTTTTTTTTAAATAAAGCTTTAACATCAAAGAGGTATTTGTCTGCTGTTCAAATGTTTGATATTATTTATTGTCATCAAATTGGCAATAATTTGTAAACGATGATGTGCTGCTCTTCAGAAATGAAATGAAAATGAAAAATTGTTTAACAAAAAATGGAAATTTATTTATTATTCGTTTGTCGTTTTTTTTTGTTTTGCTGAAATTCAGTTTGTTGCCTTCCAATATTCTTTGTATTATAATTTTTTTTTTTTTTTTGTATGCTAAAGACTCAGTATGTGGTGTTGAGACTTGTGTTGGGTTGATTATTTATATATATTTTTTCTTCCTGTGCAACATATTGTCCTGTTTTTTATGCGCTCTGCAGCACAAATAATCGAAATATCAACACAATCGAACGAACAACATGCATCATATATGATAGTTGCTGCTTTATTTTCTTTGCTCACTGCTGTTGCTGTTGCTGTTGCTGTTGTTATTATTGTTGCTCATTCATATTGTGTTACATGTGTGAATTGCGCTTGTTATCGATAAATCATGAAACCATTATTTATGTGTCGTCTTGTTTTGCACTTCGGGTGTAGTAAAAGTGGTGGCAAGGACAGCGATGATGGCTGATGATATTCAAGAATTTCCTTTTCAAACAATCAATAAAATAAAATAACTCTCTTCTCATGATATTAAAAATACTGAGAAGGTGCACAAGAAATATATTTTATTCCACTATTTATTTATTTTCGAGAAGCAACAAGTGAAATTTATAATTGTAATTTTTACCCGACTGTAATTCGCAATAACGCACGGTAAAGTCAAAAGCTCTGCTTTCACAGATCGATTATTATTTTCATAACTACAAAACAGACCATCACTGAATTTAATGAGAGTAACTCTTAGAAAACACTGCAAATTCCTACTCTCTTAAATTCCTAAAAAGTGGTATCAAAAAGTCCTTGAAATCATAGTGGGAAAACTGAATGAATTCCCACTCTCTTAAATTCCTAAAAAGTGCTATCAAAAAGTCCTTGAAATCATAGTGGGAAAACTGAATGAATTCGCACGATATTTGAATAACCTTAAATAAAAACAGCAGATAAAAATTCCAACATATTTTATTAAAACAATGGGGAATAATGGTTCGAAGGACCATCAACCAGTTTCTATGTATTATCTCTAGGGCGACAAAGTACAAGTTTCTAATCATAACTGGATGTCAACAAGGCAGGGGGGAGACGTTAGAACAATCAGCCCACTGTGGCTATAATTAGCTGTACAGAACAGCCGGTACTTGCAATGTGGTTCGAAGGACAATGAGAAAATGTATATGGATATTTTTAAAATTAGTCTAGAATAGAGAATTATATCTGTTGCGTGCAAAAATACTTGAATAAACTGAAATTATAAAATTAAGGAGTTTTGTTTTATATAAAAATTTGCACCTCCCCTCTCCAAACAATAAAGATAGATACGGGTCGGCTGGCAAACACATGTCGGTTGTACAGGATGTAGGATAAAATGGCAAGACTTATTAAGAACAGTCTCAAGAGAAGGCAGGTCAACTTCGAGAGATCACTCGGTCTAGGCTCTTGTCTGATTAATTGGATGGCCCATTTAATGGTGGACTAGACAATCGACTACTGGAATTTGTAAAGGAGTTAAAGAGACATCCGATGCGTAAATAAAGGAGACATAGAGCTTTGAAATAGTTTTTTTTTTTTAATTGTCTTCTAGAAAATAACCGCCAGGGCTGGCTTCGACATAGTATAATAATAGCGCTGTGAATGATATCGTTCAACTGGTCAATTGTTTCGGACTTACCGGCGTACACTAGCGACTTCCCATATACCCATATTCTAGACACATGAAATCACACGATCTTTGGCCTACAATTCATGACTCTGAAACGTGAAAAAATGCAGTTACTAAACGTTTCTCTCAATAAATCAAATGAGCCACAAGCAGTGTGATCTGTTGCGCCGTCATATTGAAATGAAAACTCCTGCAGATCCTGGTTGTTGAATTGATAAACGAAAAAGTCAGTAGTCATGACTCCATAGCGATCACCATTGACTATAACGGCCTGACCAGGATCACTAATAACTTTAATAGCCCATAAAGCGCACCAAACAGTCAGTCTCTCTGGAAAGGACGAAGTCCTTTATCATCACTTCAAGTACGGCAGTTCACACAAAAGTGAACTTCATGACTAAACAAAATTCGAGCAATACAACCATGATTTTCGAAATAAATTAGCACATTTCGGAAATGTTTTTAAGGCGTCAGTCTATTCATGTTGAAATTTTAAGTCGTACTAAACATGATTCACTTCATGTGGCTGACAAAGTAGCCGCCAGTTGAAAAAGTGTTGACGGCATAAAATTTTGTGTCTCTATAAAAAAAACTCACATTATTACAGCTAAAGAGAACGTAGTTCGAAGGACCATATAGAAGTTAGAATTGGTAATCGATTTGATTTTTTTTTTCATCCCAACACTTTGCAAATTCGAAACTTTAATTGGACACACATTTCCTAAGGAGCTAGAAAATTGCTTGAAACTGAAAGTATTAATTGAAGTTCGAAGAACCATAAAAGACGCAAAATTGGTAATCGATTTATTTTTTTTATCTCAAAACGGTAACACTTTTTAGTTTGCAAAATTGAATTGGACACTAGAAAATTATTTGAAAGTGAAAGTATTAATTGAAGTTCGAAGGATCATATAGAAGTTAAAATTGGTAATCGATTTGTTTCTCTATTTAAAATGGCAACATTTTGGAATTTATAAAATTCAATTAGACACCTGCAGTACATAGAAAATAGTTTGAAACTGAAAGTAATAATTAAAGTTCGAAAGACCATGAAAAGTTAGAATTTGTAATCGATTTGTTTCTCTATCTAAAACCGGCAACACTTTGGAAAACTGCTTGAAAGTCAAAGTATTAATTGAAGTTCGAAGGACCATAAAAGAAGCAAAATTTGTAACCGATTTGTTTTTTTTTTAAATCGAAAACGGTAACACTTTGCCCTTTATAAAATTCAAAAACCCTAGAAAAACGCTTCAAACTAAAAGTATAAAATGAACTGGAGCTTCGTGGAAACCATATTGAAGATGTTTCTACTGGAGCTTCCTGGAAACGATATGGCAGATATTTTTACTTATTATCCGCCATTTAACTGTTCGCAGTCCTAAAAATCTACGTACAGCATGTTGTTCTTTTGCGAAATATGCTGTTTTTAGAAATATTTCATTTTTCTTTTTCCTCTCCAACCGTTCGTAGTGTACAAATTTTATTTCATATAAGAGTATTCTCTCATTCGTTCATCTATTGGCAGCATATGAACGTTTTAGGACCGTATTGGGGTTTTTTAGTTAGAATTCCATAAGCACATGCTAACTGTTTGTGTGTGTGTGTGGGTGTGTTGGTGGGAGAAGTGAAAGGAAAACCTATTGCAGCATTCGCCTTTTTTCAGTTTAAGGGGTGCTGTTTCCCACAATTTTCGTTCCCATTTCAGTTATTATTTCTTTCAGCAATTCCATTTCATTTTTTTCTATTTCTTTTTTCTATACTTTTATTGTATGACAATCTTTAATTTAGTGTCTGGCACCAGTGGCAAATAGTTGGTTCTATTTTGTATTTTTTTAATTTTTTATTTTTTTTGTTCCCATTCATGGACGTTTTATTTCTCTGGCTTTCTTTGCTTGCAGCCCAGTTTGGCTGAGAGTATGTGGTTAGATAGTTGTATGTATGTGTGTGTGTGTGTATGTGTGTTATGCTCATGTATTGTGGTTGTAGTGACTGCCATCGATAAATTGACAAATTGTAAAAATGTTCAATTTGAAAAATTATTTAGAGGCAAAGTTTTTATTTGTATTTAATAGAGTGTTGAAAGTAAAATGTGGTAAAACGACAAAACTGCAAGACACACAGTTGATTTTGTTGTAAAAGGAATAAATAAAGAAATAGTATTTAACAAATTCGAGCGATTCTATGGGAAAACTATTGAAGCATATGAATGATATTAATGTTTTGTGTGAGTTTGGGTTTGCAAGAGAAATGGTACAAATTAAAAGCAAAATTTTTGAAGATGAAAGTTTCGTTTCTCATACACACAGAGAAAAGAATAGCCTTATTCAGCTATTAAAAGGATCTTTTGTTCCAGAGCCGTAGAAAGTTTGCGGGTTTTGTAAAATATTTTTAATGACATTCAGGGTCTGCGTGATGAACTATTGAAAGTGATTAACTTAATCACGTATTAAAAGAAGAGCTCCTTTTGGGAATAATAAAAATAAAAAATTCCTTTCTGATCCTTCTTGGTCTCAAGCACTTTTTTCATAGTCTAAGCAAAATGTATTGCAGGAGTAGGGGTCATCCCCTGCACGCAAGTCCAAGTTATTTGACTGTATTTAAAAGAGTAAAAGTCTGGGGACAATCCATCGAAGTTTCCATTTCAATTATATCGAATTTCATAATTCGGGCCCGTCACGGCAACAAGACAACCCCAAAAAACTTAGATTTAAGAGAGATACTGTAAAAAGAGAGAGCTCTCAGACTAGCCTATTTATCTGGGAAAATAAATCTCTGAGCATTATTGGCAGCCTTCCTAATATTTGTCAGAGCGCATGTGCTGGTTGCAATAAGTATCCGCTTGGAGGACCGTAATATAGAGACCACACAGTCCCAGTCCTAATCCTTCCTCAGCTTTCAAACCAGCCGTATGCTACTTAAAACTCCTGGAAGGCTCACCATACTCCCATGTAGAGTAGACTTAATTCTAAAGGCAGAAAAGGAGTCTCCTCCAAATATCAGCTCCCTAACCTCGGTCCTAGAAACCTCCTTAACAATCCACTCGGCAGTTTTCGTTTAGGACGAATACCATCTCAAATTTGTCTATCTAAATGGAAAGTTAATAAGGAACTCCTGCCAAATCTCTGTATCTTGTCATTCTAAAAGGATCATCGAAGATCCTCCATCGCAATAATATTATGAGTTATTTTAAAGGACATGATTTTATGATTTTAAATTTTTAATGAACTCTTGTAAAATCTGAGCATCCATTGGCTGCCTGCTGTACGGAATATGCAGGATCATCGAAGATCCTGTGTCGCAATAAAAATTAGAGTCCTTTAAAACAATTTTAAAGGAGCAGCGTAAGACAGTGTTGCTCCAGTCATGATCATGACCTAATAAATTACCCCAGTACAAGTCCAACACCAGCCTTCAGCTACCACATCACTGCGAAGGATCTGATCATCTTTTTGTAGATCTACATTTACAATCCCATGTGGAACCAGTACACTTCCGTACCGCCCCCATTGTATTACCGGACTTCGATGACAAATCAGCTCTCTAACGATATAACGAGATCCTTTTTGAAAGACTCCTTCTTAAAATCTGAGGGAAAACGGCCAAATTTTGCGGTCGCTACAACCAGCAACTTGTAGCCGGCTATTTCGACTATTACTAAAACCCTGGGCTCATAAGCCCTCTCAACCTTTTCAACCGGCCGACGAAGCGCATACTCCTTTCACTTTTCTCTTAAGTTTGAATGCAAAAATTATCTAACAAGTAGAAACAAGATATCAATTCTAGGGATTACATGAGCCGTACAACTTAAATTCTACCAGTTACCCCTTCGCAATTGCGATTACACTTGGCCGATTCCCTTCGCCAAACCCAACAACCATATAAATTTCTATTAACTTTTGCAAATATTCGTTTCGTTTGTGCCACAAATTGATAATTCAATTTGAAAAATTGTAATTTGTAATAGATGTTGGCAATTTCAACCGCAATTACTATTATTTTTAATAAAACAAAACACACACACACACACATCCGTACGCACGCACACACAAGATAAAACAAAAAGCCCCATACACGCACAGTAATAAAAAACCCACACATATTATCCCATTAAAATACAGTTGAATGTATGGCACAATAAGCACAAGGAAGGGAACGGAGGGCGAGAGAGTGAGAGAGCAAAAAGTAACCGGAAAAGAAAAACAAACGACAAACACACACGCACACAACATTAATATTGGCAGTATTTCTCAATTTGTAATCATTTTAATGTGTTTTAACCCGAAGACGTACACACGATGTTGTAACTTTATTGTGTATTTAAATGTTGTTGCTATTGTTGCTGGTGCTGTAGCTGTTGCCGTTGCAACAACTTGAATTTTTGCTAGTGCGTTCGAACGACTATTTTACTTTTAAATATATAAAATAACGTATAAAATTAAGAATAAAAGCAGCAACTCTTCTTAAGGTACAAGACAGAGTGAGAGAGAGAGAGAGAGAGAGGAGGACAGAGGGGTAGAGAGCGGAAGGCAAGGCAGCCAAGCTAAAGGCATACAACTGACTGAATGCATAAGAAGCAGATACAACGAGTCAGTCAGTCAGTCATTTAGTGTAGAACGCAAGAAAAATAAAAGCAACAGCAACACGAACAACAACAACAACAACAACAGCAGTGATAGCAACTCTGCAGTAGCATGAGATAATGAAAAATCGTGGTGGGAAAATTGAAATTGTAGTAAAGTGACATTAAAAATTAATTAAATTTGATTGCAACACTCACTACAGTGTCATTTAATTTAATGAATTTATTTGCACTTAAAACAATACGCAGTACAGCAGTTGCACGCTGAGAACGGTTAGGGGAAGGGAAAGGGGGAAGGTAGTGGCATAAACATGATGAGAAGGTAAGAGAATCAAATCGAGAAGGATATTAATGAAGACTCATAAAATATAGTAAAAAAAAAAAGTAAATCCCCCTTAAGAAATAGTCCTGATGCTCAAACGCTTTTGCTCTGCAAATAATAGACAATTGAAAATATTTAAGTTTAATTAAAATTTAGAACAATTAATTTGGTTTTAATATTTGCCTAATTAAATAAGACATTGAAATTTTAAATTAATTGAAATTTTAGATTCATTGAAACCAGGAGCAGAGTTTGCCCGGCCGTCAAATAGATATTGTTTTCCATTTTATTGAGTAAAAACTAGATAATAAAAAAAAAATTAATTGCTAACGAACACGAAAGTGTTCGAATTTGTTTTTGTTTTAAATGTTATTGCGGGAAGAAATGATATCTAGTGACGTTGTGGGACAGGATGGGTTATCTATTTGATTTTAAAACTAAATTTAGGCAATTCTTTTCTGCTTTAAAAAAAAAATATATAATAAAAAAACTGTGAATCTTCACCAAAAACTGTCATATTTTTTTATACCTGCAGGATAAAATAACGGCGTTTTAGTAGTATCCTTGACACCGTAAAAGGTCTGTTCAAAATATATTATCAATTCTTATATTTTGCGGGCCGCGTTTATCAAATACTATAATTTTGGGTCGGTAATTTCAGAGAGAGAGAGAGAGCGAGAACTAGAGAGGGAGAAAGAGAGAGAGAGGGATAGAGAGTGCCAGAAAGTTGGAAGCGCTTTGCGTGTACGGCGATTCATTGTTGTAGATAGAAAAAGGATCAAAGAATTTGCATTGATTTTTTCGTAAAAAATGGAATTAAAAGCTTTGAAGCACTTGGAATAAAGTGGCTGCAGTTTGAGACAGGAAAATGTTTACCAGTGGCTCCACTCTTTTCAAAGATCGACATTTCAATTACGAGGGTCGACCTTAACGTCCCATCAAATCAACAAGAGATGAACATGTTGAGAAAATAAAGAAAATTTTTAAGAAGAATCATCGGCACTTAACAACAAAAACGACCAGGGGAAGGATTTGATCTTCTACAGGTAGCATACAGTGAACACTCTGCAGAAAGCCTGTTCACGACCTTTAAATTGACGGGGTAGCGTTGCTACAAATTTGTTGCAGCAGCACTATCAGACAGGAGCTGCTGAATATATCGGAACAATTAGTTAACCTTGATGTCAGATAACCCAGTCAGTCCACTGATCATGGTTTGGATTCTTGTGGGAAGTTCTAGTGAATATCTGAAGAAGTAAAAAATATATCGGTTCGCTCTTCTTGTGGTCCTTTTTTTTGGGAAATTTCGATTATGAAGCGTGTGGCTGCAAAATTACTGACTTCCCAACAAAAATTCTGATTTTTTTAATCTGATTTAACAAAATCTTATTCCCCAGATTGAGAGAAACCACTTAAGCAGGACGTTTTGCCACGACTAGGAAGCTTAAGACCGCAAGACTTAGAAATCTCAAGGACATCAAAAAGGTGCGTGGCAGAACTGCTTTGACGATAGGAAAGACCGCTAGCACAAGTGTATTGGAGCTACTAGCGAGAAGCCCAAATAAAAATAAATTTTCTGAACACACCTCGTATATAATTAAAAGCATTGTAGCTAAAAATATTGCAAGTGGCTGAACAGAAATTCATGAATAAATAAATAATTTTTCAAATATATAAAAGTTTGCAATAATTTTTGTGTCGGTTTATAATCTTTTCATAAGCCCTAAAGTAGGCAACAGGAGATGCAGAGAAATTTAAAGTCGACTTTAAATAAATACTTTTCAAATGTTGCAGCCGAAGATTTAAAACATAAGAATAAAGGCCCACACGCATGGCCAAAAAGCCTATTTTATTATTCCAAAAGCAGTATTTTATATGGTAAAACTGGCTTTAAAGCCTTAAAGTAAACTTTAAGTATGACTATGAATAGAGGACATAATTTTCATATCAGTTTTTTTCGTTGTTCGTGCGATTGACCGAAAGCTGGCGAAAGCGCGGAACAGGGTGTTAATAAATAAACATCTTTGCTTCCAAAAATAGAATCCTACTGTCTGACAACGATAGAAATTATTTTATGGGCAGTCTGGGGCCCCCCACCCGACTAAACAACGGGAAATTTGAATGCATTCTGTGGTAATTTCACAATTAAGTTCTGTCATCGAAAATATTTTATTCGATCAACAGTAAGCGCACGTCCTGAAATATCCTCTGCACGCCTGAAATACGTTCTTCTCCAACATGCCCCAGTTTTTATATATTTTTTATTTTTTTATTTTAATGCTACCAAATGAAATTCTGCACAAACTTTCTTACATGTCCTTATTAGAGAGAGGAAAAAAGAAATGGAAATTATGGTGTATTAAATTTTCTTTTGTGCTTGCAAAATAAGTTACTTTTACAACAAGCGAGGAAGAGAAAAAAACACGAGAAACACTTCCGCCGGATATTCAACATATAATATTAGCTTGAAACGGAAGTGCTGCATATAATATAAATATTTATTTTGCTCAAATTATATTCTTTCTTAAGCAGAAACTGAATGAAATAATATGGGAAAAAAAGAGAGAAGAAATTTCATCAGTTCAACTAAAGATAAACATCTTGTAAATAACACTTGAGCGAAAAATTATGATTTTTAAAGTTTTTCCTACGTTTTGGTGTAGTAGAAATAAAAATTTAATATCCGGTATATTTGGCAAAATATATATTTAAAAAAAAAAAAGAAATCTTAAATGGAAATTTTTTCAGGTTTCTTTTTTCTCCTCCCGCCGACAAGCCAAAAGGTTTTGTTTGAAATATTTACTTTTTTCCAATTTCTTGCTTTCGCTGCAAAGCAAAAAGTCAAAAACACACCAGCGCTTTCAAACATTTCAATTGAGGCAGGGAAATTAAGTTGAGAAATTATAAAATTAATTTTTGTTTCAAATTAGTGGCAGACCGTTTTGCGTTTGATTTTTTTTTTTTTGCCGTCGCTTTTGTGTGTGAGGGGGCACAATATTTCAATACTCACACAAATAAAAAATTAAAAAAAACAGCAACAGACAAACAAACGAAATCTTCAGCGGCAGTCCCTTTAATCAGACATAAACCACAAACTTATTTATGCATTTAACTGGAAGGCAGGGCGTGGTAGCGTATGCTTAATTTTAATTATGCAGTCAATGCAACAAAATTCAGCAGCAGCAGCGACAACAACAACAACAAAGGAATGCATAAAAAATCGCCAGTAACTTAAGCATCATAAATTAAATATAATACACACACACGCACACACACACTCCTGCTTATTTATAAAGTTAAATACTCCTGCTGGTGTATGTAAATGTTCGTAAGTGTGCGTGTGTGTGTGTGTGTGTGAAGAGTGTTTGTGTGTTAACTTTAATACAAGCTTAATTTCATCACATTTCATATACAAACAGATAAACAAACAATTGCAGCAGTTCACGTCGTTGGTTATTTAAAATAATAAAACAACAGCAACAACAACAACAAAGATAATCAACTGACGATAAAGGAATGTGCGTGCAGTCTCAGTGTTTTTTGTGGCAGTTTATGCTCTTTTCAAAAGCCCTAAAGTAGGCAATAGGAGATAAAGAGAAACTTAAAGTCGACTTTAAAGTCGAATCTTTTTAAATGTTGCAGCCGAAGATATAAAACATAAAAATAAAGGCGCTCTCGCAAGGCCAAAAAACCTATTTTATTATTCCAAAAGCAGTTTTTTTATGGTAAAACTGGCTTTAAAGCCTTAAAGTATACTTTAAGTAGGACTATGAATAGAGGACATAGTTTTCATATCAGGTTTTTTTTCGTTATTTGTGCGATTGAACGAAAACAGGCAAAAGCGCCGAACCGGGGCTTAATAAATAAACAAATTATTGTTGGGATCTCGACAAGTGATCTCGTACATGATGGTTCGGAGTGCCTGCAAAATATATTCAATTCATTTCTTTAATTTTTATTTAAAGTCAGTGTTTATGAGATCATAAAAGATCTTCTGAAAAAGTGTTATAAAATTTATAATTTAGACTTCCTGTGAATTAATAAATAAGAAAACTATTTCTCATAAAAATTAAACTTGAAATAAATTTTTTACTAATAAATATAATATAATTTTGGAAATTTGTATTTAGACTCAAACAAATTTAACAATCGCCGCCATTGTTGGTACACCTTTTTGTCTGCAGGATATCCCATAATAACTATTCATATTCAGGCCAAATATTTTCCATGTGTTTTTTTATCAACTCCTGAGATGAGATCCTGAATGTCCTGTTTCTAAGGACATGAATAGACTTAAAATTTATAATTTTACAATTTTTGCAGAACGCAGACTGGTTTATTTAATAACAGGACATACAGAGTTAAGGAATCGCCTGGCACGAATGGGTATCGTTGACGATATAAAATACAGGGATTGTCAGGAAGAGGACGAAACACTGGAGCACTACTTGAGCTACTGTCCAGCTTTTAGCCAAGTCAGAAGACAAACATTTAATCAAGAGATTATACAGGAGATTTAAGTTCTTAGGGGTTCTAATTGGAGGGCCTTAAGAAGATACATTGAAGAAACCAGGTTCCTAAAGTAATCAAATTCAAAGGATTCCATGGTATTAGCGGAGGCTCCTTATAGTAGAATGGGAACTTCTTACAATAGAGTGCACAACAGGCCTATGAGGCCTAAGTGTAATCCTGAGCGGATTGAGATAACATTTGCCCCTCTTTTTGACATGCCAAAAGTTTTTTGAAAATGCGCAAGTTTTAAAATTAATTAGGGCAGAAAGGACGACTTCAGTAAGCCCCAAAAAAAGCAGGCTAATGGTGTCGATCATGTTCAGGGGCCAGTGCCACGCCTTAAAAATGAAACGTAAACGATTAACGCAATTATGCACTTACACCGACTAAAGAGATTCTTCTCCCTATTCATGACTGAGTACAGAGCGGAGTCGAGCGTGGGATGTTAGACTTCATAGCGATCTTGTGATCGTCATAGTCAGTATTCATAGTCTAGCAAAATGTATATCCCTTCATCCCTCATCTGTTTTGACACTGCAGGTCTAGTCCTCCAGTGCACCTTCTAATAGAGTGGCTCATTTGGGGCCGCTCGAATAATCCTGCCTACAGCTGCTCTCTCAACATTTTTAGCGTTCCTTTTGGGTCATTAAAACCAGCTGACATTTAATGTAAATCACACAATTTTAAATCCACAAAATTATCTGATGAAATCAGCAACTTAAAATAAACACAAACAAATACACGCCTCTTGAAAGAAATTAATAACAGGATAAAAACACCAGCCAGGAATAGCGCGCTATTTAACACAATTACAATTGTCACTACAGCCACAGTAGGCAAATGTAAGCATATTTCTTTTTTGCAGGTTTGGCATGCAAGAAAAGTGCTGTTTCTACTGAGGCATTGCCTTGCACGGGAACTAGACAAGATTGGACTTGAGATTGATTTGGGACATGATTGTCAAGCGTGTTGCTACTTCGTCGTTAAAAAAGTTCGCTAGCTATGAAATAAATGAAGCAGCTCCGCACGCAGCAATAAATTTGGCAATAACTCTTGATTCTCAGTGAGAGAGAGAGAGAGAGAGGGAGAAATAGGAATAGCCTTTTTATATGTTTCTGTCTCATGCAGAATAAGAATTCTTTCCAAATTTATTGCTGCGTGTAAACGTGCAGTTGTTGCATGATTTAATTTTATTTTGTCGGCTTGTTTTAACGGCAAAGCGACGGCACTGGTTGCTGAAATCAGAAATATTTAATAACATATTCATGATTCATGGCGAAATTGAACCAGGGCTGTTACTCTTCATGGTGTTAATCACTTCATTTATCAGAGTTTTCTAGTTCTCCGTAATTCCTAGCAGATCTGCTTTCTATAACTAAATTAATTTCTGAAGAATCGTTGAATAAAAATAAATTTTATTTGCCCTGAATCCTGTTTTTTAATCTCCGATTTAATATATCCCTACTCCATTTGCAATAACTCCAATTTAATATGGCCTGACGTCAGTGGTTCGCATTGTAATTTCCCAGCTAATATTCACACCATTTACAAACGTGGCCATTATGGCTCTTTCTCTTAATCGCTCACTACCACACTCATATGACTTTACACTGTTATTACGCACACAAACACACACATTTCAACGCGACATATTCAAAATACAAAAGAATATTTAATTACGTAAAATGTTGCATAATTACAGGCGGTTGTGCATAATAAAAAATTTAAAAATAAAAATAAAACAGATAATAAAACTGCATAAAAATCAAGCCCAGCGTATATTAATATTTTCCACGAACATACAAAAAAATAATAATAAGAAAAACATATTAATAAAATTGAAAATATTTATATTTTTGCCTGCTGTGGAAAGCTCGTAAGACCATTGGCCAGTAGTTGCTACAGCCGTTGTTGTTTATTATGCATGAATATAAAACGTTTCTTGGCCACACGTTTATAAATCAACCATAAAAGTGGAAAACAAAAATTATATTTAATATAAAATTGTAAATCGTATTGAAGTCTGCAGGAGTAGGCACAGCTGTGCGTGTGTGTGTGTCTGTGTGTGTGTGTGTGTGTGTGTGTATTGGACTCTTTTGTTAACGTTGATATTATTGCTTAAAAGCAATAATACAAAAAAAAAAAAAAAACAAAAAAAACCAAACGCACCATGACATATTGAAGGAAAAGCGAATATTTGTAAAAAGGAAAAAGCGCGTGAGTCTGCATATAAAGTAATTAAGAAAATCCATAATTGAATGAGATTAAAATAAAGAGATACGAGAGTAACTTTAAGTAACTGCTGGGGACAAAATAATCATTAATAATTAATTTTAAAAAAAACAGGACGCACTCACAGCCGAAACAGGAGTAAATGAAAAAGTAAAATGACTTGTTAAATGGAAAAGTGGTTTTTTATTTTACAAGAAACATTCACTCCACGTTCGTTATCATTTAAAAAAGCATTTTAAGAGCAGCAACTCATTTTTATTTATCTGTTTATTGGAAAATTGTTGTCGCAGGTAAAAGTTAATTTAAATGGAATTCACTAGAGTACCTTCGCTGGAAAGTAGATATTTGCTCCTCTCCGGCTGGGACCCCTGTATCTTCTCAGGGACAAGTTAACATGGGTCCGTTATTTTAGACTCTTTGTGATGCTCTGAAGCAGACCTGATGGTCCTTCTGCTTTTTTACACTCAAATATTTTCTCTACACCATCATCAACGCAGTGCCGTTCAAAAGAAAAATTACTGCCACAATCCCAAACACCAGCGGAGTACCGGTTCCACAGGAAAAATTACTGACTACTAGTGGGGACTTCAAAGGCCACAATCTCAAATATCACCGGAGTACCGGTTCCACAGGAAAAATTAAGAACGACCAGTGAAGGCTACAAACCAAAAAAAAAACATCAGCGGAGTACCGGTTCCACAAAAAAAATTACTGACGACCAGTGAAATACCGGATCCAAACGATAAAATTACTGACGACCAGTGAAGGCTTAAAAGGACACAAACAAAAATGTCAGCGGAGTACCGGTTCCACAAGAAAAATTACTGACGACCAGTGAAGGCTTATAAGGCCAGGGGAGTATCGGCTCCACACGAAAAAATTACTGACGATCAGTCAAGGCTTCAAGGGCCACAGGCCAAAACATCAGCGGAGTACCGACTCCACAAAACATTAATGACAACCAGGCTTTAAAGGCTACAATCCCAAACATCAGTGGAGTGCTGGTTCCACAGGAAAAATTACTGACAAACCAAAAGATCACCAGAGTACCGGTTCTGCAGACTTACCCCCTTATTCATAAAAATCACGAGAGGATTATAAGAGTGTAAGAGAGCAAATTTCATATGAAATTTTGTCTTATTACGCTGTTATTAGACTCTCCTAATTTTTATGAATAAAGGGGTTACAATTTCGACGGAAGATCGCTACCAGTTAAGTTGCCATAAACATAAATATATGAGAGACATAAAGCAATTTTTATAGCATAGTTTTAGGAGCAAAAATAAATATTTTCCATCTTTAAAAATGTATGGCCAAAATGCACTGCAGAAGAGTCTTGATTTAGTGAGTATTTTCTGTCTGGTCTGGCAAAGTTGTTATAATGTCGTATAAATGACAAACGCATTAAATCAGTAGCGCAGTACAGGACACCGCGTCGCCGTTAGGGTAGTAGAAATTCTTTGGTGAAGTAAAAGTTAAAAAATAGCTGCAACATGTTTTTTATCTACTCATCTTTTTACCATCTGTCCTTTCAACAGTATCTCTCCTTTATAATTTTAGCACAAATACCAGCTTAAGTAGGGACCACCCTACTGCTCATCCTATTATAACTGATCCTTTTAATGCCGATCCTTGAACTATTTATTATTTGAAATCTTTACCTACAACTATGAATTGGACTTTTTTATTTAAAAAACACTTGGCGATGTAGATTTACAAAATGTCAGTGCATAGATAACGACGGGGGTGACTGGACCAACTGCCGGCGATATTGTTAACTTGAAATGTACCCGTTACTGTGACTTAAGCCTGCCTATAAAAAAAAACGGCAACGTAATTAACCAAGGAAATGTCCTCAGAAGAATCATAATCTTATGCAATTATCTGAGGAGTAGAAGTTAACTGTGCGAGTGAGAGGCAAAACTCTCGAAAGAGAGGAAACGATCAGTAGTCGGACTGCACTTAAAAATTATTTACCAACGAGTCTTGATGTTGACTGATTTGGAGCCTCTTTTAAATTGATAAATAGGTTAATTGTAGCTATTTTGCAACAAACTTTTTGTGGAAGAGCAGATTAGCTGTTTTCGTAAGCCGCCGCACTTCCTTCAATATGTTCTGCTCTGCTGTAAAATGAAACTAATTGTGTGCTACGAATTTTAATACCCTTTTAAATAGTTTCTTTTGATATTTTTAATTAATAATGTTGCTCATACGTTACCATGTACTCGTACCAGCTTTTTAGTGCCGTTTATGTTCTTAACTTCTTTTAACGTGCAAGTATTTTTACACATTTTCGAAGCATAGTGAACTAAAACATAATTTAATTAATATATTTTATGATACTAAGAAAATCGTGTTGCAAAAAGAATTTTGAAATAAAATTAAAACAACAATTAAACAAAATGAGAGTGTTATTGTGCAAAAAACGTGCACCTTCTGGGCCCTATTTTTCCTATACCAAGCGCCCCCAGCTCCTTTTCACAATCATAATTTCGTTTAGATTAATTTCTATTTTTAAAAACCTTTTTGATGTATTTTTAACTTTTTAACTCGATTCTCGATTTGCTTTAAAAGCGTATTTTGCTTTTTTAACTAAGTTTTTTATACAATATTTTTTTTATTAAAAAAGTTATTCAAAAACAGTCTTTCAAAAAAGTTTGACAACAAAGTTTCAGAATTTATTTTACAATTCTTAATGTCAAAGATTTCTTTTCGCTTATTTAATTCCTCTAAAAAACCACAAAATCCTTTCATGCTTAAATCTGTTATTAACCATATCGATAACCCTAATTTATACAAACATTCGCTTCCGCCACTCGCTGTATTACAACATTAATAACACTCACTTGTCATGTCATGTTAACGTTTGCAAATTGCTACCTGTAAATTAATTTTCGCTTAATTCGAACATGATTTTTAAATGCATTTCACAAAAACTCTTAATGAAATGTAACAATTTGATTTTTAAATATGGCAGAAAAAAAAGCTGGTAAAAAAGTGAACCTTGTAACCATTTAAATTTAAAAAAAAAAATAAAAAATAAAAAATTCGCTGCAAATAAAAGTGCATGTTTTAATTAATAGTTAACTGATGTAAAGTAACGTGTAACATTTAACGAATTTTGCCAAATGGCAAATCTGTATTGGCCATTAAGTAAAAAAAAAATTGTATTAAAAAAAATGAATAACATAAAAAAATTGGTAGGGCATGGCTCTAAATGCGATAGCGCACAAAAGTATGCTTTAGTTTTTTCTTTGTTGGAGTTGCATGTTGCCCGAGTAAAACGTTATAAATGATAAATAAGCGAAAATTGTTAAATGTGTTAAAATGTTGCTGTTGTTGTTGCTGTTGTTGTTGTTGTTGTTGTTGTTGTTGTTGTTGTTGTGTTAAATCAGTGTTCTCGCGTCAACGTGTGTGTGTGTGTAGATTTTGTTAAATTGCAATCAAATAAACATGTGCGACAACATGAAGTAGTTAATTTTAGTGTTGCTGCTGCCGCCACTCACTTGTGCCTCAATTATTGTTTTTCTCGGTTTATTATTTATTATTATATTTTCGTTCAAGCTTTTCTTTTTTCTCTCGTATTATTGCTGTCGTGTTAAATATCATTGCAGTTTGTTGAGTAACAAGGCCTCTATTGTCACGTTAGCCGTTGCTGCTGCCACAACTGCTGCTGCTGCTGCTTCTGCTGCCACTGCAGTTGTTATTTTATGAACAACAACTGTTTGCTGATTGCTGTTGCATGTTCTTCGTGTTTTCTTGCTTGTTTATCATGTTTATGTATATTTTCATCATGAAATTTACACTCAATTAACGTTGATTCGTAGCAATTTTATGCGAATGCGAAAAAAAACTTTGCATTTTAATCATGCATTTATTTGTAAATAGATTTATTTATCGTGTGCTTGCCCGTGCCTGTGTTAGTGTTTAACTACACACACACACACAAACACACACTCTCTCACTTAACAAACATAACTTATTTAAAGCTTTTTAATGTCAACTATAATAAAATAACAACCAGCAACAATAAGAGATGAAAATTTATATTCAAGTGTAGTCAAGTTGCATTTGACTGTGTAAAAAACTGAATCAAATATTTATAAAAAAAGAAAGTTTTATTTTAATATTTAATTCATAACACATGGGAGTACAGTTGTGCATAAAAAAATAGTGGGCTGGGGTAGCAACTATTTCTTTTCCTGCAAACTTCATCTGTATTTGAGGAGATCCATCTATAATATCAAGACTAAATTAAGATTTTTAATAATGACCTTGAGGTCCTTCGTCGGCAGCTGCAGTCCTTTTAGTATTTTAATCTATCTTCACCTGTACTTTAAACACTATCCCTCACAAAGGATTCTAGTCCTAACACAATGTAGCGCATATGCAGGAGTCATACCCTGAGTTTTTACTAGAGATTGAAAATGTGGAAAACGGCGGAACCTGAAGGACATCCTTATAACTTCCTTCGTAATTTAGTTTTCATGCTGTTTATTTTTAGCTTTTTTTTTAATTTAAAATCAACCGATTCCCCAGTGCTGCTTAGAGATTTATATAGAATTGAAAACACTGACTGATCAGATATATAATTTCGGAGTTAAAAAATCAAAAACAATCAATTTCTTCATATTTTTTTTTTTTTTCATCACAAACGGCTTAATCCATTTTGATACGGTTTGCTTGCGAAACCGATCCTTGAAGCCGTTTAGAAGTTATTCATGATATAAAAAAAACACCTTGAAAAGTTGTTTTTTTCCAAGTGCTTTTGAGATATTTTGATATCTACCGGTTCGAATTGGTAAAAATTCAGAGAAACGCTTCCCAGAACTCTATCACTTATAAATGGGTCACACTTACACACAGTAAGGCACACACAAACATGCACGCACACACTTACGTACACGCAGAAAACCTGCCCGACTCTTAAAATTAGTCAGGGATCTTTCCCAGGACCTCAAAGCGTGCTGATCTGATGAGAATTTGAACGCTACCAGTTTGGTTTGATCTGGTTCTAACACCCATACGCACCCACGCACACACACACAAACACACACACATTTACACACATATACACACCTACACATACTCACATATACACATACATATGGATAGAACAAATTCACAGACTCTCAGAATCAGTCTGGGAAGCATCCTCGGACCTCAAAACCCAGAGATCTGATGAGAATTCGAACGCTTCCAGTTTGATTCAGTCTGGTTCTGCTTTTTAAAAGTTATAAGCACTAACACCCATATACGCATCCACACACACACACACACATTCACACACACATATACACACCTACACATACCCAAATATAGACACACACATGAATACGCAGACAAAGTGACAGGCTCTCAGAATCAGTCTGGGAAGCATCCCAGGACCTCAGAACCCAGAGATCTGATGAGAATTCGAACGCTTCCAGTTTGATTTAATCTGGTTCTGCTTTTTAAAAGTATAAGCACCCATATACGCACCCACACACACACACACACATTCACACACACACACACATATACACACCTACACATACCCAAATATAGACACACACATGAACACACAGACAAAGTAACAGGCTCCCAGAATCAGTCTGGGAAGCATCCCAGGACCTCAGAACCCAGAGATCTGATGAGAGCTCGATTTTCTTTAAAACGGCTTAAAACCATTTTTTTTTTAATTTTCAAATTTCCTGACGGGAGGTTAAATTTATTTACTGACAGCATTTTGATGTCCTGTAAATCAAGCAAGAAGTTATATCCAGACTTTATTTCCAGACCCACATACACTCTTAATTTGCCCTCCTCTGTAACGCTGGCCAGTTAATTGGTCATTTGTTGCGAAAAATATACGTTCACATGTGCTGTAAAAGTTTTATTATTTTATTTTTTTTTTTTTCATTTCTTTGTCCTCCAACCGACTGGCTGACTAACTGACTGACAAACAACGAACAAACAAACCAACAGCCATACAAATTAAGTTAATGTCATGCAGTTAAAAGCACAACGAAACGAAACTTTGTGGAAAATAAGAGAGAGAGAACCACTCAGGCAGCCAAGCAAAATAACAAAAGACGACAGGAGCAAAAAATTTAATTAAATTTAAGTATAAATACTCCGATGTTTAATTAAGCCGTTGGACCATGAGATATATAAATGAAATTTTCATAAATTGTAACAAAACACAAGCGCACTCCCGCTTGATGAGGATATTTTTCACAAAACATTAATTTTAATAATATTTTTTGTTTCATATTTTATTTTGTTATTAAATAAAGCTCTGCGATGCTCTTTAACATCACACAAATAAGACCAGCAAAGCAGAGTTAATATTTTTTAGTTTTTAAGAGTTTTTATCGAAGTTATTATTTTACATAAATTTTCAATCAATTTTTCCTTTTATTTTCCCTTTCTTATTTGATGCTCTTCATTTCTCCGCTGTGTTACTTTGTGACATTATTTTTTATATATTTTCACTTAACTTTTTTAAAATATTTTCGCTTTATAAACTCCCTGCTTTTCTGCTTTTCTGCTTTTCTCTCTTTTTTTTCATTTGCAGTCTTCGAGTCATTGTCATTTATGATGGCCTTTTAAAAGAAACTTAATGTTCCGTTCTGCATAAAAAGTGATTCTTTCAAGTTCGTTTTCCTTTTGTTACAATATTTTTATTTAAATTCCATGACTCAACAGTATTGAGAGTTGCAGTGTCACTAAAAGCATTGAAAAGGTCCTCTTATGAATGGGAAAAGCACGAGGTGTTGAACCATTTTCTTTTGTAGTTCAAATTATTTTAGAAAAAGAAAACACGTTCATCTAAACATGAGGGTGTTGTCGGTTTAAAACATATTTTTCGTGTCCTTAAAAAGTTTGAACATATTTTTTAATATAATAATTATAATTCCTTTTTTTTTTGGAAAGGCAACGGTCGAGTACTTCTTTTTGAAATACACGAGTAGACTACATATGGTGAGAAGAGAGAAGGGGCTTCGCTTATCTGTCATTTAAATGTCATTATTATTTGTTTCAGTGTCTGTTGCAAGTTTAAGCATCAATACTCAATTTTTTTTTAAAGTAACACTCAATACCAATCAACATGCTACGTTTTTGAAAATATTTATGAGCAGAAACGGTGCATTTCTCAACCTGATAGTACCCATTTTAATTGTTATCTATTAAGACTTTGATTGTATAATTATTATTATTATAATAATTTTTCTTTTTTTTTAGAAAAGTAACACTCAGCAGTCGGACTTACATGTCAAAGTGCTACGTTGTTGGAAAGCAGACATTTTAGAGGACAAATGCAAAAATGATAGAAATGCTGCCTCGCAACTTTCAAAAAGTTCATCAATTGCACTCAAAAACATGTATTGAACGTTACCTATATTTTTTTATGTTGTGCCAGAAGTTCCTTAAATTTAGTCAATTGTGTTTAAAAAATTTATAAAACGTTGCTTGCAGCTCTTGGAAATTTCCAAGTCTTCACCTAAATAGTTGTATTGAACGTTACATGCCGCTCTTTAATTTTTAAATATTGCTTATTTAGAAATGTATATGAATTGAACGTTACTTACAACTCTTTGATTCTAATTTCTTTTACAAACTCCCAAGTTCGTAGCTAAATACATGTATTGAACGTTACTTGCAACTCTTGGATTTTCAGTTAAGACATTTTTGAGTTTCCATCTATTTATTGAACGTCCTCTTAATTTTAAATTTTTTTTATTAAAAAATTTAGGTGTATTGAACGTTACAAACTCCTTTTTAATTATTTTTCAATTAAAAAATGTATGTGTATTGAACGTTACAAACTCCTTTTAAATTATTTTTCAATTAAAGAATGTATGTGTATTGAACGTTACATACTGCTCTTTAATTTTGTTTATTTAGAAATTTATACGAATTGAACGTTACTTGCAACTTTTTAATTTTAATTTCTTTTACAAACTCCCAAGTTCGTAGCCAAATACATGCATTGGACGTTACTTGCAACTCTTTGATTTTTAATTTAGAAATTTTTTAATTTCCATCTATGTATTGAATGTTACATACTCCTCTTTAATTTAAAATTCTTCTATTAAGAAATTTATGTGTATTGAATGTTACATACTCCTCTTTAACTTTGCTTTAAATTTATATATATTTACAGGAATTGAATTTTCAAATTGTTCTTTAATTTTATTTATTTAGAAATTTATACGAATTGAACGTTACTTGCAACTGAATTATTTTAATTTGTTTACAAACTCCCAAGTTCGTAGCTAAATACATGTATTGAACGTTACTTGCAGCTCTTTGATTTTTAATTTAGACACTTTCGAATTTCCACGTATGTATTGAATGTTACATATTATTCCTCTTTAATTTTCAACTTTTTTACTAAAAAAAAATTATGTGTATAGAACGTTACATACACCTTTTTAATTATTTTTCATTTAAAAAATGTATGTGTGTTGAACGTTACATAATCCTGTTTTATTTTTAAATCGTTTTATCGCGAAATGTGCAGGTCTGCATATGAATTTATGTATTGAACGTTACTTAAGGCTCTTTGATTTTAGTTTTTTTTTATTTAGAAAAATTTTTTCAACTGCATTCAAATATATGTACTAAACGTTTCATATAGCGTTTTAAATTTTTTTAAATTTAAAGGGTTCATATCCTTTTATATTAAAAAAAAGTTAAAGAAGACTGCTGCGCAATAAGGATTATAATGAGTCCCAATTTTGATATGTTAATATTTGTAAATTTAATTTATCTTTGTTTTATATTAAAACATTATTTAGATCTCAATATTTCACCACTCTTTTTTAAAGGATTCTGCAGGATAATATTTTAATTGACTTGAAAAATTCTTAACCGTAAAGGATACATGTTTTCTGGAATCTGGACTATAAAATATTTAATTTCCTAATTTAATATCAACTAATCCTGTGCAAGAATTTCAAAAGCATGGCTAAGCCTTTGACAAGCAAACGAGTATATTGACAGAAATAGATTTATTTTAACAACGCCGATCTATTTAAACAATATTTATTGTATTTGTTTTTTTAACATTTTATTTATGCTGCCAATACTTAATCATCGAAACGTGTTGTTGCAAATACTCAAAAAAAAAACACAACGCATTAGAAAAATAATAACAAACAAATAAAATTTATTTATCTACAAAAAAAATTAAAAAAAACACAAAACCACTTCGATTTTTAGAAAAGCCTTTAGTTAAATTAAATATACAGAAATAAAAAATAAAAGCACACGAGAGCCACAACAACAAGGAGAAAGCATCAAATTGAAAAAGGATACGATGCCAAAATTGGAAATAAATTGTAAAAAATTGAATCAAATTCACAAATAAACGGCAAATAAACTATGAAAGACGATTGCACAACAAATAGAGAAAAAACGAGATGCTGGCAAAAGAAGGTAGGAAATCTGAGAGGCTGGATGGCAGTGGCAGACAAATAAACAGACAGACAAATTCGTATAGACATGCTCAACAGCACACGGGGGGGCATAAACACAAGAATACGTTTAAACGAGCCCAGCAGATACTCAGTGGAGTCTTAGAAATGCCCTACTGGTTAATAAGAACTTAAGTAAATATCCTTTTTTTAAATATAATTTTTAGTTATTAAAATAAAAATAAAAATTTTTTATTATTTTCTTTTATACAACAGTGTTTAAAATACGAGAGTTTTAATATAAATAATTTACTAAAGTTGATGGTGTGGCTGGTGTCAACAGCAGTTTAACCCCCTTATTCATAAATATTATGAGAGTCTAATAACAGCGTAATAACACAAAATTTCATATGAATTTGGCTCTATTACCCTGTTATAAGCCTCTCAAAATGTTTATGAATAAGGGGGTAACTCTTTTGCCGTTTAATTATTATTAATCATACGCTGCAGTATGTCAATTATTATTGATTTAATATTTTTTATGAATAAAGTAGGGCACTTTACTACACTGCACTACAGCTGCATAAAAAAGTCCTTTTATTTGTTTGTTAGTTTTTCTCTTTTTGTCCTCCTTTAAAAAATCAACAAATACTGATACCAATTTTATGCTCGCTAAGGCATGAAAAGCCTTTGTTCGTGTCTATTTCACGTTAGTTTGGCTACGAGCCGTTGGTAAACAACAACCTATCTGTCATACGTATTCGAGCAGCAGCACGCTGGCAAACAAACACTCAATATTTTAGAGGTTTAATTTTTTGTTCTGCCGAGCTCGTGCTACATATTGGCAGTACACAACAATATGTGCCCAAAAAAAAGTGAAGCAAAGTAACTGGTAGATGCAACATATGTTTTTTCATTTGCCAACACACACACATACACATACACACACGTGTATGTCTCTGCTCACTCTCGCATACCAGCAACCTTGTCCGCCAACTAAAAAATAGCAGCGTACAGTGTGGGTTTTTTGTTGAAAATTTTAAGAATGTTGCGTTTGGCAGACGGTAGCACTACTTTTACACACACTGCAACACACTTTAATTTAAATTGGAAATTAATAAAAAAAGATTTATTAAATTATTCAGAAGCATTTGGACTCCCAGTCTAAATAGTTCCAACAACTTTCTGTGAACGAAAATTTATCTTTTTATAATCTTTTATAAATTTCAATAAAATTTCTAAAAGTTTTACATATAAAAACCTGTACTAATCGAATGATTATATTCGACTAATAAACGAGTTTAAATATCCGACTCAAAAACTGTAAGTTTCTGTAATCAAATTATTCGATTAAAAATTAATAAAAAGAAATTTATCTTATTAAAATATAATCACATACACGAAATTTATATTTATAAAACATACAAACGGGCAGTAGAATAAGCGAAGCAAATTTTTTAATCGAGAAATATAATATTTTTGTTAGATAAAAAACTCTAACGATTATTCTTTAATAAAATTTATCTAAAAGAAATTATTTTGCCTGGAATAACGAATGTAATTGTTCGAATTAAAATATATATAAATTATGTATTTGAATAAAAGTTATTAAAAAAAAGAGTCGAATATATATTGTTCGAATAAGAATTATTCGATTAAAAAGTTTTCGAATAAAAATGATTCGTATAAAAATTATTCAAAAAAAGATATTATATTTAAAAAATTATACTAATTAAATTATCTTATTTGACTAATAATCGGGTTAATTATTCGAATATATTAATCGAAAATTATTCGAATAGAAATTGCTCGAAATTAAACGTTTTATTGAAATAACTATACTAATAAAAAAGTCTATTTAACTATTAATCGAATTAGTTATTCGAATAAAGTTATCGAAAACTATTCGAATAAAAACTAATCGAGTACAAATCATTCGAAACAAAATTTTTTTTTTTAAACTGTACTAATCAAAAATATCCTATTCAATTATTAATCGAGTACGTTATTCGAATAAATTAATCGAAAATTATTCATATAAAAATTATTCGAATAAAAATTATTCGAATACAAACTATTCGAAACAAAATCTTTTATTTGAAAAACTATACTAATAGAAAAATTATATTCATCTATTGGTCGAGTTAGTTATTCGAATAAATTAATCGAAAGTTATTCAAAAAAATTATTCGAATACAAATGTTTTATTTAAAAAACCATACTAATAAAAAATCCTATTCAACTATTAATCTTGTTAGTTATTCGAATAAATTAATCGAAAATTATTCACATAAAAATTATTCGAATACAAATTATTCGAAACAAAAATATTTTATTTGAAAAACAATACTAATAAAAAAAAATTATATTCCTCTATTGGTCGAGTTAGTTATTCGAATAAATTAATCGAAAGTTATTCAAATCAAAATTATTCGAATACAAAATTATTCGAAACAAAATACTATATTTAAAAAAACTATACAAATCAAATGATCCTACCCAACTATTAATCGGGTAAGTCATTCGAAGAAATTAATCGAATATTATTCGAATTAAAATTATTAAAGTAAAACTTATTCGAAGCAAAATGTTTTATTTAAATAACTATACTAATCAAAAAAAACTTATTCAACTATTAACCGAGTAAATTTTTTCGAATATGTTAATCGAAAGTTATTCAAATAAATATTATTCGAATACAGATTACTCGAAACAAAATATTATATATAAAAAACTATGCTAATCAAATCATCTTATTCAACTATTATCTCAGCTAATTATTCGAGTAAATTAATCAACAATTAATTATATAAAAATTATTCGAATAAAAATTATTCGAATAAAAATTATACGTAACATAACTTTATATATAAAAAAATACACTAATCAAAATTATCTTATTCAACTAGTAATCGAAATAATTATTCGAATAAATTAATCGAAAATCCGAATATATATATTACATATTCGAATAAAAATTACTTAAACAAAATTTTAAGAAAATTGTTAGAATAAAAATTATTTGTTTACTTGGTTCTTTCCAAGATACTTTGCAAAATATCGCTCGATATTTTTCGATTGTTGTTATTCGTTTGATATTATTCGATTAATGTTAATCGATTACTTTTAATCGATTAATTTTAATCGAATAATTTTAATCGATTAAAATTGTTTTATTGATATTATTTGTTTAACATTAATTCAACGTATTCACTTTTTATTTTTCTCTATGTGATGCCTTCACCCACCAGTTATTTCAAAATGCGTTGCAGAAATGCAAATGACAGTTTTTTTTAAATCACTCTTTTCTCCTCCGAATAGATAATCATATTTAGGGAATCCCTTTTTTTAGTATCCTCATGTTTATGCAAATTTAATAGTAAGTTAAAAATAAAATAGAACATTTGAATAGAAGAACTGCCTCTATTTAGTCCTTCACTGTAAGTGAAGCAACAACTGAAACCAGTTGCTTGTTGGCAAACACAATTCAATTGTATGTTGGCAGAAGTAAAAAATAGAGTGGAAAAAAAGCAAATGACTGAAAAAATACATATTGAAAATCAAATAAAACAAATTGTGAGCGCATAACACAAGCCAAATGAATTATTTATGAAGTGGTTGTTGGCTGAATTCCTTCTTTTTTTTAAATTTTTTTTTTTCGCCCGGGCTTCATAATGTTTTCAACACTTTAGCCATGCGGATTTGTTGGCAATTCAGTTGGTGGGATTTTCCAATTTTTTTTACTTTTTATTTTTTATTTTAGTATCATTTCCACAGGCTCTTAAGGCCGACAGAGTACTTTGTCTGGCAAAGGCTTGTGCACAATGGGGCAACATGAAATTGTTAAGAAGTGCAGGCAGGTTGTGTGAAGAGTTGGAGGGGAATTTGCTACTGAACTCTTCCCCCAATAATGCTGTTGATTGTAGTGTTGCTATTATTTTTAGTTTCGTACAGAAATCGTATTTATTTATATCGATATTTATATATGCCGGTATATGCAGCAATCCAGGACATGCCAGTTTCTTACACTCATTTTGTTTTTAACAAATAAAGCAGCTCATGTGGCCGATTTGAGACTAAGATTTTCAACAACTGCAGGTTATTTTATTCACTTAATATGCAGTCAAACTTGTATCCTTGATAATAAGTAGAAAACATTTGTAGGATCCTATACGACTCAAGGGTTTAGTGCTTTTATAACTTTCTCGTCCTGTAAACGGTTTCTGTGCTTAACATTTTTACTCTTCATGTTTTATTTGATTTTTTTTTTGTGTGTTTCCTTTAACAATCGCAAATTTCTGTTGCATGTAGGCTTTTTATATCCTGTTCTGCTACAACTTGTTGCTTGTCAGCTGTACAAGTATACAAGGAGTTTAATACAACAGCAAGAAAATTTGTTATCAAAGTGCAATTTTACATGCCTTTTGAATTTTGTTTTTCTCTTTTTATGATTTTTTTATAAAAATCCTGCTGGTTTTTAGACGAGTATATTATAACGTAATAAATTTTTTTGCTGTATGCTTGTGTGTGTGTGTGTGTTTGCGTGTTGGCAATATTTGTTTGTTGAGTTGATTTACAACAAAAGGAAATTGAATTTATTCTAATTTTATTGCTTTACGTCTTTTCGCTTTTAAGTTTTTAAGCAGAAGCTGTTGCTTTTAGCAAACTTGGCAAAAATGCCCAGCAGTTCTGTAAGTAAAAGTGAACATTTTTTAATGGAATTTACGTTTTAAGAAATATTTTTCTTTGTAAAAAAAAAGATTGAGATGATAAAATGTGTCATACTACTTAAATGCCAGCAAGAATGCCCAGCAGTTCTGTAAGTAAGAGTGAACATTTTTTAATAGAATTAATTTTTTGTAAACATTTTTCTTTGTAAAAAAACGATTGAGATGATAGAAAGTGTCATTCATACCACTTAATTGCCTGCATATAAATTCACAGGTATTTATACAAGTTGTATAACAGTTTAAGAACTGCTGGGCCTTGTGTTCTTAATGTAGTTTGGTGTGTTTCCATAAAAATTTCAATTGACTAGAATATCCGGCGGCTTTTACTTAGCTAAAAATAATGCAAAAAGACACTGTCAAAGAGAGCAGGGACTTTGTAAAGTTGCTTTTTATTTAAACAGGACATACGAGAAAATTTATTTGCTTATGAGTGACAGCAAGAAGGTTCTTTAGAAACAATAATGAAATCTATAGATCCCCATAATGTCGTAATAAAATTAAACAAACAATATTTTAAATTACACAAGGACGTTTAAAGACAAAAGTTTTTTCTAAATTTATAGAACTTTCAAAAGCATCAACTGTCAAGCTAATGAAGTGCGGTTTTTTTTTTGTCCTTTGACCAGCCCGTTGAAAATTAAATGCCTTAATTTATTTACAATAAACTGGCAAAAGTGGAACCGCTTATTATGTCTTACAAAAATTAAAAAAAAACAAAAACAACAACCACTTGCCGTGTTGTTATGAAAATAAGAAGTTTCTTATTCTATTTTTGGCACGTTGTAGTCGGTGGCCTGCTGTCGTGAATGTGTTTAACACATTCGCCAGTAATAACTTTACAAAATTCTCTATTTTAAAATAAATTTATATATTATGGGGAAATAACTTCGCTTCTGCTGGGGGTTCCCCGATGTCACTATATACTTATTTAATAAAATTGATGGTGACGTGTTTCCTCAGTCTAACTCTGCTTTATGTGGCACCACTTGGCCCAGTCTAAACTTACAGAAATGCCACCCAACACTGCCACTGTGTTGTTATCCTTTTTTTCTGTTTGTCCTGACACATTTAAAATGCTTCCTGGAGAGCAGGAAGTTCTTTAAACTAAAACAAAATTAACTCAATAAAATCTAGATATTTTTTTATTGACGCAAGCAGAGGAATAAAAGCCGGAAATCATATTGATCTTTTTTATTTGCAACTTGCTGAAGGTCAACTCAGCTAATAATTTGGATAAAGAAAGTGTTAAAAGGATTCCATTTAATTTCAATAAAAATATAGTGACTAAAGATTTAAAAAAAATGAGAGGATCATAATTAATGGCTCAATTGCATGACATTATTTTAGGTTATTCCCTGTTTCAACATTTCAGGTAAGTGATTGCAAAAGTTCAGGTTTTCTAGAGAAAACAAAGGCAGTGAACTAGCAAAAGCTCTCATTTTTCCCAACTTCAGTCATGTAGACTTTTTTATTTTAATTTTATTTTGTGCGAGTGAATGACTACTTTTCAAATAATTTGAAAGCCATCAGATAACAACTTTACAAAACTGATTTGGAAATTTAATTTATAAAAAGAATAAAAATAAATAAAAAGAAATAAAATACAAGATTCTCGTTTCTGTCTCACATTTGAAAGCTGTAACGCTCATGCGAGCAATAACTTGAAATAAGCAGAAAGTTTGCCGTTTTATATAACAACAACAACAACAACAGCAACAATAACAACTTTCTTGCATTAGTTTAATTATGACACTTTTTCTTTCAAATATTTGAGTGTATGGGGGTAAGTAAGTGCATGTGTTTTTATTATTAATACGTGTAAGCGTTTTGCATTAAAAACATGATAAAGGATTCTTCTCCTGTTGTTTTATATCCTTTTGTTAGTGGCTCCATAGTTGTTGTATGCATGTGACATTGATATTATGCTGTCAGTTTGTTTTCTTCTTTCTTTCTTTTTTTTTTCTTGCATTATTTTGTTTACTCTCGTTTCAGCAATTTGTGATGATGAAGAGGAGGAGAAGGGAAAAAATAAATTCAAAATA
The DNA here is from genome assembly GCA_963675445.1 of Linnaemya vulpina. Classification (NCBI taxonomy): domain Eukaryota; kingdom Metazoa; phylum Arthropoda; class Insecta; order Diptera; family Tachinidae; genus Linnaemya; species Linnaemya vulpina. The sequence goes on along the minus strand of OY776278.1, from coordinate 84,875,072 downwards.
ATGTAGATGAAGCGAACCAAAACTGAACTTCAAACAGCCCAATAATAACAACAACAACAACAACAACAACAACATGCAACATTTGCAAAATGTCCTCCTGGTGAATTTCGTAAATAAATTTTGATAAATTGTAAGCAAGTAAAAGCAACATAAGCAGGATTTATAAACGTAACAATAATAACAATAACAACAACAACAACAACAACAAATGCAGGCAGCAGTGAGCACTAGCAATAACAGCAACAACAACAAAAGTATGAAAAAACCCAACCACCCATGAATATAATCATATGAAAGCACACACAATCATTCTCATACACACACACACACACATAAACACACACAAACGCTGGCATGTCAAACATAAAGTTTCACGCACTTAATGCATGTTTATGGGCCAAACTGAGGACTGCATCCATTTAAAATATCCTGCTGCATTGACAGATGATGGTCCCTCCCATTTTTTAAAATATGTTTTCCCATTCAGTCAAGATTTTGGAACTCAAAACTGCAGGTCTGTTAGTACTACGACTTAATTAAAATATTTGTACTTTTTAATTTTGATATCAAGCTGAATCCTTTTTCACCAAAATATTATAAAAACATCGAAAATGATAGATTGAGGGGTTATAATGCATTTCACTAGGTCTAATACAGATCATCAGGGAACTTTTAGAGGGTGTTTTTTATAGAGTGATACAAGTTTAAATCATAATAAAACACATTAATATACTTTTGATATCAATGAAAAGGTCTTTATTGGATAGAAAATTTAATGACATTAATGTTTAAGTATGATTTCGGTCATGTGGCTGCCACGGCTGGCGCGTACAAGGCGCAATCTGGAACACCAACTTTCACAAACAGTAACATTCTGACCATCATCGTTTTTGAAGACATATGGGCCAATGACTCCGCCAGCCCATAGAGCGCACTAAACAGTAATTTTCTATGGAAACTTCTCACTCCAAATGCGACAATTCTGAAATTTTGAATGGACGAAGTGTAGGATAAGTTTGATGAACAGAACCATTATTTTGATTAAAAATTTCCACAATTTGCACGCGTTGCTCTGGTGTAAGTCGATCCATGATGAAATGTCAAAGCAAACTAAACAAAAGCCAACTATCAGCTGTTAAATGGGTGGTCAAATAAAGCAGTGATGCCAACTCAAAGTTGTATCAGTCTATAAAAAACACCTACACTCTACTTCGGCAGAGGACAACTCATAAGTAGTCCTCTTCTCAAGGCTATCACAACGGGACCAATTCAATGGACCCAAGTGCATTGTCTCGACCATGGCCCTAATAAACTAACCTAATTTCCACTTCAATAAGTAGGAAGTCTCAAGGATAATGAAATTACAGTTTTATAAGACAAAAAGGACTTATTCAAAAATTTATAATTAAAAGTTTTTCTATAGCTTAAGGGCAACACCATGCAGAAGTTTAATTGGAATGATATCTTTTTTTGGCATTTATATATTGAACATAATTTCGGACACAAGTCTGCCAGGATTTGTATACTATACATTCTAAGCGATCAGTTTCCATTTTATCTACCCGTATGGAGTTAATTTTTGGCCACATTTTCCAATAAATCTGGCCGTATGGAGTGAATTATGGCTTGGATATTGACTGGCCTTGTTAGCATAAAAGCAAATGATTTGACAGGGGCCCCATGAAAATTAATCTTAAAGCATTAAAGCGCTCAAAGGCGAAGGACAGTGAATAGGATCCCTTCTGGTAAGAAAGATGTTACCAAATTTATTTCGTAATAGCAAAAATATTCTCTTATTTATGGCTTTGAATTGAGAAGAGTAAAACTTAAGCGAAAAGGATCAATAATTGCACGAATTGCTTGCGCCCTACTCCCATTATTTTGAGCGTTAAATGGCACTTTTTAAGAAAATCGCTGTAAAAACTTTAAAATAGCTTTAGAAAAGTGTAGCACAATAATGCAACAAAATCCAAATAGTACAAGTTTGTTCTTGTGTTTTATGTTCTTATCTTCTCATAAAGTGCAAGTATTTTTACACCATTTTCGAAGCAAAGTGCTAAAAAGCGCACTTTTTAAGAAAATCGCAGTAAAAAGTTGAAAATAATTTACAAAAAATTTTATCACAATAATGCAACAAAATCAAAATAGTACAAGTTTTTTCTTGTGTTTTATGTTCTTATCTTCTCATAAAGTGCAAGTATTTTTACACCATTTTCGAAGCAAAGTGCTAAAAAGCGCACTTTTTAAGAAAATCGCAGTAAAAAGTTGAAAATAATTTACAAAAAATTTTATCACAATAATGCAACAAAATCAAAATAGTACAAGTTTTTTCTTGTGTTTTATGTTCTTATCTTCCCATAAAGTGCAAGTATTTTTACACCATTTTCGAAGCAAAGTGCTAAAAAGCGCACTTTTTAAGAAAATCGCAGTAAAAAGTTGAAAATAATTTACAAAAAATTTTATCACAATAATGCAACAAAATCAAAATAGTACAAGTTTTTTCTTGTGTTTTATGTTCTTATCTTCTCATAAAGTGCAAGTATTTTTACACCATTTTCGCAGCAAAGTGCTAAAAAGCGCACTTTTTAAGGAAATCGCAGTAAAAAGTTCAAAATAAATTTCAAAAAAAGCGCAGCATAATAATGTAACAAAAAAAATATTATAATGAAATGAAGCGTTGACCTGAAATTTTTTTTCCATAATAATAATTATATTTTTGTTCAGTTTTAGAAAACACTTTATTACGAATTTTGCCTTATTTGAAAAAATAAAGGTATAGTTTTCTTTTCTGAAAAACATGCAACATTTTTCCACTTATTTCTTTAAGAAGTGGCAGTTTGGAAATGTTTTAAAACAGAAATTAATTTTCGTGGGGGATGTTGGTTTTATTTCCAATAAAATACTTATTTTGAAAACACAAAATGTTGAAATTTTCTGTTAAAGAGTGTGAAAAATGTTGCATTATTTTGTAGAGAAGAAATCGACATTAAGTTGATTTCTTTTCTGCAAAAGAGTGCAACATTTTTTACACTTTTTAGTGGATAATGGCCACATCCTATTATTTGAAAATTAAGAATTTATACGAAATTCATTCAACATCCCTTACGAAAAACTATTTTTATTTTAAAACTCCTCCAAAGTGTTACTTTTTATAAAACAACTAAAAAAAAGGCCAAATTTTTTCTAGAAAAGAAAACAACTATTTTTCAATTTTACAATAAGAATTTCAAGGACTCGCAACACACTCTTTGCTTTGGCATAAAGAAAAATATATTGTTGTTTAAAAATAATATTTTCTTGGAACCAGGAGCCTCTAAAATTTAATTTAATTTTGACTTTTTCTTAATTTTCAAAAAGTTTAAGCAAAAATATTTAAGCCTTTCGCAGGGAATCTTTTATTGTTGCATTATTATTAGCAAAATGCAGCTAAAAAAGTTGTTGAGCAATTTTTAAATTTCTTTTCATCTGGTGTTGAAATGTGCGAGTTTATTTTTCTTAAAAAAGATTTTATAAAAAAGTTACTTATCATTTTCTTAAAACAAAATTTTGTTAAAAACACGTTTATTTATTATTTTGTTAAGCGAAGTTGGCTGCAGCTCCTATTTATCATAGCTCCCTCCGCACCGTTCATAACAAGTCATCTTTTATACGAATTTATGCTTGCGTAAGTGCTTGCTTGGATGTAAGTGTATATGTGTATGTGTATCCGTGTATGTGTTTGTGTGTGTGTATAAGTTTTGTCATTATGCGTGTGTATTTTGTAATAAAATGCAATTTAAATTGCATTTTGTAACATTTTCTGTTTGTATGCAACTGACAGTGCATACAATAGCAAATGTTTTTTAACATCTACATAAAATGCATTTAATAACACTTTTACAAACACACGAACACACACACACACACATGCATGCATGCTAGTGGAAACATCATATACAGACAGAGCGATAGACAGAGTATGAGAGTTAACATATAAAAGACAATAAATATGATGAAGCTGTACGTGAACATGAGCATAATCCGAAGGGGTTATCAGACAGGACCACCGACAGCCAGTTACGGTGCTGTTGTGTTGCGTAGTGTTCTGTTGTGATGTGTTGTGTTGTTGCATAAGTTTAACTGTTGAAATTAACCAAAAAGAAAATTTCATAAATTTATTTGTTTGCTTGCGTTTATGCAACGCCGGGCTACAAAAAAAAAGAAGGATATTTTTATTACGTGTACGCTTTTATACGGATTTCGTATTGCAGTCAGTCGTTTTATTTGAAAAGCTCTTTTTAATATGTTTGCTTTGTTGCAACAACACAGAAGTTGTTTAATACGCTTGTTAGCCAATTATGAAAACTAACAACAAATGAAATGTGAAGGGTGCTTTGAAAAGTATGTGGATAAGCTTTTATCGTTAGCTGGTGGTAGAAGGGTACGCTACACTCCGTAGTTAAGGCTTTTTGATTCATTTACTTTGTGGAAATTTTGTTTGTTTCCTTTTTTTTTTTTGTTGTATTCGTAGTCCTTTGCAATGTCGTTTACCACCTGCTTTTCTATTTGTTGGCAATTGAAAATATTTTGCTGCAGCTTGGCATTGCCTCAGCTATTGCTGTTGCTTGTTATCATGTTGTTACATCTATTGTAGTGATTGCTGTTGTTGTTGTTATATTAGTAACAACTTTGTATGCAACAAATGCTTTGGCAAGAATATATAAAAATGTGTTCACTGCAAATAAATAAATCTAAACACATTTAATTGGTTTTATTTATATGATTTCTCTGACTGTCTCTCTCTCTCTCCCTCGCTCTCTCTTATTGCTGGTCGCAATTGCTGCTAACCTTTGGCAGTTGTTAACATTTTGGTTGCTTTGGTTGTTTCTTGTTTTTTTGCCTGCTGCTTCGGTTATTTAACTTAAAAATCACGTTTCGGATTTAAATGCTCGCATGTGTTGCTGAATATGATTTATGTTTTCGCATCAAATAAATATTTATATAAGAATTTTTAGTTAGAAATTATTATTATTTGGCTAAATATTTGACAGAAGAGGAAGCCAAAAATTTAAATGCTTTTCCCTAGTTTTATTAATTTATTTTCTTTTAAAATTAATAATCGTTAGCCTTGAGCTAAATAGTTTTGTGAAAGCGTGTGGTGCATATAAAGACAGTGATTTAGTTGGAGACAACGTAAAAAATAAAAAAATAAAGATGACTTGGCAGTACAGGAAGGGCAGAAGGAAAAGATGCATATAAAGTGATTATGAATTTTTATACATCTCGGAGGGAGTCACTCTTGGGGCAGACTGCAACTTCTTATAAATTCTGGGTGATATAAAAGGGAAGCATATAAATAAATCAATGCAGGAGTACAATACTGAGGGTTGAGAGTAATGGCATGTTCTTTTCTGGGAAATATGCAAAATTTTTTTTATTATCTTTCCAAAAAGTGGCACTTTGCAAGGGATTTTAAGCCGAAATATTTATTTTCCTGGATGTTGGATCAATTTCTAATATGTTCTTTATTTTTAAATGATATAATAGTTCCATTTTCTATTAAAAAGTGTAAGAAATTTTGCATTTTTTTGTAGAAAAGAAAACCACGTCACTTTCACAACGAGCAGCGATTTCCAGCAAAATCATAAACGTGTAGAAACAGAGAGATGGTTAACCCCTACATAAAGTTTTTTTAAAAATAAATCTTATATAAGTAAAAATTAATATAATAAAAATTCTTAAATAAATAATAAAAAATTCTTGAATAAATAATAAAAATTCTTGAAATTACCACCCTTTTCCCCACTGTGCTTTATGTGGGATATTGGTTGTAGGAGAGAAGGCGGACTCAGTAGCACTTGTAGGCATTTAATTGGACTTTTCCAAACTTCAAAGCGACAGAAGGACTCTGTACTTATTTCTATTCTACAATTGAACTACAAATAAAAGCGATTTTTTTTGTAGTACACAGTGGGTGTTCCATGACCTTTAAGATTATTTATTAATTGATTTTTTATACCCTCTTCATTAGCTACAATTCCATGCGAAAACTCACTGGCTAAATAAGAAGTCAAATGCCGACAACAAATTTTCTTTCTTCAGCTGCCTGCTCAATACTTCTTACAACACGCCGCGCCGTTTTCCTTACGGTACAAGGCACTGCATTAATAGGAGTCATTCTGTGAAGGCGGGTTCGGCCAAAAATTAATTAAATGTTGTTACAAAAAAGTCAAATCAAAAAAGTTTGACTGAAGAAAAATGCGACAAAAATTTTAAAATAATAGCAAATGAAGAAAAATTAATAAAACGGCAACACTGGCACTAAAACAACACTGCGTTACCATCAATTTAAAACAATTCTTGTATAATTTTTCATAATAAAATTCCAACTCATTTTGCATAAGCCATCAAGTAAGAATAAATAACCGATGATTAAAGTGCAGCGGCCTTCGAAAACAGCTGTAACTTGAAGTATTTGTGATGCCTTTCTGAATTAAAAATCTCTTTTCGAACAATTTTATGTTATAAAATTAAATTTAATAAAAAAACAGTTTTCGGGTCCAAATTTAATTTTTTTTATTTTGGATTTCTATCCTCTTCTTCTTCACTTTTTTTTACCTTCTTCCTGTTCTGCATATTTTGTAAAAAAAATCTCTTTAATTTTATAAGATAAATTTAGCAAAACAAAAATCAGTCTCCAGGTCCAAATCAAATTTTCTAATTTTGGATTTCTGCCCTCTTTTTCTCCACTTTTTTAATATTTTCTACCTTTTTCCTGTTCTGCATTTTTTGCGAAAGAAAATCTATTTAATTTTATGAAATTATATTTAATAAAACAAAAAAAAAATTGTTTTCAGGTTCAAATTAAATTTTTTTTTATTTGGGATTTCTGCCCTCTTTTTGGCCACTTTCTTAATCTTTTCTACCTTTTTCTTGTTCTGCATTTTTTATTACAAAAAATCTGTCCAATTTTATAAAACAAATTTAATAAAACGAAAAACAGTTTTCAGGTCCAAATTAAATTTTATAATTTAGGATTCCTACTCTCTTTTTCACCACTTTTTTGACTTTTTCTACCTGTTTCCTGTTCTGCATTTTTTGAAAAAAAAAAAATATATATTTAATTTAATAAAACGAAGAACAATTTTCGGGTTCAAATTAAATTTTCTAATTTTGGATTTCTGCCCTCTTTTTCACCACTTTTTTGACTTTTTCTACCTTTTTCCTGTTCTGCATTTTTTGTAAAAAATCTATTTAAGTTTTTAAAATAAATTTAATAAAAAATTCCGTTTTCAGGCCAGTTTTTAATTTTAGGTTTCTACCCTCTTTTTCTCCACTTTTTGAATATTTTCTACCTTTTTCCTGTTCTCCCTTTTTTGATTAATAGGGTTTTCTTTTCTGGAAAACATATAACATTTTTTCACTTACTTTTTTAAAAAGAGGCGGATTGGAAAACTTTTAAAACAGAAATTAGTTTTCGTGGGCGATGTTGGTTTCATTTCTAATAAAATTCTTATTTTAAAGTAGCACAATGTTGCCATTTTCTGTTAAAAAGTGTGAAAAGTTTTGCATTATTTTCTAGAAAAGAAATCGATATAAGAAAAAACTCGATTTTATATTCACGCCTTGAGAGGTTGACTATGGAATCCAAAACGCGACCTTTAATATTTCAACCACTCCAGCCAACAGCTCCTGTCTGATACCCATTTCTACTGTTCTCATCTCAACACGCAGCATAACAATGTTTTAGTAACCTTCAAAATAGATTTTAGGGGATACAGAGATTTCCTTTTTCACTTTTAAAAATGTTCTTTTCAAAATTTCAAAACCAAATTTTCGTTTCCTCCAACTAAACTGCCAATGACTGACTACACGACAGGATTTTTAATTAATGAGCTTTTAATAACCCCCAAAAAAAGCTTTTTTTTTTGCTGTTATTGTTGCCCTCATTTTAAATTACATTTTCAAGTTAACCAAACAAATATGATTTGTAATTGGCTTTAAAATACAATTAAGCTGATAGTCAGTCGGTTGGCAGCCACGAAATAAAAGCTCTAAAATCACTGTGCTGTGTTGCAGTACGCATCAATGCATTTGCCAACTCGCCCACACACACTCACAGCTATTGTGGCATGAAACAACTACACTTCACTAAGTAGAGGGTGCAGAGTGCGCGTGTAGTTGGAATATAATGAAACGCAATCTAAAGCTAAATTATGAACATGTTTGTGCATGCATTTTTGCACACATTCAAGCACACTTGCCCCCAGATGTGTATGGGAGTGTGTGTGAGCGTGTGAGGGCAAGAATATATGCCACTGCGTAGGGGAATGTGTGGCATTTTATTGCCAACAACTACATGCAGACAAACATACACACACAAGTGAATATGTGCTAAGCTTTTAAACAATTTTTTCCATTTTTATTGAGTCAAACTGTCGCTGAAGCAACTGCGTGTGTATGTGTGTGTGTTTCGGTCCTGTATGAATATCCTGTTAATATGTTTTAGTCACAAGAAATTTATTTAATTTTTTTGTCCCTTTTTTGACTAACCCTCGAGAGGATATCATCAATGCCAAATCTTAAATATGAGGGCGGGAGCATTTAAAAAAAAAAACACAAAATTAAGTAAAAATATGACAACCAAAAATTTGTTAGAAAATCAAATTGAAGAAAATAGTTCCAAACGCAAAATGACAAAAACCAAACAAATTATGGCCGCCATAATGATGACAAAACCAAAGCAGAGAATGTGACGTTGACAACAACAACAGCATATAAAAAAATAAAACACTTGAGTGACTTGTTGGGTTGCTTCATTGGCTGGAGAGCTGGTGTTTGTGTTTGTCCTTCGCTCGGCTGGTTGATGGTGTTTGTGTTCATCGTTCGTTGGTTGTTTATTTAGCTGCGTTGGTTGGACTGCCACTTTTTGCAGTTTATTGTTGTTGCCCATTTTATTTCTGTTATTTTTTCTCCGTCTTTTTTTTTTTTTTTGCTGTTTTGTTTTGCCACACTGTCAATGCTGATAATAAACTCTTTGGCTGCCGTTGATGCAATTGCAAAAGCATTTCCACGCATATTAACATAATCAAATTGGATTTGTATCTCATCATACTTTTACCATTCAAAAAAGTATTTGAGGAAAAAAAAATTGACTCTCCTCGTCAGCATCCTGTACTTCATACGCTCTGCCATGGCATTTATGCGAACCACCGCCTAGACCGCAGGCAATAATATCAACATCAAATAATTTCATTCTCCTCTCCTCTTTTTTTTTTTTTTGCTTCGTTTTTCGCAACCCAGTTGTTCATCATTTGCAATTATAAATACAGCTTGTTGTTTGTGTAATTGTGTATGTGTGTGTGTGTGTGTGTTTGTGTGCGCATTTTGATAGTGTTGCTGCCGCTATTACTGATGATGAGCTTAATAATGTGCAACACCAGCTCGAATGTGTGCGTGTGTGTGGCTGCATCAAAATCAACTGAAATATTGTAGTTTATTTACAGAATGAAAAAAGTGAAAAACAACAACAAATTTGTTATAATTTGAAATTAAAAAAAAAAAAACTTGTACTGAAATAGCGATGACATTAACAGCATAAATAGTTGACCTTTTTCATTAAAGTCCTTAAGGATGTTGGTGGCGTATTTTTGTCTCTGAATTATATTTGAAGCAGCACTAAAAATCTTTGGTTTCTTAAATTTTTATAATAAATATAAATTAAATTGTAAATTTAAATTAAATTTATCTCTCTTTAAAGGGCCTGTTGCGGTGGCCTCTGAAAACTGCATGTTGTTGTCTTCTGGTTAAATTTTTTTTTGTAAATTATTTTTATTTATTTTTTATTATTTTTGTCCTGGACTACAACTCAGGATTTGTTCCCAACATATGCCATGCATTCCTCCGGAATTAGAGAGGGGGATATAGTGTTAAGAGGACATTCGAGAAGGGATTAGGAGATACAAAATTTATTTTGCTTTTCGATTGTTGAAATTTTATTTCTATATTGAAAATAAAAATTTATATTAAATTTCTCTCTCTTTAAAGGGCCTGTTGCGGTGGCCTCTGAAAACTGCATGTTGTTGTCTTCTGGTTAAATTTTTTTTTTTTGTAAATTATTTTTATTTATTTTTTATTATTTTTCTCCTGGACTATAACTCAGGATTTGTTCCCAACATATGCCATACATTCCTCCGGAATTAGAGAGGGGGATATAGTGTTAAGAGGACATTCGAAAAGGGATTCGGAGATACAAAATTTATTTTGCTTTTCGATTGTTGAAGTTTTATTTCTATATTGAAAATAAACATTTAAATTAAATTTATCTGTCTTTAAAGGACTTGTTGCGGCGGCCTCTGAAAACTGTATGTTGTTGTCTTCTGCTTAAGTATTTTTTACTAATTAATTTTTTTTTTTTTATTTTCTTTTCTAAAAAAGAGTGCTACATTTTTTGCACTTTTTATAGAATATGCCAAAATATGTCATTTGAAATTAAGGAATTTATTATTATTAAAAAAACTGCCACTTTTTAACAAAAAAAAGTGCAAAAATGTTAAATTTTTTTCAGAGAAGAAAACGGCTTTAAACTGTCACTCAGGATTAGAGAGGGGGATATATAAGGGGATATATAAATATTATATCTATATTGAAAATAAAAATTTTAATATATAGATAAATTTATCTCTTTTTAAATGGCACGTTGCAGCGGCCTCCGAAAACTGCATGTTGTTCTCTTCTGCTCAAGTTTTTTTTATTAATTTTTTTTCTGTTTTTTATTATCACTCAGGATTTGATTCCATTATATACGATGGGATATAGTGTTAAGAGGATATTGGAAAAGGTATTAGAAAATACACAATTTGTTTCGCTTTTCAATTGTTGAAGTGTTTCTTGCGTCATGGTTTTTTCTAACTAAAAATAATTTGCCATTATCTCCAGCCAATTTTAATTTCAAACTACATCTCAATATATATCTCAGCAACAGGATAAGAATTCCCTGGGAAAAACAACTACATAAAACGTGTTCTTCTTATATTTATTTCTTATTTTAAAACTGCTGTTACTCAAGTCCTTTTTTTATAAACTCTTATTAAAGTATTGAATGCCAGCAAAAGTAGTTACTTTAACCAACGTGTTGGGACAGAATTTATTAAAATAGCAAAAGAGTTAAAGTGTTTGAAAAGGGCAGAAAAAATAAACAGCGTGTTTATTTAAATAAACAGCGTGTAGCGGCTTAAAAATTCGTTTAGGCAAATTAAAATGCAAATATTTGAACGTAATAAAATGAAAATATATTCGCCCGTATTATGTATGACGACGTCGACGTCACATCAATACGACAGCAAAAAGTTGTCACTTGTTATTTAATTGTCGACGATATTTAATTATTATTAACAGCCTTTTGGTATTCTCTAAGGCGTATAATACTAATACAACGTGTTAGCAGAAGTCAAATTCTGTCGTCGAGGACTGGACAAGTGACAATGTTTTGCTGTCGTGTTGACGTGACGTCGACGTCGACTTTCATAATATGGGCGATTATTAAAACTTAAGCAGCTTTTAATATTCTATTGAAACGCTATTTTATTCTAAAATGTTTCTATTTCTAGTGAAATTTGCAGGCAAATAATCCACATATTTTATTTTATTTTATTTTAAATGTAATAAAATGTACCTGCAACTCAACAATAGAACACAAAGTTGCCAAAATCTGAGCAACACATTAACACGAGTTTTGTGCTTAAAAATCTCTTCAGCACGTGTCCGTTTCTTCCTTTTTTCCCCAAAAAGCTTTCTTTGAAACTTTCAACTCTTTTCAATGTAAATGTTGTTGCAACTATTTTTTTGTTATATTTCAAATTTAATTTTGCTCGGTAGGCTACGGTTCGTCGTCATGTTCTATTCATAACGACTTGATAAATATTTGAAAGATATGAAACATTTTCATAAAGTTGTTTTTAAATATAAAAAATAAAGATTTCTTTTTAAAGAAACTTCGTTTCCCACAGCTACGTTGCACGCTGTTGAATTTTCAAGGAGGGCTTTTGCAGATGTAAAAACTTTTATAGAGTTTTTTAGGTCTGTTGGAAAAATTATTTACTTTTCAATGCGTGTTTTTGTTTCTCTAAAAAAGGCATGATGAGAGCTGCCAGTAAATTTATAAAGAATTAAAAAAAAAAAGTGAAATATTTTACCGCAGATATTGATGTTTTGAGGAGCTCGGAAGCTTCCCTGAGAGAGCTTGACACTATATCTACCTGTATGTACGTATGAATGTACGTGTGCAGGTGTGTGTGTATCTGTGTATGTGTGTGTATGTGTGTATTTATGTTTATGCGCGTGTGTAAGTATGTAAACGGCGTCCTAAAGAGTTCTACTGAACTCACATATCCTGCGAATTGGAACCACTTTCAAAAGTGGTTTTTTCAGAATAAATTAACCAGATCTGGACCTTGAAAAATCACATAAAACACCGCTGGCCGTTTGTCAAGCCACACCTGAGATATTGTAAACGAAAAACATTCCAAAAGTGATTTTTCCAAAATTAAAAAAAAAATCCAAAATTATATATCTGATCAGTTATTATCCTCGATTCTTTTACATGACTCGAAGACCTCATCAGTCACCGGTTAATAATTGGAAACCGATTGATTTATAAAAAAATTTTAGCAGTTTGAAAATTTAGTTATTTTAGCTGGAAGAGCTCAAGATCCTGGAACAGTAGAGCACAGCAAACCAACAACAGATTTGAGATTTAAATCGGGAAATGCGAGAAGCAGCAGGGATGTCCTTTTAAGTCAAACAATTTCAATATTTTTTCTCTTTTTTCTATCTTCAGAATATAAAAATAAAACAATCCTTCTTAAGGACTAACGTGGACTTAAATATTTTTAAAAATAAATTGGGTGCGTGTGATAAAAAAAAGGGACAAGTGCAGCGACATTCTGAATATTCAACGTGTGGAGATTTTGAATATATTCTGTGGGAATTGTGGGGTACTCTTTTCTGTCCTCTAAATAAACTCCGTCATTTTATATCTGATCTGAACTTGCAGCTGAAAATATTACATTTTTACAATGGAGCTGCCAGCCATAGCGGCTGGTGGTAAGACACCCATCGGTCCGCGGTTTCTAGATAAAGGACACATCCTTCGAACATTTAAAACATCATTTAAAATGTTAATTTAAGGCAGGAATCCATTTTCCCACTTCACACAACAAAAACTATTTCCTTATTTCCCGCAAAACAACATGTTCTTTAATAAAATGGCAAATTAATTTAATAATTCGAAAAGCTTAACGATTTCAAATTAAATTTAAAACACTTTATTAATTATTATTGTTGTGGTGCATATAATTTTTGCTATTAATTTCATATTTTTATTGAAATTTAATCGCAATATTCTGAATTATATTCACAATTATTATCACTCGTACGCCGCTTGTTAAAGCTTTGCTGCACTTTTTATGAAATTTTTTTATTTGTTTGTTGGCTGGCCTCCTTGTTGTTTAAGGCTTAATTTAAATAACTTGATTTCTAGTGTATTTTTCAATTCAGCTTAATAATTTTGTTTTTTTTTTTTGTATCCTTTTGCTGGTTTTATTTAATAACAGAGATTAATTAGTATGTATTGATTTTTGTTATGTGATAAAAATTATTCAAGTGTACAATTATAATAATTAACACATAAATAAGTATGTATTTTAGTCAAAATTAAAATACAGTGAAGCAGCGAGCGCAATAAGTCCTACATAAGGAAACAGTGTGATTTAATCATGATGTTTTCATTTTTTCAATGCGAGCTGAACGATATTTAGAGGAGTTTTTCAAAATTAAGAACAGAATTTAATGGAAGGTCAAATGATTTCTTTAAAGAAATCCAGTCCGCGAAGGCATTTGCTTAAGCCCAGGACACTCCCAGGACCTACGGCGGTAGTGGCAACTACGACCATTCAACTGACAGGCTTGTGAATCAGTTATAGCCACTTTAATAGATTAAAAAGATCTGCTCAAAATGTAAAGAAGATTCAAGGACTACTTACGTTCGATTATCCTTTTTATTTTCTTCATCCCGGTACACTCATCTCATTCTTCTGCTTATAAATTAAGCTTTTTAACAAGTTTATTATGGTCACAAAGAGATAAAAGTTGGGCAATTTTCTTTGATTAAAAACAAAAAAGCCTCAAAAAATTTTTCTCCCAAATTTGATACAAAAAAAGGAATTAAATTCTCAAAAGCACTTGAATAATTGTCAGTGTCAATCACATGATTGGGTGCTGACCCCAGGAAACTGGTACAAACTTTTCCAAGGACATCGAAAAGATATGTGCATCACGACGCTTGTCCTGGACGCTCCAGCTTATTAACAGCCCATTAAAATGACGACAAAGAGAAGCAAATTGTTATAGAGAATCTTGGAATCCCTATTCGAGAAGTTGGTGTTCGTTTATGCAACTAAATTTGAAACGTGTGGCAGCAAAATGCGTTCTAAAACTGATTCACTTTTCCACAGAAACTTTTTTTATTATTTCGCACAAAACTCAACAGTGTTATCACGCCTCCTCAGCACACCGTATTCAGCAGATTTGATCACCTGCATCTCTTTTCTGATCCCAAGATTGAAGAAACCTATAAAAAGTATCCGTTTTGGGGGGTAGACAAAAGGCAGGGAGCTCATTAACGCACCAAATAAATGCATGTCAGAATCGTTACAAGGACTAGAAAAACGCGGCACAATTTTACTACTTCTGCGAGGGACTACTTTGAAGGACAGGATATACAAAAATTGATGCACAAAAAATATGTTTGGAGAAAATTTTTTATCACCATACATTTTAAACTTACCTCGTACATATTTCTAAGTACTCTATAGTTATTCCCATTAACTTAAAGATATTCTCAATTTAAGGATTTTCACAAAAAAATCTAGATTTCTGTAGATCAAATCAAATGCTGCTCTTTAGAAATTAATTTGCCACACAAAATAAAATCCTTTTTTCCTTTAAAGCGGTGCTCTAAACTGCAGTCAATACTTTGAGTATAAAAAGCCGAAGATCATGGATCCCATCGCGTACTCAGGCAAGTCTCAGGAACGAATTCTTGTGATCTTCAGGAACTACTTTCGCTGTCACGGAGAACAATCACAACCTGTTGTTGTGCCTTTTATGCAAAAAGGATAATTAGGCTCTGCCATACCTAAACCTTTCGCTGACTATCCAGGCAAACTTCAGTGTTGACAATAAATTTCAGGAAACTAAAGCAACAGATTGTGTATCAGGTAAGAAAAAATTAAGGCCAGTTTTGCAGAAGACAATCAACAATAGAAATTAAACCTCTACTAGAGTAGTCCTTTTCAGATGTGGATTAAGTTTAAACTCCGTTTAATGTAGTCGCAAACTCCGTTATTTCCAGCGATATATGATTTTTTCTTTATTATTTCATTAAAGAACAACATTTAAGCAAAATTACGTTCTTCTGTCAAAAATTTTGTATGACGGCACAAATCAGCTGTCAGATTAATTAAACCTGGTTTAACTGTGATCCTTAAAACCCAGCCTAACTATCCTGGAAATGTTAAATGACAGACTTAATGGCTTTTAAACCCGTTTGCATGAGCTCCAGATACACTGGAAACAGATCAGCAAGTGTGTATTGATATCCTTGAACAGGACTGTACTCACAGGCTTCTCACAGAAGCCTTTCGATCCAAAGTCTTCAGAAAACGAAAACCCATAATATTTCTTGGAATGACATCAATTTCTATTTCCGAATTGAAACTAACAATTTGTTAAGAAAAAAAAACAAAATTAATCTCTGTCGAAATTGAGAAAATGGGTAAAATTCTGATGAAATTAAAACGCAATCGATCAAAATTAATTTTTGTAATTCAAAACCCTTCCGAATAATAACTGTGACAGGCCTGTTGATTTCCTTTAAAGCACAACAATAAATATTTTAATAATTTCTACGTTAAAACTGCAGCGGTTAATGTTGTCCAGGAAATTCGCTCCTGAGCTGAACTTTATGAAATTGGCTCAGAAATAAGAATATAAAATTAAAAAAAAACCCCAACCGTATATTTATTGTTTACACCCACTGTAACATTAATTATGCTAATAAGCGCAAATGATATACGAGGCATCACAAAAAAAATGCATTAAAAAAAATGAAAAAAATTGTACAAAAAATAAATCAACGGTAATAAATTTATACAATATCGTCCTGCATTAAACATTATTTAACGTTTTATAATAAATGATATTTACAAAATAAAAACATGCACAGAGAGAAAAAAAACTCCATTTAAATTTGATAATAATATGATTGACTACCTTTAGCGAGTAATTTAAAACCGAAATAATTTTGAGTGAAAAAACAAATATAATAAATAATAAAAATGCAAAAATATACGCGCACACAAACACTTACGCACTTTTATACACTCACACAACAACAACAGCAACAACATCATATACAAAAGGTATAAATTTCATAAATCACACAACGCACTCGAACGCGCTTAAAATATTTGCGATAGAAGAGAAAAACGACATGAAGAATTTGGATATGAAGAGGCCAGAAATAAAGTAGAACAAAGAGTTGAGTAGATGGAATGTGCAACGCGAATGTGATTTATATAAAATGATTGTTTGGCATTTTCCACCGAAATTTAATCAAATAGAAAATCTGAAATGTAAAATGAAATATTGACATAAATGATATGAACGCATACAGAGGAATGACTGAAAGGCTGAATGAATGACAGACTAGCTGGCTGGCTGTTTGTACGAATGACTGATTGTTGGCATAAATTAATGACTGAATGTTGTTGGTTGTTTGGTTCGGTTGATACGTTGGAGCGTATGAGCGTATGAGTGAGTGAATGAATGAATGGAGTATGACTATTAATATGGTTGTGTAAAATAAAGGATAAATATTTTTTTTATTATTTTTGAAAGGAATGCGATTGAACAACTTCGTGAGTTCTATTTCAAGGTTTCAAACTTCAAATATAATAACCTGCATTAAAGATTGTTGCAGATATATTTTCAATATTTTATTATCACTAAAAGCTAAAACATGTAACAAAAAACAAAATCCTTAAATTGATTCTCTTATTAAAAATTACTAAAAATTATTAAAAATATATATAAAAGTGCAACTTCTACTATACATTTGAATAACTATATAATTCTATTTGCTTGTTTTAAAAATTTGTATAAAAAACTATTTAATTATAATTATAAACAAAGGAAACTAGCAAACTTTTTCTTCGATAAATATTTATAGAACAATAATTTCGAACATATTTTAAAACGTCATAACAGAAAATTGTTATTGCAAAGTGCCAAAAGCTGTAAATTTGCATTAAGAAGTACAAACATTGCAAATTTGGATGAAAAAGTGCAATAATATGCGAGTTTTTATTGAAAAGTGCAAAAATTTACATATTTTCTTGGAAAGTGCAAAAATTGCAAATTTGCATCACTGAAAAGTGCACAAAATTTTATTTTTTATCAGAAAGTGTAAGATATTTCTTCATTTTCATTAAAAAGTGCAAAAATTGCACATTTAAATTAAAAAGTGCAAAACTTTCTAATTTTTTGTTGAAAAGTAAGAAAAAATTTAAACGTTTTCGAAAATTTCACTTTGCATTATAAGTGCAAAATATGTAAATGTGCATCAGAAGGTGGAAAAAATTTTCACATTTTCAATGAATAGTGCGAAAATTTGCAACGTTTTCATTAGAAGGTGCTAAATTTTTGATTGGAAAGCGCAGAAATGTAACTTTTCGTCAGTAAGTGCAAAAAATTTCATTCATTACATTGAAAAGTGCAAGTTTGCATTAAAATGTGCAAGAAATTCGAATTTTTTATGGAAAAGTAAAAATATGCAATATTTTCATTGAAGAGTGCAAGAAGTTGCAATATTTCCATCACTGGAGGTACAAAAAATGTTATTTTGTAAATACAAAAAATGAATTTTGGAAATTTGCATCGCTGAAAAGTGGAAAAACTGTAAATTTTTACAAGAAACCCCAAAAAATATATAAATTTTCACTAAAAAGTACAACAAATTACAAGTTTTTAATTGAAAAGTGCAGAAATTGCAAATTTTAATTGTAAAGTAAAACAAATTGCAACGTATTACAAATTTTCATCAGAAAATGCAACAAATTTCATTAAAAAGTGCAACCAATTGCAACAATTTTATTGAAAAGTGTAAATATTGCAAATTTATATTAAGAAGTTCAAAAAGCGAAATTCATTGAAAAAGTGCGAAACATTGCCAATTTGCTTTGAAAAGTGCAAAAATCGCACAAAAGGCAAAAATTGTAAATAATATTTAAAAAGTGCAAGAAAGGTTGCACTTATTTTTAGAAAAGTGAACATCTTTAAGCGACAGGCTCAGGAAGATTTTACAACACTTTTAATAAAGATTTTTGCGCAAACGATTTCACTCAGGCCCTCCCTCATTTGCTGCATACGTTCGGGGCTAATAACGAATTTGTAAAACAGGCTTTTTCATTTCTGATTTTTTTTTTCTTTTACTCTTATTGTTAATATCGGAAAGTAAAGGGTGTTTATTTGGATGGCTGATTTGAGAATTACACTAAAATCTGTGTGTTATTTTGACAGCGACAGATTGTCAACAACGATAGGATTTATTTCTGATAAAAAGTAAGAGTATTAAGAAAATACTTAAGAGTTCTGATGAAGTGTAATGGCTTTTGAAAACTGTTGTTGTGCTTTGTTTATAAATTAAACATTTAAAATGGATATTGTATCTCCGCTCGAGCACTGCAAAACTTATCATGTCTTTCTGAATTAAAAACACTCTTGACACGTTTTAGATTGTGGTGGCTTTTGAAAACTGCTGTTCTGCTTTACTGATAAGTTTAGCATTTAAAATTAATGTTGTCTTTGCCATGAGTTTTGCTGAATATATCATGTCCTTCTGAATTAAAAACACTGTAGAAGTTTTAGATTTCGAACAACAAATACTTTAAACAGGTTTTCTGCTGTATTAAGACAATGTACAGTGGGCCTGAATCAATTTTTTTTTGCAACTGCAATATGAAAGTTTTAATTTTAAGGTTTTTTTATAGATTAAAAAATAAACACCTCTGCTTTATTGCCTTAATGCCAACTTCATCCGAATTTGAGGTCCTTAAAAGAGGTCCTTCGAATCACAAACAGTTTATTTAAGGGATTTAAGAAAATATTAATGTATTACATATATATTATATATATTTTTCAGAGACTATTTGATACAGTTTTTATTAGTGAAACGGGTTAAAAATTATATTTCATTAAAAAGTTCTGGTGGATTTGTAAGCAAAACGCGATTTTAGTTTTTAGCAACCATGGGAAATTGCTGAGTGCATTGAGAACTTTCTTGGGCTCATGAAAATCCATATTTAAATAAAAAAATATAGAAAACAATTTTATAAAAATACACCCTGTACTTGTGCTCTTATTGTGCAAAAAATATGTATTGAAATAAAAGCATGATTGAATGATATGATGCTTGATACCGTCCGCTCCACCATCCACAAACCATTCAAACCTACACTACGTACCGAAAGTGTATGCATACATGAAATATAAATATGGTTGTATGTTTAATAAACCTTGATGCGGATATAACTGACATAATGACATTAAGCACAATTATTTACGCATGCAATTTAAATATCATATTAAATATCAAATAATATTTTATACAACACACGGTAGCCGGGCCGCAACCCCAACTCTTTCATTTGAATTCCGCCTCAAACACAACTGCCAAACAGTTGTTTGTAAAATTTATTTGATATTTAATTTGATGCCAGCGTGCAAATAGAGACGCGAGTGCAATGAAAAAGAAATTATTTACAAAAAAATATCGTATTTTAAAATGCAAAAACGATAGATGATGTATAACTTTTCCTTGGAAATACGAATTTTGTCAAGCTTAATTTATCTGCATTAATTTTTCATATGCATCCAGTGGATGTTGGCTTGCAGTTTAATTAATTTTAAAAATGAACAGCATATTTTTAGGAGTTTCATTAAAAATATATAAGTAAAGCCTGCCATGAGGTTGCAGTAAAAAACATGTCATTTAGAAGTTGTTGTTTACAAGTTGCCTTAACCCGTTCCTTAAAATCCTGGCCTACATTTAATGCTCAGCTTTTAAAAGAGAGCCCATTAGCAGTCCTTCCCCAGAGCCTTTATTAATTGATTAAGAAAATACATGTTTTTCAACTATTTTTTTTTCTTTTTCCTTATTTCTCTGCTTGTTTCAGAGTGGGTTAATTTTATTAAGATATTTATTTATAAAGAAAAAAATAGATATTAACCTCTGCTAAACTAAATGGTGCCCGCCCATACGCGTACACAATTTAATATGCATATTAACAACAACCAGCACGAAAGCATGTAAATTTTCTTGTTAAGTTTTACCTTCTCTTTCTGGAAGGCAATCACCACAACAACCACATACATTTGGGCCTGTACAACCAACCCCCTGGAGGTTGCATTCAAGGAAGAGTTTTTCTTTTTGTTCCCTTTTTTTGTTGGTTAAAGTAATAATAATTATTTATTTGTTTTATTTATTTATAGTCCACAAAGCGAAAGCAAACGAGGTTTCTTATAAATTCTTAATATTCTTGTTGGTTAGATGCCAGTAAATTTATAACTTAATGTGTGTGTGTGTGTGTGTGTGTGTGTGTGCGTATAAGTAAGTTGTTTAAGTATGTGTTTATTAAGCTAAAACGCAAATGGGCGATTAGGTGAGTTGCTCCCTTTTTGCTGCTTCTCTTAACTACTGCTCCAGCTGGTCTTTGGGGATCCATAACCACAAACGTTTTGTTGGCATATCAAAAGGACTTTTATTTGTTTTCAAAATACGCTGGCAGAATTTACATTAAAATATTGGAAATATTTAAATGAAAAGAGAGTTTGAAAATAAAAGAATTTATTTATTTAAAAAAACAATTCTAAAACATTTGTTTATTAAGGCAAAAAAGGGCTGTCCCCTTCTTTCTAATTCTGGCACAAGCCACAGCATTCCCTGAGTACTCATTCCCTGAGTACTGGTCCCACATAAATAAACAACAGATCACAGCACCCTATTCCGTTAGTCGTTAGTACTGCAGTAAAAACTCGCTGTCTAACTAAAACTTAAAATGGCTAAAATAAATTCTCTCTCTTCAGCTTCTTTTACATCTGATCCTTCAGCACAGTCTTCTACTTTCTTAGTTTCGGCATAATGCATTCCCTCAATAGGATTCAAACACCGTGTCCATGTCTACTAAATAGAAACATAAAAAAGGATATCTTTATCAGCTTGAAGAAGTTTCTGTGGGGAAGGACTGCTAATGAGCTCTCTTGCAAAAACTGAGGATTAATTGCCTGCCAGGATTTTAAGAAACGGCTTAAAGCAACTTGTAAACAACAGCTTGTAAATGAAATCTTCTTTCCTTCCACCTCCTGGCAGGCTTTACTTATATTTTTTATGAAACACCTAAAAATATGCTGTAACTCATAAAATTAAATAAACTACAAGCCAACTTGATGCATACGAAAAATTAATATAGATAAATTAAATTTTAGCAACACCTGATTGATGAATTTAGAAAATGTATCGTGCGTCACGTAACATACGCCGATTATTTTAGAAGTCTCTTATATGAATCTTTGTTTTATGAAATATGTTTTTTTATTAAAAATAACTCAAACACATTTTAACTTTGAAATGAATTTTAGAATTTTGTAGCGTGCGTCACATTAATTTGACTATTTTATAATTATCTTATAAGCGTGTTTATTTTATACAATATAATATGAATAATGAAATAGCAGTTTAAGTTTCAAATAGACTTTAGAGTTTTGTAGCGTGCGTCACCTTAATTTGAATATTTTATAATTCTCTTATAAGCGTGTTCGTTTTATAAAATAGAACATGAATAATGAAATCACAGTTTAATTTTCAAATAGACTTTAGGGTTTTGTAGCGTGCGTCACATAAATTTCATTATTTTATAATTCTCTTAAAAGCATGTTCGTTTTATAATATATAATTTTTTGTGTTAAAAATAACGAAACCACATTTTAACTTTCAAAGAGACTTTAGGGTTTTGTAGCGTGCGTCACAATAATTTGATTATTTTATAATTCTCTTATAAGCATGTTGGTTTCATAAAATAGATTTTTTTGCGTTCAAATAACGAAATCACACTTTCAAATATACTTGAGGGCTTTGTAGCGTGCGTCACATTAATTTGACTATTTTATAATTCCCTTATAAGCGTGTTTGTTTTATAAAATATAATATGAATAATGATATAGCAGTTTAACTTTGAAATAGACTTTAGAATTTTGTAGCGTGCGTCACCCTAATTTGACTATTTTATAATTCCCTTATAAGCGTGTTCGTTTTATAAAATAGAACATGAATAATGAAATCACAGTTTAATTTTCAAATAGACTTTAGGGTTTTGTAGCGTGCGTCACATAAATTTCATTATTTTATAATTCTCTTAAAAGCATGTTCGTTTTATAAAATAGAATTTTTTGTGTTAAAAATAACGAAACCACACTTTAACTTTCAAAGAGACTTTAAAATTTTGTAGCATGCGTCACAATAATTTGATTATTTTATAATTCTCTTATAAGCATGTTGGTTTCATAAAATAGATTTTTTTTCCTTAAAATAACGAAATCACACTTTCAAATGTACTTGAGGGCTTTGTAGCGTGCGTCACATAATTTTCTGTTAGATTATTTTGCAACAAATATCTTAAAAAAGAATAGTATTTGAAAAAAAATACTTAGATCTCATTCAGTAATTTGTATTCAACGAAGACTTATGCACAGTGGTCATCCTCTCCTTTAGAAAACTTATCTGGAGAAAAATTAGCGCCTTCGATAAGTATGAAAAATTCAATATAATTTATATATAAAATTGAATGACAATTTTTTCATTAATACCCATTTTGAAAAGTGTATGAAAAAGTTGAAAAATAAATTTTTTTATAGAAAAGTCAACTACGCTTTTAAACCTTAATTATTGTCCTTATTTGAAGAAGAAGAAGAAGACTTTATAGCCTGAATAAAAAGAAGAAAAAGAAGACTTTGGACACAGTAGCTGTGAAATCCCATCGCTAATATGGGATTTTTGTTCAGACCTAAAAATCTTTGCACTTTAATTTGTCAAGAATACAAATGAAGCGTTCGTCACACAGTGCTTATACTATCCCTATAGAAAACTCACGATATTTCAATGTAATTAAAATGCAAAACTACGCTTTTGACCTTTAGCTATTGTCGGTCTTTTAGGTTTTAGGATACCCGATAAATTTTCAGTCAAAAAAATATATTTTGAGCCGACAACGTTTACGACTGTAGCGTTCGTCACACAGGGAATATACTAACCCTTAGAAAACTTATCAAGGCACAAATTATCATATTCGATAACTATAAAAAGTTTTATATAATTTAAATAGAAAATCCTATCGGTATTGGATGCCACAATTTGGTCCCTGATAATTGTTTTCAATTAATCCCATTTTTGAAAAAGTTAAAGAAAATATTTCAAATAAAATTTTAATAGAAAAGTTAAATACGCTCTTAAGCCTTAAATATTGTATGTATTTTATTCACTGCAGAAGGTTTAAATTTTGCAGTAGAAAAATAAAAATACTTTGATCCGAAAACGATTACGAATGTAGCGTGCGTCACACAGGTTTGGTCTAATAGTTTAGTTGTTTAACAGGTCTTGTTATGCCTGAAATATTGAAAAACGTTTAGGATTTTTTCTCAACACGTTTTAAGAACTGAAAGCTTTTTATTTAAAGGCCTTTTCGCTGGGAAGAAAACATAAAATCTGGATAGAAATATGAGGCCATTTTCAAACAGTCAAACAGTTTTAAAAGCAGAGGCATTAATTCTCTATGTTATTCTTAATCACGCGCTACTTGAGGTTTAATTTTTATATTCGCAAACAAGTTTTCAACTACCAGGCCAATATAATAAACACCTTTTCAAAACTATCACTTTATATACCAACATCATGTTTTTTTGTATTCGAAAAGGACCTTTAGAAAGCCTGTCTTATAAAAAATATTTAAGCACTCGAAAAGCAATTAAGCTAAAACACTTCACTTTAGAAAAAAGGCACACATACAAGCAAGTAAAAAGTGCTACAGTGGTCTCGTATTCACGAAAGTTGTATTACAATTCAATTTGCTAAAGAGCACAAGTCCTTAGAACAATAAAAGAAGAGACAGATAAAATGGGATTTGAAAAGATCCAAGTAAATATTTCTATAAAGGCAAACAAATAAAACGAAGCAAAACTGAGAAATATTAAAGGTGAATGAGGAATTTTTAATAAACCATCATGTAGCAGGAAATGACGGCACAAGGACTAAATAATTTGTTAAATAAAACCACTTAAATGCAACCGTGATAATGATCCCTACGATGAAGTGAATTCCACGAATAGAAAGTTAAGGAACCATGGCTGCTCATTGTTGCCTTGAATTATTGAATACAACAGGATTCTTTCAATAAAATATTTCACTTAAATTTCTAATTAAACAAAAAACGAAATCCTGAAATCGTTTGCGTTTTAATAAATCCCTGAAAATAAATTAACAAACAGTATATCCTGCTGGTGCTTGTGTTTAACTGCATTTTACCGAAAAACAATTACTTAAGAAATATTTAATGAAATAGACAGAACGATGCAGAGAGAAACAGAGCACCCAACAGTGAAGAGCAAAAAAAGGAACGTCTTCAATTTTCGCAAAGACTGAATAATAAAACCAGACATTTCGTAGTTTTAGCTGCAGCACCCTACAATCGATTATTTCGTTTAAGTAAACATTTATTTCATTTTATAATTTTATGGAAAATAACCACCAACAGCAGTAACGAGAAAAAATTTCTTTAGCCAAAGAAATATTTGGCACAAAAATTTGCATCATTTATTGTAAAAAAGGGACTCTTTATAAAAAGTACTTTTTCAAAAGACCACTTTCATAAAGAGTACCTTTAATAAGAAGTACTTTTTCAAAAGACCATTTTTACAAAGAGTACCTTTAATAAAAAGTACCTTTTCAAGAGACTGTCTTTATATAAAGTACTTTTTCAAAAGACCACTTTTACAAAGAGTACCTTTAATAAGAAGTACTTTTTCAAAAGACCATTTTTACAAAGAGAACCTTTAACAAAAAGTACCTTTTCAGGAGACTGTCTTTATATAAAGTACTTTTTCAAAAGACCACTTTCACAAAGAGTACCTTTAATAAAAAGTACTTTTTCAGAAGACCATTTTTACAAAGAGTACCTTTAATAAAAAGTACCTTTGCATAATTTTGTCTTGTACAAAAAGTACCTTTCATAAATAGTAACTTTTTAAGTACATTTTAAAAAAATACTTTGCGTACAAAGTACCGCATGTTAAAAGAACTTAAAAAAGTACCTCTTGAAAATATTAAATTTAACAAAAATTAAGTTTGTAAAGAGCAACTTTTAAAAAACTATCTCTAAGAAACTTTCATTAAAGAGACTTTAAATAACAATTTCCTGGTATAAAATTGCGTTTTATAAAAGAGTTTTTTGTAAAATTACCTTGTACAATAATACTTTTTATATAAGTACTTTTTATAGAAAAAATATTTTATAAAACTTAAAGAAAAATTATGTTTCATAAAAACTATCTTTAAATAACCCTTTTAAAAAAGAAAGACATCTTTTATAAAAATAAAGAATTTATAAAAAGGACCCTAAAGTACCTTAAATATTTATGCTTTTATAAAAACCCTTACTAATATAATTCCTTTCACAAAAGGTACCTTTTGTAACAAGCATGTCATCTTAAAAGCACTTTTTATATAAGTAACTTTAATATTTATGTTTAAGAAAAGTTTTTATTATATCCATTAACTTACAAAAAAAGTACCTTTTATAAAAAACAACTTAAAAAAATTTATTATAAGTACCTGTTTTAAAAATACCTTTTTTAATAAGAACTTTTTATAAAATATACCTTTTGTAAAAGGTACCTTTTGTAAAAAGTACCTGTTGTAAAAAGTACCTTTTCTAAAAAGTACCTGTTGTAAAAATTACTTTTTACAAAAACTACCTTTTGCTTAAAATATTTTCTATAAAAAGTATTTTTTTAAATGGACTTTTATAAAAAATACCTTTTAGAGGCAACTTTTTGTGAAAAGTACTTTTTATTAAAACTACTTTTTTAAGAGTATTTTTATAAAAAGAATTTTTTATAATAATAGACTTTTATAAAAAATATTTTTTAAAGAAAACTTTTTGCAAAAAGTACTTTTCATAAAAGCTACCTTTTGTTAAAAGTATTTTCTATAAAAAGTATTTTTAAAAAAACTGACTTTTATAAAAAATAATTTTTATAGAAAACTTTTGGTAAAAAGTACTTTTTATAAAAACTACTTTTTTGAAAATATTTTCAATAAAAAGTATTTAAAAAAAACTGACTTTTATAAAAAATACCTTTAATAGAAAAATTTTAGCAAAAAGTACTTTTTATAAAAACTACCTTTTGTCCAAAGTATTTTTTATGTAAAAGTATTTTTAAGAAAAATGGACTTTTATAAAAAAATATTTTTTAAAGAAAACTTTTTGCAAAAAGTACTTTTCATAAAAGCTACTTTTGTTAAAAGTATTTTCTATAAAAAGTATTTTTAAAAAACTGACTTTTATAAAAAATAATTTTCATAGAAAATTTTTGGTAAAAAGTACTTTTTATAAAAACTACTTTTTTGAAAATATTTTCAATAAAAAGTATTTTAAAAAAACTGACTTTTATAAAAAAAAAATACTTTTTATAGAAAAATTTTGGCAAAAAGTACTTTTTATAAAAACTACCTTTTGTTAAAAGTATTTTTAAGAAAAATGGACTTTTATAAAAAATATTTTTTAAAGAAAACTTTTTGTAAATAGTACTTTTTATAAAAGCTACTTTTTGTTAAGAATATTGTTTTATAAAAAGTATTTTCAAAATAAATGGCCTGTTATAAAAAAACAATTTTCTTAAAAAGTACCTTTTGTAAAAAATTACAAGAAAAATTTTTATAAAAAGTACTTTTTATAAAAAGTTCTTTTTATGCAAATATATAAATACTTTTTACTAAAAACAACCATTTTATATTTAAAAAGACATTTATAAAAACTAGCTTTTATTGAGAGCACTTTTTCATCAGTCCTTTTTAGAAGCAGGTTTTGAAAAAAAGTTTATTTTAAAAAAAGCTTTTTTATTTATTTATTATTATCTCAATGAATTGAGTAATAAACATCTCAAAGGTTTTATATTTTAATGGTTTTATTCACAAGAAATTTTTGTTTGTTAATTAAGTGGTTATTAGATAAGTTTGTATGAGACATTTGTCGAATAAGCTTTTTATAAACGGAAAATATTTTTTACGAATTTGAATATACAAAAATATATTTTATAAAAGTTAAAAAAATTACATTTAGCTTCCATTTAAGTTCCATTCTTAGAAAAAAGTTATTTTATTAGTAGCAGATTTTATAAAAAAGTACCTTCAACAAAAGTACTTTTTATAGGTACGTTTTAAAAAACATGAACTTTAAAGAACAGATTAGGTTTAAAAACAGGACTGAATCTTCAACAAAAAGTAGTTTTAAAGTAGTTTTTATAAAAAGTATTTTTAATAAAAATAGTTAAGACTTAATAAAAGTTATTTTTGTTAAAAATTATCTTACACGAAAATAGGAAATAATTAAAATCTTTAAAATAGTAGACACTTTTTAAAATATCTTTTATAAAAAATAACTTTAAAATTCTTTGCTTTTAAAAACATCTATTCTGATATATTTTCCTTTACAAAAAACTAATTTCAAAAATATTAACTCTCAGTAAAAGTTCTATTCACGAGCATTAAAGACATTTAAAAAAAACGCACACTGGGGACGAATTATGGCATTCGATATTAACCAAAATTTCCATAAAATTTGAAAAGATATTTCAATCGGTATTGAGTACTGTAATTTGGCCCCTGATATTATCAGCTGTAATTTACAAAAAGTTCTTTTTATGAGTACTTTTTATGACCAGTACTATAAGGACAAACAGTCATAAAAGTACTTTTTCAAAAAGGGACACATAAAAAGTGTTTTAGATGAAAAATTATTACACATAAAACATTTATTTAGCAAAAACAAATATTTGCTATGAAAAAAAATATTTATAAAAATTTTATATAAAATATCCTTTTTTTTTAAAATGCATCTCTTTTAAAAAGTGTACCCTAAAATTGTTGTTCTCGCCTTACAAACCACATCTAAAATAATTTGCCTGAGTATGTGTTTACCATTCAAGCCGCATTCTGTTCAAGTTAAAACATTCACTTTTCGTAATGGCTGAGCTCGTGTGTAATTGCATGAGAGTTTTAAGGCAGCGCAAAGAGGGGAGAGGGACAACGAACTGCTGAATGAATGTATTGCTTTTCCTTTAAATGAAGTAATTAATTTAGTTAAGCACACACCTAAATAAATACAAGACGTTTGTTTTCATTTGCTTGCTGTTGCAACTGCATTCATATCCCTACACACACACACACCCACACAAACACACTCCGGCACACATGTACGTCTTGTTGTCTTTACAGGTAGAAGGAAGTCTTACATCTCATTTTGGTATTCTTGGGATAACGAAAGTAACCGTACGTATGGATTTGGCATAGACAAACAAACGTTTTTGTGGATACAGATAAGCACATACGCAAGAAGATACGTAAACGTATATTAATTTATTAAGCTGCTGCACAGTGGGACGGGCACGTAAGCATTTTGGGGAAGAACAATAAAAATATTGTGACTTTGTTAAATTAAAATAACATTTTAGAGGACTTTCTTGGCGAGTAATTGAATTACAGCAACTTTAAATAGGACTTTTTATTTGCTGTTCAATTAAAATCAATAAAATTTCTTTCTTTTATTGAAGATCCTGCAGTGATTCGAAAAAAATAAAATTTAATTCGCTTGAAACCATTGAAATATTTATTTATATGAATCGTTTCATAATAAATTTTGGCTTAAATTGCATTTGCATTATATAAAACGAAACCAGCCCATTGTGCACACATACACGAACGTAAGTAAACATGCAGCTACACTTCTGCCAGGTTTTTTTTTTTTTTTTTTGGGTAAAAATTAATTTATAGAGGCAATTCATTACAATGATTTGAAACTTTAGGTGTCTTACGATTTTCCTGTTTCCGTGTAAAGCAAACACGTTGGCTATGCCGGCTGTAGATAAGCACACACACACAAACACATATTATTATTAATATTGCATGTTGCCATTATTGTTTGCCAAAAGTATAAGAATCCCATTTTGCGTGTTACTTCCCATGAAGTTCTTAGAATCCTTCCAGCAGATACTGGAAAAATATAAACTTTTTTGAATTTCCAGGATCTCAATATATTTTGGTGCGATCAATATCAAAAATCAAACTATTCAAAACAAGCATTTTTAAAACTTAATTATAGTATTCAGATCCAGTTGATTTAAGGCACAACGAAAACTCTTGAAACAAGTGAAAAACAATTATTTGTAAAGCCTGATTTTCGTTTTAAAAAATGCTACATTTTTACAATCTAAATCTATAAATTTCTATAGATATATTTGTGTGTGTGTGTGTGTGAGTGTGTATTAAAAAAGCCATATTATTTTCCCTATCATTTTTAAAAATAATTTCTTTCAAGCAAAAACCCTTAATTATTGCTGTCGTAATAAAAGCCAAAAGACTGCAAGTAAATATTCTTCCTCATTAAATCCTAATTAAAGAGCGTAACACCAACACTCTCGCTCTCTGCAACTCAACGCTGTTCCATTGTATTTTCTAAACTCTCAATTTGTTTGATAACTTTTAAGACCTCAATTAAATTCAATTTTAAATTCTGGGCATTTTGCCGTTTCATATATAAAATCTGCAAAATCGTTTTACAACAAACAACTACCAGCAGGGAGGTAATAAAAAAAACATCTATAAATAATTATTTAAACAAAAATAATCATCATCATTTAATGAATTCAAGCATTATAATCTTATTTATGCATTTAAATTACCTGGAGTATATTTTATTCCATTTATTTCCCTAACACAAACGCAATTAAGTGATTGTGGAGTGCGTGTGCTTGTGTATGGCTTTGTTAAAGCATACTTTTAGGCTTAAAATTGGTATAGAAAATTACAGTAGAGCGAAATACATTTCAAGCGGTCAGACAGATTGTTGTTTACCTAGGAGAATCCATCAGTAGAGGAAGTAAGAATTTTGGTTTTTTTTATTTTAAATATTTCGGAAAAAAATGTCGCCAGTCTCTTCTTTTTTTTTTGTAGTTATAAACTCGGTATAACACAAACATGCAGATTAGAAATATTCGATACCATGTTCCTGAAGCTGGTGTCGAACCCTGGATCTTTGGCGTCATAGGCAACAACCTCATTTCAGTTGTAAGATATTTTCAGAATATTTATGTCATATATACTGGTATACTATGAGTAGCATAATTGAGGAATATTTTAACCCTGTAATACTTAGCAGTGTCTCTTTAACACTGAATGGCTACTGTTCAGCAATTCGACGAAGCTCATTTACTCTTTATCATAATTTTATTTGTGCTCAAATTCATATAGAGTTTTAAGAGAACAAAAAGTTTTTATGTTAAATTTTTTTATTATTTTTTTAACAAAATATTTAACCAAAAAATATTGTGATTTATATTCAACTTTAAAAGTTATTCCACTAGAATTATTTTTAAAAATTGTTCGTCGATTTAACGAAGAGTAAACTTAATGTACAAAAATTAAAAGTAACCATCCAGGGTTAATGAAATGAATGAAAAATGCTATTCCCAATCAACGATAGAAATATCTAAGTCAAAAGTTGACATACTTAACCGACAACTACTACAAATGAAACGATCAAGACGGATTTGCCAGGATCGATATTTTATCATTTTGGAATAATTATGATTTTGTTCTACAGTGTATTTGTTGAGAACAATTATATAACAGTTAATTAGAACTGCGATTCGCCACTCGTGTAAAAACACAGCGATGCTTTTTACTAAGCGCTTCACCATTAATTAATTCACGTAGATCTTATTCAATTTATGAATTTAAAAAACATCGGCTTTTGCTCTGAACTAAAGCAAATTGTAAAAGAAGTATAAGTCTGACTTAAAATTTCACAAAGATGAAGCGCCATACTTTTGTAGGATTTTATAAAGCGCATAAAAAGCTTTTGATTATTAAAATTCTACTTTAAATTAAAATGATTGATAAGCTAAAGGCAGGAGTATCTTTTCTGTAAAAATTATATCATAGAAGTTGCCAGTAACATGACGATGAGAAACAAATAATTAATATTATAGCCTATTTTTAGGAGCACAAATAAAAATTTGTCTCTGTGGAATTGTGAAGCGAAACTGCATTAAATAGGCGATTAAAAGTAGTGTATCAATATACAACGCAATGTTATCATGTTGTGTAAATAAATCGTTTGTGTTAACCAGTGTAAATGTTTTATTTAGGCCGCGAACAAACAATCTGTTGTCTCCCGTTAATCCAGCAGCTCTGATCTACTGTAGCGGTTTAATCAGTTCAACTATAATTAATTTTTTTATATTTTTTTTAGGATTCTTAAACATTCTTTATATTGTCTGGCTTATCGCTTGCCGTTGTTATTGATATTTTCTCAATTATTTCATGCTCCGTCCCACTGTACAACATATAATTGCTAAATAATTATAACAAACGATTTTTTTCTTTTTTGTGAAAATTCTTTATGTCACACTCCACAATGAAAGGCCTTTTTCTTTTGGTAGACAAAATAAAATTTTACAGCTGCTAGACTTACCTGGAAAGAAAAAGAAATATAAAAGCAAATTAGTACTGAAGAAAGAAACAATAGGCTGTTGTCTTTTATTTAATTTACTCATATTAAAAGGTTTTAAAAATAAATTTAAATATTAAATGCACAACTTTTCTTTTATGGTTGAAGAGTTTTACAAAAGCAAAGTTGTATGACGAACAAAAAGGAAATATATATTTGAATACAGGATGTTTATGTTATAAACATATATATATATATATATATATATATATATATATGTACAAAAAATATTACATGCTTGTCTACAGAAACTTTATTTGTTTATAATTTCTTATGGCTTGACTACAAAAAAAAATTTTTTTTACTAATTTCGCCAATTACTGACAAAAAGCTTTAAATCCTTGCGCTTTGCTTGTAAATATCCCACGCTCATCTTTTTTTTTTTTTTTTTTGGTAAAAATTTACACAAAAAGAACAGCAATTAAAGAAGGAATATCGTTGATAAGCAGCTTAAAATCTAAAAAAAAAAATCCAGCAGCAATAGCAACCGTAATGAAAGTATCGAAATTGTTTGTTTTGTTTTCATTTAAATACCGACTAAATGAAAGCAGCCAAGTTTGAAAAGCTTAAGCTTCTGACTTGTAAGAGATTTGCGTTGGTATATGAAAGCACTTCCACACATGCTGGTACACTGGATCGTTCCACACATAAATGGCGGGTAAGAATTAATCGTAAATGTTTCGTATTATTTGCAACAGAGAGTTAAATCATATAAAATTACAAGCAGAAAAGTTTATTTGTAAGCCACAACGATAAGTGCTCTCTCTCTCTGTCTCTCCCTCCCTCGCTTTAATTGGAGCAGCAGAAGCTGAAACATCAC
Organism: Linnaemya vulpina; assembly: GCA_963675445.1. Classification (NCBI taxonomy): domain Eukaryota; kingdom Metazoa; phylum Arthropoda; class Insecta; order Diptera; family Tachinidae; genus Linnaemya; species Linnaemya vulpina. The sequence continues at coordinate 84,842,321 of OY776278.1, read as the reverse complement.
AACTTTAAAGCATTAGGAAGAAGGTAGTCCTGTGGTATATCCTTGTAAAGTTATATAACAACAAACAAGAAAGGAATAACAATAGTTTCTATACAAACATCAGAACTGCAGGGTAGCTAAAAGCATATGTGTTCTTTTGATATTTATAACCTTTAAAATATTCCTGTATATTATAGTCAGCGGTTGGCTAGGAAACTTAGCATTTGTAGCAATTAGCAGTTGAAGTTGGCAAGAAGATGAGTTAAAGATACAAATTACGGGAATTTTAAAACAACTTAAAATAACAACGAGCAACAATTGGTTTGGGATTATTTCGCTAATTAAAGCTCCTTTAAAGTGGGGAAAAATTATATATTAAAACTTGAAACAATTCCTCCCTCTCCTCCTCTGCACACTTAACCAATGAAGCGAAAAGTTGTTTAGTTTCAAGGACTGTTGCCATAAAGCTTAAAATTAATATCTACAAGATAAGAGATACAGCGAGAATCAAAATCTTATTAACAAACATTTTAAAATTAATTCGAAACACACATAATAAGTGAAGACACTGTGCTACAGAGATTGAAGAAACTCAACAACTATTAGTAGGCAAGGGGGGATTGTTTTAATGGATCCAACTATTTTTAAAATGCTTGTGCCTGCTGTGAAACGTGACTCCCAACATGTTGTATGAGGATGGTAGTGGAGATTAATGAGAATAAGTGAAATTTTCTTCAAAATTAAATCATTCAATTCAATTCAATTCATACAGACATTTTGTATGATAATACACGCGTATGGACCAGCACAAGACCACACTCAACATGTATTGAGAATTGATTGCGTTTTATCCTTCGCAACGCTCGCATGCATTTCAGGATGCAAAATTAAACAAAAAGCTTTTATACTCAAGTACTTTTTGGAAAACAACTACAGCAACAGAAAAATAAGAGAAATCAAAAATTAAGTAGGAATTTTATTGGCGCAATTAATGCGAATATAAAACACCCTACAGTGCAAATGATTTGCAACTGTATTGCAAATGATTTTCTTCCACAACTGCCGGGCACAAACGAGGGCTAAAGCGATGGCGCTTAGACTAACAATTACCAGGTTAAGGACTCGAATTTTTCTAATCAGCATCTGTATTTTTAAACATTAAAAGTTTTTTTTTTACAACATATACTTTTATAATTTTCCAAAATTCCATTAATCTGTTATAAAAACGTTTATAACAGAATAAAAGTTACCAGCACGATATATAATAAAATCATTGAGATACTTGTGGCGTAATAAAATTTTTGCATATTCACTAGTTCTGTTTTAGTGTGTAAAAGCTTGTATAACAGTTTAAAAAATATATGTTATGGATAAAATTTCCGAAAAATCATGATCGAAAGTTTCTAGCTATAATATTCATATAGAATTCAATCACTTTTGTCTAGTATAACAGTTTTGTATAACAGTTGAGACAGCGTTTTAATCGCATTTTAAGATTTAATCTACTTTTTGTTTTAGTATGGCAGCTTAAAATTTTTGCTCTATTTTTATTTCACAGTATAACAGTTGAGAAAACGCTTTTTTATCACATTTTAAGATTAAATATATGTAGATTTGTTGTAGTATAACAGTTTGACAACTTTTATAAACATATTTTATAGTATATTAATTGCCGTAGTTATCTGTACTTGACTTAATAGTTTAGAATTGCGTATAACAGTTTAATATTAAAGCCATAAAACTATACTTGTTGTAAAAGTTTCAGATATAACAGTTAATATAAAATTTTAACATTCATTATAATCACTTGCCTACTAATCAAGTCTATTAAATAAGCACAAACGGGCTATTAAACAGTATAACAGTTGCTATCTTTGTTAATTATTTTTTAGAACAGAACATTTTTTTTTTTTAAGCAAAATTGTTCAAATTTATTTTAAATACTTTTTTTCGCCAGAGAGTGGACATAGTGGAAGAGACACTTGATTTCTTTTTGTATAACAGTGTAGAGCCGCTCATGGACTTTCTTTGTCCTCCTAACAACAGATCATTTTCTGTAGACCGGCAAATGCGATTGAAACACATTTGAAAGAGGTTTCATATACGCGTGCTGGTTTCATCTGATAATGAAAATTTTCCGAATTTCCAAACACAATTCCATTTTCCACAGTCGACTCTAGTGTAAAAATTGTTTGTAGCCCATCCTGGCACTCAGCACACTTTAGCTTGTGTTGAGCACCACACTAACATGCAACACACATATTTGTGCGGAGGCATGTCAGTGCATGTTTGTGCACGCCCGCGCGTGTGTGTGTGTGTGTGAATTATGCCTACCTGCATGTGTTTGCGAGCGCATATGCGTACGTACATGCCATTTATAAATTCCAATATGAATTAAGTGCTCGAATCACTCGATTTTAAGCTCGTCTACTTGTTGCCAATAATGCATGCTTCAGCTTGTTGCGTAGCAAATAATGAACACAAGGAGCTTTACGAGTAAAAACAAAAAAAATCCCAACGAAAAAAACCAAACATTTTCCACTCTTTTGCAAATAAAAATTTAATTGGTAAAGACAACATATTTGTTGTTGTTGTTGTTGTTAATTATACTTGAAAAACTTCAAACAACAACAAGAACAAAAAGTACCTGAAATGCGAACATAATTTAACTGGCATTTTTCTACTGTTCGAGCCCCATTAACAAATATTTATGAAATTATTGCCAATATTTAATTAACTGTAAAAATGGGAAATTAAATAAAATTTAACTGCTTTAAGCCGCCATTGAAAGAAGTATTGGAAATTAAAAATATCGTTTAGCAAAATATTTTTTCTGTTTAAACAAACTTGTGAAGTTAAAGAAATTAAAAAGTTTTATAGTTTTTGCTTTTCCAACCAAAATTTGAGGTAAAAAACCTGAAACCACAATTCTTTTTTTTTTAGTTACTGATTATTTTTAAATGCTCAGGAGGTGGGGAGGGGGAGGCGTACATTTTACTTGTTACTTTTGCTGGCATTTCTTCTTAACCTGTTAGCATTTCTTGTTACCAACTCTTTTTTAAAATTGTTAAGGCAAGTAAAAGTTGTTTTTTTTTGTTGTTTTTGTGCAGCAAATTTTGTTTCGGAAACTTTTCGCTATTCAAAATATATTATAACAACAGATTGCAAAAAGTGTTTGAATTAATTGTGCCTTTTTTATTGAAAGAAATACTTCCATATAATCTGTTATAACAGTATAAAAGGAACAACCATGTTATATATAGTAAAATCAATGAGATATTTGTTACATAATTGAAATTTTTCACATCCACATGTTCTGTTTTATTGTGTAAAAACTAGTATAATAGTTTAAAATATATATGTTAGAGATAAAATTTGCCGATAATCATGACGAAAAGTTTTTAGCTATAACATTCATATGGAATTCAATCATTTTTGCTTGGCATAACAGTTTATAACCGTTTTGTATAACAGTTGAGTAAACGTTTTTATCGCATTTTAAGTTTTAATATACCTTTTGTTTGAGTGTAACAGTTTAAATTTGTTGTTTTATCTTTATTTTACAGCATAACAGTTGAGAAAACGCGTTTTGTAAGATTTAGTATACTTTTTGTTTTAAAAATTGTTGTTTTAACTTTATTTAACAGTATAACAGTTAAGAAAACGCTTGTTATCACATTTTTATATACTTTTTGTTTTAGTATAACAGTTTAAAACTATTGTTTTAACTCTATTCAACAGTATAACAGTTAAGAAAACGCGTTTTATCCCATTTTACTATACTTTTTGTTTTTGTATAACAGTTAAAATATGTTATTTTATATTTATTTTACACCATATTAATTCATGTAATTTTGTCGCTTTGGCGTTTTTAATTAGAGGTTATGTGGCCTGTACTTGGCTTAATAGTTTAGAATTGTACCTCAAGTATAACAGTTTAATGTTAAAGCCTGCATAATTATCGAGAGCCTAATTATGTAAAATTTTTAATTACACTGAATGCCAAAAAAGCGGTTGGGATTTTACACAGAAAACGTTCTAGAGTTGTACATGGCGTATGATTGATGGCGAACGCTGAGCGTTATGCAACACAAATTAATCATACGCCACAGGGATGCATAATATTTCATAGCGTACGAATGTATTTGATGAGAACTTATAGAAATCAAATCATTCCAACTATTTATCAAATATATTTTTAGAGATAAGAAAAAGTAAGGAACTTTAAAACCACCCTCCTACATTTTATTCTTTATCTCCCTGCTGGCTGCAAACATTTTTCAGGTTTCGGCCACTGCAGCCAAAACTTATTACACTTTTAGAGCTGCAGCAACTTGATTTCTCATGGAACAACAACCTTTTGGCTTCTCGTTTACGAGTTCTGCTGGCAAGAGGAGCGAACATCCAAAGTGGCCTGGAGATACTTGCAGTTTCACTCTGTAGTTTAGTTTGGCATTGTTTTCATTATTATTTTCTACCTGGTTTTCCTCATTTTTCCCTGGTTTTATTTTAGTTTTTTCTTCTTCTTCTTCTTATTTTTGGTATTTTTAATTTGTTAGCCAACATAAACAATTTGTGGGTTTCATTAAGTAATTTTTACAATTTTCCTTTACCATTTCTCGTTTATATTATTATTATTATTATTTTTAAGTTCTGCATTGTTTTATAAAATTCTTTTTTATTACATTTTTGTGCAATTTTAATGGCAGCTTGTTGAAGCCAATCCTGGGCTATAAGAAAATATTTTCAATTGTTTAAAGCAGCACAGGGAAAATAGTAAATATTTTATTTATGAGAAACAATATTTAGATTTTCAATATATTTGAAAATAGTTTGTCGCAGAATATTTTACTAAAATATTGCAAAATATGGATTAACGCTTAAATGCATTTCCATTCAAATTTGGATAAAAGCACGCCAGTTATTTAAAAATACTATTAATTATTGTGAAATATTTTTGTTTATTTATTTAAATTAAAGTCTTTTTTTGTTTTAAACATATTCGGCTTAGCAAGCGGCAACTTAAATGCAACAAACAGCGCAAATAGGAAAAACAATATAAATTCACTACCTACGAAATATGCACCCTATAAGGGGCGCTCATTTTTGCCATATTAAATTTAAGTCTTTCAGGTTTTGTTGCCATCCCTGCCTGTCCCAAAATAGTTGATATTTTATTATTAAAAAAATAACAAAAAAAAAACAACGTTTCCTTTCATACGAAAAGTCAGTCATTAAAGAAAAAGGACTTTTCTTGCCACAATGTGAAGTCGTAGTAAAAGGATTTCAAAAAAATATATAAAAATTAAAATACGATACATGATTTCATTTATTTCAATTGATTTACAAAAATTCTCTCAAATGTTTCAAAGAAAAGGTTTGAAGGCGACCTGCCCCAAAGACTCATTTTGTAGGAAGTGATTTTTAATTTCTGACAAGAGAAATAAAACGTCTGAAATGAGTTAAAAACAGCAACCCCAAATAATAATTATTTTCAGAATTACAAAGGGAAAATCGGAGATTGAATGCAAGCAAATAGTTTTAATCGTTTTCCTCAGAATTTTCAGGAAACCTGTTAAAGTTTTTACTTTTAAATTTTTTTTTGGCAAAAATAATTGTTTTTTTTTTTTTTTTTTTTTTGAAGAATAATTGTTATTTTTTTTAATTTTTCTTTTTCTAGAAATATTTGTCATATTTAGATTTTATTTGTGTTTAAAATTTGTATATAAAATAATTGTTGTCTGAATTTATTAAAATTTTTGTTTAGCAAAAATATTTGGCAGAATATCTTTAATTTTTTTCAAATATAGGCTGTTTTTTATAGAGTGATACAACTTTGAGTTGGCATCACTGCTTTATTTGACCACACATTTAACAGCTGATAGTTGCTTTTCGTTTAGTTTGCCTTGACATTTTATTATGGATCGACTTACACCAGAGCAATGAGTGCAAATTGTGGAAATTTTTAATCAAAATAATGGTTCTGTTCGTCAAACTTGTCGTGCATTTCGACCATTAAAAATTGTATATTCCGATGAAGCCCATTTTTGGTTTGAATGGGTACGTAAATAAACAGAATTGTCGCATTTGGAGTGAGAAGTTTCCACAGAAAATTACTGTTTGGTGCGCTTTATGGGCTGGCAGAGTCATTGGCCCATATGCCTTCAAAAACGATGATGGTCAGAGTGTTACTGTTTGTGAAAATTGGAGTTCCGGATTACGCCTTGTATGCGCCAGCCACTGTGGCTACATGGCCAAAATCAAAACATTAATGTCATAAAATTTTCTATCCAATAAAAACAGTTTCATTGATATCAAAAATATATCACTATGTTTTATTATGATTTAAACTTGTATCACTCTATAAAAAACACCCTATTAATAATTTTGTATTTTATATTTTAAAATAAAAAAACTTTCTTTTCCTAGTTTGTATTAAAAGTTTGAGGTTAAAGTTGGAATTGCTTTGCAAAATAAAGCCGCTTGTAATTCGAACATTGAAAAAAATCCAATTTTATTTCTCCAAAAAAAGAAAATCCAAAAAATAAATATCAAATAATAACAATTAAGATAAAAAATGGAACATGAAAAAAGTTGCTGACAAAAAAATAATGGTAAATATAAATTTCGTGTTCTTTATTAGAAAACATGTAACATTTTTCCCTTATTTTTTAACAAAAGGCGGTTTGGAAAAGTTTTGAAACAGATATTATTTTTCGTTGGGAATGTTGGATTCATTTCTAATTCTAATTTCTTATTTTATAATGGCAAAATGTTGCCATTTTCTGTTAAAAAAAAGTGTGAAAAATGTTGCATTATTTTTTACAAAAGAAATTGACATAAATAAAATCAGAATATGCCAAATATTTCTAAAAAAAATATAATTAATAATAGAAAATAACAATTATTTCTGATGAAATAAATAAAAATCTAAATATAACAAATAATTGGAAAGAAAAAATAAAAGAATATGACAAATATTTTTGGCAAAAAATATTCTAAATCTGGAAATAATTATTTGTGACAAGATTTAATAAATAAAAATCAGAAATAAAAATAGAAATAAACACGGTAAATATTCAGTCTGATTACGGTTGCCTTTTATGGCCTACAGATTCTACCACTTTGTAAAAGGTTAAAGATAAGAACTTGAATTTATCTTTAATCTGTAAAAAAAAATGCCGATTTTGAAGGCGAAAACATGCCCACCGTATTCAGGCTGATTTGTGACAAAAATAGAAATCACTTAATAATAATTATTTCGGAAAAAATATGCATATTTAAAAAAAAAAAAGTTCTAATAAATTTCTTATTTTGAAATGTTGCCATTTTCTGTTAAAAAAGTGTGAAAAATGTTGCATTATTTTCTAGAAAAGAAATTGACATAAATCAAATCAGAACATGCCAAGTATTAAAAAAAACAAGAACAAATTTGTCTGCTTAATATTTCACAACCAAATAATAACAATTATTTCTATTAACAGCAAAATAAAAATCACATAATAATTATTATTTATGACAAAACAACTAAGAAGCACAACAACAACAAAAATATCACAAGTAATTCTAATTAAAATATAAAAATCAGATAATAACAATTATTTCTGTTAACAGCCAAATGAAAATCATTAAATAACAATTATTTTTGCAAAAAATAAATAAATAAATATTGTAAAATAACAATTATATTCTAATTCTTAATATAAATGTCACGGTTGCTAATTTAAAATAGAACTCCTTGAAAGATTCATATTTTATGAGGGCCAAATGAAACTTTTTTAACTCGTCACCAGAGACCTGCAAAGTTGTTCTCATTCGTCGATTAAAAAAATCCGTTTTATTTTCAATTTTTTTTCACTTTATTAATGTTTTATGGTCACATCCCCCAACATGGAAATGTCCATATACATTTTCATTCATGTCCAAGGATTTTTTTTATATAATTCTTTTATATATATATTTTTTTTTAAATCAAAATTCGGTCTTAAGTTGATGCTGTCTTACAAAGAAGTTTTTCAGTTTTCTTACAAAGTCAGCATCCACTTAATTCCTTTTCGTCTGATTAAGTTTAACGTGGTTTCTTTTTTTTGCTTCTCTTTTTGAATTGCTTTTTGCCATAGTGACTGTTTTGCTGTTGTTGTTGTTGTCAGGACTAAAATGATTAAATGTCAAAAAATAATTCTTCCTTTAACGCCTTTTAATGACACACAAAAGAAAGTGTGCAAAATAAACCGCAAATAATAACATCATCATTTTATGGCGAATACGGAATTTCTATGAGTTTTGAACGCTGCCAAAACTGAACACAATACGGGCAAAGGCAGACCGAAAAATATGTTTAAAAAAAAAAAGCATCCTTAATAAAGGAGTGCATATAATAGCCTTAACATTTTTCCTTAAACTCGCATTTCTTCTGGCTGGCTTTTATGCTTTTTGCTTAAGAAGAAGCAGAAGAAGGATTCGAGCTGTTACTGCCATAAATCCAAATTTAGTTTCTTTTCATTTCATTAAGTTTTCTCCTGCAATTTATTTCAGTTTATTTCCTTTCACCTTGTGCTGCGTGCGGTTCTCTTATTCCCCCACAATTTTGTCGCTTTTCTTTGCATATTTTTCACGTCATGAATGTGTATTTAAAAGACGAGTTTCGTTTAACGAGTGTTTCAAAAAAAAGTCCTTTTTTCAAAGTTAAATTTTTTGATTTTTCTTGCTTTTTAGTCCAGGAATAAATTTGCATATTTTTTTTTCTTAAGTTGTATTTTCTTTTCTACTTTTTTTTTATTCCAACTAAATCAGTGCATATTTTATGAAAATTTTTCAAATGAAACACAAACAATTGCCTTTTTCTAACAGCTTTAAGATGGCAGCGTTTATTATAACGAATTTTGTGAAAGAAAAATAAATTGTAGCAAAAAAAAAAGTAACACTCTAAGAAAGTAATTGAGAAATGATTGATATGAATACAAGAGAAAAGTTTATTTGAAAAGAAAAAAAAAACTGTTTTCATTAATATTAAGTTGGCGTATTTTTATATCTTTTGGGGTTAAACTTCTCATTGAGTTGAAAAGGTACTCGGATTTTATTTCATAACAAAATTTATATAAATTTAAACTGTTATCACTTTCCATTAAGCCACCTATTAAATGGTGCTAAGCAATAATGATGAAAATGCAGCGGCTTTCGAAAACAAGCTGTCCTGCTCTGCTGTGTAAGTTGAATAATTAAATTCATGTGCATTATTTATCAGGTCTTTCTGAACTAACAAAAACACGTTTCTAATATTATCGATATTCATTGTATTTAAGCTTTTAAGCACAGTAATTATCCAGTTATAATTCTCATTTAGTTTACATTCATAGTATTGATTTTCATTGTATTTAAATTTTTAGCAAAATAATTATCAAGTTATATATTCTCATTTAATTTATATTCATTATTGATTTTCATTGTATTTGAACATTTTAGCTAAAGAATTATGCAGTAATAATTCTCATTTAGTTCATATATATACAAAAACTATAATTTTTTTAGTTCAAATTCAAATTGAACAAATGCTGGAGCATCGTAAGGCATATAATTTTATATAATAAATTTTAAATTATATTTTGCTTGCAACAGATAAACTTATTCAGAGCTGGATAATTGCTATTAAAGTATATGATTTTGGATTTTTTGTTAGAGTTTATGTGCACATTCTCTTTATAAAAGTTTTTTAAAAGAAACATCAACTTCAAATAATTAATTTAGCATTTAAAGATTTAATACCTTGAAACAAAGCAGAGCTGGATAACTGGTGTTCCGCTTGTTTGTTATTATAAATTTTTAATAAAAAAAAAGTATTTATAATATATTTAACTTGGCAACTATTACAATCGGCTAAGGCTTCTCTAACAATATTTTGCTATTTTATTTAAAATAATATTTATTTAGCAATTACTTGTGTCAACACATTCAATAAGTTGCGTGCTGCTCAACACAATTTAAGCATAAAATAAATTATATATATTCGAAACATTTTACGCACTATTCTTTATATTCTATTTCAACGTTGTTTTAAAAACATGCAGTTAATGCCAAATTATTGGCCCGTTTTGTTTAATATTTTATGTAAAATATTTCTTCTATTGCAATATTATAAAAATTAGTAAAACAAACTTTCAATTTCAGTGCCAAAATATTTCAGTCACTTGACCACCACCTGCATTTTGTGGCATGAACGCTTTGATTTTCTATTCCAAGCTGGTATCAATGAGAATGTTGTGCTACAGATAAATCCAAGAAATTTAACATCATCCTTTTCAAAGGATATTTACAATTTTACCAGTCAGGATGAATTTTTTAATGGCAACCAGGTGTTTTACGATACTTTGACCAAGAAATATATAGCAGCTATTGGAAGTTCCCATTGCGAGGTAAGTGCAACTATAGAAGCAGTCGGAACAGGTTTGCAGGTAGCAAAAGGATTTGCTTAGAAAATGATTTAATCAAAGTTAAGCTACTTAATTCATATTGATTTTTCTAAAAGAAGCAAGAAAAAGTTAATAAACAGGAAGCTTGATTTGAAGAAAAAAACTTACTATGACACTGTTTTCATAGGCCGCAACACCACTTTGAAATTATTATATTTTTTTTATAAAGAAGTGTTTTGGTCTCGAATATTAAGAATTAGAAACACTAATTCTTAATATTTCTGTTTGTCCTTATTTTTAGGGCTTTTTGGCGTTCCAGGATGATATTCCGGTATTTGCGAAAATGTTTCGAAAAGCAAGCGTTTATTCTCTTTGGCGTTCGCTTAATTCCCGGTTCATGTTTGCTTATGTCAAGGACCAACAAGATGATACATTTTTTCAAGATATTTTTTTCCAAAGTTAGAACTGCACAATTTTGCGTTTTTAATTAAATCTTTTTCCTTTTCTACATAATTTACATATATTGTATAAAAAGGCACTGAGCACTGTCTGCTAAAATATTGTTTTACCACAAGTACCATAGTTTCAGCCTTAATTTATGCAACAAATTTATGTCTATAATATTTTAATTTTTTCATCACAAATAAATTTTTAATTAACAAATAAAACGCTAAATAATTTAATTTAAAATTTTTGCAAAATAAGGACTAGAAAAAGAAGTTCCCTTCTTTATTGTTTGCACCCCAACATATATTTTAAGTTCAAAAAAAATGTTGTATCTTATCAACTGTCACTAACAGTATTTTGTATATTTAAAAAACCCACACAATAGATCAACCCAGCATTTTAGTAATAGAAGCGGAGTCCATGAATGCCTCCACTTTCTATTTGAAGACCAACAAATTCGTGGGTTCCCGCAACCAGCACCCAGAAGAATTAGTTTTACTCTCAACATTTGATGCTTTAAATGGCACCTTTGAGCCAGACATTGATTTATATTCGAAAGAAAAATTAAAAAATCTACAAGGACGTGAAATAGTTATAGCCGCTTTGGACTATCGGCCATACGTAGCGCTGGAATACACACTATCGCCGCTATACTACGACCATGCAGCAGATAATCCCACACACATGGTGCATATAGACGGCATAGAGACACGTTTGAGTCTGACATTTTGTGAAATGTACAATTGTTCAGTGCAATTCGATACCTGTAAGCGTAAGACCAACAACGATATCGTTGTGCCTCACAATTTCGTTTGAAGTAAATATATAATTGTGCGACAGAACGATATCTTTTGATGTTGTGAAACAATCAGGTTTCATTTGCTGCCTGCCTTTTCTTTTAATTTAGCCGAAAAAGAAGAATGGGGAACATCTTTCCCTAATTTTACAGGAATCGGTCTGATCGGCATGATAATAGATGGAAAAGTAGACATGACCAATGGCGGAATGTATGCCTGGTGAGTAAGTCAACTACTTAAATTTTCTTAATCAATAGTGATGATCGATTCGTATCGCAGGAATGATAATTATATGAATGTTGACATCAGCACTTTTCTAGTACGCTCTGGTGTTACTTGTTTAGTTCCCGCACCCACGCGCATTGTTAGTTGGGATTTGCCTTTGAGGCCATTTAAAATAACGCTTTGGCTGGCCATGCTGGCCGTGTTAATAGTTGAAAGCATTTGCTTGCTAGTGGCTAGACAATTTGAATCCTTTTTGGAAAACTTGCGAGCGAAAGGCGAGTGGAGATCAAGTTGTATGTTTGGTTTCATATCGGCATTCAAATTGTTTATAAGCCAGGGCACAGACTATGTGGTGCAAGCTTATACGTTAAGGGTGATGCTATTTGCCTGCTATATGCATGACATCATAATAACAAGTGTGTACGGCGGGGGCTTGGCGTACATATTGACCATGCCCATGTAAGCAAAATGAAATGCCGAAAATTTATTTTTTGCTTAATATTTTGTTGAACTTTAGCTTGAACGAGGCGGCCGATTCGGTGGAAAGAATGTACAGACATGATTTGAAATGGGCCAGTACCTCCTATGCCTGGGTGGAGTCCCTTAAAGATGTAGACGATGATGTAAGTTTAGCTGGCGGTTCCACGTTTTCACTAGATATCGTACAAAGTTATCCGAAGAGTTGAAGTTAACTAGTGCGAGTGAAACTCTATAATGAAGAAAGTAAACGATTAGTAGTTTGGCTGCACTTAGAAAATAATTGCCAACAAGGCTTCAGGTGCTTTGGGATTGATTCTAAGTAATTATTTTTGTTTTAAATGCGTTAATTTTATAACGAACGATATCCAGTGAGATGTTGGGCCAGTCAGGAAGAAATAAATCTGTTATATTTGGCATATATGTTTGTATGTTTAAATATTCTTTTTGCAGGCTATAATAATGCGCATCCTTGCCAACTTCCGTGTATTTAAATTCGAAGAAATACGTGAAATGGCAAAAAGCGATAATATAGGCTTTAGCGTTGAACATTTGGCGTTTGGCCATTTAAGCAATTTGGATTTTATTACCCCCGAGTCCATACAACATCTTAAAATAATGGTTGACGACCTTTACTATGGCTTTACGGTTTCCATGGTGACACGTTTGTGGGCTCATTTATCCAAATACAATGATTTGATAATGGCTTGGCACTCGTCTGGTTTGGATAAAATTTGGGAATGGAAAATCACAGCAGAATATTTAAATGTGAATGATCAAAATCAAATAATCGCCTCAAAATATTTCAATTTCGATACAGGGCCCGTACAGTTGGATATGAGTAATTTTGGGGGAATTATTTTGCTGTGGCTCTTGGGTATGTGTCTTTGTATTTTAGCATTTGCTGGAGAGCTGCTGGCTTTTAAGTTGAAAGTGAATAAAACACATGGACGTGGCTGATGCATTATATATGTATATATTTAAGCTCTCATTGAAGAAGAACAGCTTCAAGGCTCATTTTAATATCAATAAAGCTTTACGAAACGCTTGTTTTATGAATATTTAGTTTTGAACATTATTTTGAATTTTATTATTCGAATTATCGGATTAACAGGGAAACTGCAAATTTTCCAAAAGCAATAATTTGCTATTTTATGATAAAGATAAAAGACTTATTGACTATGCAACAGGCTTACAGGCATAAACCAGTCTTGTGCAAACACAAACATCTCATTGCATTCTATTTTTTGAAGAGTTTGCTCGCGGTACTTCACCGACACTCCTTAAAACCCAAATTATCTTATATTATATAAAATTGCTTTCTAAAAATATGTTAATAAAATTAGCGGAAGCTCATATTTTTGGACTTGTTTTACAAATTCGCTAGCCTTCAATTTTATATGGGTGTCATATAAAAAAGTGTCCTGCATTGCCGGTCTCAGGCCTGGCTTAAGGACTTTTTTCTCAGAGTATGTCGAATAGTGGCTTTACTTAGTAAAAGTTATCTGCATTGCCAGCTTCTGGCTCAAATTTCTGGCCCAATTATTATGGCAAGTATTACATTAAAACTAGAGGGATATATTTTTATTAAAATTTGATTAATACAGGGAGAATAAGTTACTAGTTTAAGCCAAAGTGATTTAATTGAATAGAGCTAAAGAATTTTCTTTTCAGAGTAAAAGATTTCTGCATTGCATTGAAAACAGTTAAGCAATAACAATATGTATATTAATAATAACATTTAGACAATATATGTTAAAAAGAAAATACCTAAAACTTTTACAACTTTGTGGGTCCGTAACTGTACTATAAAATAATTTTTTTTAATTGTTGGGTAGTTGGTAAAGTAAATATATATAAAGCATATATCCATATATTCTGTTATCAATGCAGATATTTATTAAATTTGACTCAAATCGTCAACAAACCTTTCTCAATAATCCTATCCTGTTTCGTCAGATCTGGCATCCGTGCATAAATGATACGTTACACAACACTCACTTTTATTGTTGTTCCTTTCAGACTTAAATTTGAAATTTCTATATAACTTTTACAAGCTTTCACTTCATATTGAAATTATATTCCTGTTGTATGCTGACTCCTCACTTTTACACTTTTCAAATAAAGAAGTCTTCATTAAATGTGCCGAAATTTATGTACACGAACTCTTCGAAATTACTACGTTAGTGATTAAAAGTTCTGTCCAAGGTGAATTGACTAGTAGTGGATTCGCTTTGGTTCTGCCAATAGGATTCACAGGGTATTACAAGTATGAGTTTATATGTGCGTTGGTAAACAACCGTTTACAATTCTGCACGAACAGAAGGAAAGAACAAGCATAAGTAATCCAAATACAAACTATTTAAACACCAAGAAATTTTTAAAATACATGAAAGTTTGATTTGAGTTTGTGAAAGAATTTCACGAAATATTTCATAGATTTCCAAAAATAGCTCTTCAAGTTAAATCAAAAGAAGCATAAATATAATTCAGATTGATGTTACAAAGCAAACAGAACGACTTTAAAAAAAGAATGGCCTTGGATAAGTTTTTGCAAAATTATAAAAGAAAATTTGAAGATGTTAAATGCTTCATAAGTAATTTACTTTTTTTTACTTTCTATGCTTCAGCATATAAACCGTTTGAGGGAAGAATAATTACAGTAGTGCACTCCAATTGTATGCTAGTGGGAACTGTGGCAGAATTCAATGTGGTGAGGCTGCATAGCAGTTAATCCAATACATGCTTGGTTCTTATTAGCTTTCTAAGACGAACATAAAAATCCTATTGAAAAGAATTACAAAAAGCAACCAAAGGAACGTCTGGTTATGTATTTAGCTAACACTCTATGCTAACAGTTTGTATAAAATCTGAAAGGATGTTAATATACCAGAAGCAGTGTCAAGTCCTATTAGATCTAACTTTCCATTCAAATGGGAGAAATAGACTGTGATTGAATTACATCTTCAGAGCCTTCAACTTTCGTAAAGTAAAAAGAACGATCTTCAGATAATTTATATACTAAGTTAATTTATATACTATGTACACAATTTCCAATTCTAAGTAATAAATAATAATTACACATACGCAACTTAACAATTGGGAAACGTTGTATGAATTAACACTATAAGAGAAAAATAATGTGGAATTGGAAATTGTAAGAAATAATACCTTCTTAAACTGTATGAAGAGCTGGTTATCTGATATTGAAACGCAAACACGCATGTCAATGACTATTAAATTCATAAATAATTTATAATACTTAAATTATTTGCCATACGCACTTAAATTGACCATGAGCTTATAAAACAGGATATTGTAAAATTTAGTTTATAAATATAAAATCAGAATATACGCGCTTGGGTAAAGAAGTACTTGTACAAAACAACATGCAGGTGGCCACGAACAATTATTGGAATATTCTAATTAATGTTTTGGGTAAGTACACACTAAAAGAATTAAGTCAGCCTTTAAATAATTAATTTTTTATTTTATATATACATAAATTAAAGTTCAAGAATATTTTGCCAACTTGATTACCATCTGCATTATTTGGCCCGACAATTTTGAATTCAATTTGGAAAATTCTCCCGATAACAAAATTGTGTGGTTGCATATCAATCCCTTTAAATTAAATGAATCGTTTGAAAATAATATTTATAACTTTAGCAAACGCGAGGAAATTGATAATAAAAATAATGTGTATTATAATGAATTAATAAAGAAACTAATAGCGGCCATTGAACATTCACACTGTGAGGTAAATTTAAACTTAAACAAAACATTTGCAAATTATTTATGTAATTGTTAATCTCTTTAGGGTTTCATTGCCTTCCAGGAGGATATACCAAAGTTTGCAAGGGCTTTTGAAAAGGCCAGTATTTATTCCATATGGCGTTCTATGAACAACAAATTTCTGTTTGCCTACAGCAAAGATTTTCAGAAAGTGGAATATTTTAAAGAGCCTCTGTTTAAAAGTATATCAAATGGAACAGCATTCCGATCAAAAGTTTTTAATTGTGAGAATTAAAAGAAAACGACTATTTTATAAATTTTAAGTCATCTGTGGAAATTTTCATAGTGATACAAAACTAGGGGGAAAAGACGGGAATTATTTAGAACCTGAATTAAAATGCTATTTAAATTCTGGTCGAAATGCTTTCCATGGGACTAAAGATATCGTTTGGAATTCGTTTTGGAATTCAATATCGTTTTGAACGATATTGAATGCAGCGATTTTGCCCCGGTATATTTAACTTACTTAATCTTATTTTTCCTTTTTAGATCAAGTAAATATTTTAGTTGTTGAGGCGAAATTTAGAAATTCTACAATATTTCACCTTAAAACTAACAAATTTGTGGGGCCTAGTTCAAACCATCCCGAACAATTGTTACATTTGTCTACGTATTATGCGCTAAATCATACTTTTGTACCAGATACAGATTTGTTTTTTAGTGATAAATTGCTTAATCTGCAAAGCCGGGAGATTGTTGTAGGAGCTTTTGATTACCGCCCATTTGTGGCAGTAGATTTCGAGCGGTTACCTTTATATCATGATCAGGCGGCAGATAATCCGTCGCAATTGGTGCATGTTGATGGCACGGAAATTCGCATATGTCACATATTTTGTCAATTGTACAACTGTACCCTACAATTTGATACATGTAGGCAATACTTGTAATTTTATTTAAAAAAATTTATAAAACTAATCTGTAATAATAATTTCTAGCTGAAAAAGAAGAGTGGGGCCTGGCATTTAGTAACTTTAGTGGTTATGGCATGATTGGCATGCTTATAGAAGGCAAGATACAGATGGCCTTAGGAGCGATGTATGCAATGTGAGTTAATTTAATTTATAATTTGAAAATACTATTTGGTTATTGTCTTTCTTGTATTTCTAGTTATTCAGATTATGTTGCCATTGATATGACTGCTTATTTGGGCCGCTCTGGTGTCACCTGTTTGGTACCAATTGCAACAATCCGCACCAGTTGGGATTTGCCTTTGCGTCCTTTTGCATTCACTTTATGGTTGGCAATTTTAGCATGTTTATGTGTGGAAACTATTGTACTCTTTGTTACCCGAAAATTCGAGCAAACTTTAGTTGAGCCTCCAATAACATGGTGGTCTTGCCTGAAATTTGGGTTTGTCATCACTTTGGAATTGTTTTTAAATCAAAGTTCCAAATATTTGGTACAGTCACATACAGTACGTACTTTTCTATTTGCCTGTTATATGATTGATATAATCTTGACCAGTGTTTATGGAGGGGGTTTATCGGCTGTTCTAACTCTGCCTACGTAAGGAAACTTAATTTTTTTTAATATAACTAATCATTAAATAAAATGTATAACTTGTCCAGTTTTGGAGAAGCTGCCGATTCTGTAGAAAGATTGGTAAAACACAATCTTACTTGGACGGCAACATCTTACGCCTGGTTAGAGTCCATAAGGGAACCAGATGGCGAAGAGGAGGTAATATTATAAGTTGTTTAAATATTTTTTATATAAAACAGTTCTTCCTCTTAAAGACCATATACCGACGCCTGATTAACAATTTCGAATTAAACAGCATGGATCAAATCCGTGCAAAGGCGCAAACCCGCAATATGGGCTTCATAGTTGAACGGTTGTCTTTTGGCCACTTCGCTGGTGGATATTTCTTTACTCCACAAGCTTTGCAGCGCCTTAAGCTCATGGTGGATGATATTTACAGTCAAACTACTGTTGCTATGGTTCCACGCCTATGGCCTCATTTACAAAAATTTAACGATCTTCTGATGCAATGGCATGCATCTGGCTTAGACAAATTTTGGGAATTCAAAAGCACAGCAGAATATTTAAAAGTGAATGAACAAAATCAGGTGGAAGCCTCAAAATACAATGTCTTGGACAGAGGACCAACTAAATTGAATACGAAAAACTTTGCCGGCTTAATTGTGGTATGGCTCGCAGGCGTTTTGTTGAGTATAATAGTTTTTGTGATAGAAATTATTTGGTTCAAATGGTTACAAAAGAAATAAGAAAAAGATGTAAACCATAGGGAATGATAAAGGGGAATTAACTTCACAGCTCAATGTGTTGGCAGCAGGAATTACAGTAGTACTAAATAAAGTTATATAAAACAAGGAGCTCAGCTGTGTTAATTACAACTCCTGCAAAGTAAATTTGCTTTGGGAAAGTTATAATTAAATATTCGTTACTAATATGAAAAATATTTTACCTGCTAAAAATTAATAAATAAAATATATCGAAATAGGTATATATGCACTTACCTTTTTACATTTTTCACTGCTTTTTGAAGACTCTCTATTTTACACAACAACATACTATATTTTTTTAAACAAAAAAAAACTAAAGCTTTAATAAATTGAGCTGATTGACTTATTTTAAGGCTAACTTATTTTAAGATACGCCTTTTTTCACTTTTTTTTTTATTACATCACTACACACATTGAACCAAACACATTTAAAGACGAACGACGCGTACTAAGCAGATTAGCCACAAAAGTTGCACCGTCGACCTTGCAGCTTTGACCTTAATTACACAGATTGCCTATATTTTTAAACGAAAATAATTTAACAGAAATTCAATAACCTATATGGATTCTATTAAATATTTAAAAGAGACAGTTTAGAAAGTCGTGCGCTACTTCGAAGAATCGAAAATAAATTGGGAAAAGAAATTGAACAGTACAGATGAGGGTGTACAGCGGCTATTAAAAGAGAATTCACTGTGTCGAATGAAATAAATAAAAACTTTTGGATTTACTTTTAATTTCCGATATCTGACATGTGAAGTTAATGTTTTATTTCTTTCATGCCACTGAATGTTATGGTTTGAAGTTGGAAAGCCGAAATATAAACCGGGAGAAGGTAACGGGGAGGGCTTTTGATATATAGAAGGATACATTTGAAGTGTCTCAAACAATTTACGAATAAAATTGCTTTGTGTATTGCCATTTTTGTGTATAATTTTTTAACGTTTTTTTTCTTTTAGCAAATAATAGATTCGCTAACCATCGAAAGCTTCTTCAGGAAATGATTTGGTATTGTCAAAAAATTTCTTTTCAATTATATGTATACAAATTTTTTAACAACATAAATCATAAATTTTATATATTAAAAATACTAACTCTAAAATGTACAAATAGTATAAATTAGGTAATTTTAAATATTAAATAATTCTAACTCTAAAACGTATAAATATTATAAATTTTAATTATATAATAATGTAGTGAAAACGGTGTGTGTGTTAACTACGATTCTATTAATGTTGCGTAATTGATGTTATTAATGTAAACAGTAATTATAAAAAGTTATTTTTTTATAAAAAACCTTAACATAATACAAAAATAACATCATAAAGTTCATCTTAACATATGCACACAGCAAAAATAATTAAAAATAATAAGCATTATTATCGATTTTAAATTTATATATATTGTTCATTTAATTTAACATAAACAAATAATTCTAATAACTTAATTACTTAGCTTAACTATAGTTCTGAGCTAAATTGTCAGTGTCAATCTTAAAGTTCATTCTTTCTCTAACAGGCATTTTAATAATTTCTAACATTTCTAACAGAAGTCTTCGTTTATAATTGCTTGCTGCTCTCAAAACTGATGCATTCTCAAAGTCAGGATAGTGATTTAATTTAAAATAATGAAATGATAATGCAGATTTTTCAGAATTAATTTGTCTATATTTTTGATTACTTTTATGTCCTGCTATTCTGGTTTTTAATTTATTTTTTGTTGTACCGCTGTATACCTCGTTATAATTGACAGATCCATTCCCTTTACATGGTATTTTATAAATTATATTTGACCTAAACCATTTTTTCTTTTAAAAGCCATTTTATATTTTTGATTTCTCTAGTCTTTCTGACATTTCTGATATGTAAATTAAGGACTTGTACAATTTTGGTTCTGTGTTATTATTTGTATTATTTGTTATCTTTTTCTTATATTGATTTGTTAAACTATAAACTAATTTTTCTGGAAAGTCATTCTGAGTAAGAATTTTTCTAATTTGTCTCCTATTTTTATATGCAATGCGCTATCACAAATTGTTAAGAATTTCTCATCAAGTTTTTTGCTGTGTTAATTGTAATTCTCTTACTGTGTTTAGAATAATAATTAATTATCCTACCTGAATACAAATAATAACACAGAACCAAAATTTAATAAATCACTAATTTACATGCCAGAAATGTCAGAAAGACCAGAGAAATCAATTATTTTACTAAATAGTTTACTGTTGGTGCAATATGTTTTGAAAGCCATTTTATATTTTTGAGTATCAAATATTTTTTATTTCTCTAGTCTTTCTAACATTTCTGGTATGTTAATTAAGAATTTATAAAATTTTGATTCTGTGTTATTATTTGTATTCAGGTAGAATAATTAATTATTATTCTAAACACAGTAATAGAATTACAATTAACACAGCAAAAAACTTGATGAGAAATTCTTAACAATTTGTGATAGCGCATTTCATATAAAAATAGGAGACAAATTAGAAAAATTCTTATTCAGAATGACTTTCCAGAAAAATTAGTTTATAGTTTAACAAATCAATATACGAAAAAGATAACAAATAATAACACAGAACCAAAATTGTACAAGTCCTTAATTTACATACCAGAAATTTCAGAAAGACTGGAGAAATCAAAAATATTAGATACTCAAAATTATAATATGGCTTTCAAAACATATTGCACCAACAATAAACTGTTTAGTAAAACGAAAGATAGTGTGGAAAAATGGGATAGGTCAAATACAGTTTATAAAATATCATGTAAAGGGAATGGATCTGTCAATTGTAACGAGGTATACAGCGGTACAACAAAAAATAAATTAAAAACCAGAATAGCAGGACATAAAAGTGTTCAAAAATATGGACAAATTAATTCTGAAAAATCTGCATTATCATTTCAATATTTTAAAGTTAATTACTGTCTTGACTTTGAAAATGCTTCAGTTTTAAGAAAAGAAAGCAATTATAAACCTAGACTTCTGTTAGAAATTATTAATATGCCTGTTATAGAAAGAATGAACTTTAAGATTGATACTGACAATTTAGCTCAGAACTATAGATATTTAATTCAGAGAAGTTAAGTTATTAGAATTAGTTGTTTATGTTGAATTAAATGAACAATATATATAAATTTAAAACCGATAATAATGATTATTATTTGTAATTGTTTGTGCTGTGTGCATATGTTAAGATAAACTTTATGATGTTATTCTTGTATTATGTTAACATTTTTTATTTAAAAAAAATAACTTTTTATAATTACCGTTTACATTAATAACATCAATTACGCAACATTAATAGAATTGTAGTTAACATACACACGCCGTTTTCACTACATTATTATATAATTAAAATTTATAATATTTATACATTTTAGAGTTAGTATGTTTTAATACTAAAAATTAACAAATTTATGCTATTTATACATTTTAGAGTTAGTATTTTTCATAAATATAATATAATATATAATATGAAATTTATTTGTTGGGTGGTTAAGCAATGTCAATATGCATTTCATTGGCGCTCTTTACCAAATCGTCAGTAGACTTCAACCACAGTTTTGCAAAGTTTCAAATGCATATAGACATTGCTTAACCACCCAACAAATAAATTTCATATTATAGTAGTACAATGACAATATGTCAAAAAATTAGTTTATTATAATATATTATATAATTGAAAAGAAAATTTTTGACGATACCAAATAATTTCCTGAAGGAGCTAATCGATGGTTAGCGAAATAACGAATATTAAATATTATTATATAAAAGAACCTCTAACAAATCTATTTATTATTAAAAAAAAGGTAAAAATTAGACAGGAGAAATTGATATAAGATTTTTCAAATAAACTGGTTCAGCAACTTTCTTTCTTTATTTCAAATATACTATGCAAAGTATAGCTATATATATACTAACGGGGTTACTTGACCAGATGTCGGTTATGTACAGGAATTATACTTTAACACAATGAAAACTTATATCGAAACCACTGGAACTGAAATCAAAGAAAACATAAAACCAACAATTTTATGTGTGATTGACCTTTTGTCATACAATGAGCTTTTGGTTAAAAACAGAATATATCCTTATGTAATTTATTGACAATCGATATGGAGTCTCATGGTTGGCAAGCAGGAAATCAATATATTATTGATTTACTTTGGAATATTGGCATATATGCGTCATCTTGGCATAGCTTATCTATATAATGGCCTACTGTTTTCTCTTAACGATAGTTCTTATATTGATTCCTTCCTTCCTTCCTTTGTAACAGATCCTTAACCACAAATATATTTAAGAAGCGAACTAAATGAAAGAGAAATTAATTGAACTTCGATGCCTGTTTTATATTCCTATATTTTTTGTGGATTTGAAAAAAAAATTATATAATAATAGGTAAGAACAAGACGTGCGTATCAATAAGCGAAACTAAGAGAATGCTAAGCTTATTCAGTTGATTCTCCCGCCAATTTGTCAATCAGATTCTCAGAGAATCCAGTTGATTTTCCCGCCAATTGGTCAATCAGATATACTTATGCAACAGCGAAACTAAGAGAATATTAAGAGTATTCAGTTGATTTTCCCGCCAATTTCTCAATCAGATGTACGTATGCATCAGCGTTTCTAAGAGAATTCAGTTGGTTTTCCCGCCAATTTGCCAATCAGATGTACGTGTGCATCAGTTTCTCAGAGAATCCAGTTGATTTTCCCGCCAATTGGTCAATCAGATGTATGTACGTATGCAACAGCGGAACTAAGAGAAGGTTAAGAGTATTCAGTTGATTTCCCGCCAATTTGTCAATCAGATGCACGTACTCAACACCGAAACTAAGAGAATGTTAAGAGAATTCAGTTGGTTTTCCCGCCAATTAGTCAATCAGATGTACGTATGCTACAGCGAAACTAAGAGAATGCTAAGAGTACTCAGTTGGTTTTCCCTCCAATCGGACAATCAGATGCTTGTACTCAACAGCGAAACTAAGAGATTGTGAGACTCTATATATAAACGAAGAGAAACTAGTGCCAATAAAGATTATCCATAAGCAATGCAATACTACACAGTGGGACAGTTAAATAATTACAAAAAACAAAAAATAATCCGATTATAATATATATGATACATATATTTGTGGTAATTTTTAGGAACTTAGGCTCATTCTGAACATATAACAAACCAGATTACTGTGAATCTTTTAAAAATTTTTTCGGAAGAAGGAATCGTATTAAGATATATGTTAACTATTCCAAAAACATGTACGTAAATAGACGATTAATATGTATATCAAAGGCACTGTACATAGAAAATAATTTGCCAGTTCCAAGGCATTTTACTTTGAATTCGTAAGTAAAAAAGAACACAAAAGGTGCAAGCAATTATTTTTATAACTAAACTTACCTCAACTAACCTATTATTTATGTATTATTTTTACTAACATTGAGACACTGTGCAGCGGTGTATAACACTTATGTATTTCCTAACACTTTGCCTTTTTCAAGCACAACTACTAACAAACACTTCTAATATTGTATAAGCAAAGAGAAAAATTCTTTGTATTAGTAGAATGATTATGTATAATAGAGGAATAAAAGCTGAGCAGTCGACTTGGCATCTTAGGCTTTTTGATGACTTTTACCAATTAATCAAGTTAAAACGAAATATTTTAGGATGTAGAAGTTCAAAACAATTGTTCGAGGATAAAAGTTAAAAATATAAAAGCTTACTTGTTTAGTATTAATAAAATTCTTTTATAAATATACAACACTTTTTAATTATATGAACACTTAATCCGAGCAATAAGGGAGAACGTCCGCGCCACCGAAACTTCACAACTATAATGACCAAAGAAGAGAGATGCAAGAGTTAAACAAGCCATTGGCTGCTGCCAAATGGTATGCAACGGCGAATTCAATGTAACTTGTTATACGTCATTTCCTAGACTTAAAAAGTTCTTATTGTATATTAATATATGAAAATTGACAATTGCTTTCATTAACTGTTCTATTAGCAATTATTCTGTGGTCAAGGCAATAGGGATTTAAGCGCCATATATAGAATGTGATATTGACGTTTCGTTTCTTTAGCCACAATAGATAAAGCGACTGTTTCGATTGATATCCCAACTGACATATATGAGTAATATAACATAACAACGTAACTTGTAATTATCCCTGTGTGTTATTAAAAAAGAATCCATTTAATTTTTATTTAAGGTTTATTTGACACATGTAATAGAGCACTTTGGCATTATTCCATTTTGATTTAATTGTTATATATCTTAGTTAATGTGCTAAGAAAAAGCATTGAAAATTTAATTTTTCTTTAAAAAACGCATGTCAAAGTTAATTAAATCTTTCGCTGTTATGTAGGAAAACTTAAGCGTGACTTGGAATACCTTTTTGGGTTAGTATATAAACGTAGTTTATACTCTAATAAAATCATAATATTCTGCCAGCACGATTCTTAATAACTATTAAGACGCATTGATATCAGGTAGAACCATCGTCGGTGCAACTTTCCCAGTATATCATATACTTGCAATTTTTTCATTCGCAAGCTGAGTTGTACCATTTACAATATATTCGATATTTGTTTATGCACTTGTAAGCGGACAAATTTGTTGTGTCGTTATGCTGTCAAAAATTGCAACCTTAAGTTAAGTGTTTCTTTTCGGGTGTGATCTCAGTATAACTACATATTATTACAATATATATTTGAATGCAAATTACCAACAAGAAATATACAACGCTATGTAATAATTTACATATTTGAGGGGTTTTAGAAGAAGAAATATAATTACAGAAACATATATATAATTTTTATATAATATGAGCAAAAGTTCATTGAGCCAAAACCATTATGACAATGACATGGATGTAGGCGCGCGATACTCCGATTTTTAACAAGAGTAATCTGTATCCTATTACAATCTGTATCAATATCATAAGTTTATACATATGTATTATTATTGTTATATAAATAATTTTTTCAAGCAAATTCAGAATCAATATCAGAATTTGATAATAGTTTAGCTCTTTGAATTCGTTTAATTATCGGGGTCTCAAAATTGTTTTGCATTAACCAATTTTAATGATATTAAAAGCAAATAACAAAAGTTGTAGTAGACAGTTCGTCTGAACAGCTTATGAATCGTTGGCTAACTGGGTTACTCCTCCTACCTAAGACATCAATTCGCCTTAAACCTGTTTGTCTTTCTAAGATATTTCATCATATTATTTCCTTCCTCATTTTCTTTTTCCACACTCTTAAATACATGGTATAGTAATATGTATATGAGATATGCAGCGAATGATGCGTCATCGACTTCAAAGCTGTGACTTTTGATGTATGTGTGAGCAAAATTTTTAAGTACTCGTCATGCGCAAAAGGTATGGAGAGGAAACAACAAACTGCTAAAGTTCTCTATATACAACAAGAGTGCACAGTGGTATAGCTTGCATAATGGAGGTACCATATATAAATATATATTATAGCGTTTGCATGTATAATCAAGTTCAGAGCAATTGTTTTATATTGAAAACTAAATATAATCAAATACGCATTGAAATGGATTTAAATTAATCAATTACAAAGCGACTCGCTTCTGAATAAGCTCTCACAAATCTAAAATTGTTTCGGAACGAAAATTTTGTTCTAAAGCAATGGGTAAATTCAGCTTTCATAAACGACAGTAACTTTAAAAGGCAAAGTGCGATTTTAATACATAAGCCAACACCTAAATATTTTTATATATGATACCTCCATTATGCGAGCTATACCACTGTGCACTCTTTTTATATACATATAGAGAACTTTTGCAGTTTGTTGTTTCCTCGCCATACCTTCTGCGCATGACGAGTACTAAAAATTTTGCTCACACACACTTAGAAAGCCACAGCTTTGAAGTCGATGACGCATCATTCGCTTAAGTGAGAAAGCGGAAGCAAATAATTTGATGAAATATCTTAGAAAGACAAATAGGTTTAAGGCGAATTAACGCCTTCTGGTGGTAGTTAGAAAAGTGATTTAATATCATATAACCCAACTAGCCAACGATTCATCAGTTGTTCAGACAACTTTATCAAAAGTTTTTAATGTTATATAGTTTTAAGACAAAGCTGATTAAACCAATTCAAGGAGCTAATCAAAAAACTTGTATATATATATATATATATATATATATATATATATATATATATATATAACAGAAAATAATATACGCAATTTCTTCAAATCACAAAAAGAGAATCATATAATTATACAGCGTTGTATGTTTGTTGTTGGAAATTTTCATACAAAAATATGTTATAATAATATATAGTTATACCAAGACAAGGTCTAGGAATATTTTATTTAATATATTTGATAAGCTCACACCTTAGAAGAAACTCTTCTTTCTAATACATAAACATTTAATTCATTTTAATGTGAATTTCAAACTATTACAACCAAAATTTCTTAAGGCGACAAACCTTAACTTAGCTACCATTGATTTAACATTACCAATATCTAAAATTTCAATATACGACACAACACATGTGTCTGTTTACAAGTGCATAAGGAAATATCGTATATTAAGTAAACGATACAACCAGGCTTGCAAATTAAACAATTGTTGCATATATTTGGTCAATTGGGAAAGTTGCACCCACCAAGATTCTACCTAATATTAATTTGCCTTGAAAGTTATTAAAAATCATGCTGCCAGATCGTTAATTTAGAAATCAGATAGTGGGTGTTTTAAGCATTAAACACAATAACGACAGCAGGCTACAGACTACAACTTGTCAGAAATAGAATACATGTGTGTATATATGAATGATTATTTTTGCTAAAAAGGCAACACGATTACTGGTTGTTGTCCATGCTGTTTTTGTGGTTCTAGCCAAATTAAACTAATTTCTATTTTGGTGAACGACAATGAGTAAATGCAATGTTGCCAGTGTAATATAAATAAAATCAATTATTGTAAACTTGAAAATATATTGTTTTATTTTACAAAAAGAACAAAAAACAACAAACTTCATTTTCAAGCTAATGAAATGATTTCTTGTCATATACTGTGGACTTTAAATATATTTTATTGGAATAACACTATTTCAGAGTAAAACATACATGAAAGCGGCTAACTGTCGTATGAAGAGAATTCTACTACAAACAACAACAAATGGTTGTTGATTTGCTGGTGTCGTTCTAAAAATAATTAAGTAGCTGACTACAAGGCGACCATTGTAGCCAACGAATTTTGTAGTCGGTGTTCGTCTAGCCTGCTGTCGTTCTTGTGTTTAATGCTTTATTAATCAAAATGTATTATACATATATAAACAAAATCGCAATTTGCCATTCAAAGTACTGACGTATATCAAGCGCCCGTTACACAACAATTGTGTACGCAACAAATAGCTCATGATATTATGTTTTATATCGTTTACAAGTATATCCCACGATATGTATAACATGTAGATGAAACTCGTTTATATATTAATCAAAAAAGGTTAAAAGTTGGAATAAAGCCAAAGTGATCTATTAGAAGTGTCAAAGAAACATTAAATAAAAATTAAATGAATTTTTTTTCAATAACGCGCAGATATAATAAGTTTCTTTTACTACCTTTAAAAAGCTTGGTTTTTATGTTATACTGCTCATATGTACATACATATATATCTGTTGGGATATACCACCACAAGCCCATTTACCCTTTCATAATATAAAAAATCGTCTCGAAACAGTCGCTTTATTAATTGTGGCTAAACAAACTTCCATATGATGAAAACCTTCACATCTGGCTACTGCCTTTAAAGTTTTATATATGGCGCTTAAAGCCCTATTGCCTTGCACACAGAATAATTGCTAATACAACAGATAATAAAGGCAATTGTCAATTTTCATGTATTAATGTGCAACAATAACTTTTTAAGTCTAGGAAATGACGTATAACAAGTTACATTGAATTCGCCGTTGCATACCATTTGGCAGCAGCCAATGGCTTGTTTAACTCTTGCATCTCTCTTCTTTGGTCATTATAGTTGTGAAGTTTCGGTGGCGCGGACGTCCTCCTTAGTTGCTCGGGTTAGATTTTCATATAATTAAAGTGTTGTGTATTTATAAAAGAATTTTATTAATACTAAACAAGTAAGCTTTTATATTTATAACTTTTATCCTCGAACTATTGTTTTCAACTTAAATCCTAAAATATTTCGTTTTAACTTGAGAAATTGGTTAAAATCATCAAGAAGCCTAAGATGCGAGGTCGACTGCACAGCTTTTATTCCTTTATTACACATAACCATTCTACTAATACAAAGAGTAGACTAGAAAAGAGTACTTGAAAAGGGCAAAGAGCTAGGAAATATGTATATTAGTTTGTGACCACCGCTGCAGAATGTCTCAATGGTAGTAAAAATTGTAACAACTAAACATATGCAAATAATAGGTTAGTTGATTTAAAGTTTTTTGTTCTTTCTTACTTACGAATTCAAAGTAAAATGCCTTGCAACTGGCAAATTATGTACAGTGATATACATATTAATCTTCTATTTACGTACATGTTTTTGGAATAGTTAACATATATCTTAATACGATTGCTTCTTTCCAAACAAATTTGAAAAGATTCACAGTAATCTGGTTTTTTAAATGTTCAGAATGAGCCTAAGTTTCTAAAAATTACAACAAATATATGTCATATATTTCGGATTATTTTTCATGTTTTTGTAATTCGTCAACTGTCCCACTGTGTAGTATTGCATTGTTTATGGATAGTCTATTGGCACTGGTTTCTCTTTGTTTTTTTTTTTTTGCTGATAAGCGGTTTCATTAACTACTAGTTAGGCCTATAGAGTCTCTTAACAATCTCTTAGGTTCGCTGGTGCATACGTACATCTGATTGACGAATTGCCGGGAAAATCAACTGAATTCTCTTAACATTCTCTTAGATTCGCTGTTGAGTACATGCACCTGATTGACGAATTGGCGGGAAAATCAACCGAATTCTCTTAGGAACGCTGATGCTTACGTACATCTGATTGACGAATTGGCGGGAAAATCAACTGAATACTCTTCAAGTTCTCTTAGTTTCGCTGATTCATACATACGTCTTGTTCTTAGTTTTTATTAGTATATCATTTCTTAGGCAGTGGATTATAATTTTTTTTTAAATCCTTAAACAAATTCAATTAAACAACTAATTTCTGTTTAATTTAGTTCACTTCTTAAATATATTTGTGGTTAAGGACCTTTTACAAAGGAAGGAATCAATATAAGAACTATCGTTAAGAGAAAACAGTAGGCCATTGTATAGATAAACCATGCCAAGGTGCCGCATATATGCCAATATTCCAAAGTAAATCAATAATAGATTGATTTACTGCTTGTCAACCATGAGACCCCATATCGATTGTCAATAAATTACATAAGGATATATAATGTTCTTAACCAAAAGCTGATTGTATGCCCAAGTTCAATCAAACATAAAATCTTTTGTTTATATTCATTAATTTCAGTTCCAGAAGTTTCAATACAAGTTCTTATTGTGTAAAACCATAATTCCTGTATAGTCAGTCACAGACATGGATAAAGTTCTAGTTATCCACATTTTTAAACTTTTGATAGGAATGTTTTTTATGGCATGATTTCTAGATACATTTTTTAAGAGTCTCTTTAAAATATTCCACTTTTTCAAACTCTACTCTAGGCAAACAGAAATTATTGCTGTTAAGTTGCATATGTATAATTATTATTTATTACGTAGAATTGGAAATTATATATATCACGACTTATATAAATTAAGTCATGATCTTTTTTTTATTTTGCTCAGTCTCTTTCTCCTATGGAATGGGACATTAGATCTAATAAGACTTGACACTGCTTCTGGTATATTAACATTCCTTCCGATTTTATACAAACTGTTAGCATCGAGTGTTAGCTAAATACATAACCAGACGTTCCTTTGGCTGCCTTTTGTAATTCTTTTCAATAGGATTTTCATGTTCGTCTTAGAAAGCTAATAAGAACCAAGCATGTATTGGATTAATTGCTATGCAGCCTCACCACATTGAGTTCTGCCACAGTTCCCACTAGCATACAATTGGAGTGCACTACTGTAATTATTCTTCCCTCAAACGGTTTCTATGTTGAAATAATCGAAAAGTAAAAAAAAAGTAAATTACTTATGAAGCATTTAACATCTTCAAATTTTCTTTTATAATTTTGCAAAACCTTATCCGAGGCCATTCTTTTTGTAAAGTCGTTCTGTTTGCTTTGTAACATCAATCTGAATTATGTTCATGCTTCTTTTGATTTAACTTGAAGAGCTATTTTTGGAAATCGATACAATATTTTGTGAAATTCTTTCACAAACTCAAATCAAACTTTCATGTATTTTAAAAATTTCTTGCTGTTTAAATAGTTTGTATTTCGATTACACATGCTTGTTCTTTCCTTCTGTTCGTGCAGAATTGTAAACGGTTGTTTACAAATGCACATATAAACTCTTACTTGTTATACCCTGTGAATCCTATTGGCAGAACCAAGGCGAATCCACTACTAGCCAATTCACCTTGGACAGATCTTTTAATCACAGAACGTAGTAATTCAGAAGAGGTAGTGTTTAGGAACTTTGGCATATAAAACGAAAATTTCTTTATTTAAAAAGTGTAAAACTGATCTGACAGCAAACTACCTGAATATAGTTCCAACATGAGGTTAAAGCTTTAAACAGTTATATAGAAGAGTTATATAGAATCTATAAATTGTAAATTAATCTATGCAAGGAATAATAAGATAAGTGTTGTGTAACGTATCAAATATGCACGGATACCAGATCTGACGAAATTCTGAAGACTAGATCATGTCTTCTGGGAATAAGTCATTGTTATCAGAATATATAAAAATTTAAGCATTCGGTTTGAATATAAAGAGGAAGGAAATAAACAAGTTTTTGACCAGCGCTGCACAGTGTCTTAAATGATGTAAAAATTGTAACTAATCAACTACTGAACTTTAAATACCATTTTAACTGAAACATTTTAAGATTGAGGGCTTTTTATATAAATTTTTTCATATAGAACTAGATTTTTTCATATAGAACTAGATTATTACTTCACAAAAACAAATTTCAATATAACTCATTTTGAAAAAATTATTAAAAATTCTTCTAGTGTTTCGACCTCTTTAAAATTATTAACATCCATTAATATTTTTAAGCTTAAGAACTCTTTATGTTTATAAAATTATAATTTGTTTTTTCAATATTTCGTCACTCCTTTGTATAACTTCTTCAGCATATTAATTTTTAATTTAATTTGAAAAAAATTTCAATGTTTATGAAACAAATACATATATGAAAAATATTTATCAACAAAAAGATTCAAACATAATTTAAATAAATTTAAAATATATGAACAATAATAAAATATTTAAACCTATCCATGCATATATAATTAAAAAGAAACATTTCTAAAATGAATTTTCGTTTCTACATATTTGTATTTACATATCTTTCAACCAAACTCAAGAAGTTTCTAAACAAATTTATATACATTTTAAAAAACATATAAAAATAAATTATTAACCATATACATATTTACATGTACGAGTATATATGTATATCCAAAAAATTTCTAAACATTTCTTAATTTTACATATGTATGGATGTATATATACATATTCATACATGCATATGTATTTCATAAGCATATACAAACAACATGCATATACACTTATATAAATATATACACCTATTCATCAACAAATATCAAAAAGTCCCAAACTAATTTTAATTAAATTTAAAATATTTGAACAATAATAAAATATTCAAAGCCATACATATGCATATTTACAAGTCAAATTCTATCTCTTATTAATTGTCTAAAATTTTGAACTACATTCGCTGTATCTGCCTTTAAATTAATCCTTTTTGTGATTGGTGTATTTATTATGTGTAACATTTCTAACATAAATCTATGTTTATAATTATTTTCTGTGTTTAATATTGAAATATTTTCATAGTTTGGATAATGATTAAATCTAGCACAAAGTGAAGATAATGCTGTTTTCTGCGAATTTATATCTCTATATCTTTGATCAGTTTTATGTCCTGCCATCCTAGTTTTTAGTTGAGTTGTTCCTTATTGCAATTCTCATTTTCATTTTCGTTACAAGATATTTTATAAATCAATTTTGACTTATCTAATTTATTTACTTTATCTTTTGTCTTACTAAAAGTTTAATGTATTATATGTTCTATAAGCTACTGTATATTTTCCGGAATCACATATTCCAATGCGTTCTGATGTTCCAGATACATAACTTAAAGACTTGTATGTCTTTGGTTGTATATATTAATGTTACTATTTCTTAATCCATATTGATATATTAATTTATATATTAGCCAAGTTGGAAAATCATTATTCCTTAATATGTTTTTAATTGTATTCTTCTTTTTTATATGAAATCTACTGTCAGTAATTGTTAGAACTTTATCCACAAAATTTTTAGCTGTGTTTATAATAATATAATAACTTTTTTATTATGCTTCGAATAATAATTAATAATATTTCCTGAAGATGTTGGTTTCTGATACCAATCTATTAGTAACTTTCTATTCTTCCTAATTATTAAGGTATCTAAGTATGGAATCATATAGTTACTTTCTTTTCCATATTAAGTTGAATACTACTATTAAACTCATTTAACGTTTTCAACATATAAGCTATTCCACATTTCGAAATTATGCCAAATAAATCGTCTACATATTTAGTTATTATCCTTATAAAATATATAACAGCAGTATTCAATTTACTATGAAAAAAGAAAGTAACTATATGATTCCATAGTTAGATACCTTAATAATTAGGAAGAATAGAAAGTTACTAATAGATTGGTATCAGAAACCAACATCTTCAGGAAGAATTATTAATTATTATTCGAAGCATAGTAAAAAATTTGTTATAAACACAGCTAAATATATTGTGGATAAAGTTCAAACAATTAGTGACAGCAGATTTCATAGAAAAAACAAGAATAATATTAAAAATGTATTAAGAAATAATGATATTCCAGCTTGGCTAATATGTAAATTAATATATCAATATGGATTAAGAAATAGTAACATTAATATATTCAAACAAAAATATACAAATCCTTAAGTTATGTATCTTTAATATCAGAACACATTAGTAAGTAGCTTATAGTACATATAATACATTAAACTTTTAGTAAGACAAAAGATAAAGCAGATAAATTAGATAAGTAAAATTTGGTTTATAAAATATCTTGTAATGGAAATGACAATAAGAATTGCAATAAGGAACAACTCCGAATAAATTAAAAACTAGGATGGCAGGACATAAGACTGATCAAAGATATGCAGATATAAATTCGCAGAACACAGCATTATCTTCACTTTGTGCTAGATTTAATCATTATCCAAGCTATGAAAATGGTTCAATATTAAACACAGAAAATAATTACAAACATAGATTTATGTTAGAAATGTTCCACATAATAAATACACCAATCACAAAAAGGATTAATTTTAAGGCAAATGTAGCTAAAAATTATAGACACTTAGTTAATAAGAGATAGAATTTGAAATGCTAACATACATGTACATATATAGGTTTCAATATTTTGTTATTGTACAAATATTTTAAATTTAATAAAATTTGTTTGAAACTTTTTGAAATTTGTTGATGAATAGGTGTATGGATATATTTATATATGTGTATATGCATGTTGTTTGTATATGCTTATGAAATATGTACATATGCATGTATGAATATGTATGTATACATCCATACATATGTAAAATTAAGAAATGTTTAGAAATTTTTTGGATATACATATATACTC
Organism: Linnaemya vulpina; assembly: GCA_963675445.1. Lineage (NCBI taxonomy): Eukaryota > Metazoa > Arthropoda > Insecta > Diptera > Tachinidae > Linnaemya > Linnaemya vulpina. Next base: position 84,808,096 of record OY776278.1, on the reverse strand, counting down.
GTACATGTACATATGTATATGTTTAATATTTTGTTTTTATATGTTTTATATAAATTTGTTTTGAAACTTCTTGAGTTTGGTTGAAAGATATGTATATGTAGGACTGAAAATTCATTATAGAATTGTTTCTTTTTTAAGTATATATGCATGTATAGATATAAATATTTTATTATTGTTCATATGTATATTTTAAATTTATTCAGATTTGGTTTGAATCTTTTTGTATTTTGTAATATTCTTATATATGTTTCATAAACAAAAAATTTGTTTTTCAAATCCAATTAAAAATTAATATCCTTAAGAAGTCATACAAAGGAGTGACGAAATATTGAAAAAACAATTTATAACTTTATAAAAATAAAGAGACCTTAAGCTTAAAAATATTAGTGGATATTAAAAATGATTTAAGCTTAAAATATTATTATTCAAATTGTAAGAATATATGCCCTCTTATCATTGTCTTACATATACAGCAAATAATTGTTGCAAGAGCCAATAAAATGTTTATGTCGCAATAAATAGAGCAATTTCATGCTTAAATTATTTGAGTTACTTAAAATTTATCTTTCTATATATTAAAAGCCCTCTCTGCTATCTTCTCCGGCTTATATTTCGGTTTTCCAACTACAAATCAAAACATTTAGTGGCATGAAAGAAATAAAACATTAACTTTACATGTCAGATATCGGATATTAAAAGTAAATCCAAAAGTTTTTATTTATTTCATTTGACACAGCGAATTGCCTTTTAATATACATATATTATATACCCTCAGCTGTATTGTTCAATTTATTTTCCATTCTTCGAAGTCGCCCACGACTTTCTCTCTTAAATATTTAATACGGCTCATATAAGTATTGAGTTTGTGTTTAATTACCAATTTAATATAGAGTACGGTTTGCTTCATTAGAGTGCCATTAAAGTTTGTTATAATTTTCGTTTAAAAATATGGACAATCTGTGTAATTGAGGTCAAAGCTGCAGGGTCGACGGTGCAACTTTTGTGGCTAATCTGCTTAGTTCGCGTCGTTCGTTTCTTAAATTTGGTGTAGTGATTTAGTAAAAAGTGTTTTTTTTTTAAAGAAAATATATTATGTTGTGAGTGTAACAGAGAGTCTCCAAGAAGCAGTAAATAATGTAAACAGGTAAGTGCATATATACCTATTTCGATATATTTTATTTATTAATTTTTAGCAGGTAAAACTTTTTTCATGTTGAGAAGGGCTAGAAACGAATATTTACTTATAATTTCTCCAGAGCAAATTTACTTTACAGGAGTTGTAATTAACACACCCTTGTTTCATATACATACATGATTTTTTTTTTAATTTTTTTCAACTTCCCGCTACGAAAATTTTATATTTCAATAAAATTACAAAGTTATTGTTTCTTTTCGTGTTTTGAAAAAAATCGAGTTGTCAGCAGATCTCCATGTTTTGAGATCGTAGGAAACTTCCCTAAATAATTCTGAGAACTCGGCACAATGTCTATATATGTGTGTGTGTGGCCATGTGTGGCCGCTTGTGCTCCGTTTATAACTTGGGAATCGCTTGACCGGTTTCAACCAAACTGATGGCGTTCGAAAGGGTGCTATTGAACTTAAATTGAAAACAAACTTAGAAAAAAAACATTTTTAACAACTTTTAAACTTTACCGATAGATTCCAGAATCTTATCAGCTCTCAAGATTAAATCGATTAATCCGTTTGAGAGGTATCGTTAAAAAATCTAAAAAAGGGATTTCTTTAAAAAACTCCGAAGCTATATATCTGATCAGATAGTGTTCACGATTCTTTTATAGTAATCGAAACTACATTAATCATCGCCTACCGAAGAGCACAAAAACACGTTACTATAGTTTTGCGTTTAAAATTAGGGGGACGTTAAAGGGACCCTTTTTTAAATATATATGCCGAATGTAGCCAACGAAAATTTGCCAGATGCGGTGATTATATATCCCTGAAGGTTTCCAATTTTATTTTAGCATTCATGTATTGTGTACTGTAGTAGCCTGTTTTGCACTCTCGCATCCTTTTTGCTTAACCAAGTGTGAGGTTATGTTGGTTTCATAATAATTGTTGGTGTTTAAATGCTGCCATTGCCTGCCTGATGATTCTGTTGTATTATACAAGACTATCTCCCCCGTATAACTTGTAAATGAACTTTGAAAATGAGTGTGGATGTGGTTTACCTACACACACACACACACACACACACATTATTGTATGATGAATATTATTTTTGTTTTTTCTTCTTGCCTGATTGCTTGGCAACGCAACAGTTTGCCATGGCAATAATACATTATAATTTGTGATTGAGAGTTTTATGTTGTTGATAAAAGTAAGGAAAAGTTGCGAACAACAAAACCAGATAAAAAAAAAAGATTGCACATAATTCCCAACAATTCTAGGAAAACAACTACAACTTGAAAAAATATTTTTTAATATGAAATAAATTCATTCTGCAAGCAGAAAAAAATAACTACGATAAAAACATATTGTGAGTATCACAGCAGGATGAGCCAGGCAATAACAACAACAACAACAACAACAGCTGCAGAAATTAACCTTTATTGCGTAGTTATTTGTTGCTCTTGCATGAATATTATTTTTTTTATATAAAAATTTATGTTGTTTCTCTACTAATGAAGAGTGTTTTTTATAACAAATAAAGCAAATATTTTTCTATGTTGTCTATTTTTATATTAAAAAATTCCACTTGACTTTTTTTTGCTCTCCACATTGTTTTTATTAATACATACATATTTTGATTTTAGTGGCAGGAATTTTTATGACTTTTAAAATATATTAGCAGGAGTTTATGGAAGTGGAAAATCAATATGTCGATTAGTGAACGTATGAAAGGCCCTCTCGTAAATGATTGTCTAAATGGAGTCCGATAATGGCTTTTCAATAAAAGAGCATCGGAAGTCATATTGCCATTGTATAATTAAGGTATTTGAGCATTATATTCTTATCAGTCTTATAATTATTTCTTTTGCGTCACCCTCTAATACCGTAGAGCTTAAAAGCAAAGACTTTCGGGAATAAAGCAGTTCGCAAACAGCGATTTCTACATCTTCGAGTTAATATATACCGATTTTTATGTTAAACATAAAACAGAAGTTTTATCTGTATTCATGAGTGAAGCAGATCAGGACAACGAATTTTGTAGATAACAAATTTTGTAAACATTCAAATCCAATTTATTTTAAATGTTAATTTTCTCTTAAACTTTTATATATATATATAAAAAAAAAGAAAGGAAAACCTTAAAATGATGCTTTCCACTTTTCGTTTCGTTTCGTTTTTATTTTATTTCTATTAAAATAAATATATTTTTCTCATTTTAATTTACTTCTCTTGTAGCCATAACAACTTTGTACGTAATTTTATGCCATTAAAATATTTCTTGTTGTTGTTTTTTCTTTTCCATCCAACTCACTTCTGTTTCTCAAAACTTAGAAAAGCAAATAACAAATTCTTACAAATGATGAAACAAATTTCACGCTGTGAAACCTTAAATATGAATACAACTGCAAAATAAATAAATTAAGAAATAACAAACTTCTACTTCTCGTTCTTGTGCTGATGATGTTTATCACAAAAATTTCATATACTCGTATTTTTCCAAATATATAACTTTTTCTGTTTGCAACCAAACAGAAAGGAAGAAAACAAAAAAAAACACAAGCAAATTAAACCTGATCAAAACAAGTCATATGAAAACTTATATAAATTATATTCAAATAGAAAAAATACTTTGAGAGAAAACAAATTTATGTGACAATTAACTTGAAATGGAAGAGGAATGGAAAATAAAATAAATATTTTCAGGAATTATATATTATGAAATATGGTGAAAATTATGTGATAGAGTTGATGATACCGATACTGATCTCTAATACTGTGCCTTCCTTGGCGATTAACTAAAATAAAACACAAGATATATGAAAGCAGCCAAAGGCAACAGACTGCTTGAAAGAATAAATTTGAAAAGAAAATAGCTGCTGTCTTTGGGCCAATACAGTTTTAAATAATAAAGACGGCAGCGTAGGTCGCATGCATATAATTCGAGCACTTTGGCCCTGCAGATGTGTGGGTTTGGAATTTGCATATTACGATCCTTTCCGTTCAAGCATCTCCCTTTTTTAACCTACTCTCTTATGTGTGTGTGTGTGTGTGTGTGTGTGTGTGTGTGCATGAAATATTCTTCAAAGCCGTTCCAATACTCAAAATAATCCAGGATCATATGTTTATCTAGTATCACGGCTCTTTATATTCCCCTAATAATGCAATCAGTTAATAAAAGCTTTCGAGTTTTAAGGAAAAAATTTTAAATCCATTTACTGTGGGGTAGAAAAATAATATTTTTGCTAAAAATATAAAATCTGCTGGACCCATTTCAGATGGAAACTAATTTTTAGTTAATTTGTAAGCAATTTGAGTGTCGAGCACTATTTTTCCAACGTTGCCAGACTATGAGCAGTAACTCAGTTGTTACAATTGATTTAAAAGGACGATAAATTACAAGTAGAATGTTTTTGAAATAAAAGCCGCGAGACATAAAATCCATCGTACATTAGCCATCGACATTTTAAATGACATTGACACTATGAGTACTTTTTTCAAGGACACAAGATCACTTTTGAGATCTCAATTTTATTTATTTATATTATGTTTTATAAAAGTATTTTGATTTATATTATTTTTGCTCACAAAACAATTAAAAAAATAATGAAAAAAACTGCCCTGATATCTACCAAAGTATTTAACGTTCGTCTAAAGCTAAAAGTTGGCCAACTTTTGCACTTTTCGTGGACGAACACGTAGTAAATGCGACAGAACTTATAAGAAACCGGGTATTTTCTGAGCAGCTTTCAATTGAAAAGGACGACGCATTAACGTTTGAAGGATTCTATGTGTGTCGGCCTTAAATGAGATAATGAAATTTATTATAAATAAGAGTAAATGACGAATTAACCGCCAGTAAAATAATATTGCAAGTAATCATTTCATGAGAGAAGAATATATATAATTTCTTTGCTTGCTTTCTCATTATAAATTCAAAAATTGCTGCAACGAAAAATGCAAGTGGGGGCTGGAAATACCCTTTAAAATAAAAGGAAGTTTTAAGTTATTTTTCTTTTGAATGATTCTTAGGCGTTTGAAGGATAGTGTGCGTATTCTATATGAAACGAAACACCATGACAATATTTAATGGTCTCCGTAACCGAATTCTGCTTATATCCTTGACTTTCATCTCTCGCGTTGTCACAAAATCTGCTCTTCGTAGGGAAATCGGGAAAAGTTTTCTATAAATATTTTCGCCTGTCCTTTTTCAGATGCAGTCAACTGTTTTCTTCCTCTAGAAAGTTCTATAAAAATTCGGCAATCGTAACTCCAGTTTTTATTTATAAAAATTAAAGAAATTTAGTACATGTTTTTGGCAATTGTCGTTTTAAACTCTTTAATTTTTATTTTCGTGCAAAGTGCTCAATAAATTCTATGCCTTGAAAGCTTAAACTGCTTTAAATGACATGCTTTTTGCAATCCCTTTCATAAGCAAACAGTTCGCCACATTTTATATTAATTCCACGAGGAAAATAAATATATTTTTTCCAATAATTTTTACACATTCAACAACCCATGCTGCAGGTAAATGTCTCGTAGAGTACCACATCCAACCAATATGTGTGTGTCCTTTTTTTCATTTCACATTTATTTTCCAATAATAATTATAAAAATGTGTAAAATAAGGAAAAAAAAGTGTAATCTTTTTTTTTTCCTACACACTTTCCCACTCATCTTTATTTTAGTTTGGCTGGCAATAAAACGTACCGAATGTCTGTCTGTCTGTTGCTCTGCCTCTGCCTGCAAGCGCACTCCTCTTTAATAAAATATTGCATGCAACTGAAAACCGCATACAAAAATAGTTGATGATTAACCGTTTGTTGTAAACAGCAAAACGACTAGCCAGCCAGCCAGTCAGCCAGCCACCAGCGATGAACGTGTAGCAAAAATGTAAAAAATGTTTTCTATATTATGGCAACTGAAATGAATGATGTGCACATGAGTTGTTAAATAGTGGTTTTATAATTAACTCTAGAAAATAAATAGACCTCTTTGTAATAGAGTAAAAAAGGAAATATTGGAAATATGTATAAATTCTTGTTTCTTTTTTAAATAAAAATGCTTATAAAATAGTTAAAAAAAACTCCAAACTATTTAAAGGATTTAAACAAGACTACTTGGCAGAGAAAATATATTGAACTTAAGACGTCCTTAAATCACAATCCTTTAAGGATTTTTCCATGCTTGTTGTCGTACCGAAAACTTGTCCATTTATTGGCAATTTGCTGCAAATAGTTTCCTTTCATTTCATAAATTTAGTTCTCGTCCATCAGTTATTCACTTAAGCATTAAATCTACAAAAAAAAAAAAATGGAAAGAAAAAATATCCTGAAAGGGAAAAAGATTCCAGTTGCAACTCATTCGTATAAATACTTGCAACAATCATCATGTATTATTATTGTTATTATTATTATTGTTTCAACAAGTCTTCAACAACATCAAAAAACTATTTATTTCTTTGATTTCGATTTAATATGTCATTCAGAGAATTTATTATATATCCTTTTTACGTACGCATTACGTTGAAAGCTGGTTTGAGGGTAACAGGTGGCTAGATGCAAGGCCTTTATATATAAATTTAAAATCCTGTTTTAAAAGGACTACGACTTCCTTTTTCATAGTCTCGAAAAATAAAGAAGACTTTAGCCATTCAAAATTTTTACGAATATTCGAGTACAAAATAGTTGTATTTAAAATAAATCCTTGTAGTCCAACCTCAGCGCCATTGTTTAATCAAGTTAGACCCCTTTAAATTTATGAAACATAAAATATAGATTTTTATATATCCTTTTTTACTTACGCATTACGTTGAAAATTGGTCTGAGGGTAACAGGCGGCTAGATGCAAGGCCTTTATATATATATATATATATATATATATATATAAATTTAAAATCCTATTTTAAAAGGACTACGACTTTTCTTTTCATAGTCTGGAAAAATAAAGAAGACTTAAACCATTCAATATTATTACGAATATTCAACTAGAAAATAGTTATATTTTATTTTTAAAATAAATCCTTGTAGGTTAATCCAAACGCCGTGGTTTATTCAAGTTAGACCTTCTAAAATTCAAGGGACATGAACTATAGATTTTCATATATCCTTTAATACGTTACCCAAAGGAAAGAACCAACAAGCAGTTGTTCTTTTTCCACTGGTGAATAAAAAACTTTATGTACATCCTTTTGAATATTTATGTTTGCGTGTATGTGTGATTTTACAAGTATAAACGCAAATACAAGATGATTTTTTTTTCTATTCCAGTAGAATTCAAAGCTGTTTTATCGCTTTAATTTTAATCCTTTAGGGAAAGTATTTATCCAGTGCATATCTTCATAAGAACAGCTTTTAAATTATACATTTTCCAGAAATATTTATGGGCGATAAAGTAATTAAAAGTGTACCACTAAAATATGTGTATCATATATATTTAAAAGATATTATTGTGCCAGCAAAGTTGTTACAGCAAGGATAAAGGACAGCGCTGTTTCAATCATCAATATTAATATTATGATCAATATTAATGATGTTACCAAAGCAAAGCCAAAAAGAAATGGATAGACTTTGTTATGCTTTAAGCAAATTTAAAAGGCTTTTTTGCCAAAAATATTTATCTTGTGCTTAACTACATAAAAATATCCTTGAAATCGTATATGTTTCATTAAAATTGGTAAATTGTAAAATGCTTAAAAGTGTACCACAAAAGAAATAACATGTTTATATATAAGACTTCTGAAGCCTTCAAAAGTGTTGTACGTTAGATTAAGTTTAGGACGATTTAAAAGTGCAGTAAAAGTTGCTACGTATTGTCAAATAACTACTTTCTGTATTACAAAATGATTTAATGGAAATTTTTTAGAAATCAAAATTGTAATCAAATTTATATCTGACCCCCGGGGGCAATTTATGGCACTCCATATCAATCGAAATTTTTATGTTAATTGTATTGAAGTTTCAATCGATATCGAGTGCCGTAATTTGGCCCCTGAATCGAGTCAAAAAGCTACTTTTATATTGACAAAATTAAACGCCGAGTAATAAAAAAATCCCCTCTCTCCTGCTGAAATACCCTGATTGTCCAGCATTTCTCTTTTTCATTTTATTTTACTAAAAAAGAAAAATTTACTCATCAAAAACACTTTTAGCTGATGAAGACTCTTGTTGCATGATTAAAGGCCCTGCTTATAGTTTGGCTAAAAAATGGAGTAACTTTTTATTTTCATACGAGTGTGTTTGTGTGAGTACGTGCACGACAATGCATGCGTAAGCTTGCTTGCAGTACAAGACTAATCATTTGAATGTAGATGCTGTTCAATTTGCCATATAATTTTACATGCAGAAACGATTTTCAATTTGTCCGAAAAATTTCATCTTCTCAATAAAAAATGCTTTACGAATGGCTCAACGATTTTGCTTTTTATAAAAAAAGGAAACTGTTTAAGGAAGAATACTTTTTAATAAAAAACACAACAAAAACAGTTTTGCTTGGGAATTATTTCAGGTAATGGAAATTATTATTTATATAAAATTAATCCTAGTAAAAGGATAATAATTCAAGAAATCAAAATAATTTGAATAATTCCGCAGACTATTCATTCCACTTGACAGCGTTGATGTGTCCATTTTTAGTCTCCTCTTTAGCTGCACAGACGTCCTTAATGCCTGTTACTTTAAAATCTCGCCAAAGAAAGAGAACAAATTTTATATATTCAGGATACCGAGTTTCCCAAAAAACGCTTCCTTTAAAATTTATAAAATTTATTAAAACTATAAAATAATAGGAATCTTATTGATACTTCAAGAACGAAATGACGGCCGTCGATACGGATCAAAATTTCCATTCAAATTGTGTTGAAATTTTTATTGACATCGAGTGCGGTAATTTGGCCCCAGGAACTTGGGCCAACCTAAGAGAATTTGGAAGTAAATCTATGATTTTAATGATGCAGAAAGGAATTTATTAAAATGGTATTAAAACTCGGGTATTAATTTTTAGTTAGTAATTCGGTTAATCAAATGATACGAGGGTTGTTTGTTAAATACTTTGCTTTTTTACTTTTCCCTCGCAGTAACTCGAACTCCAAGACTGTAAAAATTTGTTAAGTGCTATTAACTGAAATAGTGATGCCTTAGATCCCCAGTCTCTACTCCGCACTCAGTCATAAATATCTTGTTGAATTTCTGTGATCTGCAATTGTGAATGTCTTAGTGACGAAGGCGTATCACTGGTCCCTGGACATTAACGACAGCGATTAACACCGTCGTGTACTAAAAATATTAAAATCTTCATCGATAACTCTCTATTTTCTAGTCTGTTTTCATGGGTCCTCTTAACACTATCCCCTCTCTTTTAGCTCTGGCACAATCCACTGCTCATTTAGGGGTCATTCCCTGGGTGCTGTTTCCAGGCAAAAAAAATTATGAGTTTGACAGCCATTTAAAGCGGTTAATCTCATGAGTTTTAAGATAAAAAAATTGAGGTACGAACTGCAACCCCATCCAACAGATTTAGCCCCTCGGCGATTATTTTTAGTTTTCCCAACCTGAAGAAATGGCAGGATCGAAAAAATTCTTATTATTTTAAAGCTTTTATAAAACCTATTCTTTGGTAAATTCGCAGATAACTTAAGCCTGACTAAAAGCTTCCAACTAAGTAATTTAATTTGTTCAGATCGGATTATTCACCGGCCTTTTCGTTTTCTTATTTCATAACCAGGCATTTTGCCAACTCTAATTGTTGTTCCCAGGGATAAAACACTATCTGGGATAAGTTTTATTGAATTAAATAAAAATTAAGTGTGAAGTAACACTTCGCCATAATAAATAAATTTGTTTCTTTCCGTTTAAGTTGGTTAATGTTAAGAAAGAAGTTCAATCTCTTGAATTTCTTCCATACAAAAAAATATATATTGAAGAGCTTTTGGTCTTAAGGATATTGTGACATAAATTTCCTTGTCAATTAAAACCAGCACTCAGCGCATGACTCATGCATATGAAATGTTTTGCAGTAACAATTCAACCTGCTAAAAATATTCCACTACTATTAATTGTCCTTGCTAACGTTATCCTGCTAAACTGTTATACAGGATTGTGAACTTAAAACCTTAAACGTGAAACGTGTTAACTACAGTGCTTTCAAAAGAGTTTTTGTATGTTAAAGCTCTTCGGTATAAATGTCCTTTAGATGGCACAATTGTTTTTACAAATTTTTTTATGTTAGAGAAAGTTCTTGTTAAGCTTTTCTGAGAAAGAAAGCTTTTTAGCCGGGTTATTGGGATCTATTTCAAAAAGCAAGAGATGGCGTGTGGTATCACTTAAAATATTTTATATATTTAAGGATTTAGTGAATATTATTTCTAGTAACTATTAAAAGCTTTAGCAGAAAGCTTTCATTAAAAGAATTGTGGAAATGTCTGCAGTATCTATAACGTATTTAATTTCGTAACGTGGTATTTGGTGTCATTATTTTTTGACGGCAGTTTGATAAAATAATATGATTTTTGAATGACAATTCTCACATGATTCAATTTTCTGGTCCTGTAAAAGTATCCCAAACACTTATTGATCAGATTTATTGATTTGGCGTTTAAAAAGAAAAACATTTTAGAAGCGAAAGCAGAACTCTATTGAAATAAAATGAAAGGGACTTCGTTATTTAAAAACTTATTTGAACTAAACAGAAGTATTCGTATTTAATTATATTTGAGTCCTGCGAGCTACAGAAATTTCTTTTAACTTTGCAGGACATAATTTTATTACATTTTGTCAATATATTTTGTTAACCGATTATGTTAAATGTTATGGAAAAAGCAGGACTCAAATATAATTATTAAAACTGCTTGCCACAGGCAAATATGCATCCTGCTTTCAATTCGACTAAAGAAATAATAATCGGAGAAACTTGCCGCAGGTTTTGGGCTTTCGAAATTTAATAATGACTGCTACAGTTTCTACAATTGAAACAAATTTTAAATATTTTTGTTTCATGTATTTTAAGTTGGTCTTTTTTACAGGAAAAGCTTTCGAGTCTTATGCTTTTAAACTTTAACATTTTATTCTTGAAACAGAAGTTTGAAGAAAATTTTAATAAAATACCAGTTTAAATTGGGAAAGCTTTACATCCAACAGCAAAAACGTACATCATGTTACGCTGTAATTCAAATATGTTTAGGCTCTTCTGTTAACACAAGACAAGACTGCAGGATGTCTGCATTCGACTGAAATTATTGTATTTTTGTTAGCACTGCCAACATGCAGGTTTTTTTTTAATGAAGGTTCGAAGATTAACTCAAATAATTTCATTATTAATCTGTGTCCTTTTGTAGCAGTCCTTTTGAAACATTCAGCAGTTTCAAACACCGTTAGAACTGAAAGAAAAAAAATATATAACTCGAAAAATTGTTGCTAGAAATCCAAGGACTAACGCAAGCGTTTTATGTCAAAGTTTTGGAACAAAGAATTTATAGTTAAATTTTTATATTTTTATAGTGACGTTTTCAATACTTCAGTTTCATTTAAATCCTGCTGATACTTTTGGCGCAAATATTTTTACAAATTCAAAGAATCTATTCATTTTCCTTTCTTAATAAAAATTAGTTTGAAGAAATTTATAAATTAAGTTACAGATCGCCAGAATCAAACTGAAAGTAATTAAATCTGCAAGAAAACTTCGACTTAATACAATCACTATTCATTTTCTGTTTGGACCACTAAAATTCAAGAGATTAAATAATAAAATAGGCTACTATACTGTACATTTGCTTAATTGCTAATGATATTATTCAACATTAAAGGTTGTAAATATTCTTATTATTCAGCTTCAAGCTACTTGGAATTTAATAAAAATAAATATCCTCTTTCAATACTGACAAAATTCACGTATTATATCTGTCTTAATATTTCAAAAAAAAGGCTTAGGATCATCTCTGCCACATTAGGAAATATTTTTAGCATTTTTATAAAAAATTCCAAAAAAAGGATATATGAAGGTCCTTAAAACTATCGGCTATTTTCAAAATCTTTCTTAGCGACTGCAAACAGCAAAAGAAACCACATGTTGTGGTATAAAAAAAAATTTAAAAAAAGTATATAAATGTATTATACATGTATTACATTTGTATAAGAAGTGTATAAACACGAATTAATATCACGAGCAAATGTTTAGGATCATTTCTACCACTTTAGGAAGTATTTTTAGCACTTCTATAAAAAATTCCAAAAAAAGGATATATGAATGTCCTTAAAACTAGAAGCAATTTCCAAAATCTTTCTTAGCGACAGCAAACAGCAAAAGAAACCACATGTTGTGGCGTAAAAAATATTTAAAAAAGTACTTTTACAAACTTTTTCAGAATGAAGAAAAAAAATACATGAACATATTAAAAGATTTGAAATTTTGTTGTTTACTGTTTCAGGAGTAGTAAAAATATTTAAACTTCAAACAAATCATATTACAATCGTGTTAAACCTAGTTTTTTATAGAAGCAAATAAAAAGGATATAAGGCGAGCTTTGATATAAAAAGAGTTATTCAATACATTTTAATGCGATTGCAAAGAGCAGCTACAACTTGAAGTTGTTGCTTAAGGAAATTTTCGCAAAAATATCCTGTAACAGGATATTTAAAAAAAAATGAATGAAATCCTGCAAATTTTTCGAAAAGGCATATGAATAGAGCGTTTTCATGCGATATTTATCCATACATTAAATTGAAAAAAAGAAACTATTTGCCTTATTTCTTGATAACCAGGTGTGATTCAGGAAATTATAACATTTAAAAGAATAATATTTTAATTATAAAACCTGAATTCCCACTTAGCAAATTTAACTCCTTACCTGCAGTTCGTACATGTGTGTTTGTGCAAATCCTAAAAGCAACAGTTCTCATCTTAACTTTGCCATTCTATAATTTTCACCCCAACATTAATGGAATAGCCTGCTCCGAGCACACAAATACTCTTAAGCACGAAAGTAGATAGAAAAAGCATATAAAATGACAATAATTGTCACGTATTTGTGACATAAAAAATGTATGTGATCTGTGAATAAAACAACACCAGCCCAAAATGAGAAAAGCTATTCCAGCAAATAGGCTGCAACAACTGGGTTTTACAGCAACAGGACAAGTAAAATAAAAAAAGGGATGTAAATGTTTTATAGCAACACTGTTTAAACACTAGAAGGTTTAATAGACAACTCTGTGTACTTTCAAACATCATCATCGCTGCCATTGTCATTTATGTCTCATCTTCATTAACATGATTATGTTTTTGGCGAACATTTTGCTAAATATCCTGTAAGTTGTTGTGCTCTTGTAACACTAACATACTCGCACAACTTCAACTTAAGTCCTTTAGAGTTGTACAGACAACTGCACTGTAAAAGTTCATGTTTATATGCACGCTGTTATATGCCAGGACATGGTTGGGGTTGCTATTAAATGCCTGGCATAATAATAAGGGCGCATTTAGCCAGTCAGTGCTACTTTTGCTAAACTGCACACTTAAGGTAACCGTACCGACTAGTGCAAAAAAAGCAAAAAGAATGTATTTTTAAATAGTTTTCTATTTTCATTGCTCATAACGAATCACGAAAGCCTTAAACAAGCATTTAAAAACAACTTTTAAAGGAAAAAGGATATATGGCGGTCTTTGACTAAGAGAGAAGTGTTAAGGAAATTTTTTTGTAGATGCAAAGAGGACATGCAACTTTGACCCTTTAGCTAAAAAAAGTCCTATCCAGATATCCTTTTATAGGATATGTATGCGAAATTTAGAAAAATTATAAAAATTGTTGAATTTACACCAACAAAAAATAAGGCAACAGCAAATATTTTCACTTAATAACAAGGAAGCCTTTAAAAATACGGAACTACTTTCCGTTTCGTTCCAAAAAAGGATATAAGGGGGTCTTTAAAAATATAACAAGTCTTTCTAGGATTTGAATGCGTAAAGGAAATACAATTTTAAATTGTAAATTCTTCCTTAGCTTGTTTCTCAAAAAATTTCAAAATTAAAAAAAAGGATATATGGGCAACTTATGAATTAGCGAATATATTTAATAATTGTATACGCCGTTGGAAAGAGGTGTAAGGAACAAGAGTTGTAGTGCAATAAATACCTCTTATTTTTATTGTATGAAAGAATTTTTGCAAGAAGGGAAAAAGCATAGAAAAATTTAGTACATATTATTAATGTTAATAAAAGTATACGACAGTTTTTTTTTTTGAAAATTTCAGAACTCAAAAACAGGATATATGAACAACTTGCGCATTAGCGAATACAACTAATAATTTTATATGTCGTTGGAAAGAGGTGTAAAAAACACAAGTTGTAGTGCAATAAATTCCTTTTATTTTATTATATAGAAGGGTTTCTGCAAGCAGGGAAAAAGCATAAAAAAACTTAATACATATTTTTAATTGTTAATAAAAGCTTACGATAGTTTTTTTTTTTTTTTTTGAAAAATGTCATAATTCAAAAAAGGATATATGGCCAACTTATGAATTAGCGAATATATTTAATAATTTTATACGCCGTCGGAAAGAGGTGTAAGGAACACGAGTTGTAGTGGAATAAATTCCTTTTATTTGTATTATATGGAAGAACTTTTGCAAGAAGGGAAAAAGCATAGAAAACTTAATACATATTTTTAATTGTTAATGATTTTTAATTGTTAATAATTGTTACGATAGTTTTTGAAAAATGTCAGAATTAAAAAAAAGGATATGAGGCCAACTTATAAATTAAGGAATATATTAAAAATTTTCTTACACCGATAAAAAGTGCAGTAGAGAATACAAGTTGTAGTGAAATAAAATCCTATTATCTCATCATAGTAGAGAAAAAATTATATACAAATTGAAGATCTAATTTATAAGTTTAATCAAAGTGTGCTGTTGTTTGGAAAAAGGATATCTGGGCATCCTTGGCATTAAAGAATTCGATAGACTTGGACAGCATTTTTAGGACTTAACAAGAGTCTTATAAAAGTTCTACTTCATACAAACTTAAAAGATTTCAGTATGAAAAAAAGGATATAAGACCAGGCTTCTGAAATAAAAAAAAAGTTAAATGGTATAAGGAAAATTTTCATCAGCACTAAATATTACAACTTCTATTGAAATAAGATTTGCAAAAGTAGTACAATAATGACTTTTAAACGATGTAATAAATTTAATGAGAAACTCTGCTAAATTTATTTCACTATCAAACAGGGGACTTTAGCTGGACTTTTCGTTCACAAAATTAAGATATATTTACAAATTTTTTTGCTTTATATTGGACAAGGACAAAATACAGCCAACAATTTCTTTGTAGTGATAAATTATTTAAAAATTCATAAACACACCTGCCGACAAAAGGACACCATGACACGCCAGGGACGTTGGTAAAAAGTGTGAAAAATCTCCCACTCATCGTATTCATCATCATAATGCATAAATACTTTTTGCATACATTAACTTGCTGTGTAATGAAAGGCGGCCTAGGCAACGACTAACGCTTTTTGTGTGTGTAGGTGTGAGTTAGTGTGTGTGTGGATTTTATTTGCTTCTTTTAAAATTTGCAAAAATTTGAAACGTGCCCAAGTCTTTAATGTTGACTAACAGCGCCAGCCACATCATCTAAACTAAACGACATGAAGCTTAACTGAAGCTGCTGGTAGACTTTTAGCCAGTTAGAGGTTCAACGATGTTTCAGCACAAATTTATGCAGCCATTAAATTAGAGAATTGGCGAAAAGGGAAGAGGGACAAACATTTACCCCAATAGGCCTGACTGCACTTGTACAGTAAATTACGAGTGTTATTTGTTGTGCTCAAACTACATGAAATTAAAATATGAGTTTCATTTTTAAAGCGAATTTAGTGAATTAATGAATGAATGAATGAATGAATGAATTACTAATTGGGTCAGTTGTGTTTGAAAATACAAACATTAATTACAGTAAAATAAGTTGCAAATCAAAAGTGTGCATTAAGTAGAGCAGAACTCTGCGAAAATGGTAAAAATAAATTAATTAACTGAAATAGAAAAGCCCAGAAATGAAACAGCATGCAAAACGAAGTGAAATCAAAAGCTTAAAATCCTACAACGATTTAAGCCATTAATTCTTAAGCATTTAGCAACATCGCAACTTAAAGTCCTGGCACATAAAAAATGTCTGCAGACTAAAATAATAACTGCCGCATCAATTTAAATCTTAACATCCTTTATATGAGTTATTAAAAGAATCCTTCAACAACTGCTCGTTCACTTGCGCCATTCAAACCACTTAACAAAAACCCATTTTGCCAACTGAATACGAAAAAAAAGAAAAAAAATCTCAAGTGTATGTGTGTAATAAAAGCATAAATATTTTCAATTAACTTAATTAACCATAAAAAGTTCTTTTTGTGCGAGTGCACTTTTTCTTTCTTTCTGCTCCTCCTTTTTTTTTTTTTTTTGTTGGGTAAATAAAGTTTTCAATATATTAAAAATATATAATTATAATTTTAGTTTTTTAATTTCTTATTTTATTTTTCACTTACAACGTTATTATGCAACGGCAACAGCCAAAGCACACAGCGAGGCAAAATAAAACACAATAACACTTAATCGCTTAAAAAGGTAAACAATTTTCGCTCAACAAAGACACTTAAAATTCATGAAATAAACTTATAAACCAGCACACAGGCAGATGGACGGACGGACGGAAAGACAGTCAGCTACAGATTGAAACAAGTCGGCACTAGTAAACAAAAATACCTTTTTACAATAGCTGGACAAAACAATACCGCTTAAAATAAAGTTGGAACTTTTTTGAGTAGAAAAAGGATATATGAGAGGCTTTAAAACTTGACTACATATTTAAAACTTTTATAGCACACCTTAAAGGCTACCCAAGACTGTAAGTTGTGGTACAAAATATTTTCCAAAAATAATATTTTTTGTTGTATCAAAACTGAATTTTGGATAAATTATTTTACCACAACTTGAAGGAATTGTAAATGACTATAAAAGCGAAAAGTATTTTTTGCTGTATGGCATAAATTAAAAGCTCGCCTAATATCCTTTTTTCTTTAATATTATTGAATTTTGTTTAAAGAAAAAAAAGGATATATGAGAGACTTTCAAATTTGAGAACATATTTAAAAATTGTCTAATCCATCTTAAAGACTATCGTAGACTGCAAGTTGTCGCATAAAATATTTTATAAAAAAAATTTTTTTTTGTTGTAAAAAACTAATTTTTGGATAAATTATATTACCACAACTTAAAGGAATTGTTGCAGTTTAAAATAAAATTTAAGACAAATATCGTTTTATAGTATATATTAATACCTCGCCAAGTATCCTTTTCTGTAATCTTATTGATATTGTTTAAAATAAAAAAAGGATATATGAGAAACTTTTAAATTAGACTACATATTTAAAATTGTCTAATCCATCTTAAAGACTACCGTAGACTGCAAGTTGTAGTACAAAATATTTCCCAAATAAACTCTTATTTTGTTGTACTAAAATCTAGTTTCGGATAAATTATTTTACCACAATTTGGAAGTATTGTTGGCGTTTAAGAAAGCTAAAAGAATTTTTCGCTGTATGCTATAAACTAAAAGCCTGCCTAATATCCTTTTAATGTAATATTATTGAACTTTGATTAAGTAAAAAAAGGATATATGAAAGTCTTCGAAATTTGACAATATATTAAAAATTTTTCTAGCACATCTTAAAGAATATCGTAAACTGCAAGTTGTACTTAAATTCATTCGATATTTTTTTAAATATGGAAACTAGTTTTTGGATAAATTATTTTGCCACAACTTAGAGTCATTGCTGATATATAAGAAACTTGTAAAAATTTTTTGCTATATGGTAGATATTAAAAGTCCGCCTGATATCCTTTTTTCTGTAATATAAAAAATATTAATTTACGTGGCTTTTTACCATGCTCAACTATTCCAGTGCAGTCTAAATGATTTAGAATATATACGTGGATTAATAAATAATAACTGAAACTATTGGTTTTTTTTCTTAATGGATGGTATATATCATGGATTAAGAAAATTTTATCCTTTTTGTTCTTAGAGAATATTAAAAAAGAGTCCTAAAAACATTGTTTAGAATATTCTTCTCAAGTAATCTTAATTTTTGGAATTTTTTTATTGATGTATAAAAAAAGGACATTCGCAGAGCTTTTGATTTAGCCAAGGCAGCAAACAAAATTTTGGCCCATTTTAAAGTCCCATAAAGACTACAACCTGTAGTAAAAAATTTTTTAAATAAAATAAATTTTTTTTGAAGTAATTTCAAGTATCTGAAATATTTCGTCCCAATCTATAATAAAGTCATATATGGCGTGCTTCCAATATATCAGAAATATGAAATAGAAGATTAAATTGAATTCGTTTCAACTGTTTTAAAGGACTTTGTCAAAAAAGGACATTCAAAAATATCATGTCATAACGCACGTTGTTAACGGATAAAGGATATATGAGAGCCTTTTAAGTTTGACAACATATTTCAAACTTTTTCGGTGCATCTTAAAGACTATCGTGAACTGCAAGTTGTAGCATAAATGATTTTTATTTTTACTTAAGGACTTAGATAAAAAAACTAAATTTTAAAGGACATGTATATGAAATATTTACATTTCTCTTATCACAATGGCCAGAGAAAACTGCTGTCCTATAACTACAGCCCATATATTCTTGAGACAATGTTGCAATATTTCCGTCTCACACTGTAACTGCAATTCACTTATTCACACTCAAACTTTTGCAGAGAGAGAAAATATTTAAAATAAAAAATGAAATACAATGTGCTGGTTATTAAAATGAAAATGTAAACATAAAAAACCTCAAATGAAAATTGTGTACACACACACACACACACATTTACACGAAATGTAAAGGACGTAGTATACAAATTAACAAAAAAAAAAAAATGCAAAAACTGTTGCCTACTTTGCGGTCGTTCATAAGAGCATCAACAACAATAAGTGCAAAATGTTGAAGCTAACAAAGTAGAGACTAGCCTCTACCCACAATTGCACACACACACACACACACAGACGCATTATGAGTAACAGCATAACGCCCAGCTATCATAATATGAGAATAACAAAAGCTGGCAGAAATATAAAAGCCTTTTCATATCCTGCTGCAACATAGAAGCAAACAATTGCACAATATTGTTT
Organism: Linnaemya vulpina; assembly: GCA_963675445.1. Lineage (NCBI taxonomy): Eukaryota > Metazoa > Arthropoda > Insecta > Diptera > Tachinidae > Linnaemya > Linnaemya vulpina. Next base: position 84,788,786 of record OY776278.1, on the reverse strand, counting down.
GTTTTGTTCTTATTGCAATTTTTTTTCTTTTAATTTTTTTATTCCATATCAGAAAGAGAATTTTTAATTGGGCATGTGTGTAATAATAAAGAAACATACACAAACAGCAACAGGCACACGCATGCACATGTACAGCAACAAAAATTATGTTGAAAGTTGCAATTGTATTATGAGCTTTTGGCTGTTCGCTGCCAGTTGAAGTACAAACAAATTTTTACGAGTGCAAAAGCTAAATTATTTTTGCCTTTTGCCCAACGAGCGTTAGATGCTGTTTGTTTTTGTTGTTGATTTGTAAGTGTTTGTTTTGTTTTTGTCTTCCTTTTTTTTCTGAAAAGGTCAAATTATAAAATATTTATTGCTAAAACATTTTAGTAGGCCTTAAGGCCAGACGTTAGTGATGTTTTTAATTCTCCGTTACCACCACACAAGCGTTTGCTTACGGAAAATAAAAGAGCAACGTTTAGTGCCATTCAACACTTTTCTTTGTTTCCCTGCCGTCTTGGCACTTGACAAATCTCTGGGTAATTTTTTCCACTGCACTTTGTTGGATTTTAAAAAGTCGTCTTCATCATGTCTTTCTCCTCTTCATTTCTATTAATATCAAAGATATGAAAGATACTTGTTGTTCTTGCTGTTGTTGTTGTTGTTGTTGACAACACTTAGTTACTCACTGTACTTGAAATGCTGCTGTTGTGTTGCTCCTTGAGCTGTTTATTACAAGCAGGTGTTTTATTTTATGTTTCTTGATTTCAAGTATGTCGTCTGTATTTTATGGAAAAATAAAAAAACAAAACGAAAAGCTTAACAGTTGTTGTCTTCATTTAGCCCTCAGTGACTTAAATGTTAGTGGTAAATTGTTTGAGTTGGTTGTTATGTTTTGAAATATTTTTAATTAACAACAAGTGAGGAAGATAAATTAAGGCTCTGCTCTGCATTGAATAGAAAAATGAAATTATTTGAATGCTTAAATTAGGATAAATGGCTATCGCAGAGCGAAGATTAGTAAGTTAAATGGAGGAAGAAAAAAAAAAATTATATAATATTTGTTAAAATATACGGATTTAAAAAAATCTTTTTATGTTACAACTTGTGGTATTAGATACCCTTCGCAATGATGCATTCTTTTGCTTCATAAGGTTAAGGATTTCTAAGGCTGCCATATATCCTTTTTTTCAAAAGCAAGCAAATTATCGCTAAAAGCTTGGAAATACTATCGGGAATTGCACTTTAGCAAAGTTCGTTATTAATATTTTTATAATGATATAGGAAATATACTACTTCAAAATTATATACACTCAAACTCTGCACTTTAGAATTGAATATTTTATAAAAACGTCTTCATTACAACTTGTGCTTTAATGTTATCTTGAAACGAATGTGCTTTATTTTCGAATATTTTGATTATTTTGCAAGACTGTCATATATCCTTTTTTCCAAAAGTTTTTAATTCGTTTGGAATTTATATGTTGAAGGTAAATTAAAGATATTATTAAAATAGCTCGCTATTAAGATCTTTATATGTATCGGTAGGCTAAAACTAAACAATACTATATACAATACTGTATGTATGTATACATTGTAATAAATTTGTATCACAACATGTCGTCTAATGTTACCTTCAAGTTGCAGTAATATCATGCTTTATAGATTGATAATTGTAGTAGGCTGTCATATATCCTTTTTTTTAAATTTTTTAATCGTTTGGAATTTATATGTAGAAGGTAAATATTATTAAAGATATTATTAAAAATAATATGCTATCTAGATTTTTATATGTACCGGTTTCACATGCATTAAGCTAAAACTGAGATATATTTTCCAAACAATTCAATATATACGAATATTTTTGTATAACAACATGTCGTCTTATGCCACCTTCATGTAGCAGTCATATCTTCAAATATATTGTAAACCTTCAAGATATGTTAATAATTTTGGAGTTAATTTACTTTAGGCTAATCATATTAATGAATTTGTTAAAAATTATATGGGCTTGACATATTTTCTTATCTACTGCTATTATAATAAATTAAAAAGTATATGTTTTTATACTCAGTAGTTTGAAATATTAGAAATATTTTTATATCACAACTCGTAGTCTAATATTATCTTCAAATTACTATAATTTCCATTTTAATAAATAAATAATTATAGAAGGCAGCCATATATCCTTTTTGCGAAATATTTTTAAACTTGCTGCAATTTATATAATAGAAACAAATACAATTAAATGTTGTATCAAAAAGAGTATTTTTGAATATGTGCTGTTAATATGAACTGGAAAAAATTATATGAATTAAAAATAGAAAAAAATTGATGTCCTAGAAATTTTATATGCCACATGTCATCAAATTTTGTATTCTTAAAAACTGCGGAATGCTTTCTTTAATAAACAGACTACTTTAGAAGCCGGCCATATATCCTTTTTTTCAAAACGAAGTAAAAAATTTAAAAATGCTAATAAATAGTCTTGCAATGCAATAAATGACAGGAAATGAGTTTATTTCAATATTTTTTACACAATTTTCTTAAAATAGATTTAAAATGCATTTATTTTCTTAATGAATGTGGGAAAATTGTTTACAAAATTTTTAAAAATTTTGTACCAACGAAATTTGATATATCGGACGAGTTTAATACAACACAAATTAAGTGGTTATTAACACCAACGAATTTCAACGAACTTCAGCTTAACTTATGGCGTTTTTTTCCGGAAAACATGTAACATTTTTTTACTTGTTTTATAAATAGTGGAAGTTCGAAAGAGTTTTAAAACAAAAATTAGTTTTCGTAAGTGATGTGGGATTAATTTCTAATAAATTCCTTAATTTCAAATATCGAAATGTTGCCATTTTCTGCTAAAAAGTGTAAAAAATTTTGCACTTTTTTTAAGAAAAGAAATCAGTTTTAATCAAAACATCAAAAATTAAATATTAAAAAGATTTTAGGAGTTTTAAATAAATTTTCTAATCTGTAATCGGCTTACTGCCGTCTGCCATTAACGTCATTTAAAGTTGAGCTAAACACTTGACCAAATCGTCTTCACAATTGCATACTACGCACCTCATAAATCAAAAGATTAAAAAAAAATAGTTCAAACTCTTGATGCTCTCACTTACCGAGAAGCAACATCTGAACCGTTTTTGATGTTTGTCTTCTCCACCTTCTTTTCACCAACACTTTCATGCCACAAATCTTTTCTTTCTTTTTCAACTACCATCGCTTTTAGCTTGACGTTGTGACTTGTTGTTTAGATCTTCTCTTTCAAGTTGAAATTTATGTTTCATTTTTATTTCCTTTTTCATTTTTGTTATTCTTAAATGTCACTCAGTTAGAACTCGCCTGCCTGCCTGCCTTCCTGCCGCCTGCCTACATGACTCAGTATCTGTTGTTTTTCTGTTTTATAATTATTTGATTTGTTGCCATTTTAAAAATTTTTTTCACGTATTTTCATCTCTTATTTTGACGTTTTCATTTGGCTTGTAGTGTTTGTGTTGCAGTTGTTGTGTTTGGCTAGAAACAGACCCAAACATGTCTAATCGCATAAAATGGTACAGGAAATGATACGATAATGAATGCTGCTTGACAGAAATGTTATGACAGCTGAGGGAAGAGGAGATAAAGAAATGCAGCAGAGGCAGACACATTTGAAAGGGCTGTTAACTGAATATGAGTTTGTTTGCCGTTAAGATTATTTTGTAATGACTTTTGTTGTTTCGTTGTAACTGGTTGTTGTTTGCAAAAATTAAATTAAGCGTAAATTTAGTTTGTTTATCTTATCTTTTTTTTGCATCGTTTAAATAATTAGCATAAAGAGAAAAATGGCATAATGAAAAGAGAGAGAGTAAGAGAGAGAGGAAAGATAAAATGTTTGCATTTGAGTTGTTGAAAGCGAAACCAAGAAATTAAATTAAATGTTGGGTTGTGTTTCTATGTTAGGTTGGTGAAGTTTACGCAAAATTTTCTTTTGAACGTACCATACAAAAGGATTTTTCTAATTTGGATGGCAATGAACACGAAGGACTATTGTTCCTTCCAACATATAATTCATTTTATAAAATATTTTTTGTTTAAAGCTCTCTAAGGACCATTTATAGTCTCAGCTATATTTTTAGCTAACATGACTAAAGGGGTTTTGTTTTACATTCGGTATTTAATATGATGTCGAGGTCAGTAGGGTGTATATTATTCTTTGCTGCCCAAGATCTCTACTGATCTTGAACTTATGTAATAAATTAGTATATTAACCCAGGGCTAGAATACTTTTCTATGCATAAAATAAAACTTTCAAAAGTATGTATAGTTTTTCAAAAATTTCCTTAAAGGGAAATTCTTTTACAAAGGGAAATTTTATAAAATTTGTGGTACATCGTATTTCAATTTAAATTAGTAACGCAAAAATAGATATATAACACAAAAGAAAAAAATTCCCAAAAGGGAAATTATTTCCCAACATGAAAATATTCAAAATTTTTTCATAATTCATCTTAATTACATTTAAGTATTATAAAATTTCAGCAAAATTTATATAATTTCATATCATATATCACACAAGGGAAATTTTGCCATAAAAGGAAGTTTAAAGAATACAAAATATATCACAAAATTCTAAGAGCTTACAACTTCAAATAAAACTTCAATTACGGAAAATTATTCCAAAACATGAAAGTACTTTAAAAAAATTTATATATAAAATAAATGTAAAAAAATTCCCTGAAGGGAGATTATTTCAAAACGCGTAAATACACTTGAATTACACTAAAAATATTATAAAGTTTGAGCAAAACTTATAGAATTTCATATCAATTTTTACATAAAGGAAATTTTCCCAAAAAATGAAGATTATAGTTTATGTACTCAAAATTAGAACAGCTTACAGAAACAAATAAAAATTCTCTTACGGGAAATTTTTCCAAAATATGAAAATACTAAAAATTTCTTTATATTGAAATATGTAACCAAAAAAGGGATATAGAAAACAAACAAAATTAAAGTTCCCTAAAGGGAAATTATTTCACAAAATGATAATATTCTAAATATTTTAATTGTTTATTACAATTAAATTTAAATGTTACAAAATGTAAGAAATTTTATACAATTTTAAATCAAATTTGTAGTAAGGGAAATTTTTTCGAAAAAGGAAATTTAAATAAAATTTGAGACTATAGTTTTGGTTTATTAGTATATATAATGTTTAGCTTCAAATAAAAAAAAATCCTTTAAGGGAAATTACTAAGAAACCTGAAATTTCCCAAAATTACCCAGTATTACAAACATTCTTTAATAAAATTTATTTGAAATATTATATCAGTTACTTCATTGAATAAGAAAGTAAGACAATATCCCTGCATATCGTTGGCTCTTACCCCATATCATACAAAATGTTTTGTGCTTATAAACTGGTAATAAGACAAATTTTCTGTAGGATGCTTATAAGCCTACAAAGTATTTTATTAGAAAAATCTTATAAGAAAAACATTTCTAAGCAAAATTTGTTTTAGAAGCAGTTTTTATGCTTATAAAAAATATTTTATGAATAAGGCCTTTAACATATTATTAATAACAAATGAAGAAAAGTTTTGCTCAAACTTCCTTCAAAGACAGGAGTTTTTGAAAGAAGTTGTACTTATATTTTTCTTGTTAATATAATCGTAAATTATGTATGAAAAATTAATATTTATGTGTTAAACGGAATAAAGCAGGACTCTTCATATCTTCTAATGTCCTGTACATATTGTATCATTATTATATTTATAAAAATGGCTTAAAAGAGTCTTATTAAAAAAATTTGCTTAAATTACGTCTCAAACTTAAACCCATAGAGTTCAACATTATCTATTTAATTTTTTCTTTTTGCGTGTTTGTTTTTAAGGGTGAAAATTTGTGGACATTTTCGTTGACAAGTTTTGTTTAAAAGATATCCAGAAGACAAACAAACTAAAAACTTTTGAAAAAGAAACTGTTATCGCGGTTACATGTTTATTTGTTGGTAATTTTTTTTTGCGTTTCTTGCCGCTCTCCTCAACCAAAACAAAAACTAAAACAATTTTCAAATAACATTTCTAACAAACGTTAGGGTCGCTTTCTTCACAGTCGTATGCTGGCAAGTGTCTTGTGCTTTTGTTTTTGGTTGATGCTTCTGGTTGCCTAAAAACTTTAAAGTTTCTTGTTAACAATGATGAGCATCATTAAGTTTAACGTATTCCATGTTTGCTTTTTGGAGGTCTTACAAACAGTCATTTGTATTGTAAGAGTCAACTTATTTTACCCTACTGGTTTTGCTGGTTTCTTATTTGTACTGCTTTGCTGCTCGCAAAATATTCTTGCAGGTTTATTTGCATCGTATGATGCGAATGTTCCAGTTTTGTTTTTGTTGTGTATTTGTTTGGCAACAACTGCGTTTTAAAGCAAACCAAAATAATAGCGTAAAATGAAATGGAAGACATATTGAACACAAAAAATGCCTACGCGGATGGGTTTAAATGTCAAACTATTTACTGAGACGGACGAAATTCCCCAAAAATATTGCAACGCCCTGAGAACTTTTATGCCAAACTAGAAGAAGAAAACTAATGAGTTTCCTATTCAATAAAAAATAAAAAAGTGATATTGCAAGTTTTGTCTAAAAATAAACGTAAACTAGCGGTTAGAAAAAACGTTTTTAATTAAGGTTTGACTTTATCTATTACATATTTCCCTTAGGGAAATTTTTTAACGTTAAGTTTAATGATATTTAATAGAATTTTATTGGAAATATTAAGAAAAGTGCTTAATATTAGTTGAATAAAAAAATTTCCCCAAAAGGGAAATTTTTATCAAAAAAGGAAATTTTAAACTTTCTTTAAATTTTATGTTATATGCACTAAAATACTATGTTACAACGAAAAATAGCTTCAGTTAAAAATTTCTCCAAGGAATTTTTTATAAAAAAAAGAAGCAATTTTATTTTACTTTTTTGAATTTTTATTAAGTTCAATCAAGTAATGCAAAACCTGCCCAAAAATTATAAATTTTATTGTTATTAATATTACAATTTTTTATTAAGGTTTTCCTCTTATATATTTAAAATTTCCCTTAGGGAAATTTTTTAAAGTTAAATTTACTTAAACTTTAATGAATTTTATAACAAATGCTAAGAAATTTGTATAGATTTACTTAGAAGAAAAAATGTCCTCCAAGTGAAATTTTTATTAAATGGGAAATTTCAAACTTTTTGAAAATTTCATGTTATATTCACTAAAATATTCTGTTTTAACAAAAAATATCGCTGAATAAAACTTCTCTAAAGGAAATTTTTGTATAAAAGGATAATTAAAAATTTGGCTTTCTTGGCATTTTCATTAAGTTCAATCCAGTAATTGAAAACCAGCTCCGATATAAAATATGTATAATATGATTTTACTATTATGAATAAAAAATTTTTTAATTCAGGATTTTTTTTATATTTTTAAAATTTCCCTCAGACGATTTTTTGAAGAGTGTTAGATTTCTATTACCTAAAATATGAAATTTGTAAAAATTTATTTAAAATTAAAATTTTCTAAAGGGACATTTTTCCAAAAAAGGAAAATTTTCGCAAAATTTCATACAATTTACAAAAAAAATCTAAAGGATATTTTTCTATAAGACAACACTTAAGTTTCTCTTCAAACTTTCTAAGAAAAGTTATTTAAATTTCTATTTTTTTCTAAAATATCTGGGAAACGATGTTAAGTTCAATCAAATAAAGTCCCACTCAGCGACCTCAAACGAAAAAAAATTATGAGTAGTGATGCCGCGTTGCAGCCTTAGAAAACCTCAAATCCTTGCAGCTTCATATGGATTTGATTTCCAGCATTATTTTGCCATTAAAAAACTAAGTGAATATATTTTCACGCTGATCTTTACAATTGTTTTTAAAAAATTATTTGCAATTGATGCGCTTTTTATAAATTGCCACCATTGATTTTTTAATGCAAACAACCGTGTTTTCACTTAATTTATGTTTTTAAACGATCCACGTCTTATTGTGAAATTAAAAAGTTGTTTAATTTTTTTGTAACAAACATTTCTGTTACACGTAGCAATTTCTGAGCTGCTTTTTGGAATATGACACCATATTTTTGCCCGTTAATTTTTTTGTTACCCGTAACAATATATAATTGGCATGTTAAATTTAAATAGTGTTTGTTAAGGATATTTTTTGTTGCCGTTAAGCGATGGCCATAAATTATTTATAAAATAAAATACAAACCAGTAGCAAAAATCATTAAAAGAATACAGAAAAACATGACAAAATCCTATCGGAAAAAGTGACAGTAACAGCTGCAGAAATGCGGACATACTGCCAACACTCATACACATGCATACATACAAAAACTGACTGACACTCACGCACACACACACACAAGCACACTCCTTTATGCCACTTGTCAAAACACCTACTGAAACCGATTCTTTTAAATACACCAAAAAACATGGTGAAATTCATTTGTATCAAAAGTTTTTGTGAGTTTGTGTTGTATGTATTTGTAACTGTAGTTGTGTGTGTGTGTAAGTTTGCGTAATGTGTTAATTTGTAAATGCTGTTGTCTGTATGTGTGCCTTTTGAAATATTTATTTCAGAGTTTGTGTGTGCATAAAAGTCAAATGTTGACTAATTAATTTTACACCGCTTGTTTCGGTCGCCGAGTTGTTTTTGCCAGTGTGTGTGTGTGTGTGTGTGATAGAGTGTATGTGTTTTATTTACATGTCGGGGGTATAGACAATGACACGTATTCTCTTCAACACTGTCACTTCTTTTTTTTCTTGTTAGTAAGAACAACAACTTCTTTGGGTTTAGTAAACATCATAAATTAAAAAGCAACAAACACATTTACGTACTGTACTTCTTCAATGTGTAGGTGCGTTTGTATAATCACTTAAGTCTAGAGTTTTGTTAATATGAGTCCAGCTGTGCTACTCCTCCCTTGTTTTTTAGTGAAAACACCTTAAGGAAGCAAAAATTCTAATAAAAAGCTGATACGCAACATCTTTTAAATAAAAATATAATTTATTAAAATAAATCTGTTATAAAAAAGTACCAGTTTTAAGAAAATATAAATTTTTATTAAAATTATCCTCTTAATAAAAGCAACATCTACAAATAAAAAAGTTTCTAAGGAGTTGCGATTCAAAATGTTTTCTAATTTAATTAAATTTCGAATTATAAATTTTCTTGTATCCATTTAATATTTTCCCCTAAAAGGATATTCCAGTGCACCCATGAGGACACAAATCAAATTTTTTTCTTTTCTATTTTCAATTTTTTAATTTTTTTCTATTTAGATTTTAATGCACATTTACAAAAACGGAGCTAAAACAAATGCTAACTCGTTAACTTCACTGTCCATTTAAACTCCTTCTTCCTTCATGCAAACGCTCACAACTCTGATCAAAATTACACAAACTTCACACTATCGAAGAAGGAAATGGTAATACTTTGGCGTTAACAAATCAACAGCAATTATTTATTCGTCATATGCCACAGGGGCCATTCGTAGTTGATAATGGTCATTCGCAGTGCGAGAATGGAAAAGAGACAAGAGTGACTGACTGACTGACTGAGTGACAGACAGAGTGACGGAACTTACATTCATCTTTACGTTTAACTAAAAGCCACAACACACAGAGACACACGGGCATAATCAAGTTGAGATGTATAAGTGCACTGAGAGAAATAAAGACACTTAAATTTCAAACATGTTTACAGTGATAAAAAAAATAAGAAGCAAATTTACAATGTCTTGTCTAAGCCAATCGTGAATGGTTGTTGGCTTCGCTGCATTGGTTCTCAGCCGTACTTTGGCTTAATTAAATAAAATAGTAAAACAAAAATATGGTTTTTAAACATGTTCACAGTGATAAAAAAAATAAGGAGCAAATTTACAATGTCTTTTCTAAGCCAATCGCAAATGGTTGTTGACCTCGCTGCATTGGTTATCGGCTGTGCTTTGGCATAATTAAATAAAATAGTAAAACAAAAATATGGTTTTCAAACATGTTCACAGTGATAAAAAAAATACGGAGCAAATTCACAATGTCTTTTCTAAGCCAATCGTGAATGGTTGTTGGCTTCGCTGGATTGGTTCTCAGCTGTGCTTTGGATACATTAAATAAAATAGTAAAACAAAAATATGGTTTTTAAACATGTTCACAGTGATAAAAAAAATAAGGAGCAAATTTACAATGTCTTTTCTAAGCCAATCGCAAATGGTTGTTGACCTCGCTGCATTGGTTATCGGCTGTGCTTTGGCATAATTAAATAAAATAGTAAAACAAAAATATGGTTTTCAAACATGTTCACAGTGATAAAAAAAATACGGAGCAAATTCACAATGTCTTTTCTAAGCCAATCGTGAATGGTTGTTGGCTTCGCTGGATTGGTTCTCAGCTGTGCTTTGGCTTAATTATATGAAGTAGTAAAATAATATGATTGTTTTTGAAAAAACTAGAGCTTCAGTTAGTTTTCTCCGCATTTAAAACGTGTTTTGTGAAGTGAATATGTAACCCCGTACCCGAGGATTTTATTTTTATTTTCATATTTCCAAACTTAATTGATTTGATCAATCGTTTTGAAATATTTTTCCACTGCAGAATTTCAGTCATTTGTCACTCTTTCCAAGTCATTATCAACTAACACATTTTGTTGACTTCCCCATTTTCAGACAGACAAATTTAGAGGTGAACAGCGCTTTAGAAAAAAAAGAAAACGGTGAAATATCCTGATTTTTTTCTTTTGCACAATTCCATTTCATTTCGCCGTATTGCAAAGCTGTTATCCTTTTTGCACAATTTCTTTGCATTCATTCGGCCAAATAGACCAAATAGTCTCGTATCTGTTTGTCCATCAGACACACACACACACACAGATACACATACAAATACATTAACACATTCGCACTTAGTCACTTAAACAATTCTGTCTCAAAGCTTTTTGATGTTGATGAAGTTGCTGTCACCCCGGTGATAAGTTTAGTTCATTGATTTTTCACACTTAAAGGAAATGAAGTGCCTACAATTAAATGAGTTAATTTTTTTTTAATCAAAACGAGTAGAGAGCAGAAATAGTTGAACAAAAAAAAAATGTGGAATAAAATATTTGCGTGAAAGGCAACTAAATTTAGTGGAGTTTCTTTATTTTTAATATCAATAATTTCTTAGTTGGCCCTACGTGTATTTATTTTCAAAAGAAATAAGTTTTTTTAAACACTGTCAGTTTTGGGGCATTTTATACAAACGCACACATTCACATACACACACACACACACACATACATGCGGCATTTTCTACAGCCCATTTCCTCTAAATACTAATGCGGCCCTTGGCTGTTTTGCCATTTCTTTTGGGACAAACACAAAACGTTGCTGTCAATTGCCTGTTCAAAGTGTTTGTGTGTGTTGGTGTGTTTGAAACATGTTAATGCAGGTACGTGCATGCTTCAAGTAAAAGGCAATGTTGTGGCAAATTACCTGCCAAGTTGATTTGTATGGTGTGCCGTTTTGTTTTGTTTGTTTGTTTATTTTTTTCTTTTTGTAACAACTAAACAAAAATGCGTTATTGCACATTCTTTTTGATTGCCAAGATCTTAGCGGGTATTAAAGCTGCAAAGTGATGAAACTTTCGAAACAATTAGTCGACAACGGGGATGACAAGCAAAAGAGAGAGATTTGGCTTTTGAAAATTTTTTTTTAGGAATTTCTTTTTAAAGGCAAAATGTTTTAGAAAAGAGTTTAAATAGGAAAAAGTTTTGATTAGAGTTCGTAATATGCTGCCACTTCGTAGGCCGCTGCTATTCAATTCCCTGTTTGATATGACTTTCAGTAATTGGATATGTTTTTCGTATAAAAGAATTGTCCTTTAAGAATAAATATTAGAAATGTTTTTCCCCCTTGATAATCTGCTGCAATAATAGCAGCGCCAATTACCTTTTTTCCTTGAATATTCATAGAAATTTAGCTAAGGATTTTGGTTCAGGCTCAGGATCAAACCTGCTAATTTTGAAATATATATTTTAACCTGTATTAAATTCGAATTTTAATAAGAGTAAATAAAATATATTAAAATATCCAGTGCCTCGTTTTTGTAATTGAAGTGAGAACTTCTCGCATGGAAAAAATTGTCGTCACTCTGTGAAACACAGGATGAGTCAGAATATATTTCTTAATGCATTTAAAATTTTGTTGGTTTTTTATAATAATAAATATATTATTCTATGGATAAACCTACAATCAAAAGCATCACAACCATAATTATTTAGTTTTTCGATCTCAGAACTTTTCACATCTGTTACAGAAACGAGGCACAGGAGTAGCACAATGGATGAGTGTTGATTTCGAGTTCTCTGGAAAAAAGATTCAGGAAAAGAGCCACAAAGAAAATGTTTAATAATTTTTTATAATTAACAAGAAAAGAACCAGCAGGATTAAATGATAAATGGCAGAAGAAAGTACATTTTTGTAAAAATAATAATAAATCCCCAAGTTTATTGAATTAAAAATATATTATTGAATGATAATAAATAAATCAGAACGTATTTGCAACTCTGGTATTATTCGAAATTTATTTATGTTTCTATTTCTATTTTTCGTTTTTAATTGAATCGAAACCAGTTTAATTATATAGAGAAAAAGGGACTTGATTTGCATCCTTTGGCCTTGAGTGTCATTTTTCTCGTGGATACAAATCGGGTATTATTTTACTTATAAATTTAAACAAATAATTATTATTAAAATAAATTTATTAAATAACATTTTTTTTTCTTTTTAGGTGAGTAAATTATCTTGTAAAAGATCTACTAAAACTTTTGGTCCTTGTTTTTTAATGCTGCTTTACAGGTGAGAAAGTCTTTTAAATTGTCCCATTTGAATTTAATTCTTTAATACTCCAGCATCTCCTACAAAATATCAAGACGTTTCGTATATATATAAATTTGCAAACAGTTTCCCATGTCCTGTAGTCAAATAGGCCGCGTTACTCCCATACAATTGAATACGCCTCTTGAAAAGCTTTTAATTACCCGCTTGTTGTTTGACTTTATAAAAAATCCTACAAGAAGCGGCATCGCTTTATATATCCTGTGGAAATTATAGAACCAATTGTCTGGTGTGTACGTATCCTGCGACTAATTCCTGGGGCACGATTCAATATATTTCAAATTAAAAGGATCCAGAGACAAACGAACAATTTTTAAATATTCTACTTCAGTTGTATTTGAATTTTCCAGAGTATTTGCAACTTCAATATATTTTCTTGTACATTCCCAATGTGGCAGTTGTCATTAGAAAAGTTTAAGGACACTCTGTTTAACGCAAAAAAGGATTGAAACCTTTAAAAACTTATAATTCTAAAATTTTATACTCTGCCACGATACTTGAACTCATTAACATGTTAAGGGTTAATAAAAAAAACTAAATCGTTTCGCTGCTTTTCCCTTAATGTTTTTTCTGCTCCTGTATGTTTCAAAATGCAACGGTATTCACGAACATGTCTGTGATGTCGCCTTTTTTCGCATGTTGTTGCTGTTAATTTCTATGATGAAAATCAAATTGTATTTATTTTATTTAAAATCAGTCTTGAAACAGTTGTCGGATTCCTTTAAGTTACCTAAAGAGTGTTGAGAAACAAAAATATATACCTGGAGTACTGATGACAGGACTGTGGCAATAATTCATTTCTTACTATTTTTCTTTTCTCTTAGAATTAATAACGTGTCCTTCCGTATATAAAAATATTACGGGCTTTGGTATATGATTCTTGAAAGAAAAAGGACGTAATTGAAATAAGGATTTTAAAATCAGGAGAGAGAAAATACATCCTACTATAAAAAAGTATCACGTCTTACAGAATTGCTTCGTTGAGTAGGACTCATGCTTTCAGTGCTGGTCCAACATAAAAAGTTAATTAATTCAGGGAAGGCTTCATTGAGTAGGACTCATGTGCTGGCTCAAGACAAAAAATTAATTAATTCAGGGAGTGCCATTTTTCTAAAGTGAAGAAATCTGCCAAGTGGAAAATTGTAGGTAGAAGCAGTTTGGCAAGCGACAGTTGGATATCTTTTCCCCAACCTGCTTCCTAGTGGACCGTAACTTTCTGGGAACTTGTTCCCATGACAACTTCCCATATGAAAACAATTTATAATGATTATCAGGCTATTTATTCTAGTCTGATCCCTAGAACAATATGTTGGTTATTATCAAATATTTCAACGCATCCTATGATTCACAGAATGTCGACAACTTTTTCCAAACGTGAAGTACTCACTAAAATAAAGGATCGGATTTAATAAATTTCCCTATTAAGCTCTATCAGTTGCCCTAAATTTCTAGATATAGAGAACTCATTTACTTTGACAATTTAAATATATTTTTAGTTTTATTTTATATTTCAACGTTGAGTGCCAAGTTCGTGTGATTCTACCCTCGTTGCGCCAGCCAAACTTTTCCCATTTTATTTATGTTCATTTACAGCAAATTTAGTAATTGTCAACGACTTAACATATTTCTAGAGTCCATTTTGGCAGCGAACACAAACAATTTTGTTTCATTTTATTTCAAATTCTATTTTCTTTTGTATATTTTATAACATTTTCTCTCGTTAACTTTCTAACCACTTGCCGGCACGCTAGAGCTGCTACATTATTCTTGTTCAAAATTAATCGAATACAAACGAATAATTGGGAAAAATGTTTAAGCGAATAATTGACAGGAACATGAGTGAAAAGGATTTAATTTAATTCATATTTTTAGGTATTTAAAACAAATTAATTGTCTCCCTCTTTACACATCCTTTTTCAAGTGTCCTCTCATTACTCTCTATCCCCTTCTTTCCAGAGTTCCGGCACAATGCAGAAAGCCAGTTAAGAAAATATTTATTCTCGACTTTATGGTTTAATTTTTGTCGCATATTCTCGATTGCTTTATATCTCTTCCCAGCCTATTCGTTTGAATTAGCAATAAGTTGCCGTTGTCCTGCAGACAACAGACACCGGCTCAATATATTCTTTCTTCTGCCTTCAAATTTAAGGAGCCCTTTATTTTATATCGTCTTTATCGACAAAAAAACTATTTTGTTAAAAGACTTTAGTAAAAAAAAATTATTAAAACTAGATCATCCCATCAAATTTCCAAAGTCAAAGAAACTGTTGCTTCCATTAAATCAAACAAAAGTGATTGAAATTCCACTGTAAATATTATAAGTCATTTAAAACTGCCTGGAATAGTTTCAAGTTCAAAATTGACAATTTTCTTTTGCAAAAATAGAAAACCTTTACATTTAAATGAACATTTGCAGGAATTTTGCGAAATGTGGGAAAAAGGATATATGACGATCTCTGGAATAAAGAGAGTTATTTAAGAAATTTTTGTGTGGCTGCAAAGAGGATATGAAACTACAAGTTGTTACTTAAGAATGTTCTTAAAATGAGTCCTTTAAAAGATAATTTTGGTACATAAAAAATTTGATATATTATTATTTTTTTTTGTAACACTTTAAATTTTGGGAATTGTGGGAAAAAGGATATATGACGATCTCTGGAATAAAGGAACTTATGTAAGAAATTTTTATGTGGCTGCAATGAGGATAAGAAACTACAAGCTGTTACCTAAGAAAATGTTTTAAAATTAGCCCTTTAAAGGATAATTTTGATACATTTAAAAATTTTATATACTATTATTATTTTTTTTTGTAACACTTTAAATTTTGGGAATTGTGGGGAAAAGGATATATGACGATCTCTGGAATAAAGGAAATTATTTAAGAAATTTTGATGTGGCTGCAAAGAGGATGTGAAAGTACAAGTTGTTGCCTAAGAATATTTTGCAAAATTAGTCCTTTAAAGGATAATTTTGATACATGAAAAAATTTTATATATTATTATTGACTTCTTTTGTAACACTTTAAATTTTGCGAATTGTGGAAACAGAATATATGCCGATCTCTGGAATAAAGAGAATTATTTTAGAAATTTTTATGTGGCTACAAAGAGGATATGAAACTACAAGTTTTAACTTTGAAAAAATAGTCCTTCAAAGGATAATATTGGTAAATTAAAAATTTTTATAAAATTTATAAAATTTTATTTTGGCTTGGACATAAAAAACTAAATAAAATCCCATATTTTTCAGTTTTTTGAATTATGGAAAAAAGGATATATGACGATCTCTGAAATAAAGATAATTATATAAGAAATTGAAATGTGGGTGCAAAGAGGATATGTAGCCATAAGTTGTTACTTAAGGAAATTTTTAAAAAATAGTCCTTCAAAGGATAATTTTAATTAATTAAAAAAATTTTACATATTATTATTGTTTTTTTTGAAACAATTTAAATTTCTTTGTTGTGTTATTTTGAAAAATTTTTGAGAGAGTATAGAAAATTATTGTTTTTAAATTCTCAAATGGTTTCATATAGCTTGTGCATAAAGTCTGTTATTAAATGAAATGCTGGCTTATAAATAGAAGCAGTTAAATCTCCTTAAACAAAAAAAATATCTAAAAATAATGTCCGATTATTCGCCAAACGAATCACATCTCTAGTACATACTTAAGGAATTCAAATAGAACAAACCAAAATATGCTGAGAATGTTGACTGTTGTCTATGTGCAGCTCTCAATGTATGCAGTCTGTATTGCAACAGCATTGAAAAATAAAAAAACCCTCATATAGAAATCACTTGAAAAGTAGCTAAAAGACATTTTATTTTAATTTATTTTGGACACAAGCCAATACTACAGCCAAAGTAAAACTATTAAAATCAACTACTTTGTGTGTGAATTATAAATATTTATAGACTAAAAAGATGAAAGTTTATTGCAGAATATGTTTGAAAGCATGTGTGAGATGTAAATGGATTTTTGTTTTAAATGCAAACGAAAAGGTACTCGTATATGAGCCAACAATTGTTGCTGAGTTGTGAATAAAATATGTTGAGGCAGGGAAATTAATTTGGCTTAAAACAACTATTTTGTGAAATATTTCAAAAATTTAAACGTTTTAAAGGTTTCCGTTTTGCTTTACCTGGATATTGTCTCATAAATTATTTTGTTACTATTAAAGCAGTCGTGCTTAGTTTTGAAATAGAGACGGAAAACATGGATGAATCAACTTGAGCTTGAATTTTATTAAATAATTTTGGTTTTGCACTCAATTCAGTGTAGACAAATAATTGCAATTAATTGAGATTTCTGTCTGTCCTCCCAACAATATACCCTTCTTTCCTAGCTTTGCTACAGTGCATTGTAAATGTAAGGAAACACCTACTAGTTTATTTTTAATAAAAAGTTTATTTAACGAAACTTTTGAAAGAACCTACAAAATTTAAGTAAACATTTACAGCAATTTTTCAAATTGTGAGAAAAAGGATATATGGCTATCCCTGAAATAAAAAGAGCTATTTAAGAAACTTTGATTTGTGTGCAAAGCGAATATCAAACTATAAGTTGTTGCATAAGAAGTTTTTGAAAAAATTGTCCTCCAAAGGATAATTGTGACAAATAAAAAAATTTATAAATTTTTTTTCGGCAGACTTCAATAACTAAAAAATCCTACTTTCTTATAATATTGATGTAAATTATTCCTGTGTAGGACTAAAAAAAAGAAAGAAATTAACTAATAATTTTTAGGAATTTGAATATCTGTAAATATTTTAAAACTTAAAAAAATTAAGTAACGATTCGTTCAAAATTAACTATTAAGTCTAAGCCAAAATATGTGGCAGTTTTTCGAATTATGCGAAAAAAGGATATATGGCGATCTCTGAAATAGAGAGTATTATTTAAGAAATTTTGATTTGGCTGCAAATCGGATATTAAACTATAAGTTGTTATCTAAGAAAGTTTTGAAAAAAATAGTCCTTCAAAGGATAATTTTATAAATAAAAAAATTTATAAAATATATAATATTTTTTTTTTTGAAATAGGCTTGAAAAACTAAGAAAATCCCTTATTTTGCAGTTTTCCGAATTATGGAAAAAAGGATATAAAGCGATCTCTGAAATAAAAAGAATTATTTAAGAAATTTAAGTGTGGCTGCAAACAGGATATACAGCCATAAGTTGTCACCTGAGAAAGTTTTGCAGAACTAGTCCTGCAAAGGATAATATTGATATATAAAAAAACTTATTTGTATATATTTTGCATAAGAGAAGCTAAATGATTTTTTACAAAAACAAATATATACATGACTTTCATATATGGTTGACTTAAGACGAAAAATCTTTGTGATTCGTTTTTAGCTATTTAGAAATTTGAGGACCGGTAAACATACAATTAAACTTGAAAAAAGTTACTTAACGAGACTTTCTAATATAAATATAAAGTTTTAAGAAATTCTTATGGCTTTTTAGAAATTATCGAGAAAAAGGATGTATGGCGATCTCTTAAACAAAAACAGCTATTCAAGAAATTTAAATGTGGCTGCAGGGAGGAGATAGAACTACAGGTTGTTACATAAAAAGTTTTGAAAAAATAATCCTTCAAAGGACATATTTGTTAAGTAAATTTTTAAAATTTTTAAATTTTTATTATTATTAATTTTTTTTTTGGTAAACATACATGGTAGCCATTTGTAATAGATTATAGTCGGTGATACAAGTGAATGTCCTTCACGCAGATATTTTCTCGTATTTAATTAACTAAATAGTATCCTTAAAGCAACAAACGCATTATTAACATTAAACGGGGATGCTTAAAGACTTGGAAAAAAATTACTTTATTTTTTCTTAAACGACAAAACTTATTTTGCTCGAGTGCATCAAAAATATTTTCAATCGTATTCATGGCGCATCCTTTTTTTCAACGTTTTTCATTAGAACTTTGCATAAATTTCTTTTGTGTATGGCTCAATAGCTTTCAATGCATCAATATGCAGATGCATTTTATTTAGAATTTTTTACGTGCTATTTTTGTAGTTTCACAAAAAAATAAAAAAAAAATTGTTTATATATCATTTATGTAAAACAAAAGCCATTTGAAATTTTCTACTCTGAATTCTCGGCATTTTTGAAAAAATTCATATATGTTGACCATATTTTTCTGTCAATCTTGTCGCTCTTTTTGTTGTTGTTGTTTTTGGTGCCGTTGCTGGTTAGCATTAATTCATGTCTATCAAACAAGCGAAATTTTCCAAAAAAATAATAATAAATTCTGGAATAAGAAAAAGAAATGAAAACCAAAAACTTTGCCTTGACGCTCAACTATCGGACAATTGCAGTGGGGGTTTTTGTGCGGGGGTTTATCAACACCCAGTGGATTAAAGCCACTAATCTCTGAGCCTGAAGCTTAAAAAAATATATGGACAACAGCACAATTGTTTATAAGCACACATGTCCTGTGCTGGCTGCTAATGGAGCAACAGAAAGCTGTTGGCGACTGCAGCTGCTGTTGCTGGTTTACATGGATCATGCGGACGTTGGAAAGTCAGTCAAACGTGTTTGTAAGCAATAGAATTTTGTCGCATTTACATGTTTGTTAGTGTATTAAAACAATTCGTAAAAAAATATTTCAGCTGGATTTTAGAAATAACAACTAAAACAACAACAACAACAACATACATTCAGTATATTTTATATGATGCACCTCTGAATTTGAATCCTTCGTATTTGTATGCAATAAAAATTGTTTTGATTATGCATGAGCAACATGGCAAAACGAAACAACTATTGATTTATTTTATTATCCTTTTATTTCAGTTTTTTCTATACAATTTTCGTCCTTTTTTTTTTGGTTAGGGAACAAATATTTGTTTAGTATTTTTGATAAAAAACAATTTGTGCGAGTTGTTTCATTTAGATGATACGAAAAGGATAAATACGTACCATCGCTTTGCACACGCAGTAGTTCATTTTGAGGTATCAGGGGATGCGAGAGTTTTAGTTTGCGAATAAACTAAATTTGAATTTAATTTTGAAAAGTTATTCCAGCTGACCAAGAGAATAAGGCTTTTAAGGGAAAAGGAATAATTTGAATAGTACAAGGAGTTTTTTTTTTAAGCCGTAGAAAAAGCTTTTCCCATTAGGCCAAGTCTGTGGCAATTCTTTTGTTTATTATGAAACTGGTTTTAATTAATTTTAATGTTTTTTTTTGTATAAAAAGGATATTTTTGTTCCCATCACTTGTGGCTTTTTTATTCGGCAACGCAATTAAAATTTTAGAAACTTTGAATTGAAAAGACTTCAATTCGAAATGTTAGAGGCTGAAAATCGTTTTATTAGGTTCAAAAGGATAAATAATCCAAGGATCAAAGGACAATAAACCTTAAGGCTTTTTGGCTGAAATCAGGGTGTGTACTACGGTTTTACCAACTGGGATGAATTTCCCAGCCATTGACTTCGCTGATGCATGCAGGATTTGTCCTCTTTCTTTTATGCTTTCCAAGGGCATTTCAAGTGAAAGTCTCCTCTTCGGGGAATATAACAACAGGACTCAGCAAAAGCAACACGCTGGAAGATGTTATCGCTCGGGTAGTATTCGAGGTCATGACAGAGGAAAATTTGGGAAATTTGTAGTTGTCACTCTTGTAGTCCTGCAGGGTGTTTTGGTCCTTTTGTTAAAGAATGTCCTCAGTATCTAATCCACGATTTTCTATTATCCTGCAACCGTCGTTTATGATGTCTTTAAGAAATGGCCAATCGGGCCAGTCGCTCTTGTAGTCTTGAAGGATTTTTTGGTCCTTTTGTTAGCGAATTTTGTCAACGATTTGTTTGATCTGTCGTCAATATCTAATCCGCGATTTTCTATTATCCTGCACCTGTCGTGTATGATGTCTTGAAGACGTGGCCAATCGGGCCAGTCGCTCTTGTAGTCTTTCCGGATTTCTTGGTCCTTTTGTGAAAGAATGTCCCCAACGATTTGTTTAATCTGTCGTCAATATCTGGTCCACGATTTTCTGTTGTCTTGCACCCGTCGTCTATGATGCCTTGAAGACATGGCCAATTGGGCCAGCCGCTCTTGTAGACTCCCAGGATTTTTTGGTCCTTCTGTTAAAAAATTTTCTCAACGATTTATTTGATCTGTGGTCAATATTTAATCCACGATTTTCGTCGTGTATGATGTTCTGAAGACATGGCCAAATGGGCTTTAAAAATTGTCGTTTTTACAGCCGTCGCTCTTGTATCCTGCAGGATCTAATCCACGATTTTCTAGTATCCTGCACCCGTTTTTTTTATAAAATACCGATTCAGAAATATTTTATATTCTTAAATAATTAAAGTTTTGCTGCAGCCAAATTTTGTTGCGGTTTTCGATTTTCCAACAACAAAAAAAAACCCCGCATAATTTTACCTGATTTTCAATGTGTGTTTGTGTGTGAAAACTTATTACATTTCTTGTGTATTTAAACTTTCCTTTTAACCCAAAATTCTTCTTCTTTTTCTTTCTTTAAATAATCCTTTTGGTTTTCTTTTGGCTTCAAAGCGTATTTGCTCTCAACAACTTTTCTTATTAAAAATCTTTTGCGTTTCAGTTCAAACTTAACACTGAGCAGCCACTTTTACTTAATCATAAAACTAACCTAATTTCTGTCTAAAAGCAACAACAACAACAACGAGATGAAAACTTTCTTTTACCACTAATTTTCTAAAATTTTAACATAATTGTTCCCCTTTTGAACGTGATTTGTAACACAGAGTGTGTGTGTGTGTGTGTGTTTGTGTTCTACGAGTATTTTAATCAGGATTTTTGGTAACAGCTTTTCCGTCTCCTCAACAACAAACAGCCAGCCACCTTTTAAACTATTTAATGCTCATTTGTTTGTTATTTAAGCAGTTGCTGTTGTTCTTGTTGTTGTTGCTTGCACCACGAGTAGTTGCCAAAAACTTTTGAATAGTTTTCTTTAACTTCTTGACTTGCAACGAGCTGTTTGCAAAGCCAATGCAAATACTGCATTCATTTGCTGTTTGAATGTGTGCGTTTTTAGCTAATTGTAGGAGTTTGTGTGTTGGCATACTTTTAATTTAGTATTGTTGTTGTTGTTGTGGTATTAAAAGAAGGCATGTTGATGGTCAACAAAATTCTTAAAACTTAAATAAACTGAATAGAAATTAATAATTGAAATAATTTGTAACAATAATACATGTTGTGGGAGGAGGAGGAGAAGAAGAAGGACATTGCTTAGGTTTTTTATTTGCACGCTAAGGCGGGCGACATTTTAATAATAAATATGAAAATATCTCTTGTATATTCGCTACTGGAGTTAACCTGTTTTACAAATCCTTTGCTAAAGTGTCAAATCGCACGAAGAAAGTAGTTTAAATAATAAACATCTTTAGATTTTATTGCTTCTGCTGGAACTAGTTTCAGTTTGTTTTATATATATTTTTCTTGCTTTTTAATATTTCGCTTTCTTGTGAAATTTTCTCATAAATATTCAAAGTTTTGCTTGTAGTAAAAATATTTATGGGAATAATTTGTAAATGCTACACTCATTTTGTGAGTTGAGTTATTAATTCAAACAGTTTGTGGCAGTTGAAAATGAATGGTCTTAATATAAACACTTACTTAGTCTAAATAGGTGGGATATATTTATAACGAAGAAAAGGCGATCGGTAGCATCCTTCTTGTTTTATATTTTTGGAATTAGTCCACCAAAAACTACGATTTCTATTTAAATAATCACCTGCAATTATTTTCGTAAACAACTCCCAAATAATCTCTTGTGAAAAGTGTACCTTTGATTTACTATAGACGAGTTAAAGTCTGCTTTATAATTAAAAGCATATTTTATATCTAAAAAATAAACATTAAAAATCAGTTGAGCTATTATTTTTACAAAATTCAACAGCCTACAGAAACAGGGGTCTTATAATATTTTTTTTATATATTTCAATTTATTAAAAGTATGTATTTGACATACTATAAACTAGTTAAAGTCTGCTTTATAATTAAAAACATATTTTAAAATAAGTTGAGCTATTAGTTTTAGACAATTTAACAGCCTACAAAAACAGGGCTTTTACAATAATTTCTTATTTATTTCAAGTTATTAATGAATTAATGAGATCTGCAAAATATTGTGCTGTTAAAAGTTTGTTATACTATAAACAAGTTAAAGTATATTTTATAATTAAAAATGTGTTTCAAGCTTAAAACCAGTTGATTTTATTTTTGAACAATTTATTCGTCTACAATCAACTGCTTTATAATTTTTATAATTTATTTTAAAATATTAATAACGATAAGAAAGTTTTATATATTTAAAAATAACAGGGATGGCCACACTCTTTCAAACTGCTTTGGGTTCTTCGGAAAATGTTCCTGGTTTTTTCTATTTCATATTCAAAATTTCACAGCAATAAAATCTCAATTGCAGCTCAAGTTAAACTGCAACTTTTTTATATATTTTTTTGTAACATATAAAATTAATTGTTGCTGGATCCTTTGCAGGGATGGCACTAGTTTTAATATTTTTATGAATTAAATGGAAATATTTGCCAAATATTAACAGGCTTCCACTTAAGGTTGCTTCGTCTGAAAAAATACTTGGCTTTCGTATACGTCAATAATGGTAAAAAAGAAAATTTATTATCCTTGTTATTTTTATATAAAAAATGTATAACAATTTTTTTTTTAATTTCCAATATTTCGCTGAAAACAATGTGGGACTATTTTCAAAAACAGTATTTATAAAATCTGATTTTAAAAATTAATTTGAAGTTTTTAAGACAAAAATCTGTATTTGTATTAACTTTTTTTCATATTAATTTTTAAAAATAATTTTCATAAAAATTATATTTGAAAATATCCTTTAAAGAAGCTGCACATTGTTTTTTTTTGCCAAATATGTAAGTAAAATACAAAAAATTTTTGTAAGTTTTTTTTATAAAAAATAAAAAGGATTTTTGTCTGAAAAAATATTAAATAATAAAACTTTCTTTTTGTCAAATAGTACTAAAAAATAAAAATATTCTATAAGAAAATTCAAGAATTTAGAAGACCTTTAAAAAAAGAATTTATAAAATTCCAATTTTATTATTAAAAATCCAGCATTTCCGCAAAATCCTTTCAAGTACCACCTTTGAAATTCCTCATCAGCCAATTGATCATAAAATTATAATATTATTTATGTGCAAATAAATATTTAAGTGGAAACATTAACATAAACTATAAACTAAATAACTCTGTTGGAGTTTTTGTTGTTGTTGTTGTTGCTGTTTTATGTTGTTGGCTAAAAGTTTAACAGTTGCTTTATGCATTTTTATAACAGTTTCGAGGGTACTTGTTATTGTTGCTATTGCTTTTGTTATGGTTTTCATTTTTTTTATTGTGTGTATGTGTGTGTGTGTGTCTTTTTGTTGTTGTTGCTGTTCTTATTTAAAACAAGTTTCCATTTTAACTACCAAACTTGGCATAATAATTTTTATTGTTCAAAATCTCCCACCGAATGCCAGCCAACGGCAGGAGGTGGCACACATTAAGCGAGAAGTTGCAAACTAATAAATAAATGAAGGGTAAGAAGAAGTTAAGGAAGAAAATGGAAAATTATGTTGGAAAAGTTTTTCAAATAAGATAATTTATTAAGTTTTTTTTATGCGTGAATGCAATAAATTTTTTTATTAACACAATAAAACGTTCAATAGATGCTTTAATAATTTTGATAAAAGCAAAAAAAATTTTAAATATTCGATTTATTTGATATCAATTAATTAGTTCAATAATTCTAACACGGAGTTGTAAAAAAGCGGAATTAATTTAGATCTAAAATAGTTAGAAAATTTAAGAAAAAAAATTCCACTCGAAATAATCATTAAAAATAAACAGTATAAATATATAGAACTTTTTTTTGTTACTAAATCTGTTAAATCTGTTGAAAAATTCAATATAAAAACATGTATACAGCTACTGATAAGAAGGTGTGGTGGCCTTCGAAAACAGCATGGCCAATTTTGTATAGTTATATTCCACAAATTGTTTTCATCTTACAAAAAATATTATTCCTTAAGCCTAATTAAATAACAACTTAAAAAAAAAAAATTCAATAGCTAAAAGGATATCTTGTTGGCTCTTCTCTCTGGCACAATAAGTATCTGCTTTTGTGTTGAAATGGAAAATGATTCTTTAGAAAATGTTACTGAAAATATTCCGTTTATCTCTGAAAATCTCTACGGTCTCTTGTGATCTTTAGAAATAAACATTTTAGTGGCTTTTGTACTCTATTGCCTGCATTCACTTGTATTTCTAACGTTTCTCTGTGCAGCCTTTTTATTATATATTAAAGTGAAAGATTATGTTTTCTATTGCTTTTTGTTGCAGAATAGAAAATACTTGCAGTTTCTTGTATCACGACGTTTGAGAATTGTTGCAACTTTAAATATTTATAAACTTGCATTTAGCAAATGCCGTTTTCCCGTTTCCTCGCTTTGAGGGTTGTATATTGAGTCTCTTAACAATTTCTTTTTATTGTAAGAAATTCACTGTTGTGTAGTATTTTGTTGGAGGTTGTTAAATCACATGATATGAAAGGAAGTTGCTGGGATAAAGTTTAACTTGAGCTGATAAGAGAAGGTTAAATTTATGGAGGCTTTAATTTTTAGGCAGCTGATAACTAAATAATTCGATTTTGTAAATTCTTTTCGATTATCCTTTTTCAAAGCAGGGATTTCTTTTGCAGTAAAATAATAAGAAAAATTAAATAATAAAAATTGAAATTTATAAAAAAAATTTTGGTGTTGAGAATTTTAATATTTTGCTCAAATTGCAGAGCCTTTAAGCAGCACTAAAATCGGCGCCCAATGACTGTAGTGATTTGATTTCATCACTGACATTATTTTACTTGAATTTTAATAAAAACTTTCCAGCAAATGTGATCTTAAAAGTAAAATACTTTAAAATATGTCCCAAAGCGCAAAACATGCAAAAACATGCTGTGACAAGTTTATGCAAAATCCCTTTAGTAGAACGGATAAATAATTATTATGTGTTAAATTTAAGCCAATTGTTTGATAAATAACACAAAGCACAAGAGGAAGTCAGTATCAGCCTTTGCAGATCCTAGCAGAACAGCTGTTTTCAAAAGCCGCCACACTTTCATCAGCAGTAATTATTTAAATTTTTATTTTAAATCTAATATTATAGGTTAATTGTTCGAAAGGTATTTCTTAATTCAGAAAGACAAAAGCTCAAGGGAAAGTCAACATCAATTTGAATTGTTCAATTAACACAGCAGAGCAGCACAGCTGTTTTCGAAAGCCCCTACAATTTCATCGTCAGTAATAATTTGCATTTTTATACTAAATATAATTTTATAGATTAATTGTTCGAAAAGTGTCTCTTAATTCAGAAAGCACAAGGGTAAATCAGTATCACTTTTGAATATCAAACTTACACAGTAGAGCGGAACAGCTGTTTTCGAGAAACGCAAATCTTCTGTTGTCATATATACTTTTTCTCAATTAAGAAAGACTGGATAAACACGCCAAAACATAAGACAAAGTCAATATCAATTTTTAATTGTTCAATTTGCACAGCGGAGCAGCACAGCTGTTTTCGAAAGCCGCTACACCTTCCTAGTCATATATACTTTTTTTATTGACACTTGTTAGCCATCATGTTCTGTTTTTAGTTGATGATAAATTTACCCTAAAAAATGTAGTCAGTCCCCAGTTTTATAAAACACTTGGCGTTAATGAAATTTATAAGAAAGTAATTCTTAAACTTTTAAAAATTGGTTTTTATTTTGTAAAGAATTTGTTCAACGGAAATTCATGCGTTGCCTTGCGAAAATTCTTGAAATTTTCATGAAGAATAAAATAGAAAAAGAATAAAAGTATTTGAAATATTTTTTAGAATTTTAGAGTCTTAATATTTTTTTTTAAATCTTTATGTCTGAGAATTTACAAATCATTTTTATTTTGAGAATTTTTTTTAAATAAAATTCTTTTTTATTAAGAGTAGAGTAGTCCCACGATGTCACTCGATATCGGTCTGTCGACAAAAATACTTTTAAAACAAAAACTAATTCCTAAATTTTGTTTTTTTAAATAACTTTGTATGAAAAATAAATTCAGATATTATTTGGAATTTCAGGTTTGTTTGCACATAAATTTTACTAACGCGAGGTGATTTAGATAATTAAGAAATGATTTTTGTTATTTTTTAAATCATGATGTTTCATGTTTTCGAGCAAATTATTAGTCACGAGATAAATTTTAGTAGTTTACAAATCACTTTTATTTTTTTTTTTATTAAAAGTTGAATATTTGGAATAGATTTTATTTGTAAATTTATTACCTGTCCCCACGATGTCACTTAAAATAGCTGTGATATTTTTAAAATATATTTTGTCCTTCGAACGATAGCGAGTGACGTCGTGGGACAGGCAGTTGCAATTTACTTTTACCCTGTT
Organism: Linnaemya vulpina; assembly: GCA_963675445.1. NCBI lineage: Eukaryota > Metazoa > Arthropoda > Insecta > Diptera > Tachinidae > Linnaemya > Linnaemya vulpina. The sequence continues at coordinate 84,761,432 of OY776278.1, read as the reverse complement.
CAGACATTCCCCTTAATTGCGCAATTAGGGCATTTCTTGCAATTAAGGCCTTAATGGCCTTAATTAAGGCAATTAATAGTTAATTGTATCACTAATTGCGTCAAACTCGAATTGCAACCCTGGTCATAAGTATGACTGGACTGAACTCCAATAAATAAATTTTGTAAAATTGTCAAGTTTTCTTATTCTTCTTTTTTAAGCACTGATAATTTTGAATCAAAAATCGATCGCAAGAACTCCAAGAACTCTATATCTCTATTATACCAAAATTCGCATCCATTTTTTAAATTTCCGAACACGAATATTTACGAAACAAATAAAAATATTTTTTTCCACATGTCAAATGATAATTGAGCCAGCTAAATTGAGTATGTGTGAACACTGAATTTAATTGCGCAATTAAAATTAAATTGACTCAATTAAAAATGCATGTCTGAACACAGTATTATGCTGTCAAAGGACTTCTAAAACAAAACCCTTTAAATGCTAAAGCATTGATATGGGAAATTTTCGTAACTTTCTTATCGTTAAAAAAAGACCAGGATAAAATATAAATGTCTGTTCACAGGAATCCCCCAACAGGATGTTATAATAAATAAAAATATTTTATATTGCTAAAACCTGCCTATTCCTGCCAGTTATTACAACACAAACGGACAACAATTTTAGTGTAGAAAATAGAAATTTCACTTCCGCACTCCATTCAAAATTCTGTAATAAACTTTAATATTGGAAATGCATGTTGCTCGCACACATCTTCATTTATTTAAAGCCCCGGGTACCTGCTATTTGTCAAAGTCTACTCAACGAGTGTTGCTCTAAAACATGCATGAAATTTGTTTGCTTGTATTTGTTATAATGGAAACTAATTCATTTCATTTCATTTGTCATACATTTAAAGTATTCATGTGTGAACGTTTTTCTAAATGGCTGCCTGTGTTGTAAAGGATGAATGAAGAATAAACGTACGCCCGTGTGTGAGTGTGTGTGTGTGTGTGTTGCTCACAAACAACGTGTCTGTGTGTTGTTTAGTAAAATAATGATTGTATTGACATCGTAACAGAAAAAATAACTGTCCTCCTTTTATATCCTTGTGTATGTTAGCAAAATCCTAAATCTTTTCTACAGGATTTTTGTATTTCGTTTTCATTTCCATTAGCAGTCGTTGTCGTCTGCTTATTTGTTCTTGTTCTTGTTCTTGTTGAGTATAATTCCTTATTTTTACCAAGTTAATCCTTTTTATCTGTTCTGGTTGTTGTATTTAATATTAAACATGTTGTTGCTTTGGCTGCTGGTTTGCTTGCCAAAAATTTCATTTCGATTTGAAAATGTCTTTTTTTATTTGTTTCCTACTTATTTTGTTTCAAATCAAGATTTTTCTTATTTTGTTGTGTCTCATTTTGAAAAAAGATTTCAGTTTTTCTAATTTCAAGAAACAGAAAATTTTTATATATTTTCTTTTATTTTTACTACACATCAATTCCTGCAAACAATGCAGCAGAGATTGTTTCCATTTTCAGGTGTGTTGTTTTAAGAGATTATTTTGAGCAAAATTGCAACAAAAAAAAAAAAACACATCCTTGTTAGTAAAGCCAGTAGAAAAATTGCTTAACTAAATAAGAAATGAGTTTTTGTCATTATGGCAGAATGAGAATTATTTTCTTTTGTTTTGTTTAGCAAACGAATATTTCTAATTTAAGTTGATTATAAATTCATAAGGGAAATAATGGATTTGTGTGCGAGTATGTGTTGGAGATTAAGCAGTAAAACAACAGAAATATAGGGTGTTTTTTATAGAGTGATACAACTTTGAGTTGGCATCACTGCTTTATTTGACCACCCATTTAACAGCTGACAGTTGCTTTTTGTTTAGTTTACTTTGACATTTCATTATGGATCGACTTACACCAGAGCACCGCGTGCAAATTGTGGAAATTTTTAATCAAAATAATGGTTCTGTTCGTCAAACTTATCGTGCAATTCGTCCATTAAAAACTTTATTTTCCGATGAAGCCCATTTTTGGTTGAATGGGTACGTAAATAAACAGAATTTTCGCACTTGGAGAGGGGAGAATCCACAAGGTTTTGTCGAAACACCATCACATCCACAGAAAATTACTGTTTGGTGCGCTTTATGGGCTGGCGGAGTCATTGGGCCATGTGTCTTCAAAAACGATGATGGTCAGAATGTCACTGTTTGTGAAAATTGGTGTTTCAGATTGCGTCTTGTACGCGCCAGCCGTGGCGGCCACATGGCCGAAATCATATTTAAACATTAATGTCATAAAATTTTCTATCCAATAAAGACCGTTTCATTATATATCAATGAAAATATATTACTATATTTTATTATATTTTAAACTTGTATCTCTCTATAAAAAACACCCTTTATTTGAGAAAATGTTCCCCAACTGAAACAAATAATTTTACAAAATAGTTATTCAAAATTTTGAATCGAAAAGAAAAACGCTGGAAAAGAAATTGCCGCATTCGAAGTTTCAGTCGAATTTATATACAAAAGTTGATCGATATCGAGAGCCGTAATTTGCTCTCTGCTGTTACTCTAGAAAGAGAGAAAAAAATAGATTCTCTGTTACGGTCTCTCTAGAGAATGCAAAAATTTATTACTTTTATTAAGCTGTTTCACTCTTTAGATCTGTAAAAAAATAAATGATTAGTTTCCTAAGGCTTTTACCAAATATCCTACGACATGCTCAAACATGTCTATACACTGTAAGAAATTCACAACATCAACTCATATACGTCCTGGTTCTTTTTCTTCATGTCGCCAAAATGAAGTAGAAAATCTAAAAATACGATGTCAAAGGCTGTTATTTCCTGAAATGCTTTGTTCTTTGCAAAACTTGAAGGATTTATGTGGGATCTTCCTGTTTTACTCACTTCTTTACATTTGCAGTGTCTAAAAATTTTTGCTATTATTCATGGTTGGCAACGTATAGGAAAGCAAAAGAAAATCTTAGAAAATGAAATAAATTTTACTGTCTTCACACAGTGAATAAAAAAACACACACACACACATACTGTTACGCATGGCCACACTTACACACACACATACACACACACACACACATGCAAACATGATAAAAGACAGCACTGAAAACAGTGTGTGCGGGAGTATTTTATTGTTGGGGATCGTGATGAGGTTGACTATGAAATTGATTGATTTATTGCTGAAACCTTAAAAAAGCGCAAATACTATAAGAAGTTTTTGTAAAGATGGAATTATAAATATAAGGAAAATCTTTTTTCGGTTGAATTTATAAAATGAATTAAAAAAGACAAATTTTAGATTAAATGAGAATTGCAAGGATATTTACATATACATACAATTTAACTGTATTCTCTTTGTAATCCGGCAGCCGAGATTTTTCCTTTAAAGTGTTTTTCTAATCCTTTTGCTATAAACGAAAATATAATCAATTTCTTATATGTCGGATCCTGCGAGGATGTCAGTGTCTTAAAAATTTATATTAATAATATTATTTCACCCCACTCTGCTCAAAAACGTTTCGATTCACTTCTATTTTAAGCAGTCAAAGGACAAGTTCTTTTAAGACAACTGATGCAAAATTTTCTGCAGTTCCACTTTAGAAAAATATAAAAAAAAAAAAATATGTTCTATGACCTAAAATAAAATGATCAGAGAAACTAAAATTCCCGACCAATAAAGCCAACAAATTGTATTTAAAAAATCCTCTCCAATAACTTTCTATTATAAAACTGTTTATTTAGAAACATTTTAAATTTCAATTCCAACTAAATCCGCATTAAAATTCATCGAAATGAGAGTGTATTAGTGAGTTGAAAACCAAACTGCGTGATTTTTGTTTTACCCAAAACGCTTTTAATTTAAAACTATATCCGAGTAACTAAATCTCTATTGTTCTAACCATCCACTAAATGAGCTGCGTTGTGTTTGTTGCCCGGCCTTAAAATTTATACGTATATATTTTGTTTTAAATTCCTGTAGGCTTTTTATTCATTTCCTGGTGTATTCATGTAAATACGTGCACATTTACAGGCACGCGTTTGTCATTGTGTGTTTATAATTATATAGTAACGCATGCTTAATTGAATCAAATTATCCTGTGATGGCTTTAAACAATGGCAACAACACGTTACAACAAAAGCAACAACACCAACATAAAGTGCAATAACAACATGTCAATACAATACGCAGCAATACAAATCCAATGCAATATTCCCTAATGCGTTTCAACACAACATTCAACAAGCTGAAGGCACTAAACTAGAGGAGCCAACACAAACGCCCGAACACGCAAATATCCAGATATAAATTGTGATTTACAGTTGAAAACATAAAAACACACATTAAAAAATAATGCCAAGAAAATACACTCAAAAAGACTTCGTAAAAATATTTCATTCAAATAAATTGATAAACAAACATAAATTTCCCCGAGAAAAGTACTATTGTCAAGCCGTTTGCTATTAAATAAAGTTTCTTGTGAAAAATACACTTGAAGAAATATAGATATTTGTAACAGTTTATATTAATAGTGGTAAATTAAGAAATAGACTATTTTGAAAAATGTACTTAAAAAAAGAACCCGCTAAAAAGTACTATTTTCAAGCCGTTTGCTATTAAATAAAGTTTCTTTTAAAAAATACACTAGAAAGATTTTAGATTTTTGTAACAGTTTATTTTGGTAGTGCTAAATTAAAAAATAGAAAAAAATTGAAAAATGTATTAAAAAAAAGTACCTGCTAAAAAGTACCATTTTCAAGCCGTTTGCTATTAAATAAAGTTTCTTTTAAAAATACACTTGAAAAACTATAGATTTTATTTTAATAGTGGTAAATAAAAAAATAGACAAATATTAAAAAATGTACTTTTTTAAAAAAGTACTTGTTAAAAAGTACCTGCTAAAAAGTACTTTTTTTAAGTATATATAGTAAAACATAATTTGAAATGTTACTTTTATAACCAAACAGTTTTAAAAAATATACCCTTTTTAAAAAATCCTTTAAAAAAAGTACCTATAAAACAAATACCTTGAATTAAAGTACCTTTAGAAGTGCTACTTGTTGAAAAGTACCTGTTAAATGGTTTTTTTAATATTATCTCGTATAAAAGGAAATAAAAAAAAAATTTTAAACTATAAGTACAATTTTATGAAAGTACCTACCAAAAAAGTATCGACTTGTTACAAAAGTACCTTTTATACAAGCTCGAACTATAGTAGAAAGAAGTACTTTTTAAATATTTCTTTTGTTAGTAGCATCATTTGTGAAATTTATATATTTTAAAAATTATGAACTAAAAGCACCGGCTTAAAATTACCTGCTAAAAAGTGCCTGCTAAAAAAGGACCTTTTTAAATCGACATATCGCAAAAAACCTTTTACACAAGCTTGTTTCGAAGAAGTACTATAGAAAAGGGTAATTTTCAAATATATCTTTTGTGATTAGCATCTTTTGTGAAATTTAACTCTTTAAAAAATTATGTCCTAAAACCACCGCCTAAAAAGTACCTGCTAAAAAGTACCTTTCAAACCCGTATATTTCATAAGTCACAATTTGAATTTTCTTTTACAATTAGAAACTTTCAAGAAATATTCTTTTTCTAAAGAATCTTCTAAAAAAAGTACCTTTAAAACAGTTGCCTTGAACAAAAGTACTTTCAGAAGAACTCTTTTTTAAAAAGTACCTGCTAATTTTTTTTTTTAAATGGTAACTCTAACAAAGAGAAGTTTAAAAAAAAACTATTTCTGTAGAAAGAAAAGTAGCGGCTAAAAAAGTACCTACCAAAATGTACCTGTCAAAAAAGGTATCTCTTAAAAAAGCAAATTCAAAGAAGTATTTGAAATGTATCTCTTTAGAAATCACTTCTTACAATATAAACCCATCTCTTAGCAAGTACTTGCAAAAAAGTACCTTTTACAAAAACTAATTTTAAAGAAGTAGAGTAGAAAAAAGTACCTTTTAATTAAATCGTTAATAAATAGTTGCTTTTAGGAAATATAACTTTTTAAAGATTGATTTTTGAAAATAAAAGTAACAGCGACAAATTTTTATTTTGCTGGTGATAATTTAAAAAATAGACTATTTAGAAAAATTTAATTTTTAAAACAAGTACCTGTGAAAAAAGTACCTGCTAGAAATTTTTTTTTTTAAAACTATGGATAGTAAAACAAAAATACAAGTAACAGCGAAAAATGTTTATATTAAGAAAGTACTTTGCAAAAAATTACCCTTTACGATAGCAGGAAATATAGTACAAGAAAGTACCTTTTAAATATTTCCTTTGTAAAAAGTACCTTTTACAAAAGTTGGTATTTTAAAAAGCGGTTTCTTAAAAACGTTAAATATATCATGGATGTAAATATTCTTTAATGAAAAATGTCCCATTTTTAAAGGAGTCCTCTAAAAATGCTTTTAAGTATTATTTGCCCAAGTGCACTTTAAAAAATATATATTTTTTTAAATACATTTTGTAGAATATATATTTTTTAATAAAACCAAATTAATGAAGGCACTTTTAAAATGGAGAAACGGCAACAACATAAATTGAAATATTATTAATAATTAAAGAAACTTTTTTTCTTAAATAATGATATCAAAATGTACAAGTCCCTGGCGTGCAACTGTTTTGCTCTCCACTGTTTGCCATCATGCAAGTGCATGCAGTGCATAACAATTGGACATAAACTATTGTCTCTAAATAATGTTACGCACACAACCATTCGCAATGCTTTAGAGCATAATGAGTTTTTGCATGTACGCATTTGTACTTAACTGTTTATGTGTGTGTGTATTGGATGTGTACTTGCTTGTGTTAGTGTGTGTGTGTTTTTGCTACGCACTGTTATAAATATGACAACAACATTGGCGTGGTTACCATTTAAATTTGTTGATACAAAATGTGAAATGCACATTCAAACGTGGATAAGTGCGGCGTGTAACGATGTTGATGATGATGACGATGATCATGATCATCATCATTGAAATGATTGTTGGTTTTGGTTGCATGGTCGTTTTGTCTGTTTTATTTTTTTCTTTTTTGGCGTCTTGTTCATTTGCTTGTTCAATTGTCTGTCCATATCGCTATCTGTCCGTCTGTCTGTCTGCATGTCCTTCCAACTGTCTGGCTATTTATGACCATGTTTGGCTGTTCAATTGTATTCGTATAATTACAATGTTGTGTGAATCATTAAATGTGGCTAATACGACGACTATACGTTTGTCTATATACAAATGATAAGTTTTTTTGTTGTCTACCAATTAGCAGGCAAAGGCTTGAAACAGGAAGGGGCCTTAAGGATATGATACGGATTCCTAATCAGATTAGTCTCAAAGAATATATTCCATTAATTTAGAAAATCATTTCGGGAAAATGCTTTTTATTCTTAATATTTTTTATATGCTCTCAATAGCGCTACTGTGCAAGTCCTTTTACAATTTGATTTTTGCTCTAAGAGGCCCCCCTTATCGAAAAGGATCATTGTGAGCCAGTCATTCATCCCCTCATTTTATCGTTACACTCTGCAGAAATTATTATTAGACCATTGAGTTTTACAATGTATAAAATTTAATGGCTTTTTGCATAATCACATGCAATATTAAATGCTTTGGATCTCTTTCTTTATCTCTCTCCTAAAGCCCATAATAAAAATAATTAACGTTATAATCATCTTCAATACCACGTTCTAATATGTTCAGTGTTACACAGTTAAAGACAGAGAATATTTGCATTCGACACGATACAATTTAAATGAATAAATATTGAAATAAGTGGAAAAGTTGTAACTAAATTACAACTGAATTAAAATACTTGGAAAATTAATTTGAAATAGTCATGAACTCGCAAAAAGGAGTGAATTTCAATTTAGCAATTGTTTACCGCAGAACCGAATTAATGAATTCAAATGAAAATATTGTTTTGCCATTTTATGGCTGTTTTAAATATCCATATTGAAATATAAAATAGAAATTGCAGGGCAGTATAAAGGATAGCAACGCATTGCAAAAATAGGATGAATTTGTTGCAACTAATTTAGTGGTTAATAGAGTTCATCACATTAAAGAAGAAGTTGGGTAGAGCGAAGCACACTAGAGTAGAATAGAAAAGAAGAACAGGGGATAAATTACGACATTCTATATAGAGCAAAACTTTCATTTCCATTGCGGCGTAGTTAACCACAGAAAATTGCTTAGAAGAATGGAGGCCTATACAATTATCTGAGGTATAGAACTTAACAAGTGCGAGTGAGAGGAAAAACTCTTGAAAGAGTGTAAAGGATCAGTGATTAGTATATATTTTGGGAATTATAGTTTAAAATAATTTTTATTTTCGTGCTGATCCTTTTTTCCCAAAGTTTTATTGAAATTCAAAGTGATCGATTGAGGAGTTTAGCACTGGGCCTAATGCAGATCATCAGGAAACCTTTACCCAACATTTCTTAAAATAACTAAAGATATTATTTCAAATAAGTGAGAAGTCTAAAACAAATATTAAAGTCATAACAAGATCACCTTGCCTTCTTAATTTTCTTACGTTTATGTTTGATTTTATTTCAGTGATTTGGCTGCTTTTAAAAAATAGTTGCCAACGAGGCTTGATATTGACTAACTCGGACAGATATTGTGATATTGACAGAAAACGGATTAGAAGAGAATAGAGTGAAAAATACAGTATAATATAGTATTGCAGGCTAAAGTAGGATCGAGTAGAGCAAAATTTTTTTCGATTTCAGAATGAGATTGAGTAGAGTAGAGCAGAGTAGAATGGAGCAGAAAAGATTAGAAGATAGAAGAATAGCATATAATATAATAAAATGGGATAGAATGGAGTAGAATACAATAGAATAGACAAGAACAGAATATAATAGTATGAAGTGGAGTGGAATAGAAAAGAACAGATTAGAATACGAAAGAATAGAACAGAGTAGACTAGAATAGAGTAGAATTGAATAAAATAGAAAAGAAAAGAAAAGAATAGAATAGAATAGAAAAGAATAGAATAGAATAGAACAGAGTAGAATAGATTAGAAGAGAATAAAATAGAATAGAATAGAATAGAATAGAATAGAATAGAATAGAATAGAATAGAGAAAAGAGCAGAATAAAAAAGCAATAGAATAGAATTTAACAGAATAGAATTGAACAGAATAGAATTGAACAGAATTGAACAGAACAGAACATAATAGAATAGAATTGTGTAGAATAGAATAGACTAGACTAAAATAGAATAGAATAGAACAGAATAGAATACAAAATAATAAAGTAAAAGAATGGAATTGAATAGAATGGAATAGAATAGAATAGAATAAAATTTAATAAAATTTAATAGAAAAGAATACAATCGAATAGAATAGAATAAAATAGAATAAAATGAAATAGAATAGAATAGAACAGAATAGAATAGAATAGAATAGAGTACAGTACAATACAACAGCATAGAATAAACTAGAATGTATTCGAATATAATAGATAGAATACACTGGAACAGATGAGAGTACAATAGCACAGACGAGAATATATTAGAGTTATGCTGAGTGGAATAGAGAGGATAAGGTAGAATTGGATAGATCTGCTTAGATTAAGGGAGAGTGGAGTAGCGTAAAGGACAGTAGAGAACAGTGAAACAGAAGATGTGTAAAGATGAGAAGAGTAGCGTTGGTCGGCAGTAGATCAGAGTCGGTCTAAGAATTCAGTAGAAGGGAGTAAGGTGTTTCAGTGGAGTAAAGAATAAAACATAAAAGTGGAGTAGAAAACATGGAAGCAAAGAAGAGTTCAGTAACGTATGCCCTTGTTCTGTTGTAGTGTCCCAATTTATAGAAACCTCGAGCAAATCCCATTGCACTTTAAAAGAGTACACTACTGTACAGTAGGTTAGAACAAAGCAAACCACATAATCACTTTTAAGATAAGCATTCATTTTCAAAAAACATTTTACTTTTCCAACATCTGCTGATCCTTAATTACAATTATTTAATTTTATTGCTACGCTTTTGTGTTCGTTCTCATTTGTAGCGTCAAAAGCACTTGGCGTTTCAATGTGAAATATCTCAACGGCAACTAGATTGGGACAGCCAGCAAGTGTGCAGCTACAATGGACCCATATAAACAAAACAACTACCACTGCGACCACTATTTGCAATAAAAACAACAACAGCAGCATCAGGAGAAAAAGCATTGTGTCAGCAAAAGATTAGTAAAAATTTTTGTAAGAGTTTGCTTATGACTTTTCTTGCACACGCACACACACACACAATTCCATACAAATACACACTCACATGCATGTTTGTGTTTGAATGTGCATGCACAAGCATGTTTACTTTTTTCCGATTTGTTGTTGAGTTGTTTTTGCTGTTGACATTGATGCATCGCTGTAACGAGCAGATTTTTCCCTCAACGCTTTCACTATTGCTGTTGCCGTTGTTACTCAAAATGTTTATTTAATAGAAGAAAATGCATTTGAAACATTGATATGATTGAAATGATTTTGGGGATTTAGAACTGAGTATGTGTGTGTGTGTGTGTGTGCGTGAGTGAAATTGCAATTTCATTCAATTAAATCAGCTGTAAAAAATCTAAAATGATTTATTGGGCATTTAACTCGCATGTTAAAGCTGATAAACCTTAAAAGATAAGATGTGCAGTGCACATAAAGAATTGTTATGAGGAAGAAATGTGTGCTATTAATGCATTATAATGCGTTTATCATACGGTGTTAACAAGGGACGAAAAAGCTGCTTTCTATTACAAGGAGAAATGTTTTTTTTTTTTTTTTTTTTTTTTGTTGAGAAGATAATTCTTATAAGCATTTTACTTCGTTTTATATCTGATAATTGTGTTGAGAATAATATTTTTATTAAAACAAGGATGTGTAGGAAATAATTAAAATGAAGAACTTGATTTTTATTATAAATATTTACATTTTATTGAAAATAAGGTTTGGAAATAAAAGGACGATTTATGTAGCAGGTTATATTTCTTTAACAAATTTTAGTTTTATATAAACAACTATTATTATTTTCAACTCTTATTTCCTTATTGAAAAAGTTGTTGTTTTTGAAAAAGTTGTTTGTTAATTTAGAAAGTGCTGTTCTTGCAATCGAGTATTTTCTTTGGAAATTAATATCCTTTTTACTTCGTCATGTCCCAGGGTACTTTTTATAAAAATAACTGCTTTAGAATCCATAATTTTTGTTACGAAAACCCCCAATTTATTCTACTAAAAGTTTTCTTAAACATGTTCAAAAGGATTGATTCCATAATGAAAATTGCCTTTTAAATTAAATCTTGCATTTCAAATAGCTGCTGTTTATTAAAAATTTATTGCTTGACCTTCTAAATCCTTCTAACGTTTTAAATTGATCTGGAAAATCTCAAAATGATTGAAACGTTTGTTTGCAATTTTATCGTTTCTATTTCAAAAAAAAAAAAATGCTCTGCAAGTGTAAATAAATTATGTCTGTTATACTTGATTGGCTCCATTAAAAACTTTTTAGCCAAACCAATCAATTTCGTACAAAAATGCAGGGTTTTATATCATCCATTTGCTACTAAAAATATGTTGCTGTGTTTGTTGTTATTAAATATAAACAAATTCTTATTTAAAAGTCAAGCAAAATGGAAATTTACAAAGTCTAGCAGAAACAAATAATAAAATAACGAAATAAACTATGAAAATCCTGAAGAAAAAAATAAAAAAAAAATTTTAAACAAAAATAATAGATCGGTTTTGGTTGCTTTGCCTGAACCCAAAGTTAAATACATTTATAACGATATTAAACACAGACTTTAAACTTTTTTTCTTCTGAAATTTTTATCTTGTTTTCCAATTTTTGCTTGAAAGCATTCACACAAAAAGCTGTACGTACATGTGCAATAAATGTTTGACTTTAAGTGAGTGAGTGTGTGTGTGTGTATTAGAGTTGCAAAAAAGGATATCAAGTGTTTCATGTCTGTGTATGTGTTTGTGTGTTTATTTGTGGCTTTTGCTAAGGACTTTTTGATTTGTTGTCCAAGTTTATTTATTGTCACTCAAAACACAACAAAATCCAAGATGCAAGAAAAAAAACTAAAGATTTTTTCCAAGACTTGGTTAGTTTCTCTTCTTCATCCTCTTTATTTTTGGTGTGACATAAAGTGAGACTGAAAAAATTTTTATTGTTATACTGTTGTGTTGCATTTAACACACCAGTCGGGCAATATTGAGCAAAAATTGTAAGTAAGACACTTAAACTAAGAGTTTGTAGTGGCAGTAATAATACGAAACAGGATATTACAGACTTAAATTACAGTTGAAGAAGGACTACAAGAACAAGACAACAATATCGACAAAAAAAAAAAAAAACGTAAAAGCAAAACAAAAGAAAAAATAATATTGAAAACATGACATTTTGGTTAAAGGACTTTTATCCTGGCAAACTGATAAAAGCCAGAAAATGAAAAGTGTCTATGAGTATTAAAATTTTTCAAAAGCTTTTTGCTGCCATATTTTTTTAAATTTTATTTCGTACTTACTTTTATAAATTCATAAATAATTCTATTTGCTTAAATGTGCTTCACTTTTATGCAACACAAATCATTCAGTTGTACACACTCACCTGTAATGAAAATATAAAGAAAAGAAAAAATATAGAGAAATTTAATTAAAATAAATTTTTATTAGAGAATTTTTAAATTGTAAATAATATCAAGCTTTCAACATATTAAAAATTTGTTTTAAAATTTTATTTTTACACAAAATATAAGGACATTTTATTTAATATCACAGTAGTTTTGTATAGAAGGATTAATAAAAAAAGATATTCCAGCGGCAGAACATAAAATACTGTATCACCAGTGCTCAAGAGTAAAAAGAGTTATTAAAATAAGAACATTTTATTAATAATTAAATATCCTTTTTATATATTGTGGCTTAAGTACGTCTATATGTCTGTATTTCATTTGCTTTCACAGCAAATAAGCAGCCCACTTTAAACTAATTTCACAACAAGCTCAAAGTATATACTCCAAATTAACCCAGACAATATCTTAAATAACTTAAAATTATAGTTTTATATATAAAAATTACATACATTTTATTGTGGTACCCTTTAAGTATCCTGAATCTGCACCAAATTCAATAAAATGTACTTTGTTCGAAAGCTATTTTTATGCAAAAATGCACAAGAGAAATAACGTTTCCAATTTCTTATATTAAGAGTTGCAAAAAATCCGTTTAAAGACTTTATATATATTATAAATATTTTTGTTATAGATATATTTCAAAATCTTAATAACAAATTTTTTCTCTTTTCAGATGTCACCTGCAAATTGTTATGGTAAGTACAGCGAACTTTAATTTATATTATTAGATTTTTAAATTTTTACAAAATATAAAAAAATATATAGAATTTTTTTTTTTTTTAATAATTAACTTAAACAATTTTAATTGCTGCCACAAGTCGTGTAGTGGCGCCCACTGTAAAGAAACTTAAAATTATTTCGAAAATATTGTTTAGTTTAGAAGCTCCTCATATATCCTTTTTAGAATATAAATTAAAAATCAATCCAGCTGAGATATTATTAACTCAAACACACCGTTATAAAAGTCTCTGTATAATATTTTATTGGATTTCTGTTCCTGTTCAGCTTTTTATTTCATAATAATAAATATGAAACAGAAAAAATAAATACAAAATTTTTTTTCAAAAATATTTTTGGCAATTTTAATTGCTGCTACAAGTCGTATATGAACCTCTACTATTAAAAAACTTAAATTTATTGAAAAAATATTGTTTAGTTTAGAAGCTCTTCATATATCCTTTTTAGGATATGAATTAAAAATCAAGCCAACTGAAATTGTATTGCCTTAAAAACACAGTTCAAATGTCTCTATATAATATTTTATTGGATTTCTGTTCCTGTTCAGCTTTTATTTTAATTATTATGAAACAGAAAAAATAGATACAAAATTTTTTTTCAAAAATTTTTTTTGGCAATTTTAATTGCTGTTACAAGTCGTATATGAGCGTCTACTATAAAAAAAACGTAAATTTGTTTCAAAAATATTGTGTGGTTTAGAAGCTCTTCATATATCCTTTTTACGATGTGAATTAAAAATCAAGCCAACTGAACTTCTATTGCCTTAAAAACATGTTTACATGTTCCTGTATAACATTTTATTGAATTTCTTCTCCTGTTCTGCTCAGCAGGCCTAAATTTAAGAAAAGTCAACGCATGTTAAATGGTCGAATATCTACAAAATGGCGATCCTGGTGTTAATAATCTGACCAACATTTTGAATAAAAAAAAAGTTGTCTAAAATTTTATATATTTAAGAATTTCTATTTAAAAAAGTGTTCAGAAAAATTATAATAACAATAATAACAAACAAAAAAAAATCGATTTCCATCATGACACATCATGCCGTTTACAACCACCACAATTCAAACAATTGACAACTGAAATTGTATTTTTTTGTAAAAAGTAGTTACCAGCAAAGAAAAAAAATAGGAACAAAAAGGAAAACAATATCCTCAGAATTATAAAGTAGTCCTAATTTTTTTTCTCCTGCACTCAACCATCCTCAATATAGTCGAAGAAAAATCACTAAAAATAAAACTATACAAAAAGAAATATCATATCACATAATAGAATTGGCTGTAGGCCAAGGGAATCTGTAACACACTCAAACAAAGACGAGAAATAAATGGAAAGGACTTTCAAGTGCAGCCAGGCTGACAGAGAAATGAGCAACACATCTGAAATGCAAATCAAATTGAAATAGAATAAATTAAAGAATAAGGAATTCATCTCTATTCTGTAACTATTTGTCGATGTCACGTCAAGACGATAACGAAAAATAGGTCATTCACATCAACACCATCGACTGCTTCTATTCAATTTCTGAGGACTAGAAAATGCATGAGACAGTTGAAAGCAGTCTATTTGCGAGAAATAGAATGCCAAAATAGTTTATTTTCGTTACGGCCTCGACGTGTCGTTAATATAGACTTACAGAATAAGAGGTATTGTTTCCATAATATCCTGACATTCAAAACACAAAACCTAAATCCTTTCACTGTAATTTAGTCAATTGGCAGGTACAATTTTGTAAGGATTTTGTTTATTCAAAAAAATCTTCTAGATGTTTTAACTTCAACAAAATATTTTAAGGACCAATTGTAGGGCATCTCAATAGTATTAAAATATACAACGATAAAATTTCTTGGCCGTGCAGGGTGGCAAAACAGCACATCTACTTCACTTTGAGGCAAGTGACAACAAACATTTCACACAGTAGCCCAAACAATACCAGAGTCCTTTGTTTTCATCTTCAGTTATTTTTTTGTTGTTGCTTAAGCCCCTACACTAAGAGCTAACGGGCATAACACTTTATAGATCCTGCAATAGATTTAGCTAAAGATCTCTATACTAGAAGTAAGCAGGGTGAAGGTTCGGATCAGGTCAGAAATATGCAGGAGATTTGAGTCTGTGTTCAACAAACGTTATTGCTTGTGATGTACTGGAGTATCCTGGAGCATCCTTTTACTATGGAGTACCACATATACGTCAGTATTTTCTCCCTTATGTTGCACAGCAGTTTTTTTTATCCGTAAACCAGCCTGGTTGGCTTTGTGATGTGCAGGAGTATATAAATATTCCACTAGATCCTGTATCATTAGGATATATAGAGAAGTACCACATCTCCCGAAATCAAACTCCTTTTCAATATCAATTAAATCCTGCTGATTTTAAATACAAACTTCCAAGAGTACAGTAACTCCACACACTGTCTTCTTGGCTTTTGTAATACCCACGAATACCACATTCTTTTAAACCCAAATCTTATATCGTGCAAAACGAGGTCTGTTCCACAGTTTTAAGGTACATAAATTCAAACAGTGAATGTTTCACTTAATTAAAAATTAAAAAAAAACAACAAAAAAATGGTAATTAAAAATCTAGGACTTGAAAAAATAATCAAACGGCAACACAAGGATTATAAAAGTGTTGCCATCATTTTTGTGTATTGATACAATTCTCGTATTGTGATTTATAATAAAATTTCTTTCAATAGAAATTGTTATCACATACAATTAAAGCACCCAATAAATAAATGCACCTGGGTACTGATGATGAAAAAAGTGGCGGTCTTTGAAAACAGTTGTTCTGCTCTACTCGGTAAAGTTGAATAATTAAATTAATGAGGACTTTCCATGGGAATATTTATCACTTCTTTCTGATTGACAATACAAATGCCGATCTTTTTTAATTGAAGTTAAATTTAATTGAAATTGTGTGACGCACGCTACAACAATCCTTTTTTTCACTTTAAAATTACTTATAAAGTGTAATTTGATAATATTTTAGCTAAAAAGCATATAAAAATTCTTAGAATGACTTACTTGAAGGACGTGTTTGACACTTGTTTTGAATTAGTTGTGTGACGCACGCTACAACATCCCTTTTGTTCACTTTAAAATTAATTTTAAAGAGTAATTTGATAATATTTTATCTAAAAATTCATAGAATGACTTTTTTTGAATTTTTTTGACAATTGTTTTGAATTAGTTGTGTGACGCACGCTACAACGTGCTCTTTTTAGCTAAAAAATATATAAACAATTCTAGAATTTCTTATTTCAAGGAAATTTTAGAAAATTAGTTTCATTGGGATTAATTGCATTTTTAGTGAGTAATCGATTTATAATATTTCTAGCCCTTGTAAGTTGTGTGACGCACGCTACAGCATCTCCTTTTTCACTTTAAAATTAATTTTAAAGTGTGATTTGATAATTTTTTTTGCGAATAACAATATAAAAAAATTTTAGAATGACTTATTTGATGGCCTTTTTAGTGCGTAATCGATTAATGATTTTCTAGCCTTCACATGACATCAAGTTTCTCAGCGATCTGTTATTATGAAGGACACTTAATATTCGTTTAAGAAGAAACCACTTTTTATTTCAGGACTTTTTGTTTGTTGCCGTCGTCGTCTGTTTAACAATATAAATGAATGGCTGAATGAAAAAGTGAAGAAATTAATAATAAAAAAGGGAAGCAACAAAAAATAAACACAAACAATAAAATGAACAAGAATCTGAAAATAATATTGAAAAGCGGACAGTTGCTAAGTATCTGCCATCATGTGTAAAAGTATTTCTGTTTTTATTTGTATTTGTTAGTCGGCGATTGCAAATGTAGTTGTGACTCAATATTTTGTTACAATTGTTTGTAGGCACTGAAGCACAACGTTGCATAAGAATGTTTATTTCATACACTCTGATGTTTTTTTTCACTTTGTTAATATTAAGTACGAATAGTCCTTTTCTTAGTCCCATATAAATTCTGTGTTTTTTTCTATGTTTGTTTTTGTCTTGTTGTTTCGGTTTGGTTTTGGGCTATTTATTTATTTATTTTATTCGACAAAAGATCAACAGCAAACTACAACTGATAGTGTTTGTTTGCAGCAACGTGTGCATTAAAATGATACCGAGTGGTTATTGTGCAAGAGAAGACTTTGGGGAAAATAGAAATATGAAGGATTGTTTAAATAAAAGAAGGCACATGAAAAACCAAAATAAATAAAGGATTTTTAAAACTTGCAACTTAAATTAAAGTTACTTTATTAAATGTAATTTTCACGTGATAAATATTGCAAAGCTCAGGGGAAAGTCAACATCAGTTTTATGTATTCAAGAGCAGAACAGCTGTTTTCGATAGCCCCCACTGTTTTCATTGTCACACATTCTCATTAAGAGGCGAAAATAATTTTTTGTCAAGTAAAACAGATGATTTTTTTAGTAAGACTTAGGGAAAACAGAACTAGCACATAATGAAAATTAAGAATTTAAAAAAAAATGATGAAATTCTTAAAAATGTTAAGGATAATTTTTTTATAATAAAAATTTCTGTAGTAAAGGACTTGCATGTTCAATGAACTCTGACATTAACAAATAGCAAAAAATTTACTTTGAAAAATTCATCGGTATAGAAAGTTTTTTATATATTTTCTCTTAATCCTTTTCTCTTATCTTTTTCAATATGTGAAGCATTAAAACAGGCCAACTTTACGAAACAATTTTTTTAATTTAGAAAGACTTGATAAATATTTTAAAGCTCAGGGGAAAGTCCACATCAGTTTTAAATATTCAACTTACCCCGCAGAGAGGAAGGCATGTTTTCGAAGTACGCCACACTTTCATCAGCAGTACTCATGAGTTTATATTATTGTTGTTTTTTAATTCAGAAAGAGATGATAATTATTTCAAAGCGCAGGGGAAATTCCATATCAGTTTTATATATTCAACTTTCCCCTGAGAGAGGAACACATGTTTTCAAAAGCCGCCACACTTTCATTGTCAGGGCAAAAAGTTGCTTTTATTTAATGAAAAGCTTAAAATATTTCTCCAACGTTCTTTAATTAAAATGAAATAAAAAATTTTGATTTTTGGGGAGGGCATGAGGCTGTTGTGCCTTGAAACATTTGGACGCAATTAAAATCTCTTTAAATTTTAAACTATTGCATATGTTGTTGTTGTCGTTTTTTTTTTTTTGCCAAAGTTAGAGACACACACAACAACAACAATCGCTTATTCACAGCAACAAATTGCAACAATTTTAAGTCCATTTAGATGGCGTGCAAAGATTAATACGAAACGGCGCGACCTCAACTAAATTGTGGCATTTTTTTTTTAAACTCTTTTTTCGTTTGTTGTAGAAAAACCCTCCTGCCATTCATTATCCTGCAGTCAATCCTGCGAATTTGTTGCCCATGTCATGTGTTCCTTTTTGTTTTTAGTTGCTCCTCTTTTTCTCTATATATATTTGCCATAGCACTTCTTTTTTCGTAGTTCGTGTTGTTGCCTTTGTTGTCTTTCAGTTTGCTAAATGCCGCCGATAAAGAGTTTATAAATAAACTGACTTACTTGAGTGTCGTGTAGTATTTAGCAGACACCGACATGTTGAATAGAAAAATTATTTTGCTTAAGTTTTATGCTCTTCATTTAGTTTAATCTGAAAGTGCAGTTGTTTGAGTGTGTGTGTGTGTGTGTGTGTGTGTGTGTGAGGGTGTGCGTGTGGGTAAGTTTATATGTTAAGCTCGAAATTGACATTGATAAAATGTTAAACATGGGAGGTGTTTTCTTTGTTGTTCTTGTTGTTTTTAATAAAAATAAATGGGGAATAAAAGTTAGTGCTTGAGCGGGTTAAAAATAATTTTATTTATCAAATTGTTTCTGCTGGAATCTTATAACACCTGGCAGTAAAAATATGTATGTGTGTTAAAAATAACCAGCCTTCGATGATAACAGTGGGCAGGGCCACGCCTTCTTTAGTAAATATTATTAAATGGGTTGGAAAATTCAGTTACTAAAGCGTGACGTTTATTAAGTTGTCAGCTTCTTAATTTGGCCATTCATTTAAAGCGGCTGTTAATTTTAGCTGCATGACAAGTAAACATTTTAATACAAGATATAATTATAAATGAAAGTTATATATTCTATTCTGGGTCTTTATGAATAACAAAGTGGAATAAGTGACATTCGCCTGTCCCTCCGTCTTCCAAGGCCCCACAAGTGCCAGACTCTTCGGTTTTGGATTCATGTGTTAGAAATAGTCCTAAACATATTGAACTTGAAAACAAGAAAAACCCAAACAGCTGTTCCAGAGCTGGAAAATTGAAACTTATGTCGGTTTCTTTTCTAGAAAATAATGCAACATTTTTCACACTTTTTAACAGAAAATGGCAACATTTTGCCATTTTAAAACAAGAAGTTTATTAGAAATGAGACCAACATCCCACACGAAAAATCATTTCTGTTTTAAGACTTTTCTAAACCGCCACTATTTAGAAAATAATTGAAAAAATGTTGCATGTTTTCTAGAAAAGAAAACGCTATTAGTTTTGTTGCATTTGTAAAATAAAAAATAAAATTTTAGTTTTATTTGTTAATTGAAACTAATTTTATACTGCAGGAAGAATTAAATTTCTATTAGAAATAAAAAAAAAATAATAAAGCAAGATTCCAGGGTTGGACAATTGGATTTTTTTTTGTACTTAACAGTCTTTGAAGTTACGGCTCAGCTGAATATACCACTTTTTCTGGTCCTTTAAATATGGCTTTTCGCTTATATATTTCGCGGACTTGAAGATAGCTCTGAAGATTTATAAGTATAGACCATATATATCCTTTATCCTTTTATAACTAAAGGATAAAAAGAATCCATGTCGATAAGAAATTTATTTTAATTCAGAAAGACACTTTGAACATTTGAAAGCACAGGGGAAAGTCAACGTCAGTCTTAATAGTCCAAGTTGTACAACTGAGCAGAACCTCTGTTTTCGAAAGCCGCTGCACTTATATGTATTAGCAAAACTCATGTGTATTTTCTTTATCACGCACTATTTTTCTTGTGAAAAATAATAACATTCTTTTTGTACCAATTTTTTTTTTTGTAAAAAGAATACGAGAAGTCTAATAAACCGCTGGTAACGCATCGCTTTGCCGTTTGTTAACTTTCTTCATGTCCTATTTGCTAATATATTTAAAAAAAATTTTTTTTTTTGTTTGTTAATTCCTCGTTTGTTTAGAAAAACTTTTTGTTTTTGGTCCAATTTTCTTACGTACAGAAGAACGTTTTTCTGCTTTTTTGGGGTAGCACAAAGCATTGATTTATATTTTAGTTTTAAGTGTTTTTGTTTTGCACTATTTAAGTTTATAAGACTTGCATGTATTATTCCAGTTCTCAAAGCTCTTCGGTGATTAATCCTTGAGTCTGCTGCAGGACTGATAAACTTTCTTTAACGAAGGAGAGGCTTGATTTAAGGCAACAGCTGCAACGCACTTGCAATGGTTATATTAAGTAGGCGTGACGCCCTTCAAGTGTGTTTCATGCGGTTTCAAAATGTGTAATTAGACTGAGCATGACTTGGCTGAGTTAAGCAGTAAATACAGACTTTACTAAACCTTTAATTTTATTTGTTGTTATGAAATAAACATGACAGGCAACAATTGCTGTCCGGCCTTTAAATCCAGGCTATTGATTAAATCAAGTAAACAAACAAAATGCCAACACACGACGGCCTTTATTAATTATCAAATGATTGACAACATAAATTGCAGGAGCAAAACGCTTCACCTTTTTGCCCCCACAGAAAAGTAAAGGTAATCGAACTTTTGCTTTAAAGGTCATTAAACTGGCGACAGGTAGACGCCAGCCAGCCAGCTTTCGATTGAACTGCAGGACAGTTGGTGATTAATGAAAGAGGCAGTACTGCTCGTAAATTCTTTGCTGATATGAAAACTATTTAAGACTATAAAATGCAATGATTTTATAGGCAGGATAAGCTTTAAGGCCAGAAATTTTCCACACGCATAAATTGCAAAACTAAATGGAAATTGTATATCAAGCAAAAAAGCCAGCTGAAGCGTGCTCAAACATGAATTTCTGGCAAAAGTGCGTGCTAATCCCTTTGGAATTATTGCGGTAACTAACAAGAATATAAACACAATTAAATGAGGGAAGAAAAAAAATAGTTGGTATCGATTAGAGGGGTGTTAAAAAGAGTTTAACAACATTTACCAACGAATAAAGCAACTCCAATGACTCACTGCAGTAGCAAAAAGAAAAAAAAAAAAAAGACGGGCAAAAGTACTTCTGGGCTTTTCTAAATTGTGAATAGAAAGGCTGCACTAATAAAACTTAGATGCAGGAAAAAAACTATTTAATTGCCAGGCAGTTGGGTAAAAAATGCAGAAATTGCATGTTGCCACAAAATACAAACACATTAACAAAAAAAAAAACAAATAATAATGATGATGGAAACGGTGCCTACCTGCACTTCTGTTTGTTCGTTTGTTTGTTGGCTTGTGCTTATAAATTTTAAATTGCCGGCATTTATTTCAAATTTAGGTGCTCCATAACTTAATGAAATTTAGCGCTGCACAACATTTTGTACATTTTTGTTAATAAATTATTAACACAAACGCACACACAATCATAACACTAATTTTTAAACCATTTAGACAAAATAGCCGAAAGGCAACAAATGACGACATATTTTTTATATTTTTATTTATTTCGAACAACAACAACATGTTTGTGGCATGCCTCACATGGGTAATTAATATTTAATATGTGACTACAGCGGACAGAAATGCAAACGTAAATGCATTTGATATATGAAACTTTAAAGGCTGCATAAATTAAATGGGTAAATGTAATAAATTGCTGCACAATGGGCCAGGTCACAAACTATAGTTTAATGTGTTTAATACAAAAAAGTGAATTTAAAAAATTAATAATAATAAATAAATAGATAAAAACTGGGGGCAAATTACAGCACTCGATATCGAACGAAATTACGAAA
Source organism: Linnaemya vulpina (assembly GCA_963675445.1). Classification (NCBI taxonomy): domain Eukaryota; kingdom Metazoa; phylum Arthropoda; class Insecta; order Diptera; family Tachinidae; genus Linnaemya; species Linnaemya vulpina. The sequence continues at coordinate 84,739,079 of OY776278.1, read as the reverse complement.
TATTTCAGTAGAGTTTATATGGAAATATTTTAAAATTTCGAATCTTATCGAATGCCGTAATTTGCCCCCTGTTTTTATTATGGTTTTGCTTACGATGTTTTACGAGCGAATTAACGGATTTTAATCCGATTTGCTGTTTAGTTTGCGGAATCGCTTTGGAGCAGCTGTTTACAAGTTATTAAAAAAAAAACCAATTTGAAAAAGGCGTTTTTCTAATCGCGTTTTCTTTTCTAAAAAAAATGCAACATTTTTTACTTCTTTTCTAAAAAGTGGCAGTTTGGAGGAGTTTAAAAAGCGAAATAACTTTTCGTAAGCAATGTAGAATTAATTTTAAATAAATTTTGTAATTTCAAAATGACAAAAAATGTCAAAATGACAAAATAATGTAAAAAATTTTGCATTTTTTTCTAGAAAAGAAATCAATATAAGATATTTCAAAACATTTTGTTGCGCCTCCTTGAAAATGTTCGTTCACAGGAAATTTAAAATCAGCAACAGTTTTATTTGATTCTCTTCAGCCGTTCAAAATATATAAAAAAGTCACGTACTACACAAACACATACACACACATTATACACGTACATCTCAGAATTAGGCAGGAACTATGCTTAGGATCCCAAAACATGGAGATCTAACCAAAATTTTAAACAAATTATTTCCCGATTTTTAGAAATTTTAAATTTTCCTAGTAGGAAGTGAAAAAGGAGACACGTGCAAGGACGCATTCCACAGAAAGTCAAGGACACAACAAAAAGTGCACAAAAACGCCGGCACAAGTGTATTTTATCCGACATGGGGTAGTTGGAAGGTGACAAAATAGAAGTTCATGCATAAAAAATTCTTTTTAGAGACACAAATTTACCTCGTGTCTTGAACGGACCTCGTAAATCTCTCTATAAAAAGTTAAAAGTTAACAACTCCAACGAATTCGAATCTAATAATTTCTTATCAACCAACAGATTTATTCTAACGTTGTTCTTTCGTAAAAAAAAATGCACAATAATTGCGCAATTTGGCTAATTGCCTTACAATTAAGGTACCCAAATAAAATGTCCTACTATAATTTTATTCCTTTAATTGTCTTATAATTGTGTGACAACAACGATGTCAGCAATTCAATCGTTTTTCTTTTGAGTTCCTTGTCTACTAGGACATGTGGTGACGCCATGGATGGCAGGTAGCAACGGTATTCTGTCTGCGCAGGAGAGTTGTAGGTTTCGCTAAACTATTTTATTTCATTCAATTACATTTCAGTCATGTCTGTCTACCTCTTCTCTTCACCAACTATCTTCAAAAGCAGGCCTTTCCTTCAAAAATTATTAAAATAAAATAAAAAAGAAGAAGTTTTTGCCAGGATATTTTAAAATTTAAATTGTGATTTCCTTTAACTAAATTTCACACTAACGCTGCCAGTTTTTTCCCCTACCAAAATTTCAATTTCCGTTAAACACGTTTCCTTGAATATGTTGGCGAAATTCTTGATTTTTATTTTCTATTTTAACTAACATGTCACTTGACAAACCGGGACACACGTACCCATTTGTAATTTGTTGTTCTTATTGTTGTTGTTGCTATTATATAGAAAATTTTCCACAACAAACCAACAACAATATAGTAACAAACAAAAAAAGTACTCCTTCCACAAAAACAAAGTTGAGAAAAAAGAACTTAGTTTAGAAAATAAAAACAAGGCACGCTCGTGACAGTTTGGCAGGCTGACGCGTTAACGTGCAAATGCTATAGAATTTAATAAGAGCGAAAGAAATATTATGAAAATAAAAAAATAGAAACTAAAATCCTTAACGAAATAAAATGCACTGGAAGAGAGGAGAAATCAAAGGAAACTTGTAACGTTGAAAATTTAAGAACCGCCAGATGCAACACATTTTGTTGTGATAAACACACAGGCGACGAGTACGTAAACCCTCGTATGAAACGCAATAAATTTTATGAATTTGTATGCAACAACAACTTCAACAACAACAACAACAACTAGTAGCATATCAGGTAATATATGAAGTTAGCAGTTGCAGTTAGTCGCCGCACTAGTTGCAGTGGGAACTTCAAAACAATCGGAATAGAGCGATTGCGAAGGGCACTGCAGCAGTAGTATTACAGGCTGTGGAAAAAGTCTTCTTACAGCGGTTGTAGAATGTGAGTTAAAGAGCTAACAAAACAGGTTATTGGAAGACTTTAGGAAGAAATTAATTCGTGAACTGCTTGACCGACTTGAGTTTCGAAGAGGTACGTCCCGATGATGCTGCAGGAAGATTTTTCCGGAGAACGATTCGGACGATCATGCAGAGGTGTTTTCAAGGATCCGGCCGACCCGGTACGCACAATTATTTCGATTGTGAATTGGACGATTAAGGTGTTCCAATTGGCACGAATAACCTCTCGTAAAAGGCTTCAGGAAGCCCCATCATGGTTGAGTTTTTCCAACAGTGGAACAAAGAAATGCCAAATTATCTTGAGCAAAGAACGAGACGTTAAGGTGTGACATCGTGCAATATGGTTGGAATATGTTTTTGAAAATGAGTCCAGAAAATAAAATTAAAATAATATTGAAAATTTTTGAGTTGTTTCTTTATGCACTCCAAAGAAACGCGTGATAATTGAATTCAAAGAAGGATATTTCAAACCAAAACAATTTAACTTAAGAAACATTAAAAATATGTAACAATTCAGAAAACAGGACATAAATAAACAAACAGCAATACAAGGAATTAATATAACCATCGGTTTAATATATACAATTCTCGTATAGTTTTTCATAATGAAATTGGTACAAATATAACACTTTCAAGTAGGCGATTAACAAGCGGTAATAAATGAAAATAAAAAAATACTCATCAGTACTGGCCATGAAAGTGTGGTGGCCTTCGAAAACAGCCGTTCTGCTCTGCTGTTTAAATTATATATATAAAATTGTTTTTGACTTTCCCTTGTGCTTTGGAATATTTATCGTGTTCGTCTGGACTAAAAACACTTTTTGAACAATTAATTTATCAAAATTGAATTTAGTGAAGAGCAAAATATTTCCCTACATGAAATTTAAAATGATAATGAAATATATTTAATTAACAATTTTTTAAATAAAATTTTCGAAAACAAATTTCGTTCAATATTTAATAATTTTACTATCGAATTGATAGTGAATTTTGTAAAAGTCGGTCAAGAGATTCGTTATCAGGAATTTAAAACAGTGAGAACTTAGAATGTGATTTTGTCGAAAAAAACATATTTTCAGTGTCCTGTAAATCAGTTTAATTGAGGATGCTGATGTGTGATGATAATGAATGCAAGACTGCGATGTTTAAGATCCCGAGTTAGACTCCGTAGTCTGTCATGGAAATGTTATCGAATACTTGAGAAATATTGAAATTGTATTGGAGTTCATATATTTTTTTTTATTAATTTTCCTCAAGGTGCGAATAATTTTCTCTTTGACTGTATCGAGATGTGCGTTTGTGTTTGAGTGCGAAATGTTAGCAATTATTCCTACCACGAGCAAATCACGTTTTAAGTTTTTGTTTTATAGCCGAAGACACACAAACACAAAATGCACTAGCACACACACACACACACACACACAAAATAAGCAACAAAATAAGTAAATAAACAACCTGGTAAAATCTAGTGTCTCCTACTTTTCGTATTGACTGACACCAAAACACTCTTCTACTCGTCGTACATGTTTCGCTTCTTTCTTACGCTCCCTCTACAAGGCAAAGTCAGGCTCACACACACACATACAGATACACTCTCATACATACATATTTGCCAAATGTACCGTTAGTTTGTAGTTTAATGGCAAAAGTAATGTTTTGTAGTTGCTGGCATTTACGTGATTTTGCAGGAACTCTGAATTTCACACAAATAAATTTATAATTTTTCTTTCTCAATTTTTTGTTGTTGCAACCAACAAATAAAATAAATTTCTAGTGAGTGAGCGTGTGCGTGTGTGGATGTGAGTGAAATCAGGTGTTAAGGCGTTGAGTCTATTTATGTGCACCTTTTTTTTAAGTGTATTTTTTATTTTTACTAGCGTTTCCTTTAACTTTTTTTTCAGTTTTAATTCTGTTTTCGATTTTAAAAATTTATTTTAAATTTAATTTTAGGTTTTCCATTTGGCGTTCTTATTTGCTATAATTTGTTTTGCTATTTCTGTTTCACTGCTCGTCTGTGTGTGTGTATATTTAGACTTTATTTTTTATTTTTATTTAATATATTCTTTTTTTTTCTCCAAATTGATTGATGTTAGAAATTTGTTCATTTTTTTCTCTATATATTTTTGTGGCATATGCAATTCTACTTATTTTCCAGCAAACATGTCGATGTTAAGGCTACATGTTATTTCCAAATTAAGTGTATGAATAAGAGTGTATGTGTGTGTGTGTTTGTGTGTTTGTGTGTGTTGTGTGTGCTCTGGATTGCCTTGATAGAAAAATATGCGGGAAAACGTCAATTCAAATTTTGCCAACTTATGAAGCGGAAATTATACAAATATTACTTTGAGTTTGAAAAAGGAAAAGAAAAAAGAGGAAAATAAAATATTTATTGTGTATAAAAATATTGTTGGGAGGCGGGCAATTTGAACAGTGGGTTCACATAAATAAAAAAGTGGTATTAAAGTCACTAAATCAAACTTTTGTGATGATGATAATTTTTATTTTATATAGACTTTGGCAACACTTTTATATGCACTTCAGATTCGAAATAGATCCAGTAATAAATTTCCTTAAAGTTATTTTAAAAGGACATTTTAAAACGCACGAAAGTGTAAAGTGTGTGTTGAACGTTACTTCAAAATTAACCCTGTAATAAAATTTTATGTATGGCGTCTATTAAAAAAGTCTTAAAATCGCATAAACATGTATTGAACGTTACTTTGGCAAATATTTTTATTCTTAATTTATATCTGAAATTATTAGCAACATTAAAAACTATATATTATTTAAAAACTGATATATAAAAATTTTACGAATATGTACTGAACGTTACTTTGGTCAAATTTTTATATGTAACTCTGATCTACAATTGAAATCAGTAAGATTTTTTTGCTTGTTTGCAAAAAAAAAACTCTGAAAATTCTACAAACATGTATTGAACGTTACCTCAGCCACTTTTTCATATGAAATATAAATTTTAAATTATATTTATAATTGAAATTGAAAAGAGTAAAAGATTCATAAATCGGCCGTTTATTTGAACATGAAATAAAATGTTACAAACATGTACTGAACGTTACTTTGGCAATACTTTAATATATAATAAATATTTTTAAGTAAAGCTGGAAATATTTATATTATTTGCAAAAAAGTCTGAAACTCACTCAAGTCCGTATTGAACGTTACTGTGACAATTTTTTTGTATGCTATTAATATCTGAGACTTATAGCTGTAACAATTTCATAATTCTGGTGCCTCGTTGAAAATTATATAAAAGTTTCACAAACATGTAGTGAACGTTACTAGGATCCCATTATTTTATGCGAATCGGATTTGGAATTCATCCACTAAATAATTTATTTTTTCTAAAGCTGGTTTTGAAAAAAAGTTTAAAAATAACATAAATATGTATTGACCACACAAACTTGTATTGAACGTTACTACAATAATAATAAGGTTTTATGGAACTTGACGTTAATATTACTAAAATAAATAAATCCATACGTTTAGTGTGTTTTTGGAAAAAGTTTAAAAATCGCACCAATATGTATTGAACGTTACTTCAATAATAATCGCCTATATATTTTGACTTTAAATTTACCCAAATAACAAACTCGTTTGTTTACAGTTTTTCTGTGAAAATAACGATGAAAATCGTTAAAATATGTATTGAACGTTACTTTGGTAAAATTCTTCTAAGCAAATATATGACTGAAATCGGTAACAGTAACAAATTTAATTATGTGGGTCTTATTTGGAAGGTATATATAAAAAACGGAACAAACAGGTATTGAACGTTACTTTAACAATAATTTCGTGTGCAACTTGACTTTGAATTTACCCAAGTAATAAACTTTTTTGTTTAGTATTTGTGTGAAAATAAGGACGAAAGTTGTTTAAATATGTATTGAACGTTACTTTGGCAACATTATTATAAGCATTTTATGACTGAAATTTTTAACAGTAACAAATTTAATTATGTACGTGGTACTTGTTGGAAAAGTATATGAAAAATGTACTAAACATGTATGGAACGTTACTTTGTTAAAATTCCGGAATACAATTTGGCTTAACAATTGAAATTAATAATGCGTTTGTAGTATATCGTTGAACAAAATAAAATAAAATAAAAGAAGGCCACGAAAATGTGTCAAACGTTACTTTGACGAACTTCTTGAATATAAAATCAATTAAAAAAAGGCCACAAAAATGTATCGAACGTTACTTCAGTTCAAAGAAGATATCTTAACATTGAAGGAGAAAATCGCTTTGGTTTGACTTTTTGCTTTCGGTCAAATGAAAGTGTCCTGAATCATCAGAGGATAAAAGTAAAATTATTATCCCTGTTTCTTTTCTTAAAATTCAATACAAGTTTTTCAAATCAAAATCCTTCTATATCAGCAATTATTTCAGTGGCAGTCTAGAAAGTCGTTTACCTGAATTAAAAGTTGCTTTAAATGTGAGTTTAAAAGATATAATTTCAGCTGAATTTTTCGATTACATTTTTCTTTTAAAAGTTCCACTGTAATTTCACATTCTGTTAATGCATACCTTCTTGTCTTTGCAAGAAGCTCTCCGGGTATTTGAACAGTTATGGGAATACAAATGCATTTTGTACGTATTAAATAAATACCTGGCTGCCGTGGTATTGGTAGTAAATATTCTTGTTGCCAGCAGTTGTTATAAAATGAATGTGCATTCAAAACAATTTACTAAAAACCAATTCAAACAAAATTGCAGAGTACGTGCGTATAAACTAAATAGGCTTTTGAAATGTATAACTTTGACTCTGCTACACACACACACAAACACATACACACATACCTCTTAACCCTGAGCCGAACAGATTTCAAACACACGTACCTTGCTCAAACGTGTGTGTTTGTGTGTGTGTGTGTATGCGGGTATTTGCGGATAAGTTGGCTAAATTATGGCATAACTGGTACAATCATTATATCGCAAACACATTTACAAAATGCATTTATTTGCACGTTACTAACTATAGAATGATTATGGAAAATAAAAGAGAAGAGAAAACAGAAAAAAAACACCAACAAAAACATCTCTTTATAAATAAATACAGAATAGAATATGCAATTTGCATAATAAATATTGATGAAATATTTACACGAATTGGAAAGAGGGGAAATATGAAAAATAATTTTGCAAGTTTGTAGTCGCAATTATGTGGCAGATGTAAATTTGTTGTGGATAAAGTGAACGAGCCAACTCGTACACTGGCTGATGAACTCAATTTGTGAAAATTAAATCCTGCAAAGGGTTTCTTTTTTAGTCGTAAAAAATTGACGAACAAAATAATGATGATGATGATGACAAATTTTCTTTTTAGAATAGCAAATTAAAAAGCCATTATTGGGTTTGAAAGACAACTATAATTTTCATACAACGATGCAGTTTTCAAAAATTATACTCTGCCGTGGAATGGTATTATTGGAAAGCTAAATTATAGTATGAAATGCAGGACATGTGAAAAGGATACAATAATATTTCAGTGTCATTCTCTATAATTATCCTGTTCTTATTTGACAAATCAAAATGGCCAGATTATTTTTAAGTACAACATTTTCAATTAAATTTTTATATAATTGAGTAATTTAATTTAAATTGCTCAATTGAACTTTTAATGGCGTTAGAATTTTTCATACCAAAAATCTCGGGTGTTTTTTATAGAGTGATACAACTTAGAGTTGGCATCACTGCTTTATTTGACCACCCATTTAACAGCTGATAGTGGGTTTTTGTTTAGTTTGCATTGACATTTCATTATGGATCGACTTACACCAGAGCAACGCGTGCAAATTGTGGAAATTTTTAATCAAAATAATGGTTATGTTCGTCAAACTTAGCGTGCACTTCGTCCATTCAAAATTTTATTTTCCGACGAAGACAATTTTTGGTTGAATGGGTACGTAAATAAACAGAATTGTCGCATTTGGAGTGAGAAGAATCCACAAGCTTTTGTCGAAACACCATGACATCTACAGGAAATTACTTTTTGGTACGCTTTATGGGCTGGCGGAGTCATTGGCCCGTATGTCTTCAAAAACGATGATGGCCAGAATGTTACTGTCAACGGTGAATGTACCTCAATTAGCTGGCGTTAATCCTGCTGATATGTGGCACCAACAGGACTGAGCCACATGGCACACAACGGGCGCTACAATTGATTTACTCAAGGAAACTTTTGACGAAAAAATAATTTTACGAAATGGCCCAATTAATTGGCCCCCAAGATCGTGTGATTTAACCCCATTGGATTCTTTTCTTTCGGGTTATGTAAAGTCACTTGTGTACGTCGATAAACCACAGACAATTGAACACATGGAAATCAACATTCGAAGAGTTATCGGGGAGATACGGCCGCAAGTGCTGCGACAAGTTTGTGAAAATTGGTGTTCCACATTGCGTCTTGTACGCGCCAGCCGTGGTGGCCACATAACCGCAATCATATATCAACATTAATGTCATTGATATCAAAAATATTTTACTATGTTTTATTATGATTTAAACTTGTATCACTCTATAAAAAACACCCTAATTCAACTTACCCCGCAGAGCGGAACACATATTTTCGAAGGCCGCCACACTTTCATCAGCAGTACTCATGAGTTTATATTATTGTTGGTTGGCTGGGTTGAAAACCGATTTTCTTTGTATCAATTTTGTTTTAAAAAATTATACGAGAATTTTATCAAATCGATGGTAACACAGTATGGATTAAAGGCCAGTGTTGCTATTAGCTTATTTTCTTCATGGCGCATATACTGAATTTTTTTTTTAATGTCTCTTAAGCTTAACTTTTTTTTTTTTTTTGGGGTTGATGTTGACTTTCCCTTGTGCTTTGGAATATTTATCCGGTATTTTCGAATTAAAACCACTTATCGAACAACTGGCCTACCACAATTGAATTTAATATGTTAATAATAGTTCGTTACAATAAAAATATAAATTAAATTTTTTTAAAAATATTTTAAAAATAATTTTTTGTTAAAACAATTCTTTTAATAGCGGCAGCATTTCTCGTTGGAGTGCAAACCACGAAAGGACTTGCATGTCCTTGGAACTTTGATAAAAAAACAATAATTTACTTATAAAGAAGACGGTAACTCTAAAGATCCGTGGGTATAGAACAATTTTTTTTTATCGTTACTCCTGATTCTTCGTGGTAACAACTCTGCGTTTTCCAATATGTTTTATAACAACATTTTCAATTTGTATTTGCTAATGCCCTCGTTATGATAAGTGAAATATTTTAATTAAATAACTGAGTTTGAAAACCTTAACACACACACACACCGACGCTCATGTATATGTTGCTCGACACAAACAAATTTATTACATTAACTTTAATTTGAAAATTTAATTAATTTTATTGTGTAAATTCCATTAGCATCGCAACTCCGTGTTTGTTTGTAAATCTAACTTTTTTATTTGCACGCCAATTATTTAAATTTTAAACATAATTTAATAACGCAAAAAAAAAGAAGAATTCAACGAGAATTTTTAGTTGTAAATTATATTTGCATTCAATTTGCACACTCACTAACTCGCACACAAACACACGCGCACATCCTACTCACACACACACACACACACACATCTGCTGGTAATTAAATTGAATTTTAGTTTCTTTTTTCTTTAGTTGTGAAATGCAAGTGGGAATTTGTGCATGTATTAGTTTAACTAACAAACAGCAACACCCACACACATACACTCCAACTCATATGGCTGGAAACTAGTATCTTCGCTACATGTGACAACGTAAAGGAGTCACCGAAATCTGAAATCGGGGCGAAAACTTGCCAGAAATGAAATGTTGTGTGGTCCCACTTTTTTTTTTAAATCTCTTCGTATTTGATAACAGCAAACATGTCCACCCGTTTGAAACATTGGAAAACTGTAGTGCTGAGCAACTGCAAGATGTTTCAACTGCAGCAGCATCAGTAATATTTTGCCTCATCTTGTTGCATGAGAAACAAAAAATTATATGCTCTGCCATTTTGAAGGAAACTTGCATGCGAAAATGTGCAGTCGTGAATGGTGTTTAAGGAATTGTCAAACAGCAGCCGTTGGCAAAAGGGGGAGTTTCCTTAAGGCGTTGGAATGAATATTAATTAACTGCAACAGTTGATTAAAATTGTAGCATCCCAGAGAAATAAAAACGTAACTAATTTTAACGTTGATATCTCAGTGAAATGTAAAAAGTGGCTCGAAATTAAATTTCTTAAAAGAAGGCTGTCGGGATAAACTTGATAAAAAGCTTTCTTTTTTAATTTTAAATAATTTTTCTTAAGTAGAATACATGTTTTCGATGGTCGCTGCAATATTAAAAAAATAACGGAAGTGTGGCGATCGTTGAAAACATGAAGTATCACATTCTGCTGCACGTTTTATTAGATTGTCATATATTTCTGTATTGAATAAAGTTATATAAGCAGCAGTGGTGTCCTGGAGGTCAATATTAAGAATTTTTAACAGTAAAACTTTTAAAATAGTTCTACGCCCACGCTGTCTTCATAAAAGTGGTGCTATGAGAAGTACTCCTCCCGGCCCTTGGAGACTATTTTATTTGCCTAGTTTATAGGCAACCGCATTAACAGCTACAAGAGGTGGATGAGCGGATCGGACAGGGAAACATTCCTTAACTTCTGATCATAAGGACTCCACTGGAGGGATATAACCCGATATGGAACATATACGACTGAAACGCTGAAGTGTAGCGATCGTTGAAAACATGCAGTACCACTTTCTGCTGCAATTTTTATTAGATTCTCGTATATTTTTGTATTGAATAAAATTATATGAGCACCAGTAGTGTCCTGGAGGTCCATATGAAGACTTTTTAATAGTAAAACTTTTAGAAGAGTTCTACGCCCACGCTGTCTTGGTATAAGTGGTGCTATGAGAAGTACTCCTCCCGGCCCCTGGAGGCTATTTTATTTGTTTATCTTATAGACAACCGCATTAACAGCTACAAGAGCTGGATGAGCGGATCGGACTCCACTGGAGGGATATAACCAGATATGGAACATATACGAGTTGCACTCCAACGATTGTATTTGGCTGCCCTCATCTACCTCCGCTAATCTAATAAAAATATTTAGTTTCTACTCCAGCAACATTTTATTTTAATTATAAACAAATTCAAGGACTCTTAAAAGCTTTTATTTGTTAAAATTACTCTTGTGTGGGTGTAACGAAAAAAAAACACTCCAATACTCGTGTATTATTATAAACGACTGCTCAAATTAACTAAAAATGATTTTTGCTGTTGTTAAACCACAATTATAATTGGTAAACATTGTTGCTGTTGTCGCTGATGTTGTTGTTGTTGTTGTTGTTGTTGTTGTTGTTGTTGTTATAGTAGTAGCAAGCAACTTTAAATGTTGTTTAATGGTTAATTGTCAATTTCAGTTTAAATTAAAAAAAAAACTGCGGGAAAAACACAAACAACAATTGCAAAAACAAATTGTACAAATGCCTCTCAAGGATGTAATTGCATGTGGGTGTGTGTGTGTGTGTGTACAGGTAAAGCAACATCAGTTTAACAATTAAAATGAAATGTGAATAGTAGAAGCTGAATATATGAAATACTAAAGTTAGCAGGGGTGGTGGGGGGTGAGATAAACAACGGCCCTGCCACCACTCACTTGATTATTATTATTATCATCGTGCATTTCGTTTGAATGTGTACGTGGCAGTATGCGAGCACATATCCTGTCCTGTCCTTTTGCATGTTTATATTGCTATGGGCAACTTTGTTTTTTTCTTTCACCCCATTAAAAGGTAGTGAAAATAAACAGCAACAATAAAAACATGAGCAGCATCACAAACGACAACAAAAATTAAACGCAACACGATAAATATTGGTTTGATATGATGCCATTAAATTAATACAACTCAGCGGTATATCAATAATTATCAATTAATATGCAATTGTCTGTCTGTTTGTAATATTGTTTGTTGTTGCATGCATGCACACGCATGCACGTACATGCATTCTTTAATTGTTATTATTTCATTTTTAATTTTTAATGAAAATTGTTCAATTAAATGAAGAGGCGACGGGTAAAAAGAGGAAATTTATTTAAGGAGTTGCGCGTTTAAAAATAAATTAAAATGTTGCGTTTGTAATGAAAATTCCAGGGAAGCCAGAAATGCTGGTTTATTTTTCAGTAAATAAAAACTATTTCCTGATTTTTATTAATATTTCGGAAAATAAATTTTTTTATTCTATTTTTTGAGGAATGAAAAAAATCCTCACAACAATTCGATGAGTAAATCAAAATCAGGAAATAACTTTTATTTTCTGATTGAAAAATAAAAGTCAAGAAAAAAATTTTATTTTCTGAGGAATAAATAAAAGTCAAGAAATAACTTTTATTTTGTGTGTAATAAATAAAAGTCAAGAAATAACTTTAATGTTCTGATTGAAAAATAAAAATCAAGAAATAACTTTTATTTTCTGAGGAATAAATAAAAGTCAAGAAATAACTTTTATTTTGTGAGGAGTAAATAAAAATCAAGAAATAACTTTTATTCTCTGAGGAATCAATAAAAGTCAAGAAATAGCTTTTATTTTCTGAGGAATAAATAAAAGTCAAGAAATAACTTTTATTTTGTGAGGAGTAAATAAAAATCAAGAAATAACTTTTATTCTCTGAGGAATCAATAAAAGTCAAGAAATAGCTTTTATTTTCTGAGGAATAAATAAAAGTCAAGAAATAACTTTTATTTTGTGAGGAGTAAATAAAAATCAAGAAATAACTTTTATTTTCTGAGGAATCAATAAAAGTCAAGAAATAGCTTTTATTTTCTGAGGAATAAATAAAAGTCAAGAAATAGCTTTTATTTTCTGAGGAATAAATAAAAGTCAAGAAATAACTTTTATTTTCTCATCGAATAATTAATTCAAGAAATAACTTTTATATTCTGATTGAAAAATAGGAATCAAAAATTACTTTTATTCTCTGAGGAATAAATAAAAATCAAGAAATAACTTTTATTTTCCGATGAATAAATAAAAATCTAGAGAATAAATAAAAGTCAAGATTCTGTGGAATAAATAAAAGTCAAGAAATAACTTTTATTTTCCGATGAATAAATAAAAATCTAGAGAATAAATAAAAGTCAAGATTCTGTGGAATAAATAAAAGTCAAGAAATAACTTTTATTTTCTCATCGAATAATTAATTCAAGAAATAACTTTTATATTCTGATTGAAAAATAGGAATCAAAAATTACTTTTATTCTCTGAGGAATAAATAAAAATCAAGAAATAACTTTTATTTTCCGATGAATAAATAAAAATCTAGAGAATAAATAAAAGTCAAGATTCTGTGGAATAAATAAAAGTCAAGAAATAACTTTTATTTTCCGATGAATAAATAAAAATCTAGAGAATAAATAAAAGTCAAGATTCTGTGGAATAAATAAAAGTCAAGAAATAACTTTTATTTTCTCATCGAATAATTAATTCAAGAAATAACTTTTATTTTCTGATTGAAAAATAAAAGTCAAGAAATAACATTTATTTTCTGACTGAAAAATAAAAGCCAAGAAATGACTTTTATTTTCTGTGGAATAAATAAAAGTCAAGAAATAATAAATAATTTAAAAAATATCATCAAGCAATAACTTTTATGTTGAAAAATATAAATAAAAAAATAACTTTCATTTTCTGAAGAATAAGTAAAAATTAAAAAAGAAACTTTTATATTCTCGGGAGGAAATAATTCTCAGAAAATACTGGGTAATTTTGAGTCTTTTTTTATGAACTTCAAAGAAAAAAAATTTATAATTTAAATGTGATCCATATAAAAAGGATTCAATTATGTTTGATATTTTTACTTTGAATTTTAAAAATAATAATTAATATTCAGTCCCTGTTATGCCGTTCGATTATATTTTGTCAGCTCATGTTGTTGCAATTTAATTTTCACCATCTTTTCATTATCTCGCAAATATTCTTTAACTTCTTTTAAGGATAATATAAAACTGAAATAATTTCTGGCAGCACCAGCTTCAAGCGATTAAATGTATCCTAATTAAATTCAAACTTTACTTCTCTCTGTTTAAAGTGCTGCTCCTGCTTTCTTTATATCAACTGTTGGGAATTATTTTTCTTCTTTTTTTTTAATTTTAAAGTCCTGCAGCGGCTGCAAACCATCAACTGAAATTTGTCTTAATTTCTCACTAGAATGTCACGTTTTAACATTTGAAAAACGTGTCTGTTATGGCTTGTGCTAATGCCTGTGTGTATGTGTGTGTCTGTGTGAGTGTGTGTCTGTGCCAGTGTGTGTGTGTGCATTCATAAGAGCGTTTAACAAAACTTTCAGTGGCTATTAACTTTTAATTGTGGTCAAATAGCAAAAAGTTAAAGACAAAATCGAACATGTCGGGGTTTTTTTTATATGCAACTCGTTTTGGCTCTGTTGTAATTATAGATGTTTCCTTTTTTCTTTTTTTTTCTTTGCTTCTGCTTTAGCTGCATTAGCAATTGTTGCCAAAAGGTGTTGACTTTGAAATTAAAATTAATTGAGTATTCCGCCAGCGTTGCACTGGGAAGTATCTGTAGCTGGAGAAATTCAGCAACGTTGGCTTAAATAGTAGAACGAGTATTTTTTGCTTTGAAATTTGCCAGAGTTTAAAATATTTTCTTTTTCGTTGGTCTTAAGAAGTAAAAGAATTGTAATAAATAGCAGGTTTAGTATTTTGGCAACATTTTTTAGTATTTTTTTAAATAAAAATAGTAGATTTACTTTTTGGTTTTTTTTTCATCTTATTTTTTGCTCGTGTTCCTTCTCGTGCAACTTCTTGCTGCCATTTATTTGTTTTAATGGCTAAAGACAATGAGTGGAACAGACTGAGAATTGCCGGCGAAATGCAGGCAATTGCCTTGGAAACACTCACACATTTTATTTGATTGTTTCCCTTTAATGTTTTCCTCTTTTTATTGAGATGCGAAATGCTGGAGCTGTTGCAGTTTCTACTTTAATGAGCTTAATTAGTGTTAAATGGTAAAAACGTGAGCAAATAGTTAGTTCAGAGAAGTTATTTTCATTTCAAATTTTATTTTATTATCGTGCTACAACGTTGAGAAGGGGAGCAAGTGCCCTGCAGGTCCAACAGGTTTTACGATTCACCTATTTTTCGCAAACGGGAAAGAATCGCTGCATTTGAGGCTAACAGAGGAAGAGGACATGGAAAATGTTGTACCTGGTGTGTCGGTACTCTTGTCAGGAATGTTTGTTTACAGTTTCAGCTATTTGGCATCATTTGGTTTATTTTTGGGAGTCATACAAGTTGGAAGTCTGCGGCGTATTCAGTGATTTTCTGCTGTCGGAAAATTGATTTCAAAATTCGCACATTTTTTGTTTAAAAAAGGAATTAAGTCCTCGAAAATCCGTGGCTTAGGGCGATCGTAATCTGAGACAGGAAAATGTCGTCAAGGGGTAAAAGCTTTTTAAAGAAACTCGAGAAGATTCAAATGACGCTCGTCCTGGGAGCCTCAGCGCTACAACAACTGCTAAAAATCTTGAGAAAGTGAAGCAAATTCTTGTGCAGAACCGTAGAACTACTTTTATTTCGTCGATGAATTTCTGCAACAGTTGCCGACGAAAAGGGTGCTGTATTCTGTAAGACATGAGGGTGTCTAGTGCTGTCAGTAAAGGCAAGCGCCCAGTGCTCTGCTTTCGTAATTGAAACTGGACAACAACAATTATTGCAGCTAAATGCAGGTAAGAGAAATTCGTGGCCTTATTCATGACTGAGTCGAATTCGTGATCTTAGATTTTGTGGTCTTATATTAACCACTGCAGCCAACAGCATGCTCGTGCATGCCTCAGTCATTGTATCTAGCAAATGAAGCTGCCAACGACTTTCTCTTGTTCCCAAGATTACGGACACCTATGAAAAGGTGGCATGATTATGGAAATAACAACAAAATCTTTGAGGACATAAAATACAGCGAGGATTGAAGGGAAACTGGTGCCCCCTGAAGGACACAAAATAGAAACTGATGCATGAAAAATATATTTGAGGAAAAAATTAAATTCACCTAGAAACTTGAACAGACCTCGTATTCTAAATATATCATGAGGGTAATGGAACAAACAATTTTACAAAGCTCAACAAGCGTTGCTTGACAATTTCTTTCAAAAATAAATAAGCAGCGCCAACAACCTTTTTTTCCCAAGGCTGGTCAGTGCAAGTTTTAGAACAAGAAATTTTATTTAATATTTTTATTATAATTTTTTAAATAAGAAAATCTTATTTATGATTTAGAATACGAATTTTGTGCTGCAAATAAAATATTTAAACTATTTTGTTTAAAAAAAAACTGCAACAATTCGAAAAAAAAGTTTATGGAGAAAGCAATTTGCGAGTTTCCATGCCAGAATCTTTTAAAATTTACACTGAAGAGGAATAATTCAAGTATAAAAGCACTCAAGATATATAATAAGAATTGAATGTTGAACAATACCTACCGTTTCTTGTGTATCCTTGTCAGCAGTTGCTGCAACATGGCACAAATTAATATTCCGATTTGTAAGAAATTGTTGTAAATGCTATAATTTAGAAACACTGGTTTTATTTATACTATCACTACTACATTGATGTTGTTTTCTATTATTTATTATTGTTGTATTAATTGGTGTTCTATTTGGTGTTCTATTTAAACTAAACTCCCGGCAAACGGCTGCAGCCTGTCTAGGGCCGTTTATCAAATTATACTGCTGATAGTTGCAACTTTTACTTTCAACATCTACAGTCGTATTGTTATAAGAACTGTTAAAGTTAGTTTTCGTTCTTGCAAACCAATATTGTGCACGGCTGGCTGGCATGGCGTTTATATAAGGCCGCTTTCTTTTCGCTTTAAATAATATCTGCAAAGAGAAGGGCAAAAAGAAAAGAAATGGAAATGGTACCCTGAATAAACAGCCTTCTTTTTCTCTTTTTTTAGAAGATTAGAAAATAAAACAATAATTACAGGTTGGTTTTTTTTTTGTAAATAAATTAACTTTATTGTTTCAGAGTTTTTGTTCGTTGAAAAAGAAAACAATTAACAACATCAATAATTAAAGTTACAACATTTAGGAAAACTGTATAATTTTGTTTTTACTTTTTAATATAAATAAATTCAATTACAGACATTTATTTTATTATATAAAACACACACATACATACAAATTTTATTAGACTCAAAAAAAGTTTACAATTTACTCACTCACATCAGGGGTTTTAGTAAATTGTAAACTTTTTTTTTTTTTGTGAAATAAATTTCCAAAGTTACACACAAGAAGTTTAGCTTATTTTTTAAATTAAATATATCATAGAGAATAATATTTGAGAGTAATTTAGTTTAATATAGAGAGAAAAATATACACACACAACATTAAAATAACAACATCAATATAAAACAACATCAATATAGTTTTTAGTTTTTAGTTTTTAGTTTTTCAATTATTTTATAGCAACATTTCGGTTTTTAATACAACCCACTGTTAGTACACAACGTTTAGGCAACATGTTGCTGCCTTACACCCATACCCAGGTGCATGTTTAGCAACATTAAATAGTTGCTGCGAAAGTGTTGAACAGCAATCAACACTTATTTGTAAATTGGATTTAATTTTTTTGCGTTTCCCATAAATACAACCAACAATAACAACATCAATTTAAAGTTCCATATAAATGAATAATTAAATAACATATAAAATGTTTTATAATATTTAAATAACATTTAACATATTCCATTTATGGCTTTAATATATTTTCCAAGACAAAGAAAGCCACTTACCTGCGCAATTTAAGGAACAATTATTTTGACAATTTTTATTTAATATTTTTAGGTTTTGAAAAAAAAAAATTAAATATTAAAGTTGCATGCTTAAAAGAGGTGTTGTGCTTACAATTTATTAATTTTAAATGTGGGTGTGTGTGTGCTGTAAAAATAAAACATTAAAAAATTTTGTAAAAATCAAGTGCTTTTCTACAGGGAAGTATTTAATGTGAAATAGCCAACTTGTCTGAAATGTGCTATAAAGATTGTGATAAGAAAACTTTAATTATATTAAGAAAAGAAAATTTTTGTTTATTATTTTTCTTTCAATTTATTGTAAAAATAGTGGAAATTTCACACTTTCGAAGAGAGAAGATAATCTATCGCAGGCTAATCCTTTTATTGTGTCATATGCTCAAGAATGTGCAAGGTTTTGATCTTTTAAAATGGATCAAAGATCCTTTTTTTATTCGTACGTTTCAGTGTTGCTAGAGAAGGTCTGGTGACGGAGCTAAACAATTATGCGACAAATCCAAATCCTCTTATTTAGTGCTTCTATCTCTCTCTCTCTCTCTCTCTCTCTCTCTCTCTCCATATGAACTATTTTGCCATCAACTGCACCATATTTTTACTTTATTTCTCTATTTATCTGCCTCTACTTGCTAATAACCATTGCAAATATGAATAATACTTCAAAAGCATTAAAGGTTCTATATGTTTTATAAGGATACAATTAAAAATAATATAAAAAACCCTTGGACTTGGGCCCCAGCAACCGAAGAATATAATTTTTAAAACGAAAATAGTACCGCAGTGTTTCACTCCTTGTGGTGAAATAGTGTATCCGGTGTTTTTTTATAGAGTGATACAACTTTGAGTTGGCATCACTGCTTTATTTGACCACCTGTTTAACAGCTGATAGTTGCTTTTTGTTTAGTCTGCTTTGACATTTCATTATGGATCGACTAGCACCAGAGCAACGCGTGCAAATTGTGGAAATTTTTAATCAAAATAATGGTTCTGTTCGTCAAACTTATCCTGCACTTCGTCCATTAAAAATTTTATTTTCCGATGAAGCCCATTTTTGGATGAATGGGTACGTAAAGAAACAGAATAGACGCATTTGGAGTGACAAGAATCCACAAGCTTTTGTCGAAACACCTGTATATTCACAGAAAATAATTGTTTGGTGCGCTTTATGGGCTGGCGGAGTCATTGGACCTTATGTCTTCAAAAACGATGATGGTCAGAATGTTACTGTCAATGGTGAACGGTATAGGAACATGATTCGAAGTTTTTTCATACCTCAAGTAGCTGGCATTAATCTTGCCGATATGTGATTCCAACAGGACGGAGCCACGTGCCACACAGCGGGCGCTACAATTGAGTTACTCAAGGAAACTTTTGACAAAAATATAATATCACGAAATGGCCCAATTAATTGGCACCCAAGATCGTGTGAGTTAACGCCATTGGATTATTTTCTTTCGGGTTATGTAAAGACACTTGTGTACGTCGATAAACCACAAACAATTGAACACCTGGAAATCAACATTCGAAGAGTTATCGGCGAGATACGGCCCCGCAAGTGCTGTGAAAAGTTTGTGAAAATTTATGTTCCAGATTGCACCTTGTACGCGCCAGTCGGGGTTGGCGACATTATATATCAACATTAATGTCATAAAATTTTCTATCCAATAAAGACCGTTTCATTGATATCAAAAATATTTTACTATGTTTTATTATGACTTAAACTTGTATCACTCTATAAAAAACACCCGATAGAAAGGGAATGAGGGAATTGCAACCAAAGCCAGCTTTGAGACCAAAGAGTTGCTTAAGACAGCAAGAACAATAGGGTGGCATACTGATCACTAGCCTACCGAGCTACTAATAAATTATGGTCTTAAAGCACTTTCATGTTTTAAAAGGAACCGCTTAAGCTGAAGCATATTTTTTGTATGTGGACAAGGCATAGTCCACTTTTACAGCAATAAACTTGTTCGCCGTAGACAGTCGCCTTATACAGTCGTATACTTCAAAGCAGCTTTTGCTGGAAGTTGTATAGTATTATAGTGGGCGTGGCATATATCCCTAATTTAAGCTGTAATAAGGCAAAAAGATCAAATAGAAAACATATAATAAAAATAGTAAAAATAAATTAAGATTTCTAAACTTTCTATGACACAATATAAAAATTTTTGTACACAGCACACTGTTCACTAGCCTACAGAGGTTTTTTTATGTTTTCATAGCAACCGCTTAAGCAGAAGGATATTTTTTTTGTGTGGCCATGACATAGTCCACAATTCATAAAATATATTAATAAACTTGTGCGTCTGAGAGATACAGTCGTATACTTCTAAGCAGCTTTTTTTTGTGGGCGTGGAATATATCCTTTAAGCTAAAGTGAGTGCCTTTTGTAATAAAAATAAAAAAAACAATAAAGTAAAAAAAATCAATTAAAAACGATAAAAGCAGTAAAAACAATTTCTAAATTCTCTATGACAGATAAATAAAATTATGTGCACAGCACACTGTTTGCTAACGACCGTAGAAATATAATTAGTATTTATAATATGTAATTGCTTTGCTTTTAATGTATTTAAATTTAGCTTTTAAAATAAATTGACAACTTTTGTTATACGCAACATTGTTATGACTCTGCCAGGGAGCATGTTCTGCAGTCATAAGCAGCTCTTTAGTTTGATATGGGAGCTATTAAAATTATTACCACGTTAATTAGCGGCGGTAAATGTTACAATGTTGTCAATTGTTTCGAAACATGAAGGCTAAAAGTCAAGAGCTACAAAAAATACAAGAGCCAGGAAAGTCTGTTGGTTAAGAGAAAAAAGTAAAACAATAAAAAATGTGTAAAACTGTGGCGAATTATTGTTCTGCGTAAATTTCCTCTGTAAAAGCATTAACAAGTTTTTATTAACTGCTTTTAGTCAAGCTAATAAAGCTTTTTATTTTTTATTTTTTGGAAGCTTTTCACTTAATTCCAGCATTTAAACAGTTTAAAAATTTTCTTTGAAACTTAAAAAAACAAACTCTTTTGCCAGGTGGTTTTTAAATAACCACCATAAAATATATTTCTCTACTCTTTTTCCTTCAGCATATTGAAACTATACAAACCAAATATATCTTTTTACACACAAATAAATACTCTTGCCACAGAAAGTTTTTGTTTCGCGATTTTCGTTAAATCAACCAGCCAAACCAGCAACCAACTGGCCAATATTATACATTGAATTTTAAAAATTATTCTATTTATTATTGTTTTTCTGTTTCAATAATTCTTTATTTCGTTTTATTTCAAAAGCCATTTTTTTGCTTCACAGCAACGACAAACGGGCAATTTGTTTATAAATATTTTTATTGTTTGTTTTGAAGCAGAGCGAGAAAAACTAAGAAAAAACTTGCAAAATATTTATTGATAAATATTTTATAAAACAATATTGGTTGCAGTTTTAAAAATTCATTTGTTGTTTTTGGGGTTTCTATTTTTAAATGCCTGTGCAAAGCGGTGCGAGCCATATTCATACAATTTAAAAAAAACCAAGTTGAATATATAAAAAGAGCATTAAAATATATCAAATGGGTGATTTTTTAATTGTTATTCGTTTAGGTTGTTAGTTTCAAATCCTATAAAGTTCTGCTAATAGAAATAATTTTTTATATGATTTAATTAATTCCTTTCAAATAATTTTTGTTAAATCGTATGATAGCAAATCTACGAGGTTAATTTAAAATGTTTATTTCATCTAGCAAAACACCGTGTCTTCTGTGGCGTTAAATTTCGCTGCGCAACTGCCACTCTTTCTGCTACATAATTAATGACAGCATTCGGTTTTAAGTCCTTATCAAATTCTCAGCGGCTTCATTAAAGAAAAGACCAGAACGAACTTTTTTTATTACACTTTTTACATTTTTTACATATTTAGTGCGCAGTGCATTGTGGCGTTGCTTGAAATGAGGAGATATCATGAGGAGGTAGAATAGTTTTTGCCACGGTACCAACGACAGAGGCTGTCTAGTACATGAAAGTGTCATCCTTACATTGCTGCCGACCAAATTATTATTATAGACCCAAACAACAAAAATTTTATAAATATAATACCGGAGTCCCAATAAAATATGGCAGGGCTTGTATCGGGTGTTTTTTATAGAGTGCTACAAGTTTGAGTAGGCATCACTGCTTTATTTGACCACCCATTTAACAGCTGACAGTTGCTTTTTGTTTAGTTTGCTTTGACATTTCATTATGGATCGACTTACACCAGAGCAACGCGTGCAAATTGTGGAAATTTTTAATCAAAATAATGGTTCTGTTCGTCAAACTTATCGTGCACTTCGTCCATTCAAAATTTTATTATCCGATGAAGCCCATTTCTGATTGAATGGGTACGTAAATAAACAGAATTGTCGCATTTGGAGTGAGAAAAATACACAATATTTTGTCGAAACATCATGACTTCCACTGATAATCACTGTTTGGTGCGCTTTATGGGCTGACGGAGTCGTTGGCCGGTATGTCCTCAAAAACGATAGTGGTCAGAACGATGACTGTTAATGAGGAACAGTACTGGAATATCATTCGAAGTTTTTTCGTACCTCAATTAGCTGGCATTAATCTTGCTGATATGTGGTTCCAACATAATCCATTGGATTATTTTCTTTAGGGTTATGTAAAGTCACTTGTGTACGTCGATAAAACACAAACAACTGAACACCTGGAAATCAACATTCGAAGAGTTATCGGCGAGATACTTCCGCAAATGCTGCGAAAAATTTTGTGAAAATTGTTGTTCCAGATTGCGTCTTGTATGCGCCAGTCGTGGCGGCCACATGGCTGAAGTCATATATAAACATTAATGTCATAAAATTTTCTATCCAACAAGGACCGCTTCATTGATATCAAAAATATATTAATATGTTTTATTATGATTTAAACTTGTATCACTCTATAAAAAACACCCGATAGTTAGAGTGGAAACTTAGTGAGAAAAGTGGACCACCTCTAAGTTATGACTGTATATTTTTCAATCTTATAATTTCCTTATAAATCACGTGTAATAACACATCAGGACTTTAATAAAAAGTAGTAGAGGTTTTTTTATGTTACTGGTGACGTTGGTTATAGTGGAAACGTAGAGGGGATTCTGGACCAAGACTAAACTGAGCCGGTAAATACTTTACCCGCATTATATCTGTGCTTAGGATTCGTATAAAAAATGGCGGTACAGATTGGTTATGTTGTAAATAATAATACGAGTGGAAACTGAATGATGATTCTGGATCACTTAACAAATTATGTTGGTACATATTTACTTCATCAGGATAATTTTTTTTGGGAGCTGTAGTTGATATGCTGGTTAATACATTATCTGAAGGTTAGTAAATGTTTGCAGTCCTTATTGTCAATGACGTGACCACAAGTTAGAGTGTCAAGGGAATGAGGATTCTGGGCCATAACTAATTTAAGCCGGTAGAACATCGTATTCTTCTAATAGAGGCTCGCAGACTCTCTTGGGGTGGAACTCTGATTTGTTGGCAACATTTTAAAATAATTTTGTAAATAAAATACTTCAAGAAACCATCTAGATTTCTTTCTCAATTATACTTAAACTTTTAAAAAGTCACCCTTTTTTAAAAAAGGAAATAAATCAACATGCAAATTTATATCATGCAACAAAAATTTCATACAAACAACTACACCAACATGAACATCAAACAGAATGATCATAAAAACCAGGACTAAGGCGGAAGGAAGGCTTGTTAAGTTTTTGAAACGAGAAAAAAATTATAAAAAATAAAATAGGAAGAGAGTGAAATGCAGCTGCTGTTGCAAAAATGAAAATAAATTACTTATAAAAAATAAAATAAAATAAATATAAAAATATAATAAATTTCTGTGTGTGTTTTGTTTGTTTTTTTTTTTTGGTTCTGTTTGATGCACCAACAAAAAATAATAATAAATAATAAACATTTTGGTGAAATTGACCGCATATGTTGCTTGCATGTTGTTGTTTAGTGTTAACAAAAACACACACAAACACACTTGGATCTATAAATGTGTGTGTGTGTGTGTGTGTGCATTTAGTTATTGCAGGATTAACATACAAGTGCGGCTGTTTGTACAAGTTAAAATACTCCCACAATAACAATATTTGCAGAGATGTTGTTTTAAATATTTTGTTGTTGTTATTCTTTAACGGCTGTAGTGTGTCGGCCTGTGTGTGTGTGTGCGGGTGTTTCTGTGTGTGTTAACCCGGCTGTGTTTGTGGATTTGTTGGCAGGATTCAATTTTTTATTTTTTAGTTCTTTGCTATTTTTATTTATTGCATTTCATTTTTAATTTAATATTGAATATTTAAATGCCTTTTTTAACAGCACTGCAGTTAAAAATCATGTTCTACATGAGTTTCCAGCAAAATGTTCATAAAAAGCATGGAGTCAAAAATGTTTTCAATATATTGTAATTTTAATTTATAGGCCTGTGAAAAGTTGTTGTTGTACCAACAGTAGTTTGTGATAACAAATTCTGGACAAGGCAAAAGAGAGTTTTTAAAAGAAAATCACTGAATTCTAGTTAACAAAAATATTGTCTAATTTAATTAAAAGTCCCCCTTCTTAAAAGTAGCAGCATTAGAAAATATTTATCTAGAAACAAATCACTGCATTCGATATCCATCGAAATTTCAATTTGATTTAAATAAACATTTTAACAGCCCCCAGGCCTGAGATGGTCTTAGCAGGTATTAAAAAATATTAGGACCTGAGACCCTTTTTTAAGAAAAGAAAATTTTTTCAAAATCCTTTCTTCCCTCATAACCACTGTTTAGGATATTAAGTGTGAATTTTATTTAAAATATTTGTAACTTAAAATAATTGGCGCCTTTTATGATGTTGTTCGTAATATATCAACAGGAAATGTAAGTTTGCCAAAACGGAAAAAACAATATAATTTTGGTGTAAATTTTTCCAACAATCACATGGAGTTTTTGTAAAAAAAAAAATTTAAATATATTTTTCAAAAGTAAAACAAATAAAAAACCTGTTTAAATTGTGCACTAATTTAATGATGTTAATAAATAAAAAAAGCTATAATGAAATAAAAGCCGCGCTTCTTAAATATAAAAAGCCATTATTGCTTACATACGAGGTCTGTTCAAACCTTAAAATGTACTAAAAATTTAAAGATATTAAAAGGAAATAAAATAATATAGTGAAATAAAAGCTGAGTTCCTCAAAGAAAAAGGGCCATTATAGCACACATACGAGGTCTGTTCAAACCTTAAAATGTACTAAAAATTTAAAGATATTAAAAGGAAATAAAAAATATAGTGAAATAAAAGCTGAGTTCCTTAAAGGAAAAGGGCCATTATAGCACACATACGAGGTCTGTTTAAACCTTAAAATGTACTAAAAATTTAAAGATATTAAAAGGAAATAAAAAATATAGTGAAATAAAAGCTGAGTTCCTTAAAGGAAAAGGGCCATTATAGCACACATACGAGGTCTGTTTAAACCTTAAAATGTACTAAAAATTTAAAGATATTAAAAGGAAATAAAAAAATATAGTGAAATAAAAGCTGAGTTCCTTAAAGAAAAACGGCCATTATAGCACACATACGAGGTCTGTTCAAACCTTAGAATTTACTAAAATTATTTGTTTATTCGTCAGTTTTCTAGTGGTACCGTCAATTATGATAACCTTGTGCAGGGCTTTTTTTCTGTCCTTAAAACAGTTCTGATATGAACTGAGATCTCTCTCTCTCTCTCTCACTATTCGTATTTGATCTCCTCAGTTTCCGAAGAAAGTCCTTTCATGGGTTTTCCAAATATTCAATAATGGCAAAAGTCGCAGGAGACAAATCTTGTGAATACGATTGCAGAAACCTGTCCACGGTGTTTATTTTTTGGTAACAGAATTGAAAAATTTATTTAATTTGTTTTTTTTTAATTAAAGAATTCAATTAAAAAAAAATGTTTTGTAAAAATTTATCAGTTTTGGAATGACTTTATCACACGCCTTAAGCCCAGAGTTTCCTGAAAGAATTGCAGGACTTGAATCAAAAAATTATATGCGACTTCTTGGATCCACTCTTTTTCGACAGCAGAAAATCGCTGAACTCCCAAAACTTGTCAATATTTTTGTGACTTCCACAGCAAAAATAAACATGTGAAACACATGAAACTGTGAAAACGAGTACATGTTTGAGACGGGTTCCCCAACATGACAAAACATAAATAAGTAACCAGTTGATTCCAAAGGACACCCCTGTTACTCCCCCGGTTTTGTAACCTGTGCCCCGTTTCTGTAACTGAAGTGAGAACTTCTCGCATCGAAAAAATTGTCGCCACTCTGTGAAACACTGGATGAGTTTGAATATATTTTTTAATGCATTTAACATATTGTTGTTTTTTTATAATAATAAATATATGATTCTATGGATAACCCTGCTATAAAAAGCTTGACAACCATAATTATTTAATTTTTCGATGCGAGAAATTCTCACTTCAGTTACAGAAACGAGGCACTGGTCTTTGTGCTATTCCATGCTTTTGGGATCTTCCAGCTAAAACCTTCAATTTTCATCTCCAAATAAACCGATTCCTTTCAGAATCGAGATTATTA
The DNA here is from genome assembly GCA_963675445.1 of Linnaemya vulpina. NCBI lineage: Eukaryota > Metazoa > Arthropoda > Insecta > Diptera > Tachinidae > Linnaemya > Linnaemya vulpina. Next base: position 84,712,459 of record OY776278.1, on the reverse strand, counting down.
ACTGACTGAGATATATAATTTCCGAATTTTTAAGACAAAATCACTTATTCGAATTTGCTCGTTCACGATATCTTATAAAAAGATTTTTACCCTGCGATCGTTGTGGTGTTTCACTGAGCGATCGTTAAAGGCTTTTCAAAGCTGTTCTATAAAAGACTTTATTTCAAATTTTAATTTGCAAGAAATCTAAGTTTGGTAACACTCTTTAGAACGCTACCACACAAACTGCGTTATTTGAAAATTCAATTAGCATTTTGAACAGACTTCCCTATTAAAAATTTGTCACTTTCCGTTTTATTTGTCTGCAATTTATTATATTCTGATTTCCAATCAACGTAATGCTTCCCATTTCATAGCGATTTTTCAAGCTCTTTAGGTCGTTTCCGTTAATCACTTATATAAAAAAAAATAAAATAAGTAAATATTACAAAATGTTTAACCCAAACACCTCTACCCTGCGCATGCATGCACAAGTTCTGCAAACGTATTAACACTCTCATCAGCGCGCCCGGCAATTCCCTCAAGTTATTATTATGGAAAACACTTAAATAAAACGTGTGTGATTTTATTCTCTATATATTTCTTTCTACTCGTTCAAGCGATTTTATTTCTTTTTTTTTATTATTATTTTAATTCATCTACATTTTGCTTATGAATGATTTCCCCTAAAGAATATGAAAAATAAATAAATAAAATAAGCACTGACGTACAGCAGGCAGGCAGGGAAATAAAGCATAAATGACAATGTAAGGCGGGCGAAGTGAACAAAAAAAAAAAAACGAATGCAAACTGTAATAAAATGCAACGCGATTCAAGGAAATCAATCAATAATTGCTTTGGCTCTACACACGTCATACAAGCGAAAAAATTTCATTTCCGCTGACATACGCTACTCCGCAAATAGCGTTACTGGCTACACACGAGTACGATCTCTCTCCCTCTCTCTCTCTCTCTCTCTCTCTCGAATGGCTCCTCATACTCTGTCATGACACGCTATGAAATACGTACGAGTTTTATGGAAAAATATGACAAATCTCCCATGAGTTAAACGTTATATTTTGCAACGGTTAATGTATGTGCTAAGCACACACACACACACACATCTACATACACGTAACTGCTTTATTATAACATATTCCCCTGCCCAAGCCTGTTCGTGCATGTCCATGTATATCGGTACCATTATTTCGCTAAGTGTATGAGTTTCAACATATTAAAACGATTTTTTGTGTAAAGCGTCAATTTTAATTTATTACCCCGTTTAATAATCCAATCGTCTGTGTGAAGAAAAAAAAGGCAAAAAAATACTCTGATGCAAAGGAAAGGGTAGCGCGACAATATGCTGCTTTTTAATATTTATGACAACGTATTTATATTATAAAGTAATAGCGTTATTAATTAATTTTATTTAAGCATAAAATATTCTTTTTTTTATAAAAATGAAAATAGTTGCTTTAAACTAAGCAAATGAAGGAATTGGTTAATTAAAAGGAATTGATTAATTTTATCAAGTGAAGCGTTTTAGTTTCTTTTGCTTTCAATTCGCACGAAATAAAAAGAAATGCCGCCTAGCGAGTGGACTATTTATGAAGGATATTTAAGGTGTTGCAAAATGACGGGACGAAAAATGTGTCACGAAAAAAGTTTTTTTTTCCAATCAATAGCAAACAATCAAATATGAGTACAATTAAAAATAAAGATCTTTTGAAAAAAGTTCCTCAGAAAACAGTACCTTAAAATAATGAATTTGCAACAGACAACGTTTAATAGCAGGACCTTTCCAAAAAAATAACTTTAAAAAAAAATATAATATAATAGGCACTTTACCCAATTAAAAGGTTTTTGAAACAAACAAAAAATACCTCTTAAGTAATTGCTTATTAAAGAACTGCATTTTTAAAAATGTGTTTCAGAAAAGTACCTATTCAAAAAGTACTTTTTACAATAGCTTCTTTTAAAGAACTGCTTTTTCGATAGTTATCCTTAAAGTTATTTGTTGAAAAACCACATTTTGAAATAGTAAAACTGTACCTTTGAAAATAGTACCTTTGAAAATAGTACCTTTAAAAAGTGTATTTAAGAAAATGTACTTATTAAATATGTTTTGAAAAAGTGTCTTTCTAAAAGAGTTCCTTTTTAAAAACTTTCCTTTAAAAAGTTCCTTAGAAAAGTCTCTCTTAAACGTGATTCGCATTTATAAAAGTTTATTTTGAAACAGTACCTACTAAAAAGTACTTTTAAAAAAGTTGTTTCTTAAAAGTACCTTTATTAATTATTTATAATCTTATTATATAAAAGTACCTTTAAAAATTATTTAAAGATACTTTTTTAAACGTAATTTTTTGAAGGTTATTTTTAAAGGTACTTTCCAAAGGAACTTTTTCAAAGGTCCTTTTTTTGAAGGTAGTTGTTTCAAATGGTACTCGCTTAAAAGATACTTTTCAACAAAAAACCAGTGTTTTAAAAGTATTTCTAAGAAACTATTTTCAAATATATTGAAATTTTAAAAGACTGCACTTTAAAATAAGCTTTTTTTAATTTACTTCTTAAAAAGTTATTGTTTTTAAGGTACTTTTTTAAAAGTTACTTTATTGAAAATAACTATTTCAAAGGACTTTTTATAGAGGCATTTTTTAAAGTACCATTTTCAAAAGCAGCTGTCTTAGAAAGTGCTGTCTTAAAAGAAACTTTTCTAAAAAGAACTTTTTTGAAAGCAACTCTATTCAAAGGAACCTTTCTAAAAAAAAGTTTATTTAAAAAAACTGCTTTTTAAGAAAGTGTTCCCTTAAAAGGCACTTTTTTGACAAGTATTTTTTTTTAAATAAAAAAATGATTTTTAAAGATTTTTTCTTTAAAATTTATTTTACTTTATAAAAAGAACTTTCTCAGAAAGAAATTTTTCTGAAATGAACTCTTTAAAGGTCTGCTTTTAAGACGTGCCCTTAAAAAATAAAGAAACAAAAATTTTTTAAAATTTTATAAGTACTTTTTTAAAATAATTTTTTTAAATTTAAATTTTAAAAATTCCAAAGAAACATTTTTAAAAGGTCCAAACTAACTTTTTGAAAAAGGTTCGAAGGAATTTTTTAAAAAGTTCCAGGAGAACTTCTTGAAAATGTCAAACGGAAGTTTTTGAAAAAGCCCAAAGGAACTCTTTGAAAAGATCGGAAAGAACTTTTTTAATATATAATATTTTAAAAGGTAAATTTTAACTTTAAAAAAGTGGTTTATTACAAATACATTTTTAAATGGCGATTGTCAAACTTTTATTTTTCAAAAGGAACCCCTACGCTTAAAAAAGTATTTAAAAAAAAGTAACTTTAATAAAAGTACTTTTAAAAAAAGGACCTTCAAAAATGTGCTCTTTGAAAAGTACCTTAAAAAAAGGTACCTTTAAAAAGTTATTTAAAAAAAAAGTATTTTTGGAAAATAACTTTAAAAACAGCTCTTTTAAAAGATATTTTAAGAAAAGCTATTTTTTATGAGGCAAAAGCTACGAATCTGGGCCTATAAGTCCTAATTGATTTCTTCCGGCCTGTTTTATAAAAGAAGATTTCTGACTATAACAACTTAATAAAACAAATGTTTCTAAAAACATGTATTTTATAAGCTTCTTATAAAACAGATAATTTTTTTTAATATTATTTTTCAAAGTAGATTGAATATATTTTACCAAAACTGTTAAAAATGTCAGGAAAGACCTTTCTTAAAAATTTCTTTAATTTCTTATAAATAACCTATTCAAGATATAGTCTCAATTGAGCTATTGATCAGGCCAATTTTTCCTTTGGGATCGGTGATGTGAGCACAGAAGATATGAAAATAAAAAAATGAAATAATATTGAAAAAAATATCCAATTATTAACTCATATAATTCCCAATCGGTTTCTGAAAGTTTGTGCAATAAGTCTAGGAATTTTTCAGTATCAGTTCGCAGTCTACTGATGTTGTTGTTTAAGAGTCCTTTAATTGCAGACGATCTGCCTTAAAAAAATTAGCTAAAAGCCTTTCAAAAATCATTTTAAATTTTTTAATATTAAAAAAAACAAGGATCCTTAGTAGGATCAAAATAAAAAATTAAAAAGCTTCTTATAAATCAGTTAATTTTTTTTACTTTATTTTTTCAAAGTAGATTGAATATATTTTACCAAAACTGTTTTTTAAAAATGTAAGGAAAGACCTTTTGTAAACATTTTTTTAATCTCTTATAAATAACCTATTCAAGATATAGTCTCAATTGATCTATTGATCAGGACCTTTTTCCTTTGGGATCGGGGATGTCAGCACAGAAGATATGAAAATAAAAACATCAAATAACATTGAAAAAAATATCCAATTATTATCTCATATAATTCCCAATCGGTTTCTGAAAGTTTGTGCAATAAGTCTAGGAATTTTTTGTTATCAAGCCGCGGCTGTTGTTTAAGAGTCCTTTAATTATCTGCCTTAAAAAAATTAGCTAAAAGCCTTTCAAAAATCATTTTGAATTTTCTTAATATAAAAAAAAACAACAATATTTAGCACGATCAAAATAAAACATTAAAATGTTAAATAACAATTCCAAAATATATAAATTAACTGAGAAAGTAACACAAACAACTTGCATTGACTTCTTTGACATCTTTACAAAAGTATTTCCCAAGGATTAATAACAAAAATTGCCATTCGCAGAGGAACAGGAAGCAGTCGTTTTCATCTAATTTTAAAACGTTTGTGCGCTTAAAATTGTTTAAGCCAACAATAATAAAGTTCTTTTGGATTTATTTATGTTGCTGCAAGAATAGCAACGGCTACAACAACAACTGACTAAAGGAGTTGTGGCATTGGAGAAAATAAAGGAAAAGATATTAAATCGAATAATAAAAAATAGAAAACCATATAAAAATGGCAAGAATTTTTACACAAATACGTGTGTAATTAAAATCCTTTTGTAAATTTATGGTTATGGATTCGTGTAACTCTGCAGGAGCGTGTGTGTGTGTGTGTGTGTGTGTGCTTGTGCTTAACAGTGTAAGGATAAACAGTGAATAAGAGAGAGAGATATTTAAAAACATGTACAAAAAGACTTATGAAGGCTTAAAAATTCATATGAAAGCGGTGCAGGATACCGAAAATCAGCTAAAAATTCGTTTTCGTTTTCTTTTTCGGTGGTTTTAAATGAACATTAACGAGGAGCTAGAGAAGAGGTACAAACAATGACGGAGATTTCCAAGGCCTCCTGCACTGCAGGATTTTTCTTTTGCAATTTTTTTTTTATTTCAACATTTTAATGAAAATATACAAAGTGGTGTGTGCAATTAAGGAATGCCAGGATGCAAATGAAGATGCCTTTTGCATTTGTGGAGTTTAAATGTAAAGGAATTAAAAACGTTGCAGCTTCATTTACAGCAACGACGCACTCACTGTTAAGCAAAAGATAACAGCAAGTCAAAGTGTGGCAAATTAGCACATGCAATTCTTGTGATTTTTACTTCTTTTACTAAAGCCCATGATTAATAGAAAGTGGCAGCAAGTCAAGGCTGCAATTTAAAATACATTCTTTTGTTTTTATAATGCAGTAGATTATTATTGTGGCTTTTATTATTGTTCCCTCTGTATTTGCCATATTGGTGAAGTATTTGTAGTGCAGCAGCACTTATTATTCCTTTAGCAAATAGAACACTTTCGTCCTTTTAGATATTTATTATTTTAACTTTGGCAGTCCTTGCCCCTCCCTCCCGCTCTTTCACTCGCTGTAGTCTTAGCAAACATAAATCCTTTTAAATTTACAATGAGCGCTCAGGTACATAATAATGACTCCTTTTTTATTATTGTTGCTGTAGCCTTTTTCTACAACTGAATACAACTGAAGGGGGAATTATTTGCCACCAACCAGTTGATTATTAACAAGTCGTAAAGTTTTCCACTTCAAAAAAAAAAGAAAGAAAAAAAAAGAGAAGTAAAATAATAAAAATAACGTTTTATGGAAGAGTTTTAAAATTGTTATAGTTGCCACCGCTTTTGGTTATAAAATTAAAAAGAGGAATATATTCTCTGGCGTGTGCATATCCTTTGGTACTTTTTTAAATAGCAAAAGTGTCATTGAAGTAAAACAATTTGAAAGTTCTTTAAAATGCTGCTTTTCCACCTTTTGGCCATAAAATATCGTCCTGCAAGAAGTTCTTTTTTTTCGTTTTATTTTATTACTTGAGTTGAGATAATAAAATTGCTGGTAGAAGTGAGGAATGCTTTTCATATATGAAAGAGTTAAAAATAGTAAATTTTTTGGTATATTTTCCCCTTCTTTTTTTAACCATAAAAGCATCATTATTTACCTGACAAATAAAACGGGTAGTAAATATTTTTTAAGGATTTTTTTTTCACTCGCAAATGCTTAAATAATCAAGTAATTGAAAAAGGAAAAGGTGGTTACTTGCGTTCTCTGGCAAGCTAATTTATTTATAGAGACAGGGTGGCCCCCTGAAATGACAGAAGGGGTTTGGGATCGTTATAGTTTTTCATTTAAGACAAACTGATTATCTGAAACTGCATTGCAAGTTTATTAAGGCAGCATATTTTAAATTTAATTAGGAAAAATTCGTGCTCTCAAAAAAAATCCTTCTCAAACCTTCGGAATCCAAAAGCGCAATAGATATCGTTTGAAATTTTAAGTTTTATATCGAATATCATAACATGTCCTCAGGAGTTCTGATATACATTTTTTTATTGTTTCTTGACTGCTGGATAGTTTTTTATATGGAGTTTTCCTTGCAATTAACACCAAAGGAAACAGACAGGAGTGCTTAAAGCCGCGCAGGAAATTGAAGCCACTTTTATGAGAAATAATTAGCCCATCAAAGATGTCCTGTAAAACAGTCATTCTATCTCTCGCAGTTCACGATGTGGCACTACTCTGTTGGAAATGTAAAATGGAATGATTTTCCTTGGCTAGCCTTAAGAAATGTTCTAGGATATTGTGTTATCTAAAGCCCGTGATTCACATGGCGCTACCACGTTAATTTTTGAAGAATTATTGTCGTCCGTGTGGCTCCCCACGGGGGGCACAATATAAAACTTGGTCAGTCGTAACGCCTCGTTGCTGTGCTTTCTGGGTAAAAGATAAGAAATACAGGTGGAAGGATACCTGGGTCCCGCAATTACAAAGGATCAAAAATCAATAGTAGGTTACAAACACAGACAAGACTTTGGTTGATTCTGTGGGCAGATATTGGTTGAGGTCTCTTCATTCAGTCCACGTGGTGGCTGTGGTCTGATACCAAGTGTCGCTGGGAGAGATTTCAGATAAAGATTGATGCTCTGGCATATTTATACTATGCTGGGACCTCGGCCCGGCTGACTGTAGTCTCTATATGCTGGTGTGAATCAGCAGACGTGCAGACGTTACAGAAGGGGTGGTGTGTTGTTGGTGCTGGGAGTGTCAGGAGGGATAAGTCTTACGACTTTCAACTTTGGTTCCTCTCGGTGCTGACGACATGCTTTCCTCGCAAGTAACAAGGGTTTAAGATAGGCCGGCCCGAACACCTTACAAAGGTGTATGAATATGGTTTTGTGGCGAAACCATATGAGTGAAGTTGCAACCTGTGTAAGGCCAAGGGAGCTGCACTGGTGTGGCCCCTGAGGGTGACAGGACAACTAAATTCGTTCGAGTGTTTGGGAGCATCGTCAGGTAAGGCCGAAAGGCAGGTACAGACCTTAACTTGAACATTCTCTGTCGTCCGTGTGTACCATCATTCGCCTTCTGCCGGCACCCAGAATTTTCCTTATTGGCCCGAAAATTTGCAACCAGATGTTTTATTGTTGGTTCAAGTAACGGTGGTATGCACGCTGGGTCAAAACAATTAACCATTGATAGCTCAAAGGCTTGGTCATGTTGTTCAATTGTGTACTCTGTGCAATGCACGGCGGATGTGGGGAGTGATTTGCTTCCTTGAGGTTGGTTTATTTTAAATATAAGAAAAGTAGTAGAAAATTTTAATTTAATCTATAGAGGAGTGGTATTGATCTCTTTTTCAAGCAATAGCCCAGATATGCAAAGACTGTGCATGCACGTGCAAGTTTCGGCATGAATTGGTTAAGTTGAAAATGTTATTTTTGCTAGAGGACTAATACTTTTTAATTTGGGTAAACATTTGATACATTTTATAAAAATGATTTGAGAGGAGGTACATAAAAATTTAGGGGCGTGGCGGGAGGGCACCTTCCCCCTTGCTTATCACAAAATTGCTTTGTAGTTGTGATGTTTTTTTTCGATTAGTTCAGTAAAACAGCCGTTATAAGGTTAATTATGTTACATGGGCGTGTCCACTGCCTACTATTTTCAATGCACTTGCTTATTCTGAATGCATTGAAACTCAGAAGGATTATTTTGAGTATTTATAAAAGTAAGGAAAACTTATTGAGTTGAGTTGTTAAACAACAATTTCCAAATATATGAATTTCACTGTAGAAGTTTTAAGTTGATAGATTTTCTTTAAGTGTCACGGATATTAATTTAAAAGGAAAAGCTGTAATACGATTAATTTCAATATATATTTTTTTTATTCTTTGATGAGCGTAGCTTTCAATTAAGTTTTGCTTTTGTTGTGAATACATGAAAGTCCTTAAATTTAATTAAAACTTCTTGATTGCGCCACAATAACAAAAGCCATTTGCGAAAGGTCCTGTCTTGCGTTTTGCTTGCATATCTCAAAGTCTCTTCAATTAAACATTTTCCATAAATGTCCCTTAACAATTTGATGTGTTTCAGACATATTCAAGGATATTTTCTTACATCTTTTGTCCTTTAATAAACTCATTTAACACTCGTAATTTCTTGTTGGACTTGAAACGAGGACGAAATGGCACAGACACACGACAACATGTTTATTAAATGAAAACAACAGCATAAACAAACTAAAAACATCGTGGTCAGCAGTTTCATAATTCAAACAGGCTGGTGGTGAAAGCCAGTCAACGGACGAGCATGACGAGAGACTAAAAGGCAGGGCCGGTATGGAAATATAGATGTTTTTGTTTGTTTTATTTTGTTTTTAGAAAATCTAGTGACATTTTTGCAGACATATAGACGTCTAAATGTGAAAAATAATTGTTAAAGTCCCTGCAAATTCAGTGTGGTTTGTTAAGGAAAATCTCTGTGTGGTTTTTATTTAGCAGGCGACATGCTCAAGCAGGCAATAAGATAAACATCGGAAAATCCGTTGATGGTTGCAGCTGGATTTTGTTTGCAAAAACAAAAAAAGTCTGGAAATTTATAAAGACTTTGTTTGCTTTTCCTTTTCAGTTGGAAAAGCCTCAGTTACAAGCAACCAAAAATTGTTTAATTTCCAGTGAAATATTTTTCTTTTTCTAAATTTTCTATTGCGGTTATATAAACTTGGTCTCCCCTGAGCTAAAAAAAAAGAAAAAAAAAAGAATTGAAAGAAAAATAATCCAAATCGCCAATGGTTTGATATCTGCGTTAGTGTCGGCGGCCAGTTTGCAAATGCTGTCTTTCGTTTGTTTTCAGCTGTTTTTCTACATTTTGGCTTGATAAAATAAATTGTTGGGTTTCTTGTCTTTTTTTTTTTTTTGATTTGGCGTTTTAGCATGAGCCTCTGCCCCTTTTTTGGTCTTCTTATTCTGGCCATTTAAATCTAGTGTGTACGCTTGTGAATTGTTTGGTATGTTGCCGATTCCTTTTTTTTTTTTTTGTTGTTATTCTGCATTTAGTTTTTCTTTGCCTGGCTTGAGGTTTGGACTTGATTAATTGCATGCTGCGGTTAAATTTTGCTGATTTAAAAACATTCAGCCAAAAAAGAAATGGCTGTTGAAGAATTTTCTCTTTTAACATTTTTATTCAGTTTAATTTTTTATTTTAGTTTTTCTTTTTTTTTTTAAATTTATTTGAGATCTTGGTTAGTGTGTGAGTATGTGTAGGAGAGTGTAGGATTGTGTTTTTGTGGCACAAGTTTTGGTGTGTTTTTATGTGTATTTTTCGATTGTTGGCTTGGCAAAATATTTTTGTTCTCTCTTTTTTTCAAGAAATTTAATGCTTTCACAGTTCAGTTAAGCGTCCAGACTGGGCAATTTGTTAAAGCCTTTTTTCTCTCTGGCTCTGTAAACGTGTAGTTGCAGGCTCAGTTAAGCGTAGGACAGCGTTTGTTGGTTAAAAGCTGCAGGATTTATAAAAACTAAAGAAGAAACCCACAAGCTCAATCGAATTCATATAATCCTTTCGCACTTAAAAATGAACGACAAGCTTCCCAGTAAATTTTTGTGTTATTTTCCAAAATATCCTGTTCTGGTTAATAGTAAAACTATTTAAAATATTCTTTTAAATTACTTTCACTTTTCAAAAGGAGGACTTTCAAATGCCTCTAATTTCTTCTGTTATGCAGAAGTTATACATCGTTAAACATTTTATATTGAACTAATTCCATTAAAGATATTTCAAAATCTTAAAGTTTCTTTTTAATTTTGTGGTAAAATTAATTACAAATAACTTCAGGGAATGATCCCTTCATATTCAGTTCATTTTTCCAGAACTAGAAAGTAGGGGATAGAAGACAGATTAAAACATATAAAATTTTAGGGTGCCGCTGTGGCTGGTAAAACTTAAAAAGAAATAACCAAGAATTATTATATCGGCGTAAGCTAAATCCCCTCCTTACGAATTTTTTTTTTTATAAATTGAATAAAATTTAAATATCGGGTGTTTTTTATAGAGTGATACAAGTTTAAATCATAATAAAACATATTAATATATTTTTGATATCAATGAAACGGTCTTTGTTAAATAGGAAAATTTATGACATTAACGTTTATATATGATTCTGGCCATGTGGCGGCCACGGCTGGCGCGTACAAGGCGCAATATGGAACAACAATTTTTACAAATGTTTCGCAGCATTTGCGGCCGTATCTCGCCGATAACTCTTCGAATGTTGATTTCCAGGTGTTCAATTATTTGTGGTTTATCGACGTACACAAGTGACTTTATATAACCCCAAAGAAATTAATCCAATGGGGTTAAATCACACGATCTTGGGGGCCGATTAATTGGGCCATTTCGTGAAATTATTTTTTCGTCAGAAGTTTCCTTGATTAAATCAATTGTAGCACCCGCTGTGTGACATGTGGCTCCGTCCTGTTGGAACCACATATCAGCAAGATTAATGCCACGTAATTGAGGTACGAGAAAATGTCGAATCATGATCCTACACCGTTTCCCATTGACAGTAACATTCTGACCATCATCGTTTTTGAAGACATATGGGCCAATGACTCCGTCTGACCATAAAGCGCAAAGTTTTTCTATGGAAACTTCTCACTTCAAATGCGACAATTCTATTTATTTACGTACCCATTCAACTAAAAATGGGCTTCATCGGTCCCTTCATTTTGAATGGACGAAGTGCACGATAAGTTTGACGAATAGAACCATTATTTTGTTTAAAAATTTTCACAATTTGCACGCGTTGCTCTGGTGTAAGACGATCCATAACGAAATGTCAGAGCAAACTAAACAAAAAGCAACTGTCAGCTGTTAAATGGGTGGTAAAATAAAGCAGTGATGCCAACTCAAAATTGTAGCACTCTATAAAAAACACCCGATATTATCAGGAGTGACATATTTAAAAATGTTTTCGGTATCGGTGAAGCTGTTGCTCGCAAATTCCCATGCCCATATATTATTTACTTCTTTCAATAGGAGCTTAGGTACGAGGTTTTTTAGGAATCGGTTGAGCGGATATAGTTGAAACATAATTTGAAAAAAAATTATATTGAAACTTCCCTAATCAGAAGAACGAAAAAAGTTGCTTTACGAATCTATTGTGAGCCTTTTATAGTTAGTGGGCGTGGCACTGCCCTCTTTTTTATAATAATATAGTGGTTTCGTTTCTTAACCACTAAATTAATTGTTTTTAGCGACGCTGTGACTTTTAGATTTGTAGACCCCGGGTAGTATTTTTGGCCACAACGAATCCTTAAAAATTGTAAACGAACTTAATTAAACAGCCTGATCAATATGAAATTTCTCATAAACGAAGAGAAAAATGTCCACCAACCAGCAAATCCAACTTGTTTTAAGATTTTTTCAAAACGTTTTAATTGCTTAATTTGCAAGAAATAAACTCAAGTCGCTGATTAGGATGTTATAAAATTAGAGAAACATATTAAATTTTGTAGGCAAAATAATTTCTTTGTTTTTCTAAACTTTAAAGACTTGCAAAAAATATGACTTTAATCGCTGTATAGATTTTTATTTCACAAAAAAGCTTAAATCCCCTTGACTACAACTTCCATCGATACAAATTGAAATATGGCTTAAATAGTCTAGTCGCAGACTGACCAAATAAATTGCCTGACAGCTTAGTTAACCTCTAGACTGCTGCAATTTCTATTTGCAAACCAAATACACACACATACACATACACTCACACACACATACACATACGACTTTATAGAAACTAAAAAAACCGGCAATTTTTCTTGTTAACACACCCAAAAAAAAAAATAAAACTCGGCTTTAAGTTAAAATTTTAAGGTAAATGCAACCACGTTTTTTTTATTCTTTTACTCTGTGGAGGCAACAGCAAACAGCAACAAATAAAACCGCACAGAAAGCGGTTACTGAAAGTAACAATCATGGCTAAACAAATAATAAGAAAGAACGAAAAAAAAAATATAAATCAAATAAAAAATAGATAAACAAAAAGCGTTGAAATAAAAAAGAAAAAAAGGCGCAAGAGTTAGCGAAATAAAACTCATACAATCAGTTGGCCAAGTTGAAAGGAAACCACATGTAAAGCTCAGGCAATAAAAATGCAACACTGATTAATGTCCAGGTTTAATGTTGCTACTTTTTGCAAGATTTTACATTTTTTCCCCACTCCAAAACAGTCAAATGTGTTTTAAACAGGCCACGGAATAGGAGTTTTATTTTAAAAAGGACGAAAGGATAATTGCAAACAAAAAATAAACAGAAAATTAACACGAGATAAGTTAATTTAAGCGGTCAAATAATTGTGATAAAAGAAAATATCTAAAACTAAACCAAAACCATTTAAAGACGCCTTAAAACTCACTATATATTTTCATGCATTTCCTTATGAAACTGGTGTACTCAGCTTTAAGCATTTTCAATTCAAAAAACACCGTTTGGCATCAAAATTATTTATGGCATGTTTAAACTTATTAAACATGTTAAATCGTTTAGCTAAATTCCCCGGGCATGCAATTTCCATGTTATCATGTATTTCATTTAAGCTAAACACCTAAAATTATGCTCTCAATTTCAGCACTTAAATTAACTAAATGTTGAATAAACTAAAAAGTTCATTTCTACAAACAAGCCAACATGAATACCGTTTTCAAACATCCAAATAAAAGCCAAAAAATCATTTAAAGTATGCAATCATCAACAAATATTATAACTATTATTATGATTGCATACTTACGGGCGCTTCCTATGTGGTTAAACGTTTTTTTTTCTCTTTGGTTACATTCTATCGCCAGCCAAGTAACATCCGTGAAAAATAAACTCAAGTAACGCTAAGAAATGTTGGGATTTGTTTTCTTTTTTGTTTTTGGCAATTATCATTGTTTAAAACATGAATGATATGGCAAGAAACAAGGCAGAAATGAGTGCCTACTTTCGGGCATACATAACCACAGGGAGGGAGGCGGTGAACGGAAATAATATTACCATTCATGGAAAACTTTTTGGCATATAAATTTCTCATTTCCTTTTCTTTTCTTTTTTTTTCAAACTAGACTAACAAAAGCAAGAAAAAAAAAACATCTGCCAAAGTAAAAACCTAAAATTCTAATCTTTAAATAAATCTTCACCAAAAAAAAAAAAGAAACAAAAAAGAAGAGCAAAAATATAAGAAAACTAGAGACTAATAAAGAAACCAAAAAATAAAAAAAATTTTTTTCTTATGCCGATTGATATTAAAACATGCAAATTCCAAGACTTCCGCTTTAAGGAAAGTTTTAGTGGAGGCTAGAAAAAGATTTTATTTCTTTTACGAGTTAAAATTTCTTTTTAACTTTTTATAAATTAAAAAAATTTCCGTTATGATTTTTTCTGCCATTTTTTTCTTAACCGTCTCTAAGTATTTGTGCTGTTTCTTGTTGTTGCTGCTGCATTTAAAAACCACTTGATATTTATCGTTTGTCAAAAAGACTGCATAAATACAAGTTGAAGTTTCATAGTGGTCAAAAGCGAATTTCAAATGAACTTTGCGATAGTAAAAATGGGACTTTTTGCTATTGATTTATTCGCATAAAATTTTGGAAGATATTTATATGGAATTTTTTCTTTGAAAATGCTGTAAAAATGTAAAAACTATTCGTTATGTAATCGAATAAAATTTTTCGTAAAAAAATTATGCCCATAAAAGTATTGGCAAAAGCTGTTCAACAAGAAAGTTATGCAAATAAAATAATTCGAATAAAAATGTTCGAATAAAAATATTCGAATAAAATTTTTCGTAAAAAATTATGTCTATAAAAGTATTGGGAAAAGTTGTCCAACAAGAAATTTGTGCAAATAAAATTATTCGAATAATATTACTCGTCAAATAATATTCGAATAAAACTATTCGAATGTTATCTATAAAAAATATTATATATTATATAATATATCGAACAATTTTGTTCATTTTGAATGAAACGGGATATATAATAATAAATTCAATAAATGTAATCGAATAAAATTATTCGGCTAAAAATTTTTTGTCTAAGCTTTCACATTTCGAGTGAAATACTAAAAAAATATATGAATAGAAAGTATCTAAGAAATTATTCGAATAAAATTGTTCGCGAAAAAAAGTATTCGATTAAATTTTCTTTTAAATATTATATGTTATTTAAATGAAATGATTCAGTCACAATACAAAAAAATTATTCATTTCAAATAAATTTGTGTACCAAAATATAGCTCAAATTAAAGTAATCGAATAAAATTATGCGATAAAATTTTTTTTAATAAGCTTTTACATTTTTAGTAAAATATAAGCAATAAAAAATTTATGAACACTGAATACAGTTTCTATGTAAAAGTTATTCGAATAAAATTAATTCCAATATATTAATCGAATAAACTTATGCGAAAATTATATTTTGTTAAATATAATTTCGGTCATAAGATATAATTCAAATTTCTTCGTTTCAAATAAAAGCGTATTACATATTTAAGGGTAGCTCGAATAATATTAATCGATTAAAATTATTCGAAAACAATTTTTGACTTAGTTTTCATGACTCGAGTGAAATCAAATATAAAATAGCAAAACTAACCTAAATTAAATAATAAAAAAATTAAAGAAATTATTCGAATAAAATGATTCGCAAAATATTATTCGAATAAACTATTATTAAGTATAACTTCGGTTTTAATATATTTTCTAAATTTCTTTGTTTTGAATAACAGCGTATTTTATAAGGACTGCTCGAATAAAAGTAATCGATTAAAATTATTCGAAAGAAATTGTTGACTTAGTTTTCATGATTCGAATGAAATCATGATCACGATTGAAAGTAAATAATAATAAAAGGAAACGAACAGGCAGTATTTATGTCGAAATTGTTCGAATAAGAGTATTCGCAAAATATTATTCGAATAAATTTATTCGAATATTATATATTATTTAAATATAATTTCGGCTTTAATATATTATTCAAATTCTTTCGTTTTGAATAACAGCGTATTTTTTAAGGAGAACTGGAATAAAAGTAGTCGAATAAAATTATTCGGACATTTTTTTTGCGTTTTAAGTGAAATTAAATATGAAATTGCATGACTACCCTAAATTAAATAATAATAATAATAAAATAAAATGAACTGGCAGTATTTATATAGAAATTATTCGAATAAAGTTATTCGCAAAATATTACTCGAATAAAACTATTTTCAATATATTATTCGAATTATATTATTCGAAAATTATTTATTATTTGAATATAATTTTGATCATAATAAATCACTTCGTGTACATATTTCTCCGTTTCGAATAAAAGCGTATTTTTAATCAAAACTCGAATAAAAGTAATCGATTAAAATGATTCCAAAAATAATTTTTGATCTAGCTTCCGCGTGTTGAGTGATATTAAATATGAACTAGCCAAATTTAGCTTAAAGTGCAAACTATTCGAATAAATTTAGTTGCAAAACATTATTCGAATAAAATTATTCGAATATTATTTATTCCTTAAATCAGATTATTTAACAAACCAAATTTGTTCATTTTGAATAAAATTAAATAAAAAATAGACGGATAAAAATTGAGATTCGAAGAACATCAGCAAAATCCTAAGCGAAGATAATAATTAAATAACCGTTTAAGATTATTCGAATATAAATTGATCTTGATAAAGTCTTTCACTTGAGTAACAGACTAGAATAAGTAATTTTGGTGACGAATACTAAAGATTTGTTACAAATTTTCCATTAAGAACTATTTTAATGCCGCCCTCTTTCAAAATGCTCAGTTTATTTTTGCCATTCTTGCGATGAAATATTCTTTTCTCTTTTCTTTTTTTGTTTTTTTTTTTTTGTTATTGAAATGAGAAGGGAAAAAATCTGTGAAAAATTCATAAGCAAAAGCATAACCAGATCAAGATAAACAGAGTTTTTCCTTTAGCCAAAATGCAAGAAAAGAAAATGAAGTTTGAAAGACGTTTTCGGTTTGTCCTTGTTCTCAAGAAATAGAAGAAGCAAAAAAAGTATGTTTTTGTTGGAAAAATGAAAAGGAAGTTCTATGCTAATATCAATGCTGTTAAAAATGCCGGTCGGCTTTTGTATGAAATTAAAGTTGGCTTTTTGCACAGAAACTTTTGACAACAAATTATGGTGGTCAATTGAATGCAAAAGAAGAGAAACAAATTTCGAAAAGGAATTCATGTGAGACGTACGAGTCCTGTGCAACAAAATCTCATAAATCATGCGGCCCGAAAAAAAATTTGTTTTATCTGAATATTTTTTTTTATAAACAGCAGTGGAGAGGAAGAGCTTTTGCTGTTTTAGAATAATTAAAATATTCGACTTCTGTTATTTATTTTCTTTTTATTAAAAAAAAAACTAGATATTCATAAGTTTGATTCGTTTGAAAATTTATACAAAATGTGTTATGCAAATCTTAAACAAATCAAAAATACGTAAAAAACAAAAGGCTGCCTGTCAGTTCTGCTAAAGAAAAACTACTTCCCCTCAACTCCGCTGCTTCAATAAGTATTTGTGTGTGTGTGTGTGTTCGTGTGCAACCACAAACTCAATGCTTTATGTGTTATTTTTCTAACCTCAAAATTTTCATCTCTAAATTTATGCAACAACATTTCTTTAAGTTTCGTTCCATTCCTCTTCCGGGCCACTGCAACATGTGCAAAAACATCTTCAGACTGAGAATGCAGAGAGAATAAAAAAATATGTGGAATGTTACCATTTTATTTGATTTCTTAGTTTTGATTTGACTTGCAAAAATATATAAATAAATAAATTCAAAATGCACGAATACAAGATGTGTACAGTAGTCGAGTTTATTTATTGATAAAATGCAATAACAAAATAAATAGATTTGCTTCCGAAGGACTACAGGATTCATGCACAATATGAATAAAATTAAGGAGCAGAAAAAGTGGATTCTCGTTTCCAAAAAAGTAAATAAAATAAAGAAAACAATCAAAAGGGATCAGTGGGAAACAATGTTTTGCATATTTCTTCTGTGGTAATACATGACTAAAGGGTGTTTTCTTAAGAGGCTCGTTATGCAAGTGCAAGTCCTTCGAAAACATATTCCGACAAATATTTAATTAAAGATGGCTCGAAAAAATCTTCAAGCAAAAATATTTTTCATTCTATTTTGTACCTCCGTCTTAAAAACAGTAAGACAATTTTAGTACTTTTTGGCAAAACGCTCCTTTTACATAAATTGATTAATTTTTAGGTAGAGTGATATTTCTTAGGAGAATTATATTTTTTTTCTTAAAAGTTGCTGTTTCGTAAAGTGGTACTTTCTGTGTAAACACGGCACTTTTTAATTAAGACCAGGTACTTTATAACAACAACTGTGTTTTATGCTAAAATGGTACTTTTTGTTAAAGGTACTTCCACTTTAAAAATTCAATCTTTTCTCGTAAACATGCTTCTTACTAAAAAGGAACTTTTCTTTACGTGTCCTTCCTGGTACTTCAAGCTACAATATTGGGGTGCATATCCCCTAAATGGGAGGTATATCCCCTAAATTCTTAAGTACTTTTTTTTACAACTTTATTACCATTTTAATGATATTTTACACTATTACACGCGATCCACAGCGCTTTTATATACTTTTTGTTCAAGCTACAATATTCGTGTGCATTCTGAGGGGGTACTTCTTAATAAAGTGGTACTTTTTTTATAATTTTTGGTAACAAGGTACTTTTTTCGCTTAGTAAATAGATACTTTGTTATATACAAATTTCTGTTAAGAAGCAGTTTTTGTGAAATGTTACTTAATTGTTGATAAGGTACTTATAGATTTTTAGTACTAAATTATGTTTTGTTGGATAAGTGTTTATTTTTAAATATGTGTTTTTCTAAAAAGCCAGTTTTTTGTTAAAGCTACTATTTTGTAAAATGGTAATTTGTTGGTGATAAGGTGCTATTTCATTTTTAGTACTAAATTATGTTTTGGTCGACAAGCGTTTCTTTTGTATATCTGTCTTTACAGAAAGTTAGTTTTTTTTTGTAAAAAGGTACTATTTGTATTTTAAATAGTACTTATTTTTGTGAAATAGTACTAATTAATTTTTAGTACTAAATTATGTTTTGACAAATTAGTGTTTTTTTAATATGTGTTTTTTTGTAAAAAGGTTCTGTTTAGTAAAATGGTATTAACTTTTGTGAAAAGGTACTATTTGACTTTTAGTACTAAATTATGTTTTGGTGTTTCTTTTATATGTGTGTTTTCCAGAAATGTAGCTGTTTTGTGTGAAAAGGCACTATTTTGTAAAATGTTACTTATTTTTTTTGGTGATAAGGTACTATATGATTTTTAGTACTAAACGATGTTTTGGTACATAAGTACTTTTAGAAGTACCAATAATATTTTTTAAAGGACGTTTTATTTGAAAAAATATTTTTTGATTAATTTTAGAATAATTAAAAATTTTATTAATTTCAATATAAATTTTCATATCGATAAAAATAAAACCCGCAGTTTTCTACATAAAAAAATAAAAATGTGAACGCCTTAACGCTAACGTTCAATCGATCAAGTCATTAATTTAATATAAAGATATTTTGTTTTTGTTTTAAATTGTTTATTTTTTTTTGTGAACGAACAAACCTTATGTTTCTTATTTCTAAATATTATGGTTTTATTTGTTTACCATATATTTTTCATAATGAAAGAAGTCATAAAATATTTTTCTAAAATAGAATTCAAATTAAAGTTTTTGTTATCCTTGAAGGACGATCTTTGTTAAAGAATTTTCATTATATTCCCTATTTTGTTAAGAATCTTAGAAAAGAGTTTAATTTTTCTTTAATCAATTTCATACTGCAAAGACGTTCACAAACATTCCGGATTATTGTACGTTAGGCACAGCCACAACAATGCAACAACAAAAGGAACAAACACACTTAAAAAGGAGAGAGTTTTTGGTTTGTTTTCTTTACACAGTTTTGAATATTTTAATAATAATTTTTTAATATATTTTATATTTTTTTCGGTTACTTTTAGTTCCTTGAGATTTTATAAATATTGCAAGAGATTTTAGCAAAGCTGTTTGCTGCTCCTTTCGAAGCACAAAGGACGAAAGAGAGGAATTGGTTATGAACAAAAGTGTTCTGCTCTATTTGTTACAATTTCTGGAATATTTTCCATAGTTTTTTCTTCATTAAAAATGAAGCGAGAGGCGGCCATAAGTGTGCCACTAAAGTAGGCAGCAGGCAGCAGGCAGCAGGCAGCGTTTTAATATATTCCCTTTATAGAAACAATTTTTGTGAACAATTTTAATAATAAATATTTTGTTTAATGAAATATTGTGTGAATTTTAGTGCGAATTTATGACTTGAAATAGTTTCCCAACTGCAGTGGGGCCAATGTGTTGTTGGCAAATATTTATTCTGGCTTTTAATATTATTTATTAAGGATTTAATATTCAGCAGTGTGTCATGTTTCTGTTGCCACTTTCGGCAGTCATTTTACTGTAAATATTTTTATAAAAAATTTTTTTAATCCTTTAGCAATTAGTTGAATAATCCTTTCAAATACCATTAGCAGTGTTATCCTCTTAACAGCAACAATCCTAAATTGTTATTTATGTTTTCAAGCAGCACAGATACGTCTGCTCTGGCATAAACTGCATTAATAAATTTTAGGCAGTGAAAAATAAAAGTTTATTTGTTAAAAAAATTAGAAGGAGTCAAATTGTAAATGGACTTAAACACGATTATGGAAGTTGCACTATATCCCAGTGAAATAAATTGCAAGTCCTTTTTAGGGAACTACTCCTTCTTTGCTTTCAAAGTATTAAAAATTTATCATTTTCAGGATGCAATTGTTCACCACATCCAGTTAACTGATTGAGAAGTTATTTTACTTACAGAAAGTTAGAATTTATTTCTAGTTTTCCCAAGTATTAAATTTTTATTTAAAAACAAACATAATTTTGCTTAGAAAAATATAATTGAAGTGAAATAAATTTAAAAAAAAATTATGTAAAATAACTTTGTAAATAAAATTAACAACAATTATTGAAATAAATGGGCGTTATTAGAGAGAGGTGTGCAGGGTATTTGAAACGTAGAAATTTCGTTGAAAAACTACACGGCCTTCAAGGACTCGCTGTAGATGACTTTTCCTCTTTAATTAAAAATTTTCAAAAATTTCATATATAAATTAGATTTAATTAACATCCGAAACCTGACTTTGTATTCACTGGATCGGTGATAAAAAAGAGAATTTCTTGCCATGACTACCCGCTGTAAAAAGCCTCAGAAAGGATCCAGATTTGCACTACTTGCGAATCATAAGTTGAGGACTTTATTGGCCGCTTTGGAATGTCTTCTGGGTTATTTAAAGACTAACCCCCTTATTTATTAAAAATTATTAGAGTCTAATAACAGCGTAATAAAACAAAATTTCATATGAAATTTGCTCTATTACACTCTTATAAGCCTCTCATACTTTTTATGAATAAGGGGGTAATTGAAAATGTTTTAAATAAGAAACTTTTATATAATTAAAACATCCGCTATAAAATAGTCTTCTAGAATTTTTTAGTTTATTCTGCGTTTTTCTTTGAATTTGAATAGAATTTTAATAACTGAAAATTTAAATTCGAAAAAATGAGAAAACTCAGAAAAATTTTACAAAATTAAAAAAAAAACAGAAAATGTTCATGAGAAATAAAAAAAGATAAAATAAAACTGAAAACTTATATTTTTGGTTCCACTGTGGAAGAAGCATTTATGTCGATTTCTTTTCTCCAAAAAAATGTTAATGTTTCTCCAAAAAAATGTTAAATGTGTGCTTTTTAACAGCAGACCGCAGCATTTCGACATTTGAAACTAAGAAATTAATTAGAAGTTAAGCCAACATCTCATACGAAAAGTAATTTCAGTTTCAAAACTCCATTAAAGTGTAATTTTTTAGAAAAAAAGGTGAAAAAGTTCTACACTTTTTCTAGGAAAGAAAACAAACGCTATTAAACAGCAGTCCTACACAAATTACTTCTCGATAATACACCAGAGTTTCTTTTTATATTGAATAACATAAATTTGTTTCAATATTTATTCCTAAAAATATTTCGTATAATTCTGAATGTCCCTACTGTATTAACAATGACTTTATTCTATTTATTTAGAGTCTGTGCAGAGTGTTAAAATATTTAAAGGCTTTCAATTTATGGCTCAATAAATAAATATAATAAATTATAAACGCGATGTGTTTTTAATAAAAATATATTATTTGAATGCATTTTAAATGCAGGTTTCTCTTGCCAATGCCCGCCCCTCAAAATGCTGCCAACTAATTTAAATTAGAAAATTATATAAATTTCTGTAGTTAAAAAAATAATTCATCGTTTATGGCTAAAAACTTTGTATTAAAGGCTTTGAAGTAGTTAAAAAAATTAATTCAGTTTTTTTTATTAATTAAACAAAAATTAAGCCAAAGAAATCAATGAATAATTCTATAAGCTGCTGTTATATCGGGTGTTTTTTACAGAGTGATACAACTTTGAGTCGGCATCATTGCTTTATTTGGCCACCCATTTAACAGCTGATAGATGGTTTTTATCTAGTTTGCTTTGACATTTTAATATGGATCGACTTACAGCAGAGCAACACCTGCAAATTGTGGAAATTTTTAATCGAAATAATGGTTCTGTTCATCAAACTTATCGTGCACTTCGTCCATTCAAAATTTTATTTTCCGATGAAGCCCATTTCTGGTTGAATGGGTACGTAAATAAACAGAATTGTCGCATTTGGAGTGAGGAGAATCCACAAGCTTTTGTCGAAACACCATTACATCCACAGATAATTATTGGAGAATGTTTGGTGCGCTTTATGGGCTGGAGGAGTCATTGGCCCATGTGTCTTCAAAAACGACGATGGTCAGAATGTTACTGTCAATGTGAACGGTAAAGAAACATGATTCGAAGTTTTCTTGCACCTTAATTAGCTGGCATTAATCTTGCTGATATGTGGTTCCAACAGGACAGAGCCACATGCCACAAAGCGGGCGCTGCAATTGATTTACTCAAGGAAACTTTTGACGAAAAAATAATTTCACGAAATGGCCCAGTTAATTGGCCCCCCCAGATCGTGTGACTTAACCCCATTGGATTATTTTCTTTGGGGTTATGTAAAGTCACTTGTGTACGTGGATAAACCATAAACAATTGAACAACTGGAAATCAACATTCGAAGAGTTATCGGCGAGACACGGCCGCAAATGCTGCGAAAAGTTTGTGGAAATTATGGTTCCAGATTGCGCCTTGTACGCGCCAGCCGTGCCGACCAAATGACCGAAATCATATTTAAACATTAATGTCATAAAATTTTCTATCCAATAAAGACCGTTTCATTGATATCAAGAATATATTACTATGTTTTATTATGATTTAAACTTGTATCGCTCTATAAAAAACACCCGATAGAAGGGAATTATATAGCAGGGCGTGTCCGTAATATATTAAAGAAATTATGACTCATGTGACCTGTTGTCTGTTGCTCCAAAGCCAATAAATTCTTCACAGCTGGGACAACCATAAGAAAGCTAGTCTTTATTTGATGTTTAAGTAACCCAAGATGAAGTTTTATTTTAAGAGAAGTCCGCCTATCCAGGACCTCAAAAAAAATATATTTAAAAAAGCTACTCAAATTTGTTTTCTCTGCTATAAATCTCCGGGGTCTTGTAAAATCAACAGTGCGGTGTGATATAGATTTTAATATATTTAAAAAGCGATTTGTCTTGATCCTTTTGTACTTTCATATAAAGAAAATTATTTCAAAACTTTTTGTAAGTTTAACAAACAAATTTTTATTAATTTAAGCAGCAACACACGAACCAAATAAAACTATTGAAATATTTGTGTGAACTAAAACAAAAATGAAACTATATTTAAATCCATTAAGAATAATATTCAACATTAAAACTCAGGCTGAGAACAACACGAAGAAAGGAAAAACATAAAACAACATTTATGATGGTGATAATTTGCTAACAAAAACTAAATACAACAACTACAGGGAGCAGGGTATTTGGCAACAATAGAACAAAGAAAAAAAAAATAAGAAAAGTAATAAATAAGAGCTGGACTTACCCCTGTTAAAGCTTGTTTGTCATTTAAAATGGATGCAGCTGCTGCTGTTGTTGTTAAGGCAGTTGGTGAGGTAGAGGCCGTAGTGCTCTCCGGTGTAAAATATGTTAAGAAAGCACAACCTGCAAAGATAATTAATGGAAAAGTATGAAACGATTTTCCTCATAAAATGATACAACAACACGTTTTATTATAAACTAAAAAAAAAGGACAGGATGAAACCAACAATTCACATGATGTCCTGTGTTTCGAACTAATTTTCTTTCTCAATTTGCTGTTCTCGCAACAGCTTTTATTATCAACACTTTTAAAACTCACATGAAAATTTATTTCTAATTTGACAAGCAACTCTTTATCTCCACACACTCTACTCTGATGACAGTCATTAGTCAGTCGAGTCATTATGGTTTTTAATTGGTAACTTTTCTTTGTTGAAAGGATGGCAAAAAAGCAGCCACTAAAAACTTCTTGGAGACAAAACAAAATTAACAAGAAAAAACTTCAAATCATTAACATAAAATTAGTTGTCTTTGTGGCACCCCAGTGGCAATAAAATACTGGAAAACTTTAGCTACAGCCATTAACAGTGAAGTTTTTTTTTTTAAAGTTTTAATCAGAAAGGCTAGAGGCACACATGATTGCTGCACTATGGGTCTGAGAGAAGTTTCTTAAAGGTTTAATCAGATAAAATCATCTAAAAAAATTAAAGTTTATGCTGGAAATTTAATTAAAAAAAGGATTGTCTCAGTTTCCAAGCACATAAAGTTGTTTATTAGTAAAGGACTCTCAATAAATAAAATATTTTTGTTGCAGAAATACCTAAAAAATATTCTAAAGCATAAGGGAAATTCAATAACTGTTTTTTTTTTTAATTTAACTTACACAGCAGAGCAGAACAGCTGTTTTCGAAAGCCACTGCACTTTCATCATCACAAACCATGTGGATTCTTGCTCAGTCGTGTGGGACAACAGTTTCCATTTATATTAATTTTGATATGAAAAATCGTGCGAGAACTGTATCAGACTGACGGTAACACTGTTTTCTTAATTCCCTGTATTTTGCCGTTTGATTATTTTCTTTCGCCGCTGTTGTGCCCTCTTCTCACACTTTTGTTGCTCATGTTTTTTGTTATATTTTATTTGGTTTTATAACAGACAAATCCATGTCTGTTAAATCTGAACAGTGACTGTGTTAAATCTGAACAGTGAAGTTATGTTGTTTTTTATAAAACCCGTTTTCGAAATCATTCAATGGCAGACAATTCAGGGGTAGTGTAAGTGAATAAAGAACTCTTGTTTTTTGTTAATTGAAGTTGTCGAAATTCAATTACTTTTTTTTGCAAATATTATTTATATTGTGCATATTTACATTAAATTTACTTTCAGATTAATTATATATTATTAATATTGATGAACTGTAAGACCTGCAAAAGTGTACCACAAAAATCGTTGGCGTTCTTATAAAAAAAACTTTTATTTGCACAAAAGGTAACCTCCCTAATTTTTCGTATATATCAGGAAAATTTCATTGTTTTCTGCTGCTTGTGTTAAGAACGAGTCACTTTAAATTTAGAAAGTCTGACTATTGTTGTGTTGTTCATGCAAGCCTTTCGCTTGCAGGACCTCCCAAATATTTATAAAATCATGTAACTTATTAAACAGTTCATGTAGGGGGTAACAACTTTCCTTTTGCAGGACCTCCCAAATATTTATAAAATCATGTAACTTATTAAACAGTTCATGTAGGGAGTACCAGCGTTCCGCTCGCAGGACCTTCCAAATTTTATAAAATTGTGCAACTTATTTCATAATTCTCTTGTAGAGCTGCTGTTATAAGAAAACTAATAATTTACCAACTACCCCCTTCCTTTACGTTTAAAGTACTGCAGGAACTAAAGAGTTGTACGCAGTAAATTTAATAAGTCTCAAGGGATATGATATTTGCAAATCTTGTATTATTCGAATTTGATTTATTTTTCTATTTCAATTTTTCGTTTTTAATTGAATCGAAATCAGTTTAATTATATAGAGAAAAAGCGACTTGATTTGCATCCTTTGGCCTTGAGTGTCATTATTCTCGTGCTTTAAAAGGAAACAAATCGGGTGTTATTTTATTTACAAAATTAAAAAAAATAATTATTTAAAATAAATTAATTAAATAACATTTTCTTTTCTTTCTTTTTAGGTGAGTAAATTATTTTGCAAATGATGTTTTAAAACTTTTGGTCCTTGTTTTTTAATGCTGCTTTACAGGTGAGAAAGTCTTTTAAATTGTCCCATTTGAATTTAGTTCTTTCCTCCTCCAGCATCTCTTACAAAATATCAAGACGTTTCGTATATATAAAAATTTGCAAACAGTTTCTCATGTCCTGTAGCCAAATAGGCCGCATCACTCCCATACAATTGAATACGCCACTTGAAAGGCTTTTAATTACCCGCTTGTTGTTTAACTTTATAAGAAGTCCTACAAGAAGCGTTATCGCTTTTATATATCCTGTGGAAATTATAGAACCAATTGTGTGGTATGTACGTGTCCTGTGACTAGTTCCTAAGGCGCGATTCAATATATTTCAAATTAAAAGGACCCAGAGACAAACGAACAAGTTTCCAATATTTTACTTCAGTTGTAGATGAATTTTCCAGAGTATTTGCAACTTCAGTATATTTTCTTGTGCATTCCCAATGTGACAGCTGTCATTAGAAAAGTTTAAGGACACTCTGTTTAACGCAAAAAAGTATTAAAACCTTTAAAAATTTATATTTCTAAAATTTTATACCCCGCCACGATACTTGAACTCATTAACATGTTAAGGGAAAATAAAAAATATTCAAATCCTTTTGCTCCTTTTCCTTTATTATTATTATTATTTTCTTGCTCCTTTATGTGCCAAAATGCAGCGATAATGACGAACATGTCTGTGATGTCGCTTATTTTTCACATGTTTTTGCTGTTCATTTCTGCTTTGACTTGTGATGGAAATTTTAAGGTTGACCTTTTAACTGGCAAAATGTTCGTTCACACTCCATCACGGCGTACACGGAGTGTGTTGAAAACCGAATAAGAACAATGAAAACATTTCAATTTGTTGGAGTGAGAAAAGTTTGTTTTAATGTGTTTATTTTTTTTTTCTTCGCATGCATTTTCCTTTATTTTCATAGTGTCATCTAATCGTTGTTCTTTGTTAGAAAATTGTTAATTTTTAGCTGTTAAAGTGTTACAAAAAAGGACGACTACAAGTAATTTTATCACGCTTAAATGTTAAAGATTTTTCTCTGCTTTTGAAAACACGCTATTTCGATGTTGTGTAAAATGTTTATTTAAATTAGCGTTAATGAGTTTGCCAGAAGGGCAAATACTGGACACGTTAAATTCTTGAGAGCCACCTGAATGTCGCAGATTGAAAGACCATGAATTTGAGTGGACTACGGGTTTTTTGAGGAACTCTACCGCCATCACAAGCTGTAGGTTGAATAGAGAATAAGAGGTTTTTGTTAGCAGTTTCAATTAATTAATTAACTTCTTATTCCCTATTCAACCTACAGTCTGTGATAGCGGTAGAGCTCCTCAAAAAACCCGTAGTCAACTCAAATTCATGGTCTTTCAAGCTACGACATTCAGGTGGCCCTTAAGAATTTGACGTTCGAAGGACCATGACTCGCATTCTGTGGTGATATTTGCATCTCTGCGCGTTTGCACAGCCAGTTTTACGAGGTTTGCAATGGGACTGCACTGGCCAAATCTTCGTTTAATATTAAGGATGTGTGCATGTGTCCTTACAAAAGCGTGATTCTTAAAAAATCTTAATTTTTCGCAAACAACTTTCGTTCTGTCGTACGAAAAACTTATAACAAAAAAATTGTTTGGCCAGTTTTATTGAAATTTAACGAAATTTTCGATGAAATTAAATAATTCAATCCTTCTTTGGATAAATTATACAATCAATTTATGTTCAGAATTACTGCTGAATTCACACAAATTTAATTAACAGATATCAAACTGTTGCAACAATTTATTTTGCATTTAAATAAAATGTTTCAAAATAACAATTTAAATCACCCGGATCTTCTTTAAATGCCTGATTTATTTGCCCTGCTGTTATTCGTAATATTTTCAATATATTTCTTTATTAAAAATATGTCTTCTTCGATTTGCCGTGCAATAATTCACTTAATATCAGCTTATTTTATCTTTCATTTGCCACAGAAATTTATCAAATTGTCCCCCGAGGGTGTAAAATGGAAATTATTTATTAAGAAATATAATTTATTATCGTGTGTATTATTAATTTAATGAATTGTGCACGAGATATTCTTTGGCTTTTAGCCTTCGCAAAAACACGCTCATATACACACTAATACAGACACACACTCACACACTAACACACACGCTCTTGCGCTATTACCGCTTCAACTAGATAAATAATTCATACAAAGTTCAAAAACACGGTCATCTATTATGCAGCATTTAATTGGTTGAAGTAGATTTTTAATAAATCATTTATGAACAACAATAAGGCCACATTTATGAATACTGACACTAACACCAACAAAAACGCTAGCACCAACACCGACACCAGCTTCCGCCAGCAAACAACACGGCCTTACGCCGCTACTGCAGCACACATTCGAGTTCTTAAAGCAAATACTATTATCGGGTAATGCCACCATTAAAGGTGCAAAAGCCGCCAACTCTCCCTCCCCCCTCTCTCTGTCGCACTTTTTCTTTCTCTGCTGCATACTTTCAGGCAGTATTTAATGTTATTGTTAATTTTTTAACCAGCACAACAGCGGCAAAACTCTTGAGCCTTTTGCCTCTTTTTTTATTCATATTAATTTTTTATAACTTAATTTTTGTTTTCATTTTGTAAATAAATATTTTTGTAAACTCTTTTGTTATGGTTTTACAAAATATTGTTGGTTTCTCTCATGGAAGTACTTTCCTAGTGGCACTTGTAATCCTGACAATAGAATGTGCCGACACAATATCTGCTGGCATTCGCTGTGTATACCTGGCTCGCTTAAACTCCAAAGTCTTTTATTGAATATTGAAAGTTTGGCGTGTAGAGTTTAGCAAACCTCTAGACTGCTCGTGTACATGAACATAATTTATTCATTAAAAGCCATTAGCCGAAAGAAAAGTTTAGCACAAGTCAATGTGTTCTCGTTTGGCTTATTGTTCTCAAGAGTAGTCAAGATTTAGTTTGATAAGAAATAAAAAGAGTTTTCAAGAAAAATCCTTTAGAAATGAAAAGTTATCTGAAGCTCATATAGAAAACAACAAAAATGGTGTTTATTGCCGGGATATAAGAGAAATTAAAAAATTTTTTAATAAAAATTTCATAAATAATCTAATAAAATAAATAGTTTTTTACACCAGAAAAAAAAACGGAAACAAAAAACCAACGAACTTTTTCACAAAATAAGTTCTAAATTTTTTTATTTAACAAAGTCCTATGAAAAAATATTTTTCTGCATTACAAATAAACTTTCGTAGCTTTTTCGCTTTTCTCTGTAGTTAGTAGCAGTTTCCAGACCATTATTATTGTGTTCTTTTCTTAAAAAATGCAAAATTTCTTGCACTTTTTTATGAAAACTGGCAAAATGATGTCATTTCCAAAAAAAGAATTTGTTAAAAATTAAATACCATCCTCAACTGCAAATTTTTTTTTAGAAGAAGGAGGAAAGTTTCTAAGAAAGTAATTTTTTTGTTTGTTAGAAAACCCAGATCTCAGGGGAAGACCCCTATATTTGCAGCGCTTTGCACTGGAACTGGGAAAGCAGGGAACGGTGTTAAGAAATGACAGATTTAGAGGATAGAGAATTTCTTTGCAGCTATTTTTATTTATTTCATTTCTGCGGTAAATATTTTTACTGCAGGGATCGACGAAGCCAGGCTCTACATTCATGATTTCTTTGGCCTTTAACAGTATTTTATGAACGCTGATCGGCATGAAATAGAAATAATAATTGAAAAAAATTACTTTTCTGTATTAAAAATCCATTTTCGTAGCTTTTCCGTATTTATATTGGTTTTCTTTTTAGTAGCCAACAGTTTCCAGACCATTATTGTTGTGTTCTTTTCTTAAAAAATGTGAAATTTGTTGCACTTTTCAATGAAAACTAGTAAAATTATGTCATTTCCAAGAAAATAATTTATTAAAAATTAAATAACATCCTCAACTGCAAAGTTTTTTTATAGAAAAAAAGGAAAATATCTCAGAAAATTACTTTTTTTTATGAGCAAGACTAGCACTCAGGGGAAGACCCCTATATTTGCAGTGCACTGGGAAAGGAGGGGATAGTGTTAAAAGGACAGATGAAGACACATTTGAGGATAAATAGTTTCATTCCAGCTATTTTTACTATTCTACTTCGCAGGTGAATATATATGCTGCAGGTACCGACGGATGAGGGTAATATATTCTGCTCTTTAAGTACATGACGGTCTTAATCGCTGTTGGTATTGTTCAGCGACCAGCGCTATCTATGCCTTCGTCATCGAGACAAGCCGACAACTATTAACACAATCCTGCACTAATTGAGATCAGAAAAATTCGCCACCATATTCATGACGGAGTACGGAGTCGAACTCGGGTCCTAAGGCATCGTACTCTTGTGTCTTACTGCTTCAAACAGCGCTTTCTAACTCTATTTATTATATCAGACTGAATTATAATTAAAAGACATAATAAATATTCTAAGGATTAAGGGAAGAATCAGTGTCTACCCGGGGTTTCTGCATCATTTTAGTACTGCAGCAATTCTCGTATGCAATTTTCTTATACAAGATTGTATTAATGGAACGCTCTTTAGAACGCTACCAGTTTGGTTTGCTTTGATCCAGACGTTCACAAGTTATAAGCGAGACAAATACTTATATAAATAAACATACACATGCACATACACATACACATACACCACACATACACACACATATACATACGTGCAGAAATAGTGACACCCTCTCAAAATTAGTCAGGAACGCTTCCTAGGATCTTGAACGTCGAGATCTTATGAGAACTTCATTTTTTTAAGAACGGGGTAAAACCATTAACTTCCCGATTGTAAAAAAACTTTAATCTTTCTAGCGGCAAGTTGAAAAACAAAATTTTATTTTTTGAATAATTAAATGAGTTACTTTTTTATTATTAATATTTCTTCAAAGGAAAAGTTTTCAAGTTTAGTTTGAACTCAACTTGTTGAAACTTAACAACTTTTCTAGCATCTATTTTGCTACAGTTTTTTTATTTCAAATTTTTTTTTTGTAGTAAAAGAAATTTGTAATTAAAAATTTATATGCTTCGACTTAATTACTTTAAATTAAGTTTTTGTGGCAGCATTTTATTAATTAATGCCAAGTGCTGTTGCTGTGAATTCAAAAATTGTTTGCTCTCTTCACATTTCTAATCTTTATATGCCTTTAGTAATTTTCAAGGTTAGATTTTTTCAAAGGACTTTGCCAAAATGGCTTTTTGCATTTAAATACTGTAGAAAACAGTTGGAAAATATATTTTTCGTTTGTATTTTTATTTAACAAAAAAAGAAACCTGAAATGCAACGCTTGAAAGTACCAGAAAGTACTCGCAACTTTACAAATAAAAAAAATAAAAAAGAAAAGAAAACTTAAGTTTTTCACAAACATTTATTTTTCTAACGTTTGTCATCATGTGCAAAGCTGCTAATGACTTTTCAAGTATGTGTTTGTAGTGTTGGTTACAACTCTGGGGTGTGCAAAAGTAAATAAAATTATTTAAGAAGAGGGTTCGGGGGCGAGAAATATAAAAGTAACAAACTTTAGCAGTTGTCAAACAGCGAAAGCCACATGTTTGAAAAATATAATTCATTCAAGTGACTTTAAATGTGAGAGAGTGTGTGTGTGTGTATTTTTCTTAGCCCGGTAGTTTATTAGCTGGTAGTAATACTGGCCTCTGTTAATAAAAATATTATTGAAATATCTGGAAATATTGTAGCGTGAGACTTTTTATGTCTCTTCAGATTTTTTTTTAACGAAAAATATCAGTGAAAAGAATTCCACACATTTATTTTGAAGAACCCTAGGATGTTTTTTTTTCTAATAAATATTCGGGGCTGAATATTCTGTTTTGGGTCCAAAATAATTTAATTAAGAGGGGGAAGAAAAAAATTGTGAAAAATGTTTTAAAGTCCTAAACCCATTCTTACTGCCCTTTAAAGGCTTCACCCACATGGTCCTTCGAATCATCTTTGCTTATGGTCCTTCCAATCATTTTTGCTTATGGTCCTTCCAATCATCTTTGCTTATGGTCCTTCGAATCATCTTTGCTTATGGTCCTTCAAATCATCTTTACTTATGGTCCTTCCAATCATCTTTGCTTATGGTCCTCCGAATCATCTTTGCTTATGGCATTTTCTTATAAATTTTGGTCAGCACCCTCCTTTCTGGTAGAATTTTTTAAAGTACAGCAGCTTATTTTTTTTATTTAAAAAAGAAAGGCCTAAATTTTTCTAGTATCCTCCTCCTTTTTGCCAGTATTTTTTCTTGATCTGATCGTCATCTTGACACTCAAATCAGCTGTTGGTTGCAGCAAACTGCAGGGTGCATCAGTTTGTTACAGTATGAAGAAGTAAATAAAGTTATTGCACACTCTGGCAAAAAGTCTGCAATAAAACAAAAGTAAAACAACAACAACAACAACAAAGTCAAGAAGTAATAACCTACAATTGCGGAAATCATTTAACGACAATTTTTAAAATGGATTTTTTGCGTTTTTTCCTTCTTTTTTTTTCTTGCACTCTCTTTATACCAACACTGACTTGCTGTTTTCTTTTAATGTTTTATTTTATTTTCCTTTTTTTTCTTTGCTGCACAGGAAATAATTTAAACATAAATAAGCCTGCTGTTTCAATACTTCTTAGAAATCTACACATACTTTTGCCTTCAAGTAGTAAAAATTATAAAGTAACATAAACATAAAAAGCATTTATTCTTCTACTTCTTTTTTCTAATTTCTTTTTTCCTTTTATGAGTAACTTGTTTATGGTTTAATAACATTTTTATAACCCTTTTCTGAAATAAAAGGAAAAATAATACGTTTATTTTCCAGTTTTTCTGTTTAGAAAAAAAAGCAACAACAACTCTGCAAGCGTACATGTGTACGTTTTAATGTTTATAACGCACATGTGCTGTTGACATTATTTTGAATTATAATATAATTTCTTTTCTCTCTTTTTTTGATTATATATATTTTTTCAAACCAAAATACAGCTAAAACGACAGCAGTTTGAAAAAGGCCTTGAATGAAAATAATTAAAACCGAGTTGAGGTAAAAGACACATCCACAGATTTCTTTTAAGTTCCGTTAGTCTAGAACACTTTGGGCACAGAAGCCTGTCCCAGAATAGGCCGATTTCAATATTTAGTTTTTATTTTTTCCGATTGTTAACCTTAAACTTTTTCTCACATTTCCACAATCATAAATTCAACAAATTTTCCAGTTCAACTACTTTTTGCAAATCTCGAATCTCCTGCGCCACATTTCTTTTCTATATTCTGTTGCTTTTGTTGAAAATTGTTTATTTTTGCCATACAAAAGTAATTATGGTCTAGTTAATGCCAACGTCTAATTACTTGTTAAAAGCTGCAGTATTGTATTGTTCAACTGTAAAAGTGTTTCTAGTCTGAGTGTGTATTCACTTTGCGAACTCATATTATAGATACTTTCGCATGTATGTGTGTGTGTGTTTTATGTGTGTACAGCAAATGTCCATTAAAAATTTGTTAGGGCAGGATTAAGCCGGCAGAAACATGTTAATGTAATTAGTTACTTGTAATTAGGAGCTTAACAATTAATTTTTTGTGTTGGATTTTAATATGAAACAGAGATTTAATGAATATTTAATAAAAAATATGTATTTCAGATGAAGTGCAAACAATTTTGGCAGTGGTTTTTTTAATGTGGTTCCTGGCGCACAATGAAAAAAAAAGTTGTGAATGAAAATTTAACTTTTATAACTCGATGATCTGAATTTTGATATTGCATATATTTATCAAGTAATAAAACTGAAGTATAAAGATCTTATAGTCAATTATTAGTACATAATTAATTCACACAAACTGTGGTTTAAACAGGAATAGTGCTTCCACCAATAGATGGAACAAGGTGCTTTAAATAATGTAGTCTTCTTGAAATTGCGTGCTGTTCCATGTAAAACGTAAACCGGAGCTCAACGAAAGGCCAAATGGACCAGGAGCAAGTACATGATACAAATCATCTCCTTGGATAGTGATCAAAATTTTATCGGTATCAAATACGGTGATTTTCTCCCTGATTGCAAAATTTAAAAAATTTCTCAAAATTAATAAATTGTAGAACTAAAAATTGTAACAGAGAGTGGGATTCTTTTGATAAAACTAAAGATTTATCAAATAGCTTTTGAATGTGCCTGTACTAACAGGTGCGTGACTCCGATGAACTGAGAAGGACTCGGTATACTGTAAGAAAAAAAAATCTTGAAGAAATTTGTTTTTTTGTTCCTGATTTCCTGAACCATAGCTCAACGAATGTCCAAACTGACTAGCAGCTCTGAAAATGTGTATTCCATTTTCCTTGTATTTTAATGGACCAAGAGCGAGTACATGGCCCAAATCATATCCTTCGATAATGAGCCAAATTCCATTGTTGTCGAATACGGTCCCACGTTGTGAAATCGAAAAGTTTCTGATAGTAAATAAATAAAACTTTTAATATCTTGGAAATGTGTCTGTACTAACAGGTGCGTGACCCCGATGATCCATGTTTTGAAAATACCTTTTCACAGAACTAAACCATTTGACAGAGAAGGACTCCTTAAACTGCATGGAAAAAGGGGATTTTATTCCTCGTTTTTCAGACTTTTTCAGACTGTGGTCTAGAACCCCCACTAAACAACCACTGTCAAAGATTTGTATTTACCACGAAAAATTCAACTTATTTTGATTAATATTCATTGCGGTGCTCCTAACTAGATATTGAAAAATAAACTGATCCCTGCTGGCATCAAATAGGATCGACTGCAGTGCCACAAATGACAACGAAATTTGCATCCAAAGAAAGTTAATTATAAAGGCCAATAGCATGAGATTTGCTGCTTGGTTTTTTCAAACAAAATAAAAAATTTCGTTTTCAAATTTATATTGAAACGAAAATAAAAGAACTCCAAAAAAAATTTTTTTTTTGCTTTTTATATAGGGTGTTTTTATAGAGTGATACAACTTTGAGTTGGTGTCACTGCTTTATTTGACCACCCGTTTAACAGCTGATAGTTGCTTTTTGTGTAGTTTGCTTTGACATTTCATTATGGATCGACTTACACCAGAGCAACGCGTGCAAATTGTGGAAACTTTTAATCAAAATAATGGTCCTGTTCGCCAAACTTAGCGTGCACTTCGTCCATTCAAAATTTTACTTTCCGATGAAGCCCATTTTTGGTTGAATGGGTACGTAAATAAACACAATTGTCGCATTTGGAGTGAGAAGTTTCCGTAGAAAATTACTGTTTGGTGCGCTTTATGGGCTGGCGGAGTCATTGGCCCGTATGTCTTCAAAAACGATGATGGTCAGAATGTCACTGTTGGTGAAAATTGGTGTTCCAGATTGCGCCTTGTACGCGCTAGCCGCTGTGGCCACATGGCCGAAATCATATTTAAACATTAATGTCATAAAATGTTCTATCCAATAAAGACCGCTTCATTGATATCAAAAATATATTTCTATGTTTTATTATGATTTAAACTTGTATCACTCTATAAAAAACACAAAATTTTACACTATAATTTATATTTTATTGAGAAAACCGGGCAAGAAGTATTTTGCTTTCAAATTATACAAACTTCAAGTTTCATTTATTAACAATATAAGTACAGGATTAGCAGCCCGTTCGTTTTAATATCTCTAAATAATTTGCTTTTTAAACTATTTAAAAGCTAAGCGAGTTAATAATTCAAATCATTAAAGTTTTACAACATACAAAAGCCAAGAAAAATAAAAACCCACAAGGACTAAAAGTCCTTAAGAACCCAAGACCTTTTGAATAGAAATAGACTTCCTGTATAAATTTCCATTCATATCGTTCATTGTAACCAACTATTTGAAATTAAATTCCAACATAATTTTTATTTGCAAAATGTGCGTGAACTCTTGCACATGTCCTTTTTTGCCAAGCCAGCTGAAAACCCAAAAGAAGTTAATGTTTGCTGTAAACATTTTATATGAGACTCGCCTCCTTAACAGGACATTTTGCTCAATAATAAACTTCTATGCTGACTGTGCTTATAACTTACCAGCTATTGTTCTAACCATGTCCATGTTTTAATGTCTTCGTAATAAAATTATTCTACTTAAAAACAATTTATGCAAATTACAAAATCCATTCATTTTAAATAACAAACAGAGAACAGAAAACTCACACACACTTAAGAATAGTATGACTTGCCAAGCACGTCTACAATGGAATAACATCGAAAGACTGTCGTCTTTTGCTTTTAGTTAAGAGGAGTGAATAGTTTGAACTTTGGCTATAAATTCTAATACAATTCAAAGACAATATTGTGGGGATTTAGTTAAAGGCCAAAATGTGTTATTTGTTTTTCAATTTGAAACTGAAAATTAATGATTGTATTAAACTGATGTTGTGTTGTGTCGTTCTGTTATTTGCTATTATGGAAAATGACAACTAATAAGGATCAATTAATTGAAATGGCATCGAAGAAGATGTTCCATTAAATGGCTTAAGTTGGTGTCGGGTAAGCTAAACAAGTTGACAAGTCAATAAGAGGATTAGAGGTGGAAATTGCTTTTTCGAAAGACTAATGAGCTGCTAAATAATGTTAAGGATAAGTAAAGAATTGTGGGAGGAGTGCAGGAAAAGCCTTGGCAGTGTTTCTTAATATCTGCTAGTAAAATATAATTTTATGCTAAACAAATTTATAAGTCATGTGTCATGGCACTCATATGCTGTGGAAATAAAATCTGCTTAATGCACTTTGAAATACTTAGATCTCTGTCAACTTGGAGGGAGAATTCAATACTTCTTGACAAGAATCTCATAGTTTAAAGGAAAATTGAAAATAAATTTGCCGGCCTTAAGCAAATAATCGGATTGTAATAAAATTATCATTTAAATCATCATTTAAAGAACTGTTGTTCAGCTTAAGTTTGGAAATCGGATTTTATATCCTTGAAAGTTATGCCGCCGCCAAGACACCTCCAAATGGGCTCGTTAATGGTAAAAAAAAATTAAAACAAATCCTGTGCTCAAAAATATTTTCCGTAAAAGATTTTTCCATTCAAAATATAACAAAGAGTGGGTGTGTCCCAGCCCACTTTTTTAACCAATCGACTGAATTTCCGTAAGCGAAATATATTCTTAAAGACTTTGCAACAGTTGATTAAAAAGAAATAGCTTTGAGAAAATATTTCCAGCAAATAGGCGTGGTAACGCCCACTATGTTGATCATCTGTCACACTGTTAAGTTTAACTTAATAAACATAAAAAAGCCTCTACAGCATAATTTTTTGTACTCTACTAGTTTTAAAACAATAATTATACTATGTGGGCGTGACTTTGCCCACTTTTATAATGCATTCTACTATACAGTAAACTCCATATAAAAGCTGCAGGATATATTAGTTCTGAAACAGTTACTTTAGCAGAGGAAAATTTTAAATACAAACACGATTGCGGAAAATGGGCGTGTCTCAGCCCCCTTTATTACTTATTAAATTAAGCTAACAAACGAATTTGATGTTGCTACAGAATACAATATGAATTAGTTTGGAACGTAAAAGTGATTTAAAAATTTTGTTTGGTCGTGACCATGCCCACTATTGAAATCAATAGATACTCTTTATCGTAAATTCAGTGAAAGTTTTTAGATTCCGCTCAATGTTGGAATAGTTTTTGATAAGAACCAAAATAAGAAAATAATTTTGGGCAAATAGGTGTGGCTCTGCCCACATTTTTAATTCTGCTCTCTATTTCTAAGTGAAATTTATGTTCAGCAAACATTTAGTCCCTATCAATCTGGTATATGAAAAGCCTTAGAAATCCTATTGATTTAATGTAGGCGAGCCCCTGCCCACTTTTGAGGACAATTTATTTTACTACATCATAAATCAAATTTTTTTTTCGAGGATATAGAAAGACCTTTAGAGAATTGCTTTAGCAGAAAAAAGTTAAGAAAAAGACTCCTACAAATAGGCGTGGCTCTGCCCATTTTTCAAGGAAATTAACTCCACTACAGCATTAATAAAATTTATTGGCGGTGATATAGAAAGACCTCTAGAGAAATACTTTAGAAAAAGAAAGTTAAGAAAAAAAATTTCAACAAATAGGCGTGGCTCTGCGCATTTTTCTAAACAATTAATTTTATTACACAATAAATCAGATTTATTGGCAGTGTTACAGAAAGACCTCTAGAGAACTACTTTACAAGCAGAAAGTTAAGAAAAAAATTTCTATAAATAGGCGTGGTTCTGCCCACTTTTTTCCTAATTTTTCACTATGCTGTTAAACGACAATTATGTTGATAAAAAATCAATTGTTTAATACAGCCATCTTAAAAATCACATATATTTAAGTGGGCGGAACCCTGCCCTGCCTACTTATTTAGCGTATTAAAACCACTGCACCTTAAACTCCATGTTTGTTTTCAAATAGCGATTATTTCATATAATAAAGAAGCAGCAAAATTACTTTCAAAAAGTATGGACGTTTTGGTTACAGCACACTTTTTTTATTAATTGTTTTCCGGACCAGGGAAATTTAATGTTTCATAAAAACTTTGACATTAATCGGTTGAGTAAAAGGATATAATATTTTTTTATTTGTTTTTTTTTTTTGTAGTAGAGTCGGGGAAAATTTTCTGAACGTAAAACGTTGTTGTCTGTGAAGCGCCATGTGGGTGGCAGAAAAGTTTCGCTCCAAGTCGAATATTAATTTCAATACAAGTGGGTTTGTCACTGACTGTTTTTTTTTTTCTTCTCAATAAAATTAATGAGCTACAGACGCACGAGCATTTTTATTTCTTCAGACGTGACACTATCCAGATCTTTAATAGGATGGATATGGAAAATTGTGTAATCACAAAATTAAATTCCCGGTAAAGTTTCTTACGACTCAGCAAGAATTTATTTTCCTTTTTTCATACTGAACAGAACAGCCTAACTTGTGCCTAAAGTTTCAAGTTAATAGCCACTGCAAGTTACGTTGCAAAAGGAACTCTAAAATAAATTTCCATATTCCTTTTGCTCGCTAACACAACCAGAAATCTGCGGTGTGTTTGTTGTTCTTGTAATTGATATGCTCATTGGCAGCATTCGACTTTGGGAAAAAGAGAGAAAAAATATTGAAGGTAAAAATTGAAAAAGAATTTCAATTACCGGAAGTTTTTGCAACAAAACTATCCTCCTTTAGCTGCTGCCAGTGCCCCGTAATTCTTATTTTCTTTTTATCTACTTTTTTTTTCAACCCGCCATTTATGCTTGAAGAACCTTTTCAAAACAAATTTTCGACAAATTGATATTTCTCATTTGTTATCTGTTTGGAGTTTCTTTTTTTCTCAAAAAGAATTTGTGAAAAAAAACACAAGAAATAAAACAAAATATTTGAAACCTCATGATATCAAAGATACAAATGTAGGCAATGTGAGTGTGTATGTGAGTGTGTTTGTGTGTGTGTGTGTGTGTGTGTGTGACTGTGTTTAACCCGAAACTGCCAAATGCAATTGTTTTTAATGCCTTTTTGCCCAACACATAACTTATTGTTTTTGGCTAAATACCAAAATATATGGAAACACATGCCCGCATAACCACACATACAAATGCCAGGACTACTGCTCTCACACAAACATTTTTATTTAAATACTAGAGAAGCAAGACAAGCCTTTTATTTTTAGAAAAAAAAAGAAATATTGAAATAAGAGTAAAACTTTTGCATATCGATATGAGCCAGCAAAATTTATATGCACAAATCGGGTTTAATTTAAAAAACAACAATAAAATCAAAAGGAAAACTTTGCAAAAGGTCGAAACAAAACCACCTGCTTTTTGCTGCAAGAAAAGCAGAATTTTAAAATACAATTGAAACAGAAAGAAAAAATAAAAATATGAAAGAAAAGTTAAACAGAATAGCGAAGAACAACTAAATTCCCCTTCTAAAATATTCAGCAGAGGAAGCAACTGGAGAAAAAGAGTTATCAGAGTGACTGGCAATTGCACGCTTGTCAAGTACATTTAAAAATTCCTTCTGAAGGCGTGTCCTTTTTCCCTGCTAATTTTTGTTTGGCTTTTTTTTATTTTTTTCTTTTGCTACTCCAGTATTCTGTGGCTTTCTTTTTGGAGGTAAAAAGGCTGCAAAAAGCTGTCAAAATTTTATATTCCTTTTTTGCAATTTATGGCCACAACACACTTAACGTTATGGGCTCTTTTTTTCTCCTGCTGATTTCTCTTTCTAGGATTTTTTATAATTAAAATTAGGAAAACTGTTTGGAAGAAAGTTCTTTGTTAATAGTTTATCTGTGGAAAAGAATACGAAATAATTAATAAAAATATTAGCAGAAGCGAAATGCTGGTTATTTTATACCAGAGTAGCTGCGGGGCTCTGGAACTGCCTCCATTTTTTATGATAGACTTGCTGGGCAGCAGGTTTTTCTGTAAACAACAGATCCCTCGTGAGAACAGCTCTCGGATAAAACATGAAACCAGCTTTGCAAAACGTCCTGTAAATTAACTTGATTCTAGGACAAGGTCGGACTGATGAAGTGATTATTGAATTGTTGGCTGATCTCGGATTCGACACCGCGTTCTGTCATCAGCAATGCTTCAGTGCATGCTTGTTTTACTTATTCTCCAAGGGCGTTGGCAGAAGGCGGTCTGACAGGGTGACACAAAATTCAATTTTCATTCAATTTTGTTTGTGAATAACTTTTTAACAGTGAACGAAATTGTTATTTGAGTCTTTCACAATTTATTTTTCTGCTGGTACACTCTTGTGCCGGTTTTATTGGTCCAATTTGACCGTTTGGAGGGCCACTTTTTAGAATTCCATATAAAACAATGCAGAGTAACGTCGTTAATTGCAGTTTATTTAAATAATTTTCTTTGAGAGTAACACTTTTTCTTTACTGGCCACAATATATCCGGTGACAAAAGTGTCCACCTCTTAGGGAATATTCTCTTTAAGAGTTGCAATTGCTTGGGATTACTAGGCCTTAGACCGCGAGTTCAAAGTAGGCCCAAAGAAAAAAGTGGTGGTTGAATCAGATCTTTTTGTAGCCGTTCACTTAATTAAGCCAGTAAAAAAATACTTGTCATGAATCAAGAGCCAGTAACAACCATCGTATTATTGTCGATAACGTTCTAAAAAAAAATACAAGTCAATTTAGTCCCACCGTGTGAATGCCGCACTACACAGTGGCCCTAAGCAGCTCCGTACGGATTTCTAATGCCTTAAAAATTAAAGTTATTTCATTCGTTTTGTTTTTGAATCAAAATTCCCAAACAAAAATGTTTATTTAAACAACGTAACATGTTTTTAATTCAGAAAGACATGAAAAATATCAGTTTTATCTGTTCAAGTTCCACTGCAAAGCAGAACAGTTGTTTTGGAAGGCCTCTACTCTTGTCAATATTATTTGTTTATCACCATTTAATAAGTGTTTTAGTTGAATGTGTTAAGAAGTATTTTTTATAGAGATTTAATTGTGAAATAAAATACGAGAGTTGTATTGAAGTGATTGTAACAAATTTAAATCTCTGTGTAGCCGTTTGAATTTTTTCCTTTGTCGCTTTTTTATATGAGAAAATGTTTTGGTTTTGCTTATTCCGTAACCTCTTAACGCAAAGTCAGGGTGAGTTTCGGCTCAAAGTTGTCGCTCTTCGTTGAAATAATTTATTTAATTGACGTTAACACTGGAAGTTGTCTTGCTCTAGACAATTTTTCGGCAAATTTAAACAATTAATTGAAACTAATTGTGGGGAGGAAGTTGCTGGTCTTTTGTGGTGAAGAAAGGATTTAAAAAGTTGTTAAAATAAATTAAAATTAACAAAATTATTTAATAAATAAAATTAAATTGTAATAAAAAATAGCTTCAATAAAAAATTGCTGCCATAAAAAGGACTTTAATGATCCAAAGCAGGTTTCCTTCATAAATTTTGTTTGATATTTTAGTCCTGCTTTAGGATTCAAACCAGACAAATTGAGAGCTAAAGATAATGAAAGTTGTGGGTAATTCAAGTGCATGAAATAAAAATAAATATCTTTCACCTGTTTTTTTTAGCCAATAGTTTTTTACAACTCCATAAAATAATTCTTGCTATTTTATGTCTATTAATAATTTAATTCTTACAAAGTTACTTATCCGCCACATCTGCTAAATTGAGGCACATGTGAAGTAGAAATAAAAGTTAACAAAAAGAAAAAAAAAGCAAAAAAAAAAAACAGAAGCATGAACAAGTATTTGCCGTAAAAGGAAGCCCTGCTGGTTAATGGCTGTAACTAAACAACAAATGCTGACTGAGGGAAAAATTTGTATACAAATACATGATACAAACTAATGCTGGCTGGTTGGCTGGGGCCTCAATGGTTGGCTGGGTACGCCTGTTAGTTTGTTGGTTGGCTGGATGGCTGGCTGGATGGCTGGCTGGTTATTTTGTTTTTTTTTTTTTTTTGGTAGTTAAAGGCTTTTAAAAGTAATTGCCAGACCCCAAGTGTACAAAACGACTATTATTTTTATGCATTCTGTAAATGCTTTTAACAATATTACTTGGGTTTTTAAAAATATCATAATAATGTTTTTTAT
This sequence comes from Linnaemya vulpina, assembly GCA_963675445.1. Taxonomy (NCBI): domain Eukaryota; kingdom Metazoa; phylum Arthropoda; class Insecta; order Diptera; family Tachinidae; genus Linnaemya; species Linnaemya vulpina. Next base: position 84,669,846 of record OY776278.1, on the reverse strand, counting down.
GTCTAACAAATTGTTAAATTTGTTAAATTGTTTTAAATAATATTTAAACAAATAAAATACTTACTGGCTATATGTTCGTTATGAAAGGCCAACATTGTTCTCTTTTGCAAATACGAAAATTATTCTTCAATTAATTTTTATTTTTTATTTTTCTTTTACTAAAAAATATGTTGTTGGTTTTACGCACAGATGTTTGGAGTTGTTTGTTTGCTTTTTAAGACACCCGACACCTGTAAAATATAGAAGAAAAAAAATATTTTATTTATGAATAGAATTTATATTAAAAAAAAGACTATTTATTATATTGTTTTTTAAAACATAAACCAGCAAAACTGTCTTGCTGTTTATATTATAAGCAATTTGTTTGCTAAATCCTTGTAGCATTATCCTTCACTTTTTTCCCTGCTGTTTGAATAATGCGTCTGGTTTTGTTTTATGTCAACACTGCCAACCCTTTAAGGACTACAAACTCTTCTTTGCAGTGCGATGAAAATAAACCAAAACAATATGGGAAAAAAGTTTTTTGAAAAATTGTTAAAGTTCAACAAACTGTCTTCAAGATTTTATGGCAGCAAATGTTCAGCCAAAGGCAACAAGTAAAATGATGAACATATTTTTAATGAAACACAAGGAAAAAATAGTAAAAGGTGAAATATATATTTTAGTTAACAATACAACTAATAATGATTTCATAAAAATTGTCCCAAATCTAACTCGACACTGACAAACTGCCAACAACTTCTATTGACGGAAATATAGCAAAAAATAAAATGCTCAAAATTCATACTCTTTTCGTTGGAAATTTTGAACTTTTTGTAAAATCCTTCCTTGAAATGGAAATGTGTCAATATGTTGCAGCAAATAAATAAATTCAAATTGTGTAACCCACAACAAGTAAGTTTTTTTTCTACCCTGCTAAACTAAAAATACTTTCCATACAAATTATTTCAATAATTTGTGTTCGTATTTGTATATTTGACGAGACATTTCCGCTGAAATAAGGAAAAATGAAACAACTATGAAAGCGGAAGCAACTGAACAAGTTTGTGAAAGTTGGCGAACGAAAAATAAATTATTTATTTAAAGAGAGGCGCTGTTTTGTGACACCACAGAATATTATAAACACAAAATTATAGAGGAAACTTAACAACAAAGGAAATATTTAATAAGCAAAAATACACTATAAAAGTGTATTTTCATTATTCACAAAAGGTAACAGTCAGGATATTAACTTGAGTAATTCAATACCATTCATTAGGCAGCAAAGAAAGTAAAAGAATTCAACGCATAAATGCGAAAACACACACGCGTCAATTTTCGGCTGGTTTAAATTTCTGAATTGAAAAATAATTATTTTTTTCAGTGCATAACCAAAATTTACAAATAATTTTTTATATAATAATTTTCCATCAAAATCTAAAAATTATAATACTCAATCAGATTAGTTTGTTATTGAGGGCTCTACACCATTTGCTATATCCCGGGTTTAGTGCCAGCCACTTAATAAGTACGCAGCCAATTTTTTTTAAATTGCCTTATTTAGTCTAGTCTTGTCTTGCCTTGGCTTGGCTTGGCTTGGCTTGGCTTGGCTTGGCTTTTCTTTTCTTGTCCTGTCCTGTCCTGTCCTGTCCTGTCTAGTCTAGTCTTGTCTTGTCTTGTTTTGTTTTATCTTGTCTTGTCTTGTTTTGTCTTGGCTTGTCTTGTGTTATGTTGTGTTGTGTTGTCTTGTCTTGTCTTGTCTGGTCTTGTTTAGTCTTGTGTTGTCTAGTCTTATCTTGTGTTGTCTTGTCTTATCTAGTCTTATCTTGTGTTGTCTTGTCTAGTCTTGTGTTGTCTTGTCTTATCTTGTGTTCTCTTGTCTTGTCTTGTCTTGTCTTGTCTTGTCTTGTCTTGTCTTGTCTTGTCTTGTCTTGTCTTGTCTAGTCTTGTCTTGTCTTGTCTTGTCTTGTCTTGTCTTGTCTTGTCTTGTCTTGTCTTGTCTTGTCTTGTCTTGTCTTGTCTTGTCTTGTCTTGTCTTGTCTTGTCTTGTCTTGTCTTGTCTTGTCTTGTCTTGTCTTGTCTTGTCTTGTCTTGTCTTGTCTTGTCTTGTTTTGTTTTATCTTGCCTTGTTTTATCTCGTCTTGTCTTGTGTTGTCTTGTCTTGTCTTATCTTGTCTTGTCTTGTCTTGTTTTGTTTTATCTTGTCTTGTTTTATCTCGTCTTGTCTTGTCTTGTCTTGTCTTGTCTTGTCTTGTCTTGTCTTGTCTTGTCTTGTCTTGTCTTGTCTTGTCTTGTCTTGTCTTGTCTTGTCTTGTCTTGTCTTGTCTTGTCTTGTCTTGTCTTGTCTTGTCTTGTCTTGTCTTGTCTTGTCTTGTCTTGTCTTGTCTTGTCTTATCTTGTCTTGTGTTGTCTTGTCTTGTGTTGTCTTGTCTTGTTTTGTCTTATCTTGTCTTGTCTTGTCTAGTCTTGTCCAGTGTTGTCTAGTCTTGTCTAGTCATATATAGTATTGCTTAGTCTTGCCTAGTTTTGTCTTGTCTAGTCTAGTCTTGTCTAGTCTTGCCTTGTACTGTCTTGTCTTGTGTGGTCTGCATTAAAATCAAATTGCAAATTTTCTAATTCACTACATACCTGTCTGAATCAAAAGTGTTGCTATAACATTTCAGTGGGTACGCTTTTTCGGGCAAATATTTGACCTTAAATTTTACAATATATCCTGACTTTCTTTTAAAAAATATTTCTGTTAAAAAGCACCCACAATAAATAATTGCTCGAAACCACAATATCTTAACTAAAGCGATACCTTTTCAAAGGACATGCAAACTCAATCCATAATTATTGTACTCTCTATTCCTTCGTTTTAAGCATCTTCCATTCGAAGACAAATTATTTTCATATATTCATTCTAACTGCTACCAAAAACAAGTCTTGTATTTGCCAACTACTTGAATATCTCGTCAATATTATTGCAATTATTGTTTAATATATATTTTCGTCTTCAAATTCTTAAGAAACCCCAACAAATTGAAGCGTTTCTTTTAACGAAATTTCAGTTGATATAAATAAAACAAAAAAAAAGGAAAGTAAATAAATAAATAAAAGCGTAGCAGAAGTGTTATTATAATTAAATTACATTTGCCCCTTATAAATTCCTTTTTGATTTAATTTGAAGTTTTCATCATTCTGAATCTACATTTTATTTATATTTTATTGCCAACGTTGTTAAAACCTCAGGGCATTATACTCGTTACAAATTTTAATCAAAAACTCATTTAGAGAAAACGATGTGTATAATACACTTACACTTTCTCGCCATCACACACCCACACACATACACATACACTTGTATCTAAACAAAAATAAAATAAAATGAAAAAAAAAATTCCAAATAAAACGGGCCATTGAGAGCCATAGAAATGGGGTGGGAGGAAGTGTTTGTTTGTGTGTATGGGTTTGCATAAATATTTATAAATGTATGAGTTGGCATCGAATACACGCCTGTGCTGGCTGTTTAGCAATTTGCTGCTGCTGCTTTTTCCCCCTTCTTTTTTGTAGGTTAACTAGAAAATTTGATTTTATTGCAATTTTAGTTTTGAAATGAAAGCCACAAAATTCATTAGCGAAATATCCTTGATACGAAAGAGCAATACAACGGCCAAAATACAACAAAAAAAGGAAAAACTTTATAAATATTTTATGAAAGTGTGGGTATTGATGCATGTGGGGGAATATGAAACCATTTTTATTATAAAAAGGAAATGTGGCTGGTCGGGAATGACGGTTATTGTTGGGGTTTCTTAGCGCCAAATATTTTCCATAGGCTGGCATTAATTTTACGTTACGCACAGAATAATAATTTCCAAATCTTGTTTAGTTTTGATTTGTTTTGTTTTATCTTTTCTTGTCTAGTCTTGTCTAGTTTTATCTAGTCTTATCTAGTTTTGTCTAATTTTGTCTAGTCTTGTCTAGTCTTGCCTAGTCTTGTCCAGTCTTGTCAAGTCTTGTCTAGTCTTGTCAACACTTGTCTAGACTTGTCTAGTCTTGTATAGTCTTGTGTAGTCTTGTCTAATCTTGTCTAGTCTTGTCCAAACTTGTCTAGTCTTATGTAGTCTTGTGTAGTCTTGTCTAGTCTTGTCCAATTTTGTCTAGTCTTGTCTAGTCTTGTCTAGTCTTGTCTAGCGTTGTCTAGTCTTGTCTATTTTTAGCTAGTCTTATGTTGTCTTCTCTGCAAAATTCCCTACTGTTATTAAGGAAAAAAAGCTGTTTTTCTAAAACCCAATTAAATCTTTTTGTCTAAACCCCGTCTCATTAAGCTTAGATTAACCTAAAAATGTCTTCTCTGCAAAGATGTTTTTGTGTGTTAAATTTTACCTCAAATATATTTTTAAAAAAACTTTAAAATTTTTAATTTTGTAGCATTTTGTAAAAAAAAAATCTCCCAACAATTTTTAGTCAAACTCATCGATTTTTCTATCAGTGCTTAATTGCAAAAATTTTCCTTCTTCGATTGTTTATTTTGGACAAGTTTTCTTACTTAACAATATTTGTTTGTTGGCCGAAATAACAATGGAATTACAAAAAACAACAACAATAAAAGCATTTTGTTATTTTTGCTTTCATTCAATACAATCGAAATGCAAACAACTTTATGCTCTCTGGGTACAGACAAAAGCTTGCAAAAGTTTACCTTAAGTAAACCTCAAAATAGCAACAACAACTAAAACAACAAAATGGAAACGAGTCCAAAATAAAATAAGTAAAATTTTCAGACATCGAACCACTTTCGAACAGCACGTGCCCAAAGCTGGAACATCCTTTCTCAACTCCTGGCTTCAGTCTTGAAATCGAAACCAGCAGGCTGGCAGGCAGGCAGGCATGAAAGGAAAACAAATACTTTAAGCTTAAACAAAACAAGTTAACAACACAACTTTTTTTTTTGTATGTTGTTGCAAATTTGGTAAGAGGATTTTTCAGCAATTCCTTTGGAGGTGCAACAGCAACAACTCCAGCACAGCAGGTTAAAGTAGGCAAATTCGGAGAGAGAGAGAGAGAGAATTCTGTTCATTTGCCTGCTGTTGATGATGACATTCCAAATGTTTTTAATTGTAATTGAAGGCCAGTACTTTTGTTGTTGTTGTTGTAAGAAAAATTCCTTTAACTGGCAAATATTCATCTGTTGTGCAGATATTTTGCAAGTTAAGTGAAATGGTTTCAATGCAAAATGACAGCGGGTCTTAATTAATGGACTTTTCATGTTCTCATTTCAAGAATTTTATTTTCTTATTAATTTTCTAAATATTATTTATCATATTGTTTATTGTGCGAGCAGGTATGTGTGCCTGTTTGTATATCAATTTCAATTAATCAAAGTCTTATTAACTGATTGAGCTGGTTTTATGATTATTTAATGGCCAACAACGGCGAACTGAAAGAGTTAATTACTTTAATGGTTTTCGCAAGAAATTATACAAAATCTTAATAATAAATCAATTATTTAAACGATAAATACACTCGATATAAGTGCTTTTATAATAAGAAAAATCTTATCCGTTCGTTTTAAGACAAACTACAAGTCAAGTAGTCCCACCGTGTGAATGCAGCACTGCACAGTGGCACTGAGCAGCTGCGTACGGATTTCTAATGGCTTAAAAATTAAAGTTATGCTTCGTTAAATATAATTTAACACTGTCTGTTTTTGTAAATTAAATAAAAAGAAAATAAATAAAATTTTTTGTAAATTATTAAATAAATAGAGTTATTTTATTCGTTTTGTTTTTGAATCAAAATTCCCAAACGAAAATGTTTATTTAAACAACGTAACATGTTTTTAATTCAGAAAGACATGAAAAATATCAGTTTGATCTGTTCAAGTTCCACTGCAAAGCAGAACAGTTGTTTTGGAAAGCCGCTACTCTTGTGAATATTATTTGTTTATCACCATTTAATAAGTGTTTTAGCTGAATGTGTTAAGAAATATTTTTTATAGAGATTTAATTGCAAAATAAAATACGAGAGTTGTATTGAAATGATTGTAACAAATTTAAATCTCTGTGTAGTGGTTTGCATTTTTTCCTTTGTCGCTTTTTTATATAAGAAAAGGTTTTGTTTTGCTTATTCCTTTAACCGCTTAACTCAAAGTCAGGGTGAGTTTCGGCTCAAAGCTGTCGCTCTTCGTTGAAATAATTTATTTTATTGACTTAAACACTGGAAGTTGTCTTGCCCTAGACAATTTTTTGGAAACTAATTGTGGGGAGGAAGTTGCTGGTCTTTTGTGGTGAAGAAAGGATTTAAAAAGTTGTTAAAATAAATTAAAATTAACAAAATTAGCTAATAAATAAAATTAAATTGTAATAAAAAATAGCTTCAATAAAAAATTGCTGCAATAAAAAGGACTTTAATGATCCAAAGCAGGTTTCCTTCATAAACTTTGTTTGATATTTTAGTCCTGCTTTAGATGCAAACCAGACAAATTGAAAGCCAAAGATAATAAAAGTTGTGGGTAATTCAAGTGCATGAAATAAAAATAAATATCTTTTACCCGTTTTTTTTTTTTTGCCAACAGTTTTTTACAACTCCATAAAACAATTCTTGCTATTTTATGTCTATTAATAATTTAATTCTTACAAAGTTACTTATCCGCCTCATCTGCTGAATTGAGGCACACGTGAAGTAGAAATAAAAGTTAACAAAAAGTTAACAACAGGCCTAAGTGTAACACTGAGCGGATTGGGATAACTCATGCCCCTCTTTTCGACCTTTCGACCTAACAAATAGTAAAAAAAAGGAAGTAAAACAGAAGTATGAAGGAGTATGATAATGTTTCACACAATAAAATTGCTGGCATGTGGTTATATAAGAGGATACAATTGAGAGTACTGATGATGGGATTGTCGTGGTTTTCAAGAAAAGGTGGAATTTTTATGTTTTGCGTTTTGTATGGGTAAACTCAAATGCTGCCAACATTAATTTGATTCTTATAATATTCATATCATTTGTAGTCCTTTTTGAGTACCGCGTTACAAAAACTAATTTTTTGAATTTTGTTTTAAATATTTCCAAACTTATATATGATAGAGAAATATTTGGAAACAAAAAACAAAACGTTTCATAATCCCAGATTTTATATAGAACTTGTACTCTTCTTTTTACTTTGATCGCCTTCATGAAATTGGTTTTGTAGTCTGCAATAATCAGCCAAGACGGCATAATTTTTTATGCCTCTTAACAGCATAAAATCGATTTTCTTTTACCCCAAAAATGTGTATATTTTGGCTGTTCTGTTTCGGCTGTTATTTTTTTTAATACTTTTACAATATTTATTTACCCAGGAATTTTCCGTGTAAAGTCATGATTGATAGTTTCTTTTTAACAATAATTCTGTTGGTGCGGGTGGAAATATATGATTTAGCAACCTCAAATCCTGGCAGTTAAAATACTAACACATCATGTAGCGTTCTGGCAAACAAAAGCCTGTTGGAATAAGACTTGAGCATGAATAAAAGTTAATGATGATTATATTGTTGGAGCAAAAATAGAAAAGAAATAAAGGAAAAAAAGGAAATCTGGCTGCTGGTGTTGCTGGAGGCTGAACAAAGTGAAAAAGGCAAAATAAAATAAAGGAAATCAGTGAATCTATTGTAAACTTGTATACACAAATGCCATAATTTCCTTTTCATAGTAATGGAAACAACACACAAGCACACACACACACACATACAGACATACTCCCTGCTATAAACGCCAGCAGCCAGCCATTCAATCCTTTGCAGCCTTTAACACAAAACCAGGGTTTTTAGTCATATTTCTTTTTATTACAAACTACAACACAATTTCTCCTATAAAAATGTCTTCATCACCATCAGTTTTATGCTGCAAAAAGTGAGTGTGTATGTGTTAAGCTGGATGTGATATTCAGGTTTTTATTTTATTTCAAATATATTTTGAATACTTCGCTCCTATTCAGCCGGTGATGTGTGACGGTGGCAGGTGAAATTGTGGCTGGCACCAGTAGGCTACTTGAAGAGGCCCAAGGCTGGCAAAAAAGAAAAGCAAAAAAAAAATATGATTTTTATGATTTTAACACTCAGTATTCTTGTGATTCCTTTCATGCAGGAGTCCTTTTTTTCGCTTTTTCAAAAAAAAAAAAAAAAAAAAAAATAGTGCTGATTTGCTGCTACATTTGCATTGTTGTTGTTCACTTTGTTAAGGGAAAATATAAAAAAAATTTTATTTACCCAAAATGGCAGGTTTTATTCTACATATTTTTGCAAATAATTTCTTTATCGATATATTTTGTGGAGATTTTAAAAATAACAAAAGTTAATGTTGTCTTGTGTTCTCTCAATTTGGGCATAATTTTCTTCATAATTTTTTTTTATTAAAATGGAACAGAAAAGGAAACATAAAAAATAGTTTAAGGCTGCTATTCAAAGTAGTTGGGAAAACTAAAGTGGGAAAGGAATTGAATATGATTGAATTAAAAGCAGACAAGTTAAAGCTACAAATTACACTGGGCAACAGTATTTTTGTAAGCAACCAATTTTTATTGCTTTTATATTTAGAAAACACAAGAAATTAAGACAACAAATATAGTTGAATTTACATATATTTGGAAAAAAGTTAAGAAAAAAACCTTTATAAAAGAAAATATATCAACAGGGTTATTCAAATTATTTATTAAGAGATACCGAATATTTCTCTAGGATTCTTTCGTACAATAGAATTTTAAAAATGCAGTTAAAATGTTTACAAATCAAAAGATTTATTTTTTTCTGTCATTTTAAGGAGTTGCTGTTATTAATCCTCAAATATACACTGAAAGAATTTTCTTCATAAATAATTTTCATCATGAAGAATTTTCTTTATAAAAAATTTTCTTCACAAAGAATTTTCTTCATGAAGCCGCTAAATATTTTTCAATAAAATGCATTCAACGTTATGCTTCGTTGGATTAATAAAACTTGTTTAATGAAAACTTCACAAAAATAAATGAAATATTGTCCTTGTTCATACGAAGCTAATTTCTCGTTAATACAACGCCACGGTTTCAATGATACAAAAAAGTAGTTTCATCAATAGAATGAATGGCGGTGCTCTTGGCTGAAGTAGTGAACACAGGACAGCGACACCTCAGCTCTTGAGTTCGAATACGCACTCAACCATAAATATTGTCGAGTTTTTCTGACCTGCTTCAGTGCCAGATTGTGTTAATTGTTGTCGGCTTGTCTCAATGGCGAAGGTATAGCTCTAGTCGCTGAATATCGCCGACAGCAATTAACACCGTCATGTACTTAAAGTCAAGAAAACAGTGCCCTACCTCATCAGTACCCATAGCAAAAATATTCAGACGCAAAGTAAAAAAGTAAAATTATCTACACGAAAATATATAATTTCTCTAAATCTGACTTCATCTGCCCTCTTAACACTACCCCTGCTTTCCCAGCTCTAAATCAAGGCGCTGCTCTAGATCAGTGTAGGGGTCTTATCCTGAGAGCTGGTCTTGCTCGTAAAAAAATTATTTTCTTAGAAACTGTCCTCCTTTTTTTTATAAAAATTTTGCAGTTGAGGATGGTATTTAATTTTTAATAAATAATTTTTTGGAAATAACATCATTTTGCCAGTTTTCATTAAAAAGTGCAAAAAACGTTGCATTTTTTTAAGAAAAGAACACAACAATAATGGTCTGGAAACTGTTGCCATTTAAAAAGGAAAACAATTTTAATACGAAAAAGCTCCGAAAATGAATTCGTAATGCAGCGCACTGCATATGAAGGGGTCGTCCTCTGAGTGCTGGTTCTATTCATAAAAAAATTTAATAAGTTTTTCTTCAGTTCAATGAAAACTTCGACAAATAAATCAAAAACTTTCTTTGAAGCTACGAAGCTAATTTCATTGATAAAACGACAGGATTTCAATGATACCAGGAACAAATTAAATCAATAGAATTAAATAATTGTTCCAATGTAATAATTTCATTGATACAGTGATTTTAATAAAATTATCAAATAAAATATTATCAGTGATTGAGAAAATCAAAATGTTATTTGTTGGGATTTTTTTTTTAACAATTTACTAAATACGCAATTGTTTCTTTATAAAATGGTTAAATTCGTCTGCTGATGCTGAGTTTTATTGGTTTCATTTGTCCCCAAATCTGCGGTAGACTGTAATAGAATTTGAATATAAGAAAACTTTTTTTCTTATACATAAATTTCCACAGACTATTTGAGAATTACCAGGCAAAATTTTTTAGAAAAAATCATGACTTAATTAATCATAATCGTTAAAACAATGAAACGATTTCACTGGTGGATTAAAAAGTGCATCAATGTTATTTTGAGTGGTTAAGGTTTCAAATAAAATATTTTAGCCATGAAATTTAATTATACAATTTGCCACAACTGCAACACTGGCTCTTTGAATTCATTGTGGTTTCCTCTGCTAATGAAGTGCATCCACAGTAAGCATAGAAAATGAGGCAGGACCTCTATTTTTAGTTTTTTATAAAATATAGGATGTTTTTTATAGAGTGATACAGCTTTGAGTTGGCATCACTGCTTTATTTGACCACCCATTTAACAGCTGATCGTTGCTTTTTGTTTAGTTTGCTTTGTCATTTCATTATGGATCGACTGACAACAGAGAAACGTGTGCAAATTGTGCAAATTTTTAATCAAAATAATGGTTCTGTTCGTCAAACTCATCGTGCACTTCGTCCATTCAAAATTTTATTTTCCGATGAAACCCATTTCTGGTTGAATGGGTACGTAAATAAAAAGAATTGTCGCATTTGGAGTGAGGAGAGTCCTCAAGGTTTTGTCGAAGCACCATGATATCCACGAAAAATTACTGTTTGGTGCGCTTTATGGGCTGCCGGAGTCATTGGCCCCGATGTCTTTAAAAACGATGATGGTCAGAATGTTACTGTTTGTGAAAATTGGTGTTCCAGATTGCGCCTTGTACGCGCCAGCCGCTGCGGCCACATGGCCGATATTATATTTAAACATTAATGTTATAAAATTTCCTATCCAATAAAGACCGTTTCATCGATATTAAAAATATATTTCTATATTTTATTATGATTGAAACTTGTATCACTCTATAAAAAACACTTTTTAGTAGCGGCATTCTGTGAATTTTTTGTGATTTGCATTCAGCATTAACTGCAACTTTTAGAAGAATCTGGACGATTTATATCCTGGGCAACTAAGTTTTGTGTGAATTGTTTTTGCAAGGAAGACATTTTTTTTAAAATAAAATCTTTAAAGGCACTGGCGAGTGTCTTCAAGAATATTTAGAGTCTTTTAAAAATATTATTTTCATGAAACTTTCGCTCCCTGGAGTGTTAATATATTTTCCTAAATATCCTCGCCATTTCTAATTACTCCCTTTTTTATAAATCAACTTTCCCTTATTTAAGCAAAAGCTCACCGAGATAATTTAAAATATTTCAGCTGTTTGGTTTGCATTTAACCTTCTCTGGTATGTTAAACTGGAAATAATAAAACTGCAAACAAAAAAAAAATTGCAGGACATTATAAAAATATTAAAATGACACTGTTGGCCTCTTTTGGCCGTTGTGTGCAGCCGTTTGGGAATTTGGAACATCTGCGAGTAACTTTCACACACGTAGACGTGCGCTAAAGGACACACGAGCATTTTGCTAAACTGCAACATAAAATAGAAATATAAAAATTTAGTTTATCTTTATTTAAAATTATTCCCCAAAACAAAACGAAAAAAAAGTGTGAGATTTTTTCCATAATTTGTTTTACGTACAAAAACTTACGAGGCAGTTAGAAAAAAAAAAAAAACAACGCGGGCAAATGTTTTCGTATTTGAAAAACATAAAAATGAAAAATGCATTAAAATGCAAATGCCATTGAGAGTAGAGATGACGGCACGGCGGTGATGATGATGATGATGATGATGGCGCTGCTGCTGGTGCTTTTTGTATTTAAATTATTTCATTTACAGGACCTGCAACTTTTGACTTTTTTGGTCGACATGTGTTTTTTTAGGGGATGTTGAATAGTTTTGCTTAATAAAACTGGGTTTTTATTCACGTTGTGCTGGAAACTATTTAACTAAAATAATAAAAATTAAGAGTTCTTTGTTAAGCCTGGGAAAATAAAAATTATGCGAACTAAATTGTTGGGGAAAATTTCGATTTGGAATAAATTTTTTATCGTGTTTTTCTAAAGCAGCAGAAGTGGAAGAGTTCACAGGGGTCTGCTGGCTGGCAATTAGACAGTTCTTTTTTGTATTTATAATATTTTTTATGCAACAGCTATTAAATATTTTAAAATATTTCTAAAACAATTTGATTATCGTTGAGATATTCCTGCTATAACAAACAGCATTTAAAAGTTGGTTAAGAAATAAGGGAAAATCGTTAACGATTTAAAGAAAATTTATATATCAACAAGCTATTGTTTTGCAATTCGTGCTGCTACAACAAACACTTCATTATCAAACCAAATAAAAAAAAAAAAAGTGTTCAAGTCAGTCTGCCAGCGCCAGGCAGTCAAACAGTCAACTCTGCTGCTGTCTTTCGATTGTGTCTTCCTTCACCAAATCGTTGGAATGCAGTTCTTTAGTTTCCAGTAATTGTGTTTGAATACTCGTATGTCTGAGTTGCTTTAATGGAAGATATAAATTTACAGTTACTAAAGTTTATTGCCTGCTTTTAGGAGCAAGCAGCAACAAACACACACACACACACATGCACACTCCCTTTAACTTTAATAAAATTCTCTGTATTTTCTTTGCTTTTTATTGTACTTTTACTCAAACAATTACCAGTATTGGCATATTGTCAGTTTTATTTGTTTGTCTCTTTATTGCTTTTCCTAGGATTTCATTCCTTGTGTTTTTCGATGTGTTTGTGTGTGTTTGTGTGTGTGTGTGAAAGTTGTTTGTTTATGAAAGACATTTTTATAGTTTAAGTAAATTGAATTGAATTTTATGTAAATTAGTTTAAAAATCATTACTGTTTGTTTCTTAAGGAAACATTTTTCTTTAAATAAATAAAAAAATTTAAAAGAATTGTTAAAGTTCAGAAGATTATTTGCGGAAAAGGTGCAAGATTTGTTCTCTTGAAGAGTTGCAGTTTAATAATCTTGCATACTTTAGGGGCGGCTATTTTAATGCTTAAATATATTCTGCACATGCGTGGTTTGTTCAATAAAATAATGTAAATTTACAAATTTCTTAGTCCACATTTATTTGATTAGAAATTTATTTTTATGTTCACAGTTTCAGCCGTTCGACATGTTTAATTTGCCATAAAAAGTTAAAAGTGTTTTACCTGCTCCGCAATTCTCGTCTGTCAAAATAAAAGGATTAAAAAAAATTGCATAAAAAATATTTTTAATGGAATTAAGCATTTAAAAGCGTTTGAAATATTAACAGTTGCCTATTTTGTTTGTACTCTGAGTCAAAAAAAATTGTTAACAAGCGGTCGAAAGGGCGACACTCGTCCTGGACGCCACAGCAAATCAACTACGCATGAAAATATATTGAGAAAGTGAAGAAAACTATTAAGGACACCAATCGAATCAGTGTTAGAGAAATTGTTGAGGATGTCCTCATAACCGTTGGCTAAATGGCTATTAAAAACTTACAGAAATTTTTATCAGAAAACGTGTACCAGCAAATATCCTTTAAAAATTGCTGAACATTTAATAAAAATAGAAACGTTGAATTTTTTTACAGCCGGAGAAGAAGCTCAGGAAGGATCCTTTCACTCGTGCCTCACATTGGCGTGGATCCAGCTGAATCTTTTAGAGGGGGGAAGTTTTTGGTGTTTAAAAAAAAATATCAAAATCGTTTATTAGCGAATTAAAAAAACATACATATTTTTATAATTTCTTGGAAATATCCCTTTTTCCCTCCCCCTAGATCCGCGCCTGGTCTTACATTTATTTTAGGACAGTTTCGCAGTGAAGCCTTTTGCAACGGATTATTTGGCCAAAAACACGGTCACGTTTCAGCCACCACCGCATTTAACAGATTTGGCTCTCTGCGAGTTCTTCCCTTTTCCCTGATTAAAGAGACTCTCTAAAAACAATTACGTTTTGTGACGATAGAGAAGAAAAAAAGTGAAGATCTCCAGGACATTCCAAAATGTGCGTATCAGAAGCACTTCTAAGATGGGAACCAACACAGGCCCATGTATTTCACATCGGAAGGGGGCTACTCAGAAGGGGATAAAATGTTTTTGAGGAAATTTAATATATACCAAATTTATTTTGACACGCCTCGTAGTTTTCATATTAAATCAAAAACAAATTTATTGTTTATTTAAAAGGTTTTGGATAAATTTTTTTTTAATATATCCTTGCATATACGAGGGCTGTTGTATAGCTCCGTGACTTTTTAAATATCTCTTAGAAGACTATTAACGTCAACTGCCCATTTATTATATCCCGTCTATTATTCGCCCCATATTTCGATCTCTTCTTTTCCCATACCTATTTTGAGGTCCTTGAGAAAAATTACTATTGGGAAGGAATAAAAATAATTTTAAAAAATGCTGAACTAAATGTATTGATCCGAACAGAGATTTTGCTAAAAGAATGGAAGAACTTTGCGGCGAAAATGTTTTTATTTAAATATTCATGTAGTCCCAAAACAGACCTCGTATTTTTAACTTACACTCCTTTAGTAGAGATATAATTTTAAAGCCTTATCGTTTATCAAAACAATAACTTCGTTTGCTATATTTAGCAAATAAATTAGATGCTTTAAAAGATTAAAATATTTTTTACGTCGTTTCACTTGAAAACAAACAAACAAACAAACAAACAAAAAATTAAAGTCCTTGTAAAGCATAAATGAAGTGCAGTTTAGCTTTGGAAAAAACTTAATTTTAAAAATTATTCTTCAAGTATAAAACAGCATCAATAACATGCTGATGGCTGCTTTAACAACAGGCATGTCCTTCGTGGCAAATAGAAAGTGTTAAAAATATAACAACAAATTTTTTTTCGAAAGGTACCAGCAGTGAAGTGATTTTAAATAACAAAAGTTAATATATTTATTAAAGAATATTTATACAATTCTTATATTAATTTCATGTGCTCTGCTTGTAAAAAGAGTTTAATTAATTATTTATAAGACTATTAAGAATTAAAGGACTTTATATATCTATATCCTTAATGTTTTTGTGTTATTTAAATTACGATTTCAGTTCTTTTTAACATCCTCTTTTTTTATTGATTCTGTTTTTTTAATATTCATTATTTTTATTTAATTTTTTTTTAACTTCATTTCCCTTTTTTTTGGGTTTAATGCTGATGCTGGCATTTTTTTTATCATTTAATTCTTATTGATTTTATTTTAATCTTTCGTTATGAATTTTTTTATATTTGTTTTTTTTTATATTTTCATACGTAGAAGGATATTATTATTTCCACCTGTCTGCATATCTTCACTTATTTGCAGTCATGTAGAAGTAAGAAGTGAAGAAAAGACAGAAGGAAAAGAAATTAAACGAAAAACTTTTCCATTTAAATTTGCTTATATCCTTCATTACAATTCCGGATGGTTATAGGGAAAGTTTGAAATGCTTGTTATTCAATTTTGGAGCCGCTGAGAAGCGTAATTCTTGTTACTACAGTTAAACGGCGGTGATGGTACCAGGTCCTTCGGGAGAAAAAAAAGGCTTTAATTGTAGTACTAAAAGCTCTGGAAATTTTTAAAAGTTTAAGGACTCCCATATAAATCGAACGTACTCGTAAACCTTTTATAATATGTATCCTTTAATAACATGGACCAACACTCATAGCTTGACCCCTAAATATGCAGGGTATTGTGCCAGAACAAAAAAGAAGGGAATCAAGTTTAAATTTTATTCTTTTGTTCTTTAAAATCAAATAACTTCAACTTACACTTTCGAAAGATGGAACTTAAAATTCTTTTAACAGAACCTGCTAAGAAATTGATCATAAAATTGTGTGACGCACGCTACAAAATCCCGAAGCAACTTTGAAATTTGAATTTTTATAACATAGTGTTCTGTGAGTTTCATACAATGAAATCTACAAGACGAAAAATCTATGTGACGCACGGTACAGTTTCTACAATTTATGATTACAAAACACTGACAAAAAGTACAGCCTTTTTAAGAAAATTTATAAAAAATTTATTTTTTGCTTGCAAAGAAATTTGCAATTTAATTTTTTTTTAACTAAAAAAAAATAAACTTCTCTACTTTTCAAAATGATTTCTTTTGGAAACTACTGGCAAAAAGGATTGTGCTACCAAAAATGCATCCTTTTCCAGGAAAAATTAAAAGAAAAAAATACGTTTTTGCAAAGAGGGTACGAAATTTTAAATCTTAAGTTTCTTTTTATAAATTTTATTTATTTTGAAAACTGCTGACGACAGAAAAGGGGTGCGTTCGTACGACTTAAGACGATGCGTTTGTTAAGGTAATGGGGAAAGGTTCCCTAATGATCTGCATGAGTCCCAGTAAAATGCCTCCGGATATTAAATTTTTTGAGATATTTCAGAAAAAATATCCGGAAGGATTAAAATTTAAAACTGCAGTGAGTAACAATATTGTAAAAATATATAAATTTAACCCAAAAATAAATACTATTTGTGGCTAAGAAAAATTACAAAATTTACTTTGTGTTCTTTTCTAGAAAAAATGCAACATTTTTCACACTTTTTATTAGAAAACCACCACAAAATGTGTTTTTTTTTTAAATAAAAAAACTTTATTAAAAATGGGTTTAGCATTTTTTAAGAAAAATATTGTTTCTTATATTAAATATTATTATTTTAAATATCGTCTAAATTGCCAATTTTTTATTTTATTAAAATTAATACTTTTTTGCTTGCAACGTACTGTAGTTCAGTAAAAACATGATAAATATGCCGAGTTGCGTAGAAAAGTCAACATCAGTTTTATATATTCAACTGAAACATCAGAGCAGAAGAACTGTTTTCGAAGGCCACTACACTTTTTAATCATATATCACATACAAAACTTAAGACTTCTACAGAAACTTATTTGTTTTCTTGCCGAAAACAACGACTGCAACTAAATTCGGTGACACAGTTCCTTCGGTTTTATTTCTTTTACCTTGAAATTTATAGGAAATAGTGTCACATGCGTTACAGCCTGTCTGCCACCTTTCCAAAAGGATATTATTAAAATAATCTTGTGTTTTTATATTAAGAAAATTAAATATAAATAACAAAGAAAATGAAGCTGCTGGGAACAGACGTATTAAATACAAATCGATTGGCTCTTAAACTCATAATCGCAAACTTAAAATTTTTGGAAGTTTTTTTTAAGAAAAAAAAGAACTCAATTTGAATTAAATTGTGCTGCAGCAGCTGTATTAAAAAATAAAATGTGGGTATTGCAACAAAATATAAATTTTTCGGTGTAGGCAGGCGTGTGATTCATTTGCATTTTCTTATTTATATTTTTAATTAAAAAAGTTTTTTATTATTAATTTCTTGTAACATTTATTTTTAATGTTGTTTTAAAATTTAATTTATTACCGACATTAATTTTTCTCTTTCATTTTGTGTTCAATCATGCTTTTCATTGCAAAATTTATTTATCTTTAATTGAATTCCTGCAACTTTTTCTCAACACTCAGGCAATAATTCATTTATTGCCAGTAAATCTTATCACTTTATTATAAATTGCTGCCAAATATTGCAGATAATTTGAGCTTTTCTTGTGGTTGAGTAAAACTGTGGAAAAGAAAACAAACAAAATTCCAGCTAAAAGCTGCCAAATATTTACGCACAAAAAGGAGACTCACTCGCAAACAAAATGCAGTAGAATATCCTGCATTTTCTTACAAAAAATTTATTGACTCTTTTCGACTACATATTTCACTATTCGTAGATAAAAAATATATATTTAATAACAAAATTAATGTGTTATACTTAATAACACAAAAAAAAAGAAAGAACAGGCTAAACAAAATTTTTCATGTGTGTCTGTTTTTTTTTATTTTTTGCCTGCTCTCCAGCAATTATTTTTGGATATTTTCCAAAATAAATGAAGATTCTGGGTGTCATTTCCATGTGCAGTAATTTTGTTTTCCTTTTTGTTCCAACGCTTTCATTTCTTTTGTTGAAACCTTTTCTCAAATTCAGTTGCTGTGTGTTGTTGGTTCCTTTTCATCTGCTGCTTACTCATCAGAAAATGTCCTTGTCCCATATAATAGATGTGCACAAAATGATCAATTTTTATTTAATTTTTTTATTTCTATTTTCAAACAAACACAAACACACACACACACACGCTTCCACTAATACACATCCTTAGTTTGCCTCTTTATTACACAGTCGAATAAATCACCCAAAAGATAATGGCACAAAAACAGTATAAAAAAAGAGAATTATTATTGTTAATGTTTCATCATTTCTACAACCCAAAAATTATGTTGGAAATGCAGACAGTTTTTGGCGTTTATAAAATGTTTTTATTTCATTTTTTATAATATATCATGTCCTTTATTTCTGTCATTATTTTGATTGATTTGCGAAATTGTATTTGCTAGTCAACTGGAAAGTGTATCGATGATGAATACATTAAGAATGTTGTTCTTTCGTATTTCTATTAAAAAATATCAAAAGTTGGAAACTGAATTTTTTTAAAGGAGAAAAATATCCTAATACCTAAACAATTTCAAAATTTTATGGTACCGTTTTCCTTTTGTTTTCCAGTCTTTAGTTTTGAACTTCGAAGGAAGCTGCCGCTTGGACTTTATTGGAACCAAGTCTTCAATAGTGGGATTTTATTGCCAGATATATAATTTATTTACATAACAAACACTCAGTTGTAAAAGTATCTTCACACTTTGTGTAGTCACTATATATTAACAAATAATATTTTCTCTTTTTATTGAATAAATTTATGACTGAATTAACAGCTTTTCATAAATATTTATCGCAATTTTTGTTTTAATGAAAGTGTGGTTTTCTACGCGTTAGTTATTCATAAATCATGTGCGAATTAATTAGCCATAATGCAGGCTTAAGGATACATTTTTGGCCATCTGATTACAAGCACCAGCCGGTGATTAAAATTCTCTATCATCCAATAAAAATGTTATACACGAAAAGAGAAAATAAATCATACTTAGCAGACAAATTTAGTTATAACTTTTAAGGCACTCTTTAAGAATTCGGGGGTATACTACCCCCCTCAATTTGTAAAGTCGTCAGAATGCACTCTAAAATTGTAGCTTGAATAAAATCGTCAAGTACCGCGGATTTGAAAGTGTGAGATGTCCTTAAAACTACTGTACAGATGTCAAAAAATATATTTAAGAATTAAAGAGTTATACCCCCTCAATTTGTAAAGTCTCTTAAGTACATTTTTGCTACCAACCTCGAAAAAATATTTATATTGTGCATGTCTACAAAGAAATACCTTTCAAATCAAGTGATCTCGTTAGAAATCGGTGCCCAATAAGACACTTAAAAGAGCACGACAAAAAATTTGTTGCGTATTTTTATTCAGGACTATTTATGAATACATATTTCTTAAAAGAAATCTTCTCTCTATTTGTCTTAAGTAATTTTAATTCTATGATAATAAATAATTTAATACTCGTTATAGAATGTCGTTAATAAAGGGTGTTTTTTATAGAGTGATACAAATTTAAATCATAATAAAACATATTAATATATTTTTTATATCAATGAAACGGTCTTTATTGGATAGAAAATTTTATGACATTAATGTTTAAATATGATTTCGGCCATGTGGCCACAGCGGCTGGCGCGTACAAGGCGCAATCTGGAACACCAATTTTCACAAACAGTAACATTCTGACCATCATCGTTTTTGAATACATCTGGGCCAATGACTCTGCCAGCCCATAAAGCGCATCAAACAGTCGTTTTCTATGGAAACTTCTCACTCCAAACGCGAGAATTCTGTTAATTTACGTACCCATTCGACCAAAAATGGGCTTCATCGGAATATGAAATTTTGAATGGACGAAGTGCACGATAAGTTTGACGAACTGAACCATTATTTGGATTAAAATTTTCCACAATTTGCACGCGTTGCTCTAGTGTAAGTCGATCCATAATGAAATGTCAGCTGTTAAATGGGTGGTCAAATAAAACAGTGATGCCAACTCAAAGTTGTATCACTCCATAAAAAACACCCTATAATATTTCGTATAATAAACATATTTATTATTATTAAATTTTATATATTTTTAATTAAAAATTTTACTAAAATAATAATGTTTTTCTTATATTTCAGGTAAGTGTTGCAACATTTTTAATACAATACAAGTAAGTTTTTTTTTTGTTTTCTACAAAAATAATTTCAAAAAATAAATTGAATTATTTTCAATACACACAACGAAAAAGTATTGGCACATTAATCTTTTCTTCTATATAAATTAAAATATTAGAATAACTACTTGTTAATAAAGGATTTGCTTAGGGAATTTTATGAAAGAAAAATATATACTGAGAGACCTTTCACAATGCATCAATTTTGCTTAGAAAGGATGCAAATATTTACTGATCCTTTTTATTACACAACTATTGAATAAAAATAGATTCACAAACTTTCTGGAGGACGTGAAAACAATGAATTTTTCAAATAAGAAATTAATATAAAATAAAAACAATCGAAAACAGCACCAATTGTATTATAAAAAGAAAACAAGAATAATTTTTATTGGAAAAGAGCTACTAAATAAAAGAACCAAATTATTATGCTCAAAATGTTTATTCAAAAGGAGGGAGTTTTCTAAAAATATTTGCATAAAAAATGACACGGAGAATTGTGGAAATTATTTTTATAACATTATTTTAAATTAAATAAGTATATGAAACGGGAAGAGTAGGAAAACATGAACAGATTTAAAAAATCATGTCTTGTAATTTGACTCCTTAATTTTTTATCCTTGAGGAAGTGTTTGATTGTCTTAAAGTCTTACTTAAGTGGGTCATACAGACTTGTGTTTTTTAATATTCGCACTCTCTTTTTCACTTTTAGAATTATTAATTCCGCTTTTATATATATAAATTTATAAAAATTAATCGCATAAAAGCCAATCGAATATAAAATGGGAGAGTACTTTCGAATAAAGTCATATGAAAAGAAATTAATCGACAACATTTAGTGACACAATAATATGAATCCAACTAAAGTTAATCGTGTTAATTGTTGGCGATTTGATTTTTAAATCAGACCGACAGTCAAAAATAAGAAATTATAAAAGAAGGGTATAGTCTTGATGAGTAATAAAATCTATTTCAAAATAGTTATCAGGAACTTTTGAAATCGTCTTATATATTTTTACTCCTAGAAAACGAAGTCAAAATTTCAAGAAATTTTCTTCCAACTGCTGCAAGTACTTTTACCCAATTAAAACTAAAAATATTTTAAGTTAATAATTATTAATCATCAGCCTTCACGTCGGTCATCAGTTCTACGTTAAAAATGTTGAGGTTGAGTTTATAAAAGAAGACAAAATAAAAATGAACTGACATAAAGCAACACAAATAATTTTGTCCCAATAGTCCTGTTTAAATATGACTTTTTCTCTTCATTATTTGCCCGGCATTACAATTTATTTTATGAAAAATTAAAGAAAAATATTTATTTTAACAAGTTTGTTCGTTTCTTCTTACTTCTTATTTCCTTTTTTTTTATTTCCATTCAAGTAGTTGCTTCCCATTTTTCATTGTGGTCTTGTATACACAACCATCTACAATTTTAATGTCATCTTGAGAGCCATTAACTAAATCAACAAAAAATTAATTCTACTAAGAAAAAAATATATAAAAAAATAATAGAAAAAAGAAGTAGGAATATGGCTGTCGAACGTAAGATGAAATGCTAGAATAATCAATGATGTGTAGAAGCTGTTTGAAGGAGAAAGAAAAAAAAACTCATCGTCACTTTCTTTAAAGAAACGCTGGTTTTTTTTTTTTGCAACAGCAGTTCTTCTGCTTTAATGATGGCGGGATATAAATAAGTAAATAATAGAAGGTTAGAGCTCGCAAAAAAATATACCCACCATCTTAATGTCATTTGAAAAAGTCAAATAGAATTCATGGAAAATATGTCGATATTTGCAAGATGCTGGCAACAATTTAAAAGAAGAACTTTACAAATACAATTTTTTTTTATGAAACACAAAAGTCAAGCAACTTGCATTGAATATATCCCAGGGAATAGTTTCCATAAAAAAAGCTCTCAACGAATTGTTGAAAGTAAAATGAATTTGGCGAAAAGCAAACATGCTTTTTCTTAATTTTATAGTCTTCAATCTTTTTTTTTTTTTTAATTTCCCATACTTTTCTCCAGTGCCAACATTTGATATATTGCGCCGCTTATTATTTAACAAAAAGAAATGTTTATTTTCATTTGATTAATGACCTGGAATGTGTAAAATGTCACAAACAACAAATTAACAACTATTAAATATTTCACTGCCAATTGCAGCATGCTGGCAAAAAAAAAAAAAGAAGCACAGCTTATAATCACACACGTTGTGTATGTGTGTGTGTATGTAAGAAAATAGAAAAAATTTGTCACATATGCTTCTGGACGTAAACTGGACCACTAATCAAATATTTTTACAAAATGGAGGCTGCTATTTGTTATGAAATTTGCAAAAGAAATAAATTAAAAGAAATAAATTATAATCTGAAACAATTTGTAATATGAGTAGGATGACAATGAGGGTTCTGGGCCAATCCTTGGCTCTCAGTGCTTTCTGGTAGTGTAGGCTAACAAACGTCTTTTAGACCAGTGGTTTAGCTAACGGCTAATTACTTACAAACTAAAGGCGTCATTCATAAAAATACTGGTTATAAGACAACATTTTGTCCATCTTATAAGCAGCTTATAAGCACTAAATAATTTTCATGAGCAACTTTATGAATTTTAATTTCTATTTTAAACGTTGAATTCGCAAATTTCTGTTAAAATGAAAGTTAAAATATGATTTTGTCCAAGTGAAATTTTATTGAGGGTTCTCGGCCAATTGTCGATGCATGCATAGAAGCTCTAAGTGATTGCTGGCTATTTAGACTAGTTATCAATTTTAAAATAGAGCTCTAGCTAAGCGTCAGCTATTTTAACTAATTAATGCAATCGCTGAGAATCGCACTAATTTTTTTTATGAAATCAAAAAAATATATCCTTAAAGCGGCTTTTATAAAAACCATTGAGGCCATAGAAAATATTATTGAATGTATCTTAAAATGTCTGTGCCATTAATTGATTGGCTCGGTTGTATTAAATTATCACCAGGCAGCCATAGACGGAAGGACAGACGGATGCATGAACAACTAGAACGCACATAAATTGCTTTGGCGAAGAGTATTCAAATTAAAGCGAAACCCCCTCTGGTAGTTATTTTAGCATAAAATGATAAACTCCGATACGTTCATAATAAACCAAAACAATTCGAAAATACTAAACGCAAAGTGAAACTAAAACGCACACACTCGCAGAGACAGACAAACGCACTAAAAATGCCACAGAATGGATATGCAAAAGCAGACAAACACAGAACAACAAAGGAACACATAAATATGAACACACACACACAACACACATACTCGCACCAGTTTATGGCCGTTTAGGAAAACTTTATGTTTAGCATGCATGTGCATGAACAGTTTTGTTTTAAAGCCGGCACGTAAAACAGACAAAATTATAACCAAAATTTTGTAGATATTTTTTTTTTCTCAATAGATACGCACACCCACTCCCATGCAGGCATATCCTTTTTAGGCATAACATTAAGGTTTTGTTTCATATGAGCACACACTAACAGCGATGGTGTAGGTTGGCAAAAATGAAATGTGTTAGTGATGGTTGTGTGGCGAGAGTGGTATTAGTGGCATAGAAAATGTGGCGGCGTCAAAGACCGGCCTGCAAAAAGAAAAAAAAACATTCCAGCCTGTAAACGGAAATACAAAATAAAGTCTATGTAGGAGATAAATTATCAAAGATAGCAATTCCTGTGGGCGTAAAAAGGCAGGGGAAAAGGGAAGAGTTAGAAAAAATGGGAATTTTGTGGTTAAAACCGAGAATATTTCTCTTAAATTTCTATCGTTCTCTATAACACAACAGCAGCGGTGGGCCAAAAGAATATTGGATTTTTATATGATTCCTTTAAAGATGGAGTTAATTGAGAAGGTTATTGTTATAAATCCAAAACGATGTTAAATAATTTACAATTTAAGTAAATTTTTTTAAATGTTCGCAAAATATTTTGATGATTGCAAACGTCTGGTTTGTTCAATTTTGTGCTGCAAATTTATTTTATAAAATAAGAGATTTAAAAATAGATTAAACAGCCTCTTTATTTATCGCCTGTAACCTGGTAGACGCTAATTGCTGGAGCCAAGGACATCAAGTTTATTGTATAATTTTGCAAAAAGCTTTGAAGTACCGCGAATGCCAAATACACTCCCTTAAAGTGCATAAAATTCTATAAGATTTAACCGCGTGAAAATTAAAAAGAATAAGGTACAGAACTATTATTGCAAAGAATTTTATTTATTAAATTCGATTAGAATTAATAAGCTACAGTTCATATCGTGTCCTTAATTCAGAATAATATTCCAAGGAACAAGGACAAGGCATATCATGTCTTTCTGAATTATAAACATACTGCAAACTATTGCCCAGGACTACAAAAATCGCTTCACTAGCACTTTTCATATCCCGCTAGGAAAGTTTAAAATTTTTAAAAGTCCGTTTTGATGTATTGGTTTTATCCCGTTTTGAAAAAATTGAGTTCTCATCCTGGGATGCTTGCCTGACTAATTTTGGGAGGCCGTTACTTGTGTGTGAAAAATAAAAAAGAACACGAAACAGAGATATTTTTGGTGGGGAATTTGTTTTAGTAAATTAAATTATGATTCTTCACGGGGTGCGTGGGCAAGGCATCAGGTCCTTCTGAATTATAAACACATGACGAACTATAGTCGAGGCTTTTAAAGATCGATTTAATAGAAACTTTTTGCCGGGACAATTGTAAATTTTCTAAGATCGAAAAGCTTATCTCGTTTGAAAGAAATCCACTTCTCATTAGACCTCCAGGTTATGAGATCCTGAGATGCTTCCCTACTAATTCTGGGAGCCCGTTACCTTGTATGTATGTACGTGTGTGTGGCTCTGTGTGGGTATCTTTTCGTGTGGGGGTGTGTTACCAGCTCATAATTTAAAAAAACTGAGCCGAACGTCGTTCTTCAACGTTCTTGAACTTAGACTTCCTGTAAATTTGAACCGATTCGAAAGGATAAATTTTACGATATCCTAAAAAAAATTTTGAATTTTTTAGAAAAACTTTTAAATGACAAATTAATCAGCTCTTAACATTTAAGAAACCACGTCGATCACCGCAAAACCCAGTCAAAAACGGTTAAGCCGTTCCTGAGATATCGTAAACGAAAAAGAAGTGTTTTTTAACTCCGAAATTATGTATCTGATCAGTTCTTGCTCTAGATTGTCTTATAGTAATTCGGCAAAAACTATCGAAATCATGGATCATTTCATAGGAATCGGTTGATTTATAGATTAAAATAATAGTGTTTTACTTCAAAGAATTTAAAAGTGTAGAATAGCGAAAAAAGAACCAGGTTGAGAAAGTTTTGCGGTTAATATTAGCGGGAAGTTACAGTGATAATCTTTATGGTCAATTTTTCACAATTCTCGTATCTTGTCTCTTAATAAAATTGGCACAAATCGAAACTGTTGTCACATTCAACTTGAATATCAAAGAAGTGATAATAAATAAAAATAAAATTGAGTACAGATGATGAAAGTGTAGCGGCTTTCGAAAACAGCTGCTCTGCTCTGCTGTCTAAGTTGAATGAATAAACTGAAATTGACTCTCCCCTGTGCTTTGGAATATTAAGCATGTCTTTCTGGACACTTTTCAAACACTTTCCGAATAATTATCTTTATTTTAAATTAAATTTTATTTAAAAGAGCAATAAGTACTTCGAAGCAAATTTCTTATAATTTTAAATTTCGCTAATTTAGAAACGTTTTTCTGGCGTTGAGCTGTTCATGATGACTTAAAAAATTTTACTGCACAAAAATGTCAACACATTTTTACATCAGCAGCGATCAAAAAAATACAGCCGCTGCTTTTATTTCTAACACGTTAATCAACGTGTTTTTTCATTAAAATCTCTTTAGGACTTCTATATTCTCTTTGTCCTTTTATCTGAAACTATTTTCACTATTGCAGCTCTTCTTCTTTCACTGAACTACTGAAGTTGAATAAAAGCTTGAGAACTTATTATATATCAAATACAAAATTAATTCAATAATTGTTATAATATCAGTGCATTTGGAACGAGTACTTCAAGTAGTTCAAGTACTTCAAGTACTTCACTTCAGTTACTGAAGTTTTATTTCCTGCAAAATCTTTTGCATTCAACTTCTTTTTATTTAAAATAATCACTGCTACTTCCTCGCTTTATAACACTAATTTTTTTTCTAAAATTTGCTGCCCTACTCACAGCAATTTAATAAACCCCCGTCCCCCTTCTGTCTGCACTTTCAACAGCGTGTTTAGCAGCAAACACTTGTTTCCCAAAGCGTGCACAGTTTTTTTTGTGCAGTCTTTTAAATCTTCTGTTGAAAATCAATTTAGTGTTGAAATGTTGCCAAAAAAAAAAAGGCAAAAAATAAAACTCAAAAAAATCCAATTTCTTGTATTTATTGCTGCTGCTGTTGTTGTTGCTGTTGTTGTCTCAATCATACTTTAAAAGCCACCAAAAAATAGAACGGATTTGCAACGAAACTTGGCTGGATGCTGTTAAAGTCTGTGCGAGTTGTTTGAATCAAAGAAAGGAAATGAAAGCAGCAACAACACACCAACAACAGTTCTGAATGATATTAACTACACCAACACACGTGTAAATATAAGTGTGTGTGTGTGTGTTTAATGCTTGAATCGTATGAGTACATGCGTTTTATTAAAAAAAAAATAATAAAACTCTCAACCGGTTTCTGGTCAAATATAAAACTCAAGCCAACAATATTTTTGACTTTTGCTACCATTTTAACCTTCTCATGCTTCAAAAGAAAACACCCGTTACATGAAAATATCTAAACTCCTATCACTGGCGTATTTCATTTATTTTCATTTCGTTTTTCGTTTTTGTGAAATCCTGCTGTTAACACATAATTTCATATTCCGGTGACTGGAAAGCCACCGTATTTTCAAATCTACTTGAGTGTGCATTCATGTTCTGCCACACAATTTTAAGCGTAAATGAGTGTCTATTAAAGTGGATTTTCGTGAAAACCTATTAAATGTTGTAGTTTATGGTTTTCGGCAAAAAAAAAAGCAAGACTTGCACCAAAGCGAGAAGATTAAACAGGATAATAGAGCGTATAAAAATTTTATTGCAAAATATGGGTTAAACGCTTCAAATAACGACGACATTCCGCCGGTTTAAGTAAACCAACAAGAACGGCAGTCGACTGGAAGCAGAGCGAATTAATTTTCGAAACGCCAAAAAGTACAATTTAAGAAATATTTATGAAGACATTTGAAATCTAAAAGGAAAAATGCAAGTGGTCCTTCACAGGACCACTTGGGTGTAAGAATTTATGAATTTTGCTAATTCTTAAGCCCTGCCAGTATAAATTGCAGCCACTTACACTGGGCCTGTAAAAAAATATCCTTTCAGTAGAAAATGAAAATCTTTTCAATAGACATTTAAAATAAATTTTTGCTTGGAAATTTATTTTGCTACATTAACAATAAAATAAAACAATAATAATATAAAAATTCTGTGTATTCTTCTACTTTAATTTTTCTACAATCGAATTCAATAGATTGTGGGCTTTTAAGGATATTTAATAAAGCAGAAAATTTTAATGCCCTGGGCCATACAAAAATCAAACCGAAATAATTCTTGTTTGCCTTAAATCACAACAACACCTTTCAATAACCTCCACATGACCTTAAGCTATAAAAATCAGGCAGCAAGAAAAAAAACACACACACAAAAAAAGTCAATTTTATTCAACATAAATAATGTGTTGATGCCACTACAATCAGATCGACTGGAGACAAAAATTTATTTAATACTCCATCAGATAATATTTTTCGTTTCTTTTTTTTCCCATATCGTGCCTACTGCTGATTTCATTTTACCCTCAAGTATAGAAACTACCAACAAGATGCTTTAAATTAGATAACAACCATAAAAACTACTTGAAAACCAATTTTACTTGTTCACAAACATACTTTGTGTCCTCAACTGAGGCAAAGAAATAAAAAAAATAAAAAATGGAAAAAATTAAAACCAGAATGCCCTAAAAACGTTTGTGTAGAGAAAAAAAAGGAGGACTACAAAAGAGCAGAAAATATTGCAGCCAACGAAAATTAAAGTAATTTTAATGAAAGTGTTTTTCGATAAAAATCAAAGTAGAAAAAAACTAATAGAGGGCAAGTTTGCAAGAAGAAAGAAGCGAGCAACGACATCATGAATTGCATATCAAGTGGAAATACAAATTAAATTCACAACTCTCTTTATAGACATGCTTATGCAAGTCTTAGCAGGCTGCTAAAAAAAAAAATTGTAGAGAAGAGCCAAACCTAAATTAAATTCAAACAATTTGTGGCAAAACACAAAATGGAAATGTAGAGCGATAGTAAAAGTTAACAAAAACAACAACGAAAAATAATCAACCAACAGCAAAATTGGTGGTAGAGAAGTCATTTAGAATGGCAACAAAACAACAGAATAAAAAACTATATAAAAAATAAACTTTTTGCTAAATTAAAAAAAGTTCTTCTTCTTCTTCTTTGTGCCATCACCAGCAAAGCACAACCGAAACAAAAGCCTACACTTTTTGGCAGCCATTTTGCAGCAGCAGAACATTTCCGGCTGCCATACAAATGCTGCACACACTTTCGCTCACTAACTGGTTCGGATTCTGTTTCTGGCTAACAAACACATACCAGCTGACAGCAAATGAATTTAATTAATTAGTCAAGGAAATGTTGTTCATAATGAGAGAGCAGATACAAAAATGCTCGAGTTCATAAACATAGTTTTTCAAGTTTTTGATAAATAAGAAAATCTAATGGAAATGAAAATTAATCAAATTTTCATAGACATGTTTTGCCTGCCAGTTTTTTGTTTTTTTTTTTTCGTTGTAAACAAAAAGTTGGTGCAGTGAAATGAACCTGCGGAGAACGAAAGAAAAAGAGTCTAAAATTATTTTGTTGAGGTTTTCCAAACTTGGAATTATTCCTCAGCATTTTTGAGTGAATGTGTGTGTATGAGTGAGTTTTTGTGTGTGTTTGTGTATTTTTAATAAAATTCTACCGACATATTCTGCGAAAGCGTGTGGATTCTTATAAATCGAATAGTTCTTAAGCCGTCTGTGCTTAAGTTTTTTGTTAATGGTCTTCGGTTTCTGGAGCGTGGAAAAGCTATTAACAGCATCATGATGTTGAATAAACTGCAGTGAATAAAATTAGTCTTCGATAACGCTTGTAAAGCATTAAATATTTCAAGTGATTCCGTTGAATTTGACAGGCCGGTTCGAAGGACCAAATGAACCATTTTATCTTAATGGTGTTTCCAGCTGGTGTCTGTAGCGTGGAAAAGCTAATAAAAGCATCATGATGTTGACAAACTGCAGTGATAAAAATTACTCTTCGATAACGCTTGTAAAGCATTAAACATTTCACGAGATCTCCTTAAATTTGAAAGGCGGATTCGAAGGACCAAATGGATCGTATCCAACTAGTGAAAAAATTAGTTTTCAATACCGCTTCTAAAGCATTAAATATTTCAAGTGATTTTGTTGAATTTGACAGGCCGGTTCGAAGGAGCAAATGAACCATCAGTGCGGTCATTTTTTCTTAATGATCCTTCGAACTGGCATCTGTAGCGTGAAAAAGCTAATAAGAGCGTCATATTGTTGACAAACTGCAGTTAAGACAATGATTTCAAGTGATTTCCCTACATTTGGCAGGCCTGTTCGAAGAACCAAATGAAACGTCAATCATTTTTTCTTAATGATCCTTCGAACTACTGACATTTGTAGCGTGGAAAAGCTAATAAGATCATGATGTCGACAAACTGCAGTGACATAAATTAGTCTTCGATAACGCTTGTAAAGCATTAAATATTTGAAGTGATTTCGTTGAATTTAACAGGCCGGTTCGAAGGACCAAATGAACCATTTTATCTTAATGGTGTTTCCAGCTGGTGTCTGTAGCGTGGAAAAGCTAATAAAAGCATCATGATGTTGACAAACTGCAGTGATAAAAATTACTCTTCGATAACGCTTGTAAAGCATTAAACATTTCACGAGATCTCCTTAAATTTGACAGGCGGATTCGAAGGACCAAATGGATCGTATTGAACTAGTGAAAAAATTAGCTTTCAATACCGCTTCTAAAGCATTAAATATTTTAATTGATTCCGTTAAATATGACAGGCCGGTCAATAATTTTTTCTTAATGGTCCTTCGAGCTGGTGGCTGTAGCGTGGAAAAGCTAATAGGAGCGTCATATTGTTGACAAACTGCAGTTAAAACAATTATTTCAGGTGATTTCCCTAAATTTGACAGGCCGGTTCGAAGAACCAAATGAAACGTCAATCATTTTTTCTTAATGATCCTTCGAACTGACATTTGTAGCGTGGAAAAGCTAATAAGAGCATCATGATGTCGACAAACTGCAGTGACATAAATTAGTCTTCGATAACGCTTGTAAAGCATTAAATATTTCAAGTGATTCCGTTGAATTTGACAGGCCGGTTCGAAGGACCAAATGAACCATTTTATCTTAATGGTGTTTCCAGCTGGTGTCTGTAGCGTGGAAAAGCTAATAAAAGCATCATGATGTTGACAAACTGCAGTGATAAAAATTATTCTTCGATAACGCTTGTAAAGCATTAAACATTTCACGAGATCTCCTTAAATTTGACAGGCCGGTTCGAAGGACCACATGGAGCGCATCCAACTATTACACGACTTCACATGCAACAACCCAATCAAATATTCTTATTAATAAAGTTAATGTAAAATTAAAGTTCCTTGCAAATCTTGTAAATTTATATAAAATTTAATTAAATTTAATATATTAAAAAATTAATTATCTCGTTCAAACACAATATATTTCTATAGTAAGTAATCAAGGAGAAAACAAAGTAAAACTGCTCTAAACAAAATACAAGTAATTAAACATTTTTTATAACTTAAAGAAACCACGAAATAAGGTTAAAAGAAAATAATAACAATATTTTGCTTTTATGGTCAAAATGAGAAAAACCATCAAGAACATGTGAATTACTTAAGTTGTAGAAAATTGTACAGCCATTTACTCAGCAAATACAACAGCCGCAAAGTATGCAAAGAGAAAAAAAATGCCGGCTACAATAACAAAATGCATACACACACGCATTTACACACTCACATGCAAGTTGAATGTGTGTAAATGAATGTGAGTGAATATTAACAGCAGCATTAGCAACAACAATGTTGGGGGAGAAACCGCAAAGTAAACGAAAATGGCATTTAATATAACCGATATCCGGTAGCCACTGAAATACACACATACACACCCGCACACAGACACAATACCTACACTTGTAAGATAACAACATAAAAATCTACACACATAAACTTTAATATTCACACACACTCTCTCTTTCTCTCTCTCCCACTTACTGGCGTGTCTGGATTTAGGCAAATGAATGGGAAGAAAATCTCCTTAGATTTTACTAAAAACATGGACTTATAAAATATATTCTCTTATTATTTATAAACATGTTTTCCATTGTTGTTGTTGTAGTTGTAGTTGTATTGGAAAACCTTGGCAAATAATGAATGAATAAATAAATGAATAATGCACATGTTTTTTCTTTCTTTTCTTTGTTTGTATGCTATTAACTCTCTGGTATAGATACGGATAGTCTTCACAGTTGTCTGCCAGAAATAAAAGTAACACACCGACTTACGTGAGATAAACAGATAGACGTAAAGACAGTCGGTCAGGCCGAACCCTGTAGTCAGTCACTCAGCAATTATTAAGACTGTTTCGGAAAAAAAGATTAAGAATGAGTGCGGTTAAATAAATGTTTTAGTGTTCAGGCAAAAATTTGTAATCATGTTGCAGCAAATGTGTGATATCCTGTGATAAGTTATCTTTTAGTTTAATATAAACATAAGAAACTTAACAAGTCCTGGCAAAATAAATACGAATAAATACGCTTTTAGTTGTTGCTGTTCTACGTGTGTTAAGGATTTGTCTGTATTACCTCGTCTATTACCACCTGCATGTCGAAGTGTAGTTTTGTAACAACTTTTTGCCAATACTTTTGAAATTAAAATGAAGTAAATGAAACGGGGAAGGTCGGCTAAGCGTCATGGGCTAGGCGTTTAACCAAAAACTGTACATATATTTTAAATAAAATTAAGGAGAAAATTAAATGGATGAGCTCTAACATAATTAAAGCACGTCTGGTTACAATTTAAAATCTGCAAAATATAAAAACAAGCGACTTCAAAACAGAGACGTGGAACTTTTCACAACAACTCCACAGCAAAGCGAATTTAGATTTTATTTAACACATCTGGAGGTTTCTAATAACAACCTTGTCTACGATGGATCTAACTTTTTGGCCCATAAAAATTAAAGTATTTAATACAGAAGTAAAAAATTAGCCTGTTCAATCCTGCTTGATCATGTTTTGAACTGCATGGTGCTATTAATTACACGGCTCGATATAAAATTTAACCTTCATTTCAAACTATCAAATTTTAATAATTCAGAATAAGCAATTTAGGCAAAATCAAATACAAAAAACATAATCGAGTGCCATCTGGCGGCACAAAGTGAAGGTGAAAATGTCACTCTAATTTTACTGAATTTTTTTGATTCATTAAAGTTATTTTAAATTTCATAAATTAAGTTTGAAAGTTACAATAAAGGGTGTTTTTTATAGAGTGATACAAGTTTAAATCATAATAAAACATAGAAATATATTTTTGATATCAACGAAACGGTTTTTGTTGGATAGAATATTTTATGACATTAATGTTTAAATATGATTTCGTCCATGTGGCCGTCAGGGCTGGCGCGTACAAGGCTTAATCTGGAACACTAATTTTCACAAACAGTAACATTCTGACCATCATCGTTTTCTTGAAGACATATGGGCCAATGACTCCGCCAGCCCATAAAGCGCACCAAACAGTAATTTTCTCTGGATGTCCTGGTGTTGCGACAAAAGATTGAGGATTCTTCTCACTCCGAATGCGACAATTCTGTCTATTTTCGTACCCATTCAACCAAAAATGGGCTTCTTCGGAAAGTAAAATTTTTAATGAATGAACTGCACGATAAGTTTGACGAACAGAACCAATATTTTTATTAAAAATGTCCACAATTTGCACGCGTTGCTCTGGTGTAAGTCAATCCATAATGAAATGTCAAAGCAAACTAAACAAAAACCAACTATCAGCTGTTAAATCGGTGGTCAAATAAAGCAGTGATGCCAACTCAAAGTTGTATCACCCTATAAAAAACACCCTATATTTTCTAAAACTTTGCAATGCAAAACTAATACTAAAAAATAATTTTTTTATATCAAATTGTGCTCAAAATTAAGAAAGCCATGATAAACATTCCACAGCACAAAGGGCAAATCAATAACAGTTTTCTAAATATTCAACTTTAACTGCAGAGCACAACAGCTGTTTTCGACGGCCGCTGCACTTTAGTCGTCAGTACTCAAGTGTACTTATTAAGTACAAGTGTTCTTATTAAGTGTTTTAGTTGAATGTGATAACAGCTTTTGTTTGTAACAATTTTATTATGAAATAAAATACGAGAATTGTATCAAATCGAAGGCAACACAGTTTTAATTTAGCTCCTGTATTGTCGCTTGATTATCTGCGTCATGCAATTTTGGTTAAGCTTTTGTGCATAATTAACTGAAATATAATAATATAAACTTTAGGACTAAAAATTATTCTCTTTTTTTTTTTGTAGAACCATGTTATTAGCTATAGGTCCCAATAACCAAGGCGTAGTACTGGTAACATAGTGGTTTTTATGATTTTTAATAGTGTTAATAAAAATTCGGTTCGTTGGAAAGTTGTCCCTGGTACAGAAACTTCCAGTTGTTGGAAACAGTTGGAAAATTAGTGGCTGAAGAGCGGCCAATTCAAATGAATGTGCCTTAATGTGTCACCCTTTAATATCAATTTAATTAAAAAAAGCTGTAGCAACTTATTTAGTAAAATGGGTTAAAGAAGGTCAAAGGAACTGCAATAACACTCCCCTTGAAAATGTTTTTAAAAATCATAGTTCTCTAGGCGCACCTTCCCTTTTATTGTCATAACATATTGAGTTTATAACAAAAGTATTTATTACAATTATTTATTAGAAATTGTTGTTGTTTATTCTTGTTTTTTTTTTGCCATAAAGATAAGCTGGTGTTATTAGTTTTGTAATACTTTTGAAAAACTTATTGTTTATGGCTGTTTCTTATTTTAGTATTCATGTGCTAAATATTCAGTTCAGATTGTAAATTCGAGCGAAAAAAAATTCGAAATAGAAAATTTTATTTCAAATTCAGAAATTAACAACGATAACGATGTTGTAAGAAACAAATAAATAAATAAAGAAATAAATAGAAATTCATAAAAAGCCATAAAGATTGAGGAAATAACAATAACGCCAGCAACCCAAGTGACCAAAGCATTTCAATTACCTCCTTGGCCACAAGCATGTCGTAAACATTTACCGAATAACACACTTCACAATGAGAATGGAAAATATCTTTAAATCTGACTAGAGCTTAAGGAAGCCGTTTAAAAATTATTTCAACAAAATATTTAATAACAGGTTTTTTTGTATGAATAAAAAGTTCTTATCCCAGAACTATTTTATCCCACCCTCCCCCGCCCAGTGGGCAGGTTCTTCAACGTTGACAAGTTTGTTTTACAATTGTATTTTCTAACTACAAATTTCTATCGTTTGTAAATAATAAAATCTAACCGCAAGAATATAATAAAAATGCAGGACAAAGTAAATCAACATTTTGAAAATGTATTTTCTTTGAAACAAAACACCAGACAGTTTTCTTTTTGTCTGTTGGAAATTGTAAATTAAAAAAAAAAAGAAATTTTCTTTAGCCTCTATTTGAATTACAAACATCTTTTATTTTGTTCAGTTATTTGCTCAACTGTTTTTATCTCAGATTTAAAATACATTTTGTGGTTTTTGTAGGTAAATAAAAAGTTATTTTATTTAAACAGCCCGGCCACAGTTTGATAATAATAAGAGAAAAGAAAAAATCTAAATGCAACACACCGAAAGAAATCATGCTGAAACTTGTCAAATGGAGTCATTTAAATTTCACTGGAATGCCTGTTGAAATAAACTTTTGAACTAAACAGCCGAAGTGGTGGCTCTACGAGTTTATTTCGAGAAGAGTTTAAAAATATACGTGGCCTTGGAAAGTTTATTTAATTTTGAACTGGCCTGAACACTTAAATTTTATAATCTAAAAAGTATTTTTAATTTAGAAAAAAACTGATAAATATTTTGAAGAACAAGAGAAAGTCAACATCAGTTTGAAATATTTAACTTAAAGAGCAGCATGACTGTTTTCGAAAGCCGCCACACTATCGTCATGAACTAATTAAATCATTAAATAAATTATCTAAAAAAAATCAGTACCAATTTTCATTTATTATCACTTGTTGTGTAGCGCAATTGAGTGTTAAAACAGTTTGTTTTCGTACCAATTTTATTATGAAAAAGAATACGAGAATTGTTCCAAACCGAAGGAAGCACGCAATTGGTTAAGTGCTAGTTTGGTTATTTTCTTCATCTCCTATTATTTGAATTTTTGTCTTTGTTTTTCATTATAAAAATTTTTAATTCTTCACAAAAATTTATTTTAAATTGTATGATTTTTCGGAAAATAAGAAAAAATATTTTTTAAAAAGTTTACCACAAAAAAAAAACAATAATAAGAAATATTTTCTAAAATAAATTTGTAGAAAAGCCAGAACAATTAAATTAAAAATAAAGACAAATAGTTTTCACTGAGGTCTTGTTATGACTTCCATACTTCTTTAAACTTCCCATTTAGTTGAATAGAATTTTGGAATAATATTTTTGAGTTATTCCAAGAAAATTTTAATTTGATTTACATTAGCCCTAGTGATATAAGCACAGGAACCAGCTAAAGCCTCTTGATTGATGACTTTGAAATATTAAACAATTTGGAAAAAACGAATCAACTTCACTGGAATTAAATTGATTTGATTGGACCTTCCAAAGAAATCATTTCAGGGACCGCAACGGTTATAATTTTTATATTAAAAATCATATTTTAATTATTATTTTCTGAGTTTTCTTTATGGCTTTAAAAGTAAAATTTATATTTTGGCTTTTATTTATTGAACAGCAAATAAAAGTTAGTTATTGATTTTTATATATTCTTTCAAAAACAAACCATTTTTAAGCTGTAAAATATATATATTTTATATATGAAATAAATATATTTTTCACGGAATGTGGCGCTAAGTTCGATCTTAAATCGTTTAATAATAAATTCAGCGGAATAGGAACTCAACCGAAAATCAAAGTCCTGATCGAATAATAAATTTAAGATAAAGTTTTATTTCCTGATTGAAAAATTAATGACAAGCAATAACTTTTATTTTCCGAGCGAAAAATAAAAGTCACAAAATAACTTTTACTTTCTGGGCAATTTAAAAAAAAATATTCAGAAAGTATACATATCGGGTGTTTTTTATATAGTGCTACAAGTTTAAATCATAATAAAACATATTAATATATTCTTGATATCAATGAAACGGTCTGTATTGGATAGAAAATTTTATGACATTAATGTTTAAATATGATTTCGGCCATGTGCCAGCCACGGCTGGCGCGTACAAGGCGCAATCTGTAACACCAATTTTCACAAACAGTAACATTCTGACCATCATCGTTTTTGGAGACACATGGGCCAATGACTCCGCCAAACATTAATTTTCTATGGAAACTTCGCACTCCAAATGCTACAATTCTGTTTATTTACGTACCCATTCAACCAAAAATGGGCTCCATCGGAAAATAAAATTTTGAATGGACGAACTGCACGATTATTTTGACGAACAGAACCATTATTTTGATTAAAGATTTCCACAATTTGCACGCGTTGCTCTGGCGAAAGTCGATCCATAATGAAATGTCAAAGCAAACTAAACAAAAAGCAACTATCAGCTGTTAAATGGGCGGTCAAATAAAGCAGTGATGCCAACTCAAAGTTGTAGCACTCTGTAAAAAACACCCGATATGTAAATAAAACTAAATGCATCTTGAATTTTGTATTAATTGTTCTTGCTTTTTGAAAAGTCCTGAAGGAAAACAGGACCTTATAACGTTGTGAGTTTTCTTTAATATATTTTTATTTTATTTTAGAAGGTCTGACTGTGAAGTCGTTGTTTCCTCTTGATAATAAAGGTTTTTATTTATTTTAAGGGAGACCACATTTAGTTTTCTCGGTACTTGATTTTATTGTGAATCTGCGAATTTGATAGTGTCTGATCCCAGTGTGCGCTGTCACATTCTGCTTCAGTGCTGCGAAAATGCTTTTTTTGTGTTAAAAAATTTATAATTTTTATAAATAATTTCTTAAAAAACACTTAAGAATAAGCCAGTTTAAAGTAAAAAATTTTAATATAAAAAAATAATAATCAAAATAAGAATTATCCTTTTTAAAGGCTACAAATTATTGTCTCAATTTTAATAATAAATCCAATTACTGTTTATATTCTGAATCAACATGAATTTACATTTCAAAATTATTTTCAAATTAGTTCTTAACCCTTAAACTAACCCGTGTCATAATTATCTTGTCATAAAATTACACCGCAAATGGCTAACAACTAACGAATTACCCCTGAAGTATGCAATAGTTTCTTTTTTTACCTCTCTCTCTCTCTCTCTCTCTTTTAATGAACTAGACTGTTCATATTTATATTCATATTTTATTTCTGGTAAATGGTTGTTCAAGCAAATAATTGGTAGCTTTTCTTCAATTTAAAATAGGGAAGAAAGGCAGCAACTAAAATTTGAGTTCTCTGTGTCCAATACAATTTTGTTTCCATAGAAATTTTTGTGTTTCTTTAAATATCCTGGCAAGTATTTATTTTATACACAAACAAATATTGAGCCAGAGCACATTATCAACATCTGTCATATCAAAAATGATGGCAATTTCGTATGACATGCCAGCAAACATGTGTCGTATCCTTTGACATGCAACTCTAGTGTCATAACGTATGAATGAACAAACACAAGAGTACGTTTGCCAGTGAAAAAAAAAACAAATCAACAAACTTAAAGCAGATACTTTTTAAGTAGAATTGTAATTATTTAAATGGCATTTTTATAAGATTTTTTGATAAAGAGATTTTTAGTCAAACTAAATTGAAATTAGTTTTATAACTGCTTTTTTATCTTGAAAAACTTTTGAAAAGTGTGTTAGAATTTATAATAAATATTAACACTGGATTTTTAATGCTGTTAATAAACTACACTCTCTCTGGTGTAGTCCTGTGTTACAGTCCTCTGTAACACTTTCGTAACAACACTTCCTTCATCAGCCTGTAACCACTTCATTTGAACTGAAACTTTTGCAAAAAACAATTATAATTCTAATTGCAATTTCCATTAAGTTAATTCCATATTCAATCATTGTTTTTCTTTGAACTTAAATAAAACAAATTCGTTGCCAAATATATTATTCCCATTCGATAGCAGATTTAATTATTGAAACAATTAATTTTCCATTTTAATTAAACTTGTAGAATGATGAAGACATCGTTAAAATCTCCACAAAATTCAAATATTTAACTTGTAGAAAGTCAATTAATTTATGAGAAAAGTTATATACAAAATACTTAGTCGAAAACTGTGGCTAATAAAACACACACACACACACACATACTTATTGTGATTGTATATGGAGAATAATACACTGAACGAAATGGTGGCAAATAGAGGGACACGGTTGCATAGAATGCCAGAATGAATTGATTCAGACTGCTTGAGTC
Source organism: Linnaemya vulpina (assembly GCA_963675445.1). Classification (NCBI taxonomy): domain Eukaryota; kingdom Metazoa; phylum Arthropoda; class Insecta; order Diptera; family Tachinidae; genus Linnaemya; species Linnaemya vulpina. The sequence continues at coordinate 84,630,761 of OY776278.1, read as the reverse complement.
TCATTGCCTTAAGTGAAAACGACAAAATACTTGTGCTTTCTTATTCCTTAACTCTTAACTAACGTCATGTCAAGACAATATTAAAGACAGGACACTTCTGTAGTCCTTTTCTTCAACCCTGAACGTGCTCACATCTTGTTGCGCTATTCCAAGCCATAGAGAGTGTTCGCAGACTGTCAGAAGCTATTGTCTTGACACGACGTTGGCAAATAATGAGAGTTGAGGCAGGCACCTGCATGCTTATAGGCCCACTTCGCACTGGAATATGTGATAGTTCTACTAAAAATAATTTAAAAAAAAGGTTTATTGCCGAATTGTCAATATATTTTCTTAATCATCCAAATATTTATTATTAAAAATGCTATTTTCGCAGCACTGAAGCAGAATGTGGCAGCGCACACTGGGATCAGACACTATCAAATTCTCAGATTCACAATAAAATTAAGTATCGAGAAAACTAAATAAATAAAAATCTTTATTAACATGTGGAAACAACGACTTCACAGTCAGACTTTTTAAAATAAAATAAAAATTTATTAAAAAAAAATTCACAATTTAATTAAGTCCAGTCTCTTCCTTCAGGACTTTTCAAAAAGCAAGAACAATTAATACAAAAATCAAGATTCATTTAGTTTTATTTATATATCGGGTGTTTTTTATAGAGTGATACAACTTTGAGTTGGCATCACTGCTTTATGTTGTTTAGTTTGCTTTGACATTTCATTATGGATCGACTTACACCAGAGCAACGTGTGCAAATTGTGCAAATTTTTAATCAAAATAATGGTTCTGTTCGTCAAACTTATTGTGCACTTCGTCCATAATTTCGTTTGAAATTACTAATTTAAATAAAAATTAAATAAAATAAATATAACAACTAAATTCAAGATAGGTAAAAGTGAACAGAACTTTATGATGTTTTCGCAGGCCACTGCAATAGTCGTTAGACTATTACCTGTTGCCGTTTTAAGCAACCTCAGTTAAATTCCCTGGTAACGAAATAAGGCAAGTCTAGGGCTTTGCGGACTTCGAGTTTTCCTTATCACCCACTGATACTTTGCCCAACTGTTCTTCAAGCAGAGACTTAGGTCCTTAGCAAGGCTGAGTTAAGAATTGAAAGGATCTATTTGGAGATCACATTTTATAAAATATTTTATAATTATAATTTTATAAAATTTCTAATCATGTATTTTCCCTACTCCTGAGTTTCCCAACCAGGATAATAAGCTTTTGCTTGCATGCTGGCAAGCAAACACTTTATTATCGCATACAATTTTATAGTTCTAACAAATTAATTAATAAAAGCTTAACTAAAATTAAGAGGTTACATATTGTATTCCTTCTTATCAATATTTATATATTAAATACAAGTTTTATGTTTTTATTCACTAACACTTGGCCAAAGTTGATTGTGTTTGTTTAGGATGGCTATTGGTCGTGGCTTAGGAAGCTAAAGCGACCAGTTACAGTTGCCAGAAAGGATGCTTAGCTTGACTACGGCATTAGAATGTAATAACGAAGCAAGAAACAATTAATAGTAACTTGTGCAGAAATTACATACACACTCACACACATAGACAAACAGAAACAAAATTACAAATTATCCTTCGCACAACCCCCAACTATTTACAACATTCAGTTAAGATGCCTGATTATACTCGTATTAACAATGGCAAAATAGTTATAATAATAATAATAATAATAATATTAAAATAAATTGTTATTAAATGCAACCCAGTTGGCCAAATCACACACCGTCTCTGGACTAGACTTTCTAATCGACAACTCAAAGAAACTCGTCTTCCGTGAGGATGTCGTTAACGCTTTCCTTTGAATAATCGATTAGAAAACTTGGCCCATAGACGTTTTGGTCAATTGGGTAATTGTTTTATACTTTTTGTGACTTTCTTATTCAACTGTAAATGATTGGTTGTATGGGTGCGTTTTTGTGAATGTTTTGAACATGAAAATCGTTTTAAGTTAATTAGTTTTTCCCATAATTCAGATTAATTCTTTCGCAATTAATAACAAGCGATTGATAATGATGAATGCGTATCGGAGTGATTTGTTTGTTTTGGCAAAAAGCTTTCAAAGTTTAATTATTAAAATAAAAGTTTAATAATTTAAATATTAACTTTAACTTGACGTTCAAAAAATAAAAGTCAAGAAATAACTATTATTTTTTTATCACACAATAAACGCAGAGAAATGACTTTTATTTTGTGATGAATAAATAAAAATCAATAAATAACTTTTATTTGCGGATCGAAAAATAAAAGTCAAGAAAAAATTTTTATGATTTAAGCAAAAATAAAAGTCAAGAAACAATTTTTATGATTTAATCGAAAAATAAAATTCAAACAATAACGTTTATTTTGTGATTAAAAATCAAGAAATGACTGGTGCCGATCGAAAAATAAAAGTCAGAATTAAACTTTTACTTTCTGATTGAAAAATATCAGACGAAAAATTAACTATTATTTTCTGAGAAATAAATCAAACTACGACAGTAACTTTTATTTCTTAAGTTAGAAACAAAACTCAGGAAATAATCTTTTAAATCATTTTTAAAAAACAAAACCTTTAACCGTTTCTGTCCCTTTTCGATTTACATAATTCACTGTTTCGGAAGGAGTCATTAATATTGTGTTGCCAGCCCTCAGCAGGTTAAAATTTCGAGGCTGGAAACATTTAGTTAATGAAATCCATGACCATGAATATCGTGAATGATTTTTAAGATAAAACTCTCAAACCCATCAAAAATAAAAAATTGAAAAAATATTTGGCAACTGTTGGTGTACTCGTTTATCAATTTATGGGAGATATTAAATTCATCGGGCTTCAGCATGTTGTTCTAAAGCATTCTGCTGATTGATGTGGCCTTGTAAAGTGAACATCAAGGATACATTTCTCTGCAGCTCGTTACGGGAAAAAACTTCATCACATTTCATCTTTGGCTTGCATTTCCTCCCCCCTCTCTCCCCTCTCTCTCTCTCTCTCGCTCTCGTAGCAAACGTTTCCTTACAACAACTTGGCTGACGAGTGATTATTTTTGTGATTTGCAACAATTGTTATTGAGTTGAGGCTTGTTTTTGAAAATGATGTCTGCTCGCCTGCCTGACTGGCTGCCATGCCATTGATGCTGTACTTGTTGTTGCCATTTACAAGTACTAACAACTTTTTTTTAGCCCCCGGCTGCGGTAAAACACTCGTTATTATTGCATTCAATAGCATTCAACAATATTTTATAAAATCAGCAAAAAAAAAAGAAACAAAGAAAAAATATAGGAAAATTGAAAATAAAACTCTGAACGTTGTGCTGTAATGCTGCGTGCTTTTGCCTTTTTTTTTTGTTTTTATTTTTGTTTTTCTTTCTGCATGTTCAACATGTTTCCAGTGGCGGCATGATTGTGTGGTGGTGGTTTGGTTAAAACAAAACTGTTTATTTGCGGGCAGCGGCAGTTGTATAATGAGAAGGAAATATTTATTTTATTGTTAATTTCAATGGATCTGCGAGTAGTTGCCGAGACGCAACACAAGTCGCTCTATTTTATTGTTAATAACTTTTTGTTTCATTATAACAATTTCATTTACTATATTGTTGAATTGTTTGTGAGTGTGTGTGCCTGAGGACTCATGCAAATATGCATCATGTTTACTTGAAAGGCATTTGAGCTTCGGGCTGTACACTTACAGCAATCCTTTTTTTATCTGGTATTATGTGTTGCATACTTGCAGGGTGTTATAAATATATTCTTGTTTTAACTTGTAATACCTGGGAGCTTTATTTATGGTGACTCTGTAGAGGGATATTGCCATGGAAAAGATCAGCTGCATTGAAATGTTTTAAGTTTTAGAAAACTCTTCGTTTCATCGCATTTTCAAGGATAAAGAGAAATATTTAATTATTGGAAAAAAAAACTTTACATTGACACACAACTAATTTCCAGATATTGAACCCTTAAATAACAGTCTAAAGTCCTACAATTGCACAGTCTGGGCGGCCTATTGACCGGCCCTAAAACTCGGAAGTCAGTTGTTAACCGTAATCGCCTCTCAATTAGGACATTCAATATCCTGATGTGTGTCATATGACACTGCCTTGTTGAAGCCACATAACAGCCAGGTTCAGATCTTCCATTTTAATAAAAAGTTTTTTAATTATAATCGTCTTCCTACTTTCAACGTCTTTGAAAAAGTATGGTCCTATGATGTCACTGGCTCAAAATCCTTAGCAAACAATTAACTCTTTGGGACTGATTGGCAGTTTTGCAAATCTTATGACTGCTCTTTAAAACAAAAAAGAAGATCTTTCTTGTTCTTGCATCCATTCAATTATAGAAGAGCTTCGTCCTTGAAACAAAATTTTCCGAGAAAAAATGGTGTGAATTTCGATAATAAAGGGTGTTTTTTATAGAGTGATACAAGTTAAAAGCATAATAAAACATAGTAATATATTTTTGATATCAATGAAAAGGTCTTTGTTGGATAGGAAATTTTATGAAATTAATGTTTAAATATGTTTTCGGCCATGTGGCCGTCACGGCTGGAGCGTACAAGGCGCAATCTGGAACACCAATTTTCACAAACAGTAACATTCTGACCATCATCGTTTTTGAAGACATTTGGGCCAATGACTCCGCCAGCCCATAAAGCGCACCAAATAGTAAATTTCTGTGGATATCACGGTGTTCCGACAAAAGCTTGTAGATTCTCCTCACTCCAAATGCGACAATTCTGTTTATTTGCGTACCCATTCAACCAAAAATGGGCTTCATCGGAAAATAAAATTTTGAATGGACGAAGTGCACGATGAGTTTGACGAACAGAACCATTATTTTGATTAAGAATTCCCACAATCTGCACGCGTTGCTCTAGTGTAAGTCGATCCATAATGAAATGTCAAAGCAAACTAAACAAAAAGCAGCTACCAGCTGTTAAATGGGTGCTCAAATAAAGCAGTGATGCCAACTCAAAGTTGTATCACTCTATAAAAAACACCCTATAAAATGCAATAATCGCAAAATGTTGTCGAAATTACTGACAAAACTATAAATTTATAAAAACAAAACATTATTAAAAAATAAATAAAAAACGTGTAAATGTTTTTGCTTAAAAAGTACTTAAAAGTCTGATGTTTTGGTGTTTCTTGTTGTTGCTATAAAATGCCTGTTTTAACTAATATTTCTCTCATGTTAAAGCAAGAATAGCTACAACAACAACAAAGGAAGGTAAAATACATCAAAGTTGTTGTTGCAGCTGCATAGTTAAACAAGCAAACAAGGTTAACTTTTCAGTTGTTGTTGTTGTTGTACAAATTATAATTGTACCTTTTAATGTTAACAACAATAAAAGAGCACTACGAAAGCACATATTCTCAATCATGTGCTTATGAGCTAATAATTACGGCATGAACAACAACAACAACAACTACAACAACAACAACAGCAAGACGAAACGTTTGAAGACACAATTTTTGGCTGTTGGCATTTTGCAATCATCATCGTTGGACTAACAGCATCATTATCGTCAACATTCAACATCGTCAAGAGAACGGCAATTCTTATACTCCCTGGTACTCACTCTGGCACAGTTGGAGGGCTCTGCTGCAACTGTTACCACAAAACCACCGGCTACTCTGAATTTTTATAGACTTTTCTATCAAATTGAAATAGCGGACAGGCTGCAGTTCATTATTATTATTAGGGACGCATATTGTTTGCACTTCCTGTTGGTCCTTTCGCTTTCAAGTCGGACCATAATGTTTATTGGGACTGTATTTATGATACTCTCTTTACGATCCTTTTATTTTAAAGTTAGTTTTTGCGGTAGCGTTTAATTTTCAGCAAATAAGTTAATCAGCCTTATTATGGTTGTCGTAGTCGTGAAGAAATATTTAAAATGTGACAACGCCTGCTTTAAGTTAAATTCGTCTTAAAATGCATTGAAACAAAGATTATTTCCCCAGAGTGCTGATCCTACTAATAATAAAAAATAATGCTCCTGGACATCCTGGCTATTGAATTAAGGAACTAAAAAATCATTAATCATGGCTCCATAGCGATCACCATTGACTGCAATGTTGCTGTGCTTGTGATTCTCCAACAGTCATCTACTTTTGTGGTTTGGCGACGGCAGCTCAAATTGTGTTTTGGGACTAAGAACTGTTTGCCTTTTGCTTTAACTAAAATATACTACTCTCTTGCTTGTTTGTTGTTGTTGTTGTTATTGTTTTAGCAAGTGGAACTACAAGTTCATAATGATGGTCATTTACAAATTCAACCTTTTAGCTTTGATGTACCTGAATACGTATTTCCTTGGATGTTTTAAGGGTCACTAAAGCCGGAACAATAAGTTCATCACATCTTTGGTAACATAAAAAAATATTTATTTTATCAGGATCATGATTTTTTTTTTTTTGCAGATGTTATCTATTAAAAGTATTGAGCCCTCCACTCTTTAGTGATTTAGAGATGCAACTACAACCAACGAATTGTTTGAAGGAAATAATTAGAGACTCATCCAGGAACTAGGAAAGTAGAAGATAGTGTTAAGACGACAGATGGTGAAAATACAGAATAGAGACTTTATAAAAAGCATTTGGAATCGCCCTGTAACTCCAATTAAGATTGTTGCTAACGTGCTTTAGATCGGCAGGACTTTATAAATTTTATAAGTTAAAAGATAAATTCATTGTCAATTTAATATTAATAAATTTGCACAGCAGAGCAGAATAGCTGTTTTCGAAAGCCACTACATTTTTGTCATTAGTATTCGTGTGTGCTTTTGGACTACTTCGTTAAATAAAATACTAGTTTTTCTTTATAAAAATTTATTTATGTAGGGTGTTTTTTATAGAGTGATACAACTTTGAGTTGGCATCACTGTTTTATTTGGCCACTGATTTAACAGCTGATAGTTGCTTTTTGTTTAGTTTGCTTTCACATTTCATTATGGAGTGACTTACACCAGAGCAACGCGTGCGAATTGTGGAAATTTTTAATCAAAATAATGGGTCTGTTCGTCAAACTTATCGTGCAGTTCATCCATTAAAAATTTTACTTTCCGATGAAGCCCATTTTTTGTTGAATAGGTACGTAAATTAGCAAAATGCGACAAATTTCTAGTGAGAAGTTTAAACAGAAAATTACTGTTTGGTGCGCTTTTTGGGCTGGCGGAGTCATTGGCCCGTATGTCTTCAAAAACAATGATGGTCAGAATGTTACTGTTTGTGAAAATTAATGTTCCAGATTACGCCTCGTACGCGCCAGCCGTGGCGTCCACATGACCGAAATCATATTTAAACATTAATGTCATAAAATTTTCTATCCAATAAAGACCGTTTCATTGATATCAAGAATATATTACCATGTTTTATTATGATTTAAACTTGTAGCACTCTGTTAAAAACACCCTATATGAAAACACAATACTAGAATTGTGACAATAGTAAACTGAAAACAACTGAGTTATTAACTCCGTATTAACGTTTGATTATTTTCAGACTTTTCGTGAATGCTTTAATATAAATTGGTTGTAAAAGTTCTAAAAAATATAAAAATTGAAAACAAAATAACACGGCCACCCGTCCCTTTACTGCTTTTCTTTATAAATAATAAACAAACGAAATGATAAATTAAATATAAAAAAAATATTAAATAACTTAAGATCCCCTGATGACCAGGAGCAGTCGATATCGATCGAAATTTGACTAAAATTTCTTGATAAATTTTAATCTATATCGAGTACCGTGATTTGTTCCCTGGTGTAAGACTGAATAAAATACAGATAACCAGCAAAATTACGGTTGCCCTTTTCACTTTAAAACTCTAACAAAAAGCTGAATACTTTTTAATCAGGCTGAATATCTGAAATAAATATCAATGAAGGATATTATCCTTGACAGGATTCCAGCACTTTGGCAAATGGTACCAGCCTGTTTTAATTATTTTAATAAATAAAATAAAATTTTTTATATATTTTTGGGATTTACATTTTTAAATTTACAAAAATTTGTTTTATGAGCTGCAGTTCTGTAGGGTGTTTTAAATTTATCTTCACCAAATGCAGACGTTTATTTTTGCCAGCCACTCTCTGTTATTTAAACAACTTGCAATTACACTGTTTCTAATATCCAGTAACAGTCTACATTATCAAAAATAAAAAATAAAAAGGTGTAAGTCCTCACCTGCATGTTGTTTACAACACACCCACAACTTTTATATTTATTTTTATATATATTTTATTTTGTTTTTGTTTTCTTTTGCTTTTGCTTTTTGTCTACCGTCTGAGGGTTTTGCCAAAGGCCTCAAATATCCAAAAGCACTCAAACGCACCACAGCATGCAATTTGTGTCCAAAACGAATTATATATTCTAACTTTTATATGGGAAACATATTTACAAGCACAAGGATACGATGTATAGAGAAAATTGAAAGTAAATATTTTTGTAGTCATACATATAAAATGATTTTTTGGGCTTAAAACGGCACAGTGGCCAGTTCAAAATAAATAAATAAACTAAATAAATTTTACAGCAATTACAGGTTCAAAAGACTTAATCCTTTTACCATGTCCAGAAGCTTTCACTTGTAAGACAATCTTTTAAACAGTTACCATTCCACACCTGCCTACTTTTAAGATAAACTTATGTTGCCCACTGTCCCTTGGCCTGGTATGCTTGTCTTTCATTGTTGTTATTGTAGCTGTAAGTTTGGATATTTTGTGTTTTTGTTACTTCATGTTACAACGTAACAATACACACACACACACAGATACACACCCACCCCCACATACAAGCAAATAAACATGTAATTCAAAATTGCAATTCTCTTGCAATCTGAGTTAAAGTTTAAAGTGTAAATGTTGACTGATTACAGGACATTTTTAACCATAATTGTGTTTAAGTGCAGGTTTATTACTTGAAAATTGTATACCAGCCAGCAAGGAAAAACAAAAGAGAGAGGGAGACAGAGAGATAGATATAGAGAGAGAGAAAACACAAAATGTTTTTAGTAAATTAGAAGTTTTACTTGGACGTAAAATAACGTGCTATTAAATCACGGCAAAAGGGGAGTTTGAACATTTTGAAAACATGATCAAGGATTTGCAACTGCATTCATTTGAAACACTTTTAAAGACAAAAAGGACTTCATACTTAAAATGTTGCAGACATTTGCCATTGAACTTTATCGGAAATAAATAAGCGTAATAAGCCTTTTCCTCGTAGTTGTGGCCTACGAAAACTGGCTGTTATTTTTATTTTATAATTCAAGCTAAATACTTCTTATTGTATCGGGTGTTTTTTATAGAGGGATACAAGTTAAAAGCATAATAAAACATAGTAATATATATTTGATATCAATGAAACGGTCTTTTTTGGATAGAAAATTTTATGGCATTAATGTTTAAATATGATTTCGGCCATGTGGCCGCCACCGCTGGCGCGTACGAGGCGCAATCTGGAACACCAATTTTCACAAACAGTAACATTCTGACCATCATCGTTTTTGAAGACATGTTTGCCAATGACTGCGCCAGCTCACAAAGCGCACCAAACCGTAATTTTCAATGGAAACTTCTCACTTCAAATGCGACAATTCTGTTTATTTACGTACCCATTCAAACCAAAAATGGGCTTCATTGGAAAATAAAGTTTTGAAAGGACGAAAGTTTGACAAACAGAACTATTATTTTGATTAAAACTTTCCCCAAATTTGCACACGTTGCTCTGGTGTAAGTCGATCCATAATGAAATGTCAAAGCAGACTAAACAAAAAGCAACTATCAGCTGTTAAATGGGTGGGTCAAATAAAGCAGTGATGCCAACTCAAAGTTGTATCACTCTATAAAAAACACCCAATATAATAAATTTAGTAAATCAATCTCTTTTGTTTAGTTGGAATTTTTCAACAGCTGAATAAATTGTTTGCTGGGTTGTATATCAGCCTGCAGTTATCAAGGTGCCTGTGTTTGTTTGATTGCAGTTGTTTTTGTTTTATTTATGATTTATCTTCACATCTGGTTACATTATCAATTGAATTTATTTTGTTTAACAAGATTATTACATTATGATTTTGGTTATTTATTTATTTTAATAAATTTTTTTCTCGTTTTGTTTTTGCCTCACTCGTACGAGTTACGTTGTAATACGGTTTGTAGACACGTGTAACAGTTTGTTATTATACGATGCTGCTTTCGCCTGCTTATACACGTGCGTATTGTGCGTATGCAAAGTTATTAAAATTCATATTAACAACAAATATTTATAACACACAATTGAGTACTTTCCCTGTGCAAACAAATAATTTGCAAATAATTCAATTTTATATATAAAATCCTTGTAGTTCATGCTTGTACGAGTGTGTACGGGTATTTGTTGTCGTGTTATGATTATTTTTTGGCTGGTGTTTTGTAGGTAAATTATAATAAAAAAAAAGAAGGACAAAGAGAGAGAGAGAGATTTTGGCAAAAGGATAAAAAGAGAATGTGTCTTGAATTTGCATTTGTTATCGTTGTTTGAATATTAAGCTCGTGGCTCAAAGGCATCATAAATAATTAATGGAATATGTTGGCAAATTTATTAAAAATGTTTCCCAAAAAAAGGACTAAAAATGTTCAATAAATAAAATTAGCTGAATGGCATGCAAATTGTTTATATTTTCCCTCTACAAATTAAAATTATTTGAAAATATTTTTAATATAAATTTGGATAAAATGTTAGAAATAATAACATCAAAATAGATTTTATAAAATATTTATAAATTTAATTCAATTAAATTGGATAAACAAAAATATGTTTAAAGCTAAAATTATCAACCCAAAAATAATATATTTTGTGCCAAATTAATGAATTTTTCTTAAAAACTACATTTTGTTTAATTTTACTTGTCAAAGGACTCGTTTTGTTAAGGGTCCTTTTGTAAAAGGTTTGTTAATTGTACTTCTTGCAAAGTCTCGCTTTTCTTATTGTAGAACGGCTTTATAATGAGCTCTTTGAAGGCCATCTCTGTGCAAAAAATATTATTATTTTATCATGGTACTTTTGCTCAAAAGGTACTATTTTGTAATAAAAATTGTTTGTCTTAAAAGGTACTTGGTCTAAAGTGTTTTCCCAAAAATTATATTATACGAAAAAGGTACTTTATTTTTAAAATAAAAATTTTCATAAATTTTACTTCCCCTTAAAATCAAAGGTTAAATGGTATTTTTGCCTTGAACGGTACTTTTTCTCAAAAGTAGTCGAAGAGGTATTTTATTTTTTCTGGCGACACAATTTTTCAAAATTCTTAGCTTTTCATAAAAAGAAGCAACAACATATTGTCTACCATGTATTTTATTTACTTTAAAGGTACTTTTCCTCAAAAAGTACTTTTCTAAAAAGTGATTATTTTTTAGAGGTACATTCGTTAAAATAAACGTTTTAAAAATTGCCGATTCAACTGGTAGTCTTCTTCTTACTGGGAAGATATTTCCAAAAGTACCTTCTTCTAAAAGTACTTTTCTTTAAAGGCGCTTTCTTCAAAAGTTTTTTTTTTAAAGGAAGTCATTTCAAAAGGTGCCTTATTTAAAAAGTACTCTTTTCAAAGGAACTTTTTTTAAAAGGTATTTTTTTCTAAAGCAATTTATTTGAAAATGTAGTTTTCTTACAGGGAAGTTATTTCCAAAAGTACCTTCTTTGAAAAGTACGTTTCTTAAAAGGTACTTTCTTCTAATGGTATTGTTTTTTTCAACGGAAGTTTATTGAAAAGGTACCTTCCTTAAAAATTATTTTTTTCAAAAGGTACTTTCTTCAATAGTTACTATGATCGAAAGGACTATTTCCCAAATTACTATTTTCAAAAGGAACTTTATCCAAGAGGAGTTTTTGTCAAAAGTCACTTTCTTCAAAAAGTACTTTCTTCTGAATAAAGTTTATTCAAAAGGTACTTTCTTCCAAAGGAACTTTCTTCAAAAAGAGTTCTCTTCAAAAGGAACTTTTTTCAAAAGCTACTTTTTTAGTAGTATAATTTTTCTCGAAAGGTACCTTTTTTCTCCAAAAGTACTTTTTCTTAAAACGCACTTTTAAGAAAAGTTATTAGAAAAGGTACCTTCCTCAAAAAGTATTCTTCGCAAAAGATACTTTCTTCACAAGGCATTTTCTTCAAAAAGTACTTTCTTCAAAATGTACTTTTTTCAAAAGTAACTTTCTTCAAAAGGAACTTTCTTCAAATAAAACTGTTTCCAGGACGAACTGTTTTCAAAAGCTACTTTTTTAGAGTATAATTTTTCTCAAAAGGTACTTTTTTCAAAAAGTACTTTTTTTTCTCGAAAAGTACTTTTTTTCTCAAAAAGTACTTTTTATTAAAGCGCACTTTAAACGCTTTTATTTTTGAAAGATACTTCTTCTTCTTAACGAGTATATATTTTCTCTTATTAATACTTTGCAGTCACTCTGCTTGACATGTTTTTTTTTCTTCTTTTTTTTTGCCGTGTATTTGTAATTCTCATAAAGTGTATTATTGGCATTTATTGCAAAATATCAGCAGCAAAAATTATAATAATTCTTACATTGTCTGTGCACTCCTTCATTCAGTTTGAGAACGTGCATTTGAAGCTTTTGCATATCCCGAGATAAATTTTTTTTATTTTTTTATTTAATTTATTTGTTGCAGCTGCTAAAATTGTGTCGCTTTGCTCAAGTAGTTAATGTGATTGTGTGGAAGTGGAAGTGCATGTCTGTGCATGCTTTCCTTTTATATACACGACAATAGTTGTAAATATATCTCTGTTACATTGTTCTGGGTGTTTTCTGCTGCCAGCGAACTCTCGCTGTGCTTTAAGTATTATGAGACGGCAATTTACTCTACCAAATTGTAAATAAGATTTATGAGTTTTTCCAGTCTTTTTCTTTTTTTTTGTTTCGCTGTTTTTCTGTCTTCTCATTCAGTTTTTCGTTAATGCGAATGCATGCGTGTCTGCTGTGTCTTTCAATGATAAATTAAATTTGTTGAACTGTGTGGCGTATGAGTCGTATTAATTAATGAAATTCAAGCAACAACATCAAAGAAAGTAAAGATGCCAACATGGTGTTTGTAAGTGTGTGTGCGTGTGTGTGTGTGTGTGTGTGAGCCAAACCGAAATGAGTGAATTAAGTTGGCGCTAAAACATTGGAAACAATATCGATGAGCTGGTTTTATGTTAATGACAAGCAGACATTTTTTGGCAATCAAAATAAAGTTTTTAAAAGTAATTAAGAGCAAGTCTGGGTAGGAAATAAATTAATTGGACTTCTTTTTTTTCCCCCTCTTCAAATCGATGATAATTAATAAAAATGAATACGAAAGAAAAGCAGGAGATAATTTATACAAAAGTCCTTAAATCTCCGCCAAATAAACTGTTTAAAAAGGATTTTATTCAAGATTCTAAAAACAAATCACTTTTCTCAAGGATATTTTGCTCCTTTTCGTATGAATAATATTTGGAATTTTAAATTGAATATGTCACTGAAAGTTTTCGCCGTTTCTTGTAAACTAAAGTTTTGCCAGACATTTTGAATTTGCTTTGCAACCCGAAACTGAAGTTGCTCATGTGCTGTGATTAGAGGAAACTTTTATAGATGTTCGCCGCCCCTTCTGGGTTGTGTGCTCTGCAGCCCACAGGCATCAATTTGCGCAAACAGAAACAATTTGCAAACATTTTTAATCACGAACGTATAACATCAAAAAGGTGTTTTTGTGAATAACTTTGGCGGAGGAATATAAACTACTTTGACGCCTAAAAGGATGCCACACAAAATCGTGGTTAACTCAAGATTTCAGTTGAAAGAAGACAGGCAAAATATTTATTTATTTGCTTCAGAGAATAAAAAAAAAGGATAAGCAAATTTCCAATGTCTTTTTATTTACACTTTAATTAAATTTAATTCGTTGTATTAAACGTTTATAGCTGCTTTATTCAACAACATGAAATACCAAAGAAAGTAACAGACTCTCAATTGCTTTTCTCTTGAAAAGAAAAAACATTCCTTGTGAAATTCAACTCCAGGCCTGCCAGCAAAACATGCCGCCACTTCAAAAACTCAACCACTTGATTTGTGAAATTAAATGCATCAAATCAAGAAAAAAAAAATAAATAAATAAAATGAAAGCTGCTGGCCAAATGCAAGGACTTTTAAGCACAAAAATATATTATTATTATTTCAAACAGAACTTAAATGAAGTAGGAAAGGCCAGAATCAATATCAGAGGGAAAAAAGCTGATGCCGATGACCAAAGTTGAACGATACTTAAATGCAAGAAGAACAGCAACAAAATCCGCCATTAAATCAGCAGGCTTCATCATCATCATCGCATCGCAGCCAAATGATGTTGTTGTGGTTGCTAAGTTTTTTAAACTTCTGCCTGCCAGCAGCTTCACCAGAGTCAAAATATCAAAAGTATTTAAATACAAGAGTTTCTTTTTTCTTTTCATACCGAATTTTATTTTAATAAACGCTGCACATCTCTTGTACAAACAGTGCGTGTTAAATAAACATTTAAAAAGAAAATAAGAAACAAAAAAGTGTAACATTTACACACCAAATACTCGATATTATATTTGTTTCATACTTTCCCACACTCACACACACAAACGCAGACAGTTTTTTAACAGCAGCAACTCCTGATGGTTTTGTGTGCCATATAAAACCGAATGAAAATTGCAATTGACCACTACAAACAAATATTTTTTAAGAGGCTGACTACAAGTCTGGTAGTTATTGGAGTAAAAAAAAAACAGAAAATCATTTATTTGTATAGAAAAAGTTTTCCAGCCCTCAAACAAAAACTTGGTAAAATGATGATACTTTTACCCCATTTACAAATGAAATGATTTTTTCAACACGTTAAGTACAAGTAAATATTTGAAAATCGCAAATAAAAATTAAAAGAGAACAAAAATCAGGACTTACAAAAGAGTGTTAAGGCAAATGAATAGGAAATGTTGTTGATAAAGTTCAATAGCACGAAGCAGAAAACAAAAAGAAAAAACAGTATCATCGTGCAAGTTCATCCTGCTTTTGGTTTATCCTGCTTAGGAAATTGTGCTAAAATACAAGTTTTATATAGAGCGTAAAAATAACAGTTGCTTTAAAGAAATATTTAAAAGAAATATTAAACGAAAATCACTTGTTAACGATATCCTGAAAGCAGGTAGCCAACAGCGGAGAAAAAGATTAAATATAAAATAAATTGGAAGTATATTTCATATAAAAAAGCCCCAAAAGTTAGATATTATAACTGAAATAATATTAAAACATCAGAAATAATTACAAATCGTTACAAATTTCGGTAAAATCGAACAATTAAAAAAAGGATATTAGCACCGCTGCTTTAATTAAATATATAAATGAAATTCACTTTGGAATATGTTATAAGCTGTCCTATCTACGAGTTGTAGTGATATCAAAATTATAGAAAAAAAAGTCTATAAAAAAATTTAATTTTTTGTTTCAATATAATTTTTTTTTTTATTGAATTTGATAAAACACACAACATATTCATTGAAAAACAACTTGTTGCTGGTATTAAACATTATCATAATGCGTTTGGAGATATGCATAAAAAAGGATATGTGGGAAGAATCTAATCCAAAGCAAATTTTTATGTGATATTTGGCATACAGCTTAAGCTCTTCAGTCCACGAGTTGTGCGCATAAAATCTATCAATTAAACTAATAAGAAATTAGGAAAATTTTTCATTGAAATTTTTTTTTATAGAATAGCCTAAAAAATATATTAACACTTAAAACACACAACAAATTAATTAAAAAACAACTTGCTGCTGAGATTAGGAATCAATATATTGCATTTGGAAATTTTCATAAAAAAGGATATATGGAAAGAATCTAAACCAAAGCAAATTTTTATATCATATTTGGCACAAAGCTTAAGCTTTTCAGTGCACGAGTTGTAGGCATAAAATTTTGTAAAATATATCAAATTTATTTAAATAAAAAATCAAAAAAAAATATTTTATTAAAATTTTTTTAACAAAAAAAAACGTTTGGGAATTGTTTTTTAGCTCAACATGTTTGCTTTGTTGTGTAGTTTTTTGCAAAATGCCTCTAGGAACTTCCAATTGCTGCCAACGTCGACGGCTGGATGTCTTAAACACATTCTCAACACTTGGCTGTACAGCGCCTAAGTTTGTATCACTGCGGTCCTTATGGACATATTGTTTTGCTCAATTGCCAGCAAAAGTAACGTGAGTCTCGAATTTAGTGTTTAAATTACGTCTAGAGGTCTGAAGAGGAATATAATCTCCGAGTTCTGAGAACTGCTTGAGTAATATTTTCACTATTTTGATGGTCAATTTTCAGAAATAAAATTCTTTGTTGGAAAGTGTAGTGTTCCATTACTAAAATTTCCCTTCTTTTTTACTAGATAAATATCAGAAAATGACAGCTTAGCGCGTTTCACTTCATCATTTAATAGGCAATTTACTTCCTAACCTCAAATTTGTGCATCGTGTAAACGTATTAAATAACAATCATACGCCTCCAACTCACGGAGGGAAATTAAGTTAAAATAACTGAAAACTCGTTTGTTGACTTTAAATAGAATTTTATATAGAAATAAAAAGCTGTAGTTGAGTTTTATTACAAAAACCCGTAAATCCTAGAAACCTCTACTACGTTTCAAAGCAGAGTCAATTTAAATAAAATTTACTCCTTAATTCCCTTTCACTAGGATCTCTGCGGAAAATAACCATAAACTTTTTAACTCTAAAATTGAAATTTCCCAAATCTACAAACAAATCAAAATTAAATCCTGCCATCCACATCTATTTATTACACATCCTAAGCGTGTGATTAATATTAAATTATGTTGGCCTTAATTATTAAACATACACGCCTCTCCAAAGGACCAAACCACATTTACTTTAACAACAACCAACGTGTAATTATTATTAAACAAACTGGTTCAAATAAAACCACATTAACTTAAATCCCTTTGAAGTTTATAATCTTCGGAAACGAAATTGATTTCGTTACTCTTTTGCCGTACAACTCATATGCAGTGGCTTTAATCCTTCAAAATTTATTACTTGCTGGCAACTTCATATCAAAATGTGGTTGAAATTCAATTTAAAACTTTAAAGTTTAACATGTGAAGTGTATAACTTTTTCTTAACAAGTCTTTATTATTTAAACTTTTTCAATTGTTTAACGTTTGAGTGACAGTTTATGGGTTTAGGTGAACGGAATTTTGTGTCTTCTTTTATTTTTATGTAAAAGGCACACACGTGTCTTGATGGGATTTTGTTTTTATTTTTTTATGTATTTTGTAATAGACATTTGCCTGAAAGTTATTGTTTGATTCTTGGGAAATTCTGTTTTCATGGTTTGGCAGCAAGAGTGGTATCCTTGCATTCGTTAGTTGTATCTTGTAAACTTTGTTTTCTTTTTTTTTAAATAAAATTAATTTTGCCTTTTTTCTAGACACGCTAATATTTAAAAGAGCTAATTGTAGTTAAACATTGTGGTGGAGTTGCTTAAAGAAAATAGTTTTTAATAACTGAAAAGTTGTTGGAGTTGGCACAACTTTCACAATAAATATGGTGTTGGAGAGTTAAGACTCTGACTATTTGCATGATTTTAAAATATTCATCAAAAATGTTGTTATTAATTATTTTCAAGTGAAAACTTTAGTTTAAGGAAAATTCTTAAAAAAGGATATATGGCTAGCATTTTAATTAAAGCAGATACTCAAGTAATCCTTTGGCTAATGCGTTACAGGCATTATTCTGCAAGTTGTGGCATAAAAATTTCAAAATTATTTTCGTAATTTTGTTGAAAAAAAAACAGTTTTCCAAAGTAAAGTTTTTAAAAATGTTTGGAATATAAATGGAGTCAGTGGTTAAAAGGCTTTAAGGCGATTCAATTATAAAAAAACTGCAAGAGAAAAGGAATAATTAATTATGACTTCACATATTAACAAATAAAAAGGATATATGACGGACTTCTGAACCAAAATAGATACTTAAATAACATTTTGCCAGTGTGTGGCAGGCATTATCTTAAAAATTGTTGTAATAAAATTTTAAATGTATTGTCATTGTTTATTTAAAAAAAAATCAAAAAATTTAATATATTGAAATCAGTTAGATGTTCCTAAACCAGTAGTCATATAAAGAATATTTACATTAGTCATATATAATAGAACAAAGAAAACGTGAGAAACTAACAGTACTTTGATATAACTTAAAATGTTTTAAAAAGGACATATGGCGGAGTTCCTATTAAAAAGAGATATATAAATAAATTTTCACTAGCTTATTTAAAGCATTATTTCAAAAGTTGTTGTAATAAATTTTTCAAGTTTTTGTCATTATTTCTTTTAAAAAAAAATTATATTCCAAATAAATTTTTTTTTAAATTTAGAAAATTTTAAGTTATAAACTAAATGTTAATACACCAAACATTGCAAGAGAGTAGTGACATAAAGACATAATTAATACACCAAAGAAAAAGCAAGAAACTAACCTAAGCCCTTAAAAAGGATATACATATAAGAATATAATTCATTAAAATATATTTCCAAGTAATATTTTGCTAGCATGTCTTAAATATTATTGTACGAATTATTGTTTTCGAATTTCAACTAAAGAATAGATATTTGAGACTTTGTAAAAAAAGGATATTCAGCAAACTTCTTAACTAAAGCGTTTTAACTAACAAAATTTAGCATACGGCTTCACATTGCCAATCTACAAGTTGTAGGTAAATTTGTTATCCGCAAAGTAACAGTTAAAATATTAAAAAACTAAAATAATATTTTAATGTTAGAAAAAAATTAAATAACTTTTTAGAAATTTTTTTTTTAAATTAGTGCACTACAGTTCCTTGCGCAATAATTAGCTTGATTCCATGCCTTCCTGATTATTTACAGAAAAAGGATACTAGGCCAACATTTTTATTAAGGCGTATTGCCTCATAAAACTTTGTGAGTGTATTCAGCTATTTAATCCACGAGTTGTAAGTGAAAATTTTCCACAAATTTATGTGTAATGAAATTTTTAATGCAGCATGTGAAAGTAACAGGATTTCATAGAAACTTTTAAGCTTGTATGTGGTTTTCATAAGCTCAAAAATGACACAGAAATTACTTTTCGATATGAAATATATTCTCTAACAAAAACGTGTTTAATGAAAAGCTAATCATTGATGGAGATGTAGTCGTATAGGAAAAATCAATACCTTCAATATATTTTTAGTTAAATAAAAGACTCTGAGGCCAACCGAACCACAGTGGAGCTAAAAATCCCCAAAATACACTGCAACAACTAACAGCTCGCGACAATTTTTAGTCGTCCTTTTTTTATTTCATTTGCTAACATCGTTGACCTTAATGAACGCTATACAAGCGCGCCTACAACTACAAACTACCCCAACACTCAAATATGCAATTAAATAAAAAATAAAATAGAATAAAACTAAAGTCGAAAATAGCAGATTATGTGTCCTTTTTTTCTAATAAATGTTGGATAAACATAAATATTTGTTGCTATAAAACCTAAATCATACTTCACATCGCCTTTCGCCCCACTCTGATGGCCGCTTTCTTTGCTGCTCACTAATACATATTTGAGTGCAGTTTGTTGTTGTTGTATTTGTGATATTCATTAAAGGAATATACACTTGAAATATTTTTATTTTTGTTTGGCAATGACGAGCTCTTTTCCACACTTGTATAAACGTTTGAGTGTTTTCCATATGAATATGTGTGATTGCATGCGCATGCATGCATGCTTGTGTGTGTGTGTGTGTGTTTGGTATTTATGGGAATTTGTTGCTAAATGATGTATTTTATTTTAGCACGTAACAATAAAATTACATATAAATTTTTTTTGTTTTTAAACAAAAACTACAAAAAGTTTTATATATGAGGGTCCTTTAAAAAGAACTCACAAATTTATTTATTTGCAACAAACAAAAAACAAGTATTTCAAAATAAAAAAAAAACAATCTAAAACAACATCAGTTTTGTTCAAGCAAAACTAGTAATTAAGAGTTAAGCAATTGTAATATATTTGTCTGTATGTGTGTGTGTGTGTGTCCTGTTCACATTTATATGGCGGCTCTGAAATGCTACAACATGTACAACTCAGTAATTAATTGTTGCATGTTAAATAAATTAAGAGGGTCTATAATTAACTACGAAATGGCAGCAGAGCAAACTTTTAGCAAGTGAAAACTATTTCAAATCTGAAGAGGAATTCAATTTATAAATAATTGGATGCGAATCTCAAACTGCAATTGAAAAATGAGCAACTTGAACATGTTAATAAAAAAAATATATATAAAAAAGTTATTATTTTAATTAAAAAAGATGTCATTTGAAAATAGGGTTCCGCTAAAAAGAACTAACACTTTCGCATATGCAATATTTTAATTAATTACCCTACTCTGTGCTACTTAATTTTGCCAGGATAATTTTCTTTAAAGCTCATGATCCTTTTTGAAGCTAAAAATAATAGCAAATAACTTAGCTGCATATCGTTATAAAACTTTACTAAATTTAGATTAAAATCTAATTTCAATCTAATTACAAAAAGGACAATATAATTGTTTTTTAAATAAAATGATGTTATTTATAAGTACACCATAAGTGTGGAACCCTTTTAGATATCTTATCGTCCACCAAAAACAAAGAAAAGTATATTATTTGAAAGATATTTTTGAGTAGATGCGCACAATATAAATATATTTTACAATATTTTGCTAAAAAGTTTTATAAACTGCCCCGAAAGGCAACATTAAAACCCATTGCCATCGTAGTACTTTTAAAAAAGTGCAGATATTGAAAATTGTTTATAGACAACTTGTAACTTAGTTCCCTCTACCAGCTCAGACAGTTTCATGCCAAAACATTAATAACTTTAGAGTTCGTTCATATATCCTTTTTTTGCAATATATATGTTTAACACTAAACCTGTTGGTTTTCTTTGCTATATATAACAATTCTTTATTTCTTTAATAAAGATGTGTTATATTTCAAAGAAATTATTTAATATTTTATAATTAAAATAATTAGTTTTTGTAAATACGGCATTAGTACTTTTATGGTACACTTTGAAATATCTTATCGTTTATCGATACTAATAAAAAATACATGTTTGCAAAGTTAATTTAATGAAGATGCTCACAACATTAATATTTTTGCTTTTGTCATATTCTAATGGCGTTTTCTTTTCTAGAGAGGTTGTCGAATTTTAACCACCGTGTCATATATGTAAGTGGTTTTAAAAATACCCAGATTTTCATAGACAACTTGTCATTTAGTTTCCTTTACATAACTACAAAATTTGATGTAAAAATAATAAATAGTCTGGAGTCCCGTCATATATCCTTTTTTCCTATTAATTGATTTTTATTCATTTTTACTGTTATTGTTTTTTATATTATTCCTTTAATTTCTTATGGACATTAATTCGCTTAAATTCTTTTTCTTTATTTAATAATAGAGGAGAAGAAGCATTCGTTTTATTACGAAAAATGCAATATTCCAAAAAAATTCCTATATTCACTATATAAAATCCTGAGACTAGTTTCAAATATATTAATATTAATAAAAAATTTTATCTCTTTTCAGATGCCGCTGATATATTTTTATGGTGAGTACAGCCAACATTTTTATTTTCTAATTTTTATAAACCAGGAAAAAAATTTCGTTTATTTTTTGTTCAGCAAAAACTTGGGCAGCTTTTGTTGCTGCTACAATTCATAGAATAGGGCCCACTATGAATCAGTTGAAAATTGCTTTAGAAATTTTATATAGTTAAGGAGCCGGTCATATATCCTTTTTTTAATATAGATAACAAATCACATGAATACGAGTATAACTGCTTCATAAATGATGTATTTAGGAATTACTATAATTATAAAACAAAGACTCACTTCGCAGTAACTATTTTTGAAATATACAAAGAGCCACGCCCATATACTGGGCGTATACTGTGTGTACAGATTTCAATGGAAATATGAAACATATACGAAAGATCTTGTCACGGTACCTGGCCTGGCGTAGGATATTTGAATATTTTTCTATTAAATCCTGTCAAGATATGAGCGCTAAATAAAATTTTCAGTATGTCCTTAGAGATTTACTGACTTAATAACTTCTTAATATTATTGAAAACCTCCTTTTTAGTTAATTAACTGTTCGGGCTGATGAAATAATTTAAAAAAATATTTGTGCATATATTTCTAGGGGGAATAAAATTTATACATATAAATCATTCCTGCTGAAAATTGGATTACCGGAAGGTCCTTCTATACATTCTGGCCTAAGCAGGCTTGACCTAAATATATATTCAATGCTTTTAAATACTTAACCTACTGTGCGCTCTAAATTTATGCATTTACTTAAGGTCTTATTCATAAAAAAATATGTCAATCTTATAAGCTGCTTATAAGCCGCTTATAAGACAAATTTCGTATGAAAAAATTTGTCTTAACTTTTCTTTTGTGAATCAGGCTTTTAATATTCAGTTTTATTATTGAATATATAACTTTTACGGCCTGACTGTGTGCTACTTTTAAAGCATCC
This sequence comes from Linnaemya vulpina, assembly GCA_963675445.1. Classification (NCBI taxonomy): domain Eukaryota; kingdom Metazoa; phylum Arthropoda; class Insecta; order Diptera; family Tachinidae; genus Linnaemya; species Linnaemya vulpina. The sequence goes on along the minus strand of OY776278.1, from coordinate 84,608,190 downwards.
CTACACACACACACACACACACACACACACACACACACACACACACACACACACACACACACACACACACACACACACTAACACTTGCCTTACATTTACTGATGTATCAGTTGATGCTGCAAAATTTTTATTTTTTCTTAACATTTTCATCCGATTTCTTATAACAAAATTAACTTGATTTTTATCAAGATCTAAATATTATTTTCTACTCAAATTGCCTTCTACTCGTAAATAGTAAACCAGCCAGCAGATATTTAAAAAAAAAACGTTTTCAAGTATTTGAAAAGAAAAATAATTTCCATCACATTTATAACACCAGAGCTGTTCTATCACGCCTAAATGCTGATTGTATCTTAAAGATATGCCAGTGATACGTACTTATGAATAGGAATTGAAAAATTCCTTCTCGATGTTTGTTTTTTACATCCACTTCGTACCTCGACACGTTACTGTGGATTGACTGAACTTTCATACACACACACACACACACACACACACATCCACAATGCCAAGCCTGCTGATAATGCCGAAACCTCTTTGAGTATAAGATTAAACGATGTTAGTTTTGTGAATATGAATATGAGTATGTGTAGGTGTGTATGTGTGTGTGTGTGTGTGTGTGTGTAAGCTTTATTATTAGGTGACGTTATAACGCTTAAAGTAGTTATTTTTCGATATGTTTTCCATTTTGTCATGCAAGAGATTTGCCCAGATAAACGTAAACAATTTGCTGCCTTCTTCCCAAGATTGGCTTAAATAGGAAAAAAAAATGACGAGAGAGGTTGTGACAAAACAACACGACCCAATATAATTTCTATAAATTTTATACGAGTATTAAAAAAAAACAACAACACAACGAAATTGTGTTCAAAAATATATAGAAAAAAATTTATGTTTTATTTGCCAGAGGATATGAAAATCGATATGGATGCTTTCAATAACACGAAAGAAATGGAAAAGATATAAATAAAAATATAAAATAGAAATGGGAAAAGTAACTGAAATATGTACGTGTACATTTTGTAAATCGTTGTATGTGTGAGGACTTTGCCTGTATTTTATTATTATTAGATTCAAATCAGGTGGAAAATATTCAAGTCAAATCATTTTAGATAAGTCTAATGGAAAATGTTATCACTGTGATGAGAGCTAAATTTGAATATGAAATAAATGATTTTCATAACGCCGTAAACAGGATTAATAAATTATTTAAATAATAAAAAAATACATATTTTGTTTTGCCTGACAAGTTAATTTGTTTTGCTTGTTGGCGACTTATTAAAATAACAAGACAATTTAAATAATTTAAAAAATTATTAATCACTATGATTTATCATCAGGATGTGTTAATAACTTTTTTTATTTATTCGAGATTGACATTTACAAAGAAAGTACAGGAAACTGGAATAATTTCAAAATGTTTTAATTCTTTTGTACTTAATATCCTTTAATATAAGAAAATAGCTATCACACAACTTGTAGTATTATTATATCCTTTATTATTACTTATTTTAATAAGCGTATCTAAGCTACTTTCCATTGTCCCCATATATCCTTTATATTAGAAAAATGATATTTGTTTATTTTCTATATAAAAAATAAAAGTTTCATATAGTGCTAATGCCTTTAAGCGAAAATAGGTATTTCTGTAAGATTCATTAAGTGTTGAAATTTTTTAATAAGAAAAAGGATATTCTTAAAATAATTTATACCACAACTTGTGGTTACTAGATATCTTCAAATATATGTGCAACTGATTTGGAAATACGCTTTGCTTTAGAAGCCCGCCATATATCCTTTTTTCGTAAAATTTTTTTTATAGTAGTGATATATTTAAAAGGTTTTATTGCTTGCTTTTCATCACAACAAAATGCTAAATATAATTTCTGTTCACTAAATAAGGATTTAGATCAAGACTACAGCATATTATATCTCTCAATTCATGAATATGTTTTACATTAATATGAAAGAAATAGTTTCATATAGTTCATTTAGCTCTAATGCTCTTAAGCGAAAAATACTGAAAGAGATATTTCTATAAAATTCATAATATGTTGAAATTTTTTAGTAAGAAAAAGGATATTCTTAAAATAATTTATACCACAACTTGTAGTTACTAGACATCTTTAAACATATGTGCAACTGATTTAGAAATAAGCTTTCCTTTAGAAGGCCGCCATATATCCTTTTTTGGAAAAAAAATTTTTATGGGAGTGATATATTTAAAAGGACTTACTGCTTGCTTTTCATCTCAACCAAATGCTAAATATGCTCTCTGTTCGCCTAATAAAGACGTAGATTAAGATGCCAGCATATAATGTGTCTCATTTCATAAAATTTTTTGCAGAAATTTTGGTCATGAATTGGTGAATTTCAAAACTGTTTTGGGTAAAAAAAGGACCGTAATTATGGCTAAGCCACCACTTGTTCCTTTTTTTTGGCCGAAATTGATTTCATCCTATTCTCCTACATTGAATGTAGCTATAAAAGGACGGAGGTTTGCTATAAGGACATATCAAAAAATCATTTTTAGAACGTATCATATCTGAGTTGAAGTACTTCGAAGGATACAAAAGACAGTGTGATGAAGAAATTTATTTGCTGAATTTAAAATTTGTATCGTTTCTTTCGGTCTTTTTGTAATTACTTTTTAAAGAAAATAAAAATTTTACTTAAATTTGGCACAGACTTCGTGTGAACGAAATGTGTAATATTTGCCCAGCAATTGCTGTGGCCTTTGAAAACAGCATGTTGTGCACTAACGGAGCGATTTATCTGGTATTAACTTTTGGATAGAAATCAATTAAAGAAATAAATTTAATTTTCCCAAAATTTGATTCTATTTTATGCCGAACAAATTCCATGTCCTTTTCTCAACCTTGAAGATGTCTTCTGGCAATAAACCGCGTTTTTCATCATATTATTTTTACAGTTTTTTTTCTTTTGTTGTTACGAGTATGATACGACGAAGTTATTGCTTAATATGAACACGTCTCGGGTTGATAATTTGTCATAGATTTCGTACACAATTACCTTTGGCACGAGGACAGTAAAACCTGTAAAGGACTTGCTAATATTTTGCCTTTTATTGCTTTTCATTTTATTATAGACTCTCCATGGCTTTTACTGTTGCCACATGTGTGTTTTCTTTATTGTATTCCCAAAAGCTTTGGGTCATTGTTCGGTAACTTGGTGCTCCTTTTTCTTCTTTTTTGTTTACTTTTGCTGCCTTGTTATCCTTGTGTAGCCACAGGCTTTTAGTTACTGCTTAGTTACTTCCAATGACCTCTATTTCACGTAGAAAAGAAAAGAAAAAAAAAAGAAAAATAAATAACAATCTGCTCAATATATTTCTTTTAAGTGCTCAAGTTGTTGTTGTTGTTGTTGATATGCTGTTTAAATTTCTATTTTATGTGTCAAGCCATGGGAGTGGGTGTTTGCATTTGTATGTGATTATACATGTCCTTTAAGAGATATCCTTAACATAAAACTTAATCGGTATTCTTTTAAGGTTTTACGGTTTACTCCTCCATACAAAGCACGTGCTTTGGCTTTTTATCATGCAAGGAAGAAGCAGAAAATTCTTTTTTTATATTTTTTTTATTTATTTCTAGTCCTTTTCTTTTTGCGAGGAGAATTAAAGCGTGTGTTTGTTAGTTTGTGTTGTAGGTTGCTGTTTAATTCTGTTTTCTTTTCGTTTTTGTTTTTCCAGCCTTAGACTACACGTAGTTTAATGCTTGCTCAAGTCTAGTCGAGTCTCGATATCGTTTTTTTCTTCTCTCTTTTTGTTGTTGTTGTTGTTGCTATAGAAAATACTAAGTAACATTTCATCTTTTAGCTTTTCTTGTTGTGATTCGTTTGCTTGCATGTACACTCATTCACACATGCATGTCTGTATGTCTGGGCTGGTGTGGTCCTGATGCACACAGATTCACTCACGCACTCACATGTGTATGTGTATGTGTGTGTGTGTGTGTATTAAATGTTAGGCTTGCACTTCCATACGTCATCATTGAGCAGTTTGTTATGAAATTATATTTGTTTGCACGAGTGCTTTAGTATAAACTTGTTTGTATGAGTAACATTCACACATACACACACACACACACACACACACACAGACACAAAGCCCCTGCATATGTGCTTATTTATGTATGCCAGGGCTTGTGCTTCGGCTTGCCCAAGTTAAAGTTACGTTAAACATTTTAGATTTCTTTTCCCCCAGCAGAGGCTGTTGGAGGAGGTTAAAGTATTAAAAGTCTAAAACTTCAACTTTTTGTTGGATATAAAACGAAAAGTTTTTCTATATATTAACATACAGACGTAGAATGGCTTTTTGCGTTATAGGAAATGGCTTTATTATATTGCCTGCTGTTTATGGATGTTGTTGTAGTTGTTGCTTAAATTCCTTCTTCTTTAACCTTCATGTGTACTTAAAGTATTATAAGATTTGGGGAGTCCTTTTTTTATCGGCATTTTAGATTTTTCTTGCAAAAATTTCTGCTCTCAATTTTTGTTAATGGTCCTTGTAAATTTAAAGACTTTTGAAAGGATTTAAATAAAATTTATTGTTGCTTGTAAAATATATATGAAAAGAAAAAACGTTAAATGAAAAGTTTTAATATCCAGGCGTTGAAATATTAAATTATTATGGAAACTTTTTGTTGGGAAAACTTATTTCAGGAAATAGTTTTTTTATTTTAACATGATTTTGGGCAATAAAATATGGTGCTGAAATTAGCATCAGACCTTTTCGATTTTAGAAAAAAAACTTGTTATTTTTATTCATTCACTTCTTTATAAATATGGAAATTTATTAAACTGAATAATTTTAATTCGAGAGTCTACAATTTTTATTCGATCATAAGAAGTATCCACTTGTGGAAGATGTCCTTTAGAAGGTCACGTGCGACATATAAAAATAATGTCACTGTATTGAAAAAAAAACCCATTAAATACTCATTAAAAAAATAATATTCTGAAGCGTAAAAAGTTGGTCACATGAAACATCGCAAGAATATCGGGTGTTTTCTATAGAGTGATACAAGTTTAAATCATAATAAAACATAGTAATATATTTTTGATATCAATGAAACGGCCTTTATTGGATAGAAAATTTTACGACATTAATGTTTAAATATGATTTCGGCCATGTGGCCGCCACGGCTGGCGCGTACAAGGCGCAATCTAGAACACCAATTTTCACAACATTTTCGCAGCATTTGCGGCCGTATCTCGCCGATAACTCTTCGAATGTTGATTTTCAGGTGTTCAATTGTTAGTGGTTTATGGACGTACACAAGTGTCTTTACATAACCCCAAAGAAAATAATCCAAAGGGGTTAAATCACACGATCTTGGGGCCAATTAATCGGGCCATTTCGTGAAATTAATTTTTCGTCAAAAGTTTCCTTGAGTAAATCAATTGTAGCGCCCGCTGTGTGGCATGTGGCTGCGTCCTGTTGGAACCACATATCAGCAAGATTAATGCCACGTAATTGAGGTACGAGAAAATGTCGAATCATGATCCTACACCGTTTCCCATTGACAGTAACATTCTGACCATCATCGTTTTTGAAGACATAAGGGCCAGTGACTGACCATAAAACGCTCCAAATAGTAATTTTCTGTGGATGTCATGGTGTTTTGACAAAAGCTTGTGGACTCTCCTCAATCCAAATGCGTCAATTCTGTTTATTTACGTAGCCAATCAACCAAAAATGGGCTTCATCGGAAAACGAAATTTTGGATGGACGAAGTGCATGACAAGTTTGACGAACAGAACCATTATTTTGATTAAAAATGTCCACAATTTGCACGCGTTGCTCTGGTGTAAGTCACTCCATAATGAAATGTGAAAGCAAACTAAACAAAAATCAACTATCAGCTGTTAAATGGGTGGTCAAATAAAGCAGTGATGCCAACTCAAAGTTGTATCACTCTATAAAAAACACCCCATATAATTTCAAAAATAATTTACCTCAATGATTTATTTATATAAATAAATACTTTTAAATTATTTAAGTTTAAATGCGTTTTAGATAGTGTTAAAAAAAATTTACCAACATTTTGATATAAATCTGAAGGACCCTCATAATTGAAGTTTCATAAGTTTTGTGACAAAATTTTTTTTGTTATGGATTGTTCTAGTCTAGGAAAAATATTAATAAGTAGTTCTTAGAAAGGATTCCTTATTAATTAACGTTGGTTTAAGACAATTTTCCTAATAAAAATTTTTCAAAATAAAATGCAGACAGATAAATATTTTGCTTGTATTTGTGTCATATTTTTGAAATAAATAGGGATCAAGAGGCATTGCCAGGAGAGTTTTATTTACATGAAATATTTGATTGCAAGAAAATATTTCATTTCTAGCTTAACTTCCTTGTAAGGACTTGACTTCATTTGGTTTTCAATAGGCACACAATATACAAAAATTATTTCAAGAGAGAGTTTCGTCTATAAAAATTTTGTTTCTTTATGGTTAAATAGTTAAAATTTTGAGTGGTCGAGGAATGGGGATTCTGGCACCAAAATTTTTTACGTTTTGTAGACTTAACGCTAGCAGAATTAGGCACACAATATAAAAAAATTCTTTTAATAAAAAGTTTTTGTTTCTTCATGTTCAAATAAGTAGAATTTCGAGTGGTCGAAGAATGGGGATTCTGGTACATAAATTTCTTAGGTTTTGAAGACACAACGTTAGTAGAATTGGGCGCACAATACAAGAAAATTTTCTTAATAAAAAGTTTCGTGAATAACTATTTTAGTTTTTCATGTTTAAGTAGTTGGAATTTTGAGTGGTCGAAGGATGGGGTTTCTGGCACCAAAACTTTTTTTCTTACCGTTAGTAGAATTTAACTTTTGAAAGTTACAGTTTTCTTATCCATAAATTTTACACCTTAACAATTTGCCACAAATAAATTTTAAATTTCCCCATAACCCCTTTCTGTATGCAACATTTAGTTTTTCAAAGACTCCCCAGTGCATATGCAACATTTATTTTATTTTATTTTCGATCAAATTTCAACATGCCACTAAATTAAACCCCAAACTAAATAACAATTATTTTTCTATTAAATTTATATCACAAGTTTTGGCTGCCCCTCGCAAACTGAAATCATAAGGAAAAATAAAACAAACAAAAAAGAAATAAAAAATAAAAAATCAAGGAAAAAGTGGACAAAAGCAAAATAAAAATACTGAACAGGGAAAACATGTGTAAAAATTCCCATTTTGATATGTTTAAATGACTTTTTGTGGTAATAACACACACCAGCAAATACGTGTTGTAGTTGTAGTTGTAGTTGTACTGGCACCCACATAAAAACCAGTGATAGACAGAACAGCAACTTAATGCGACAAACACACGCAGGAAAAAACGCAAAACCAAACAAAATATATGCGAAGAGAAATAAAAAAAATTTACCACCACACAGAATTTTATTCATTTATTTAAACGAACAATAACCACTCAGACATCAACATCATAATCGTGTCCAGCGTCATCATCAGCGTGACACATACCAGCAACACGACAATAACAATAATAATATTCACCCTCAACAGGACACAATAAAATTAAAATGAGAAATAACTGGGGGGAAAAAAGACTGCACACAGCAAATTGTGTGATTTCATATAAAAAATTAGATTTACGCTTAATATATTTTAGTTAATATCACATGAAAATAATACAATCAGAAAAGGAACAGCGGCAACAAAAAGTAAAAAGCAAAAGGAATCGAATGAGTTTGCTTTTTCACATCAAACTGTCACTCACGGGTGAAAAAGATAATAGGGCGGCTCCATGTATAAAATATTTTTTTTGTATTTGAAATCTAATAATTTGTAAACTCCTGCTAAACAATTTTGTTATCCTTTAATTATTATTATATTTTTTAAAGAAAAAGTCCAAAGAGCGGCTCCATTTACGAAATAAATTCTTATTTTTAATTTGTAATACAATAATTTGTAAACTTTTGCTAAACAATTTTGTTATCCTTTAGTTATTATTATATTTTTTTATAAAAAAAACCCCCAGATTTCAGTATCCTCAACTTCCCTAATGCACAACAAAAAAGGGAATCATGTCCAACCAACAAAAACTTTAACAGAATTTATCACAAACTAAAATCGAAAAATAACACGAAAACGTAAAAGGATAAACTTTTATATGCTGACAATAAAAGGTCAGTGTCATAAGCCTAAACACTAGTAAAACAAATAAAAACCCCAGCAAATGTGATAAAAATGCAAATAATGTGGGATGGCAGGCCAACGAATTGGAAATGTTGGTGCTTAAAAAAAATGTATGTTGGAGCCCATAAAATGGACTCGAGGCTGTATGGAAAATCCTTGACGGCGGTAATATAATTTGAGTTAATGAAAATTTTATGCTTCACAAGAAACATAAAAGGAGCATAAAAAACGAAGGCCATAAAACTAAAACGAAAATTGTTTTACCAGCATAAGAAAACAGCACAAGATTTCTACTAAAAAATGGGGCACAACATAAGAAAAATACAACAGAAATAATTTAAGATCATAAAGCGCTAATAAAGGGTTTCCTAAAAAAAAAAAATACTAGTATCACAAAGGAAAACTGTATCGCAAAGGACACTCATTTATTTACTTGGGAGTTTTTGCAATTTATGGTCAAGAGAAATTTAATCGCGATTTACTTTAAAAGAATTTGGCGCAACGATTTCATTAGATTCCTTTTTAGAAAATTTATAAAAATTTCAACAATTTTGTGCAAGAATTTTGTTGGAACTGCTGATTTGAGTTTCAGAGTTTCTCAAAAGTATTTCATTGGATTTAGGACAACAACATTTTGTATCTTTTTAGAAAACTTTTCATTATATTATGCAAAAATTTCTTTGCTATTTCTCGAACACTTCCTGCTTAATAAATATATTATTTTAGCAAAACTCTTTTCAACTTTTTTGCAATAAATCTAACGCTCCTAAAAATACGCTACAAACAGTTTTCTGCTTCAAAAAATAACCCCATAAATAATGTTTTTCCCCCACTTGATATATAGTTTATTGGGAGGAGAAAAAAAAGTCCTTTATGAATTTATTTAATTTTTTTCCATTTGCCGTAATCAACCATTAAAATTATTGCTCCACTCATTGCACACGTAATTTATGTATTTCTGTTATGATTTCTTGCTAAAAACTATCGATTAGTTTATCAATATTTACTGGGCTTTTGTGTTTCAAGTAGCAGCAGCAGCAGCAGCAGCACTTGAAGCTAACAGACAATAACAACAACAGCAGTTTACAGATTTGTTAAAATATGTGTTCCTCTATTTATACTTACTTCCTGGCTTTTGCCTCTGCTCCTTCTCCCCGGCCCATTTTAATATATTAACAGAGATTTTTTGCTTTATTTTTCTTTTTTTATATTTTCTTAAATCACAGATGACAACCAGCACTGAGTGGTGGTGCCTCTTGTCAAGCCAATATATTGTATAATTTATACTTATAGACACATGCACTTGCATCTGTGTGTGTTTCTGTGTGTGTGTGTGTGTGTTCACGTTAATATTAGCAAATGACATACTTAAATACCAATTTGTGTACGTATGAAAGGACGAGCACACGAGTGCAATGACAATAACGTTGACTTAAGTTATTAAGTATGTGTAACATACTAAAATACAAGCCAGCAAACACACACACACACACACACATACATAACTACCAATACACACGCATTAGCAACAGCAATATTGCATAAGAGAAGAGAAAAAATGAAGCCGATGCTGATGATGATGGTGATGATGCTGCAGCTGTTAAATTGTATGGGTTACGACGGGTATTGTATGTTGCCGGGATATAAACGGCACACGTAAAATGTAAATGGGAAATGAGAAATGGAAAAGGGAAAAGGGAAAATGATATGTGGTAGGAGGTCGAGCATGAGGGTTTCAGAATGATGACGATGAAAATGACGATATTAGAGAAAATTACAATGATGATGCTGAAGATGTTGTTATTGTTAGTTATTGCTGTTGATATTGATGTAGATGCTAATGTTGTTGCTGTTGTTCTTCTTCTTCTTGTTCTTGTTATTGTTATTGTTATTGTTATTGTTATTGTTCGTGTAGCTGCAACACACACAAATACACATAATGCTGAAATTTTAGGTTATAAATGTCAGACACATACTTTAGGTAAATAAATTGATACCACACACACACACAAGCACACTAGGCAGAATAAATATCACTCGTGGCTACACAAACACAAACACAAACACAACTTTACCGTATTGTCGTAACATGAGAGATCATGTTCTTACATACACACCCAAATACACTAAATACACTCTTGTAATACATCAATTTCTATGAATGTGAGTGTGTGTGTGTGTGAGTGCATGCATGTGCATGTTAACATTATTTAGTGAATGACTCATTTACTTGTAAGTGGCCATATTTTTCAATATTTCCTACTCATATGCGATTATTTACAGATTCCTGCTTCCATACTCCTTCTAAAAAGCTCAAGTAATTTCTTTATTGTTGTTATTGTTTTTTCTTTTTTGTTACTGTTGTTGTTACTGTTGCTGCTTAAGATGCCAGCAAGAAAACAATAAACTTTTAAGTGGATTGTTTTCCAATTTTTGTAAAATGTGAACTAAATAACTTAATAGTGTGTGTAAGTAAAAACAATAATTATAATAAATGCGAAAAGTGTAGCATAGTTCAAGGAGGTATTGCCTGAGAGTGTGGCAAGTAATAAATACATATTGTTTGAGATCAAGAGGACAAATATTTCCAATTAGACAATTGAACCAATTCCAATTGGACCAATTACAACAGCTCCAAGTGGACCAATAAGGATAATTCCAATTAAACCAATTCCAATTAGACCAATTAGAATAGTTCCAATTAGACCAGTTATAATAGTTCCAGTCCAATTGAACCAATTCCAATTGGACCAATTACAACAGTTCCAATTGGACCAATAAGGATAATTCCAATTAGACCAATTGAACCAATTTCAATTAGACCAATTCGAATAGTTCCAATTAGACCATTTAGAGTTCGAATTATACCAATTATAATAGTTCCAATTGAACTAATTCGAATAGTTCCAATTAGACCAATTAAACCAATTCCAATTAGATACTTCCAATTATACCAATAAGGAATTTTCCTAATGGGGTTCTAAAAAGAGTTTTCCTAATTTTTCTATCTTAAAAATTTAACTTAGACCAATTAAATTAGACCAATTCGAACAGTTCCAATTAGACCAATTGAACCAATTCCAATTGGACTAATTGAACCACTTCCAATTGGACCAATTAAAACAGTTCCAATTGGACCAATTAAAACAGTTCCAATTGGACCAATTATAACAGTTCCAATTGGACCAATTGAACCAATTCCAATTAGACCAATTCGAATAGTTCCAATTAGACCATTTAGAGTTCGAATTATAACAGTTCCAATTGGACCAATAAGGATAATTCCAATTGAACCAATTCCAATTGGACCAATTATAATAATTAGACCAATTAAGCCAATTCCAATTGGACTAATTGAACCACTTCCAATTGGACCCATTAAATCAGTTCCAATTGGACCAATAAGGATAATTCCAATTAGACCAATTTTAATAGTTCCAATTAGACCAATTGGACCAATTAAAACAGTTCCAATTGGACCAATAAGGATAATTCCAATTAGACCAATTTCAATTAGACCAATTCGAATAGTTCCAATTAGACCATTTAGAGTTCGAATTATACCAATTATAATAGCTCCAATTGAACTAATTCGAATTAGACCATTTAGAGTTCGAATACCATATAATATACCAATTATAATAGCTCCAATTGAACTAATTCCAATTAAACCAATTCCAATTAGAATTTTCCTAATGGGGTTCTAAAAAGAGTTTTCCTAATTTTTCTATTTTAAAAACCAATTAAATTAGACCAGTTAGACCAATTATAATAGTTCCAATTAGACCAATTCCAATTGGACTAATTGAACCACTTCCAATTGGACCAATTAAAACAGTTCCAATTGGACCAATAAGGATAATTCCAATTAGACCAATTATAATTGAACCAATTCCAATTGGGCCAATTACAACAGTTCCAATTAGACCAATTGAACCAATTCCAATTAGACCAATTGAACCAATTCCAATTGGACCAATTATAATAGTTCCAATTAGACCAATTAAAATAGTTCTAATTAGACCAATTAAGCCAATTCCAATTGGACTAATTGAACCACTTCCAATTGGACCAATTAAAACAGTTCCAATTGGACCAATAAGGATAATTCCAATTAGACCAATTCCAATTAGACCAATTTTAATAGTTCCAATTAGACCAATTGAACCAATTCCAATTGGACCAATTATAATAGTTCCAATTAGACAAATTGAACCAATTTCAATTAGACCAATTCGAATAGTTCCAATTAGACCAATTAAACCAATTCCAATTAGATACTTCCAATTATACCAATAAGGAATTTTCCTAATGGGGTTCTAAAAAGAGTTTTCCTAAGTGGAAAATATTTACACAAGAATCCCAATTTTTCTATTTTAAAAATTCAACTAATGGAGCTTCAATAAAGATATTTGAAATTTTTAATATTTATTTGAAAATTTATATAATTTGCATAAATTTATATTTTCAATACAATATTTATTTGAAAATCTATTCTTCATATTTAATATTTATGGGAGATTTGATGAGAACTTGATTTTTCGACGCAAATAATTTATTTTATAAATAACTTTTTTCATTATAAACTGTTATTAATATAATCAAAAATAAAAAAGAAAAACATTAAAATTTAAATTTCATATCCCTGAAGAAGCTACACAAAGAAGTGGCGAAATATTGGAATAATAAATAATAAAAATTAATTTAATTATTAATCGAACAACAACAACAGCCCGTATAACAATAAAGAATTAAAAAAAGTTTGTATAGAAAATCAAAATTTTATTTTTATTTGTTGGAAAATTTCAAAATGATTTCGAAGGGGCTTCCTCATTGAATTCTAAGAGTGTTGACTCTTTCTTACAAACGTTAATCTGTGGCTTTAAGAAATTTGTCACAAAGATAATAAGACTTCTTTTCAAATAGTCAAGTAGATCACATTTTTAGTCGATAGTTTAATCCAACAACAGATTAGAGAGACGCCAATACCGGCTGATTAGGTTAAATAATAATTCTTGAGAAATATTTTCCCGAAGATAAAAATTTTTCTAGAATTTTTTTTTTCTTGAAAATTTTTGTAGAAGACACAATTTTTCTAGAAAATTTTTGTAGAAGACACAATTTTTCTAGAAAATTTTTGTAGAAGACACAATTTTTCTAGAAAATTTTTGTAGAAGACACAATTTTTCTAGAAAATTTTTGTAGAAGACACAATTTTTCTAGAAAATTTTTGTAGAAGACACAATTTTTCTAGAAAATTTTTGTAGAAGACACAATTTTTCTAGAAAATTTTTGTAGAAGACACAATTTTTCTAGAAAATTTTTGTAGAAGACACAATTTTTCTAGAAAATTTTTGTAGAAGACACAATTTTTCTAGAAAATTTTTGTAGAAGACACAATTTTTCTAGAAAATTTTTGTAGAAGACACAATTTTTCTAGAAAATTTTTGTAGAAGACACAATTTTTCTAGAAAATTTTTGTAGAAGACACAATTTTTCTAGAAAATTTTTGTAGAAGACACAATTTTTCTAGAAAATTTTTGTAGAAGACACAATTTTTCTAGAAAATTTTTGTAGAAGACACAAATTTTTCTAGAAAATTTTTGTAGAAGACACAATTTTTCTAGAAAATTTTTGTAGTAAACACAAATTTTTCTAGAAAATTTTTGTAGAAGACACAATTTTTTCTAAAAAATTTTTGTAGAAGACTTAATTTTTTTCTAAAAAATTTTTGTAGAAGACACAATTTTTTATAGAAAATTTTTGTAGAAGACACAATTTTTTATAGAAAATTTTTGTAGAAGGCACAATTTTTTCTAAAAAATTTTTGTAGAAGACATAATTTTTTTCTAAAAAATTTTTGTAGAAGACACAAATTTTTCTAGAAAATTTTTGTAGAAGACACAATTTTTTTCTAAAAAATTTTTGTAGAAGACACAATTTTTTTCTAAAAAATTTTTGTAGAAGACACAATTTTTTTCTAAAAAATTTTTGTAGAAGACACAATTTTTTTCTAAAAAATTTTTGTAGAAGACAATTTTTTTCTAAAAAATTTTTGTAGAAGACACAATTTTTTATAGAAAATTTTTGTAGAAGACACAATTTTTTATAGAAAATTTTTGTAGAAACAATTTTTTATAGAAAATTTTTGTTGACACATTTTTTTAAATAAATTTTTTAGAAAATTTCTTTTTACTTTTCTCAAAAAATTTTTTGTTAATGAAAAAAGCTTTTTAGTAAATTTTTAACCGATGACAATTATCTCTAAAATTTTTTTATGAAACAATATATTTTATTTTGTTGACGAAATAAATTTTTCTTAAAAATTTTTTGTGACAAAAAATTATCTAGAAAATTTTGTGATTAAAAACCCTTTTCCAGATAATTATTGCTAAAAGAAATTGAAGGTTTTTTGTTTGACAAAAAGTCGTAGAAATTTTTTTTTTTAATTTTTTTCTAGGAAACACTTTAATTAAAAAGTTCTTATATACATTTTAATGTAAAAATTTATCTCTAATATTTTTAACATAAAAATATTATTTTATTAAATTTTTAGATGAAAATAAAATTGTTATAGAAAAATTTTTTTTGTTGTAGAAAATTTTTTGTTGCAAAATATATTTTATTGAAATTTATCTAGACGTTTTTTTTTAGTTATAAAGTATTGTCTAGACTTTTTTTAAAGCTGAAAATTCCTTGTAGAAACATTTTTACGGAATAAAAGTTTTTCTAAATATTTTTTTATTGATAAATTTGTGTCTTTTATTTATTATCCTGGTTGAAATGCTTTGCCTATTTAATATTTAAATATATTTGCTATTTAATATTCTTCTTCTTTTTCTTCTAAATCTTTAATCTTATAGATTTTCTGTGTTTCACTGTACCTGGAAGTCATTTTAAATATAAATTATTAACCCACTTAAAGCAAAGGCACATCTCTCATCCTGTTGAATAAAAATCTGGCACTACTCAGCTAAATAAGTGTGTGTGTTTGTGTGTGTGTGTGTGTATTAAATATTGACAGTCTTTTTTAAATAATTGTCTTATTTTCCGTTTCATTTAAAATACATTTCATATTTATTGAGTACATTTTCGCAAATAAGGAAAAGCAGCCAAATCCTTTCAAAATTGCTTAACAACAGTCATCAGCATAATCGTCATGAATGAATGAGTGAATGAATGAATGAATGACTGAATGAATGAATTGAAAAAAAAGAGGACTGAACAACTCAAAGAATGGCTGGAAGAGAATGAATAACATTATTAATATTATCCTGAATCAGGCTCATTATTATCAACGACTTAACGCACATATTTGCGAAAGTGCGTTGGATCGTTTGTTGGCCTGTTTGTTTGCTTGTTTGTTTGTTTGTTTGTTTGGATGTGCAAATGTAAAGCGTATTAACGTTAATAATATGCAATAATAATGACGGTTTTCTTCACTTCCCTTTACAAGCGAACACTTACATTTTGTATATGTTGTTGTTTGTATATTCTGTTGTCTGACTGTGAGTAACAGACGTAGAGCTCGCGAGTGTGTGTGTTTGTGTGCAAGACAAACTTAACGTTTTTTCTTGCACTATTATTATTATTATTTTTCCTTGTTGCAAATTTGTAGTTGCTGTTGTTGTTTAAATGCTGCTGCTGCTGTAGTTATCAGCCGAGACACAAAAACGCCATACAATTTCATTTCTCTTGAGTTTCCGCAATCTCAACAGAAAAAAATGTTCCGTTATAATGGCAATTAACTGTTTTGGCAGAGAAATCAACGACACATTGAAAAATTTACATACACATGCCGGCAAATAAACCCGTTATAACTATAGTTTTCTCATACTCTCCTGCACACACACACTCACACACACACACTACAATTTGCGTGAAATCAATGTAGCGTCTGTGTGCTTAATTGCAGAGTAGCAGTTATTGTTGCAGTAGTTTCGTACGTACATTGACATGTTTGTACATGCACGAGCATGATTATTTCACTTGGTTTAATTGTATTCGCAGACTTGCCATTAAAATAATGTGTGTGTGTGTGTTACAGTGTAAAAAGTAGTTTAAATTTGTTTGCTCTTGCACATATACAATAAGTATTTTATATGCACTCACACATACATACAGAAATGACTACGTATTTGTACACTGTGTGTGTCATGTGCATGTTTTTGTAGGTGTTTTTTTTTTCTTCATATTGTTGTAAAAGTACAGAGTTTTTCTCTTAACTGAAGAAAGCAGTTATAAATGTTTCAATAAATAAGTGTTAAAATGAGTTTCGTGTTGTTGTTGCTGTTGTTGCTGTTGTTATTTTTGCTTTTTCCACACGTTGTTGTCTTCCTTTTGAATTCGGTCGACACTTTTATAAATATTTAAAATTTTAATTAGCATCATTGCCAGCATACTGTTGACTGTTGAATGTTTCCCGAGATATTTAAGGGCAGGAAATCGAATATTTCTTTCTTGTGAAACCATAAAACAATGAAATATTTTAAAAATAAAAATCCACTCTTGAAATTTTTTCATTTTAACGACGACATGTCAATCAGAGTGTGGTAAAACGAATTTATATTGAAAAGGAGGCTTTTTAAAGACACACAATTACCAAATTTAAAGTTGCTTTAAAGCATGAAGTTTGAATAGTAAAAATTTTGACAATCATTTGGAATAAAGGACGAAAACTTTTCATAACAAGACTTTTGAAAGTTTTATTAAGTTCAACAGCCGAATAACAGCCGTTGTTATTCAATAATCAGGTCAACATTAAATGCAATTAATTGTAGAAACTTTATAAATTTTTATAATCACATATTTCCTGTGACCCAGGAAAAGAAATATACTGTGGGACAGAAATTTCTCAATTATTTTAAAGCGCACTGCTGATGTCTTTAAGAAAAATAAGATAAAAAACTATTTCATAAATTAATTGTAAAGGAAAATCAAAGGAAAATTGTTATTTATTTCTTAAGGTTCTCGTTAAGATAAATCATTTTAATTATAATCGGCGCAATTTTAGATAATTACTGAAGACTGTTGGAACACCAAAAATAACTTCAACCCCACCAGCAGTAGAATGGTAAATGGGCCCAGAGCTTGAGAATTTAAAGAACAATTTCTTTCCTTTACAATTAAAATATTAAATAGTTTTTTTTTTAATTTATTTATTACAAAGACATCAGCATTTCTCTTTAAAATAATTGCAAAACTTCTACCTCTTAATATATTTCTTTTTCTACGTCATATAACAGATGTGATTATAAAAATTATGGAGCTAAAAATATATCCTGTATAAAAGTACGGCACATGTGTAGTTTTGTGGCACACTTTCAAATATTTTATTGCACTTTAAAATTGATGAATTAACTAACAATTGTAAGATATTTTCCTGGAGATTTGGACAATATAAATATTTATTTATATATTTTTAATTCTAAGATTATAGAAGACGTTGAAAATTTGCTTGCAAAGCTTGAGCGAAATAATATTTAAGTTCCCTATTTTTGTTATTTCCTTTAACGTACAAAAAGTCTGCGCAATATTTTATTGCAACTAAAAAGGAATAAATGAATTTTTTTTTTGGTTCTATTAAAATTTAAAGAATAAGGAATTTAAGAATAAGGTGGTCAAATGAGGCAGTGGTGCCAAATAAAGCAGTGATGCCAACTCAAAGTTGTATCACTCTATAAAAAACACCTTATATTTATTCTTTCTCCGAATTATTATTTGTCACAAAGAAACAATAGAAAAAGAGTTAAAGGATTTTTATTGAACAGCAGAAAATATTTCCTTGTTATTTGTTATTTATTTCAGAATGGACCAACACAAATAAATAAAGAAATTTATGTGTTAAGGAAATAGATCTTTAAATGAGTGCCAAATTGTCTTAAGTGACACTTCAATTTAATTTTAATCAAACAATTTTTCGTGCAAGTTTAAAATAAAGACAATATTTCATATTTTACCAAATGCTACCTAAATTAATGTATCAGATCTGTCTTTTAAGAAATTAATAAAAATATATTTCAAAAACTATAAAATAAAATGAAAAACGATGGGCCCCTGAATTCTGTATTATCAATTCACAAGCTTTTGTGTAAATAAGACTAACAAACTGCTTAAATTGCTAATATTTTTTTAAAATTGGAAAGTTAAAGTGTTTATCTTAATAAAGTGTTTATCTAATTAAGAATAAGGGAAAGGATATATAAACCGATATTTGCCACATTTTACAAATTGTAGCAGCATTAAAATGAGTCGCATGTGTAAAAAGATATCCTTCAACTTTAAAAAGACTCTGTTCAAAAATAAGCATAAATTCTAAAAATGTTTATTAAAACTATATACGAGGTCTGTTCTTTTTTTTAAGTAAGAAAAAAGCGTTTTTATTGAAAAAAAAAGCAAAAAGACTCAAAAACAAAAGCTCTCCTGAGAAACGTTGAAATAAAATCACTGGCGTTTCCTAACAAACCAACATGTTTAATAAGTATTTTTTAATAATTTTATTTTACACATATTTAAGGACATTTTTGTCATAAAAATCTAACTTTTTTTCATAGCAAAAATATAAACAATAACAACAACAAAATACAAAAAAAAATTATATCAACTTCCGTGTCTGTCTGCTTGTTTTTTCCCTCCTTTTTTTGCCGCGTTAAACATCAAAAGATTTAATTTAATCCCGGCTGGCTTGAAAGCACTATTAATTTAGTCGCTCTGAATTTGTAATCCATATCGGCAATTGTTCATTTATGCTACACCAACAAACAGAAATTGTTGTATTTAATACATGCAATAGATGGACTGCCGCCGGTGTGTGAGAGTATGTGTTAGTCTATAAACAAAACTATTTAATAATCTGTTTATGCAGTTCGAAATTGTGTGTAAGTGTGTGTGTGTGTGTGTGTGTGTGTGTGTGTGAGTGTGTGTATTTATGCACTGCCAGTGGTCACCAGTTGGTATATTTTTGTATGTGTTTAATCGTTTATAATGAGGTTGTTTGTTGTTTATTTATTTCTTTTTTTTATATAATTTTTTTTTTGTATGTTTTCTGAAAAATTTATTTGTTATGTTAATTAATTGTATAAATAATTTATAAGTTGCTTTTTATTACAAAATTTTGATGCATAAAATAAAAGGGAAAAATTAACTCTAAAAAAATGCCACCAAATCGGGGCTGGAATATGACTGATAAAGCAAAACAAAAATCGTGTTATTGTTAAATTATGAAACTCGAATTCAAGTCCACGAATCTTAATTTTTTAAAGAAATTTTGTGCCCTTTTTGCTTCAAATGTTGTTATACGAAATTACAGGTATTTATTTTTGAAGTCTTGCAAAGAACTCAAAACTAAAGAATATCTCTTGTTCGAAATTTCTCAGGCACCCATCCAAATCTAGAGTTATAGGCCAACAAAACAGGGTTCCCCTACCTTTAAGTTATTACAGTTCCTTAACTTCTTTTAATGTCCTTAAATTTTCAATGTCCTTGCAGCACTGCCTATGAAACAAATGCCTTTTACAAAATTGTGTTGACCAGTGAAATTTTTTACTTTTTATTTATTATTAGGTAGTTTTGAAACAAACCGAAAACTAGTGGCAAAAATAAAAATATTGTACATTTTTAGGGCAAAAATTTGTTAAACTGCAATTAAATATTGTTTGTTAGGAGAGATTCTTTTTAATTGTGTTTAAATTTATTGGACAAACTGTGCATTTATTGTATCTGCAGTGTGCACTCTGGCTTTATTGCTCAAACCAGGCTTTAGCTGTCAGTGTGGAATCAATTTAAGATTCAATAGAATTAAAAATGCGTTCAATAGAATTAAAAATGGAGTCACGTACGTTTTAATTTTGCTTTGAGTATGACAGTAAAAGTTTAACAGGACATAAACCTGCTTGATATGCAGCATAATCAAGCAAAAACTCCGGCTTTGCTCACATTCTTAGTTATGTTGTTCTGCATGTCAGCTAATGTTATGCATTTACTCAGCCAATTGTAGGTAGACTAGGGTTAATTTATTTAACAAAATCTTATGGCGTTTTCTTTTCAGAAAAACATGTAAAATTGTTTCAATTCTTTTCTAAAAAGTGGCAGCTTTGAGGAGCTTTCAAACAGAAATTAATTTGGATTAATTTCTAATAAATTCCTCAATTTCATATATCGAAATATTGCCGTTTTCTATTAAAAAGTGTAAAAAACTTTGCACTTTTTTCTAGAAAATAAATCAGCATTATTGAGGCTTATTTATAAATATCTCTTGTTAGTAATACTGCATCATGTTTATGTGCTTAAATGGTTCGGATTAAGCTCTAATAAATTCCATAATTTTTATATATCGAGATGCTGCCGTTCTTTTGTTAAAAAGTGTAAAAATTGTTGCACTTTTTTCTGGAAAAGAAATCAGCTTATTTTATTTATTTTATAAATATCTCTTGTTAGTGATACTGCGGTCATGTTTGTGTGCTTAAATGGTTTGGATTTATTTCTAATAAATTCCTTAATTTTTATGTATCGAAATGCTGCCGTTCTTTTGTTAAAAAGTGCAAAAATTTGTGCACTTTTTTCTGGAAAAGAAATCAGCTTATTTTATTTATTTTATAAATATCTCTTGTTAGTGATACTGCGGTCATGTTTATGTGCTTAAATGGTTTTTATATAAATTCTTTTTTAAAACAAATTCACCATAAATTACACAAAACAGTTTATAGAATTGTTGTTGTTGCTTTTGACCGCTTAATATATTTATAAATAATATTTTGTTGTTGTTGTTGTTCGTGCATTGTTTTGCAATTTTAATATTTAAAGTGTTAAAATAATGTTAATGTCATTTTATTTATGCCGTATTTAACACATATTTTAATAATAACTATTTCCATGTTCGATATATTTTATCTGCATTGTGGAGGCCGTATCTGTTCTCTTTTTTCAAAATTCATATTTTCATGCTTGTTTTTTTGTAGCTACAAAATAAATTAGTTTTATATTAAATTAACACATTTTTTATGGCCATCATTTTGCTGCCTACGTTTTTTGTAATATATCCTTACTCCTATTTTGTTGTTGTTGTTGTTTTTGTGTTTATATTTGATGCGCAATCATTAACGTTGAATGCAGACAATGTGCCACATCACCAGCCGTTACAATGTAATGCTGCGCTTTAAGTGAATGATAATAAAATCAGAAGCAAAAAAAAAAAAAATGCGAGACATAAACATAAATTTATTTATGACAGTCATAATTTAACAAATAGAATTTTTAATTTGTACAGTTTTCCGCTTCCGTTTTCATTTAGAATCGTAAATAACATTGAAATGCTGGCAATTAATATTAATGCCACCAT
Source organism: Linnaemya vulpina (assembly GCA_963675445.1). NCBI lineage: Eukaryota > Metazoa > Arthropoda > Insecta > Diptera > Tachinidae > Linnaemya > Linnaemya vulpina. The sequence continues at coordinate 84,586,653 of OY776278.1, read as the reverse complement.
CCTGTGACATGCAGTAATTTTATCGCTTTCATGCTTTTTATATGATACAATGAAATTAGAAAGTCGGATGAGTTAATAAATTAAAAGCCACATTAAAAATATGCAAAAATAATTTTAAAATAAAATCTGCGTTGAGTTTTATTTGAAAAATATTATGAAAAAATAAATGAAAAAGCCCCAGCAAGTTTGCTTGGCCTGCTTTCCAACGTTCATGTTTAAACTCTATTTATTAAAGTTTTCCTGCTCCATTAAATTTCACTGTAAATTATTCATAAATATTTTGTTGTATTTTTAAAAATAACTAAAAAAGAAGGAAACAATTTAGCTGCTTTTATTTAAGATATTTTTCAACTTTTCTGTTTCTTCAGAAACTCTTGCGTAGTGACAACCCTTAATTAAAACAATTTTATATATGATTAATTTTTTCTAAATTGTTGTTCAGGTTTTTAACTGAAATAAATGGCAAAAGGTTTTCTCAAATTTTCTAAATAAACATTCGAAAACGGATAACAAATTTATGGCAAACATGAATGGCTTTTAAGAAAGCAAATTAAGTCTGCTATTAAAATTTAACTAAATAAAGTGAAATTGTTTTGTAAAGCATACCACAAGGGGTATTTAAAATATATTAAGTATTGCAGCAAATTTAGGGGCTTAAGAAAGTTTCAAATTATTTTATGGGCGATATTGTCAAACAAATACGCATTCAGAAGTCTTTAAGCTTTGAAGCAGAAAAGACGTCTTTATTTCTTAGCCAGACCTTAACGGACTGCATGTAATGAAATTCTTGTTTTTTATAAAACTTTCAGGTCATAAATTCATTGAAATAAATTGAAAAAAATTATAAAATTTTATATTATCTGGTGTTTTTTATAGAGTGATACAAGTTTAAATCATAATAAAACAGAATAATATATTTTTGATATCAATGAAACGGTCTTTATTGGATATAAAATTTTATGACATTAACGTTTAAATATGATTTCGACCATGTGGCCGCCATGGCTGGCGCGTACAAGGCGCAATCTGGAACACCAATTTTCACAAACAGTAACATTCTGACCATCATCGTTTTTGAAGACGTATGGGACAATGACTCCGCCAGCCCATAAAGCGCACCAAACAGTAATTTTCTATGGAAACTTTCAACTCCAAATGCAACAATTCTGTTATTCAACCAAAAATGGTCTTCATGGGAAAATAAAATTTTGAACGGACGAAGTGCACGATAAGTTTGACGAACAGAACCATTATTTTGCTGTTAAATGGGTGGTCGAATAAAAAAGTGATGCCAAATCAAACTTATATCACTCTATAAAAAACACCCTATATATATTCTTTCTCTAAATTATTATTTGTCACAAAGAAACAATAGAAAAAGAGTTAAAGGATTTTTATTGAACAGCAGAAAATATTTCCTTGTTATTTGTTATTTATTTCAGAATGGACCAACACAAATAAATAAAGAAATTTATGTGTTAAGGAAATAGATCTTTAAGTGAGTGCCAAATTGGCTTAAGTGACACTTCAATTTAATTTTAATCAAACAATTTTTCGTGCAAGTTTAAAATAAAGACAATATTTCATATTTTACCAAATGCTACCTAAATTAATGTATCAGATCTGTCTTTTAAGAAATTAATAAAAATATATTTCAAAAACTATAAAATAAAATGAAAAACGATGGGCCCCTGAATTCTGTATTATCAATTCACAAGCTTTTGTGTAAATAAGACTAACAAACTGCTTAAATTGCTAATATTTTTTTTTAAAATTGGCTATTTAAAGTGTTTATCTTAAACTATAAATCATGAAAAAAATAAAAATATGAGAAATAAGTTTATACCGTCATATACGATAATTTGGCTTTAAAGCGTCGATATAGAAAAATAACCAACATGCATGAAAACAAATTTGGTACTTGGAAAATTGTTATACATTTATTTATTACCCGCATGTTTTTGCAATTACAATAAAAACAAATATGATGTATTGCTAAAAGTTTACTTGCAGTCAGTGTGAGTGCGAGTGCGAGAGGATTAAATTATAGAGCGAATTTGAAAGATGTGTGAAGGTTAAAAGTTGCTGCAGAGGGTTGCTTTTGTCGGTGTTTTGTAACAGTTTTAGAGAAAAAAAAAACAATATCGCAAGAAGTAAACATGTTGGAAAGTTTTGTATCTGTGTAATAGAGAAAATGTGTGGTATGATTCTAGGCGCCAGTCATATATTATTTGCATATATAAGAATTCAATTAGTGTATTCATATCTAAGGCAGCCTTAATTGTTTAAATTATAATTTCTTTTCAAGCTCATGAAGATGTTAGACCAAAATTCAATAGATTGAAGAGAAGTGGAAAATCAATATGGAAAGTAGCTGCTAAAGAGTTTTACAATAAGACGTCAGTGTTCAGTTAACTAAAACTGTTACAACTGTAACTGTTAAAGAAAAGTATTCAGGCTTCTTCTGCAGTAGTGGCCTCATATCTTTACTGGAACAAAGAGAGCTCTACTTTCTTAAAAGTTGCTCTTGAAATGAACTTAAAGTGTAGAAGTGTCTTCTTTGAATTAGAATAAAGAAAAGAACTCTCTGAAATTTTTATAATAGAATAGGAAGTTTAAAATTGCTAGTAGAAGTTTTAAAAATAGTCACAAAAATAATTTTTTTTAAACTATTGCATACTTTTAGGTACTTTTTTTGGTGGAATATTGAATTATAAAAACAATTTGTTATGTGGCGGTACTAGACCAAACAACAGTCACTACTTTTAGGCCGCTCTTCAGTGCTCTTTGACTACCCAATTCTAATGAAGGAAAATATATTATTTTTCTTCTAAAACTATGTTATAAAATTTATTATATGTTTCTCATATTTATTATATATGTATTATATGTGTCATATGTGCAACTTTTTTGGTTAAAATTATAAGAATATTCATCCACCCTACAACTTCTCAAACAGTTCGGGTCAAAGTAAATTTATAATGATGAGAAATTGTTTATGCGTCCAATGAAATTTCACTTTTAACTAACACGAAGTTGCTGTTGGAAGTTGCTTTTGGGTCCAGTAGCAGGACATGACACTAAGTCCCGAGTTCGTCTTCGTACTCAGTCATGAATATGGTATCGAATTTCTTTTTTGATCTGAATTAGTGCGAAATTCTGTTAATTGTTGTCGGCTTGTCTCAACGACAAAGGCATATCACTGCTCGCTGACTATTACCGACAGTGATTAATACCAACATGTACTAAAAGAGCAGAATACATCACCCTCTTCCGTTCGTACCTGCAGCAAATATATTCACCTGCTTAATGGAATAGTAACAATAGCTGCAAAGAAATTCTCTATCCTCAAATCTGTCTTCATCTGTCCTCTTAACACCATCCCGTCCTCTCACCGTTCCAGCGCAATGCACTGGAAATGTAGTGGTCTTTCCCTGAATGCTAACCCTACTCAAAAAAAAAAATCATAATAATAGTCTTTAGAGTAATAAAATTTTTCTTCTAAAAAGTATTATGGAAATTATTGTCCTTTTTCTTAAAAAAATTTTTCAATTGGGGATTGTAGTTAATTTTTAATAAATTGTTTGTTGAAGATGACATAAATTCGCCATTTTTTTTTATTAAAAAGTGCAAAAAATTTAGCAATTTTAAAGAAAAGAATACAAAAATAATGGCCTGGAAACTGTTACCAATTAAAAGGGGGTCTTCCCCTGAGAGCTGGTCTTGCTGATAAAAAAATAATTTCCTTACAAATTTTCCTCCCTTTTTCTAAAAAAAAATTTGCAATTAAGAATTGTAATTAATTTTTAATAAATTCTTTTACTGGAAATTACATCATTTTGCCATTTTTCATTAAAAAGTGCAAAAAATTTAGCATTTTTAAAGAAAAGCACACAAATAATGGCCTGGAAACTGTTACCAATTAAAAAGAGGTCTTCCCCTGAGAGAGGAAAGAACAGAAAAATAATGGCCTGAAAACTGTTAGCAATTAAAAAGGGGTTCTGCCCCTGAGAGCTGGTCCTGCTCATAAAAAAAAATAATTTCCTTCCTTATTTTTTATAAAAAAAATTTCCAGTTGATGATGGTATTCAATTTTTTATAAATTCTTTATATAAAAATGACATCATTTTGCCATTTTTCAATAAAAAGTGCAAAAAATGTTTCATATTTTTGAGAAAAGAACACAGCACTTATTATCCAGAAACTGTTGCCAACTAAAAAAGAGAACAATATAAATACGGAAAACTCCGAAAATCAATTTGTAATACAGAAAAGTATTTTTCTTAAATTATTATTTCAATTAAAAAGGGGTTTTCCCCTGAAAGCTGGTCCTGCTGATAAAAAAAATAATTTCCTTACAAATTTTCCTCCCTTTTTAAAAAAAAAAATTTGCAGTTGAGGATGGTATTCAATTTTTAATAAATTCTTTACATAAAAATGACATCATTTTTCCATTTTTCATTAAAAAGTGCAAAATATTTTACATTTTTTAAGAAAAGAACACTGCACTTTTTGTGTCTGTAAACTGTTACCAACTAAAATGCAGATCAATATAAATACGGAAAAGCTCCGAAGAAGAATTTGTAATACAGAAAAGTATTTTTTTTTTAATTATTGTTTCTGTTTCATGCCGATCAGCGTTCATAAAATCCTGTTAAATGGCAAAGAAATCATAAATGCAGCGTTTCTGTTAACACCCTGTTAGCAATGCCTTTTTCCTCAATTCCATTTCATGATGCTTAAGCTTACAAGTGTGTGTATAAGGATCTAACTAAGATATTTGATTTCCAGCAAAAAATTAAATAAAATAAAATAAAAGCACCCGATTATGATAGTGTGAGAGCAGGGCAACATAAATATTTCGAAATATTGGAAAAACTATAAACAGGAATGTGAAGAGAGGACTGCGAAATATAACAAAAATAAAATAAAATAATAAAAATAATAACAGAGAAAAGCCGGATACCATGTGGCTCCCACATAAATACATTTTCAAAAGCACACACTTCCCTCAGACTTGTTCACTCTTTTACTTTCGCCCAAAAGTAACTCTTCTCACTTCTACTCGTCGTACCTTTTAAAGTTCTGCTACTTGTGAAGCGCATATTTTTGCTACAAATTGTCGAAAACCTTCAAAGAAGAGCTGCTGTTGTTGTGCATCTTAGTTTCGAATAACCTTGTTTTTGTAGTTGTTCAGTTCCCGCTTTGCCTGTGCAGCCATTCCTATCCTTTTGCTAAGCACCCCTACCCATGGACTGCGAAAAGGGTTATGTGCCTTTTTTTTTGTTGATGTTATTTATTTATCCTTTCTTTTTTTTTTTGTTTTTCTTCTTTTAGTTTTTACTTTTTTACTTATTTATTTTTATTACACTGTTGTAGTCTTGCCTTAACTATTTCTGTAACAAATTGTGTGTGTAAAATTATGTGTTTGTGTCCTTGTGTGTGTGTGTGTGTGTTACTTGTATATAAATAACATAAATGTAGGTGAAAATATACATAAATAATAAGCTTTGCTCTCAGGTTTGCTATACAATTTATTATTGTGTTTTTTTTTGTCTTCTTATTTTCTGTGAGTTGCTCTCTTAAGGGTTCTTTTCCTAAGTTGAAGGATATACAAAAAATAAAATAAAAAAATAAGGAGTTAAAAAAAATATCTTTAAAAAGGGCGGGTAAAAAACTTTATTTTAAAATCAGTTAGAATCAATATTTCCCAAATATTATCTGCTATTAGAATCTGCTTTTATAGGGTGTTTTTTGTAGGGAGTGATACAACTTTGAGTTTGCATCACTGCTTTATTTGACCACCCATTTAACAGCCGATAGTTGCTTTTTGTGTAGTTTGCTGCGACATTTCATTATGGCTCGACTTACACCAGAGAGCAACGCGTGTAAATTGTGGAAATTTTTAAACAAAATAATGGTTCTGTTCGTCAAACTTATCCTGCACTTCGTCCATTGAAAATTTTGCTTTCCGATGAAGCCCATTTTTGGTTGAATGGGTACGTAAATAAACAAAATTGTCTCATTTGGAGTGAGAAGTTTCCATAGAAAATTACTGTTTGGTGCGCTTTATGGGCTGGCGGAGTCATTGGCCCATATGTCTTCAAGAAAACGATGATGGTCAAAATGTTACTGTTTGTGAAAATTGGTGTTCCAGATTGCGCCTTGTGCGCGCCAGCCGTGGCGGCCACATGGCCGAAATCATATTTAAACGTTAATGTCTTAAAATTTTCTATCCAATAAGCGCCGTTTCATTGATATCAAAATTATATTACTACGTTTTGCTATTATTTAAACTTGTATCACTGTATAAAAAACACCCTTTATTTCGTCCTGTTCCTTAATTATATGGAGGGTGCATCACTTTGGCAATGCCTCATTTTTCTACCGGCCCTACACGTGCAATAACTGAGTCTTCAATCTCTTATATAGTTATTTTATTAGGCGTTATTGTTCTCTTGCCGCCCCCGTAAATTTGTCCTGCTACTGCAACCACTATTAAAAATTTTCTCGAATTTTCAATAAAAAAGGAAAAAATCTGCCAAATTTTTATACAGCAAAATCAGTCTCGTCATTATCACTATTCCAGAGTTGCTGCCTGTTGTTCGCTTAGCCACCACAGATTTGCAGAATCCTTAAGAAATTTCCCCACAACAAACAAACATGCATTTAAAGGACTCACCAGCCAGCATGTTTCCCATTGACATTCTAAGTTCATGTCGTTTTAGTTTTATTATTCGGTTTCGTTTTTTTTTTTTCTCTTTTTCTTCTATTCAGTAGTTTTCATTTTCGTTGCCTGTTTCTTTTATTTGAGTTCTATTTATTATTATTTTTTTTTTTTTTTCTTTATTTTCTTTTTTACTTTCTACTTCGGCTTAGTGTCATTTACGCCAGCATTGACTTTTCGTTTTTTCGTTGTGACTTTTAAGCTTAACTTTTCTGTAGAACACTTAACTTTATGCTTTCCGGTTTAGTTTTCATATGAGTCGTAAGTTTGTTTAAAGAGATTTGAAGCATACTTTTAGGCTTTTAGACAAGTAGATGCCTTTTTTTTTTTTTTGGTGTTTGTTTTATATAACAATTTTAAGTGAAAGGAAAGTAAATCTTTATTTAGCGAAATAAAAAATAAATAGGATTTAAGGTTTGGCAATTTTTAAAGTCCCTATTAAAACTCCAAATGGGTCAGTTTTGGATTTTAGAGACTCCATTTTGCTTTTAATTGTATTTTCTTTTATATTGTTAATGATGGCAATGCGTTTTTAATTTAGAAAGTGTTGGTAAGTACTCTAAAGTTACAAGGAAAAGTAATCATCAGTTTCATATATTCAACTCATATAGAAAAACAGAACAGCTGTTTTCGAATGCCGCTGCAGCTTCACCGTTAGTATTCATAGGTAGTCTTGTTTATCATCATTTACTAGAAGTTTTAGTTGAATGTCTAGACAATTCATAACTTCTCCTGCCTAATAGTTTCGCGACAATCTCTTTCCATAATTTCCAATTTGATTAAAATATTTCAGCCTTTTCTTCATTTCATGCCGATCAAATTAACTTAATCGGCCCTCTGTTGCAAACTTTGCTAAACCTTCTGCAAAACAATTGCCTCCATCCATCCACATTCTATGCCTGAAATAAATAATCCTTCCTTAAGTCATACTCATTCATGTCCTTAAAACTTTACCAAATATCTTGAAAATTCCTTTTCTCTTTTCCTGTTAATGGCAAAACTTTTCCTATTTCACGCACTATTAATTACACATTCGTTATATCCTGAAATTGATATTCTCGTTTTATTGCCATCCACCGCAAACAACTTTTCCAGCAACACAATTTGGATTTACACTTCCCAACACTTTTATATTGTTCCTCTTTTCTGTTTAATAACCAGCATAATTTATTAATGCCATTAACTTTAAATTTTATAACTTTTTAAATCGTTTTTGCACAAACTTTTGCAGCAGAGAAATTGAATTTTTCTTTTTCATGAATATAAAATGCAGTGACACGCATGTTTGCTACCGCAGACAAACACTTTTACATGCACGCCAAGCAGAGCGGGCACACACTCACACACACACACACACGGACACACACATCCTGTCGCTAATAGCAGCTTAATTTTGAGAAAAGTGTATATTAAATTTCATTTGGAAGAAATTTCAGTTGAAAATTGTAATAAATAAATGAAAATACTTGTCTTTTTTTAAGCCCAATTTGCGAAAGGATTGAAACTTTCTTTGAAGTTCAAATAAATTTTATGCAATTCTTTCAAATTATTAAATATATTTTTAATTTATATCTTAAAGATTGAAATTGACTTTGGAAATCCTCAATTAACACCAACAAATTTTGTTGAGCTATTCGGCTAATATAAAAACAAAAAAAAGGACCACGAGTAGTTAATTCAAATAAAAGCAATAAAAAATAAATTTATAAATAAATTTTATTCGTCCTTATTGTGGTATTAGATTTCAGAATTTTTGTCGTACAGACTGTCTGTCATATTTTAATTTCTTTCGTAAAATTGTATTTGAAACAAAAGCAAAATGTTGTAAAATGTTTTTGTCTCAAATGTAATTTAACGAAAAAAAGAACTCTTTCGACTTTATAAAATAGTAGGGAATTAGTATTTTATTATCGGGTGTTTTTTATAGAGTGATACAACTTTGAGTTGGCATCACTGCTTTATTTGAGCACCCATTTCACAGCTGACAGTTGCTTTTTGTTAAGTTTCCTCTGACATTTCATTATGGATCGACTTACACCAGAGCAACGTGTGCAAATTGTGGAAATTTTTAATCAAAATAATGGTTCTGTTCGTCAAACTTATCGTGCACTTCGGCCATTCAAAATTTTATTTGCCGATGAAGCCCATTTTTGGTTGAATGGGTACGTAAATAAACAGAATTGTCGCATTTGGAGTGAGGAGAACCTACAAGCTTTTATCAAAACACCATGACATCCACAGAAATTTACTGCTTGGTGCGCTTTATGGGCTGGCGGAGTCATTGGCCCATATGCCTTCAAAAACGATGATGGTCAGAATGTCACTGTTGGTGAAAATTGGTGTTCCAGATTGCGCCTTGTACGCGCCAGCCGTGGCGGCCACATGGCGGAAATCATATTTAAACATTAATGTCATAAAATTTTCTATCCAAAAAAGACCGTTTCATTGATATTAAAAATATATTACTATGTTTTGTTATGATTTAAACTTGTATCACTCTATAAAAAACACCCGATATAATTAAGTAATTTTTAGTATTTCTTTATTTAAAAAGATTCCAGTGTACTTCTTTAAGAAAAGTTTTAAGTCGTTTTATTGGTTTTATATGAAATTTAATTACTGTATACAGTTTTTTTTTTTTTATTTAAAAAAAATATTTCGCCGCCTTTTTTTAAAAAGTAAAATATTAAAATTTTAAAATTAAAATCCAAAATAAATTTTTTTCAATCATTCTCATGCATCCTTTCTCAGAATAAAAAAATCAATATAAAATTTTTATTTATTTAACCTCAAATAAAATATATGCAAAACCTTTCAAATCCTTAAAAAAGTCGCATTAACACTAGAAGTTTAGCCATGCCGTTTTTGTCCCCCAATTAAATTTGATAACCCACAACATCTATGCGTTTTTATGCAGCTTCTTGAAACTTATTTTGTTTTTAATAATTTTGTGTATTTATTCAATTAAAAATATATTGAATCTTACGATTCTCAAATTTAATGCTAAAATATTAAATATGCTTCGAACTGCAGGTGGGTCGTTTGTGTCCCATTGCAATTTGCAAACCATTTAAAAAAAATATTATAAATCCCACAGGACTTCCAAAATTTTAAGAGACTCGCTTGACACTTTTTGACATAAATATTGAATCATAATAGAAAAGCCATATGGCAAAATTCCTTCTGCAATAAATATGATATAATTTTAAGTGCCTTGCATGCAACTCTCGTATTCTGTTTCGTAATAAAATTGGCACAAATAAAAACTATTGTTACATTCAAAAGAAACATCAAATAAGTGTTAATAAATAACATCAATACCCATGAGTACTGATGATGGAAGTGTAGCGGCTTTCGAAAACAGCTGTTCTGCTCTGCTGTTTAAATTGAGTTTTTAAAAACTTTCCCTTGTGCTTTGGAATATCTATCATGTCTTTCTGAATTAGAAACACTTTTTGAAATTTTATCTTTTAAAATCATATATAAAATTTTATTAAGTTTTTATTTATTTTTAATTGAATTATTGATATTCAGTGGGAGTGGCAAAAGAGACGCACCAGTTCTGATGGTATCAGGAAATTGTTTGTTAAAAATATCAAGCCGTCATTGTAGTCACCTTTTTTTAATACGGATCACATTCATGTGAGAGAGAGTGAACTCAGAATTCCTTATAAGATTTTCCCATTTCTGCAGACCTACAGGGTGGCCCAAATTAACTGATAGTAGGCTTTGAACTCGTTATGACTTATAATTTTCACTTTTTGTTTTAATTAAATCCGTTTGGGTTGTTGTTGTTGTTGTATTTATTATTACAACTTTTCCGCAACCTTCAGTTGTTGTGAACTATTTCAGCATAAAATTTTCATACATTCACACGAGTTTTAATAATCAAAATATATGCTGTTCTATTTTTTTTAATATATTGTTTTTGTTTGCCTGAATTTTTATAAATTTTCTTTTTTTTTGCAAGAAAATTCGTAAGAAAATATAGTTTTTATGGAAATTGTTAAAATATAACAGGAAGAGAATTTAATGAAATCAAGGCAATACTACAACAACAAAAACAACAACGAAAAGAAAGGGGGAAGAAATTGCAAACAAAAAGATTGTACAGGCAGGAGGGTAACATCGAAAAGTATCACAACAAAATTATTTCCAACTCATAACGAAGATGTTGGCAACGGCAAGAAAAAACAGTGTAAACAATTTCAGCACAAGCAAGAAGAAGAAGAAGTAGAAGAAGAATATGATGTGGTGGGAAAATGTAAATTAAAAACTTATCCAATTAATTTCGCTATCAAGTCAGGAAAATATAATATAAATAAACAGGGGTAAAGCCAGAATGTATTTGTAACGAAAAATGTTACTGCAACTTCAACTTTCTACGGAAACCAGTAACATTTTTTACTTATTTTATTATAAAAATTCTATATATTCTTTTTTCCATCTCACATGTGTGTCAGTGTGAAAGTTATTGTTTGATGTTGTAAAGCTCAGGGTATGTGAATGAGCTCATGTTTGAGCCAACAACGAGAGCACAAAGCGGTAGCTGTAGAATGCGGGGGAAGCAGGCAGCACAGCGCAGCACAGCACAGCAACGAATTGCCACAAATTTTTTAAAATATGCATAAAAATATTTAACGCTACATAAAATATAAAAAGTCATATATTTTATAGAAAAAATCCTCTCTCTCTCTCTCCTCAACTACGGGCACGTTGTTTACTGCCAACCAGTGTTGTATGAAATTATAGAAAAAAGAATAAAACAAAAATAAAAAAAAAGGAGCGAGAAACCAGCAACACATCACAGTCGTAGTTGCAGTTAAAAGGAATCAAAGGCAACAAAAAAAAAAGGAGCGCAATTTCAGCCCGAGTAATAAAATGCTTGAAAACGTTTAAATAAAACGCTGTTGTGCAGCAGTAAAAGGTTTTGCCCACAGATTTGATTCTTGAAATTAAAAATAAAACAACATTGAGGTCTATTTTTTATAAAAAAATTTTTTTTTTAATTTTATAATAAATCTCCAACCACGTCCTTGACTGGTTTCTTGTCATTTAAAAAGTTAAGAAACTAAAATGAAATTGAAAATTTATAAGAATTATTTCTCGCCTTAAATTCTTCTTTCTCGTTTAAAGATGTTGGCTTTTATTTAAATTTTATTTTACTTGTTTTTGTATTGCAACAACAATAATAAATACAACAATTTGTGTAATAAAATACAAACAAAAATAATAACAAATTATAAAGACGCTGTTGGCCCACTTGTTTTTGCAAAAAGGATTTTCAATTCCCCACTACAACTACATCAACAGGCACGGCACAGTTACAGCTCTACACTTGTACAGTTAAGATCCTTGGCAGAGCAGGCATATTTGTAGCACAATGAAAAATGAATGCATAAAACATAAACACACACTCACACACACACACACACACACTTGCACATATCCCCTACTCCGCTTTGGTTACAGCATGTGTAAAATATTGTCATACAATCCGTTACCTAAACACACACACACACACACACACGCAATTACACATGAGCCTTAAGAGTACAATCCTTTTCAAAAGTATTCCATGTGCGAATATAAGTATTTGCATGTCTGTGTGTGTGGGTGTGTGTGTGTGCGGCTTGCAATTGTTTTGTAAATGTGGGTGGCAGACTCTTGTATTTTATTTTGTTTTATTTCATTTCTTTTTTTCTTACGCTCTTTGCTCATTTTAGTTTTTACTTTGCATAAAAGATAAAAAGTTTTCTTCGTAATCTCGTGCTCGTACTCATATTCATTTAAATGCATGTGTTTTTCACACACACACACACACACATGCACGCATTTGCATACATCTTTGGAATCTAGCAAAAAAAAAAATAAGAAAAAACACGCTTGTCGCTTTTTGCGTTCTTTCTTGTCTGTTTCAGACCAAAAACAGGAGACAGTTAATGTGAGAAAAAAGTTTGGGGAAATAAAATTTACAAAAATAGTCGCTTTAAACGTTTTTCAGTAGAAGGACTTAAATGGTTAAGGGAGTGATTTATAATTAATAAAATATAAAAGACGGGTAGCAGCTTCTCGCTAATTTAAACCTCAAAGTAATCGTAACCTTGTTTTTGGGCTTTTCTGTTCTCTTGAGTTCTTCGAGCTAAAACACTAATTTTCAATTCAACCAGGTTGTATCCTTTCGTTTGTAAAATTTACAACAAAAAAAATTACGAAATTATAGTCCAACATCCCCAGCTAATCTTACTTATGGTAGCGTGCGTCACACAACTTTGCAAACAATTATTTGTTCGGAAAATTACATACCAACGAACACCACGTGCAAGTCGAATATAAACCCTTTTAAATACTTTGAATTTCATATATCAATACGAAAATGTGTATGAGTGAAGTGTGCGTCACGCATAAACGATCTAGTTGCTAATTTTATTCATATCACATCTGCTATTTGACACTCTCTTTAAGCGCAAAATATTCTTGCATAAAATATTTTGCCAAAATATTTTTAAATCTATTAAATTTTGTCTCTTGAGCTCTTTTGCGCCGAAACTATTAAACGTTTTATTTTTATTTTCCTCTTGTTCGCTTATGAAAAAAAAGTGTCACATACTTTTACGGTTTTGTAGTTGTAGTTAATATTGTTGCTGTTTTATTTTCTACTGTTCTGCTTTGTGATATTTTCACATTCAAAAATGCAAGTTTAAGATAAGGCCTACTCTACAGCCTGTCAAAAAGAAAAATTATATGCCAGACATATGAGTGGGTTGCAAAATTTTATATAAAAAATTCTTTTTTTTTCGAATTTGTTTTTTTTTTTTTCGCTTTCTTTCTTTAATATCTGTTTGTAGCTGGAATGTGATTAAATACTAAAACAGAATATTTAGCAGCAGTTTTTGTAGCATAAAAGCAACATTAAAGCTTCAAGTACTTGAAACGAGAACGAGAAGCAAAAGCACATCAGATTAAGTGAAAAAAAAAGTAAATATGGATTTTTAATTAAAACTATTTATTTATAAAATTAGGGCAAATGGTTGGTTGTTTATTTTTTTACAGCTGAATAACTATGACAAAAAATGTTTCTTAAAATATGTCAATTAGCTTGAAAAGTTTGAAAACGGTTCCTAAAAGTAGACAATGCTGGTCAAAAAATTAGTCTCTCCTTAAAATCCCACAGAAAAACAAGTCCATACTTAAATAACAGCTTAAAATGCAGCACCTAAAAGCAGGCAATGCGCTTTAATAAGTTTGCTAAAAACAGGCAATGCCCTTCAAAAAATTAGTCTCGCCTTAAATTCCTTTTCAAAAAATTGTCTCTCCTTAAATTCTTAGAAACAAATAAATCCTTACATAAACAACAGTTTAGAACCTGCCCCTAAAAGCAGGCAATCTGATTAGAAAAATTATTGTCTCCTTAAATTCCTAGAAACAAACAAATCCATACTTAAAGTACAGTTTAAAATCTGCCCCTAACAGCAGGCAATACGTTCTAAAAAGTTTATTTAAAACCTGCCCCGAAAAGCAGGCAATGGGTTTAGAAAAATTAGTCTCCTTAAAATTCTAAAAGGAAAAAAATGCATACTTAAATAACAATTCAAAACTTGCCCCTTAAAGCAGACAATGCTTTTCAAAAAATTATTTAGTCTCTCCTTAAGTTCCCAGAAGCAAACAAATAAATAGTTAAATAACAGTTTAACACCTGCCCCTAAAAGCAGGTAACGCTCTTGAAAAAATTAGTCTCTCTTTAAATTAATTTTTAAAAATTGTGTCTCTCCTTAAACTCTTAGAATCAAATAAATCCATACTTAAATTACAGTTTAAAATGTGCCCCTAAAAGTAGGCAATGTGTTTGAAAAAGCTTGCCAAAACAAGCCCCTAAAGGCAGGCAATAGTTTTCAAAAAGCTAGTTTCGCCTTAAATTCCTAGAAGCAAACAAATCCATACTTAAATAACAGTTTAGAACCTGCCCCTAAAAGCCGGCAATTCGTTTCAAAAATCTTGTTAAAACTTGCCCCTAAAAGCATAAAATGCTTATTAAAAAATTTGTGTCTTCTTATTTTCCTGGAAGTTAACAAATCCATACATAAATAGAATTAAAAGTATTCCTCCTTTTTGTATGCTTTAAAAAATCGTATGTCTTCTGTAACCTTCAAAAGCTGCTGCAATTCTTTTTTTTTGTCTGTTTTATTTCCTCTTTTCAAAACCCACTTACGCGAAATAGCCACCCGCAAATTATGTTAAATATTTTATTTATGATTTATTTAAAAGGAAATCTTTAAACTCTCTGCTCTCTGCTTTTAGTTTTTTTCTAGGTGTTCGCCAGGTTTACCTAAATCTCTTGTAGTTTAAGGCAAGAGGATAAAAAACAGAAAACGGTTTTTACAGCTGGAAAAAAGCAACAAAAAGGAAAAAGTTCGTTATAATTTTATAGTTTTTTCTCTCATATTTTTTATATTTTATTTTATTTTTATTTTTTTTTTTGTCTATTTGCTGTTGCTCTACTCGAGTTCTGAAGACAAACTCTTGCACTTGGAATCGCTGTTGTATTTCGAAGCAACTTTAGAGAACCATTTGTCGTTATTTATATTATATTTCTTCCTTTTTTTTCTGGAAATTTTGTTGAGCTTCTGGAACAAGTATTTCTTAGCTTGAGTTGTTGTATGTGACATTTTGTAAATGTTGCTTAGACTTTTCTTGTTGGTGGCGCTGCTACAACAACTTTTGCCACTACCAGCGATGCTACTGTTGCTACTGCTGCTGCTGCTGCTGTGTCGCTGTGTTGATGACATTTTCAACTTGATATTGTGGTTGCTTCTTGGATTTTATACCATATTTTTCTAAATATTTCTGCTATTTTTTTCCAAAACAAATTCACTCCTTGACGTTGTTTGGTTGGCTGGCAATTTGAGTTGTTGGTGTTTTCTTTTCCACTTCTGTCTTGTGTTCGATGTATAATTTTTTTCCTACGTTCTTGTTGTTTTATTTCCATCCAGGCGTTTAGTTGTTGAATTATACTTTTACTGGTTTTCAGTTTCTCTTCTTGTCGTTAAGATAGTAAAAGTTCATTACCCCGCGCTTGTTTTTATTTTATTCCAGTGTTTGTTTTCCTTCTTGTCTTTAATACGTAGAGGACTTTTTTTTCTCTTCTTGTATTTATACTCCACTTATAAAACACTTAGAAAACCGTGCAAGGTTAGTTAGAGTCTACTTTTAGGCGTCAAGCAGCGTTGGTAGAAAGAGTTGACAATAAACACAAAGTTTTGTTGCAGCTCTCACAGGAGCAGTATTTTTTATATATTATTTATTATGAGCTTCTAAAAATCATGCAAAATTTTTTTTGTGGACTAAAACTTTTTTTTTATAAATAATCAATTTCCGAATAGAAAAAAAAAATAATGAAATATTTTCCCTTTTTTTGGATCGATTTAAATAAAAAGGAAATTCTTAGGAAGAAACACCAAACAAATACTTTAAAAAGTGTCCTAAATGTTAAATATCATAAATTACTAAAATAAATAAAGCCTACTTTTAGGCTGCTAAGATCAGTATGTCTCTCTCTAAATTTTCTTTTGAACCTGTTAAATCCCTTCAAATGTCTTATATCGGTTATTTGAAGGCTCTCTATGCATGGCTGGTATCTGGCAGAGACAGCGATGTCGCTACCTTTGAACCGAAGAAAGGTCCTGGGTTCCATTCCCGCTATTAAGTTTTAGCAAACAAGCCCAACCGCCGGGTAGACAGTATTTGTGTTTAAATCATACGACTTTAAAAGATTATTGAAACATAATTAATAAATTATTGTACCTAAACTCCTAAAAGTAGGCTATAAATAATTTTATTAACCCTAAAATGCTCTTAAATCTTAAAGTTATTACATTTTAAGACATTCAAATTCAACAATTGCTGAGTTGTTTACAGTATTTCTTATTCCTTTTACATGTTCTGTTCATTTACTTTTCGTTATCCTGCTTGAATTATTTCCAGAGCCTCAAATCCTTTAATAGTCATAGTTAATTGTTATTATTGCTTTTCTGGACAAACAGTTTAAAAATAAATTTTTGAATTTAATCTTTAATTAAAATTTATTTCACATATTAATAGCTTCTGCTTAAAAGGATATTTTTATTTTCATTTTATTTAACCACCCACAAGACAGTGGTAGAGTGAAGTAAGAGCAGGCCTTTGGACAAAAATAACCCAATAAAACTATTTTATAACACAAAAAGGACATTCAAGCTATTGAAATTAAATTTTAAGACTTCTAAAAATATGTAGTTTAATAAATAATTGAAAGTAAAATCAGATGTGAATACTTTGAGTTACTTAAAAAGTATATTTTTAAAAACTAATTTTATGAAAACATTTAAAACTGAAACAGTTTGTTGAATTTGTTTTTATTTTAAATGTGATTTGTACAATAAAATTACGGCAATTAGATATAAAATGGAGGAATTTAAAAAAATTGCCTTTTTCCTTAAATAACTTTTAAGACAAGTGATGACATTAGGGGCCATTATTATGAGTTAATATATGTAAAAAGTACAATTTACGACAAAAAGATTGTCTTATAAAAGATTGTCAATCTGCCTTCAGCTACAAAATTTTCGACAAAATGCTGCTATTAACTCAAAGTTACTAATTTGTAAGAAATATTATTGTTTTAAATTAATTTTTTTTCGAGCTCTAACAATATAAAGAAATTTTTAAGGGAGTTCTTTCTTTAAAAAGAGCTTCCTCCAAAAGTACGTAGTTTGAAGTATCGTTTAAGAAATGTACCTGCTAAAATAGTACCTTTTAAAAAAAACGTCTTTTTAATATGAACTTTTTAATGCTTATAGACTTTTAATACAAGTCTTATGACAAAAAGTTCTAATTAAAAAATTTATCTGCTTTAAATGCCCCCTTATCTGTAAAGTACCTTTTTTGAAAAGTACTTTTTCAAGGAAAACTTTTTTATAAATGCTTTTTTAGAAACTTTAGCTTTTGAGTTCCTAATAAAGATATGTTTCAATATAAGTACTTAATAAACAAAGTTTATCTTACAAAAAAGTACCTGCTATTCAAAAAGTATCTCACAAAATTTACATAAGAAATAAGTGTCTGCTAAAAATGTGACTCTCAAAAAGTTTTTATTCCTCTTAATAAAATTATTTTGTTAAATATAGAAAAAAACCTTTTTCAAGAAAGTGTCTTTTAAAAAAGTACCTTTTATTAAAGTACTTTTTAAAAAAGTACGTTTTAAAATTACGTTTTAAAAGTACGTTTTAAAAGTACCTTTTAAAAGAGTAGCTTTTAAAAAAAAGTGTCTTTTAAAAGCAGCTCCTTTTCTAAAAAGAACCAGCTAAAAAAAGTACCTTTTAAAAAGTACGTTTTAAAAATTACCTTTTAAAAGAGCAACTTTTAAAAAAAGT
Organism: Linnaemya vulpina; assembly: GCA_963675445.1. Lineage (NCBI taxonomy): Eukaryota > Metazoa > Arthropoda > Insecta > Diptera > Tachinidae > Linnaemya > Linnaemya vulpina. The sequence continues at coordinate 84,568,518 of OY776278.1, read as the reverse complement.
GTCTTTTAAAAATAGCACCTTTTCAAAAAAGAACCTGTTAAAATACGTATTTTAAAAACAGCGCTTTTTCTAAAAAGAACCTGCTAAAAGAAGTACCTCTTAAAAGGGAATTTTTTTTTTAATTTTGTTTTGAAATAAGTATTTCTGAACGCATTGGCTTTTAGAAAAGTTTCTTATAAAAGGTAACTTTTAAGAAAGTGTCTTTTAAAAACAGCACCTTTTCTAAAAAGAACCTGCTAAAAAAAAGTACCTTTTAAAAGGGAAAGTACCTTTTAAAAGGGAAAGTACCTTTTAAAAGGGAAAGTACCTTTTAAAATGGAATTTTTTTCAAAAAGTTTGTTTTAAAATAAGTATTTCTGAACGCATTAGCCTTTAGAAAAGTGCCTTATAAAACTTCTTTAAAAAAAGTAGCGTTTAAAGAAAATACGCAATAAAAAATGTACCTTTTGTAGAAAGTACTTTTTGAAGGAGCATATTCAAACAGCACCTTTTAAAAAATTACTGGAAAATAGCGCAAATAACATTTAAAACAAAAAGAAATATAAATTTTTATTTTTATTTTAAATCTTCTTTGCGCGATCGAAGCAAATTTCAAAAAAGTGCCTTCTGAAAAAGTTTCTTTCAATCAAAGTGTTTCAAAAAAAAAGTGTACCTTAAAATATGCTGCGCTGGATTTTATAATTCTTTGATTACTCACAACAGTTTTATATAAAAAAAAATATTTAGCTTGTTATGGTGCGTTCTTTTCTAGAAAAAAGTGCAACATTTTTCGCACTTTTTAATAAAAATTTTCAAAATTCTCTCTTTTGAAAACAGCGGGATTATTAAAAATCGAACCAACATTGCACAAGAAATATATATATACATTTTTACACTCCTGAAAACCTCCCTCTTTTTAGAAAAGAAGTGAAAAAATGCTACACATTATCCAGAAAAGAACACGCCATTATGCAACTTCTGTAGAGAGGTAATTTAAAAGAATTAATTCTTTAACAAATTTTTGACAATTGAAAAATTGTCTAGTTTTGTTTATAAGAAATTTGAAAGCACAAAATAGGGGTATCGAAAATATTTGAATAACCTGCAGAGTTATAAAAACTCAGTTTTGAAAATATTTTTAATGAAAACATCAAAATATTTGCTGGGTTATCTGAAAAGTCCGCAAACACCCGCTTTATTAACACACTAATACTTTTACATAAATGCCTTTTTAAGTCCCACTAAAATATTCATTCACACACACACACACACACACACACACATGCATTGCCCCACTCATACTACCGCGGAGTTGCTTTCATATTCCATATGGTAAATGGTTTATTGTAAAAATATATATGAAAAATAATATTGGCAAAAATGTGGTCCAAATCCCCTTTATTGTACGGATTACAGTCAGTCAGCAATAAAACAGCGGCAACGTTTTCACAAAAAATTAAAAATAATAAATAAAAGCTATATTGACATTTCAATTTTTGTTACGTCGTCATTTTGCATTTTGCTTTTCAGCTGCTGGTTTATTTTTATAAATTTAATTGCCGCTATTTTTTGTTGCAACAAATCGAGTTAAAGCAATTTAAAGGAATAGCAGCATAATTTTGTGGCCACAAAATGTATTGAAGGGAAAAATGTATTGCGAGTGATTTCTGAGGTTTCCTTTTGTTCGTTGTCTATTTTAATTTAATTTTTTATGTGCGAAAGCGGAAAACGGCAGCAGGTCATGTACACCTTTTTCATAATTAATAAATGAAATTGAATAATTTTTGCCAGCAGGTTGGCAATTAATTACAAAATTTGTGATTTCTAAAGAGGAAAATACTCCTGCATACTTTTATACGAAATCTTGGGTTGCAAAAATCAGTTTTCTGTTTTTATAATTTTATATTGTTGTTGTTAAAAAGATTTTTAATTCAAAAACTGCCCTTTTTCATAATAAAATTGATACAAAGAGAAACGGTTTTCACATTAAACTCAGCCAACTAAACAGAGGTAATAATAAATAATACAACACATGAATAGTGAGGATAAAAGTGTAGTGGCTTTCGAAAACCGCTGTTCTGCTCTGCTGTGTTAATTGAATCATTAAATTGACGGCAACTTTCTCTAGTGTCTTGGAATTTATATCAAAACTTAATATATTCAAAAGATTTTTTCAGAAATATATAAAATTAATTTGTGATTATAAACTATCGGGTATTTTTTATACAGTGATACAACTTTTAGTTGGCATCACTGCTTCATTTGACCACCCATTTAACAGCTGGTAGATGCTTTTTGTTTAGTTTGCTTTGACATTTCATTATGGATCGACTTACACCACAGCAGCGCATGCAAATTGTGCAAATTTTTAATCAAATTAATGGTTCTGTTCGTCAAACTTATCGTACATTTCGACCATTCAAAATTTCATTTTCCGATAAAGCCCATTTTTTATTGAATGGGTACGTCAATCAACAGAATTCTCGCATTTGGAATGAAAAGTTTCCATAGAAAATTACTGTTTGGTGCCCTTTATGGGCTGGCGGAGTCATTGGCCCGTTTCAAAAACGATGATGGTCAGAATGTTACTGCTTGTGAAAATTGGTGTTTCAGATTGCGCCTTGTACGCGCCAGCCGTGGCGGCCACATGGCCCAAATCATATTTAAACATTAATGTCGTAAAATTTTCTATCCAATAGCGACCGTTTCATTGATATCAAACATATATTATTATGTTTTATTATGATTTAAACTTGTATCACTCTATAAGAAACACCCGATATTTATTTCACAAATTATGTGTTGAAATTTGTCAAACAAGAATGTTATGAGCTGACAAAATTTTTAATGAATTCAATAGTTTGATTTTCAAAAATATAAAATATTAAATTTTTTACTTATTAAATTTTTTTAATTTGGTCTGAATATTGTATTTATATTGTCCTGTACAAACTGCCAGGACCATGATATCACTCGATATCGTTCTGTTGAAAAAAATTCAATTAAAACAAAACACAAAAATGCCTGTTATATTATACATTAAAGTATTTTGTCGACTGAGTGATATTGAGTGAACGCAAATTTTAATAAAAATTTTCAAACAAAAAATACTGCCTATTTTAGGCTTTTGCAGGTAAAACAAATTACAAAATTTTTATATATTTTAAAAGTATTTTGACGACAAAGTGACTTCAAGTGAAGTAGAAAAATATGTTGAAAAAAATCAAACAAAAATACTGCCTATTTTGAAGCGTTTGCCTTTAAATCAAATATAAAAAATATTATATATTTTCAGGCTTTTGCAGGTAAAACAAATTGTAAAATTTTATTATATCTTAAAGCATATAATCGGCAGAGTGATAAGAAGTGAAAACAACTTTTACTATAAATAGTCAAATAAAAAAAAGCATATGCTCAGGCTTTTGTATTTAAAAGAAATTTCAAAGCTTTAATATATTTTGAAAGTATTTTGTCGACAAAACGAGATCAAGTAAAATAAACAAGTGTTTGAAAATAATCAAAAAGTATTGCCTATTTTCAGGCTTTTGAAGGTAAAACAAATTATATATTAAAGCAGTTTGTCGGCAGAGTGTTAAGAAGTGACAACAAATTTTATTTAGAATTGTCTAACAAAAAATAGTGCCTATTTTCAAGCTTTTGCATTAAAAATATTGCATATTTTCAGGCTTTCAGGTGTTAAAAGCACGATAAAAAATTCACTGATATAAAAACTAGTTTGGAGAGCTTCTTTTTTATTTTGCGACATGAAAATAATCTTGTACTTCGCTTTAAAACAAAGAATTTATTCATTTTCATTTATTATTAATATAAATATTTCCTCAGAACTCTGCCATTTTGAAAGTATTTATTGCATATCCAAAAGTGTATTGTGTCCTACTGATTTTAACTCTTCCACTTTTATTAATTTTTATTAATTGATTTCAATTAAGTTTAAATTGTTCAAAATCTTAAATAACACCAAACTGATGCCTATTTTAAGGCTTGAAAAGATTTATCTATTTTGAAGGCTAAATACAAAAAAAAAGGTTGGAAGGATAAAATATTTTTAAACTCTTCAATTTTAACATAATCCTGCGGATGGTATTTTCTTAATATTTTTTCTTTTTTTTACAGAAATAATTAAGTAAAATTAAAGAATTAAAAAGGACATTTTTCAAAAGAGTACTAAAACAAAAAATTAACAATTTCTTTATTAATTAGGCTTTTAATCACGAGACTCTTTAGAATTTCACAAAACAGTTTAAAAAATTTGCAGCATGAAATCAAATAATTTCTATAGCCTACTTGGAGGCGTGCTGTGCAGGATGTTGTGTCATTTGAAATTCTTTTTGTTGGTAGCGAATAATTTTACAACTGGAGGTAAATTATTTGACAAATTTATTTTATTTCTGCTGCCGTATTTATAAAAAACAATGTCTACTTGATGTTTTGCCTTAAAACATAAATTTCATACGAAATTTATTTGAAAGCAGTTTCCAAATTCAGTTTATTTTTTACGAATTAAGCCTCTAGAGTGTAATAAAAATTAATACAAATTTAATTTATTTTCTCAGCCATAATACTGCTGGCTGTTACTTGTTGTAGTACCTTTTTTTATTCCGCGTTCTGTTCACTTCGAAATTTCTTTAGCGGTACTTCGGCGAAGACATTTATGCTGAAGGGAAGACAAACACCAGCTGGTTTCTTGTCTTTCCTTTAACAGAAAAAACACTTTTTCAATTTTATGTTTCACAATATATTTTATTTATTTATTTTTTTTTCCTATTTTTAACTTTGACTTTTATGCACTTTTTTATTTTGCACACAGATGCTTAATTTTATACACGAGAAATATTTATTTTTTATTTATGGAAAACAAAAACACTGGGCAAGGAAAGAACTTGACGCTTTTTAAGGATTAAAATATATGAAATATCTTTTTATTTTCAAGCTAAATTTATGGCTGCTACAAGACTTTTTTATTTATTTATCCTGCTGTTTAATTTAAAGCACTTTTGATATATTTTGATATACTTGGAGAATAATTTTAATATGAACCGATATTTGCAAGGACTTTGAAGGAAATTGTTTGAAAGGTTTGAATAAATTTGATAGTTTTTATAAAGTGCTATCAAATTTTGCTTCTTTTCTTTATATCGTTTTGGAAAAGAACTTTAATTAATTTTTTTTATGGTTTAAATTTCATTTATTAATATTTTCAAAATTCGCACGTTTTGAATGGAAACGAATTGGTCAGGGAAAAAAACAACGCGTTTTTGTTCACAACTTTGTTTCTTTTTTATTTCGCTAAGACAACGTGTTTGTTTTTATGTTTGTATTCAAAAAATATGTGTGAATGCAACGACTTCAGCCACACAACTGAATAAGCGCCAACGTGTATTGAAATTTTTTTGCACTTTCCCAACATGTTTTCAGACGATTTTCGGTTTTTCTTGGCATTTTCACTATCGCACACACATACACATACACATACACATGCACATGTACAGCAGCACTAACCAGGCGAAAGGACGTTGTGAACAATCACAGCGAACAGGCTGTTAAAGCAAAATGTGATAACAAACCATTGCAAAGAGAGAGACAATTTACTCTCATTTGTTAAACTGAAAAGAGAGCTGTTCCATAGTGGGTGTTAAGAACAAAAGAGAGAAAGTCAGAGAGAGCAATTATTTTATTTCTATTATTTTTCCTTTAAATTTTTCTTGTTTTCCGCTTTTGAGGAAAAGGTGAATGCATTTAGTGACGTCATGAAAAAAGCTTTATTTTGTTATACGAGTGTGTGTGCATGTGTAGGTGTGTGCGTGTGTAAGTGGATGAGTGTTCCCCGCGTGTGTATTTAAAAGTGTTTAACAAAGAAATTGTAAGAGCATCGTTATTTAATGCAACTATTTAAGATCCTTAAACTGACTTAAATATCTGCAAAAACTAAGTTGCAACGTTGTTTGGTAAAACTTTAATAGTGATTAAATATTTAAAGCAACAAAATTTGTAATTAAATAAAAATATTTTTTTATTTTCTGGATGTTTTTGAGTTAATATTTGAAGTAATTTTTTGGAACTCTTTGGATTTGAAATAACGTTGATGCCTGAGTTTTTTTAAAAACGATTTATTGTTCTTATTTTCGTAATCGGAGCATGCAAATGGCGACTGCTTTAAAAAAGGAAAAAGCAACAATATGTTTCCATAAAATAATTAAAATTATTAATACGGTGTATTGACAGAAGGTTTTACCCACTTACCAGCAGTATTATGACTAAGAAAATAAATTAAATTTATATTAATTTTTATTACACTCTAGAGCTTTAATTCATAAAAAATAAACTGGATTTGGAAACTGCTTTCAAATAAATTTCGTATGAAGTTTATGTTTTAAGGCAAAACATCAAGTAGACATTGTTTTTTATAAATACGACAGCAGAAATAAATTAAATTTGTTAAATAATTTACCTCCAGTTGTAAAATTATTCGCTACCAACAAAAAGAAATTCAAATGACACAACATCCTGCACATCACGCCTCTAAGTAGGCTATAGAAATTATTTGATTTCATGCTACAAATTTTTTAAACTGTTTTGTGAAATTCTAAAGAGTCTCGTGATTAAAAGCCTAATTAATAAAAAATAGTTAATTTTTTGTTTTAGTACTCTTTTGAAAAATGTCCTTTCGAATTCTTTAATTTTATTTAGAAATTTTTGTTAAAAAAAGAAAAAAATTAAGAAAATACAATCCGCAGGATTACGTTAAAATTGAAGAGTTTAAAAATATTTTATCCTTCCACCTTTTTTTTTTATTTGTCCTTACAAATAGATAAATTTTTCACGCCTTAAAATAGGCAATAGTGTCGTATTATTTAAGATTTTGAACAATTTAAACTTAATTGAAATCAATTAAGAAAAATTACTAAAAGTGGAACATAAAATAATTGAAATCAAAAGGACAGAATACACTTCCGGATACGCATTTTATACTTTCAAATTTATTTAATGGAGTTCCGCTTACACGCAGCCGAACAGCCACAAATTAGGGAGAGTCAGTGGCGACGTCTATCTCCTGATTTTCGAATGTGAAATGACTTTTAGACTTTAGGACAAAAATATTTGTCATTAAAAGAGCAACATTCAGACTAAAAAAATTGCCAAATATTACACAGAGATTTTTATCACTTGGCAATGAAGTGTTCGACAACTGTGTGGGGTACATTTCTTATCCAAGCGCTTAAAAAGCTTGAAAGGAACTTGCGCATCTAACGAAATTAGTTAAAAGGGCATAAGACCGCTTTTGGCGAAATAAGTTGCGGTTATTCTGGCAAACAGGAACACTCTGCTGTTAGAGATCGAGATGGGCTTTGGCTCCCACCCTCACATCGACTGTGGCTGTCACTCTCATCCAGCAGGAGATGATTCTACGTTATCCCTTCCGAATTATGTCCCGATAGATTTCATTATAGGGAAAATCGTCTAACAAAAAAAAATTTTTTCTCATTAAGATATTTGCAAAAGTTCTTGGGCTTCTCAGAAAAAAATTGCGGTTGATCGGGAAGCAGATTAGGAAGCGAAAGACAACCCATTTTTGCTTCTCAATTTGCTTCGATATCACATAATATATTTTATTCACAATATCCTACTTGGCAGGTCTATTAACGTTAAGACATAGTCAACTCCCGAAGTAGTTGCTTTCTCTTAAGCCAGAAAGGAAATGTTAATTGTTATTGACTTAATCCAGTTTTGATACTGGATTGAATATTAAACAATTTAAATAAAAATAATTTTGTAAATGTTTACCTCATATTTTATATTAAATATTTTAAATAAAAATAGAAAAATTTATTTATTACAATAGAAATGCTGATTATCCTTAGGAAGGACTGCCTACTTGCTGACTGACTTACAGCATATTATCGACTGTATGAGATCCCAAAGTAAAAACTAAAAGCATAGAAATGTGGAATATTTCATTGTCCTGTGTAGCACACAAATTTTAATTTAAATTACACAAATTTCCAGCATTTAAAAACACTTTAAGGACACGCTCTTCCATCATAACATTTTTTTTCTAATTTAAAAAACCAAATCATATTCGAAAGAAATCAAATTTAATAAAACCCAAGATGAAAACTAACTTATTCAAACAAAAAAAAAAAGCTTTTAGAGAAACACACACAGACACACACCAAAAAGGACACTCTCTTAATTTGAACATTTTCTTAGCAAAAACTCTCTTTAGTTCGGCTTTACTTTTAAGCATTTTCGGCAACATCTAACCCGCACCAACCTACCGCAACACTTTATTACTTGACTCCTTTTCATACCACCACATTCTAAATTCGTTGCTTATGCACACACTATTTGTGTAGAGGGTTGTGAGTGTGCGAGTGTGCGAGTGTAGAGCAACACTTCACAACTACTGGCACACGGCGACACCTAATGCCACGACAGTCAATCGTTAGACTTTGACAGCACAAAGTTGTAGGCGCAAGCAAAAAAAAAGAAAACAAAAAAAAGGAAAATGAAATATTGATGAAAAACCAAACATGTGCCGTGCCGTGCCGTGGCGTTCGTTAGTGGTAGGCTGGAGATTGGACACACAACAAAAACAAAACTTTTAACCGAAATGAAAAGAAAACTGTGCAACAAACACACAAAAAGAAAAGCAGTACAACAGATTACAGCAGGCAGAAAAAAGTGTAAAAGGAAAAATCACAAGAAGAAGTACAAAATGCCGCATACTGTTGACTTGCAAGGATTTTTCTAGTTTCACGAACTGTGGCAACACACACACACACAAACACACACGATTACATGTACCAACAAAAGGAGGTATAAAATATTGTTGCTTTTGGGCCTGCTGATGAATTCTAGATTTTTATGGCCTGCGCTTGCGTTGGATGGTGATGTGAAGTGGTAACTGAAAAGAAAAACAAATAAATACTTCATACATATTAAAGATTATAGGAGGCCAGTAAGCAAAAGGCTTCTAAACTGTTTAACTAGAAAACAAATCATGTTACATTTCCATGACAATTTTGTCGTGTCCATTCACAATATTTTGGTCCACTTCAAGTTACTTGGGCCTTGTGTAAATTATGCCAAAGCAGGTCCTTTTTGATTGGTCCAATCTGGCATCGTATGCTGTTTACACTTTGATTCCCTTTTATTCGTATTCAAGACAAGTGAGCCCAAAATGCTGCTAATCATGCTGCACTATTTGGAAATGTCACGAATCAAACAAGATCTCTCGGTTTACAATTTGGAAGCTTTGAAGGACTTGCTCTAAATCCAGAACTTTGCGCAGGCATTCAAATAAAGTGTGATATTTTTTTTTATACCTGTCACTCTTTAATCCTAAAATACTAACACGCGATGATAATTTTTGTCACACAAGCATCCTGCGGCCTAACGACAGGATATTTTGTGAGAGTTCTTTTTTTAATAGGGTTTCAACAAACACAAAAACTTAATCCAAGCATTTAATTTTATTATTATTAAAAGGCTAGTGTTTGTCAGGCATGTTGATTAACCCATTCTAGTCTTTAACCTAAATAGTGCTGTTTTCGATAGCCGCTGCCAAAGTCTAGGCTGCTCTTAATATATGAAAATCAAAACTCTATATATAAAATTATATACTGCGGCATTGGTTTGATCTCATATATGAGTTTGTATTTTGTCCTTAACCCTGGCTGGTAACTGTTCATACTCTATATCATATAATTATTTTATTTTATTCAAATTCGTATAGAGTCTTAAGAGAGAAAAATAGTTTTTATGTTTTATATCATATTTTTATTATTTTTATGTATAAAAATATTTAACTACACTTATTTTTCTATTTTTTTAACTAGAATTTTTTCTCTAGAATTTCTTTTTAAAGTTGTTCGCCGCATAAAGAGTAACCATTCAGGGTTACAGCTGTATTTTTTCAATTTAAATTATAAAAAATTTTATTATCTAATAAACAACAATTAATAAAATAAAATAAAATCCCATTATTTAAGGCGATTTAAGAAAACTTCCTCACGCCGTCAAACCTACCTCCCATTAGTATTCTAGGGTTAAACAGATCTACAACGACTAACGCCAGTTCAAATCAAAAGAAATTCTTTAACATATTTAGGGAGTGGGTGCGGGATGTAATCAAGGACATTCAGGATCGATGTCCCAACAACCTGAAAGTCTCTTAAAAGTCCTGTAATAGTTTGGCTATAGTCCAGGCGTAGTCTAGTATTGCCCTCTTCCTACTCAGCCCGTAATTAAAGTCCTTGCAAAGGCCAAGATAATTACTACTGAAGGTAATAGAAATATCGTTGTTTGTGTAATCTCAAAAACCCTTCTCAGCTTGTCCTCGTTAATTGAAACAAACAGCATCAACTTAAAATAGGCCTAAAACTGTAGTCAAATAAAGAGAATACGAATTGGCAACAACAAAAACAGCAACAACAACAACAACAACAACAATAGCAACAACAACAACAATACGAGTGTGTTACAAATGTCTTCAGAGCAGCCACATTTATAACAAACACCATGAGGAGCCTCTAACAACAAAAACAACAGCATATACGAACGGGTATAAAACATTAACACACAAACTTTTTTTTAAACCAACACGAGCGAATCACAAATACTAAAAAGCAAGGAATAGGAAAATTAATGCAACACAAACTGGCAAAAGAAAAAAACAAAAAACAAAAAAAAAAAATAGGGAACAGATAAGAAACGAACAACAAAAAAGTTAAAGGATTTTTTGAAACGGAGCCAAAAATACGAGAAGTTTATTTTAATAAATTTTTATTTTTTGCCAACAGAAAAGGCGAAAATGCTGAAAGGAAAGAGTGGCTGTAGAGGCCAACTTGGAAAAGTGTTGGCCAGTTAGGCGGGGTGTTGAACATATTCCAGGAATATTAGCAATGGACCTAAAATTTAATATGAAGCGTTTGTTTGTGTGTGTGTGTGTGTGTTTTTTTTATTAAAATCAAACAGCAGCAGATCAAACAAATTGCGAAATTAATATCTCCAGTAATTTAGTGGCATAGAAAATTGTTGTATAAAGTTTATATTAACACCACCACCCTTTTCTAAAAGCCCGAAGGAAACACAACTGCAATTTGTATATGTGTGTGTGTGTGTGTGTGCCAGTGTGAGCAAATACATACACTGCGAGCACGTGCTTTTTTAGTTGTTGCCGGCATGTACAACAAAGTCTCTGGCAAGTGCTTTAACATTTACTTTGTATACAACTACAAATGCAATGCTTGAAATTATATATCTGTAATTGTAACTTTGTTGCAAATGTATGTGTGCAAGTGCAGGCAAACAATTATTAATATTGAAATAATCCACACAATTATCGGTGTTTTATTTATAAGTGTGAATATCATAAACCAACAACAATCTCCTGCGTGTTAAATTGTTAATACAGATTCTGCATGAGCATTTGCGTGTGCATGTGCAAGTGTGTGTGGGTGTGTGTGTAAAAAAGCACGTGGTTTTTTAATATCGAAGCATGTATTAGTATAAACATACTAGTATGTATGTGTCTGTGTGTGTGTGTGTGTCCCTGCTGTTTACTTTTTCACAAGAAATGCATTTGATTGGGTGGAACAGGGCTAAAACAAACACAACATGAGTTTGCTGCAATTGAGAACCAGCCTGAGAGAGAGAGATAGTGAGAGAAAAAGAGAGTGAGAATGCGAATGAGCGACAGTGGGGCAGTGGTTTATTATGGTGTGGTGAGTGAGAGGTATTGCAAACCCGAGTATTTAAAGAAATAGTAGAAACTGTTTCTAAACTAAAATAAATATATACAAGAAATAGTCGTTTCGTCGTATATAAAGGAAAATGTAGGAAACTAAAGTTGAAAACAAAATAGCGAACAAGCAAACAATAATGGAAGAAGTGGTGAATGTTAAAATAAATAAATGAAATGAAATCGCTTATTCTTGAAAATGAAGGAGGAAAAAGTTTATTTTAATATTAAATTTTCCATAAATATTTATCGAAAGAACACAATAACGGGAAATAGTTACTAAATGGCAACAAAGTAGGCATTCAGCGTTGCTTAAGGCTCCAGAGAGTTAATTGAAATGAGCCGGAAATTTAATTTAAAGTTATTGTTGTTAAGGATTGTAAGAAAAAATTGAATTAAATATATTATTTTCCTAAATGATTCTGGCGACAAGGAATTTCTCCAACTTATTAGGATCGAGTTGCACACATCCTGACTGGATTGTGACTACATTATGAACAGGCTGTGATGAGGCCATGTCTACAGGACACCGTAACTCAATAATGAATAGTTTCTTACTAGACCATGAAATCTACCAGGCTCAATTTTTGGATATCTGTGAGAAGTGGGTGGCCAGGTAAGCGTTTAGTGAAATATCAGCAGACTATGACTAGATTATGAAAAGATTGTGACTAGTCTATAACCAGATTATGACATGATCATGAATAGATCGTAACTACACTGTGACTATAACAAGACTGATTTATCACGTGGTGAACACTACGAGTATAAATTATCACTAGAAAAAAAATCGTGGTTGTTGTTAGAAACGGAAAATCCATCACAGCGTATGTTTGATATTGTTGCCCAATTTATTACTCATACGCATCCGATGAAGACATCATTATGGAGAGAGCAAAAGCTTTTCATGACTAAGAATTGCTTGTTTTCAAACACAGATTAAAGGATATGAATACAGTTTGCTTTTTAAAAGAAATGTTTGTTTGTAGTTTTATTTTAAATCATATTTATTTCCGTATGTTTCACTTTAATGAGCTTCATGAGAAGATAAGAAAAGGAACCACACCACAATCTTGTAGCAGTACAATGTGACGTATGAGTAACATGATTAATAATATTAAGCACTCATATAGAAGTACAATACAAACAAACAAACATACAAGTAAAATTAATTTAAAAAAGCTTATAAAAATAAGCCCTACTCTGTGCAAAATCAAGTTTATTATATTTATCCAAAGACAACTAATAATTTTGCTTTAAAAAATGCTTTAAAAATCCTGTAACAAATTATTACTGTTCATTCCTTCTTTATATGTCCTTTTTCGTTGTAATAAGAACCAGCTGAATAACTTTCTATACCATTTTAAAAAAAAAGTTTAGTACAATAAGTATTTTTTTTATACTTCTAGCTGACAACTCGTAGATTAGCGAGCTGAAAGCGTGTACAAAATTTCGTTGGAAAGCATACAGTAGTTCAGAAGTTGCCCAAATATCCTTTTTTTGTAAATATACAAAAATCTAACAAATATTATATTCATTGCATAACGAATGATGAATTACTAGTTTATGCGTTAAATTAATACAAATTTTTTATAAAAAACAGTTGAAAAATCCTCTGAGAAAAATTCCTTATAATATTAAAGCCAGTCTTATATCTTTGGCTTGGGCACAAGAAAAGAAATTTTGAGGAAACAAATTGAAAATAATATTTTTTTTAATTCACGTATAAGTTTTTTTTTAATTTTTGCCAGCTGACAACTCGTAGTTTAGCGAGCTGAAAGCGTGTACAAAATTTCGTTGGAAAACATGCAGTAGTTAAGAAGTTGCCCTAATATCCTTTTTCTGAAAATACCCACAAATCTAGCAAATATATTATTTATTGTATAACGAATGGTGAATTACTACTTTATGAGTTAGACTTATACTAATTATATTGAATTATATAAAAAACTGTTTTTAAAAAATCCTTTTTTCAATGTTTTTCTAGCTGACAACTCGTGGATTATCGAGCTGAGTGCGTGTACAAAATTTTGTTTTAAAACATGCAGCAGCTTAGAAGTTGCCCTAATATCCTTTTTCTGTAAATACCCAAAAATGTAGCAAATATATTATTTATTGCATAACGAATAGTGAATTACTAGTTTATGAGCTAAACTTATACTAATTATATTAAATAAATACTTTTTTTTAATATTTTTAGCTGACAACTCGTGGATTACCGAGCTGAATGCGTGTACAAAATTTTGTTGGAAAACATGCAGCAGTTTCGAGGTTGCCCTAATATCCTTTTTCTGTAAGTATACAAAAATCTATAATTATGAGTTAAATTAATACTAATTTTATATAAAAAATGGTTTTAAAAAATCGATTTTAAATTTATATGTTGATAAAATATTTTTAATATAATTAATATTGGGCTCCATATTATTATTTTTTTTAATATCATTTAGCTCTTCTTTTTTTTAATGAGCTCGTTAATTGAATTGTGTTTCAATGCAGTCAACATAAAAATATTGATTTTTAAGCAAAACTTCTTAAATTATTTGCATGTTTAACAACAACATCTTTTGCTTGCAGTTTCAACGGACTGAATCTGTTTAATTTTGTAGAATTTTCTTTGATTTATACATATTTAATGTCTGTCTAACAACATTTGACTTTTGCTTTCAAACAAAAGTTTCAGTTAAAACAAAGAGATTAACCAAGTAAATTTTATTATATTTTTTTTATATATATTTTAAAGGAGGCAACGAAAGTAAAAGTTAAATCATCTCCATAGAATAGAAAATTGCAGAAAATTTAATAAAACATTCATTTTAAACAGAAGAGCTTTTTTGGTGGCTTTAAAAAGGCACTAGAAAAAATCATAAAACCTTTAAAATTCTTGCACACACAATAAAATTCGCTGGCTCTGAAAAGACGTTGCTTTAAAATTGTTAACCTATGGAAACACTTAATTAAAATATATTTATAAAAGTTTTAATACGATTTGAAGTTGGTTAATTTAAACTGAAAAAGTATAGGTTTCTCAAATCGGATAGACCTAAAGAAGGCTACTGAATATGAGATGTTTCGCATATGAGTTCATATATCCACTGGTTGTCAGTAGCTCTTAAAATAAATTCGCTTTGAAAGAGATACCATTTGAAAAAAGTACCTTCTAAGAAAGTACCTTTTAAAAAGGTACCTTATAAAAAAATTAAATTTTAAAACAAATTTGCATCCGAATTTTATATATAAAATAAAAATCTATTATTTTAAATGTGCCTTTTCATAAAGTGTCCTTGCAATTAAGGACGTTTTAAAAAGGTCTTTAGGAAACTAGCAACCTTAGAAAGCAATACATTATAAAAAAAATTATAAAGTACCTCAAGAAAAAAGTACCTCTTGAAAAAAGAACCTCTTGAAAAAAGAACGTTTTGCAAAAAGAACCTTATTAAAAAAGTACTTTTCGAAAAAAGTACTTTTCGAAAAAAGTACTTTTCGAAAAAAGTACTTTTTGAAAAAAGTACCTTTTGAAAATTAAATTTTAAAGTGCTTAATAAAAAAGTTAAGAGTAATTGTTGAAACGTTAAAATGTCCTTGAAATGCTACCTAAAAAGCATCAATTATATTTAATGAATGCTTTTTTATGTACCATTTTAAGGATATTTTTTTTAAGTTTCTTTTTCCGTTCTTAAAATGGGCATAGAAACGCAGTACCTTAAAAATAACTTTTAATAAAATTTTTTTTAGAAAAACGTACATTTTAAAAAATTCCCTTTTTTTATTCCCCTAAAAATCCAGATCTTAAAAAATTATTTGAAAATATATTTTCCCATGCAGAACATCAGTACTTTAAAAATTACTTTTAATAAAATTTCCTTTTAGAAAAACATAAATATTTAAAAAATTTCCTTTTTTATTCCTCTACAAATCCAAATCATAAAAAATTATTTAAAAATATATTTTTATAAAAGTAACTCAAAAAAATATGTCTGGAGGAAGTTTCTCTAGAATTATCTTGAAGAAGCAGCTCCCTCCTTTAAAAATAATTTTTAAAATTTAGAACCCACATGATATTTTTAGAGGCCCTGTGCTCTCCTTTTAAGTAGCGTGTGTGTGTGTGTGTGTGTGTGTGTGTGTGTGTGTGTGTGTGCTGTCAGTTTCACTTTGTATTCTCTAACGTGACCTTAAAAAAAAAATGCCAACTTGTGCGCTGCTCACGCATTAACATTGAAACCATTAAAGTTCATTTACAACGTTTTTATAACATCATTACAAATGCTTAGCCTAAAATTTTCTAACATGACATTTAGCTGCCTTCCCGCACTTCCTCACTCCCTCAATTGGAGTACTGTCACATACACACACACACACCCACACCCACACATTTACTTTTTAACAAAAATGATACATGAATAATATGAATTTTATACTCCCATTCATATCGCCCATTATCTTTCATTTTTGCCGTTTTACCTTTCATCTGTCCCCCTCTCTCTCTCTCTCTCTCACTCTGCTCTCCTTTTAGCCAGTTTGCCTGTTTTGTTTATGCTTAACACGTTCAAGTTGTTATCATATGCAGGCTTATCATAAATGTCTTCCTTTGCTTTTGGCTGTCGGGCGTGTGAGGCGGCCGGGTTAATGTTGGAATAATGGGGAGTTCCATTCCTCCTGGTGGGCTCCTTTTTCACTTTTTATTTATTTCTTTTTATATTTTTTATCATTTTTTTTCTCCATTTCTTGTAAAATCTAGCAAACGTAACATGTTTTTTCGTGTCAATTTTTCATGTTTGTTGTTATTATAGTTGTTAGATGTTGGTAATATGTTACCTTGTGTCACGTGACATGTGTTTTTATAATGTTTGTATTTATTGTTGTGTTATTTGTGTGTTATTTGTGTGCTTCTCCCAGCCCGTATTTCATTTTGTGATGATAAAGTTATAAACTTTTGTCATACTCTTTTTCTTGATGGATTTAGCATGTGTTTTATAGAGTTGTCAAATGGCTGTTTGGAGTCTTATTTTAAGGTATTTAATGAGCATAATTTAAAACGTTGGTATTTAAATAAAATAATAGGTTATTAATATTAATATTTTTATAATATGAAATTAACTGTTTGTTATTAATATTAATTTTAGTATTAATGTTAGTAATATAAACAACAATAAGTTCGTACCGATTCTTAGTTGTTTTGTAGGCTTTAGCAGAACCTCATATAGTTGTAATAAATTTAACATCAACTATATGAGAATTATATTGCCAATACATTCCAATAAATAAACAATTCATCTGCTAGAACACGAGTGTCCTTAAAATGTCCACTACAGATATTTTTATCACGAAGCAATCGGTAACAAATAAACTCGTACTTATATAGGGTGTTTTTTATAGAGTGATACAAGTTTAAAACATAATAAAACATAGTAATATATTTTTAATATCAACGAAACGGTCTTTTTTGGATAGAAAATTTTATGACATTAATGTTTAAATATGATTTCGGCCATGTGGCCGCCATGGCTGGCGCGTACAAGTCACAATCTGGAACAACAATTTTCACAAACAGTAACATTCTGACAATCATCGTTTAGGAAGACATCTGGGCCAATGACTCCGCCAGCCCAAAAAGCGCCAAAACTGTAATTTTCTGTGGATGGAATGGTGTTTCGACAAAAGCGACAACTCTGTTCATTTACGTATCCATTCAACCAAAAATGGGCTTCATCGGAAAGTAAAATTTTGAATGGACGAAGTGCACGATAAATTTGACGAACAGAACCATTATTTTGATTAAAAATTTCCACAATTCGCACACGTTGCTCTGGTGTAAGTCGATCCATAATGAAATGTCGAAGCAAACCAAACAAAAAGCAACTATCAGCTGTTAAATGGGTGGTCAAATAAAGCAGTGATGCCAACTCAAATTTGTATCACTCTATAAAAAACACCCTATACTAGGGTGTATCCATAAGTTCTTGTCTCTTTGAATGAAACACAGATTTTTAGATTTAAAAAATTTATGTAAAACCTATTTAAAAAATGCTAACTGCTTCTCATGGAAACTAAGAAAAGTAATTCAAATATACAAAAAAAATCCCCATATTGGGACTTTGAAAAATTCATTTCGGAATTTCAGCGACCTTGGAAAATGTCTGAAGTGTAAAAATGTTGACTAAAAATTAATTTTATAAGCTGATGGTTCGAAAAGTGTTTATTTTTACATCAGAAAGACATAATAAATGTTCCAAATCACAAGGGAAATTCAATATCAGTTTAATATATTCAATTTGAAGAGCAGAGCAGAACAGCTGTTTTCGAAAGCCGCTACACTTTAGTCGTCAGTACTCGTTTGTATTTTTATTTATAACCTTTTGCTAGGAGGAGTTGAATATGACAACAGTTTTTTGTCGCAGCAATTTTATTAGGAAAAAGGATGCGAGAATTGTAGCAAATTGAGGTTAATACACTTATCTTAAGTGACTGTGTTGCCGTTTTAGTATATTTCTTTATATCCTATTTTTCTGAATATTTCTTTATAATATTTTTTCCAAGTTTTTTAAGGCAAACTTTTTTGATTCGAGTTTTCTAAAGCTAAACTTTTTTGGGTTTGAATCTTCTTAAGTACAATCGAACGTTGTTGTCCTTTTTAATGGACTAGCACAACCCTAAGCTCTTTTGAAATTGAATAATAAATTTGTAAAATTAAATTTTTATTTAATTTATTAAATTTAATATTAAATTTATTACTGAATTGCTCGAAAATAAAATGTTTATAATATATTTTGTTAAGACTTTGTGTGTCTCTGCAGTATTAATTTTTGTTTATTAATTTCCTTTAATTAAATTTCAGTAGAAAACACATTTAAGAACAGGAAAAACATGAAAAGTCTTAAGAAAAAAAAAATGCTTTAAAACTTAAACTCTTTGTAAAACTCTTGAAAAGTTTTATGAAATTTTACTATAATCGGGCAAGTCCTTTAGCAGCCGCGGGTCCAGGACTTGTGCAGAATTTTATTTAAAAAAAAAAGAGAGTGAGATTTAGCCACTTGCTGATGATAATAATTTTTATATATTAGAGAGGGTCTAGTAACCCCCTTCCCCCCTCCCCTCCTGCAACCACATTTTGCGTTTGGAAACTGCAAAATTATTTTTCAAAAAATTTTATCTGTAGTCTGCCCTCCATTTTTGTCCCATAATTCCCTGCAATTTTGATGAAAATAAAGAGACAGTTTCCCTGTTGCATGAGTGTTGCCGTTACTCTTAAGAGCGAAGCAGTTCAAAAAATGAAAGACTCAGAGAGCCGCATTCCTAAAAAAAATTAGAAATTTTGCTATTAAAATTTCACTCAAAAGGCAACCCTTTAAACACTTTTTGAAAGACATTTCGTGACCTCATAAATTTAAGCCAAATGAAAATAGCAACACAACACGTCCAACAACAACAACAACAACAACAGCAAAAGAGTTGCAAAATCATACAATAAACTAAAAATGCTCTGACGTTTTTATTAATAGGCAGGCATTTTTGTGCACAACCCTTCTTCGCTACCTTCATTTCAGCCTGCTTTTCACTCCTCAACCAACAACAACAACAACAGAACTATAATAATTCGGTTTGTTTCGTTTTTGCCACTACTGGCCTATACTATTAGCAGTTCTTAGCCATGTTTTGACACGTATTTAAACTATTATTTATATATAAATTTGAGTTTTTGCTTCTTCAGGCTTTTATTTAATTTAAATAACGAAATTATTTCGTGAAATTCATGAAATTTCTTAATGAACATTTTCAACATTTCGAGCGAAACTTCAGCAGGTTTTCGGGAACAGTTTTTAGCGTTTTCAAAGGCATGATAAATTGTAGGCTTCAAATATTGAGAAGTGCGAGAGAGGAAGTGAGTGAGCAGAGGGGGGGTTGAGCTGGCAAAAGGTGTTTGTTATTTCAAGTGGAATTATTATTTGCGACTGCGATGTCTGTATAAATTATGACCGCTTTTTAATCAAAAGTTTGCGTGCTGAATTAAATTTGGTAGGAAAAAATAATTTCGTTAAGTTTCTTCTTGTCTTGCCATAAACTTGTTGGAGAGATATTATTAAATAATTTTCTTATGGTTTTATTATAATTTGCCACCATGTTTAAGCTATTAAGTTGTAGCAAAAGGCTGTTAGGCCAAAAGGTATTAAGTGCCAAATTTAAAAATATTCAAATAATTTTGAAATCAAATTTTTAGCGGAAATTTATAATTCGTGGAGCATTTATTTTGATTTTAACAAAAGAAATAATATTCACAAAGAAAATGTTTCTTACACTGGGTAACAGAAATTGGCGGCACTCTGTTTCTCGTCCTTTTAGCGTTGCTAGGACAGAGCAGCTATTTTTTTATTGAAAATCTCAGACGAGTAATTTAACTGACACTAGAATAGTCAGCCGTATCAAATTATTGGAACATCTCTGCAGCTTGAGCAGCTCTTATTTTGGTGCATGTCTGAGCATGCTCGCCAAATATATTAAAAATGTTTATATATATTTTTGGAGTAATCACAACTAACTTTGCTCGTCTTAAATTTCAGGAGTGACATGTCAGAATGTTCAATTTAGTTTTTAAATGGAATTGAACCCAAAACGTTCGGAGTGGTATCATTTTTTATATGACAAACAGAATTAGTTTGCGAATTTAGTTTCGAAGTGGAGTTGAATCAAAAACGTTTTTTAAAAATTAAAAAATATTTCTCTTTGCGGAGTGAAATGATTTTTAATTTTCACGAACAGCATTAGCTTTTGAAATCAAAAGGGATTAAAATACGAAATAGATTTCGTTTCTCAACGGAATTGCAGTATGATGCAGGTGCTCCTAGCGAATCTGGGCTAGATTTTTCATATATAAAGTATTTATTTTTTAATTTGTAATATTTCGGAGTAACTCTTATTTTATGTGAAAAGTAATTTTATTTTCAATTATAAATATTGGTGGCGAATATCAAAATATTTTAAAAATATTTATTATACGTTAAGCCTTCGGAAAGCTTTAAGTTTTTCGGAGTATTTTACAAACTTTACAATGTTTCTTAATTCACTATTTCTTGCATACATCTTGGTACATATTATATGTATATTTCCAAAATTCTGATATTCCAAATTTTCGGAGTACACAAGAAATTTTCGGAGTAATTTTTTTTTCTTTTCACAACTTGAATATGTATGCTTGCTTAAGATGTGTCACATTTTCCCAAATTTGTTATTATAAAATTTTCGGAGTAGCTTATAATGCCTGACTTATATCTTGCACTTTTAAGTTATTAAGCACTTATGGGCTTCTATTGGATGTCAACCCTATAAGGTAGATTTTGAAATGATTTTTGAACACCGAATTTTCGGAATGCTTGAAATTTTAGGAAAACTGAGTTATATTTGAATTAATGCAGTTTTGATTATTAAGTTTTTAAGCAGTTATGTACTTGTATTGACTTTCGACCATATGAGATACAATTTGAAATAATTTTGAAATTCCGAATTTTCGGAGTGCTTGAATTTTTTAGGGAAACTATAAATTCTTAAATTAATGAAGTTTTGCTTATTTTTTTAGTTGTTAAAAGAAACAAATTACTCCGAAAAATTTGTATGTACTCCGAAAATTCGGAATATGCAAATTTTTTATTTATATCTAATTTTTGTTTAATTGTATTAGTTCTCGAGTACAAATATGAACTATAAACTAAATATTAATATCATAAAAATTATTTAAGTAAAATAAGCCCTTTTTCACTTTAACGCTTTGCAACTTCAAATTAGTAACATTAAGTTTCTCACTCTTCCAGCACTACATTTATATAAATATAAATAAAATTATTGAAATTTGGTTGTAGAAATGCTTGAAGGTGCATGTTTGCTGTTTGTTATGAATGTGTGTGTGTGTGTATGCACGCGTGTGCTTTTTACCCACGAGTTGTAGTAATCAATTTATCATTAATTAATTTTGCGTGAAATGTGTATAAAATTATTTCTCACCAATAAAGCGAACAAGAAAACTTTACGCTCTTATTCAAAGTTTTTGTGTAAAAATAGTTGGTGTTGTTGGTTTCTTTTTTTTAATAAATTGTATTGCAGAGGTGTTTTCTAAGAACTCATTATTTTGCTTTTGCAGTCACTTAATAAATTATTTTTTGCTTCACTGTTGAGCGTCAATTAATCAAGAGTTTCCTGCTTGGAAGCAACCAACAATCATTTTTGTGATTTAATCAAATAGTTTTCGGAAAGGACTTTTCGTTTGTGGTAAATTAGTGGAGATGTTTTTGTGTTTATTTTTTTATAATTTTTAATAAAATTTCGAGTGGAATTTTGATTTCTTTAGAGCGCATCGAAGGTCTAGACTTGTTTCAAGTGTTATTAAATTGTCCAAGAAGATCAAAAATATATTTATTTAGTTGCTAAATTTAATTAAGACTTCAAGTAAAAGAATTTAATCTATAATTTACATTTCCACAGGAATATTTATTTACTCACACTCACACTTACATCTTTCATTTGCATAACAGGAGAGGTAAAAAATGAAGGACTCTTTACAAATTCATTCTTTACTTTGAAGCCATTTTTTTCTCTGTGTGTAACTGATTGTTTATTCCTATAGTTTGTTTATTTAACTTGATATTTGTTTTTCATTTGTTGTTAGATATTTCTCTTTTTTTTTCATACTTAGCCCTTGGACAAACCCTGATGCGTACAGAGTATGCAAGTACACTTTTAAACTTTTGAAAAATATTTAGAAATAAAAAAACGAAGAAACAAGAATTTGCACACCATGATTTTGATATGATTTTTCAATTCATTCATACATAAACATCTCACTAACACAACAGCAATAAAATGTGTCTACTGTGTGAGCTGGAACAGGATTTCCGAAAAATTTTCCAAAGCCAAGTAGTCTTAAATACGAGAATAGTTTGAGAATTATTCGTGTGATTTAAGAAAATCAAAAGAGAATTATAAAGTCTCATACCAACTTATTTTTACAAATTAAAATTATAAAAATAAAACTCCTATTTACTTACTCCAATTTACTAGCTAGACTTCAACTTAAGACACTTCCGAAACTAACCTCGTATCTACAATTATTGTTTCTTGCTGGCTTTCTAATAATATTAGTTACACATAGAAAAAAATGAGTGCAAAAAATATTTATTCTCTACGCTGTAACTCCCACAATGACATTTTTTTTCAATACAAACCTAAAAGTTAGGCTACAGTTTTTGTTTAAGCCAGTCCGGCATGCAACAGCACGCACACACCTTCATAAATATTGGCTGTAGAGACAGTTTTTTTCTAGCTCACTTTAGTTTAAAATAAAACAATTCTTGATCTCATATTGAAAGCTTAGAAACTCTTGCCACTTTTTTTTCAAACCCACAAAAAATGGAAATTTGGTCATCAGTGTTGCCATGGAAGAGTTATTTTTGTAACGAAACTTTTGGTAAAATATAATGTTATAAAAATCTCCCTTAAAAGCTAAATATTTCATTTCTCTTGTCAAAAAAAAAAAAATTTAGAAAAAAATTTTTAAAAGTATTATTATCTAGAACAACAGTGGCAACACAGTTGCTGTTTCTTAACACACACACACCCATTCCAGTTCATAGTATGCGATGTGCGTGTTTATATCCCCATAAGCCACGGGTTTTTAATTGTTCCAGCTTAACACATGATGCGTTATGTTTGAAGCGAATGCCTAAAAAATAAATATTTTGTTCCAAAATCCCCCGATATTTTGCTTAAATTAATTTCTAAGAACAAATTTCAAATCAATATAAAAACGTGGACTAAAATCTGACTTATTCAAGGTACCTCACCCTGTCCTGGTGGTCTTCGCATCAAATAAATTTCCTATAAAAATTAAAAGGGCAGCCCATGGGGTTGCCTTTTACTCTATAATTGAAATTGTCCTTAGCAAAGCCTTTACGAACAGCCAAGTTGAGAGTAAAAAGCAAATGTTTGCTGGTCATTTATATTGAAGTTGTGTGCGTGTGCGTGCATATGTGTGTATTTGTGTGTGTGTGTGTGTGTGTGTACTGTTTGCTCTTGTTTTGTAAACTTTTCTATATTTTGTTTACCTTCATTTTTGTTTTGTTGTTGATTTTTTTATTAGAATTTTTGATTTGTTGTTTATTTGCTTAAAGTTTAATTTGTGGCTTAATAAAGCAAATTTTTTTTAAGTCCACACACTAGCCTTTTGAACTAAGAGGATTTGGATTTTGCATTTAGATGGAAAATGCAAAAAAAAAAATATGTTTAAACAAAAACTTAAACAGCAACAAAATAATTGTTTGTTTAAGTTGTTATTGAATTATAAATTTTTGCCAAAATAAATATTTATTAATTAAATGAAAAAATGCATTTAAAAAGTTTTTCAGAAGATTATTGTAGTTTAAATAATTTGTTACGCTTATTAAGCATAAAAGTCAGGTCGTCTGCGTGACGAACGCCTCATTTGCACATGCTTTTTTATGAGAATATAAATCAAAGAATTTAATGAGCTTCGGAGTGTTTTGCAACTTTTTTTATTAAGAGGTATTTATTTATTGAGAAATAATTCATGATAAAGTTGTGTGACGCTCGCTACATAAAGCGAAGTTTAATACATTCAAATAAATTCAATATGCATTCGAGTGTTTCAAAACAGATTTTGTTAACAGGTATTTATTACGAAATAATTGATGACAAAGTTTTGTGACGCTCGCTACAAAAAACCAATTAACTTTGAATATTTCCAAAAGAATTTATTATGCTTTCGAGTGTTTCAAAACAAATTTTGCTAACAGGTATTTATTACGAAATAATTGATAACAAAGTTGCGTGACGCTCGCCACAAAAAAGGAACTATCTTTGAATATAATCAAATAATGTGCTTTCGAGTGTTTCTAAGAAAATTTTATCAGCAGATATATATTGCAAAAAAATTTAACCCAATATTGTGTCGCTCGTTACAACAAACAATAGCTTTTAATACATCAAAAAAAAAATTTGTATTCAATCAAGTATTTTAAAATATATATTATAACAGTTATATATATTACAAAATAATTGATGACAAAATTGTGTGACGCTCGCTACAAAAAACATAACAGCTTTTAGTACATCCGAAAGAATTTAATATGTTTTGGAGGTATTTTAATAGGCATTTATTGCGAAATAATTGATCATAAAGTTGTGTAACGCTCGCGACAAAAAAAGGAACTGAGTTCAATTATATCCAAAAGAGTTTGCTTTCGAGTGCTTCAAAGCATATATTTTAAATAGGTATTTATTAAGAAATAATTTATCAGAAATCAGTGTGACGCTCGCTACAAAAAAATCAAATAACTTTGAATATATCCAAAAGGACGGTTTCGAGTATGTTAAAACTACATTGTAAACAGGAATTTGTTACAAAATAATTGATCGCAAAGCTATGTGACGCTCGCTACAAAAAATATAATAGCTTTTAATATACACAAAAGCAAATAATACGCCTTGTAGCGTTTTGAATTGTATTTAATTAACAGGTATTCATTGCGAAGTTATTGATCATAAAGTTGTGTGACTCTCGCGACAAAATACGAACCAACTTCAAATATTTCCAAAAGAGTTTGCTTTCGAGTGCTTCCAGATATATATCTATTGTAAACAGGTATTTATTAAGAAGTAATTTATCACAGAGCTGTGTGACGCTCGCTACAAAGCATTAAGAACTTTGAATATTTCCAAAAAAAAAAGAATATACTTTCATGTATTTTAAAACATATATTATTAAAAGGTATTTATTGCAAAATAATTGTTTACAAAGTTGTGTGACGCTCGTTACAAAAAATATAATAGTTTTTAATATATTCAAGAGAATTTAATATGCTTTGGAGTGTTTTAATTATATTTTATTAACAGGTATTTATTAAGAAATAATATATCATAGATCTGTGTGACGCTCGCTACAAAAAATCTAGTAACTTTGAATATATCCAAAAGAATTTAATATGCTTTCGAGTATTTGAAAACTACATTGTAAACAGGAATTTATTAAAAATAATTGATCACAAAGTTGTGTGACGCTCGCTACAAAAAGACGAAGAAGCCTTGAATATATTTAAAAGAATTTAATGTGCTTTCGAGTGTTTCAACAGAAATGTTTTTAATAGTTATTCAATGCAAAATGATTTATAACAAACTTTTGTAACGCTCGCATACAACATGGAGGTTACTTTGAATGCTTTAAATTTATTGTGCTTTTAAGGATTTTTGACAAATTTTAATGAATTAATAAAAATGTAAAGTAGAAATATGGGATTTTATAATAAAATATCATGTTGGGCAAATATCAATCTCTAGCACGTCGGCAGACATCCGCTTGCTTATTTCGCTCACACACACATCCATTTAAAAAGCGTAAAAGTACCGCCATCAAATGGAACTTTTAATGAATCTCTAAAGTTTTGGAGAACAACTGTATCTGTAGCAGTATTATTGTATGTGTATGTATGAGTTTATGCTCCTTCTATGCTTTTCGGCTAAAGTATAAAACTAAATGGCCGATAGGCCTAATACGGAAAAGCCCAAAAAAGAGATGAAAAAATACGCTGGTATTTTATGTAACCTTGTTAAAGAGAAAAGTTATAAAAAAGTTAGTTTTTTTGGTGAAAAAAAAATATGTATAAAAAATATACAAACAAATATAGTAACACTCCTTGCAATTAGAAGTAAAGAGTCTACAAGGACATCATATTAGACCGCAACTAAGCAAATATTTACAAGCAAACATTTCAACTTGCCTGGAAAGTTTGTTTCAAAACTACAACAGTTTTTTCTGCTTCAAAAAAAAGACGGAAAAGAGGACAACAACATTAAAATATTGAAGAAATAAATAACAACGTGAATGGTGTTCACTACAATCCTGGCCTCAAGCTGCTTTTCTAATTGAACAATTTTCTCTGATATTTTTATATATTTTTTTTCTAAGCGAATACACCAGGCGGCCAGCCCTTGAGTCAGATTAAAAGATATAGAAAAAAGGTGAAATCTTTTTTAATAAAATTTAAAAAGTAATTGGAGAGAAAAGGAAAACTGAACCAAAATGAAATAAAATTAAAAAACAACTTTTTTGTCTACATTTTCTGCCCCTCAATTTTATTTTCCTATTTGTAAATTCATATTTTATGGAAAACATTAACTGCCCGCTCTTGCCACACACTCCACAGCCAATAAATTTTTTATTACCAACATAAAGTTGTAAAGTTATTCTTCAAAATATGTTTCTTATCTACAAATAAATTTTCCGAAAAATATTTTAATTTTATTTTAAATTTTTTTGCCAAAACATGTCATGTCAAAAGAAATATATCTGTTTCTTGTAATAAAAGCACACACACACACACAAACGGCACGAGTTTTTATTTTTGTAACTTTCCAAGTGCATATTTCATTATTCATGGGAAAATGTCGAGGCAAAAGGAAACAGTTACTAAAAAGTAAATAAATGCAGCCTCATTGATAATGCCACGAAATCGAAGCATCATAAAATAGTAACTGCCGCCAAACAACAACGTGCCAGCTGTAAATCCTTTTTTTCTCTTTTTGTTCTTGTGTTTTCCATATATCCTTTTTCCTTGGCAGTTTTATAATTTAATAAAACTACTCAATACAAAAATGTAATATTTTATTATTGTTTTTCTTGCCACGAAACATGACCGGGAGGTAAATAAGGACATTAAAGTGAGAAGTGAAGTGAATATTGTTGTTAATAATAAAAAGGACGAAGGATTGAACTGAGCTGAGCTGAGCTAAGTTGGAAGGAAAATGAATCAACTTAAAGCTCGCAAAACAACAATAAGTTGACTTGTGGCTTGTAGTTTTTAGAAACTGGCCCCTCTACTAAGCTCGCCGCGCTTTAATATCTACTTTAAGGGGTTTATAACCTCTGCTGATATGGAACTCTGCAACAGTAAAAAAACAAGGACTTTTTAAAAATGTGGTTTAGAAGTCCCACTTATTTGCAGCTCCTGTAACTTTAACAGATCTTTCGAATTTCGCTTAACCTTTTCCTCCTCTAGAGTGTGGAAGTTTACAATAATAAAATTCTGGTAATAATTCATTCAATGCCTCCACTTAAATATAAAGGAAATAAGAAACCAACAACATAAATAAATTATTAAAGGAATAAAAAGTAACAGATGTTTTATGCATGTTCTTGCATTTTTCTTCAATTTGAATGAAAAAAAAAAAACAGAATTTACTTAAAAGTCACTGGTGTTTATGTTTTAGTTTTTGATTTAGTTTTTGAAGTTCTAAGAAAAAAACTTCTTGCTACGCCAATCACTTCTGCTGTTAAAATGTTAAAAATTAATTGAATACAAAAAATGATTTGGAAGGATTTAATAAATTAACAGTTATAATAATTCGAAAAAAAAACTAGTTAAACAATCAGCTAAAATTTATAAGGAAATTTGTAATTAGATCTAAATAATTATTGTTGTTAGTAACCAAATAAAATGAAGCCAGGCCTAGTTCCGTGTATAATAAAACTTCTTTTTTTCTGTGGTACACAATTGAGTACTATTTTGTACACCAACATTGATTATATATACACCAATTGAAAGCTATTTCTATGGACATTAGCACGATGTATATTATCTGTCCAAGATTATGAACATAAAAGTGCCGAAGAAGCTTTTAAATTTGTCTGAATAGCAACAACGAAATCTTAACTTAAAATGGAAAAATCTAATCCATAAAAGTTTGACTTAAAAAAATTTAAGAAATGCTGGACATTAACTGCCTATTCCAAGATGTCGGAAAACACTTTTATAACAAATTTTGGAAAATTGTTACAGGCATTTTAAAGAAGGTCGAGAAAATGGACTCGAAAACTTTCGTCCTGGACACATCAACAACCAACGAAATTGTTGAGAAAATTAAAAAAATTTTTATAGAATATCTTGAAATCACTTCAAAAAGAATGTAGGGGCCAAGGATAGGCTCATGCCCTAAACTTTTTCTTTTTTTTTTGGCAAAATTTTGCTTAAATTTGTTAAATTAAAAATAAGGTCGTCGTATTCATACCTCAGTCACCACCATATTAATTATATGTGGCCCACAGCGACCATTTTTTCTATTCCCAGGGTTAAAAAGACACATGAAATAATAGTGGCTTGTTAAAAATTAGGAGAACCGAATGGGTGAGAGACCTCAAGGACACAAAAAAAATTTATATCACAATTTTTTCAAATATATAAAAAAAAGCGGACAAATTAATATTGTATCTAATTTTTTGGGTAAAAAAAGCTTAACTCACATATTGAACAGACCTCGTATTATGTTGGTATATAAAAAAAAATTTCCTTTTATTAAAACTAAATTATTTTACTTAAAATACAATCAAACATTTCTCTTCCCCAAAGAATGAAATGAATGGACAATTTAACTTAAATAAAACAAAAACTAACAATTTATTCCTTTACGAGGTCGCCACCTCAACGTCTTATAAACTCGGCCATTGGCAAAGCATATTGGCCCCGTTTACTCAAGTATTCCACAGAATCTGAACAGGGTTGGCAGCCGCAAGAGGCTGGAATTTCCAATTCCTGTTCGATCTTATAACCGTCTTCGCACATGAGAGGCACCACGATTTGTTTGTACGATTTGATGTTGCAACACTGGCAGAGTTTGTCTTGGCCCAAAGTCACTGGAAAGTTATAAGCGAAGAAATAAATAACTGAAATGCTGGCAGCAACTTTTACAAAAAATTAATACTCACACTTATTATACTTGGAGCCGGAATTGCAGGAGCCGCTGCACTCGGTAAAACCTTGAATGGGCTGCTTGTTAACGCAGTAGCCATGATCCACATTCAATACCTTGACCATGTGCTCGGTCTCTGTCTCAGCCAAGGATACAGGCAAACAGTTAGCTAAAAAAGAAACAGACTTATAAGTGAAACATGGCCTTCAAACAATTTCCTTTGGCTCACTCAAATCTTCCTTTACGGGCTCCTCTTTGCAAAACTTGCAACAACTGCCATCTTTGGGCGTTAACAAATGCTCGGGACAGTTACTAACATCCGGACATGTCTCTGTCATGGACACTACCAGCAATAGGTTATTCTTGTTACTGCAGGTGTAGGACGTACAATTATCCAGGGACTTCCATGTCTGCATGGGCTCAAACAGCTCTCCCTCAAATACACAGTGTGTCTGCACGCATTCTCCACAACACTTGGTGATATCCTTGTTGACATACTCAAAGCCAGGAGCACATTTATTATCGCATGTCTCATGTAGCGAAGAGACTTGCAAAGTATCATTGGGCCCATAGAGACACTGTTCAAGTTTGCAAGGATCTGTGGGATGTATCCATTTCTCCGACAATCGTTTAGTGAATTTCTTCGTGGGCACATATTCCACAATGCAAACATCTTTGGGAGGAGCACAATAATATTGTGGACAACAGTCTGAAGGCTCTTGTTTTGTAAAGACTTCATAAAACTCCTCTACACAGGACTCTGGCTTGGGCGGGCAAGTGGTTTTGTCACATACAATCTTTTGCGTAGGACAACAGCCCTCTTCCATTTTCACTAACTTTTCGCCAGGCTTCAAGCTGGGTGCCACCAGCTCTTCACATTCCTCTTTGGGCTTGCATTCTATGAAGTTATAAAATTTAAATTTACTCTCTCTCCCCCTCTCTCTTTCTCAAGTGTCTCCTATTACTTACCGCATATATACTGAGGGCAACCATCGGCCCCTGTTTTCTGCTTCTTAAACTGGCCCGGACCACAAACAGGCATCAAAGGCTCCAAACAAACTTCGGTTGGTGGTAATTTTGGCTCCGGCACGCATATATATCTGGGACAGCACAAGTCATCGGTGAACTTCTTTTGCGGCGTGTAACCTTCTGCGCAGATATTCTCCTCCACCAAACACTTGCGTTGCACACACTGGGACTTGCCCTGTTTGTCACACAAACATTCTGTGCAATTATCCCTGTGCCATCTATCGCCCGGCATATGTTCAGGATCTTCACACTTGACACACAATTCCTCGCTAATACATCTACCCTTTTCCAAGACTTTGCCGGGAGGACA
This sequence comes from Linnaemya vulpina, assembly GCA_963675445.1. Lineage (NCBI taxonomy): Eukaryota > Metazoa > Arthropoda > Insecta > Diptera > Tachinidae > Linnaemya > Linnaemya vulpina. Next base: position 84,537,697 of record OY776278.1, on the reverse strand, counting down.
GAAGCAACCCTCAAAGCGGTCCGCTTGAGGACACAATTCATCGGTGGTTACCGTATTTACAAGAGTATTTGTTTTCATATTAACAGCCTGGAATTCATTTAAAGTCTCCAGAGTTTCGCAGGATTTGGCGCAACCACAAGCGTCATAGATCATATCGCTGGGACAGTCATAAGGACACAAGTCCGCAGAACGCCAGTTCAAACAAATACCCTGGGCCACACACTCTTTGGCGTAGGCAGTCAAAGTTTCGCAAGCTCCTTTTTGCGTATTGCCCGGTTGGCACATGTCCTGTTGACAAGATGAAATATAAGGCAGGGGATCCACTATCATGTTGCATTTGCCAAACAACGCATCGTCAAACAGGACCATACAAGGATCTTTTTCTGGTGGCAATGGCAAGCACTCCTCTTCCACATCAGTTTCACTCAAACACTCGTTGGGATCCAGGCCCAATTTAGGCTCATCCGCCTGCCAAGAATTAATAATATCCACCAATTCCTTGCTGGCCTTCTTGCCCTTCTTCTTAGCGGGATTTTCTTGCAAATCATTGTTGGGATTGCCGTCACAGTCACCACACAAACCCTCCATTTTACTGCCGTACTTAACACTGGGTACGCCTATCGAAAATATCAGATCATCAAATGCTGCTCTCAGCTCGACATGTGCCTCTGGCAAATTGAGTATTAACTCTTTGCCAGGTATCTCCTTCAAATTAATCCAAGTATCCTTGTAGGGCAATCGTTTCACCTCAAAGCCGTCGACAAATGTTTGCAGGGTCTTGGAATTGTTGGGCATGCGTTGGATGTGTATAACATGATCTCCATTGAGTATGTGCAGAGATTTAGCACAGCTGGCGTTTTCAGAAGCCGTCAATTTGCCCAATTTGTGGCAGTCGTCCATGCTGACATAAACCTAAAATGTTGAAAGTCGGACTTGGGATTATTTTGATAATAAATTGTGAAAGTCTAAACAGTAGAATGTCAATGCTAGTACTACTAAATCATGTCCTTTCTCCTTTTTTTCTCTCTAGTCAAAATTTTTTGTATCTCTACTCTGTAATTTTTACGTTTTCTTACTTCTGACTTAATTATTTAATAACGTTGGTCCGGTCATGCCTGCTTCCCTTCTAAACTCTCTCTCTCTCCCTCTCTTCACTTCAACATGGTCCTTTCTTTTAGTACTTTCATATTATTTTCAGCATATTTCCTCCCTTTTAGAAACTACTTTTAAGCAATTTTCGTGTCATAGAAATTGTCTATCTGCTGCCGTTATTTTTTATGTCATCTGCTTTAGTGCGTCGTAGTCCTTTAACAATTCCATTTACCTAAACTCTTCGTTCTAACCCAACATTCATTATCCTTAATCCCTAATAATTCTCTGTAATGGTACAATTTTTAATCTCTCCACTCACCTGGAATGTATGAACTCCTGGCAAAACAATATCCCGCGATAGCAAATACGTACAGTTGCCATTGAAGGTGAATTTATTACGATCATAAGTGAAATATTTAGTCGAGCCAATTGTATTGCACACACAATCCTTGCAATCAGCAATCGGAACACAAGTCTCACCCTTACGGACAGTACCTTCGGGACAATAGCAGCCAGAGAAGCAGGCATCTTCAATAACAGGACAATCATCGCTGTTCAGTGTATCACAAGATGGCTCACAACGTCTCTTGTAACAATCCGAGTGCACCAAAGGAGCCGGACATGAAATTTCTGGGCGAGGAAACAAAACAGAAAAAAGAACAAACAAAAAATTCAGTCAAACAAAGAAACAAAAATTTATAGGCTTTTGTACGAGTAGATTTCCAATTGAAAACTAAAAGCAGCAAGACAATAAACAGCAGCAGCAACAACAGCAACTGCAACAACTTACCACATTGATGTACAGCTCTCCATGTAGCCAATTGAACATTCGGATTAACTGTCAAGCATTTTTTAACAAAATCTTGCAAAATGTTGCATTTGCATGTAGTTGCATCGCCATTGTTGGCCTTAAGGCATTCACAAGTGGTTTCCATGCATTTACTAACGAATTGTTTATAATTGACCGACTTGCCACATTTGAGGAATGTGGGATGCCTGTGCACAACAGCAACAAAGACCAAAAAAAAAAACAAAAAGCAAAAAAAAAAGGAAAATCATGAAGGAAACAAAACAAAAGAAGGTTACGAACAAAAGTTTTGCCCAAACAAAGTTTCTCATCAAAAAGCATCACTTACTTAATGGTATTGCACAAGGCTAAGGCCTTCTTCTGCAAAGCTAATGGACACGTTTGTGCATAACATTCGTCCTTAGGCGTCTTCTTGTCAAACCAGCTGTCACCGAATTTCACAGTATTAGCGAGTACTGTGCCATCTGGCGCCCTCTTGTCGTTGCTGGCATTGCCATCATAATAACCGCACAAGCCATCAACGGTCTTAATGAATTTCGACGACATGCCAATCTTAATGTAACCGATGTCATCGTAAAGTACCCAGAAGCCACGTTTGGGTGACACCACCAACACCGTATTGCCCGGCTGGGAGATTACAAACGATGCCTTGCAAATGGGAGAGTTGATCAGTTGGGATACGGAGTACTCGAAGCCATTGAAATTGACACGCATGTTGGGCATGATGGTGAGGATGGCATGCTTCTCGAGATCTTTAATGGTTATAGTCTTGCGACAGAACTTCCGTGTCTCGTCGGTGCATTGGAGATGGACTAAGAGAAAGATTTATTGAACAAATTACTTAATTCACTTGAAATTTATGGAATAAGATTCATAATATTAAGTGAAAAAGAGCATGATATATATGTTAAAAAATAGGGGAAACTGGATTTAAATAGTAGCAGCAGAACAGCTGTTTTCGAAAGCCACTACTCTTTTTTCATCAGTACTCATGGGTATAGCTGCTTAATACCAATTTTCACATGGTTTGAATTTTATTTATATGGAAACTTTATGAATAAAAAGTTTACAAGAGAAGTATAAAATGGTAAGCGCAGAACAGCTGTTTTCGAAAGCCGCCGCTACACTTCTTTTATCAGTACTCATGGGTAAAGCTGCTTAATAGCAATTTTCATATGGTTTGGATTTTATTTATATAGACATTTTATGAATAAAAATTTTACAAGAGAAGTTTCAAACGGTAGGAGCAGAACAGCTGTTTTCAAAAGCCGCTACACTTTCATCAGTACTCATGGGTATAGCTGCTTAATAACAATTTTCACATAGTTTGGATTTTATTTATATAGAAATTTTATGAAGTAAAAGTTTATAAGAGAAGTATCAAATGGTAGGAGCAGAACAGCTGTTTTCGAAAGCCGCCGCTACACTTCTTTTATCAGTACTCAAGGGTAAAGCTGCTTAATAGCAATTTTCATATGGTTTGGATTTTATTTATATAGACATTTTATGAATAAAAAGTTTACAAGAGAAGTATAAAATGGTAGGAGCAGAACAGCTGTTTTCGAAAGCCGCTAAACTTCTTTCATCAGTACTCATGGGCACACGGTTTGGATTTTATTTATATAGAAATTTTATAAATAAAAAGTTTACAAGAGAAGTATCAAAAATGAAAGCTCCAGTATTGCCATTTGATTATTTTCCTCCAATCCCATTTTTATGATATTTTTGTTCCCTTTTACCTCAAAAAAACTTATATATTTGAAATTGCTTGTAAAGCCACTTGTTTAATTTTGAACGCAGATATTTTTAGGATTTTATATAAATTTTACCTGGAAAGTTCTACTTACCAGAAACCACCCACGTTGAATTGATTAAATCTCGGGCCAAAATATGCGAACAAGTGTCATACTTGAACTCGGTGCCATCGAAGGTGGTAAAAGTTTTGCCACTTATTTCGCAAACATCATCCTTGTTGGGCTTCAAAACACAAGCATATTTGGGACAATCATTCGGCTTGGCCGATGACATGTCCAACTCAATCATATAATTGGCGGGACACTTGGGCTCAGTACAACTCATCGATTCATTCTTTAGCACCACAACTTCACGTATGGGTACACAAGTGAACTCCTCGCACTCATCCTCCGGCACATAATCATAAGAATCTTCCGGTTTACCCAGATATTCCATGGAGGAGGAGATAACTTTTGTCTTGGTGATTTTGTTGCCATCATTCTTGACCGTAACACGTTTGTTGAAACTGGAAAGGAAAGAAAATAGTTTGTGGGTCAAAATAAATGAACGCAAATAATTTTTCTTACGTGGAGGTAAACATGCTGGACATTTTTCTTTGCTTCTTTTCCGTTATCTTCATTTTCATTTTGGGTGGACATTCGGGCACCGGGCAAGTGATAACCTCAGCTTTTAATACAAAGAAAAGTTAAACAGTTTGTTTTTTCCGATAGTCCCAAAGCACAAACTCACTTTCATTCTGTTGTATTATGGGCAGTGGTGTGACCACAAACTTATCCCGGCAGGTAGCATCTTCGTCATCAGCACAATCTCTTATGCCATTGCACCACAGCACTTCTGGTATACAGTCACCACTGGAGGGACAAAGCTTTTGGTATTTTGGACAGGGCTCACATTTACAATAACATCCTGCCGCCACCAGGGGCCGCAAGTCTTTGCTTTCACAGGGTGGACACTTTTTGGGCTTGCAACTGCTATGGCCGCCCAAAACACAAACACACTCCTCGCAATCCTTGTTTTCGAATTTGGAGCCAATGGGATAGCTGAAAGGATTTTTTCCTTGGTATGAAACTAGTAAAAGTTTTACATAAAGAATCGATTTTACCTGATATAGTTCTCTACACAAGGACACAAGTTGCTTTGCACGCAATTACTTCCATCCCAGAAGAGACCATTTTTACATTTGCAATTGCCTCCGGAGTCAGGAGTATCTGTTAAACCATCACAGACCAAACAAGGCTGGATGAATTGGTTTTCTGCCGCTACCATCCGTTGCTTTTGCAACGCTGTGAGAAACAAAATAATGAAATTTAAAACTCTGTTGGTACAAGTTTAACAAACTATAATTTAAGTGGGAGTGGCTTTTTAAATAATTAATTTGGTACACATTGTAGGACAGGGAATTAAAAAAAAAAAACATTGAACTAAGAACTGCAAACTAGACGTATCTGTTTCTACTTACGATAGGTTTCAAAACAACCCACTGGCTCTACACGCATATTGATATTCTCTTCCCATTTAGCCGGCGATAACTTGATGTATTGTGTGAGTATGGGCGTGGTAAAGTAGTTAACGTGTTCCGTGTCCTTGTCATGATTGGCAGGGAATATTTTCGGATGTCCCTCCGTATTCAAAACTTTATTCCAAATGAGTTTATTTTTCGAGAAGAGGACGCGATAACCGGTAACCCAGCCATCGGGACCACCTTTGGTTACAAAACCGGAAATATTTCTGGGCTCTAGGAAATCAAATTCTATATACTCGTTGGGGGTATTGACTACAGGTTTCCAGCCCACTGGCGAGGATAATTTCAAAAGATCTATGAGTTTTGGTTTGCGAGCTGGCTTGGGCAGTTGCCAAATACTGCTGGCCTTTACTTGATTCGGTGACATTTCACCGTTTTCCACACCCATTTTGTCAGTGCATTGTGACGGTTCCTCCAGAATAATGGGATGCTCGGTAGAGGGTGTGGTTAGTTTAACAGGTGCTTGGGTTATGGGAGCTGGTGTAGTCGTGGTAGTTTGCGGTAAACCACAGCCTAAAAGCTCTACACGCATGGCTATTGAGTTGTGCCATTTGAGTGGATACAAACGCACCGATTTAGCCTCGATGGGAATTTTGAACAGTGCTGTAACGGGTGAGCGAGAATCCAAAGGCCCATTGAACATTTGTGGCCTATCAGTTTCATCTACCAGATAGTGATAAGCCTCACCGTCATGGCTGTACAGGATCTTTACACCAAAAATAAGTTCTAGAAAAGTCTTCTGTCTTGGAATCGCAAAAATTTTACCTTAAATAGTGTAACATAATTATCGAAATCGGTGTTGCCCGCTACCGTGACACCATACAAGGGCTCCTGCTCGGGCAGTGTAATTTGCAAGTACTGCATTTGATCGTTAATCATGGGAGACCAGGCGCCAGTTTTATTTTGAGGATTTTTGGTTAGACGGCCCAGGTGAGGCTCATATTTAGGACCCAAAGAAGAACTAGCACTAAAAATGCTATCGGGCAAAGGCTCCTCTCCCTCGATTACTGGTGTCAAACTAAAACATGAGAAAAAACATGAAGAGAAATGTAAAAATGTGATTATGTCAAAACCAACACTCACAGATTGGGATCACAATGTTTTGGAGATGTTACAGTCACGGGTATTATCACAGTAACATTGTGCACACTCTGGGTAACAGCAGTTACGGGAGCCTGAGTAGACTCCTCCACTTTGTTGGGCACACAAGTGTACGAATTGTCAATGCACTGGCAAACTTCCCATTCGCCCACGAAAGGCATATGAGGTTGAATATATTTCTCCGATTTGTCCATGCAGGGGCACTGATCCACCTCAACACAAGTATTTTCATCACGCCAATATTTACCCAAGGCGGGGCAGTCAGGTCTAGTTTTGTCCACACAACCTGGTTTGCAGTGTTCGCCTGGCTGACACAAGCCACGCCAGGTTAAGCTCTTCAAAGGGAAAACTTTTCATTAAAATTTTGAAATTTGCCCCACAAATCTAAACTTACCGTGGCATAATAATGACAAGTGTGTTCACACTGATTTGCACACTCCGACATGACTTGACCTTCCGGGCAGTCTGTTAGTTTTTCACTTTCTTTTAAAACTTTATCCTTGCACATGGGCTTGATCTCCTGCACAGTGAGAACATGATCGCACACATTCATAATGGGATTGAACATCATTGAATCGCCACAAGTCTTCTCCACATAATGCCAGTCGCCGTTAGTCTTGGGCTGACAGTGCAAGAATTTATGACAGTCTCCTGGATATTCCTTATACTCAGCCATGATAGAGTCGCAGGGCTTACCGATTTCTGGTTTTTCAGTGGGCCTGGGCGTTGTCACCACTTCCTCTTCACACTCACAAAACACTCTTAATTCGTAGTCATGACATTGTCCAATGCAGGCTAGGCCATCTTGTAAGTTACAGGAGACATTTTCATCCATAAAGTCGGAGGACTCATGAGTGCCCACCACGCGGCATTCGATTTTCTTCATATACTCCTTTCTACAAGAGCCAAAGACACGCTCATGGTAATCGTAGCGCGGCAGGTTTTCGTCATCATTTAGACGTACCGCTTTGCCAGACAAATCGTGGTCTGCATCAAACCATCGGGTCCAGCCTTTCTTACACTTGGACTGTTTTTGTTCGCATGGCATTATCGTAGTACCCTCCATGATCGGTGCCTCAGTTGTTGTCTCCTCAGCACATTTGACGCCACTGCAAACTTCCTTCTTTTTCGAACACCTACAGGTGGCACATTCATCCTGATAAGTTACTTCGCCTTCGTAATAGGTCTTGCCATCTCTAACCATACAAATGGGCTTGCATTCCGATTTGGGTACGCATTCCTTGTAGGTGTCATTCAAATAGATCATACCCTCATCACAGGGTTTGATGTGACAACCTTCAAGACAGTTTTCTGTTTTGCACATGTGCTCACCAAAACTTTGGTCCAGGAAATTGTCGCACGTTTCTACAGCACAAGCAGGGGTACATGATTTATATTCGGAACAGTGGGGATCGCATTGCATGGCTGCGGATTAAGAAGAAAAATATTTTTTATAAATCTTAATTTCTTATTATTATATTAATAAATATATTATTCTTCAGGCTCTACACCTAAAGCCTGAAAAATAATTACAATAAGAAATTAAGTAAAAACAAGGTCGAATAAAATAAAAAAGTTAATTTTTTTAAATCTTTAGAACGAATATGAATCTTTAGAATTAATATGAAGCTTAATGCTGTTCTCTTTTCCAGAAAAAATGCTAAATTTCTTGCACTTTTTTAAAGAAAATGGCAACATTGGAATTTATTAAAAATTAATTCAACATCCTATACGACTATTTGAAAAAAAAGACTTGATTAGAAATTAACTCAGCATCCCTATCGAAATATTGCCACTTTTTAGAAAAGAAGGCGAAAAATGTTGCATGCTTTCCACAAAAGAACACCCATAAGCTTTTATATTTATAAAAATATTTTTGTTTATTATTTAATACTTTTTTTTATTTGTAAAGCATTTGAATATAGGACAGTTCTTATAAAGGATTTGATAATATTTTGAAATAATTTCTTTATGATAAAAGCGGGCGGTTGTTAGAAATATTTTTTATACCAAAAGAGAAAGTTTTCAACAGTTTTAAAGTTTTAAATTTCACTGCCAGTCTGCAACACATTTTATTTGAAACCTAGAAGATTTCCCATAACATCTGAATATTTTAATTTAATCTAATCTGAATAATTTTGGAATATATAATTTTCATTTCGAAATATACAATTAAAACTTCTTTCTATATTGAGATAAAGATTATTTTCTGTATTGGAAATCATAAAGTTCTTTATTATAAAATAAATGAAAGCCTAAGCAACTTATTTTTGATGGCTGAAATTCAAATTGTTCAAAAAAACAATTAAAAAAATTCATTAAAATATAACAATTCGAGCATCCTTTACAAATGCTACGTAAATTAATAAATCAACACTCCTAATCTTTTATCACACAAATTTTCCAAATTTTAAATGCCTTTACGGCTTCCTTATCAACCTCTAATTGCAGCAACTCCAACAACATCAATTTCGTTCAATTAGCTTAAGTTCCTTTTGCCAATAACCGAACTGCTGATTACCTTTTCCACACACAATATTCCATCTTAACGACAAATTTCCTAAAAGCCCAACAACACCGACAACCACACACATTTTTGTTGCAATAATGGCCAAAAAAAAAGGGGGGGAAAAAAGATCCAAAATCTCTAATAACCACATAACGATTATAAGATTATACAAATCATTTAATGTAGCAGGGCTACCCTGCAGTAACGCAGTCTTTAAGAATCTATTAAATCGAAGGAGCAGGCGAGTATGAGCAGCAAATGTGTGAGAGTGTGTGGGTTAGTGTGTACAACAACCCCTTAACAAAAATAAAGTAGCAACATGCAAAACTGGCAAACAATGGCAACATATTGAACACAATATTCAAACTTTTTTTTTGAAGGAAACAAAAAATAATTTGCTCGAAATGCATGTAAGTGTATTGCCTCGTACACACACACACACATACACACATACTTTTTGACATCCTGCTATAGGTTTTTGTTTCTTTTTTTTTTTTTGAAAAGTGCAAAAAAGGAAACTGCACTGAACAATGAACACATGAAGTGTACGACAAGTATGTGACGATTTTCCATAATGAATAATTGAAAACAATAGGAGAACATGAACAGCATCATCTTTGTAATCGACAGCATAATGAAAGCGATGAACAGTGGAGCAAAACAGCTTGAAAACTAAGCCAAAATTAAAATTACTTTTAGCTTAAGTTTGCTGTAGTCGTTGTAAGTGGCTTAAAATGTTGAGCTGCCTTAAACTCAAACCCGAAAATATGCTGCATCTGTTAAACTTTAATTCCGGCTTGACAACAAGTTTTTCCAGCTGTTCCAGCTAAACTTTGATAACGAAGTTTTCTTTTTTTTCTTTTTTTTTGTTATATATTATTGCCACGAGCCAGCCCCCTGTGTTGCAATAATAATGATGTTACTGCTTGAAAGGACCAGGTTGCTGGATTTAGTTGAACACAATGCATGTGTGTAAGTGTAGCCGGTTCAAGTGTTTCATATGGCAGAGAATTAAGGATGTTTAGCAACATGTTTTAATCTTTTTTTTTCTTTTTCTTTTCACTCTACAACTGCCAAAACCCTGTCGTCGAGTACTTGAAAATGCTTAACTCTATAAATGCATTGTGTGTGTAAATGTATGTGTGCGTGTGTGTGTGTGTGTATTTGTGTTTTAAATATTATACTTACGACAAAAATGTGGTGTACGCCATCTGATGTTTATGCCCTTTTGCGAGCAGGCATGCGAATAGGCTGCCACTGCTGTACAAAGACATTCACAGTCGCCACCTTGATCACAGGCACAGGTATCGAATATACAACGTTTCAAATACATTTCAACTGGCACTTCAGCATGACACTCCTGCAAAGCAACAGCAAAAACAACAAAAGAAATAAATGGCAAAATATTACAAAAAAATAAAATAAAACGAAAATAATGAAAAAAGATTTCTAGCAAATAACTGAGTAGAGAATAGAAATGAGGAATTTTAATTACATTACAATCAAATGGTGCGCCATTATACGAGGACGAGTGTTCACACTCGCACCACACAGTGTGAGTGCAACACAATAGAAATTCATAAAATAAGAAAGAAATAAAAGAAATGTAAATGGAAATAAAATTATTGAATAAAACCATGAATATTAAATCTAAAATACGAGCAACTACACGTGTAGGAGGTGCAATTTTAATGCATGCTAACGACAACTTTGCCTGCACGAAAGGAGGAAGGATATGCCAGGAAGGAACATTAATAATTACTTGACATTAACAGCATAATGGCTGGAGGATTATAGAAAAAAATATGAGATCTTTACGAGCACTAAATTAACAAGGCAACTAATTTATATTTAATGAAATATTTAAGAGGATTACAGGTGATTAGGAAATGTATGGAGAAGACGTCTTTTAAGAAAAAAAAAAGGACAGCAGGACGGACGCACTGGCTTAGATAATAAAATTGAATTGAAATATGAAAAAAATAGGAATGCAACTGAATGAATTTACAACTAACCAAACGCCAGGTGATCCCCCTTTTAATTTGAATTTTGAATTGCAGTCCTTTGCGAGTTCAAAAAAACAGTAGGTCATCCCCCTTTTAATTTGAATTTTGAATTGCAGTTGCTTGCGAGTTCAAAAAAAAACACCAGGTCATCCCCCTTTTAATTTGAATTTTGAATCGCAGTCCTTTGCGAGTTCAAAAGAAATCATTGACGACTTGTTAAAAATCGGCGGGTCTCTGAATATTTTGGAGCGACTTTCTGAAATCGCAATCTTTGCAATTCTTGGCTAAAATACTTTGAAGCTTCTTAAACATTCGGCAAAAATGTGGCAGACCGTACAGGCTTCTAAAAATAATCTCTCTTTTGTAAAAAAAAACGTTGGATTTAATACTTATTCGAATAATTTTCGGAAACATTATTTAAGCAAAGGAATTTTAATCGATTACATTTTAATAAATTCCTGCAAAACAAATTTTTATTAAACTTTTATTAATTTTTAAATAGCGTTGAACCGTGTTCTGATGTGCGCAGAAATATCTGTTGAATTTTAATTAATTATTTTTTCCAAAATCTTCCATTTTATAAATGAATTTAATAGTGTTTTCAAATAATTTTTTTTTTTTTAATTAAATTAGTTTCAATAGATGTCGTACGATTTCTTTTGGTTCGCTTCATTATTATTCGAGTCATGCTCTAGGACTTAATTAACCCGGCGGCTGCCCACAACGCTTAGGCCATCATTCAGAATCTTGGTGATTCGTTTTTGTCCTCAGAACAGTTATTTTTTTTTATAACAAATTAAAAACCGTTTTATGATGCCATGAATTTTTGAATTTATGAAATATTCTAAAACTTTTTAAATATATTAGCTCACTAAAATTGTGAATTATTGTAAAAAAATAGTATTTAATCTAATAAATTTGATTCGATTAACTTTTATTCGTTTAAATTTGTAGTCGATTAATTTCTAGTCGATAAAATTTTATTCGCTTCATTTTTATTCGAGTAATTTTCAATAGATTAATTATTGTTCGACTAAATTTTATTGTCACATTCTTGACATATCCTTTGCTTAAATTATATCCTTGAATGCATAACTTTGAACCGCATTATGATATTCGAAAAATTTTGAAACGAATACGATTAAATATTTTTTACATTCAAATAATTTTTCAAAATTAAAATAAACATTCATACATACGTAAATATGTATATGATCCTTGTATGCATGTATGATCCTTGAATTATTCACCACGTCGCACGAACACTCGGTTATCAATAATATTCGAATTTAATAAGAATAAATTTTAATCGAATCGCGTTCTAGTAACGTATTATAAAATTAGAGGAGTTATCATTGTAATTGAAACTATTTTTCTAACAATTTTGTCAAATGAATAATTATTCGAATAATTTTTAATCGATTAAGTTTGATCCGAATCATAAGCGAAGAATCATTTTAGTTTAAATAATATTTTTTAATTTTTAAAATTTTTTAAATAACTTCCAATCATATTATGATATCTGAAGATAAGAACAGAAATCGAGTACGAATGAAATTATATATCCAGAAACAAATCTGTTGATATACGGATCTCACAATGCTTTCGATTAAAATTTTAAAAAATTATATATATTGAAATATATATCATTTGATTGATTTGTATTCGATTAATTTGTGTTCGATTAATTTTTATTCGAATTATGCTCGAATAATTTCTCGATAAACCGCGTTATTAAAATAGCTTTCGATCAAATCATAATATGCCAGGACTTTTCCATCGAATTCGAGATAATATTTTTCGAAAACAATTCTTCAATAAATTCGAAAAAGTTTATTTCATACATTTTTGTTGCAATAGCCTTGCAAATATCCTTACAATATTCCCATGGCTGTAATATCCTGTCAAACTTCGATGATATTGGTTTGATTATTCAGAAAATTTCCTAAAAATCTTCGTTCCTAAAATATTAATAATCCTGACCTGTTGGACTATTGCAAAGGCCCAAATTTGTAGTCCTGAACTGATAATTCTTGTTTTTAAATAGAAGTTTATTTCGAAAGTAAAAAAAATTGTAGATTCGCTGGTTGGAAACTTGATCCTGAATAATAACTCTTGTCTGTGTTTTAAAAAATGTGTTTTTGCTGTTTTTAATTTTAATTTAATGGTGATTTCTTTTCTTGAAAATAATGCAACATTTTTTACACTTTTTAATAGAAAATGTCAAGATTTTGTGTTTTAAAAATAAAAATTTTTTTATAAATCGGTCCCACATCCTTTTCAAAAATGCTTTCTATTTTAAAACTCCTCAAAACTGTCTTTTTTTAGAAAAGAAGTGGAAAAATGTTGCATTTTTTCCAGAAAAGAAAACGCCATAAAAATAAATTTTTTATAAAATTATTTATTTGAGGTTTTTAAAGTCTCAATTAAACTTCGAAAAAGAAGAAAAAGAAATTTAAAGACATGAAAGTTAAAGCCATTAATTTTTGTTCACCCTCCCAATTCACTTCCCTTCCATTTCAATGAGATGAATCGTATAAATAATAAATAAAAAAAACAAAAACTGACCTTAAAAAGATTGGATTTAAGGACGCCGCATTTCAATTGCGCCCATGTTTCGCGTTGAGGATGTTCTTTGCACGCATCGATGGGCTTTTTCGGCATTTCACAAAACTTTTGCACACGCCACGAATGACCGAATATTAATGGACTGGTTTCCAATGCCTGCGAGGGTGTTTGCATATCGTCCACGGCATTGTCATTGTAATTGCCGCACAAACCGCTAACTTTATTCTTCCATTCATTGCCAAGTTTAACATAAACACGTGTGCCCTCATCCCACTTGATTTGCAAGTGAAGAGGCAACACTTCGATGACAATAAATACACCGGACTTGTACACATGGAAGGCACCGTGCGACTTTGTATTGATGGTATCGCGCAATTCTAAAAAATAATTGAAACGATTAGGAAGAAATCAAATATGAAGTTAAGCCCATTGAAACTCACTATTCATAACAGATTTATTGACATCCTCCAGGTAGGAGGAATCGCTGGCCAGAATCAAATTGTCTTGCACGCTGCCAGTAAGAGAAATCTCCACTGACTTGGAGCAGGTAACGCCCATGGTGCCACACAAAACGTTTTGTATGGTGATGGCGAAAGCATCACCGTTGTTGGCGATGCCTTTGGCCAAAACGTAATCGCAGGCACCTTGAAAATCAAAGTCATGTTTATCGAATGTTGTAAAATGAGAGTCACCCCAAACACTGCAAGTTGATTCACAGCCATTTGAAGAGCATTTCCAATTACCAGCTTGACAAACACTACACACACACACACACGGATACACGGATACACACGGTGGTCATGTAGGGAAACAAGTAAAGAAAACCATCACGTTTTATATTGAATTTCATTTCAATTTACAATTGACCAAAATGAACAACAAAAAAAGATTGACAATTTATTTTTGAAAACTCACCAGGTATTGCAGTCCTCCTTAATACGTTCGCCATCATTATAGCTCTTGCCGCCATGATGACATGAACATTTCTCCGGCAACACACACATTTTCAAAGCGGTATCGTACACATAATCCTCCATGCACTGGCAGCCAGGCACACACTCATCTAAATCCTGTTTGTAGTCGTGCATATTTTTACATGTTTTAGGTTCTTTGGCCACACACTTGGAGAACTCGGCATAAGGACGATTGGCACATTCAGCCCTCAGCTCTGAAGAGGGTGGATACTTGACATCATCGCCTGCCTGGGCCTCTTCACAATCCCACATGCCATTAAGGCAGGTGCATAAATCTAAATATTTTGAGCCAGGCCGCACTTCTTTGTAGCCGGGCTTGAAGGTGATGCCATCGTAGCTGCAATGACACTTGCTTTGCGGCACACACTCATTGTTTTCGTTCAAGTACTGGCCATTAGGGCAACGACATCCTTCAACACACTCCCGTTTGCATGTTTTCTTGTCTTCCAAATCTTCACAGGAATGGACACAACTGTCGCCACACTCGTCGTACACCTGGCCAATGGGACATTTAATTGCTGCCAGAGGAAAATAATAAACAAACTGCGACTAAATGCAAACACTTAACAAAAGACTTACCGCACTCCTTAACCGACATACGCCAGCCGGTCTTAATGCCCTGGCGCATACATTCGGAGCCATAAGCGGACAATATGGGGCAAAAGCATTTCGATAAATCCCCCTCACAAGCACACACATCGTACAAACAATCCTCATAATACTGTTCGGGCTCCACAGTCCAGTGGCAGTCCTGGAAAATATCTTCTGTGATCCAGGCACAATATTTCTCAGCCTCTGCTTTTCTTTCCGGATGGGCTGTACAGGGATGCGGCGTCATGGGTGTTTGGGCCAGGAAATCACAAGTGTCTTTGGTACGCCATTTGTCGGCAAAAGGTTCCACAGCAGTTTCTATGTCCCCTTCAGGTGTTAAGAAATCATCTTGAGTATTGGAGTTAAAGGTGCCGCACAGGCCAGCCGTCTTGTCACGGTAACTGGGAGGAGCATCGATGTAAACACGCGAAACACCATCCCACCAAACCTTAATGCCACCGGGAAATTCCACCGTTATAAAGGAGGAACTGGCCTGCCGTATAAGCACCTCTCCAGCCCCCAAAATTTTGGGAAACTTCAAAACTTCTTTGCCATTAATATGAGTGGCCATGCCCTGTTCCAGTTTAATACTTGTGGGCACACCGTTCTTCTGCACAAAGTTAATGGTAACAGATTTAGTACAAGAAGGATCTTCGCCAGCAGCAAATTTAAGGTTTTCCGAAATCTCTCCCGCACAGGCCACATTCTCCGCTTCCACTGACAACTCCGTGGTCTTAAGCAAATAGTACGAGCACTTGCCCATAAAATCAAAACGTTTGCCATCGAATGTCTGATAATGAGGATCACCGATAGCACCACAACGGGCACTGCACTTCTCATCGCTGCACTTCCATTTGCCGTTTTTGCAAGTGCAAGTGTTACACTGTTTCCTGATGGTTACCTCCGGCTTAAACTCTTTGCCGCCCATAGTGCAGGGACATAACTCGGGATTAATGCAAACATCTTTGTATTGCACCGTACCCTCAGGGCAGAAACAGCCCTCATTGCACTTGCCTTTGGTAGGCAAAACCGCCGATTCGCAGGTAGGCTCCACATCCGGACCACAGGGCAGATAAACACGTCCGTAATTGCAGCTAATGGCTGCAAGTTAAATTGAATTCTAAAAATCTAGTTTAAGAAATGAAACGCCTCTCACTACTCACGGCAAATTTCCAAATTTCTCCAACCGTGTTCCAGTTTGACACCTTTAAAAGCACACTCCTTGGCCAGCATGGCCAAGCCATCACAATTACAGGTCTCTGGCTGCTCGGGATTATTACAATTGCAGTAGTCGTCTACGCAGCTCCTCAGTAGAGCTTCAAAGTTAAACGACTTTATGCACTCCTCCAATTTCTCGTTGGCCAGCAGACGTTCGCAAATATTCAAAGCCTTCCTGCGCTTCTCCGGCTCACAGCTCTTCGAATCGAACTCCAATTCGGCGCTATTGTCCATAACACACAAGTCGCTAGTATCTTCCACGCGCCAAGAATCCGTAAAAGACTTGACAGTTTCCACCTGAATGCCCGATTTGGTCATAAGATCATTCTTGTAGTCGCCATCCAAAGAGCCGCATAGGCCGCCCACACGGTTCCACAGGCCCGGGCCAGCATGAACACCCAAATACTGATGGCGATCCCAATCGATTTGCAGGCCTATTGACTCCAACTCAATCTGCAAATGCTGGGCCACCGGCAGGACTTTCATGCCCATCACTTGCACTGGTATGGGCAGATTTTTGGTGGGCGTATACAAACGTACGGTGCCATCTAAAGGAAAGTAAAAAGTCATCATAATAAACTCTCTTCAAAATCAGTTTCCTATTCTTTAACACCCACTTTGGTTTTCAAAAGTATACAAAATCGATTGCCAATAAATTTTTAAAGCATGAGAACAGCCGTAGCCGGAGCCATACGGACAGGCCTTGAGGGTGATATCAAATGTGGCATCCTGTTTATCGTTTATCAAGGTGTGGGAGCAGGACAAGGGAGCTCTGCAAATCAGAATTGAATTGGCTGTTGAAATATTTTGGAGGCGGCGTGTAAACAACAACTTACTTGAACACCAAACCGTCAAAAGTCTTCAAGTTAATGCCACCCCAGGTTGTACAGAAGGCAGGCTTGGGAGTTTGATCTACAATTACATCCATATCTCCGGTCATGTACAGGGAATAACTGGTGGGCGCTATAATAACTTCTTCAGAAGACCACATTTCCTGTAACATAAGGGAATTGCAAAGTTAAAGTAGTCCTTCAAAGAGTTGTACTAGACTTTGATATCCGGTGGATTGGAACCGATTCGAAGCAGAAATATTTCTAAAAATCTCAAAGAAACTAAAATATTTCTTTCAAAATATTTTTTTAATAATCGCAAACCGCTTCAAAATAATCGTGAATATCGTGAAAATAATCGTGAGATATCGTGAAGGTGAGAAATGGAGAAAGGGTTACATTTGGCAGGAAGTTTCGGGTCCATCGTTTTCCATATTTTTTGCCATAATATGGAAACTTAATTCGGAAGAGTTCTGATGTTTATTAAAGTCTAACCGTTTTACTTACACTTCTAACATCGTATTCCCTAAATTTCGCCAATATCGCCGCGATTCTTTCATGATCTGTCATGTACTGATATCCATACGATCCGCCTTCATGCCTGGATATTTGGGTTTGCTGTTCGGAATAGTGGGAGCTCTTCGAGCCCTCGCGTATGGTGTAGCCTTTGGCTGCACAAGAAAAATATTAAAATCTTCACATCCTGCTCTTCACATTTTTATGCAACAACAACACTTACGATAAATACACTTGGGCAAAGGTGAGGGCTCGAATTGGCCGTCGCTATATCTGCACTTGTATTCAATATCCAAGCGACCGTCCACCTCGATGCCAGGCACATCGGCACAGGCGAACGTGCATTTAGCCAATTCGCTGTCATACGAACACTTGTAGTTGCCATTGAAATGGGCCTTGGTGACGTTGCAAGCCGCTACGCTATACTGGCAGTGGTCGCCACGATGTTGCATGGAACACTGGCAGACATTGAAGGATATACAATGGCCGCCATTTTCACAAGGCGGCTCACAAATTGCTGTCATAAAACCAAACAAAAAAATATTATTTTATTTTTGCCTCAGCAAGTATTTCTCTTATCGACTTACGTCCGCAGTCGGGTGGCTTGGGCAAGCCTGACTTTGTATGAACCCATTGGCCATTTTGGCACTCTATATTGGTAATAGTGCTGCCATCCGGGAAGCGGAAGCCACGCATACACTCTGCATTGCAAATGCTAAAGAAAATAATTGATTTATTGTCAAAGCAGTTGCCCTGCCGTTTGTGTAGTCTCGCACTCACTTATTTATACAAGTTATTTTGGAATTCTTGGGTATGGGCACTTTCGAGGCGCACACCGTTTTCTTGAACTGGCACAGCGGTCCCGAAAAGTTCTCCGAACACTTGCACAGACCAGAGTCTATACAAATGCCATTGTTTTGACAAGGTGGGTTGCATGTGGCCTGGCATGGCGGCACTTCCAAATACATCGAATCACGCACAATCCAGTTTCGTTCAATGCACACTAATTTCAGGGACGTCTTGCCATCGGGGAAGCTAAACATGGGCGGACAGGTTACCTCGCATTGATTATTTTGACAGGAGTATAATACATTTGCGGGCAACAGATAGGCAGGACATTTGCCAGACATGGGCAATTGTTTGCGAGCGTTTAGTATGAAGTCCATGGTCCTTTGGCTGGTGGCCGGGCTAGAAAGATAATGCCATAAGGGAAATAGAGAAATAGAGTATTAAGCCAGGAGAGGTTTCCTTGCAAAAAGGACATGGAGAAAGACACTTTACTGCTTGTATCCTTAAACGATTTCAAAAATGCTGATATGCTTTTTGAGTTTGAAAAAAATTTATATTTTCTCTCTCTCATAAAAATGTCCTTTTTGCTAAGATTTCGTCTTTTAAATCAATTCGTTTCCAATTAATATGATACCGATTACTGTGATTCTCTATTGAACCATAAGCGCCAAAGAAGCTTAAGTGGCATATTTTATTTTATTTCGTTTGTTTTTTTTTTTTTATTTCTTCCAATAAATTGACGATCGCCTTAACTTTTGTTGGCACTTATGGCATGATTTAATTAAGCGAATTCCGATATCCTTGAAGGGAAATTATTTTTTCTTTTTTTTCAAAAATCAGTGCATACTTTCAGATGGAAATTTTTATGTCAGTATAATTTTGCTCCAGAACAGTTGCCTACTTTTAGGTGTTAGTTTTTTATATTCTTTTTCTCTTCACATTTTATAGAAAATTTCTTTACCCTTGATTAAAAACATTTCGGAAATAATTATGAAAATTATTTCCACGGTTATCCCATCCTTGATAGTGGCCACGATTATGGCCATGATTGTGCCTAATTTGAAATTAAACGATTTATTATTGTTTTGTTGTTTAAATTGTACGACAACTTGTGTTAATTTCAGCAAAACATTTATGAAAAATTCCTTTTATAAGAATATTGAAGTTTTCCTTAAATACTGCTTAATATTTGTAAACATTTTCTTGTTATATTAAATTGTTATTAAATTACTAATTTTATGAAATTATTACTTTTATTAAATTGTGGATTTTTTATTCCTTTTTAATAAGATAATGTTTAACTTTGAAAACTTGTTAAATTCAAATATTTGATATATTTTAAAATTTCCCCTAAAAATATTGTGAATAAAATCATATTTTAATATAAAATAAAGACGCCTGAAATGTCAAAGGAAAAAAATGGGAAAAATCAATGACAAAGATTTTAACAAACCCCGTCTTAAAACCATATCCGCCACCATAACTTCGCTCAGGCGATGAGCCATAACCGCCATAAGAGCCATAACCACCGGAGCCATAACGGCTAGGAGAGCCATAGCCACCAGGTGCGGTCTTAAAGCCATAGCCACTAAAAAAATATAAATAAATAAAAATTTGGGAAAAATTGTTGCGGTTAGAACGGGATATAAGTTTTAAACATATTCAATATGAAATCTTAAGACTCCACTTACGTATTTGTATAATCCACGGCTTCGGGCTTGGGCTCGGCTACAGCTTGAGGTTTCTTAAAGAATCCGAATATACCGCGTTCATCCCGTACCTTTTCCTTTGCATCATTCACAACTTCCAGGGGGCTTTAAAAATAAAATAAATGAAATAAATTATTCGCAGGACTTTTTAAGGAAAATAAATAAAATATTGATAATTATTATTGTTGTACAAACTAGAATCTCAGGTGGCCATAATTTTTGTAGCAACAAAAATGTATTAATGTCCGGTCTGTAAAATGATTTGAGTTTTAGTACTCAAGTTTAAAGTACTAAAACTAGAATCGCCGGTGGCCATAATAAGACCTGTTAACATTTGCAGCTAAAACAAATTTTTATTAGAATTATTTGTTGTACAACTGCGTTTTATTCTTGAAATTATGGCCGCCACGAAAGAGTTTGAACTCCTTATAAACTGTTTATTATAACTTCTTTTTATATTAATTTGTTTTCACTTTTTTTTGTAAAAAAAAGACTAGCGGAATATGAAATCGCAGCATTGACTAAATAAATACCAGGGTATTCAAATCAGTAACCGTTGTTCGATTAATCGATTCATTCTGGACGACTAACAGTTCGAATTAATCCAAATTTTTTTACTTTCAATTAACGATTAATATTAATAATATATGACGATTAATCGAAAATTTGTGGTTCTTATTTAATTTAAAAAAATTAAAACATGCACATTTTAAAATTAAAAGTTTTAAAAAATCCAGTAAAAGAGATTAAATTTAAAAAATTATAAAAAAGAAATCGGATATATTTTCTCCAGATTAACTCCAAAGAAAAATTTTTAATAAAATATAGCACCGAATACTTTTCATTGAAAAATGTTTCTTTACAAAATTAAATTTTATAACAAAAGTTACTTCAACAGAAATATTTTTAAATAAGAAATAATTGATCTTATTTTGAAAATATTAAACTAAACAAACAAAAATTATTCGATTAAGTGAATAATATGAAATTAATCGATTAAACTATGTGCTCGTTTAATCGATTGAGACGGAATCTTGATTAATTAAACCCTCTAATAAATACCCATTTCCCCATATTTAGTATGTCTCTTCAATGATAAGTCCCACAAAAATATCCTTCGGTATTTAAAAATTAATTTGATAACTGTCTCAATTATAAAAAAAATTTATTACAAAAAAATTAAAGCAAATCTTTATGAGTCCTTGAGTTATGGCAGCAACAGAAACCATAAACATAATAAAGCGATTTACAATTCCAAAATATAATATTTTTGTGGGCTAGTGTAAAAATTGTTCATATGTTTTATATGAGCAGTTTTTGTAGCAACAGTTTTATATAAAAATTTGCACACATTGTTCTTAAGAACTTAATCCTTGACAAAGCGCATTTGAAAAGTATTAAAGGCCGGTCTATAAAATCAGTTCGAGTTTTAGTACTCAAGTTTAAAGTCTGAAAATTTGAAACTCCAGTTTAGATATTGTTTAACATTGATCTAATAACTCTTACATAAAAAGGACATTCAGTTAAAAAGTTTTAAAAAGGACTTTCAGTTTGAAAAAGTTGTTAATTTATATAAAAAATTTATTTTTAGTTTCCAAAGGACTTTCAATCTTTAAAAAAAATTATTGCAAATAATCAAAAAATTTCCATAATAAAATTTGTTTTCTCTTTTTTTCTTTTCACAGGATTTCATGGCTGTTTGTGTTAAACGTAAGTAGAACCGCTTTTTTACTCTCATTTCATTAACAATCGTTGGTTAAATAAATAAAAATATTTTTCATATTGTTGTTGCAAGGCAGTTTTTCATAATTATCCTTTATTTTAATTTCATTTTTAATATGCATTTTGCTGTTAAATATTTCCACATTTCGACGCCATGAAAATGTGATTGTTCTCGTTTTATTATATTTTATTTTTTAATAGATTGAAATTTATAGCGATTTTTTATTAAAAATTATTTCTTTTGTTGAATTGGAATTTATAAACAAACAAAAAACGCACTAAAACACACGCACTCGCACTCACACTCACACTCCCATATCCTGCACATAAAGGAGCAACATTTTGAACACTCACTCAATATCCTCGGGCTCTACAATATCGCCAATTTCCGCAGTGTTGGCCAGCACTGCAATTAGCAGGACTAGCAAATAAAAATATAAATTAGCCATTTAAAAAAAAATGGCCGTTATCCTTGATAAGCAAAATTGTATATATATTTTGTTAATTAATGACACGTTTTTTCTTTAATTTTTATTTCGCACAGTCATATTTCTTAATCCTTTTTTTAATCCTTTTTCACTTTAACATTATGATTGTTAATTTAAGGATAACAATATAATATCCTGCATATAATCCTTTTGGTTTTTCAAAATCTTTTTTTCTCAGTTTTATTTTGAACACTTTTTTTTTTATTTCACACTTTTTAAACCGCACGTCTTCGGGAGAATTTCAAACGCGAACTGTACCTTTTGCTGAAAGTGTGTGGCCTTTTATAGAAAATTCAAGCCGGACTTTTAATAGTAGGATAAGCAAGATTTACTGAAAAAAAAGAAGAAAAAAATGAAATAAATAAATAAAATGTTTTTGCTTTTATCGCTGGGTTTTATTTCTTTACAATTAATTCCAAGAAATTCAATGCCAGTGTGGATTCTAAATTAATTTCTTATCAAACATTTTAGTTTTTGCGCTTGAACTAGATTTTTTGTAATTTCTTTGAGAAGTAAAAAAGCGCAACAGTTTTGGGTTTTTTGCAAAACTTTTATCGCAAAACGTTTTGCTCCGGCTTGAAACGAAAATAATTAGTTTTGAATTTTTCTGCAAACATTTTATCACAACTTCCTTTGTGTTTGTGCTCGATTTCAATTTGAATTTCGCTTTCAAACAAAATTTAAAAAAAAATATTAAAAGCAACTAATAAAAAAGGCCTCGGATTATGTATCCAAAAATAAAATGAATTGCGTTTGAAAGTAAAAATGCATTCCGCCTCACAAGACAGAGATAAACCCCGTGGGAGATAAAACAAAATTGAAAATACTTAAATTAAAATTTCAGTTCTTTTAAAAATCAAAATCGTAAAAATAAAAAAACCACAATAAAAATCACCTACCGAAAAGGTACATTTTAAATTAAATACTTTCCAAAAAAGTACTTTTCTGTAAAAAAAAAGTACTTTTCTGTAAAAAAAAAGTACTTTTCTGTAAAAAAAGTACTTTTCTGTAAAAAAAGTTCTTTTCTGTAAAAAAAAGTACAGTCTTAAATGCACATACCTACCAAATGGAAT
This sequence comes from Linnaemya vulpina, assembly GCA_963675445.1. NCBI lineage: Eukaryota > Metazoa > Arthropoda > Insecta > Diptera > Tachinidae > Linnaemya > Linnaemya vulpina. The sequence goes on along the minus strand of OY776278.1, from coordinate 84,514,426 downwards.
GTTTTGAAAAAAGGTACGCTTTAAAAATTAAATATTCTTTGATTTTTCTTTTTAGGGGACTAACTTTTAAAAAAAGTACTTTAAAAAAAGTATTATTTACTTATCTGGTGAAATATAACTACCAAAATGGTACCTTTTGAAAAAAGAACCTTTAAAAAAGTACTTTATAAAAAATATCCTTAAAAAGACTTCCATTCAAAAAAGTAACTTTAAAAAATATTACCTTTAGAAAAGGTAATACGAAGGTACATTTCAAAGTAGTACCTCTTTTAAAAATTGGATTTAAAATTTTAAAAAAAAATTTATATATTTTTATGAATAAATATGGAAATTATTTTTCAAATAAATTATTTTTCAAAAGTATGTGTTAATCAAGTATTTGCGAAAAAAGTACCTCTCAAAAATGTTGCTTCAAAAATATTTGCCCTATAAAAAATAATCTGTTAAATATATAATTTAATAACTTTTGTAATTTTTTTTTTTTAAATTGGTTTAATTTTGTGTCTGAAAGATTCTTTAACACTTTCCAGCAGCCGCCTATTGAAATAGAAGCTTTTGAAAAAATCTAATCTTTATAAATCACCCTATAAAAAGACTTGATTAATCAATAAAAAAAAAAAAAGATTTTAAGAAATTAACGTCTGCTCAAAAATGAAAGTTAATTTTCCTTTTTCTCAAAAATTAATTCTATTAATTTACAAGTTTCTAATTTCCCCCTTCACATCATCTTTACCTCCTATTTAAAACGTTGGTGACAGACAGCGTGTTTTCCAATCCTGGAGGCAGTTCGGATCTAAAATTTTTGTTATATCCTTGAACTCTCTTTATTCGACTTTTATCTCCTCATTCTTATGAAATTTAGTAGAAACATGAAATAATTTTTTTAGCTTTTCTAAGAAATTTTGGCTAAAAGCTCTTTTATAATGGGTTTTAGTGACATGCACGATCATGATTGTTTCAAATATTTTTTATTAATGTTCTCTTTTTTTTTTTTGAGAAAAGAATCAGCGCCACCACAATTTAAAATTTATTTCCTTATAGTTTTGCCTACTATTTGCAATTTAATAAAATTAAAAAAGCTCTCAAATTTATTTATCAAATTGTTGCTGGACGGCTTTTATCTCTTGCACATTTAAAAATTTGGTAAATTTCTGGTAAATTAAACAATTGCTGATGATTTGATTCAATATTCCATTGCCAAACCATTAACAATATTTGGTTTGATATTCACTACAAATTTACCTTTTTGCATCTGCAAAACGGAATTATATTCTATTTGGAAATGGAAAAGGGGGCGGGGAAAAATAAATTCAATATGGATTACATTTCGGTTGAAAATGCTAAGCTGCTTGTATGCCATTTTGTCATTTTGATTTTATTCAAAATGAAACTCGACACACATGCACGCAGCAGCAGCACCCACAGTCAGAGGAAGCTGAAATTGCCCAGCAATATAAGTCTAGTGTTATATGCCGGCAAATGACAGTTATTTTTGAAATCATTAAGAAAAAATAACTAAGTAGATACTGATTACTAGTTGTGGCGGCCATCGAAAACTGTGTGGTGCAAGCTTTTAAAATTTTTAATTGGCTTTTTTCTCTTCAAATTAATTCTTAAAAATAACTTTCATTAACATATATTTTGAAAATATGTCTGAAGAAGCCACATATTGGAGAAAATTAAGAAAGTTGTTTCAAGTTTTCTATAAAAAAAAATATTAGAAACTAAAAATTAAATAAATTACTCAAAAAGATTTAATGAAATATTAGATTTATTTATGTCCTTTTCAATTTCACCTGCTGCTGGGCATCACCTCACAATTTACAAAAATTATTTTTTAATGGAAATTGTTTGGTTGCACCCAAAACATTTTGCACTAAAATAATTCCAAAGAATTTGCAAATGAACAGAAATACTATTTTGAGGCTACAAGAGAAAATATATAAACAAATTGTTTTTGCACAATTTAAATCTAAAATGCTAAAGTTGTTGTTGTACGGTACGAACCTCTTTACACAACTGAAATAGAAATACTCGCACATCAGATAGTATTAGTTGTAATGGAACTGAGAGTAGATGTTGTTGTAGTTTCCAACAAAATATCTACCATTAACACCTCTGTTTTGGGAACATGTTTAGGCAGGAAAAAAGAAAGAAAACAAAAAAATTTTAACAGATAGAAATTAATTAAAATTTAAATTATTTGCTTAAGAAAAAAGTTTATTGAAAAATACAATTGAGGAACGGAAATTATTTGTCATTGATTTGAGGCAGAAAACTGGAATTTAAAATGTATTTTTGACTCAAAATTTTGTATTATAAATAATAATAATTATTGTAACAGAAATATATTCGGAAAAGTTAAGATAGATGGGCCAGCCAAGACCTTAAACTCTAATTAACCATCCAGGTATTTTATAAAAGTATTTTTTTTTTTTTTAGTCAATCTCTTTGGAAATCATTTAACAGGGTCTAAGTTCGAATCTGCGGTCTGTAAATAATTTCAGAAAATTTGTTCGAATTCTAATTTTTATTAACTGTTAAATATTTTAAATGGTTTTTATAATCATCAAACCACTGGAAAGGATCCTCACCGCTACACTTTTTCATCAGCGTTTTTCATAAAATTTTTCCTTTTTGAAAGGTGGTACAGACCAAAGCCCACTGTAACAGTGAGAAATAATTCTTTTATCTCCTCTTCAGAAGTGTCTAAAATTCTGCTAAAATATACTGTTCTTTTCACATCAACTAAAATTTTTAGAGAGTCACGTTTGAAGACCAACAGTTCTAGAAATATCGAATCATTAAGAACAACTTCTTCTCTCTCCTCTTCGAAAGTGTCCAAAATTCTGCTAAAATATACTGTTCTTTTCACATCAACTAAAATTTTTAGAGAGTCACGTTTGAAGAGCCACTTTAACAGTTGTGGAGATAACGAGTCATTGAGAACTACTTGTTCTCTCTCCGTTTCCAAAGCGTCAAAATTCTGCCAAAAGATATAGTTTCTTCTCAGATCAATTAATGTAAAATTTTTAGAGAGTATCGTTCGAAGACCCACACTTCTGGTAACATTTCTGGAGATTTCGAAATATTAAGAACTATTTCTTCTCTATTCTCTTTAAAAGCATCAAAACACTGCTAAACTAACCTAAAACTTTTAGAATACAACTGCAAACGTTTCTGTGTAGTTGTGAAGCTTTGGGAAATTTTAAAATAAAAATAAAATGGGGAATACCCGTTTGACTTTTTCCCAAAATGTCCAGATTTAGTCTTTTATGGCTGTTGAAATTTTTTTTAAATCCCATGTTATTTTAATGGCGATTCGCACCGAACTCAGGGAGCTTCACCATGGCAATTGTTAAGATATTTAAGAAAAAGTAACTGCTCTCCTTATAAAATATTGCCAGCTTCCCTCTTGAAGTTGTGCATATTAACCCTGGATGGTTACCTTTCATTTTTGTACATTAAGGTGACTCTTCATTGAATTGGCATACAATTTTTAAAAATGGTTTTAGTGGAACAATTTTTAAAGTTAAAAATAAACAAACATATTTCTTAATTTTTATAGTTTAATCAAAAAATAATTTAGAAAAAAATATTTAAGAAAAACTTTTTTCTCTCTTAAGGTTCACACATAAAAGAGTTATATAATTAAGAGCAAATGAGCTCTGTCGGTGCAACGTACAGCAACCATCCAGGGTTAATAATTACTTTGTGTCTTATTTTCCCATCTCATATCACCAAAAATGTCCTTGAAACCACGTTTTGTTGTGGAAATGAGATCATATTAAAATAAAAACGAACAATTTTTAATTGTAAAAATCGTTTAATTTATATTAAATATTTTTATATATAGATTTCGACCGATTTCCAAGCTTTTGTAAACAAATAATTTATTGATATGAAATCCATAAAATAAGTACGTACCCTGGCTCGTTTTCATACAAGTAAATTTGTATCGAAATTGTTAATAAAAGTACGGAATTCCGGCCCACAAGGCCGACTATGACGAACGTAAAATGGACCCAGTGGCAAAAGATTTGTTTTTAGTTATTATTCTTTTTTTATGATATTTTTATCATTCAGTTTTTTTAAGTGAATTTTCACGATCTGGAAGTCTCATCTCGGTGTTAAAAAATAATTAATGACTTGCCAAACTCAGCTGAAAGGAAATGTTTGATATTTTCTCAATTGTCATAGTTTTCATAAAAATAAAAGAAATTTGAAAAACTTAAAAACTCATTAATAAATTAATAAAGTTTTTAAGAAGGTTGTAGAGGAAAACAAATTAGAAAAGAAGCAGATTTCGCTTTCCCTTCTTTTGCGCAGTAAATGGAACCAAAAACAATCGATACGTTCTAATTGTTAATCTTGTAAATAAAAACTACTTTTCCTGGGATTTACTTGATTAGTAATTCATTAATTAAAACTGCAAGTAAATTTTTTATTTATTAATTGCCAACAAAACTTAATGATTTATTTATTTAAATAACAATTCAATTGAATGAATTTCAAAGACCCACCCACTCTAATTATGCACATTTTTTCAAGGAATTTCATAATGAAATAGTTGTTGTTATTTTGTATAAATACATAAACGATAAAAACTATTACGCTATTAAAAAATTTCAAACAAAAAAAATTTTATAAAAAATCTAAATAGAAACATGTGCCGGTCACACTTAAACTTTAATGTAAAAAAAAGTCGGTGTGATAACAGCACTAAATTAACCCTGAAATATAAATAAATTATTTCAGATTTCTATGAATTTAGAACAAAAAAAAAAGCACGCAATTCATTTATAAAAATCCCAAAACCCTTGAACTTGAATTACAAATAAATAAAATAAGAAAAACTGTAAAAGATTGAGATAAATTTCGCGGGCAAAAGAAATGGAATTCCAGCAAATAAATAAAATTTAAAAAAAAACAACAACAAAAACTATAAAAAATTACATAAAAATTTCATACTCAACTGGCTTTTCTAACATATTTTAGAATAAAATTTCCATAATTCGTTTAATGATTAAAAATCGCCCGCTTTATTTATGGCGCACAACAGCAGCAACAAACAGCGTGAAACTCTTTGGGGAAAAGTTTTTGTAACTTTTTTCTTTTTTTTATATAAAAAATTTCTTTTCATATAATTTATGTAGTAGAGTGCAGTATACATTTCACAAACTGTTCTTCACCAAATTATTCATCTCAGAAGAAGAAATTAAGAAGTTGAGAAGAGAACAGAACGGCTCAGAAAAAGACCCTAAAAGAAAAATCCTTAACAAACTTTAGATTTAAATGTATGAGCGAAGAGAGTACGTGTCAGTAAAACTTGTCTTGCTAATATGCAAAATAATGTCATAATTAAGGATTTACATTTTACAGCGCATCACCAGCGCAGGCAGGCACTCTAACACGGCATGCAGAGACAGGCACATGCAAAACCGTGCAAGAGGTTTGAATTATGAAATGCAATTTTCGAATAAAAAATAAAAAATTTTAAATTCATAATTGCAAAAAGAAAGCAATAACAATTTTTTTTAAATGAAATTTTATCAAAAATAATTTTATATAATTTTTAAATCTCTTAATAACTTATAAAATCAACAACTATTTCTTTTAAAATTTAAAATTTCATTAAAATTAAAACACAAAATAAAAAAATGTGTCTGCTAGTTTTTTTAAAGATTCATAAAATAAACAACAAATTTTGTCAAGAATAATATAAACAATTTTTTTAAACGTTCAAGTAAAAATATTTTTTTAGGACAAAATGCTATAAATTTCTGAAAATGTACAGTGAAAGCTCTCATAGGCGGACACCCTCTGTCGACGAAGATTTTGTCCGCGAGGTGGAGATGTCCGGTTATTGGAACGGAATAAAAAACAATTATATTTATGAAATCGGTTCTGGAGATTTAAGAATTGTCCGCAAAGAGAGCTTTCACTGTATTTATAATTCTATTCTTTTATAAATCAATAACTTGTTTTTAAAGATAAAATTATTTTAAAAAAAACTCTCATTATCTCATTAAAGAATTAGAACTCTCAGTCATTTTGAAAAGTCAATAACAAAATAAGATAAAATTTAATAATAAAAAAATTCTTAAAAAGCTTAAATTATTTTATTTGATTTTTAAGAAACTCAATAGTTATTTTTTAAGAGAAAATTTCTTGAAAAATACTTTTAAAAAATTAAGTATCTTTAATCTTTGAATATATGCCGGAGATGAAAAAAGGATCATATCATTTCCTGTCGCGTCGTCCTTAGCGCCTTATCATGCGTTACCACTCTTTTTCCTCTTTCACTTCTGTTCTTTTTTCTTTTCTTTTTTTTTTGGCAAATGAAAACTTTTTAACATGCCGTAATAGTCAAAGCTTTTTAAAGTTCATTTGTGTTGAGCACCAGAGGATCTCGGGTTGTAAACTAACTACAAACACCACTACCACTACCAAAGGCAAAATGGTACGCACAGAAACCCACACACACACACACGTGCAACTACACAAACCAAAAACTCTGTATAACTGGTGGCTTTAGTGAAAACTACAAGCACAACAAAAACCCGGCAACAACAAAATTATTGGGAAAAATAAGAAGAGCAGGGAGTTTGAACGACGAGTGTATAACAAGTTTATGAAGCACAAGTGGTTAAATCAGCAGTTGTAGTTTTAGCAGCAGCGCAAGTAGCATATCAATCACATGCAACAACAACAACAAAAACAACGACAGCAAATGCATCCAAAAAAAAGGAAGTGCAAAACTTTTTCAAGTCCTTTTAGTTTGTTTTTTTTTTTCTTCTTCTTCTTCTTTTTCTTTTCTTTTTTACATATTAAGAGCGCAAGAAATGACACTGCAGGCATGAATACTAATTTAGCGCTGCATCACATTAACAACATCCGCTCAAAGTAATACAATTTAAAATCTTCTTTATCAAACAAAAACAACCAAAAAAAAAGAAAAGAACAGCAGCACCAAACAACTAAATTTACAGCTTCTCGGCTAAGAAATATGAAGAAGAAAAAATTAAAACTTTTTTATGCTTCTGCGAGAATAAAAAATGGTTCAGATATGATAATAAAGCAGAGAGTTGCATCATAATTCTGGCAGGCAAAAATATTAAATATGCAGCCATATCACGGAGTTCAAATCCTTTTCAATATGGCGGCCACTTCCCTTTAAACACATTCCCTACAGCAGGCGACGGACTGCAGTACACCGCTAGCGAAAATTGCCGCTGTGTGACAGGGTATTCAAAGCATCGCGTTTTTATATTAATCGATTAATCGTGCGAAAAAATATTCGAGATAAAAATCTAATCGAATAATAATCGAACAATTATTCGCCTAATCGATTAATACAAATCTTTTGTCTAGTTTAGGGGTTTATGTTTATATTTATATTTCTACTTATACTTATACTTATACTTATACTTATACTTATACTTATACTTATACTTATACTTATACTTATACTTATACTTATACTTATACTTATACTTATACTTATACTTATACTTATACTTATACTTATACTTATACTTATACTTATACTTATACTTATACTTATACTTATACTTATACTTATACTTATACTTATACTTATACTTATACTTATACTTATACTTATACTTATACTTATACTTATACTTATACTTATACTTATACTTATACTTATACTTATACTTATACTTATACTTATACTTATACTTATACTTATACTTATACTTATACTTATACTTATACTTATACTTATACTTATACTTATACTTATACTTATACTTATACTTATACTTATACTTATACTTATACTTATACTTATACTTATACTTATACTTATACTTATACTTATACTTATACTTATACTTATACTTATACTTATACTTATACTTATACTTATACTTATACTTATACTTATACTTATACTTATACTTATACTTATACTTATACTTATACTTATACTTATACTTATACTTATACTTATACTTATACTTATACTTATACTTATACTTATACTTATACTTATACTTATACTTATACTTATACTTATACTTATACTTATACTTATACTTATACTTATACTTATACTTATACTTATACTTATACTTATACTTATACTTATACTTATAATTATAATTATACTTATACTTATACTTATATATATACTTATACTTATACTTATACTTATACTTATACTTATACTTATACTTATACTTATACTTATACTTATACTTATACTTATACTTATACTTATACTTATAATTATACTTATACTTATACTTATACTTATACTTATACTTATATATATACTTATACTTATACTTATACTTATACTTATACTTATACTTATACTTATACTTATACTTATACTTATACTTATACTTATACTTATACTTATACTTATACTTATACTTATACTTATACTTATACTTATACTTATACTTATACTTATACTTATACTTATACTTATACTTATACTTATACTTATACTTATACTTATACTTATACTTATACTTATACTTATAAAAAATATGTTTGAAATTAAAATTTAAAAAAACATTTTCTTAAAAGCAAATTCGCAGTGCAAGTTTTATTAATTAATTTTTTTGGTAGTATTATGATTTTTTATATTTAGGATTAAAATTAAATTGAAAGGATACAATTAGGAGTGTTGGCATTATTTTGTTTGTAAAAGTTTTTATATATCAAAGCAAAAGCTTCATAGCGCGGAAAGGAGATATATTTTTAATAAAAAATATGTTAGAAATTAGAATTTAAAATATAAAAATTTTCTTAAAATCAAATTCTGCGTGCAAAAAATATTTCTTTGGAAAAAGAAGACGCTGCCGCTTTCTGTTGAAAATGAGTTTGATTTAATTTAATTTATTTCATTCTTTTTATTGTAGATTTTTATATATATTAAATAATTTATATATATTTTGTATCTATTCTTGTATAATAATTTTTTTTCTTTTTTGTTAAATTATTTAACCATGAATGATAAAAATTGTTTTCGCCGTTAATTATTTTTGTTGATTTGTAGTGCATTCAAATGCCAGAGATCATGGCTGTGAAAAAAGTTTCACTCGTCTCTAGAGCGTATGATTATTATTAATGGAATTAATTAAATCAATTTTCAATGTTTTTTTTCTGTTGCATAAAAATAGAAATTGCTATCGGTTTAATTAAATCTTTTCCTATAAAAAAAAACAACATTTCCAAATGATTTCATTTGTGTGTTAACTTTTTACAGAAATTGATTTTTTACGGCGCAAATGAAAACGAATAAGAAAAAAAGAATGCAAACATTTTTAGTTTTAAATAAAATTGAAATTAATTCACGTGAAAGAAACTAAAAATGCAGCCACTGCAAACTAAATATATTTTGACATTTGCCTGTCATTTTCATTATTTAAACATAACAATTTGAATAGACATTTGAAAACTGCAAAACCAACAAGACGAGCAAAAAAAGAAGCCCAACAAAACACGCTGACGTTTTTAGGTATTTCTGCAGTTTGTTGGAGAGACAGTGGAAAAAAGAACTGCAGTAAAACAAACAGAAATGGAAGTCGAGTATATTTTAAATAGTAACTTATCATAGAGCCACTGATTCAGAGTTGTTGTAGTCATTTTTTTTTTCTTTTTTTCTGCTCCACCTACAATCAAACGAGCTCATTCTACCGTTGAATGGATGATGGTGACGAGCCACAAACAGTTGCTAGATTAACTGACAGTCAAACAATAGACATAAAAATAATGCACACATACAAGCACACGCGCGTAGAAATATGCAGGGACAAGCAGCAGGAGGACGAGGAGGAGGGAAAAACAAGATTTGAAGGCATTCAGGCCGACAGTGTTTTATTTTTTTTTTTATTTGATATGAAAAAATTTTTGTTGCTGCTGGATATTTCAACTCTCTATTCTAGTCTTCATGCACAATGAAATGGCAGACAATGTGAAAATGTCAACAACATAAAAACGTTTGCAGTTAACTCAACTGACACAGTGAATGAAAATATTGTAAAATATAAACACACACACACACACACACACAGAGACAAACAAACGGACTCAGCTGCTAGTGGCGATTTCCATAGAGTTAAACAAACTTGCGACATCGCAGGCTTTTAAAAATAATTTAAATGGATAAAAAAGAAAAATTAATTTGATAATTTTGCGATAAAATTTTATTCAGCAGCTTTTTTAATATGTTGCGGTAATAATTTTTAAAACCCAACGTTTCTGAACTGGACTTAAAGTTTCATATCATATGATCTATTAGATTTGATCTCTCAAAATTTCCCTTGACTTCCAAACACTTTTCAGACTGCCTTCTGCGCTTTCATAAACAAATCCGAGCGTTCTTTTGTAGAATATGTTTGCATGTGTTTGAGTGTTGTAGCCCTGAATGTGATATTGTTGCCAGTGATAGTGGCGTTGCATTTCATTTTGTTGTTTTTTTTTTTGTATTATTAATTTTTTCCTCAATTTCAATTCTGAGTTTGATGTTTAAATTGTATGGCAATGAGTATGAACAATAACATCAGCATCAACAACAACAACAACAACAACTACTACTACTACAATAACAATAACAACAATGATTGCAAATTTAAATAGAGAGAACGATGCAAATGAAAACACAGGCAACATTTGAATTATAACGGAAAAGGAAATGAGTTCACACAAACAAAATCAAAAATAATACAAGAAAACATGTCGTTACACACACACACACACACACACACACATACACATACACAACCATAAACACTGCATTTGGAAGGGCAAGTAGCTGTCAAACTTGTTAGGAAGAGTAGGAACAGCGTTTTTACGATTTAAATGCAACATAAACTGAAATCTCGAAAATATTGTGGGACAAGAAAAAAAAAGAAGAGAAATTAAAAAATATACACACATACACTCTCACAGCTATAAATGCAAGAGTCAAATGAGAAATTGGGTTATAAATATTTAGCCTTTGATTGCTACAAATTAAAGGAAATTTGAAAATCAATAAAAACGCTGCTGAAGATGGCAAAAAGAGCAAATAAACAAACAAACAAATGAAATAGACAAGTAAAAAGGAAATTGCAGAAATTAGTGATAAAAATAACAAGAAAATATTTGATTAATTTAGATTTGACAAAAAAAAAAAGAGAAAAAAGAGAACAAAATATAAAACGGAGGAATAAAAATAAAATCTGCAGGCATTTTGTTTCATGTTTGAATTCTGAATTCCGTTTTTTCTCTCTACAAAAAAAAATCAGACAAATTAGAATGTTGATTTAAACCGATTGGCAAAGGGGAAACAATTAAAACAACTACAAGTTTCGGCACGAATTTAAAAAAAAATTGTTTATAGATTTAAAGAAATTTAAAATATAAATTTAATGTTACCACTAAAAAAAATATTAAAGAATTAATATGAAACACACCTAAAATGTTCACGTTCAGCACTTGACGATGTAGACACCGATTTTGACGATTTGACGTGGTAAAATCGCATGATTTTGGTTGCCAATTGACGTTCCCAACAAGTCAAATTACGCGTTACTTGCAGTTTCTGTTATATCCACAAATAGTTTTTATTATATTAATTTATTATAGATAAATTTTTATTCGAATAATTTTTATTCGATTAATTTTTATTCGAATAATATGTATTCGAATAATTTTTATTTGAATCATTTTTATTTGAATAGTTTTTACTCCAATAATTTTTATTCGAATAATACATATTTGAATTATTTTTATTCGATTAATTCTTATGTGATTAATATGTACTCGAATAAATTTTATTTGAATAATTTTTATTTTAATAGTTTTTACTCGAATAATTTTTATTCGAATAATACATATTCGAATAACTTTTATTCTATTAATTTTTATTCGAATAATATGTATTCGAATAATATTTTATTTGAATCATTTTTATTTGAATAGTTTTTACTCCAATAATTTTTATTCGAATAATACATATTCGAATAATTTTTATTCGAATATATTTTTCTTTCAGAAATAGTTTTTATTTCATTAATTTATTATTGAGAAATTTTTATTCGAATAATTTTTATTCGATTAATTTATATTCGAATATGTATTCGAATAATTTTTATTTGAATAATTTTTATTTGAATAGTTTTTACTCGAATAATTTTAATTCGAAAAATACATATTCGAATAATTTTTATTCCAATATATTTTTCTTTCAGAATTAGTTTTTATTTCATTAATTTATTATAGAGAAATTTTTATTCGAATAATTTTTATTCGATTAATTTATATTCCAATAATATGTATTCGAATAATTTTTATTTGAATCATTTTTATTTGAATAGTTTTTACTCGAATAATTTTTATTCGAATAATACATATTCGAATAATTTTTATTCGAATATATTTTTCTTTCAGAAATTTATTTAAAAGCACCAATTGTTTTTAATCATTTATTTTTGAATTTTTATTCAACAATATTTTATTCGATTCTATTTTGCTCAAATATCTTCTGTTGCATTATTCAATAAAATCGAATACATAATATTATCGAATAATATTTATTTGAATAACTTTTTTTCGTATAATATTTATTCGAGCAATATTTAATTTGGGTGCATAATTGCTTGTAAATATTTATTTTCTAAGAATTTGTATTCAAATAATTTTTACTCAAACATTTAAAAATTTATGCGAATTAATTTTGTGTGGCTACTTTTTTCGCGAAATATTTTTATTGTGATATATTGCTTTTCGAATAGTTTTTATTCGAAAAATATTTATGCAAACTGTAGACATTCGATGCGCTCTTATTCGAATAATTGTTATATGAATAATTTTTAATCGAATAACTGTTATTCGAATAATTTTTATCAAAAAATTTTATTCGAATTATTTAAAAAGCGTTCGAATATATTGCTTTGAAATATTCTTCATTCGGATAGTTACTATTCGAATACATAAACGAATAAACTTTGATTATCTGATATATGTCTGAATTATTTATTCGAATAATATATATTTGTGATATTTAAATATAGAAATTAATGGCTCTAAACAATCCATTAAAAAAAACTTCCCAACAGCAGCTCTTCGATCAACTTCTATTCGAATAGTTGTTATTCGAATAGTTGTTATTCGAATAAATTTTGTTTGAATAATTATTATTCGAATAGATATATTATATCTTGCGTAAAATTTTAATATTGTCAATAATAGCTTTTAATAATATAAATGTTTGGTTATTTTTTATTCGAACAAAATCTATTCGAATAAATTTTATTCGAATAATTATTATTTGGTAATTGTGACTAAAAATGATTTTTCATTTCTGTTGGAATAATTGTTATTTTAACGATATAATAAATGACTTTTATTCGAAACATAGTTGCTTAAATAATTGTTATTCGAATAAGCTTTGGTCGAATAATTATTATTTGGTACTTGTCCTTAAAGTTATTTTTATTCGAATACTTGTTATTCAAACGATTTAATAAATTATTTTTATTTGAACCGTACTTGTTCAAATAGTTTTTATTCGAATAAATTTTATTAATTGCTTTTAAAAATTTTATATATTAATAATTTTTATTTGATCAGCTTCTATTCGAATAAATTTTATTCGAATAATCTTTATTCGAGCACCCAATTTGCTGGAGTTAAATTTTAATATTGTGATTAATTACTGATAATATTTATTTTTTTTTTAATTTTTATTCGAATAATTTCCATTCGAATAAGTTTTATTCGAATAATTACTATTCTAACAAGTAACTTTCTTGCATTAAATTTCAATGTTGTCATAAGCTACTTTTAATAATAACTTCTTGAATAGTCTTTAATCGAATAACTTCCATTTGAATTAATTTTATTCGAATAATATATATTTGAAGAACATTCGAATAATTGTTGTTTAGTTAAATTAAAATATTGTCTTGAATTGCTTTTAAAATAAGAAATATTTCTTAAGTTTTAAACTTTGGAGTAATTGAATATTCGTTTTTTTTTTCAAGAATTGCTAAATTTGACTTGTTGCCATGGAGAACATCCTTAAGGGAATCAAAATTTGTATCAACGATATTTTTATGTATTTATCGCCTGCAATAATCTCAATGGTTACTTTAAAAAGGCCTGCAACTTCATAAAAATTCCGATATGTGCAATCGAAAGATCTGATTAACTTTTAAACATTTTTAAATCGTGTTACTTAAAATCTTATTAAGAATATTTATTTTTCATTATTTATAATCGTGTGTGTGTGAGTGTGTTTGTGTTTGTGTTTTTGTATATCGAAAGGTATTATAAAAAGTTTAATTAAATTAATGTAAACAAATTATGCAAAATGATGAAATTATTTAAATCCTCAAGTGTGTGCATTATGTTGAGGTACTTGCAGTGTTTTGCGTGTGTGTGTGTTTTCCCAGCAGAAGAAAATTAATTTCCATAGATGATACTCGTTTCCGTACATAAATAAATTCAGTTTCATTCAGTGCCTTGATGAGAGTTGCAAAGCACTTTACGTTTGGCCAGCATCCAGTATTTTCAATTTCAATTAATGCTTAACATCATATAGAAACACAAATATACATTTATGTATGTGTGTGCGTGTGTGTGTTTATAACTTAAATACTATTAATTTACAAACACACACACACACACACATGCATGCACTAGTATTAAAGTGTTTTATATATCATTCATATTATTATATATTTTTTATATACAAACATGTACGGGGATGTGGATAAACAGGTACTCATTTCTGTTGATGTGCATGTGTGTGTGTGTGTGTGTGTGCAGCCTAAAGCCTTTTCAATATTTTACTATTTATTTCGCATATAAATTGCCACTCACACGTTAACGAAATAAGCAAAACGAAAAAAGGGAATTTTGAAAAAAAGAAATGAAATAAAAATATATAGAAAATTTTCATACATCGCCTCGGCATTTCGTTGTTACATAAATAAGCTGCAAACGCAATTACACACACACCCGCACACACACATAAACATCTACAACACGATCTTATATGCTGAAATTGGTATTTTTACTTCGAGTAGCTGTTGGTTGATGTCGTTTTTGCTATAAACGTTCAAAATTTAAATGCAACTTGTGCAATTTGAGTGGCAGGCAGTGTGCCAAGGATTTTTTGCACATACTTTTTGCAATCTGTGTGTGTGTATGCAATAAAACGGGTTAGATAAAAGGTGCGGTTATATTTGCATGCAAAATAAAGACGTTGTGACAACAGTTTGTAGTTGCTTCTCAAGCAAATTTGAAGTGCTTTTTTAGAATTCAGAAGAAAAAAAATTATATATTGTGCGTATCTTAAAGAAAATATAAATAAAATCAGGTATGAATTTCTAATAATAATGGACGCTAAGATACTTAAAACTGTACCAGAAAAATGTCTGATCATAGGATTTAATGCTTGGAGGACAACATGCGCCCCATTATCGGCGATATCAAGGGTGTTTTTTATAGAGTGATACAAGTTTAAATCATAATAAAACATAGAAATATATTTTTGATATCAATGAAGCGGTCCTTGTTGGATAGGAAATTTTATGACATTAATGTTTAAATATGATTTCGGCCGTCTGGCCGCCAGGGCTGGCGCGTACAAGGCGCAATCTGGAACACCAATTTTCACAAAGAGTAACATTCTTACCATCATCGTTTTTGAAGACGACATATGGGCCAATGACTCCGCCGGCCCATAAAGCGCACCAAATAGTAATTTTCTATAGAAACTTCTCACTCCAAATGCGACAATTCTGTTTATTTACGTACCCATTCAACCAAAAATGGGCTTCATCGGAAAATAAAATTTTGAATGGACGAAAGTTTGACGAACAGAACTATTATTTTGATAAAAAATTTCCACAAATTTGTACGCGTTGCTCTGGTGTAACTCGATTGATAATGACATGTGAAAGCAAACTAAACAAAAAGCAACTATCAGCTGTTAAATGGGTGGTCAAATAAAGCAGTGATGCCAACTCAAAGTTGTATCACTCTATAAAAAACATCCTATATGACTTCATATGTTGGAAAAAGTCATGGAAAATAGTACCTCCGGGACAGACTACGTATGAATCATTCACGTTGCTCATGTGCCAGAAGTCATATTTAAATTATAATTTTACAAGATTGTCCTTCGAATAACACAAATTTCATGTCAATTAAAAAACTGCATCTCTGTTTTATTCATTTCAAAACACCCTGTATAACTCATATTAACAGCTCTTTCTACACTGACTCTTTAACTTAGTCCTTTACCATTTACAGCATATAAGTATTCATATTCAAAACAGCCTCTTTTTCAGTACTTTTCATTTACATAAATATGTTTTGTTGTTGTTGTTTCCAATCCTTTTTTTTTTTTTTTGCTGGCTGCAGGTCCGTGTGAATGCCATTACTTTTCTCCTCACACGCTGTAACCGCCTACAACAAAGAACTAAAAAAAAAGCAACAGCAAACTAAATATTTTCTCTATTCTAAAAGTCTACCAGCCTGCCTGCCTGCCTGCCCGCCTGCTTGGCTGTTTACTTCAGCCACAGTCTGAAAAATATTTGCATTTGTTTTATATGTTATTTTGTTCTCGGCAGTTCAAGTATTTAGAAGTTAAGCCTAAAAATCGACATCGACATCGGCATTATGCGAGTACACTGGAGTGAACTTTTGCCTTTAGAGCTCTTCTTTGGTACTCCCAGTAAATGCTTGTAAGTGAGTGTGTGTGTGTGTGTGTTGGTATATGCTTGTGTTGCTGTACAGAAAAGGTAAAATATAACAACTCAATTTTTAGGCTGTTGGTGCTCAAGTTCAATTTGACATGTGAGAGGGTTCGCCGAAAGTGGTATAAAATAGTTTTCCTTGAAAATGCAAGAAATAAATTGAAGGAAAGCAAAAAGAAATTAACTAGAAACGGCTGGCAGAAATAAAATAAATAACTGCGGCGTATACGTGATATTTATTTATTTGATATGCAATAAATAACACTCATACGCCCCCGGCTGCTTTAATTAAAATTCAATCATGACAATTCAACAGCACGAGGCTGGATTTCTGCTTTTATTTTTTTCTTTTGTTGTTACTTTTTGTTGCATTTCTTATTAATTATTAAATTATTGTAAATCCTTATGTTTGCCTTAATGGAAAAGTTGCTGCTGCAGCCAGTTCTTTTCTAAACGAATTTTTTCCGCCAACAAGGACCAAAAAACAAAGGCCTCTCCCCCAATTGAAAATAGTAACGTCGCGGCATGCATTTGTTTGTTGGTTTGGTAGTAAAACATTTGAATGTTTGTCATATATTTGGCTGTGAGCCAACAAAAATTTCTAGCATAATATACAAAATATCCTGCGATTAGTTAGCAAGTAACCCAAGCCCCAACAAGCATCTGCCTAAAGACTTACAAACCAACACACAATAATTGTAAACATATACAAACATCAGGAAGGGAAAAAAAAATAAATTAAAAAACTAACGTCTCAAACAAACTCACATAAACTAAATGTACGAGGGAGTTTACAAAATTGTGCGACCAAAAGCTTGGAGTTTATAAATTGTTTCTTCTTTTTTTTTCAGTTAACTTTCTTATGGAAAAGGTACTTTTAAAATACAGCCGGCTTGAAAATATAAACTTTTGAAAAACGTATCATTTGAAAAAAAGTACTTTCTTTTATTCACTTTTGCAAAAAGTACCTTTTGAAAGAAGTACTTTTTTAAATGCATAAGTAAGAAGAAGTTCCCTTGAAAAACTAGCGTTTGAAAACGTGCCTTGAGAAATTACTTTTTCGAATGAAATAACTTTCAAAACAAGTACTCTTTAAAAATAGTACCTTTAAGAAAGTGCCCTTTTTAAAATGTACAATATGAAAGAAGTACCTTTTGGTTAAAATACCCTTTTATAAACGTACTTTAAAAAAAAGTACTTTTGTAATAAAAATGTCCCTCGTAAGAAACGTATCTAAGCACAAACACACCCTGAAAAGTACAGTGCGAAAGAAGTACTCTTTGGGAAAAGGACTTTTAACAAAGCGCCCTTTTAAAATGTACCACATGAAAGCAGTACTTTTTGGATAAAATACCTTTTTATAAACGTACTTTAAAAGAAGGTACATTTGTAACAAAAATAACCCTCAAAAGAAGCGTATTTGAACAAAAACATACTTTGAAAAGTACAGTGCGAAAGAAGTACTCTTTCGGAAAAGTACTTTTAAGAAAGTGTTCTTTTAAGATGTGCCACGTGAAAGAAATACCTTGTGGATAAAATACCCTTTTATAAACGTACTTTAAAAAAAAGTACTTTTGTAATAAAAATATGCCTCAAAAGAAACGTATTTAACACATCTTGAAAAGCACAATGCGAAAGAAGTACTCTTTCTGAAAAGTACTTTTAAGAAAGAAGTACCTTCTAGATAAAATATCCTTTTATAAACGTACTTTAAAAAAGGTGTTTTTGTAATAAAAATAACCCTCTCAAAAGAAGCGCATGTGAGCACAGACACACCTTAAAAAGTACAGTTCGAAAGAAGTACTCTTTAAGAAAAGTACTCTTGAGAAAGTACCCTTTCGAAATTTACCAAGTAAAAGAAGTACCTTTCGTATTAAATAATTATTTAATATATACACTTTTAAAAAAGATACTTTTAGAATAAAACCATCGGTCAAAAGGAGGAGTAGCTTTTGAGAAAAATACGCTGTCGAAAAAACAAATTTTTTTAAAAATGTTTTCTAAAAAAAATTAAGAACTGAAAAATATGTTTAGAAAAAGCTGCTTTCCGAAAAAGGTATTCGAACACAAACACACTTTGAAAAATACATTTGAATGGAATTAACTTTTTCAAAAATGAAAATCCTTAAAGATACACCTGAAATGAAAATTCTCTGTTGCTCTCAAATCACTCCAATTCGAAATTGAGCCTCGTATGGCAGCAACAAAACTATTTCAAATACAAACGATCAAAAAATATTATTTTGTAATACACAACAACACCAGCAACAACAACTTTCAGCCTTTAACTATTCCACGAGCAGGCAGCCTATTTTTAGGCTACAATAAGCAAGAAAATGTTGCCTGCTGCTGCTGCTGCTGTTCATTCGGCAAAAAAGTCATATTTTTGAAATGCATTGAAGCTGAATGCAGTAAACATTCAGGCTTGTTTGAGCCTTCTACTAGATTTTGTTAAAAAAAAAAAAAAAAAAAAAACTTTTTTTTATTTTCCCCTCAATTTTTCATGCGCATTTTTTTCAATCCTTTTAAACTGTTTGTTTTGTTGTTGCATAAATACCAATGAAATTGAAGTGTTTTAACTTGTTATGGAATAAAGGATTTTTGTAGATTTTTGTAGAGACGTTGGTTTTTTTTCTTTTTGTTTCTTTTCATGTGACAACAAAATTTAAAAATAGAAATATGGAAGGGGCTTTTTTCTAAAAAGAAATGTGCATGTTTCCTTTTTTTTGTAATCGAAATATATTAATAACAGCGTTTGTCGTCTATAACAAAATTGGTTTCTGAGTTTAACAGCAACTAAAATTAATGCCCCTCTCATACGTTTTAAATGAAGCGGACGGCTTTGAAATGACAGATCGTTTTAGGGATAATTGATGGAAGTTATGAAAAAAAAAACTTAAATAACGTGCAAGTTTAGAAATTTCAAACAAAAATAAACAAGAAATTTTTGCCACATAAAATTTGACGACATGAAACAAGAGTTTCCTTGGGAACGTATTAAATTTCTTAGGCTGCAACGTTTTAATGGTGCGTCTAGGAAAATGAGTTATAAAATCGTGCAGTTTTTTTTACTGCTGGAAGGTTTTATTCAAAATTGTTAATGTTAGAAAAAATAAATAAATAAATATCAAACTCGAAGGATCATTTTGTGCCATGTGTTGTCATGTTAATGCCATTCAATACTCATGTCATTGAAAACCAAACGAAATTCATATTTTTGACTTCAATTTCCCTAAAAAATAATTTCTGAATGTAAAGGAAAGAATAAATTGCAAAACTTTCTCTAAATAAATTAGAAAATGCAAATTTTTCTGCAATTTCAATTATCTGTGAGAATAGAACAAGAATAAAATGGTAAAAAAATCCCATTAAAAATAAAACTCTTAATAAAAATGTGTACACAAACAAACATAAATGGCTGCTGCATGTTGCAAGATAAATACAATAATTTAGTAACGATATTGTGATGCACAATACAAGCAAATTTGAAAATAAACAATGCACACACACACACACACATACACACACTTGCACTTTAAAACAAAATGCAGTTGCTTAGTTTTGACTGCCTCGAATGAGTAGATACTCGCATGTGAGAGAAAGAAAAAAAGGGCAGAATCAAAAGTGTTATAAAATCTTGTGAGCTCACACAAACTCACACACACACACACACACAGTTACACATGTACACATACCGCTATACATATTTATTTGTTCACTCATAGACCGATGGCGGCTTAAAAAAACATATTATTAAATACACATGCAAAATATGGTGTAAATTGTTTCAAATTTGCCACATACTTTTACTCACATGCAGTTAACAAACAAACAAACAAACAAACGAAAAAGCAACAACAACAACTGACTACACAACGACGATGTGTGAGTGTGTATCTCCGCATGTACATTCACACGTACATTTACAGAGAGAATTATATGATATTATCACTTCCACAACAAAAACTAGGCTTATATCATAGAAAGAAAAAAATGGCAAAAGTTTTTACAGTGACTGGCAAAATAATAGAAACAAAAACAGAAAATAAAATGTTATTGCAAATTAATCTGTGAAACATGTTTTTTTATTGAAACACCCTACAAAACTGCAATTTTTTTTATGACCATCTTTTTCCAAAAATTCTCTAAAGAAGTGACTGTTTTTGCTCCCCTGCGTTCAGTAACTATAGGGTGTTTTTTATAGAGTGATACAACTTTGAGTTGAGATCACTGCTTTATTTGACCACCCATTTAATAGCTGATGGTTGCATTTTGTTTAGTTTGCTTTCACATTTCATTATGGATCGACTTACACCAGAGAGCAACGCGTGCAAATTGTGGAAATTTTTAAACAAAATAATGGTTCTGTTCGTCAAACTCATCGTGCACTTCGTCCACTCAAAATTTTATTTTCCGATGAAGACCATTTTTGGTTGAATGGGTACGTCAATCAACAGAATTGTCGCATTTGGAGTGAGAAGTTTCCATAGAAAATTACTGTTGGGTGCGCTTTATGGGCTGGCGCACTCATTGTCCCATACGTCTTCAAAAACGATGATGGTCAGAATGTTACTGTTTGTGAAAATTGGTGTTCCAGATTGCGCCTTGTACGCGCCAGCCGTGGCGGCCACATGGCCGAAATCATATTTAAACATTAATGTCATAAAATTTTCTATCCAAAAAAGACCGTTTCGTTGATATCAAAAATATATTAATATGTTTTATTATGATTTAAACTTGTATCACTCTATAAAAAACACCCTATATATATTATATCAGACTTATAATTTCGACGTTATTGTCATCAAAACAACGAATATACTTCATAGATACCATAAAATTATACATCTTGCAGTATTTACCTTTTAACTCTAGTCTGAAGAAAATATTTAATTTCTCTTCTTAACTTGGAAACTTGAATCAAACATTCAGACTCTATATGTCTTAACGTTTCCAAGTGCTTGCGAAAATTTTAAATTTTATCTGCTGTTGGTATTAACAGTTGTGAAGAATTTAGCGCAAATCTTAATTGTTTTAAGGAACAGTCCATTAAATATATTGGAAGCACAAGTGGTTTTCAAAAAAAAGATACAAAATATTGCTGTTATAAATGCCGTGAAGTATTTTTACGAAACTATAAAAATGTATGAATCAATTCTTTTGGAACTCCTTCATCATCTTCGTGCAAATGTCTAATAAAATGTGAAAAAAATGTAATAAAATAATTTAGATGGTTTTTTGGTTCATTGCACACTTATCACAAGTTAATATTTATAGTTTAAGTTATTTTCCTGAGACTAATAAAAACCAGAAGCGTTTTGCCTGAATAAATATGTGGATCAAAAGATTTTGCTTCAAATTATTTGTAAAACAAATTAATTAAATAATCAAAAGCAAAACGTCTCAGCTTATGCTGATGTCGCCAAAAATCAATAGCGAATTAATAAATTGACTGAGAAAAATCTGAAATAAATCACATTTCAGTGCTTGAAATACATCCACAAGCTGTTTTACATTTCTAATCGCTCAGATTCCCACTGTACTTTGCACAGATACTTCGTGCTCTGATCACATAATGATTGCATGCCTGAGTTTGGTCGAGTGTTTATATGAATATTTGTTGTAATTTGCTCTTCCCTTTCCTCTTCTTCACACTTGTAAAAATACACACACACTCTCACACACACAATTGCATGTGCATTTAAACATATTCGCTGTAGTTGGGATTTATTTGTTGTTTTGTTTTGTTTTATTTTATTTCTCTAAGTATTTTTGCCGTTATTTTGCTTTTATAATTGTAGTTGTTGTTTTAAGCATGATGCTCTTATTGTTTGTAAAAAATTATTAACATTATCATGTGTTTTGTTGTTGTTGTTGTAGTTGTTATTTTAGTTGTAGATGAGTAACTCGTATGTATGCACGTCTGTCTCAGTGCACTAACTACAGCTGTTGTTATTGTTTGTTTGGTTTTTTCTCTCTCTTTTTTTATGCTTTATATGTATAAGTAAATTGTTGTTGCTGCTGCTGCTGCTGTTTTGTAGACATGAGCCTAAAAGTACTAAAAATGTTACTGCGAAAAACAAAACGGAAGCTGTTGTATTCCTGTTCCTTTTTTTGTTTTGGGCTTTTAAAAAACTTTCTGTTTTATTTTATTTTAAAAGTATATCTAATGGCAAACTATTTGTGAGTAAGAGT
Source organism: Linnaemya vulpina (assembly GCA_963675445.1). Lineage (NCBI taxonomy): Eukaryota > Metazoa > Arthropoda > Insecta > Diptera > Tachinidae > Linnaemya > Linnaemya vulpina. The sequence goes on along the minus strand of OY776278.1, from coordinate 84,491,495 downwards.
GTGAGTGTGTGTGTGTGTGTTGTCTGCATGTGCTTTTTATTAGCAGTATGTGTAGTTAAGAACCACTTGCATGGTTATAATGCATTATTTGCGGTTGGTTGTTGCAAATGTTAAGCCTGGTTATTGTAGTTGTTAGTTTTTCACTAAATCATTAAACATGATAAAAATGGTGTTATAATTCATTTCATTTATTTGCTGTTTTACCTAAAAAGAGTGCAAAAATAAATGTGTGATTTAAAAATGGAAATTTTCGTTGTAAGAACATTTTTAATAAAAGAAATTTAGGAAACGTGTGCTGCCGAGAGTGGGAAAGAAAGTTGTTACAAATTTAATATAATTGTGATTTATTCTTAAGTTAATTGTTATAATTCACTTATTTTCTTAACATTTCGAAAAAATTTTCCTTCTGGAAATTTTTAATATTTATTTTTTTTATAACATTTAAAATCAGTACAAGTTGTGGAAAACAGTTTTTACTTTAAGAAAATTTGTTTTATTGAAAGAAATGCTTTCGAAAGCAACTATTTAGAAATCACTTTTTATTTAAAAACAATTTTCGATAAGTTACATTTTGAAAAATGTAATCTTCGAAATTTAAAAGTTTTCTTTTTAAAAAAATACAGTTTGAAAAAAGAGCTGAAGTTGAAAAACTTTCTGCTTAAAAAAATTAATTTCTTTTTAGAGAAATAAATTTGTGTAGGTTTTTTGGAAAACATTTTTGAAAATTTACTACAAATTTTAGTTTTTTTTCAGTTAATTTAGATTAATTTCGAATAAATCATTGAATTTTCTATTAGTTTTGAAAAGTGTATGACTTTTGTTGTATAATTCTCATTTAGATTGCGAAAGTTTGTGATGATTTTGTTTGTGTTTGGACTGTTTGAAATCTACTGATGTTTTACTGTCCGAATATGCAGGCATGTGGATTACAAAAAAAATAAATTTAATTACAAAGTGTCACTGTTTTAAAGAGTACATATAGGAAAGGCCCTTAACACAAGAGATTTTTAGTAACTTTTTGGGAATTAACTTTAATTTGAAATTTCGTATCTTTAAGTTTTGTTTTAAATATCTATAAAAAGAGAATGTTTCCTAAAATTTTTGCTAAAACAAGGAAAAGAGAAATTTTTTAAAAATGATGCTGTAAGAAATTCGTTATAGAAAAGTATGACATAAAAATGGTAACAAAAAACTAAAAAAATACATATTTTTTGGAAAAAATTATTTATTATTATCTATTATAGTTAATTTTATACAACGAAACTATTAAATATTATTAGCTTTTAAAAAAAAAACAATCGGTGTTTGACCTCTAAAAAAGTAACTTTCGAAAAGTTTCATTAATCATGTCTTTTGTTAGAGGCCACACTGTAAAAGCACACGGAAACCTTGAAAAGGCAATTTTTATATAAAAAAAAACTTTATGAAAATTTTTTAACAATTATTTCCTCTGCCAGCTAACAAATCCTATTGTACAACAGGGTTTGTTTGAAAAAGGAAATTTTACATATTTTGTTGGCTTAAATAAAGAAAAAAACTTTTTAATACTTTTGATTTTGACTTAATAACATCCCTCTCAACCCCAACCCCCCCAACCCACCCCTATTGAGGCAGTTTGGCCATTTACTATTCACAATATTTGTACGTACGTAAATAAAATGAAACTGTTTGCAAAAGTTCAAGTATTTTAATAAATTTGTGGAAAATTTTTAGTTCTACTGTAAAACTTTTCCAAAAAGAGAGAGAGAGAGAGAAAAAAAGAGAAAGAAATATGAAATAAAAGGCCTTAAGGAATACTGGGAGGGGGGCCAGCTTTAAAGCAGTCAACAAAATATTGTTGAAAAACAATCAAAAAAGTTTACTGACCTTGAAGGTTTTAGCAAAAATAAAAAAATGCATTCAGACAAAAACATAATCCTTTTTTTGTTAAGGCTTTAAATGTGTTTCAAACAAGTGTTCTTCTCAAAGTGGTCAGTTCAAAAACCTTTAAAACTTCTTTGTCTGCTGTTTGTTATTCAAAAATTTCCATATTTTTCCTTTTATCATTTTAAGCTTTAAATTATAAACGAAAGGGCTGGCTGGCTGGCTGGCTGGCTGGCTGACTGGATGTTGTTGTTTATCATAAATGTTTATTTTATGACTTCTGTAGCCGTTGTTGTTTGCTTTTTGGTTTGTTAAATTTGTGCATAATTTTTGAGAATGTTGCACAAAAACTGAAAGCGACTCAAAGTTTCAAAAGTCAAATGCGGTGCTTAGTCTGCTCGGCTCTGCTCTGCCCTGCTTTTGCAAATAAGACTTTTTGAATTTAAATTTGGTATTACAATGAAATAGTGGTTTGTTACTCGTCTTATAAATAAAATAAAACGAAAAAGAAAACAAATAATGGAGGAGGTTTTATATGTTTTATTTATAACTTTAAGGTTGTGTGCACTGCGTGTTGCTGTTTCACCAGCATCGTCAGCATCATCAGCATCATCAGCATCATCATCATCATCAGCATCATCATCATCATCGTCATCTTCAGATACGGTTGTGTTTTAAGGATTCTTTTCTTGTTCATTGTATAAAAGCCTCTTACAGTCATAAGCGAAAATTAATTAAATATTTACAAGATTCTTATTTAAAGACACCGGGTTCTTTTAAATGTTCGGGGATTCTTGCAATTGCTGGCATTGTTAAGCTGTTTTTCTGCTTCAACAAAAGCAGCAAAATATTCTGGGGAAATCATTATTTCAATGTAATAAAAATTATGTTTAAAAAAGGCTACACAATATAAATCAGAAATTAAATGAAAATATATTAAATAACAAAAGTGTACACCACTGCGTATGAGTAATATTAATAATAAAATCCTTCTTGAAAAGAAAAAGCAACCATCCTTCATTTTAAATAATTCCCTAAAATTATTCTTTTAAGGAATTTGTGTTTGCCCCTGCTGTTTCTACCAGCAGACTCTCTTAATTTGCGGGCAATTATAAAGAGCACTTCTTCATGTCAGCCGATAACCACCAGCTGTGTGAAAACTATCTTGATCATTTTATATTAAATATTATTTCAATAATCTGGCTTAAATTGTAGCTCATTAAAAACACACACACACTCAAACAACAACAATTGAAAAAAGTTTGCTTTATTAAAAAGATAATGATATTTTTTGGCAGGAAACAAACGCAAGCACACACACACACACACACACACTCACACTCACACTTGCCTGCAACACTTTCATATGTGGCAGAAACCAATTGAGAAAAAAAAAATATGTGTAAAGAAAAAACTGCAGGAGCGTGAGAAAGTTATTGGGTATGAGCAAAGTTGCCAAAAAGTAAGACAAACACAATCTTGTTAAGAACAGTTAAACACATGATGCATGGAAAAAAGTTGCTCCACACTCTCGCTCTCTCTATCTCTGTGTGTGTGTGTGTGTGTGTGTGTGTGTTTGTGTCTGTTTCTTTTTTAGCCGGAAGGCTCACACGAGCATTCTTTATCATTTATAGCATTACATGTGCGATGTGTTTGTAATTGTAACCTTAATAGTAATAATAACAACCAACAGCAACACCAACAACAGCAACAACACCAACAACAGCAACAAAAACATAAAGAATGTTTGTTTTTATTTCTGTGAACTTAAAATTGAACTGAAAACTTCATAAATAACCGCAGGCAACATGGAATTGTGTGTATATGTTTGTGTATGTGTGTATGTGTGTATGCATGTGTGTGTGTGTAAGTGTGGCCTCCATCATGCAACAAACATGATATGTGGCTTGCCAAATGAGATAAGAAACAAGACAATAACAAGCAGGCAATACTTGTTTAAACTCTCTGACTATTAAAGTCTGTGTTTGGCTGTGTATGTATGAATGAGTATCATGTCTGCTTGTGTGTGTCAGTGTGTGCATGTGTGTTTAAATAACAACATGCAGCAGTAAGAAAATGAATGTGACAGCAAATGTGGAACAATTTTTGCTAGCATTTGCTTCAATTTAATGTTTTTTATTTTGCTTTTTTTTCTCTTGTCATTGAGCATGATTTTTGCATGATGCTCTTCTCATGCATTTGCTGTTGCTTATTGTTGTTGCTGTATGTGTTTATCGTTATGTGCATGTTTAAGCATGGCTACTGGCATATATCCAATAGCGTGTTTTTTTCTCACAGTTTATTTTTTCGTTTTTTTTTTGTTTTGGAATCTAAAAGAAACAGACAGTGAACAAGTAGCAAAAAGCCCCTCAAAAAAAAATAATAAAAATAAATAAAATAATCACAACAATAAGAGAATAAAAGCAACAATTTTCGCAGCTTTCTTTTCTTTAAATTTTATGAGAAAAAAGGTTAACTTTTTGCTTCGCCTGGTTTTTCTTTTATTTGGCAGTTCTATGCTGAAGAAAAATTTTCTGTCTTCTCTTTTGTTTGCCTAGTTTTTGATGTGTTTGTGTGTGTGTGTGTGTTTGTTTATATGTAACCATGAGTGTGCGTGTGTTTGTTTTGTTTTTGCACAGATGATTGTTGTTTATATTAACTTGTAAACAACGTTAATAAACATGCATGAAAAGACATGCAAAATTTAAAGCAACGAGCAAATAACAAGAGGACGAAACAAAAGCCAACAAGAAATCGTCAGCCAAAAAAAAAGCAGCAAATATTAAAGAAATAATTTTAAGGACTTCGACGAATAATATTTACACTAAAACTGTAATCGATAACGATAACAATATATCGCAACCTCTTTGGTCTTCTCGATAAATCGGTTTCGTTGACATTTTTATGCTGCAACAACGATTTTAATTAGGATCATCGTATTCATAAATTTACTTACAGATTCATAAAATCTTTAACGATACTTCCAATCTTTGATATCCTTCTACTGCAGTTTTACTCGTTATTAAAACTAAAGGGCAAGAAATTTCATCGTCAGAACTTAACAAAATTTACTATCTAGCTCTGAAACTCATCATATTTGAAATTATGCTCTCTAACTAAGATTGTACCTGGAGTTAGGATTTTTAGAATACAGGATATATGAGAGTTAGTCATGTCCTTGAGCCAACTAAAATAAAAAAATTATAATTTTTTATATAACGACTGGTTTGTGATACCTTCCAATTATAAATATGGCTAACATTAAATTGTATATAATTCGTTGCAAGGACATGACTACTTTCCATATATCCTTATAAATGAAAAATGAAATTGCTGCCATATTTGTTATAAGAATACATTAAAATTTAGTAGTAATTAATTTTAAAATTACGAGTTGAAAGCTTCTCATAAATTTTGAATCATTCAGTGCAAGGACATGACTACTGCTCATAAAACTTTATTCTGAAAATCGTAATTTAAGCTGTATATCCGATTATAAAATAGTATAACATAGTAATTATTTCAATTTAAAAAAAAAATCCTTTTCGGTAAAAGGACATGTCTATTTAGCACTTCTCCTTTTGTATAAAAAGTTTGATTTTGGCCGTAGTTATGATTAGGAAGGATGAAAAAGCGGTAGTTATTTATAAAATTATAAATTTCGTTTTAATTGGAGCAAGGATATGACCACCCACTACATATCCTTTTTTTCCAAAACCCTTAATTCTGGCCATATTTGTAATTGGAAGTACCACAAACCAGTCGTTATATGTAGAATAATAATGTTTATATTAGTTGGCTCAAGGACATGACTGACTCTAATATATCCTTTATTCTAATAATTCTAACTTCAGCTACACTCTTAGTTAGAGAGCATAGTTTCTAAAATGATTAGTTTAAACTCTATCATATATATAGTTTCAGTTGCTGCAAGGACATGGCTTCTTGTTATATATCCTTTTTCTGAAAAACTAGATTACAACGGCATTTAGGATTAGAAGGAACTGAAAACTAGTGCAAATTATTGTTAAAATTCTCAGCTTTAGCGCTGTTATAAGATTTGTGTGATTCCTTCTAAGGATGTGGCCAGCTCCTATATATCCTTTATCTCAAAAACCAAATTGCAGCTGCATTTGTAATTGGAAAGCACGAAAAATTAATAATTAACTATAAAATAACGTGTTCAAAGCCTGATGTTAATATTTTTTATTCGATTTAAGAAAATAAAAACCTTTCTATATCCTTTTTTTCTAAGAAAACTTAATAACAGCCTTATTTCTGATTAAAAAGATCTGAAAATCAGTAATTATCTCCAAAGTTACGATTTTTAGCCCTGTTGAGAATTTCGTTCCATTCGGTGTAAGGATATGGTAACCTTCCATATATCCTTTTTCTAAAAAAAAAAAAAAAAATTGCGGAATCATTTGTGATTGGAAAACCCGAAAAATTACGTGCTCAAAGCCTGTTTCAAATATTTTTTATTTGATGCAAGAAAATAAAAAATATCCTTTTTCTTCAAAACTAAATTGCAGTCTCATTTCTGATTAATAAGCGCTGTAAATCAGTAATTATTTCTAAAGCTATGAGTTTGAGGTCTGCTGAGAATTTTGTTTCATTCGGTGCAAGGATATGGTAACCTTCCATATATCCTTTTTCTCAAAAAGTAAATTGCAGTCTCATTTCTGATTAAAAAGCGCTGTAAATCAGTAATTATTTCTAAAATTACGAGTTTGAGGGCTATTGAGAATTTTACTTCATTCGGTGCAAGGATATGGTTACCTTCCGTATATCCTTTTTCTCAAAAACTAAATTACAGCCTAATTTCTTATTAAGAGGTGCAGAAAATCGGTGATTATTTCTAAAGTTATGAGCTTGTGGCCTGTCCTAAGCCTTGTTGCATTCGTCGCAAGGACATGACCACTTACTATATATCCTTTTTCCTCAAAAACTGTGGTTTTTTGTCTGTTTTCATAACTCTGTTATAAATCCTGTATAACTCTTTGTAATTAAATGTCTACCTCTCACATATCCTTCATTAAAAATAAATTAAAATGCTTGAAAAATTTGTAAATATTTTCAAAATTATGCTCTTCATTTGTACTGTAAGTTTTTATGTACAAATTTAGAATTGTATTGTGTTTAACAAATTCGCCAGCAATTAAATTTTGCTTTACATCCTTAAGTGAAATGAAAGATCATTTGACAATTTGAATCAAACAAGATCAAAATAAAGCCTCAAGTCAACAAAACCTCTGTAAAGTAGCGTTCTCCACTAGAGAACAAAAAGGTCCTTGTCGCTTTAATCTTATTTATTCACATGCAAAACATCAAAAACATTCTTTTTTACACATTCGCTTCATTGGATTTTCGGGTTTTCAGCCAAGAAAACAAACAAAAAACTAAAATAAATTTGTTAAACTGTTAAAAAGGCATTAAAGCCTACAAGGGGAAAAAAGGAAAAAGATGCAGGACATTTATTTTAACTAAATATGACACATTCGCATGCAGCGCCAGTATAGAATTAAATTGTTTTTTCCATGAAAATTTTTTTTTATTTTTGTTGTCATTTTCTCTTTTGTAATGTTCTCCTTTGCTGCTGTTTTGGTAGCTGCTTTTAGCCATATTACAAGTTGTATTATTGCGAACACTGCCACTGCTGTTGCTTTTTAAATGGGATTATTTTGTGCAACGTTAAATTGTTGCCAGCACAAAGGCAAAACCATTTAGAGATTATGGTTTTAAATTAGAGACAACACACAGATTTTAAATGCCAGCCTCAATTATAGCTGGACCCATTGTATTACTTTAGTTACAGCTCCAGCAATTATGCCATAAATTAATAATAATTAGACTAATGCCGGGGCAAATAACCAGCAGAGCACAGCGTGTAAATTGAAAAATTTATATCTTCGCATCTGCTTTGTTTGCCGTTGGCCTGTTTGGGAAAGTATTAAAATAGCAAAAAGTAATTTTTTTTCCTCTCCAATTTCAGTTAAAATTGTGCTGATTATTAAAAAAAAATAATGTTGCTACCAGAGGTGGTTGGGAATATTTTAAGTTGCGACAATCTTCAGAATCAAGGAACAGAAAAACATTCTTAATTTGTAACTAAAACCCTAAAAGAAACTGGCGTGTAGAGGACTTTTCCGACAAACACGTGATTTCAAATCACATGTCTTTTCAGAACCAGGCGTGTTTTTTTCCAATATTGTTCTTCAAAATATTTTGCAAAAAATATGAATTAAAATGCCTGCAGCTTCTCTGCTATCCCTACTTAAATTAAGGAAAAGCAATTAAGCGATAAACGTGTTGAAAAACAACCATGAAATCACGACCTTCGATCTGGGAAGGATGTTTTGAAAAGCTCTTAACTAAATTACTATTGAAAATCGGCAAAGTCCCAAATAAGCTTTCAGAGCTGGAAAATCTAAACTGTTTTTCTGCATGAAAAAGAAACAAATTAAAATAAAATTTAGCCTTTTTATTATTAATTAATTTTGTATAGGGTGCTTTTTTATAGAGTGATACAACTTTGAGTTGGCATCACTGCTCTATTTGACCACCCATTTAACAGCTGATGGTTGCCTTTTGTTTAGTTTGCCTTGACATTTCATTATGGATCGACTTACACTAGAGCAACGCTTGCAAATTGTGGAAATTTTTAATCAAAATAATGGTTCTGTTCGTCAAACTTATCGTGCACTTCGTCCCTTCAAAATGTTATTTTCCGATGAAGCCCATTTTTGGTTGAATGGGTACGTCAATCAACAGAATTGTCGCATTTGGAGTGAGAAGTTTTCATAGAAAATTACTGTTTGGTGCGCTTTATGGGCTGGCGGAGTCATTGGCCCCAGATGTCGTCAAAAACGATGATGGTCAGAATGTTACTGTTTGTCAAAATCGGTGCGCCTTGTACGCGCTAGCCGTGGCCGAAGTCACATTTAAACATTAATGTCATAAAATCTTCTATCCAATAAAGCCCGTTTCATTGATATCTAGAATATATTACTATGTTTTATTATGATTTAAACTTGTATCATTCTATAAAAAACAGACTTTATTTAATAACTACTTTAGGAAGAATTAAAAAAATATCCAGGGTTGGACAATTTAAACTTGTTTGATACATAAAAGTTTCACTTCGGCGTTGAAGATTCGAGACAATCAAAAGAGGCACTTGTATTTATTATTTCTGAAAAGGATTATAAAGCGCCAATGAAATGCATATAGATATTGCTTAACCACCCAAGAAATAAATTTCATATTATAATAGTACAATGATGACAATATGTCAAATAGTTAATTTATTAACGATTATAATAAGCTTTAAAAAAATTTATTTGAAGAGAAAAAATAAACGACTTGTATTTAATCAGGACGAAAACCTTGTATACGAAAATTGAAATAATTTGCTTATGTAGAAAATATATCATAAGAAAAATTCAATTTCTATTGTACAATTTGCCAGCGCTGGGCATGATTTATTGTTATGAAAACTCTTGCTGGGTTAGAAAAAAAGTTTATGAGCATAAATCAATTAGTATGGCATGAGCGATAGGCGTTGGGCGTGGCCAATTTTTATGAAATTCCACATACATCCTCTTCATCCTAGAAAGTGGACTTGGAAACTTTTAAATCGTTTGCTTGAATAGAAACTAATTTATAAAAATAAATCGAGAGAGAAGACTGTGGGCGGTGGACGCAACCTATTTTATTAAAACTGGATCCATGTTTTTTTTTCGGAATATTTCGTTGTGAGAGCAAACATGTTATCCGAAATAATGGATGTAGATTACAGGAACCATGCCCCGGACTGTAATTAATTAATCAGTGTGTGTTCGTCCTTTATTTCTTCAATTGCAAGTAAATAATTTTAAAACTTTTCCAGCGATCAAATCGATTAGGTTTTCATGGGCGGTTGCATTTGGGCGTGTCATATATCCTTAAAGTTTGGCATAAGTGTTTTTTTTTTATTCTAGAAAGGAAGTGCAACAAAATTTCAAATAACTTACTTGGATTGTTAAAAATGCAGGGCCATAAATCAAATCAATTTGGTTTGAATTTGTGGGGCCCGTGGGGCGTGACGGGCTTTTTAAAAATTCAACATTCATCGTTTGTTTCTTGTTTGTCAGAAAGTGTGGGTAACTAATTTAAAACCGTTTGCTTGAATAAAAGAAAAGATTTTACGCATAGAAATCTATAAAAGTATAATGGGCGGTAGGCGTGTCTTATTTGTTAAAAACTCGGCGTATGTCTTTTGTATTCCATAAACTCTATGTAACAGATTTCAAGTCGTTTATTTTTGGGATAGAAAAAATTCTAAGCGAAACTGTCGATTTGGATGGCATGAGCGGGGGGCGTTGGGCGGTGGGCGTTGGGCGTTGGGCATGGCCGAGTCCCATAGAATTTATAATTATGTTTTAATAATCTCGCATTCTTCTTTATATATTTTGCACAAAAATCTATGCAGCCGTCCCACTGTGTCGTGAGGATTTGCCATGGTGAAGAGCCTTTAAGTTGAAATTCGTTTATTCCGCTGCTTTTTATTCAAAATCAAAAAAAGTCTTAAACAAGATTTGAAAAACAAAGTTGGAAAGCGTTTTATTATGAAGATTTGCTTCGGTTCATGTGTTATTTCAATTATTCCAGGTTCTTCAATATTCTTCTGATACGACTGGTTCCTGCTATTGTTTTTGTTTAGCTTTTTCTTTAATTAACTTGATGTTTTTTTTTTTTTTTTGATAAAACAATTAGTCTTGAAAGAAAGTAGAGAAGCCAAGGAAGGTCCTTTTAAATCTATTCACAAACTTTAATAAGGAAAAGGAAATAAGTTTTAAGGAAAAAATATTACGAAAACCTTTAAGAAGAAAAACAAGTCCTTAAGAAAACTTTACAATTATTTCAACAGTCGTAAATAAAACTTTTCAACAAAGAAATATATTTTCCCATACAAACATTCGCTGAACAATAATAATTTTTCTTTGATTTTTGTAGATTTTTTCCTTTTCTTTATTATTGCCCGGAATATATTTCCATCAATTCCATTTATAAGTAAAAGAGCCAGCGAGCGAGCACTTTTGCTGTTTGTTCCCCCGCATTATCAAGTGGTTTTGTTTGCCGCTGATGTGTTTGTTGTTGTTGTTGTTATTGTTGTTGTTGTAAAGTTTAAACGTGCGTTTATAATGGATTTTATCTGCTTTTATTATCTGTGAGGCATTTTTGCATTGTTTGAAGGCTACATTTCTATTCAGTATTTGTTTTCTTCTTTTCTCTACTTCAAAATAAATATATTTTTATTTTTTTATAGTCAAGTGTTTGTGGTATGCGTGGGCCATGTTTTGCATAACAAAGCCTGCATACATATTTTTTTTTTTATTTCCATTTTTTTCTTGCATAATGAATAAAAGAGTTTATGGCTATTTTTTTTGCCATCGCATTGTTTTGCAGATCATTGTGCTGAAGTTATTTAACTACTTCGGAAGGGCTTTTTGTGTGCGCTCTCATCAAGTTTGATTATAAATATAATAAATGGTTTGTTGGTGTTGAAAAGCGTCTTAAGAAAAGCTAACAAACAAAAAAAAAAGAACGGAAAAGAAATAAAAGAGTCATTAATTTTAAATTCCAATATTATTCTAAATTGTTTTGGGCATTAAGTCTTTCCAAAAAAAAAGATGTTCAAACAATTAAAAATGGATTCACTTGATTAAAATTAAATAATAATTAATATCACTCTTAAGTGTCAAGAATTTTCCTTTAACGGTCAGGATAAATGCGCAGGCGCAACTGTTGCCCTCAAGACTTTTTTCTTTAGCATTGAAATTCTGTTACCAAGATCGTCCAGTGCTGAAAATTCGGCCACCTAAAATTATCAGTTAAAATAAATATTAATTTTTCATGCTGATAGTAAATGTATGGATGTATGTATAGGGTGTTTTTTATAGAGTGATACAAGTTCAAATCATAATAAAACATAGTAATATATTCTTGATATCAATGAAACGGGCTTTGTTGGATAGAAGATTTTATGACATTAATGTTTAAATGTGACTTAGGCCATGTGGCCTAATCTGGAACACCAGTTTTCACAAACAGTAACATTCTGACCATCATCGTTTTCTTGAAGACATCGGGGCCAATGACTCCGCCAGCCCATAAAGCGCACCAAACAGTAGTTTTCTATGGAAACTTCTCACTCCTAATGCGACAATTCTGTTTATTTACGTATTAATACAACCAGATATGGGCTTGATCGGAAAATAAAATTTCGAATGGACGAAGTGCACGATAAGTTTGACGAACAAAACCATTATTTTGATTAAAAATTTCCACAATTTGCACGCGTTGCTCTCTCTGGTGTAAGTCGATCCATAATGAAATGTCAAAGCAAACTAAACAAAAAGCAACCATCAGCTGTTAAATGGGTGTTCAAATAAAGCAGTGATGCCAACTCAAAGTTGTATCATTCTATAAAGAACACCCTATACAAGTGGCTCTTTCTACTGAAATTCGGGAAAAACTTTTATTTTACAAATTAAAAATAAAATATTTGTTTTTGGCGTATCTACACAAAATTACGTTTCCAATCGTATACGTTCAATCAATATTGGCTTACAATAAGTTATCTAATAGTGTACCACAAAAAAAAAAAAAATCTGTGACCTGTTTAAATATGAGATCTGAAATATTTCCCTTAATAATAATCCTAAGAATTTCAGTATAAATTTTGCTTTAGTAATATAAAAAGCTTTTCCTTTAAGCTACTCGTTAATATAATAAACGGACCTACAACGTCATGCGATGGACACAAGAGGTCTCCAGTAAGAATTGCAGTCCCTGCAGGGCAATATTATTCATGATATTCTTGTCATAAGTCTGGCAAATATTAAAACAGTAAAACGAAATTTTTTTTATATTCGCAGCCAATTTAAGTTAATAACTGTTGTGGTAAATGTTGCAACAACATTCAAATAAAATTGGTTACAACGAAAACAAGTTCTTCTTAAATCTCTCAGTTAAAGTTTGCAGAGCAACAAATAAGTTCTAAGCACTTGATAAATTAGCTGGCATTAATCTTGCTGATATGTGGCATTAACAGGACGGAGCCACATGCCGCACAGCGGGCGCTACAATTGATTTACTCCAGAAAACGTTTGACGAAAAAAATAATTTCACGAAATGGCCAAATTAATTGGCCCCCAAGATCTTGTGATTTAATCCCATTGGATTATTTTCTTTGGGGTTATGTAAAGTCACTTGTGTACGTCGATGAACCACAAACAATTGAACACCTGGAAAGCAACATTCGAAGAGTTATCGGCGAGATACTGCCGCAAATGCTGCGAAAAGTTTGTGAAAATTGGTGCTCCAGATTGCGCCTTGTATGCGCCAGCCGTGGCGGCCACATGGCCGAAATCATTTTTAAACCTTAATGTCATAAAATTTTCTATCCAACAAAGACCGTTTCATTGATATCAAAAATATATTTTTATCTTTTATTATGATTTAAACTTGTATCACTCTATAAGAAACACGATATATAAATCATACGCTCTGGGGAACTTCATTGGAAAATCTTATCGTATTTGAGTAAAACATGCAGAGCTTTAGCACGGCTAAAATAAATTAAAATTTAACGTACCGATAATATTCAATTAATATTTATCAAAAATGCATTATGGAGAGCTGTTTTTATATAAAAATTTATCTACACAAAACAACTGCAAACCATGTTTTTCCACAAAACTTAACCAAATTGGATTTCAATAACTCGTGCAACAATTTTTGCTGTTTTTTTTAGAATAACAATAATAAAAAACACTATCCCCAGTCTCTCAAGGAAACTAATGAAATAAATAACATGCACAGCAAAAGCAATTGAAAACAATAATAGATAAAAAGTAACAATATTGTAAAAATGGCAGAATAAATGCACTCAATATGAGAGTATCCTGTAAATATTTTCCTTTTATTTTTCAAAATAAAAAACAAGCAAAACTATAATAAATACTAGAAATAAACAAACATACAGCGATATGAGCAAATGTTTGTTTGACGGAAGAAGAACAAAAAAAGAATTGCAGGAATAAAATTTAAGTCAAAAGAATGATGTTGGAAAAAACTAAGAACTCGAATATACAAGAAGTATTGCAAACTTTTTCGAAATGAAATAAAATAACACACAGTTTACATCTCAAAAAGTACGTGCAGTCAATTTTAAAATCGTTTCAAACGATATTAAGAAGAAAAAATATACAACAACAACAACAACAACAAAAGCAGCATTCCCTGCTAAAAGATATTATTTGAAACAAAAACAAAAGGGAAACAAATAGAAAAAACTGTGCAAGAAAAATAATGCAACAGGATTCGCATTTGTACCCTGCGAATGCAAAAGAATATTCAATAAAATAACTTTGTATTGAATAAGCATGAAGAGCGAGCAACAGCTGCAGCTACAAAACTCTCTACACACACACTCGCTCTCACTCCATGTGTTGTAAGAAGAACTACTCTGTGTGCTGATGATATAACGGCTGCTTTAAATACGTTGCTGTGAGTGCTCATGTGTTTGGCTGCAAGTTTATATGGAAGAGAGTTACAAAGAGTGTGTGTGCTTGTGCTGCCGCTGCCGCTGCTGCTGCTGCTGCTGGCACAATTCACATTTATTTGTTGCTCGAACAGCATTTTAAAATTATTCAACAAAATGAAACATGAAAGTAAATTGAACACGCTCGAAAGGTGAAGGATAGATGTAACTGCAACAGCAGGAGCATGAATTGCAAATGCAACAGCAGCAGCAACAACAACAACAACAAGGACAGCAAAAATGTAGACAATTTACCCTCGGGAAGATAAAAACAAAATAATGACAATTGTTGCTGTTTCCTATCAATGCAATTTAGAAAAACATTGTGTTTTTATTTTATCCAACTTTCAGGATTAAATAGTTTTTGCCAGAAAAGAAAATAGGAAATGTTGGCAACTTAAATGTTACCGTGACAAGAAATGGTTGCTATTAATTATTAATTTTTTAAAATAATCTATTTTTTTATAGATGTTAAAAAGAGTTTTCTACAAATAAATTTTTTAATTTTTACACAAACAACAAAATGCCATAAAATGTTTGATGAGAAGACGTTGCAGCCTCAAAATCAGTACTGACCCACTCTATTATAATAAAAATTTCACTCTTAAAATAATATTTAAAATCAAAAACACATCGAAAATTATTTGTAAACTCAAGGATTTGAACTTTGGCCTCAATAATAATTCATAATATTTAATATTTAATCTATAATATTTAATGCTAAAAAGCAGCACATTAAATTTTATTTCATGAGAATTAATCAATTTAAGAAAAAGAAAAAACAAGTGCTTCTACTCAAATATGGGTATTTCCATATGAAATCAACAAAGAGCTGAACACGAGTCCTTTCAATTTGAATGAAATTTGGTTAGAGGTTGCCTTTCGTTCCATTTCGTAATTGTACCATAGGGAAAAAATATTTAAAAATATTTTCAAAATTGTGTTATTCCAATAAAATATATTTAAAGTCCACAATATATGACGAGAAGCTATTTAATTAGCTTGGAAATATAGTTTGTTGTTCCTTCTTGTATAATAAAACAGTATATTTTCAAGTTTACAATAATTGAAATTATTTATATTATCCTGGCAACACTATATCTACTCTATGTCGCTCACCAAAACACCGAAACAGTATGGACAACAACCAGTAGCCGTGTTGTCTGTAGTAGTAAAAATAATCAAACGTATATACGCACATGTATTCTATTTTTGACATGTTGTAGTCTGTAGCCTGCTGTCGTTATTGTGTTTAATGCCTGATTTTTTTATAATTCCATATAAAAAACCATGACATATAAAAAAATTTTTATCTTGTGATTTAAAAGGAAACATTTGGAGTTAGAAAATTAAAAATTAAAAATATATTTTTTGGAAAAATGTATTATCTGCAACAGTTTTGAAAATTTTAATTAATCCAAGAAAGGAGTATATTTTTCCTACCGCTTAGAGATCCTGAAACTTTAAGGATGTGTTTGTTCTCTGTTTTTAGTTAATTGTTTTTTTTTCTTAATTCAAATAATGAAATAACGTTGTGGGGCTTTTATTATATAATTAAAGACTTTGACAGAAAAAAAATTATATAGTAAAAATTAAAAAAAAAACATCTTTCAAAATTCCAGGATCTTCAAAATCAGCGTAAATATCTACATTCCTTGATATATCCATTTTTAAGATTCCAAAACTTTATAGATATTACATTTTTGCAACAAATAGTTTATTTTCTTTTCTATATTGTAACCCCCTGTTCCTTTCTAAAATGACATAATAATCGGTTTTGTATAGGAGATGGTTTTCTATATCATGGAGACATCCACTATTTTATAAAAGGTTTTGAAAGGAGAAAAAAATTTTATTAAAAAAAACACATCCCTTAAAATTTCGGGATGTAGAAGCAACAGAAAAAATTACAAAATATTTGATTAATTAAATGTTTCAAATTTCAATATCTTTTAGATGTTACGTTTAAAAAGAAAATTTTATTATTTTACTATTTATATTTTGTAAGCCCTTGAAATGTATTGTATGAGATGTTTTTTGACATATTGAAGAACTGAACAAATCCGTCAATTTCAGTGAAATTATGACATTTTGAATATGACATACTAACTTTAACGAAAGTTCTGTCATAATTACCAAGTAGAACGAAAGAGAGCCTCTGGGGTCGTATATAACTCTTTGTCAATTTCACATGGAATTACCCATATCAAGGTTGAAGCATTTGTTGTTCTTTCCATCATGTCAGCGAAAAATATTCGTAAATAGAATTTAATGTGTATTTTATTAGTGGAGCTATTTTGGGATTAAATATTAAGTGTTAAAAAACAGTCGATTTGCCATGGAATTACCCATATATGAAATTTACTTTTAATGTGTCTAAGGAAATTTAAGGTTGAAGGTTCAGCTGCAATGAAATAGTAAAATAAATACTTTGATTTTTTTTTAATATAAAATTTTGGGAAAACACAAACTTAAATGCAAAATTTAGTGCTCACAAAAATGAACTTATGTTGCCCAGTGTTATTGAAATTTTCCTCATCGTTACTTTTATGGCGCTACAAAATCATTTAAGCTTTTACGAATTATCTTTTGCAATTCCTTTTCTTTATTTCTCCCCTCTCTCCCTCTCTTTCTCTCTCTCTCTCTCTCTCTCTCTCTCTTTTAATATCTTAATACAAGTTTAATATGTGTTGCTTGCAAAACTGGAAATCGAAAACTATATTTTGCAATATGAGTTTTGCATATCCCAACATTATTACAACTAACAAGCAAATCATTCAGCACTTAACATGCTCTTTAAATATGAATAAACTACCCATTCCAAAAGGAAAGAAAAAAAACTTATAATCAACAAAATGCAGGGATAAAAAATAGAACATAGTAAAATCCCTGGTTTGCTATACAATTTTTGGCAAAATGTTGAAATCATTTTTAGGCTGGAGGTATAAGCCAAAATGCTGAAACCAAAAACGAACGAAATCCGTTATGCATGCAGCAGGAGAGATGGGGCCGATGGGGCCAAATACATAAGAAATAAAAAAAATAAAATAAATCTAAACAAGAAACTTGTTAAAAATTTAACATGCAGCAAATTGAGGAAATAATGTATTAAGGCCAGGATATGAAATTGCAAAATAAGAAATAAAAATGGTAGAATAATAATAATAATAATAATAATAATAATAGCACTGGCAAGAATACATAAACATAGACAAGCTTAAATGACTAAATAATGATTTTGTAAAACATTTAAGTCTATTTTTGTTTCTCTCTCCCTCTCTCTCTCTTTAATAATTCAATTTGTAGGCACAAAAACTTATGGCGCTTTGCGGCATTCATTCTGCCTTTTATCGGGTGTTTTTTTATAGAGTGAGACAAGTTTAAATCATAATAAAACATAATAATATATATTTGGTATCAATGAAAAGACCTTTATTGGATGGACAATTTTATGGCATTAATGTTTAAATATGATATCGGCCATGTGGCCGCCACGGCTGGCGCGTACAAGGCGCAATCTGGAACACCAATTTTCACACACAGTGACATTCTGACCATCATCGTTTTTGAAGACATGTGGGCCAATGACTCCGCCAGCCCATAAAGCGCACCAAACAGTAGTTTTCTATGGATATAACGGTGTTTCGACAAAAGCTTGTGGACTCTCCTCACTCCAAATGCGACAATTCTGTTTATTTACGTACCCATTCAACCAGAAATGGGCTTCATCGGAAAATAACTTTTTGAATGGACGAAGTGCACGATAAGTTTGACGAACAGAACCATTATTTTGATTAAAAATTTCCACAATTTGCACACGTTGCTCTCTGGTGTAAGTCGATCCATAATGAAATGTCAAAGCAAACTAAACAAAAAGCAACTATCGGTTGTTAAATGGGTGGTCAAATAAAGCAGTGATGCCAACTCAAAGTTGTATTACTCTATAAAAAAAAACACCCTATACATGCCGTCATGTTCATATTTGGAAAATATGTGTTATTTTAAAAGTCTTAAGATGTTCTTTTCAAAAGAGTAAATGCAACAGTGCAAGACTGTCGAATATCAATATTCGATATTCATAATCTACTTTTTTAAAAATTTTCTTAGAAATGGCTAAAGTTTTGTTAGCACCCTCCTTTTGGCCAAAAGATTCCAACATAAATCATTTCTAATAGTAGAGAAACTTATTTCTCAATTTTTAATATTAACTTTGATATTGAAAATTTCATAAGGGATACTTTATTTTATAATACATTTTATTAAATCTGTAGAAAAAAAAAACACGTTCCACTTTCATTACAGAATTGTTATCTTTTTCCAGCTCCTTATTTGCTGTGGGTTTAGATTTTATATCTCAAAAATGAGAAGGAAAAAAAGTCATTTGAAATATTTTTAACTAAAATAAAAAATTTCATATAAAATTTCAATTTAATTAAAAAAACCAACAAATAAATCCAGTTAAAGTTTTATATATTCGAATTTATTGTTAAAACTTAAAAATGTTAAATATTATCTTGAAAAAGTCATCCAAAAGATTTCGCAATATCGATAAAAAAATATATATATATATATATATATATATAAAACATTAACGTTATATTATAAAAACTGACCTCAAGGTCAATACTCGCAGCGAGAAATTCAAAAATAAAATTTTCGATTTATTTCATAACATACTCCCGTCCAATATTTAATAGCCAAATAGACATCAAACTTAGATCCCTATAGTACCGCTCATTTGCAAACTAATATATATATGTATATATATATATATATATATATATATATATATATATATATATGTGTGTGTATGTGTGTATATGCCTAAATTGGCAAGTTAACATTTCAAGATATTGCGAATAACACGCGAATTTAATATTATAATAAAAATGCAACAGCAGCAACAATAACAATAATAAACCGCTCCGCTAGTACTCATGATAAAGTTTAAACATCATAAAAACTGTTAAGAAATCAACGTTAAAAACACTTTAAAATTACTAAACAAAAATGTTAATAGATAAACAAAGCAGCACACAACATGCAAAGCCGCTTTTTTTGTTTGGGGAGGGCTACCGCGCATAGGTAAAATGTTGCCTGCCTTCTTTGCATAAAATTTTAAGAAAAAAAACTTTTGCAACTAATAAAACTCAGTAGCAAAGTTTATTAAAAAAATTATTTAAAGAGTTATTAAATTATAAATTTTATTTCAAATAAATATAAGCAAATGGAATGGTAAAAAAAAACAAGAAGCTAACAGACGCCATTTAGGCTTAACTCTTGTACACAAACTCGATTGAAGTTATGGAGTTTATTAACAATTTTCGTTTTGCAAAATATAACAGAAATGCAACAGCAGTTACAATACAACTGCAAACCGGAAGTTGGTCGTAATACAATGTGTTATTTGAAAATGCAGTTGTTGAGGCTTTGTTTCATAGAGAGGTGGGGGGACGTGTTTAAGAATAAAAATAAAATAAAATATAGTTAAATGTTGGACAGCCATAACATGCATATGGAAATAATGATGTTTTTAGAATTAGAAACGCACGAATTTTTCTTCTTAATGGCTCCAAATGAAAAAAATTAAAAAAAAATCTACTAAATGGCAATTTAATAAATCATGGCAACGAAAGGGAATTAAGGCCTCTTAGAAGCGACCTTTGGTATACCCTATAAGAATGTAGAAATGGAATAAAATTTTTATGTAATCAAACCACTTGGAGAGACCTAAGAAGTCCTAAGATTTTAATATATTTTTAAAAATCTTTCTACAAAACAGCAAGATATTCAAAACAAAAAGAAACTTTAGAATTTTTTCTTAATATAATTGTGCGTTAAATGATATCTTGGAAAATACAGGCAGGCGTTTAATTAAATATTTGAAATTTAACTCTCATAGAGCCTTTTTAAGCCAGCCAACTCCACATACAGTTTCTCTGTACCTCTAGTACAAATCTTTTACTATTTATTTATAATTTTATTAGATTTTTCAGTTATTTCCCCCCTTCTGCTAAAATAAGGCAAAACAGAAAACATGTAGCCTAAGCTTTAGTCATGGGTCGGCCTTTTGTCCTTCGTGTATTCTCAACGGAAATTCAACAATAGGAAAAATGTTGCGTTTTTAATGTCACTATGTGCATTTCCGTTTTAGCTTTAGTTTTTGCCATTTATAAAGTTTTGCCACTGCAAAACCACTGGTAAGTGCAATGGAACATAAACCTACAAAATATTTTCCAAGAAGGGCTGACTTATTTATAAGGAAATTAATAAAAGGGCAATTTATTGCAGTTTTAGGATTATTTTTATTGAATGCTTTAATGAAATCAATTATTTTTTTAAAACATTTCAATGCTTTCGTCCTTTTTAGCCATTAATAAAATTGCGATTGCTGTATACTTCTGTTACAATCATCTTATTTTACATACAAGTTTTTCTTATTATTACAAATTCTATCCCTTTTCTTTTAACCTGCTTATACAACGACAAATATATTTACTTTTAGCCATTAGCAAAAAAAAATTTTTTGTTTTTGTTACAATTTTTAGTCACTTATGTTGTACATGATGCAGTAAAAAATCTTGACTTTAATACATACATGTATTTCTACTTATTTGCATACATATTTATAAATGCATAGGGACATGCACAAAAATATTCTGTTGCATGTTTGTAGATAAAAAGTCATTAGCATAAATTATAATTGAATTTATGCAACGTCATACACAATTTAGCATTTCATTTTTATTCACTTCAAATAAATACAGCCTTAACTATCATATATAAACAATAAAAAATACTAACAAGGATATAGAAATAATGGAAAGGAATAATTCAACGGTGCTTTGTTTATATTGAGTTGCAAAGTAGTGCTATAATTTTAATTAGAAACTACTCTTTAATACAGTAATTTTTCATTGTTTTCAACGAAAAATAAAACTGATTTGTAAATATGCATTTTAACAAGACAAAATAAAATTATGAATAGTTTAACTTAATGTACATAAACAATTAATAAACAAAGAGATTAGGTTTCTTAAATAACAATACATTTTTTTCTGTTTACAAATATTATATTTATTTTCCATTACATCAAATAGGGATCAATATCATTAGATTGTCTAGAGGCTTCCGATTCAGCACCCACTGCACAAGCCATTAAAGCATTAACACTCTGTTCCTCACCCGCCTTATAAATGTAACCATTGGCTTTGTCTATGTGGTTTCTCAAGCGCAGCATGCTGTGAGTATTGCGAGAATCCAACATTTGAAAAGATACTAAGGCGTAATCTTCCACCATAGAACAAATAGCAGCATTTAGTTTTTTGTATTTTCTCAAAGATGTATTATCATCTAATGCCTCCAATAAATATTTTAAATCCAATACATCCGTATAAAAGTCTAAATTGAAGTGTAATTTGTCCTCATTCTTCTTAAGCAAATCTGCCTTAGACAAGACATTAACGTGGGGCAAGCCCATGCGTAGCATCATATTTAAAGCCAATAATAAAGTTGAAACAAATTTGGCCGGTTCACTGCAATAATGAGAATCAATAAGATTGATTGTTACCAAGTGGTAGCCTTGTTTTTCCAATTTTTCGAATATTTTCGACATAGAGGCATGATGTGTATACAACTCCACCTGGCCGGGGCAGTCGAAGAAAAAATAATTGCTGGTGTTTGCTTGTTTGCGCAAATTAGGCAAAAGCCATTCATCAAAATGTTGTTCCAAAAATTCAGCACAATACATAAGAGCGCCATTAGGACCCAATTGCATATTATCCATGACATCTTGTACGGTTATAAGTTCCATTACATCTATATTAGCAGTATATTCCATATTCTCATTGGCTGGATCCAAATTGACAATAGCCACTTTTCGCCCCAATTCTTGATAGAACTTGAATGCATTCTGACAGTATGTAGTTTTTCCACTACCAGGAGGCCCCACAATCAATTGGCCGTAGAGAGGATTGGTAATTTTTAAATTAGTAGTTTGTAACATAGTTATTTCTACTTAAAATAGACAATTGCAAAATTTCATTTAAAAAAAGTAAACAAAAACTTCAGCAAATGATCTAACAGCTGTTAAAATAAGGAAGCTTTCGGAAAGCGAATTCAATGGTGGTGCCACACTAATAAATAAAATATTCTCAAAAACCCCAAGAACTAGCATAACAATCTATGTATATACATATAAAAATATATATATATATATGTGTATATATACTTAAATTTCTCTCTGTAGCTGTGGAGTTCAATATCACATGCCATATACTTATATAAAAAGTCTCGTTAACATAACAGTCGCAACAAATATATGATAATTGGGAAGTGTTTGTGGTTTTAAATTTTCGTGTTGCCACTGTGTGGCATTCGTTCTATTTACCTCCTTTTATGGTCATTTGATTGCGGCGAATTGAGAGCCCCAAAAAAGAGCACAAAAACATGAAAATATACATATTATCTTCAGTCGACGGCGAGACGTTAAAGTGTTGAAATTTAATAAGTTTTTTTTATGGTGTTTATTATAAATTAAAATAAGGAAAATATATGTATATTTTTATATAATATATTTTTTAAACAAAAATATTTACAAACTGCTGAAAAGAAAAGTTAATTTGAAGTAATCAAGGAAAAAAGTTGAACATGGCGCAGCAACAACAACCAGCCTACAGTAATAGTAAGGTTTATTTTTATCTTGCGTGAAACTCGAAATTTGCTATCTTGCATATAAGTTTTTGAAAGAAAATTAGTCATAATGTACAAAGAAAAGAATCATAACTTTATTGAAAAGACATAGTGCGTCCATAAATAGAAATTGTTTAGTTTTTGGGATGTGTAAAATAAATTTTTTTATTTTTGCATTATGTTATCTGATATTGAAGCCAGCCAGGCAAATCATTTTCATTCATACACACATGCACACACAAAAATGTGAACGCACACAAATTGTGCAGTCGAAGTGCTGCTGCCGGCATTTCCTCTGCTCCCAGTAAAAATCGGTAGCAGCATAATAAGAAGAACAAATTACTATTTTTTTACATTTGTTCCCCTTTCTACACTTTTGACCTTTAACCGCACCCAGTGTCTGAATGCATTTATACTCTACAACATTATATAAATTCACAAGCAGAGATATATAGTTAGGGTTTATTGTAAAATAATATGCATGCTAATAAGAGCGTGTATGATAATAAAAAACAATAAACTTATTGATTCTAATTACTTTCTTCGTTTATTGCAGAGTTCATATATGCCACTTTACCTCGCACTCAACGTGGCCAACCGATTGTTTTTGGTTCTGATCCTAAAGGCAAAAATATCCTGTACACCAATGGCAACTCCGTCATTATACGAAATATAGAAGTAAGTTATTTTAATTTAATTAATATTTTGTAATTTTTAACATATGTAGTTTAATGTATGATATGATATTTTTGTACCAGCTGCATTTCTTTCTGCGGCGTACCATGTATACTTGATTCGATTTTGTTCATAATTTTAAACATTCGTGTTCTATTTTTCATTTATTTTTGTATGTTATTTTTCAAAATAGCGTTATTTATTTTGTGTTTAGAATAAATAGATTCATATGTGTGCATGAATTTTTGTCTTCGTTATCTGTATATTTTGTGAACACCCACATGATTTGTTGGTATATTTTCTTAAAATAAATATTTGTCTCAAACAAATTTGACCATTAAACTTATAAACAACATTATAAATTACAATAAATTGGAAATTTTTAACAGAAAGAAAATAATTATGTACAACTGAAATTCAAAATAATTGAAAAAAAGTAAATAACAACCTTTTTTCATGGAAATTGTTAGAAATAGATGTTTTTGATTCTCTGATATTTCCGGTTAGTACATAAGTTGTACCATTTTTTAGCTTATTGAAAATTTTTATTGTGAAATAAGTATGTGTATTCCTGCAGCCTAGTTTATAAATGAAATTTGATTCAGAAGACTCCTATTAAGCAAATTTGTGTATGATAATTGTATAATTGGTAATATATGTATATTAAATAGTTCCGTTTAATGTAATAAATATATAATTAAGATCAATAGCTAGAAATGGTAATATAGCAACTTTAAAGGAAATTTTAGTAATCACTTCAAAAGTTGATTTATTATGGTTTATTAGTTATAATGACGACTTAAATATGAGATAAAGCTTATTATATAAAATCTCTTAATATATATCGTTTCAGAATCCAGCTATTGCTGATGTGTATACCGAACATTCGTGTGCTGTTAATGTAGCCAAATATTCACCAAGTGGTTTTTATATTGCTTCAGGAGGTGAGTAATTCTAAAGAAACAAAAAAATTTATATCAGTTTGGTAAATATATGAAATAGTAAACAGAATAATGCCTTCATTGTAAACACAATGAATAAGTTGATTTGATAATGATACGTAATCAGTATCAAAGAATTTCCCAATCAAACAAACTTTATTTGGCGGTGCCACGATATTGTACAATTATATTTAAAACGCGATGCCTTAGATCAGGCAGTATAAATTTTCCCCCATATTCATAAAGTTTGAAATGTGTTTTGATCAAAAATTTATATATAAATATATATATATATATATATATATATATATATATATAGATTTCATATACATTGTATTTTTACATGAATATGAAACCTAAAAATCTCTTACATAAATCTATGATGTCGAGGAAGGGTTCGACTATCGGTTATGGTGTTTTCTGTAAATGTTAAGAAGATATTTTTCCTTTCATTTATCGCATTCTAGCTAAAAGGTGTTCTAAATATATATACTCGCAGTAATTGCTTAACAACATCCACCATTTTTTAACTAATATAACTCGAAATGAAAGTTGATGTGAGTTTTTAGTTGCTTTTTAAATGACTCATGTATCATCATCTCCCATCTGTTTAAAACGGTGACTAAATGTTTAACTGAGCTTTTTAGATTTCTAAAACAATACACAACAATGTTAATGTTACTGCTGCATCCACTAGTAACTTAAATTATGTATACAAAAAGTATAATCAACGATGTGTGAAGTTAATACCTGACACACATTTGTGTGTATCTTAAACATATTTTAGAATGTATTCTAAAAAAATATAAGTATGAAAGTTTTAAAACTCAAGAGATGAACAGACTTCTTGTATAAATTAACAAAACAACCATTTCTAAAATGAAAAGCTTTCAAAAGTTATGAAATTTGGTCCATTAACTTTTAACTATTAAAAATACGTGCATATCGTTGGTCATATGTATAATTAGAACTCAATAGGAGAAGGTAAAAACACAACAATAATAATCATAATAGAAACTGGAATTATAGACTGCTTGTAATATCATTATTTCTGATAGAATTTCACAGAATTTTTGTGACGAAAAGTATTCCTGAGTTAGGACTTTTTAACTTGAGACAATCGATATGAAATACGTGATTCTTTTTTTAGTTATTTACATGCCTTTATATTATTGGATCTTGTAACAAATCAATTGAGGATTAATAAATTAAATGAAACAATATCGAAAATTAATTACATAAAATATATGTACATAAAATAAATTTTTCACATTGTGTGACTATATTTATAGATCAATCTGGCAAAATTCGAATTTGGGATACTGTTAACAAGGAACATATATTGAAGAATGAATTTCAACCCATTGGTGGTCCTATTAAGGATATTGCTTGGTCTCCAGACAATCAACGTATAGTTGTAGTGGGTGAGGGTCGAGAACGTTTTGGCCATGTATTTATGACTGAAACTGGAACCTCTGTGGGAGAAATCAGTGGTCAATCTAAACCCATTAATTCATGTGATTTTCGTCCAGCTAGGCCTTTTCGTATTGTAACCGGTTAGTTTTTTATTCTTCAATGAGATTGGTTGAAACAATATTTTTACTATATTACAGGTAGTGAAGATAATACCATTGGCGTTTTCGAAGGACCACCGTTCAAATTTAAAATGACTAAACAAGAACATTCACGTTTTGTGCAAGCAGTACGCTATTCACCTGATGGAAAATACTTTGCTTCAGCTGGTTTTGATGGCAAAGTGTTTCTGTATGATGGTACTACTTCAGATTTGGTTGGTGAATTTGGCAATCCTGCTCATAAGGGTGGCGTCTATGCTGTAGCATGGAAGCCCGACAGCACGCAATTGCTAACTTGCTCAGGAGATAAGACTTGTCGCTTATGGAATGTTGAGACTAGAGAACTGGTTACAGAATTTGTAATGGGTACAACTGTCGACGATCAGCAGGTATCTTGTTTGTGGCAAGGAGAACACATGTTGACAGTTTCTTTAAGCGGCCACATTAGCTATTTGAATGTTGAAGATCCCTCAAAACCATTGCGTATTGTTAAGGGTCATAATAAGCCCATAACAGTTTTAGGTTTGAGCGATGACCGCAGTACTATTTATACGGGAAGTCATGATGGTATAATTACTAGCTGGAATTCGGGTAGCGGAGTTAATGATCGTGTCCAAGGAGCGGGACATGGAAATCAGGTAAGTGGTTGATAATATTACAAAAAACTAACTTGTATATCAACAGCTATTTGTATTTGTATAATAGATGAACGGTATTGCCGCTTGGGGTGATTTTGTCTACACCTGTGGCATCGATGATAGTTTACGTCAATTTAGCATCGAATCTAATGCTTATACCGACTTTTTTGTAAAATTAAATTGTCAACCTAGAGGTTTGACTATCCTACGCAACGAAAATATTATTGCTTTAGCCTGTGTCAAGGAAATCACTTTGGTCCAAGATCAAAAGAAAGTTTTCTCTTTGCCTATTAAGTATGAAGCCAGCAGTATTTCAGCCAATCCTGAAACATTAGAAATTGCTGTGTGTGGTGACGACCAAAAAGTGCACGTTTATTCTTTAAAAGGGACTAGCTTGGAGCCAAAGTGTGAATTAGAGCACTTGGGTGCTGTCATAGACTGCTCATACTCACCGGACAATAAGTATTTGGTGGCCTGTGATGCTCACCGTAAAGTAGTGTTATATTCAGTAGAAGAGTATAAACCAGCTCATAATAAGGAATGGGGCTTCCATAATGCTAGAGTAAATACGGTAGCATGGTCTCCCAACTCTCTGTTAGTAGCCAGTGGTTCTTTGGACACCACTATTATCATTTGGTCGGTGTCTAATCCCGCCAAACACACCATTATCAAAAGTATATTAATTTTTATAATATATTAAACTATACCTAATATAAATAATCTTTGTATTTAGATGCTCATCCGCAATCTCAAATTACACGTTTAATATGGTTGGACAATAACACAGTGATCTCTACTGGTCAAGATTGTAATACCAAAGTCTGGCATGTCGAAACTATTTAATTTTCTCTCCTTTAAAACTAGTTTCAACATCTTGAACACACAAATTATGCATATTTATTCGTTTTTTATGGTTTCTACAAAAACAAACAAAAAAAAACAAAAAAGAACACCAATCAAAAAGGAAACCACAGTTGTCATTTAAATGCATTTTAATTATACCATTAATATTAACTATCCTACTTCTGGCCGCCTAATTCTGTTCGCATTTTTTAAGCTCTTACAAAGTATTCAAAACAAAAAGTTTGTATTCTTGCTCTTCATTAATTAATTTATTCATTTTATTTAATAATTTTTATATATTTTGTTTTATTATAGATGTTTTATTTTGCTTTTCCAAATACACGCTTTTTCTTAATCTAAATACGTTTTTGGGAAGCGTAATTTTCTAACAAGAAACACAATAAAAATACTTTATATTTTGCAATTTTTTCAAGAAACCTTTATTATGTGAAGATAACAAGCAGAAAAAAGGTAGTTGATGTTGGATAAAGCTATTTGATAAATATAATATATTAATATTCTTATATTTTATAGATTTAATCAAAATAATTTTATTCAAGATCCACTAATCAAGTACAATCAACAATTACTACATATAAACATTAACTCCAAACTTTCAAAAATCATTTGAACACAAGTTAATAGCACAAAAGATTTCACAATTCATTTGAAAATCAAAATTCCATCCACTAACAAGAAAAAGTTTGGAACAAAAAAGTTTCAGATCACAGGTATGTACCTCTTTCTATTTATTATGCGAATGAAAGAAAACGTTTATTCAAATGGAAACTTACTGCCGTTTTCAAAATAAAATTATGGGGAAAAACAATTTAAGAATTTTATTAGTAATGAACTTAAAAAAATCATTTATAAGACATTAATTATACCAAACCCAGGATAGATTACTGATCATTGTGGGAAAGTGGGTATTTGCTGACATGGCCCATTTTATGTTGACCGGTCCTCTTATATATCTTCACCTAAAAAACTAAGCAACATAAATGACACTGTTAAAAATATTGTTTACATATCTGAACTTTACTTGTTGTGCTGATAGATAGGAATACAGCCACGTTAGAACCGCATAACTAAATCCCATGACATATAATTTCTAAAGAACCATTTGGTAGTATGGCAAAAATTGGAAAAACGTCTATTATTCTCTCTCATATATTAAAAAATCTATTAAAATCCTGAAATTAAAAACACCGTACATTTGCTAATTTCCGAATATTTATTTTGCGTTTATTTTTCTTCATTCATTCATTAAAATTTTTAAAATAAGTATAAATTTGTCTTTTGTGTGCATTGTGTGGTTGTGTGTATAAAATTTGTCTTAAATTAAACTAAACTAAGAGTGTAGAAAAGTGTATATGTGAATGAGCAAATATATAAATTTATGTTGAAATTTAAAATACATAATTATGTATGCATTTGTTTAGTGTATGTATATATGTAACGAACTAAAGGCTAAAAAACTAAAAATAAACTTTAAAAAAATCAACTAAAACGTTAAAAGTAATAATCATAAGCCTCCAATAGTTATAATATAAGAAGGAATTTCAAATAAGACGTCAAAGAAAATATAAGAAAACTATATGAAATGTTTTTAAAGGTTTTTTTTTTCTTTTGCTAATACAAGAGTTTTCTAGGAAAGATTTTTTAAGGATGACTTTTTCAAATATATCACAGTTGGGACTAGAAACAATGGGATGGTTTAAAATATGACATTAAACTAAATATGTTCATTAATATTTTGAGTTAAATCCAGGAAAAGTTTGTGAACTGTATTCATTTGTTTTAGATTTGTATATTTGGACTTATTCTGGCTTCTACGTTGTTATTATTTGTATTCGTAGAAATTTGTAGTTCGTTAGTATTACTTGAAGACGTTGTGTTAGCGGCGCTACTTGATATAGGTGAATTGTTCAAAATTAATTTTGTGTTGTCTGTAATTGGGCTATGAGTAGATGTTGTTATCATTGAAGAATTATTAAAATCTTTGGTTTGCATTTGATTAACCGAAGAAGGAGATTGTTGTTGTTGTTGTTTTTCATGAGCTTGCTGTTGTTGCTGTTGATGTGCTGCATTAGCAGCAGCTGCTGCTAAATGGAATTGATTTGGCATAAACATTTGGTAAGCTGAACTCAATTGGGCCGCTGTTAACGACGAACCTTCATTACAATTCAAATCATTGCTCGGGGGTGTTGTTGGTGTTGCTGGAGCATTTTGAAAATGTAGTACGGTGTTGGGAGAAGTGGGTGTAACCTCTTCTGAAGAGGATGAATTGTGAACAAGGCTTGCTGCATTTAATTGTGTAGTCAAAACCTTATTGGCCCGTTTTCTTCTAGCTTCTGTTTCACAGGGAGAAGGTGCCCCAGGATGTCTATAGGAGACATGCTTTCGCAAAGCATCCTTGCTGCGTGATACATGTGAGCAAACATTGCAAGCATATCTGAAAAAATATATAGTACGTATATAAATAAATTTTTATCTATTCTGAGATAAGCCAAGACCAAAGAGGAACTACTAGAAAATTAGGCGAAGTACGTCAAATAAGTCATCTATAAAGCATGTGTTTTAAACTGTATGAGTACAGGAAATTGTAATAAAATAGGAAAATATTGTTGGAATGAAATATTTATTTAAGAATTTAAGAATTTAGTAAATAATTCTATATCATATATATTATATTTATATATACATATATATATATATATATATATATATATATATGTGTGTGTGTGTAAAATATTAAGTGCATTGTGATTTGCAGAAAAATGTATTGATACAATTATTGGTTCCTTTTGTTATCCTTCGCGAAAAATAAAATAATAGGAAAAACACAATGAAAGCAAATCATTGTCTTCTTGATGGTCGATAGTTCTCACGCAGCTAAAAAAATACATTTATTTCTTTGGGATTTGTTACGAATTTCTATCAAACTACAACGAAATATTAAAATAAAACTATAGTAAAATGGTTAAATATAAAAAGGTCGTAATGAAGTACTTTTTCTAAAAAAACTGACCACAATGTAGTTAAATAATTTCAATGTATTCGTC
Source organism: Linnaemya vulpina (assembly GCA_963675445.1). Taxonomy (NCBI): domain Eukaryota; kingdom Metazoa; phylum Arthropoda; class Insecta; order Diptera; family Tachinidae; genus Linnaemya; species Linnaemya vulpina. The sequence goes on along the minus strand of OY776278.1, from coordinate 84,460,619 downwards.
TATTTAATTTTTTGACGTTTTGTCTATTCGATGTTGCATTCGAAATTAAAGCAGAAATGCATTTTTATTATAAATATTATACTTTTATAAAAACAATGCCATGAAGTTTGGCATTATTTTCATTTCGACTGAAATAGAGCTGGAAATTTTATAAATTTTGCAGCCGTTTTTTTAAACTTAGAACTCACCTTACATTTTGGTGAGTCTCCAAGTGAACCCTCAAATTGTATTGGTTACTCAATTGTTTGTGACATATAAAACAAGTGGCATACAATTTCGAATTCGATGGAGTCTTAGTTTGAGGATTAGATGTATTGAGCTTTTCATTTGACATCATTCTGACGGCTTCATGTTTCAGATTTTCATTGGCTGCTTCCATGCTGCGAACACAAGATTGTGCATATTTATCTAAATGTTGCTGCAGTTTTAATTGATCCTCGGGAGATATATTGTAGGCTAATTGTGAGTGAAGTTGTGCCGATGATTCGGCATTTGAGGGGGACGGAAATAGTGGAGACTTTGCCAATGCAGGTGAAGTATTGGAACTGTAATTGTCCGTGGAAGTCTTAATGCTAAGAGGCGTTAAGGGATTGTGCAAATGTGTGCTTGTAAAATTATCAGGACTTTTCTCATGTTTTGTGTTTGAACCACAGATATTGTTGCCAGCTCCGCCTCTGAGATTTTCAACAATTTTGTCTATACGTTTGAAGTCTTTTTGTTGCTGCAATATTAATTGGTGCTGTTGTAGTTGTGGCTGGCTCAAGATAGTTTTCTTCTCCAAACCAGTACAAAATCGTTTAGCCATGAGGGTTTCTTCTTCTGAACTTATTAGCGCAGGCATTAAGTCCTTGGTCGTCATGCCCAAATTGGCTTGATATAAATTGCATTGTTGTTGATATTTGGCCAAAAGCTCTGAAGTCTTGTTTAAGGCAGTTTGGGAAAAATTTAAAGGTTGATGCATTAAGTTGGGATAAAACTGTAGAGATTTCAAAAATAAATTCTCCAGAGGTGAGGTAAATTTTGTATTTAAGCTAGGACTTAGTAAAGGATTAAAGGAACTAGCCGTTGCGTTTGTATTTAGATTTGTTGCTGTAGGAGCTTGTGGCAAAGAAAAGTTCCCACATGCTGACTGTGTTTGTGGGGAGGAGGGTCGAGTTTGAGATTTTTCCAGCTCTTCTTTTTTGCACTCGTCGAAGGTTTCTTTTGATTCATTTGAAGATTTTGTAGATTTCTGTAACTGCAAACATAATCAAGACAAATTTTGATATACTATATAGTATAAAGTTAGTTTCACTTACATTATTATGGACATCTGCTAAACCCTTAATGCCCAAGGTTTCGGCCAAGCTCAAAAGCATTGGTATTTGTTCTTCATAAACATTTACCTCTCCCGAGTACATAAATGTCAGTAAAGACACTATTGCACTGAATGAAGCTCCTGGTATGATGATAACCGGATGGTGGGTGGTTTCTAATGTACGGAAAATTTCCAAAAAGAAAGAGCTGCAGGCACTTAAAACCACACGGTGAGCTCTTAATGTACGGCCTTCCGCGGATATAGTAACATCTGTTAAATGACTTTGGTCAAGTAAAATTGGCAGTGTACTAAGTAGGCTGGTCTAAGAGAAATAAACGAAAGTTTTGAATAATTTTACAACTAACTCTCTATCATTCTGCCTAATCATGAGTCTGTATATGATCTTACTTAAACAAAAATATGAACTTCTGGGCATCTTTTTCTGTCAATTATTAAAAATGTTCTAAAAAATTCTTAATGTAATTCAAAAAGAAAATGCTGTCGTCTGTGTATTTTTTGTGCATATGCGTTTCCAAATATTAATAAATCTCATTACATTAAAACTGTCCAAATATTTTTTTACACATAATTCAAAATATTGCCGAAAGTAGTTTTCATGTTGCATCAACTTTAGCATTTAAAATTTTTTTTTTTTTTTCGTTTTCGACTGTTTTGGACATTTCTTCTTTCATTTGGCAAATTGCTTGCACAAAATTTTCATTTGTATTTTTGACTAGAAGAAATGCGTTTTTTCTGCTTCAACAGTTTATTTAATTTTATTTCACAGACAATATTTTGGATTGTCGAACAAACATACTTTTGTATTTCATTAAAGAGTTTTACATTAAGATGTGACATTATAAATATTATCTTTATATTTAGATATCTAAATATTTAAATATCTTCTTTAAAACGATTTACGAAGGACGGTTTTTATAAAATTCACAATATTACAAAGCTGAGGATTAATTAAAATTCAATGTCAAAAAATTTACACAGCAGCCTTAGAAAATATTTAAATTTAATGTTAAATTGAAAACAATATATATATATATATATATATATATATATATATATATATATATATGTATATATATATATATATATATATATATATATATCCTGTTAAATATCTGCTCTTGTATAAGACACCCTTTAAATATTATATGTACATACATTTGCACGCTAAAGCTCATCCAATTCAATGGTTTTAATTTTAAAAATAAAATAGTGTCCCATAAGCGAATTTCCCTAGTTAAAATCCATTGCTTATGGACAGTATTCTAAAATACATGCAACAAAAAGAAAATAAATTAAATTGTGCGACTATATGTGTAAAAATAGTATTATTGGACTTTCATTTATTTTTATTTTATTGCAAATGACATTTTGAACAGTTTTAGTAAGCGCAAATGTCCAGTCATTTGACAAATTTTTTACTAATATTTCGATGTACTTATTTGTATATTTTCGAAATTATTATTGTATGTTTACTTGTAAATAAATATATTTGAGTTTTATATAAAATAAAAACTTATAAATTAGGTTTTTTGAAAACTTTTAATGGTCAGTTTTATTAGCGCAAATTTATTGTCACCGAAAATATAAAATTGTTTGTTTATCTTTCTACCAAACGTTGTCCAAAAAAATTAAATAAGATAGTTTCTGCAAAAACCAGACAGACATTATATTTAGAATAGCAAAACTAAGAGCAATTTGGGTGCTCATGTACGTATCCTTTTAGATCTTAAAAAATATTTGCTCAAACTTATTTTTGGAAAATTTTGGCTCTCCCAAAAATTTGTTCGTGTTATTCTCATCCCTGGATATAATCTAATGATTCCATTCTATACAATGCGAGATATTTTTGACTTTGTACTGATATACACAAAAATATGAGCTTATTTTTTAATAGCCAACTGCGGTAAACAGTTATATATGTTATTTCCAAAAAGTTTGTTAATAATATAAATAAATTGCTATGCAATAGTGTAACTGAAAATTAATTTTGTATATTTCACACAAATACTTATAACTTTTATCTCGTACTTAAAATTTTAAAACAGAGTAAACTTTTTAATAAAAAACTGAATATGCCAACAATGAAGTACATTAAATGTAAAGCAGAATAACAACCATTGAAAATGGAAGAACCCTGTGCCATATTTGAATTTTTATAAATAAATAAAATCAAAATAAGTTGAGAAAACAAATATTTTTCGGGGTCAATCTATTTTGTAAAATAATGTAGTTGAAATTAAAAAAATAGTACATAATTTTAAACATAATTTCTAATTAGTTGCGTTACCTGATGATTATGCCATCTTAAACAAAATTGTTGTTGGTTTTCATTATTATTTGTTGCTTGTTGCTGTTGTTCTAGTAACTTTTGTGATATGTGTTGCTCACGTGTCTGCTGTTGTTGACGTGAATTTGTTCCGATATTATGTTCCATAATTTCTTATCAATCGTTAATATGTTCATAAATCAATTTAATCGAATATTTTTAACTCATAAGAACTGCTTTAAAAATTAAATTAAACTGCAAACATTTGAGTTGTTTTGAAATATGGCGCGCAAACACATATGAAGACGCGCCGTACTAAAACAACCATCGTCAATGACATCAATAAAATTGCTATTTATTTGTTTTGCTATTAGCTGTTAATTGTGTGCGTATATGTCATCTCTTTTGTTCTTAATTAAAAAGAAGTGATGAGAAGAGTAAACATAGTTTCTCTTCTTGTCATAACGGTATATTATTTTGTTTTCATTTCCTTTGTAAAGTTTACAATGTAAACAACTACATTGAGATTTGTTCTCTTTTTCTCAATAATTTTCTAGGAGACTGAAGAAATTTTCACTTTGCAGAGAATGTGTCCAGAAATAAAGACGAGGGTACGAATAAGTGATTGTTAATTAACTATACGACGTGTATTTAGAAATCGTTACATCAAGTATTATTGAAATTTGATTGATTTGAATTAATAGTGTTGAAATAATGTCAAAATGCTGTTAATTGTTCAAATATAATTTTAATATATTTCATCAAAATCTATGATCATACATACACAAGCATGTATATATGTATAGACATACATATTTATGTAAATATATATGTACATACATATTTACATGAACGTGCTTTTTTATATAGTGTCTGTATCAAAAGATTTCCGTTAGTTTAAATTGTAAAATATATGTATATAATTTTTCGTCGATCTTTTGCTTAATCTCTTTGTCCACCAAATCTTTTTATGTGTTGGATTTACATATATAATATTGTATTAGACTGCATACTTATGTACGTATGTATGTTTTGTAATGCAAGTGTTGTACATAAGTTTTTTCCGAGGGCTGCTATTTTTACCGGTTGATCCAACAACAACAATTACATGTATTAGCCAATTTTAATTTAGCGAATGCATTTTTATTTTTCCTTCAGAAATCTTTTTTCTAATGGCTACACAATAAGTCGTAAAATACTTGGAGACACCTCAATATTTTTTATTTATTTTGAAATCTATTAAGAAAGGCGTATTGTAAAAGAAGGGACTAAGAGAAAACTCGTTGCATTTGTGACGAAAAACATATAAATAATTATGTGCGATATGTATTGATTATTATTATATAAAAGAACTATATTGTTGTTTGCCATTATTAAAAGCAGGATTTTATCGGAAGCATAAAAATTCTTTTCGTTATAAAATGAACGTCCCTTCAATTTATCATCTGCTTTTTGTTTAAGTAAAATGGCAATTATGGAAAACCTATTATAAAGCGGAAAAATTCAACTCTTTACTAACATGAAATTCTCTTCTCGAGAAAAAATTTCTCCAATTATAGATATCACGAGAAGAAAAATACATTTAGAATAATTTTTCTTAGAATAGTAGAAATGGTAGAAACTATATTTGGACTTATTATTCGTAATAAAAAAAATTGAGATCTTAAACCTTTGGAAATTTACTTGATATGCATCAATTTGCCATTTCTATTTATAAAAAAGAAGATAGTCTATACAACAGAAGAAGTAAAATAGTTGATGCTTTAAAAAGTTATTAACTTGTGAAAAGTGTGCCATTGTGCGGTGGCTGTAAAATGTAGTAAACGCAAGTGCGCACTAAAAGAAAACTTGCATTCGGGAAATAATTCATTGAATTAATAAAATTCGTTGCTTTTTGCAGCATGTACGAGTAGATATGTCTGTATGCAGTTTCAGCAATCACCGACCCCAACAGAAACAGTTTATTCAATTTTTCCATAATGCTATAAGTTTGAATATTCTATATTATTAAACACATTTGTCCCTTCTATGCTACGCTCATGAAAATAAACTGCACACATGCTTATTTACACAGATGCATATTTAATTGTATGTCGCATGTTAAGCAAATGGATTTGTGTGTGTGTATGGCCCAAACTGCATGTGTATCTTAACAAATGTATCATCTAATGAATAAAGGAATTTTTTTCATTCCAATATATTTTATTTGAAAACTACTAGATTCAGCTGAAAGGTACAACTAATACACTTATTGCATTTTTTTTTTTTTTTTTGTAATTTGAATTGTTGTTTAGCTGGCTGGCTGAATGGGTGACATTAGATGGATGCTTTTTGCTGGTTTTGGTTGGCTAGATTTTTTTTATATAATTTTTTTTCTATTCGTTATTGCTTTGTTGTTGTAAATTTTATTTATTTTTAAAAATTTGTGCTATTTCGTAAATATACATAATCACATTAGCCAAAATCACATTGACAAGAATGAACCAAAAACTAAGAAAAAAAAACAAAAACTAAAAAAGTAGATAGAACGAGATAAGTCCCCCATCAAAGGTAATATAAAGCAACATTAACTGCACACATACGAAACATTAATACAATTGCTTTAAGTATTTCAATATTTTCTTGCTAAATATTTCAACCAATTCATTTCCAGTTTAGAACAAAATTCACTTAAAATTCCTTGTTTATTGTTTTTCATTGGTGCTTTGTTTAAGATTTTTATGAAATTGTTGACAACTTTTGTGCTTTCATTAAATATGTTTCTCAAAATTGACTCATGTTCTCCAGGTTTTTTCTGTTTTATGTTGAAAATTTGTTGTATGAGTTTTATTTAGATATATTTTTTTGTGACGAATCAGTCGTAAAAATAGATTCATATATTTAATACAGAGCTATAAAATATGCTCTAAGGAGACATTTTCAAAAACTTCTCCTTAGCACTTTATAGAATTACGTACCCATTATTTAATTCCCCTATATCACTTTATAGATGTCTTAGCCAAAAATAATAATTTACATGTAATTGAATATTGCTCAGAAATTGAGTTTATAATGACATGTTCAGCTCAAGGAGCGTTCCACTTAAAGAACAAATCATTAAAAGGAATTGTACCATTCTACTAAATATTATAAAGAGATGTCTATTATTTTATTATATGCAGTGTATATTGAAGTATATAAAATTCTTTTTCGATTCAGTTGGAAATACATGTTGTCCAGAGAAGTGGTGCTAGTTTCGTGAAAGGAAGCTTGTATGAAATATTCGTTTTATAAACATGAAAAAACAGTTGCTATATTGTCGACCTAAAGGTTCCCAGCAGCCTGACCAGATTTTAAAGTGATATGAAGGTAAATTACTTTGAAAAAGGATCTAAGGAATTCAATTGCGCGCCAGAAAAGGAAATAGTAAAATTTTTTCTTATATGTTTATGTTCATCAGTTTCTGTTTGTTCCTCCTCAGATATAATGCAGGTGTGAGAGTTTTTTTTCAATCCTGCAAGCAGTTCCGATAAGCACTTTTTGGCATCTTTCAGATATTCAAGTGCTTTTGAGGTTTTAATTCCATTTTTACACATTTTATGCAAATTCTTCTATCCATTTTTTTGGACATCTAGGTACGTAAACATATTCCGCTTAGAATATATATCTTTGAAGCTTAATGCATAAAAATATTTTGTCTATGGCTTTGACAAATTTTGTATAGAAACCATTTTATGAATTAAGGCTTTATTGTTATGAATAATTGCCGAAGTCGCAAGCTAACGTTCGATCGAATGAATATCATTTGAAACAAATTTTTTTTGCTTTTAAAATGATTACGATCGAATAAATAACAATAGACTTGCTTATTAACAAAACTATTCTTTATTTACATTTAAAAAAAGTAAACCAATAAAATAAACAAAATAAAACAAAAACTAAAGTTTACTAGAGTCCCGAGTTAGATATAATTTTGAAAACGTCCTCCAAATCTAATACTAAATGTTCCGAAAGATTATCAGAAACATGTTTTAGTTGTAAAATATGTAAAGATAACACTTTTCAGAGAGAAATGTACAGAAAACAGATTTTTCCGACAGCGATTATACTAAAAAGTGTCCTTAAATGTTATGTGTAGCTCTAATCTCAGCAATATATTCGATTTAATGGAAGTTAATCTTAGTGGACATTGTATTGTCTAATAAAAATGTTAGTTTGTCCAAGGATTTATTGATTCAACTGCGTTTATAATCATTAAAAAGAGATCGCAGAGGCCAGTGGCATTCTAAAACTAAAATTGGCTTCACATATTTTCGTTATAATCTGAAATTGACTATGAAACGTAATTATTCAATAGTTTTCTGTCCTTTTCTAATATAAATGATATATATTGAACCTTTCAAAATGAGGACTTTTCTTAAATAAATAAAAAAAATCCCAATTTCATATGTACATATGAATTAAATTATTTCAATATATATAAATGGATTGGATTTAAAACACTTCAAACTATTTTCGGCATAATTTTTATATATTTTATTCCACAATATTATAGTTGTTTTATTTAAGTTATTTTTTATGCTATTTCTAAGTTATTCATTTCCATCACGTTAATTTTTTTCTTTTTATAAATAAAACAGTTATTTTTTTTTATATACAACCTTAAATAATAATTTAATCAATATAGATCAAATTATTTTATTTATGTACAGTTGCACTATATATCACACTCATGCCATTAATTTCTTTACTTAATATCTATTAACGGTTACCATATACAAAATCGTTACAACAATTCATTTATTATAAATATATATGGTACTATTCTTTTATTATTATTATTTTCCGAGTTACGGCTTTCTTTCATGTATTAAATGTCTTTTTTGTCATTTATTTTTTGCTTTGCGTCGCTTAAATCGAATTTTCTGCGTGTCCACCACCTTTCTATCGTGTTTGCTCACTTCTAATTTGCCAAAAATTTCTAGTTTGTCTGAGGTTGGAGATTTTTTTCCCCCAAAATGTCCAAATACATTCGTGCCCCTTTTTTCTGTTATAATTCTGAAAAAAAGAAAACTAAAGTAAAAGAAATGACAACAACAAAATCTGATCATTTATATTTGTTTTTATTATGTTGAGTATTTTGGTAGTGCTTTCTACTTTCGAAGAGACATTTGTTTGGTCGTTCAGTCGGTCACACTTTCTTTTCAATATATATCTCTTGGTCTAATCTAATGCTTAGTGATTCAAATGAAAAAAAAAAATTTGTAAATAAGCAAAGGAAAATGATAGACATTTTGTGTCTTGTAGATTTTTCAATAATTTTGAAAATGCATCCAAATTTAAGCAAACTGAACAATTTTTGGAATCGGTAAGAAATTCAAAATGGGGCTGTCTATATTTTTTATTACACTACACAATAATAACATAATACAGTGAAACCTCTCATAATGGGGCACCCACGATTACTTTATTTTTGTCCGGTTACGGGAGGTGGCCGTTGTTATAAGTATTATATATTATAATGCCACATTTTATTGAAAAAATGCTAGACTACTTGTCTATTGTGGTTTTTTCAGATTTGACTGTTTGAACTTCAAAATGAGTTTCAATGTGTTTGAGGAATGCGACATAAACGACTGTTGCAAAATAAGCGGACAGTTTTTAATGCTTGATTATTTTGAAACAAATAATAAATGCACCAAATATTTAAAAATAGACAGGACATTTTACCTCCTTGCAATTTCACGCACTTCCGTTTGTGTAGAATTCAATATTTGCGTCCAGTTATTAGAGTGTCCGTCTATGATAATATATTTTGTATAGAAGAATTAATGAATATCACAGGACTAAAGATTTTTCACTGTATATGATAAAACTGCTGAAAACCATATCTGTACATGAAATACTCTTTGAAAACTTTTATAGTGGCGAATATTATAACAAAGAAATTATTTTCTATCAGTCTGTCTGCACACTTTACTGTGTGGTGGTACTGGAGGACACAGATTAGCTATGGGATGTCGAGGACTATTGAGTAGCATTGTGCGATAAGTAGATGTCCTCGAGCATTGAAAACATGTTTGAGCTCTACAGAGAAGAGGTCGTTTGTTCACAGTCCTTAATTGTGAAACCTTTGAAAAAAGAAAAACAAATTCGATAATGGCCGGTGTCTGTCTGTAATTTGAAAATAATGTTTGATATAAAAGATAAATTAAAATACCTACAACGTTAATAAAAATACAATAAAGGAATTAATAAAGGAGTTGAGGAAATATTACAATTTTTTTAAGAAAACATATAAAACTTTTATAATGGATCATTTCACTTTTTCTTTATAGCGAAGCTTAAACGAAATATGTAGATCAGTTCGGTGCAGTATGACTAGCGATTTCAAAATGCCGAATTTCAAGCGTTTTCGTTTTTCAGATCACCTGTTTTAGGCGTCATACAGTTTTCAGAACAACAGCAATAAAATTTACTATCCTGCAAAAAAAATCAAGAATGCTCAGCCATTCTTGTCAGAATGACAGGCCATTATAGGTTGATAAAACAGACTGAGATTTGATTCCACTTCCACATTTGGTGTACTATTTCCTACACATACATTTATACTTATACGTACATATGTATGCATCTATGTATGTATGTACTTAAGTGTCACCAAACATCTAAGCATATGCTGGTTTTTTTCGTTCTGGTTGCTTGGCCAGACGGACCATGTGCCTGTTATGACTAATGACAAGAAATACCTTCATACAAACACATACTATATGTTATTTTACATTAATATTCAGAATTTAACATGCCCCAAACCAACAAGTATTTAAAAATATTTAGCGAAAATAATCCACAAAACAAAATCAAACATGTCTATAAACATAAGCGATAGATAGAGAGTAAAAGCTTAAAAAAATGCTAAAAACGAATGACAACAATAAATTGTATACTTTCCAAAGACCCGCAAATACAATAAATATATTCAGAGTGCATGAAATAAAGCACACCAACAACAACAATAGTGTAGTACTTCTGCAGCATTCAATTAAATATTTACATGCGATTACAAAATTTCATGAGATAAAACTTGAGAAAATTGCAAATTTAAATAAATATCAAACGCATTTATTTATAAAACCCAGAAAGTATGAATAGCCGGGCAAAAAATTAACAAACCCAAAACAAAATAGAAAAAAATTAAAAGAAGCCACCTCCCTCCATCTAAAAATCCATCCTCCAAGCTAAAAATTATTTGAATTAAATTAATTTGGCCGTTATTTATTAAGGTGGCAATATGTGTTTGGTTATACTATTTGGAACGTCTAGGATGTGCCACAGATTTCCTTTAAAAAAACGCAAAATATTTTAAAAATATTTATATACAGCTGGCTCTCAATAATTTGAAATTAAAAGTACTAGGCAAAATCGGAAGTAATCTTCATGTGATGCAAAATAAAAATATATTTTAAATTAACAAGAGTTTGATTTCATAGAAAAGCTGAAATATTTTACATTTGCACTTTCGCAAAATACATCCGCTAACCACTAAATTCCGCGATTTGGAAAAAGCAAAGACATTCAAGGCCTAACCCATAAAAATATATTTTATGATTATAATTTTCTTATTTGACAAATAGGCAGCTCATAAATAAAAAACAATTTATACGAATTAGGCCGTTAATCTTTCTTGCGACAGTTAAGCTAGAATTAACTGTACAACTTGGGCACATGGATAGTTTTACATATTATTTTATTGTTTTTTGTGTTACCTTTTTATATTAAAGAAGACAGTAGTTATAATAAAATAATTCAAATTATAATGTGTGATGCACCACATTTTATGGGTGTTTAACCATGCACTAGCGTCTATTCGTAAAAAAAAAAAAAAACTTTTTTATTTATTATCAGCTTATATGACAAATTTCTATGGAATATTTTCCAAATAAGGCTTTAATAAATATAAAATGTCTTCATGCACTAAACAGTACCAAATATTGATTGCCTGCCATATTCATACAAAATAACTTAAAATGTGTGGCGAAACAACAATTTTCATAAAAATTTATAATAAAATGCTTTTTTAAAATGTATATTATTTTTTATTAATATGCATGTATTCCAAATGTAGCGCTCGATGCTCAACTAAACTTCATACTATTCATTGCAGGGCTCTTCAGTATAAATTGCTAGACGTTTATTTCTTTCTATCTACAGTCCCAACAACATACTTAATAATATTAAATACTTTGCAAGTATTTAAAAAAATAGATAATTGTAATTAAATAAGAAAAATGTTTTCAAAATCTCAAGATGTGTAAGAAATATACAAATTTATTTCATGTCTAATATTTTCCCATACGCCAAATTTAATTGTGGAATTTAAGTACATTAATTTTGCAAATAAAAAACATTTATTTACTAGACACACTTGTAATCTTGAAAGCAGCCGTGTAGATTTTATTTAGTCAACGAAAATATTTTTTTCTCTGATTGTATGCTTTAATTTGACGAAATATTGCCAAGATATATAATTAAACAAAATGTAAACAAAAAATGTTTTGTTTTGGCATTTTTAAAAACGGTTTTACAATGTTTTTTTCTCTTTTTTTTTTTTTTGTTAAGAACGTTACATATGTACATACACATACAAACATGTATAAATGTGTGTATAAAAACTATGAAAATCAATCTGTCACGATAAAACAGGGCATTTAACGAAACTTGATACATATTCAATAACAGCATGAACAATTTAAAAAATGAAAATATTAGAAAAATCCAAGTGCTCAAAAAACCTCATATACATTTGTACAAAAAACCAAAACTAACAAAATAAATATTGAAAAATATCAAAAAAAAAACGAAATCATCTAAGAATTGTAATAAAGCAAAATAACTATTATTAACTTCACATCAAGAAAATATCAAAATAGGTCACTTTTCGTGAACAACAATTAAGAACTTCTGACAGTCTGTGGATGCGCTTTAAGACCTTGAAATTCGCGAAAGACTGTTGCAAATAATTAATTGTTGAAGAAAAGAAGTACAGAAGCGTCCTATTTTTGTTGCTGTTTTGGAGTGACGTTAACAAATATTTACGAAATAAAGTGGAATAGATGAAATATCTACTCCATAAATATTCTCTATTCTGTTATTAATGTTCAGCTACGGTATATTTCAAATGAATTTGATATAACATACGATCTAACTTAGATGCTCTTTCAAAATTTATAAATTAAGCAGTAACATTAAAATTACCTCTTATATATCAACTTTTTGCTAAATTTCTCTATTAAACAAGTCAATTTTTAAAACAAAGGCTTATACAACTATTAATTTTATCTTAAAACTAAAAATCTTATCCTAGAAATTTTGGCTTATGCGTTCTTAATCTAGATCCATCAAAGCATTTAACAATATTGTTAGGTACGCACATTTCTTTTTGATAATCCCATGCAAAATAAAAATTGCACCTTGAAATTGTCAAATAACCAGCAACACATTTGTAATAGTATTCACAGCGTTTGAGATGTGGATAATAGGAATTTTCGAGAGGATTACATTCAGGCTTTGTTAGTACATGACTATTATTGTTGTATATTGTGCTTATAAAAGGCATTAAAGTGATAACTGGTGTAGTAATAGATAATTCAGTCTCATCTATCGTTTCTCCCTTGTCATCTTCTGCACTTTTTTGGCTGTCATCTTCAGTACTTGAGCATATATTATCAAAATCAAATTCACATTTGTTAGATTCTTCTTTGAAATAAGCTCCATTTGAACAAGTATATATTACTGAAGTCTCTTCATCTTTACAATGTATAAAAGATCGGCAATCGTCAGCCACTGCTATTAAAGAGTCTGCAGGAACATTTGAGCATTCTTCAAAGTATTCTGCAAACGTTGGTGTTAATATTAAGGCCATGAAAGGAAGAACTTTCACGATAAACATGTCCTCTATTTTAGTCTTATTGACAATATATAACTTTTTGATTACTGCCGTGTTCGTTGACAAGAAACAATGATTGATTTTCAAATAAACTTGCCAATTTATAAGAAAAAATTTGGACATATAGAATAGTTTTCAGTATGATAATCAAATTATTACAAGGCCAGGCAGTTGTTATCTTCAACAAAATAAAAACAGATTGTTATCAAGCAAAGCGTCAATAAACTAAAAAGGTTAAATTATTGTTTGTTAACAATTTTTGTTTTTCAAATTTATATTTTAATTAACTTATTATCTATATAAGAAAAATTACAAATTCATTTACGCTTGCAACATGGGTCGTTTCTCCTTTCCCTCCAAATTTTCATTTGTCAGTGCATACCCAGTTCCACCCTGAAAATATGGTTAGTTTAGATTTAATGTTTTATTTTTATTTTTTAGTGATTAGATACCCTTTGCAAAAGTATTATATCCTTTTCTTTAAGTTTTTGGCTGGTTAAAGGATGTATCATGTCTTTTCTTATCAATTTTTCCACACATTCCATGGTAACAACATCGCCGCTTGAAAAAAAAAACATTCAAATTAAGTTGAAAGAATTAGTTCTTTTCTTTTGTATATATTCCAAATTTATAAACCCTTATAAAAAAGCTCGTTTCGAAAGTAGACACATGATTTCATTAGTACTCAAATGTTTAAGTAGTTTGAAATTTTATATACTGACTAACGATTTGTTAAAACACATTTTACGATCAAGAAATAAGATTCGAAATTGCCTTTGGCTTAAAAATATACTTACGTTGGCCTTAAAACAGCACATGGCACTGCATTGCTTAGAATGTCATGTGTCACGGGGCACATATATCTTGCTTCCTTGATTATTAAAGATTTCTTTGTGTCGCCATCTTTCACCAACGTAAATTTAACATCTATTAAATCCTTAGCTTTCAAAACTTTCCCTGAAACTGGACAGTAAATAGTGGGATCTGGCATTTCAGCTTTAGCCAAACCGGCATTAGGGCACTCGGAAGGTAACCAAAAACTAGGGAGTTTCCTTTCATTACCATTAGCCATATTAGATATAGAGCTTTCTTCTTTTGAAGCTCTGGATGTTGATGGTTTTTCAACGGTACCATTTACTGGTTTTCCGGACTTAACAAATTGTTCGACACATTGTTGTTGCTTGCGATTTAATTCTTGGCTAGCATCATTCTCTTCTAATTTCTTCAAACGTTCATATTCCTTTAACTTACGGCTATATTCATTTTTCTTCGTGATGATGTACTGCAGTATTGCCTCCTTGTCAAATAAATAGCCATCTTTGGTTATGACAGGATTACGGCAGGGCTGTAGAGTAAGAGAACAACAATCGAAAGACTTTACCGAATCCTTACCCAAACGTTGGGCATTTGTACCATAACCGGATTCGGCTGCATCTTTTTTCTTCTCGTTATACGTGTACACAGCACCCGCTGTACAATTTCTAGCATGGCGAGTCATATTTCTTAAAACTATTCCAGATGATATAAATTTCACCAACTAATTCGCAGTTTGTTTTGCTTTTCCAATAATTGTATGCAGTTGTTTTGCTTTTTTCTTTACATTCAGTTGAAAATGATACCTAAATAAAAGTGCTACCAAGTTGAATTTAGCTCGGTTTATGTTTAAGGTTATATAAAAACCGTTTCATTTCAATTTTGTAAGTTGCAACTATATAACAGTAATAAAAGATATCTTTCATAATTTCAAACATTTATATATGTTTATTAATACAGTTTTGTTAATGATATTTTCATGTTATATGATTAATATTCTTTCCCTATTATATTAACATTAGCAATAGTTTCCTTTTGCTTTTATAAAGTATTATAATCATTTCCATTACATATAGTTTTAAATAATGAACATTCCATTTACCATTTGTCTATATATTTTTGAATTGGTGAACTTACCTACTTTAGAAACTGAATAGTAAAAATATTTCATTGTTCATTGTTGATATATCATATCACAGAACATAAATTATAAATTTTTTTACATAAAACGAGGGAGATTGTGATGTTTGAGGAGTAGACTAGATCGTTACTTTAATTTTGGCAAATTTTTTTATACATTATTAATATTTATATAAATACGAATTTTGTTCGAATATTTCTATAAAAAGGAAGCAAGTAGTAAAAAATTTCTATTTTACTTTTAGTATAATTGTTTTAGTTTTAGAAAAATAGAGCATTATAAAGAGATATGCTTACTAAATTTAAGAAAAAAATTTGTATGTGCATTATATGGTGTGTTTCTTTCATAAAGTTGTATAGATCTGTTTGCCATATATTATTACAATCTCATGCATTACATTTTAAATTGTATATTATATGTCTAAATATATAATTATTTTGAGCAGAACAATCTTAGATTGTTTTATTTAAAATTCTAACTTATTTTTAAAATTTATAATATGTTTCCTTAGATTATTTTATTTAAAAAATATGCAAAAGTAACTACAGCAACAAATTAAGAATTTAATATATCTAGTGTAAATGGAAGAGAATAGAAATATACATGTTTATACATACTCTGATTAATTTTTCTTATTATTTTTCTAATTTTTCTTGTTCTAAATTTGCCATTTATGTTTGATAGGAAGCAAAATTTCAAACAAAACCCTGTTTGTCTCTCTTTGGAGATGCTAAAGAGTTAAGGAAAATAATGTTGTAGATTTGTTGTGTAAAAATTTTAAATATAATTAGACTCTGCATAGATAAAATTTCAATACTTTATATTATTAAACATTATGCATATATTGATATTACAGTTAAATCCGAGAACAGGTTCGCGATTTCAATTATTTATTAAAATACTATTTCTATGTCAACTAAATTTTAATAAGATTTTCGACTTTGTTTGGATAAATAAATAATTACGATTCAGAAAATTAATTAAATCCAAACAAACGCTAAAGCAATGATTCGCCATGGGGAAAAATTTTTTTAGTTAATTCTAGGAGAATTTTTGTTCAATTCTTTGAAAACGAGTGATTTGTTACCTGTACTTTTCATTCCTAAGAATATATATTGACGAATCATTGTTGCTTTACAAAAAGTATTTAAATTATTGTGGATACAATACTTGGTTGTATTTTGTATAAAAGTATATTTGAAAAATTGTTTAATAGAGCAAAGAAAACATGTTCGAAAATAATAGTTGGCTGGCTTACTATCAATATTTTAACTGTCTTATTCATAAATCTCTTATAAGAGGCTTATAAAATAAATTATGTAAACCAATTTGTTTTATAAATCGTTATAAATAAGGATTTAAGTATTTATTATTATGAGTATCATCATACTTCAATATCTTTTTATGTTTTCCTAAAAATATCTGCTTATATGTTTTACGTTTTTTTTTTATTGTATTTCAATGATGTGTATTGCCATTTTTTCATTAAAATTGGATTAGATTAGTATTTTGTCATAGGACGGCGGTGGTGATTCTTCAATTGTGGATATATCTTCTTTAGCTTTTGTTTCTGGCAGCAGTATAGCTATATGATATGGTGGTGGCCCAGCCTGGGCATTTATATTTATGCTTTGTATTTGCTCTTGCTGAAATTCGTGCAAACCGGTAATTACAGCATCTTCTATAGAATTAACCATCGAACCACGTCCTCCCACTTCATCCATACTACAGCGATCTCTTGTTTGATCTCGTGAATTTGAACGAGACGATGTTGTTGAGGCAAAGAGCACTCTTGGTACTTTACAGATAGATACAAAACAGAATGCAAACACAAAAGTTGCCGTTAAAAGCCAAAACAAACCAACTTCAAACTTTGTGCCATGATTATCAAAATAGACTTTAATGCCCACAATAAAGGCAATGGCTAGCACTAGGGAAGCAAATATACCGCATTTGAGGTGTAAGGGAAGAAACTGTAGGTCAGTGCTTTCAATAGAGCGCGTATTGCGGCGTTGTCGTGAATTTTGCTGCTGGTGATGATGATGGTGGTATTGCTGATTGTTTGTTGCAGATGCCAGGGTAGAGTTTGTATAAGTTGTGCGTAGGTTGGATGACACATTGTTGTAGTCGCAAATAACAGGCGACATTGTGGTGGCTGATAAGTTTCTATTAAATGTATTGACAAATCTGGGAGATGTCTGTTGTTGATACAATTCAACGGTGAGATTGGCAGTTTGATTTGGGCTAAGAAAAACAAAACGAAAGGATGACTAAGCTTAGTTATGCAAACTTAATTTGTTTAAATATTAACTAAAAACAAATGATATTATTGCTACTGCCTGTACATTAAAAAAAATTTAATTAATCATTTAAATTCTTACATTGGATTTTCAGTAGGAACAAAGTTTGAGAGGATATTAAGGAGATTTAAAAAACTATGAAATTATTTTAAAAAATTGTTCTAACATTTTTTTATTTAGCAATATTTTCGGCTGAAAGTTCTCACTTATATTACTGAGAAATAATTTATAATATATATTTTTGGGTTATGGCACTGTTGAAGTAAATGGGCGATATGTTCATTTGAGATTTATTTGCGTGCATATCTTAAAACAGCTTAAAATATAATATGTATATAAATATATACATATTATTAAATTTAAAAAAAACTGAAAAGACCTTTTGACATGTTCTTTTTTGAATTTTCGTTTTAATCCGTTTAGATTTATAGAATTTTACCAACAATCCTTGCACATGCTCGTATATCATTCACATACCTTTGATGTACTCCATGTTCGTTTAATGTGTTTAAAGATGCATCTAAAGATTGTTGTAATTGATTTGTGGTTGTAGAGGCTGATGTTGATGATACCACTGAATTGATTGACATAGTGTTGGTGGCGGTGGTAGTTATATTTGTTGTTGGTGACTGCAACTGTACTTGGCTTTGATGTTGTTGTTGTAGTTGTATTTGCGCTAACGATGAAGATGTAGAGGCTATACTGGGTTGATAAGTTCTTACAGACATGTTGCCAAATTGTGGGTGACGATATCGTTGAGCATGTTGATGCGTTCCCGTTGTACTTGTGGTACTATTAAGAGAAGTAGTCAAATTATTGCCGGTAGGTGACGTTACACTTTGTGTTGTTCCCGATAAATTTGAGTGGTTGTTGTTAATAGAATTTGGTAAACCATTATTAGCGGATTGTTGTTGGTTTTGACGATTGTTGTTGTGATAGTTATGAGACGTTGCTGTTGTATTTGATCTAACAAAGTTACGAGTTGCTCCATGATTGGCCACATTATTGCTGTTGTTGTTGTTATTACTAGTTGTGCTATTGCTGCTACCACTAGCGTAATTTGTTGCACGATATTGAGTATTATTGCTTGAGGTAGCAGCATGTGTATGATATTGTGCTGCGGAAGCTTGTGTTTGCTGCTGTTGGTGGTGGTGATGTTGTGGTCGGTGGACTTGCATGCCCGCATTGCTTGTCGCCGATATAGAGGAGTTTACTGTTGACGATGATTTATGGCCTCCACTGCGCCGTGGTGGATGTCCAAAGCTCAATCCTGAACCACCCGTGTGTAAGGAGGCAGCCACACGAGATCTACCAAAACCACATTGAGGTGAGCGTTTATCAATCCAAAAATGCATGATGGTTCTTGGACCAATTTATTTTATATTTCCTTGGTTATATGGTTTCTGCACTGATTTTGTCTTCAAAGAAATATAATTTTATCATTATTTCACTGCAAAATACAAAATAGTTTAACGTTTATAAGAGAAAGAGAGCTCTTGTTAGCAGAGGAAATATTTTAACAAAACTTTCAAAAGGAAACTAAAAATTTAACAAAGAACTAAGGCATCCTTTGTTACACACTTGTACGCTAACAAACATGTACACAAATATGCATGTGTGTGCATTGACATACACACAGTCACAGTTAGCACAAAGAGAATTAAACTACCCGCCAGTTCATTTGGTGGCATTGAACTAACGTCTTTACGGATGATTGTGACAATTGACAATTTTTGTTTTATCTGCAAAGTGCTGATTTCATACATTTTGTTGTTTATTCCTGTCGCACACTGCAAACGATTAAGTTCGTGCTTGCCACCTCTGGCTGTTCATTATCTTCCACTTGGGTTAATTGTATATTTAGTTTGCGCCACTTAGAGACTTTCGCACATTAAACCAAATTATGTAACAAGCTTAGAATGAAGCCGAATCATGGTTACAGATGCAAGTGTTTAAGTATATATGCACACAATGTAGATTAAAAAATATATCATAGCCTCAGAGACCGTAACAGCTACTAGAAGCATGCACATTTAATTATTCCCTGCCAACTATGGTGATAGCCGTTTTGCACTCGTATCCTCTTCAGTTTAGGATGGTGTAAACGCTCGTAACAAATATTTTATGTTATAGCGTCCATCTACAATATTTTTTCTAATTGATTAGGCTGTTTCAGTGATTTTTGTAAACGAACTCAATTAAATATTTATTTGTATTTAAAATACTTTGCAAATAAATTTATAAAGTATCGGTGCACAGATGCCGACCACTGAGAATGCGGTAATGACCCTTATGCCTTCACAGAAGAAGCAGCAACTGAAAATTCTTCAGAAGAACAGTTATCTGGGGTGTAGAAATTTAGCGATTTAGAGGCAAAAATCTCGAATGAGACCAAACGTTTAGGTTGACTGACTTGCAGCTGATTTCCGACCAATTAAATGACCCGACGAAATTCAAAATTATTTATTTTCCATAAATTCTTGTAATAACGGAAACAGTAATTATTTGAATTTTTAAAGCTTTCATTTATGGCAAGATTTCTGGTTAACTAAGAAAATGACTAAGAAAACATCTCTGAGCTTGCCAATTCACATACATACTTACACACACATCCATAATATTGTATTGTACACACACAAACATTTGTGCTGGCATATACATATGAACAAACAGTTCCTTCCTATGTAAATGTTGGTGTAAAAAATCTTCATGTCATTTTAAACTAGACAGAAAGAGTACAGAACAGACAAACAAATCCGTTATAAGTCAAATAGAATTTATGTTCAGATAATATTTTATTACATTTCTTGCTAGTGCAAGGTCAATGAGCAATTAACAACAATCCAAGCACAAGTTAAAAAAAATAAGTAAAAATGTCGATTGTGACAACTGCAAGTTCACTAGTCCATAAAGAAATCACAAATACGTATAAAATTAAAATTAAAATAATTGGCTTTGAGAATCGTCTGAACCACCACCATGTGCTTGGCTACATCACAGCAACAATCAAACTTAACAAAGTTTTTAAAGGATCTACATGCTTTTAACTCCCAAATGCCTCCTAAAAACCGTTCGTTGAAGCAATTAAGACGAAATGTAAATGTTTGTGTTTCAAAAAATAAATAAAACGTACAACAAAATGAATAAGCAATAAATATCCTCAAATGCCAAAATACTGTTGATATATTTGTTAATACGTTATGCTGCGAATGCCGCACAGTGGGCTCAAAAGTCCCTTTTTCGCGGTTCATATCATAGCACATTCAAAACAATAATAATGATGTTTTCCAAATTAGATTTGGGTAACTCTTAACAAAAGTTTTATGTTCCAGAAAAGGTAAAAATTTAACAACGTAGTGTGAATTAAAGTTAAAGTTTTATTAAAATAAAAATGACGTGCTCATTGAGGCGTTCATAATAACAACTCATACGACTTGTGAAGCGATTTTTGTTGGTAAAGTTCACATCTGAGATTATTATTAATAATGTTCTCCTAGCGAATAGTAATTTTCTTAAACTACGAAAATTTTCATTATTTTATATAGTATTTCAAATTTCAGTCACTTAACTAACATCAAAACTAAAAACAAAATAATAGGCAGTTCGTGGAAAAATTTGAGTTTGTTTCTAAACTTGAAAATGTACGAAATCTATTTTTTAGTAGGAGTATTAATACAATTTAAAAAGTCTGCAAACAAGAAACAAGAATTTGTAAATCATTTCAAAACATTATAAAAAATAAATGACGCAATACCACATCGTTTCAATATTCCAAATAAATGTAAAAATCGCCTATAAAGATTTCATATATGTATGTACATAAATACAGTTCATTTTTGTTTCTTGATATTTTGCTATTTATTTATTTTGTAGTTTTGTGAATAAATTGTTAATATTTTCAGAGAAAAAATAGTTATTAAATGTATATTCCATTTTCTTCTTTTTCTTCATTCATTGTTAAAAAAAAGGGTCAACTAACTTTCTCCTAGGACGAGGACATGTTAACTTAACTACTCACATATATGATTACTTCGAATATCCGCTGAAATCAATAGTTCGTAGACAGTTGCTAGAAACGTAGGAGGACTGAACTACATTAAGTTAAAAGTATGCCATATACAAATACATACATAAGCGTGCATGTATGTTGTCTTGCATCCTTTAAAAGTGCTTGCACATGCAAGTACAAATTAATGAATCCAAGTGATTTTTTCCTTTCCATGTCCGCAACCACATACACATACAGACAAATGTATATATATTTATATATAATATAGACGCATGTGTGCACATACCTTTTCAAGTGTTACTACTTCCCACAAGGATATGCATATTGCTTTGATTTAGAAAGTAATAAAATTAAAGGAAATAAATTTTACCTTATTTTAATTTGAAATATGTCGTTTCTTATAGCGTTGAAACTATAATCAAAACAAAGAATATACCATTAATTGTTTACAACATATTGTGTTGTATTTTGTGTTATTTATTTTGTGGTAATTATGTCCTTGATAAATATTTCTGGTGCAATGACTTCATTGTATTTCTGCATTTCAACTTGAGTATCAAAAATAGAAATGGTAAATATTCTGCAGTCTATACTTCATATTAATGGCAGTTTTTTAATTTCACTTGTTCGTTAAATATTCTTTCCTTAACTTGCACAATTCACATAATAAAGAATTATATATGATATATATATATATATATATATATATATATATATATATATATATATATATATATATTCAACCACTTTTTTTATATATTCACTTATCAATGAGTTTTAAGTTTACCACATGTTGTCCTGGCATTTCAGTAAGGGAACCAAGGACATCTGAACAGTTTATTTTCTATATCACTGATAAATTACTGAGCCCCACATAAAGTATGTGTATGTATGTATGCACATATTAATGTACCTTAAAGCTCTTGAAATTAAAAAAGAAAATCGTTTGTTTGCTCATTATTAAACAATTAAAATTTATAGTTTAATTGCATTGTTTTGATTTGATTAAATTACAACTACATTGTGTATACATTATTTGGATGATGCAAAACTCTTAACTAAAACTTTATTGTTTTTGTTTCGGTATGTGGTATTTATTATAAAAATGAAATGATTTCGCTTTGGAATCCTTTAGAAAATTGCAAAATACCTAAACGAGAGAAAGAGAGAGATTTGCAGCCTAAGTTTCCTATTTTGTTAAGCTCATGCGTTGTAATAACTGTCATCTTCAACAAACCTGCATAAGAATAGCGTGGCTATAGAATTTAAAAGAATCTGGCAGCCTTAAGACCAGGCTAAGAAATAATAACAAAAATAAAAAAGTTTATTTGTTAATCAACAAATTAGTTTATTTTAATCATGTTCCATTCATTAATTGTAAAAGTATTTGTACTTGTTACATATACATAATTACAAGTGTATGTATGTGTACATAAGAGTAGAGCAAAAACAAGTTAATTATCTTATCAATTAAAAAGAATTGCTCTCCTGGCGAAACTTAAAAGCTGAAAATTTTAATTTCTATTAACATCCATATCATTCATTAAAAGCTTTTGGAAACAACCAACGTCTGACAGATGCATACACACAAAATTTCGTTGATATCCCTTCATTTTATCATGCACAGTTTGTCAAGGAAATATTTGCCTATAGACTTTGTTAACAGTACAACTTTGACAATGGACCATAGGCTCTGAAGTCGAATTAACCTCTCTGTTTAGCGAGGAGGGGCATAAAATAAATAAATCATATTGAGTCATAAGGAGTATCATGCTCTTGGAAAATAACTTTTTTCGATAAAAAAAAATACCATCTGTCAGAGAATCAAATTCTTGTGAAGTACCGGAAATACAACAAAAGAAATTAAATCATAAATTCAATTTACTTGCTTTCGTAATCTTAAATTGTTTATCAAGCTAAAATTATATTTTTCATGCAGATCAAAACTTTTGCTAAAAACTGCAAAAGTATCAATGACGTAGTTAAAGAACAACTGTCTCAAAACAATGACTACTAGTTTTAATATATTTTTTAATTAAATTAATTGATTTTTCATGATATCAAAAATGTGGCTAGAAAATTTACTAAAACTATTCATATAATCCACTACAATCCTAGAAGGCCAATCTTAAGGCCCTATTTCGAGTTAAAACAATGATTATCAAAAAAATTTCTTCTGTTAAGTTCTTTAAAAGTTTTTTTGCTTAAGCTTTTTTAGCCGTTGAACTGGTACATACGAAATGAAACGACCCACATATTATCGTTTATGAATTTTTTGTTTTTTGTTTCGGTTCTTTATAAAATTTAAAAACATTTGTCTCATGTTTTTTATAAAAACGAAATTACTTCTTGATAAGATCTCTCAAAGATCACATATCAATAATTATATTTGATATGAAAACGCGCAAAACCCCAAGAACATATAAAAGTGATAACTGTGAAATACTTAAAACAGTTTTGTCCAAAACTTACCTTTTATAAAACCTCAAACTCCAGTAAGTTTTTCTGTGTTCTTCTTTAAATTACTGTTCATTTTATACAAAAGTTTATATATTGGTTTACAACTTTAGTGTTGGCCAAATTATGCTTTGCTGTTGCTGCCATTCTCTGGAAATGTCAACATCTAATAGCCACTCAGCAAACCATTAGAGAAGCCAACATAAATGTGTGCGAAAATACAGGGGATTATATATTTATACAAGACCTTGAGGATTGTACGAAGTATGTTGTTTGTATTAATGGTCAGGGCAAAAAGCAACAATGTAAATCTGGTTTATATTTTGATGCCAAGCGCCAAGCTTGCATTGCCTCTGGACAGGGTTGCTTACAATGTCCCCCAGGACGTTTGATTAATAGTCCTCTTACTAAAACGTGTGACAAATATATATCCTGTTACTATGGTCAGAGTTTGTTAAGAAAGTGTGAAAATAATCAGCAATTTAATGTGAAAACGGGTAAATGTGACGTGGCCAGAAACGTTGATTGCGTAGAAAATCAATGTTCAATATATGCGGCCGACAAGGAATCCATGTACTTGCCTAGTTTTTCCAATTGTTCAAATTACTTTATATGTCTGGCTGGTGAGGTAAAGCGACACACTTGTCCTGATGGTTTATATTTCAACACGGAATGTAATTGTTGTGACAAGGCGGAGAATGTACAATGTTTGGTAAGATATTTATTATAATCTATCGAACTGTTGGTGTACGATTATTTAAAATATTTTGCTGTTTTATTTTTAACTAGTCTCAGTTGAATATTTAAATACTGTTAACAATGCAGGGTAGTAGAATCCTCAAAAAAGGTAATAAGAGACTGTAATATAATTCGAAAACTGGGCGATATATCACTAGTATATTTGCAATAATTAGGTTTTGCTTTCAATATTTTCTTAGTGAAAATAATACATTTAAATTTCTATTTTAATTAATTACTATCGACTGGAAATGATAGTGATCATTTGACTAAATAATTCGATCAACTAAACAGCAATACAGATAATGAAAACTGTAATGTTATTCAAATATGTTTCTAGACAGCCTTTGACAACTTTAAAATTTAATTCAGTATTGCTCAAGCGATTGACTCAAATAACGTGTGATCATTGTTTAAAAAGCTCTTGACTTTCCAGACTTCAAATATGTAACGTGATTTTAAGATATTCTTAATTCAGTTTTTATTATAAAATTTATTTTATTAATATTATGAAACTCAGAAAGAAACCCAGGAAAAGCAACTCCCAAACAAATTCATTTACCGAAGCCAACATAAGAAGTAGCTTTGAATTTATGCATAAATAAATTTTCGAAGTTTATTCAGATATTTATAAGACTAATAATTTCACTGCAACAATATCTCCTACCAAATCAGTACTATTATTTTTCTAATAAAACAATTTTAAAAGTTCTAGCTTGAAAGTGAAAACTCAAAATATAGTAGCACAACTAATTCAAAATTCAAGCGATTTTGGAATAAACAAGCCTTTTTATTACCAAAATAAATACTCATATAATGTATGTCGCAGTCACAAATTCGACGGCAACTTGCATAATGAGCTTGAAATATATGTATATAGTGAAATATTCAGGTAAAATTATTTTAGTACTTGTACGAGTATATATCACTAAATTTCAGGTTGATGACTTAAAAACATCAAAGGAAAATTCCAAACAAAAATTTGGCAGGTTAAATTTAGATTTTTCGAAGCTCGTGCATACTTCTACTCTGGTAGGTGACACCGATAAAGTTAAATGTCCTCCGGTAGGATACTTTTTATATCAACATATCGAAGACTCCAAATATTATTATACTTGTATTGATGGCCAGGCCACGCTTTATAACTGTCCAAGTGATTTTCATTTTGATGATAAACTAAAGCGTTGCATCAGAAAAGAAAAGCAGGGCCACTCTATTTATTTAGAAAATAAATGTTCGAAATTCGGAGCTTATCTTATGCCTCACAAAGATAACAACAACAGATATATTTCTTGCAACAATGGCCAGGCAATGGTATTAGATTGTCCAGAAGAGCATTACTTTGATACTAACGATAATGTTTGCCATCCTAATGCTGAAAGACTGCTTAAAAAGGAACTCTCCATATATGGTGCAGCAATAACTGAGCTTGGCGGAATTATATGCCCGAAATTTGACACATTTATATATCCACATGTGGAAAAAAACCGTTATTATGTCTGTATTGATGGTATTGCCATGGGATTGGTTTGCCCTCAAGGCCTTATATTTGATAAGATAACAAATACATGCCAGCGTGATTCTACGCAAACAGAAAACTTTGAAAATCAAACTCCAGTTGTATTATATGAACCAGTAAACATCGTGTGCCCTTCACAAGGTACCATGAAAATCGCCCATAAAGAAAAACACAAATTTTATTTATGTGTCAATGGAATGGGATCCGTTTTAGGATGTGCTAAGGGCAGTTTCTTTGAAGTCGAAATGGGAATTTGTCGCAGGACATTCGACCTAAAGAAAGCAGAAAATGAAACCGCTATAGATGCCATGGAAAGTAGTGAAATTATAGACGAAACTACTGTCCAGTGTCCAATATCAGGCACTTTCATATATCCTCACAGTGAAAAAAATCTCTACTATATTTGTTTGGAAGGAAAATCGGTTGTTCTCACTTGTCCCGAAGGTCAAAAGTTTGATACAAATAAAAAGGTTTGCCGCAATGACCTTGAAGGAGAGAATGTTACGGCTCAAGTTCCAGTGGTACTAGATGAAATTATAAGTATCATGTGCCCAGCAGCAGGAGCTCACAAATTTCCTCACATTGAAAAAAGTAAATTTTATTTGTGTCTTAATGGTATGGGGTCGGTTTTCGCTTGCCCTGAAGGTAATATTTTCCAACGCGAAACCGGTACTTGTCGTAAAGAAACTGTGATTGATAATGAAACCGATCCAGTTGAAACTTCTCAAATAAACTGTCCTAAATTCGGTACTTTTCTCTATCCACACGATGACAAACACAAATACTTTGTTTGTCTTGATGGCAGCTTATTTCATTTTCCTTGCGCAGAAGGTTTAATATTTGATGCTAAACATAAAGTTTGTCGTCCGACTGTCGAAATGGAAGCTAATGATGCTGATACTGAATTTATGGAAGATTCTGAAACTTCTGATCATAAAGATGTAATAGAAACTAAGGAGGAATATAATAATCAAACCAACTTTGATTAACCATTTAATTATTAATAAATAAAACATTTTGATTATTATGTAGGATGATCAGAAAGTTACAAAATATTTTATTCTTGTGTCTAATTTTTTAACCTTTTTTCTTTTAATAATTAATAGATTTGTTTGAGTTTTGAGGTTATTTTATATTTATATATATATATATATATATATATATATATATATATATATTTATATATATATATATATATATATATATATATATTTATAATTATATTAAATTTATAAATATATAATTGAATAGAAAATAATTTCCTGAAGAAGCTAACCGAAGGTTAGCGAAATTTCGAAATATATATACATATTAATATCAAACAAATCTATTAATTATTAAAAAATATTTTAGTTACGAATATAATAGAAATAGAAAAGATGTAATAGAAACTAAGGAGGAATATAATAATCAAACCAACTTTGATTAATCATTTAATTATTAATAAAACAACCTTTTGAGTATTATCTAGGATTCTCAGAAAGTTAAAAAATATTTTAGTTACGAATATAATCAAACATATTTTACTTTCGCTACAAATTAAAATATGCAATTCCTTTGTAAAATAATTTTCGTTTGAAAAATTAAGTAAATTAGTAGCAGTGGTCTGCAAAAAACATTTCTTTTCTCTTCAAAATTTTCCAATACGATAACGTGCAGTTTGGTGCTTCGAGTTCGGAAGTTACACGTTTTTGAAGCTTATTTACTTGTTTTTTTAGTAGTTCCGCTTGGTTGTTACAGTCACAACAACTACATATAAGTCAGAAGTCTGAATAAGTCTATCTGATTTTTATGATAATGATAATTTTATTTTTATTAAAACATGTTGAATATATGTATATGAATTTTCTAATTTGCTTAATTAAGAAATGGGAATTTTTTGAGTTACGATTCTCTCATTAAAGGTCTGTTGTGCGCTCCCATGTTTTTAAATTAACCACCAACTTTATTGGAAATCAGTCAGTATTATTAACGTAGTCCCTCAATTTTTTCAGTCTATACTTCAAAGCTAATAAAGTATAATCTGCAAAAAATCGGGATCCCGGCTGGATAAAGGTGGGAAATGATAAAGAAGGTGCTCTATTCTTCTGTAAATGGTCTCTTAAGTTAGAGTGCCTCAGCAGCCTGCTAATTTTATTTTCATTAGGGTTATCTAAATCTTGAATATATTGCAAGTCCATCTTCACTGCCTTGAAAGGCTTGGGTTTAATAAGAGTTACTGATTGTAGTTTAAACAGCAACGATTTTTAAAATATTTCTTAATCACCAAAAATATGAATGGAATAATTACAATCACGTTTATAAACAGTTTAATCAAAGTGGGAAACAAGATTTATATCCACTTTATATGCCAAGAATTTATCTAAGAAATTACGTCCGCATGAGATTAGGCCACTGCCGATTATTACACAAACATTTGATGAAAAAAAGGCTCAATGTAGTTACTTTTAAAACTTGATTGATATATGTTGAAAGGTCAACATTAATACTTAACTAAGAATTTTAAATATTTATAAAAAAAAATTAATTTTAAAGTTTATTTTTTAGTGCAGCAGAAAAAAAATTTGGGCAACATTAGCTAAGATCTTTTTATCAATATTGTCTTATCAAATATTGTTCTTGGAAAAAAGAAACAATTATATGTTCACTGTTATTCAAAATAAAATGTGTTTTGAGAATCAGATAAAAATTTAATTATTTTAATTGCCGAATTTCTTTGCCCACATGCTGATCGCGGAACTATAAAAAGAGAAATGTTTTCAATAATGTTCATATTAGTTTAAACCTTTCACAAAAGTAAGTACAATAATTTATTTATGCAAGAAAGAAGTTTAATTAATAATATTTGCTGTCTAGTGAAAATTTTTATATATGTTGTTGTCTGTTTTATATCCTGCTGTGGTGCTTCCCGCGAAAATATAAATGTTTGTGACGGAGCTGCCGATAATCTCTTCCTACCGGTGCTTAACAACTGCTCAGCTTATTACGTGTGCATGAACAAAACACCTATTGAAAGAGCTTGTAAACAAGGTTATCTATTTGATGCCAAATCGCAATCTTGTCGTACTTCCGATGAAGCTCGATGCATAAAAAATTGTACCACAGCCTTATCATCGTTCTGTTATGATCGCACCTGCACCAAATATGTGTTATGTTACGCTGGTACTCCTGTATTGCGCGAATGTTGCGATGGCCTGCAGTACAATGCTGAGACAGATCGTTGTGATTTTCCCCAATACGTCGATTGTGTAGAAGACATGTGTACAATATTTAATAATGACCCGACCAACATTAAATTTCTAAATAGCAATGCGGATTGTGCTAAGTATTATATATGCATGGGAGGCTCAGCTATTGCCAGGAACTGTTCAAAGGGCTTGCAATTTAATACAGAATGTAATTGTTGTGATGTTCAATCGAATGTGAATTGTACGGTAGGTAACTTTTGTGTATGAAATGTTTCAAATTACAAATTTTCTGAATTTGCAGATTCCTGCCTTGAAACGTAATTTAATGCCTTTATCAAGAGCTCCACCAAAAGTCGCGGATATCAAATGTCCCCAAGAAGGAATTCACTTTTACCCTCATGTCAAGGAGGATAAATACTATTTTTGCTTGAAAGGCCGCGGAGTTATAATGGACTGTACCCCAGGTTTGATTTACGATAGCAAAATGGAGACCTGTCGTGAAAAGAAAAATATTTTAAATGATTGAAACAACAATATTATTGTAGTATTAATCGAAACTTAGTGTTTTGACTTTATTATAATAAATAAAGACACTGTAAATAATGTTTAAATTCATACGCACACCATTACTAGGGATTTATCTGTATCTATGTATATCGAAGACACTGTAAATAATCTTTAAAGTCATACGCATACCATTACTAGGAATTTATCTCTATTTATGTATGTGGATTTCTTCGATATTCCTAGATCGCTTCACGTTTTCATTTTGTGACAGACTACTGTACTACAGTTGCATAAGGATTCTTATGAAGTCA
The DNA here is from genome assembly GCA_963675445.1 of Linnaemya vulpina. Lineage (NCBI taxonomy): Eukaryota > Metazoa > Arthropoda > Insecta > Diptera > Tachinidae > Linnaemya > Linnaemya vulpina. The sequence goes on along the minus strand of OY776278.1, from coordinate 84,430,127 downwards.
TTTAGCTCCGCACTTCGAAACTGTTACAGACTCGGTGGACACGGTACAGTTTTGAACAATTTCACTTGAAGTAGCCTTTGTAACAGTTGTGTTAAAAAGTATTAGAGAATCCGAGAAAGGTGATTACCTCGCTGTCCTAAGATGCGATACGTTAAAAATTGTATACCAAATTTTCAATTTATATTTCAAATTCTTAGATTGTATCATATTTGAAAATTCATATACAATCGGTGGAATTATAAAATAGAGAAATTTGTTTTGTGCAACAAAAAAAATATTTCTCCAAGCATAAATTCCTGGGGTAAGAAAAATAAGCGAGAAGGAAAATCAAAATTTCGAAGAGAGTTGTTTATTTATTGCGTTTGAGCTTATTTTGTTCAGAAACGCAAAATTCAATATTGTTTCTTTTTTTTACAAAAAGAAAGATAAATTTCAATGAAATACATTTTGAATGGTTATTAAAGAACAAGTACTTTTTTGCACTTGTACTAGTAGAGGGAGTAGGGCAAACATTTGTATGGCTGAATATGACGTTATTATTCCCACTAACTATACCAAATGCCTGCCCCAGAATGTCACTAGATATTGTTCTGTCGCACAATCACAATTTAAACAAAATCAAATCTAAAAGTCTTTTAGATAGCTTCAATGCGCAGTACACTGGATTTGAGAACTACACCAACCTAACAGATGGTTGTTGTTGTTGTATAAATAACATTAAATGCATTAAAATCTTATCCATTATTTAATATTGGCAATAATAATACAGTGGCCAATCTGCTTAAAAAAGTTAAGTTCAAAATTAGTTACAAACAACATTAAATTCTTGCGCGCCAAAAATAATCAATTTAAAATAAATATTATAGTTACATATTTTTACTAATGGTGTTTTTATCAGTCTTACGTATATATAAACAATATTAACATATCCACTTTATGTTATATATCACAATACTCTCTAATATAATCTCTTTTCATTTTTCTACTTTGGAAAAAAAACTTCCCTCTACACAAATATAATAATATTACAACAGAAAGAATATCTTTATTCATTGGTTATATGTATGAACTTGTTAATAAAAATTTAATTCTTCTGTGATATTAAGTTAAAAACAATTTAATACTCTAAGTGCATATAAAAATTACAAATTTGATTTTAGAATATCAGACATGACAAAAATGCAAGTAATGAACAGCGATTCAATCCTTTTGTATATAGTATTGTATACAGCAACATATGATGTTTATATAATAAGGATACTCAAGCATCAATGATTATCCGTACGATACTGAAAATATTATAACGAACTTTATTTAGTTTAAAAAATCACTAAAAAGATCACAGAAACCATTTATTTATCACCACTGAAATAATGTGTGCGAGCACAAACAATATTACGGAAAATATTTTATAAATATGTAATTAGTATTTCAACGTATTTCGAGCTCTGTATACAGAAGACAAATTTATTAAAACTATTGAAAAATATTAATTTCAATACGTAGTTTCGTGTTAATAAATTAAACAAAAGGTAACTAATTTACATTCAAACAAAATCGTAAAATTTCAATATTCAAATAAAATATTTGTAGATTTTTATAAAACTCAGTGTCGAAAAAAAATGTGTGAATATATAATAATAGCGAAAAATAAAATCTTATTTTTAGATATAATTGCAATAAAGAGAGAAAAAAATTAATGGTAAAACTCTCTTAAAATGTATTCGAAGTGAAAATTCTTTTAAGGTCAGACCCAACTGTAACTTTGGGAAAAATGTTCAATGGAAAGAGAAAATTAATACAAACGAATGAAACATACATGGTGTAAATGTAAATAATTAATTACAAAATTTTATTTTAGAAATGGTAAACGAAACCAACAAACCTCAAGAATGTTTGGAAAATGACCAATTAAATCAACGTTTGGTAGCCTCTAATCAGGCTTTGGCAAATATGCAAGCCGAACACCGTCAACTCTTAGCGGAAATGGAACAGCTGCGGAAACGAGCTGAAGACTTACAGCGCATGAGGGACCAGCAGGATCGTGAGGACGAAGAAAAAATACTGCATTATACGCAAAATGTGCCTGAGGCTGTGGAAACTTTAACAGATAAGGCTGAAACTGAAAATCTTTCTAAAAATAACGAAAAACAAACGGCAGAAAACAATGACGAAGACAATTCTGAAGAAGCAGATTATATAAAGGAAAAATTAACTGAAATAGCACGCCTAAAAGCACAATTTAAACGAGTACAGCATATGGTTAACACAACGGAGCTGATTGAAAATCATATAGGGAAAACCCACGCTACAGAAAAGCAATTGCCGAAAGTAACTGATAATACAAAAGGAAATGTATCAAAATCTAACTTGACTACAGTTTCTACAGAAGGTGCAACTGCCACCGACCCGGAGGATATTGTCATGCCAGCTATGCCCAGCATGCATGATTTAAATTCTGCCACAACAGCAGATGAAAAAGAGCAACTTATTTTAACAATGCTCAATATGTTTCAGGACTTCTCGTCGAATTTGAAATCTCAAGCCGATAACTTAAGAGCTGAAAGAGAACGTATAAAAGAACTTAAAGAAAGTATAATACGCTCTAGGAAGGAGCAGCCAAAATAAAATTTATTAAATATTAATTATTTACAACATCAAAATTTTAAAAAAACGTTATACTTAATATGTTACAGAATAAAAAATAAATTTATAAAGTTATATGCAAATAGCGGTTTCAAATAACGGTATAAGAATAATGAAGTAAATTCCAACAGTTTTAATTGGCAATGCGAATAAAATTTGTTTGGTCGCTCTTAGAAGAGTGCTCTATCTGGCATCACTAGTCTTTTGACCAGATTGTCAGCCGGAATATAATTTTGCACATAAATTGCATCGAAAATGTTTTTGGTCACATCTAAATAAAAACTCAATTAAAATAAATAACTTTTCTCAAACATTATTTTATATATAAAAACATTAGTTTATATATACATATTTTAAAACTATAAATAAAGCGTGACTTAAATAACATTTACAACATCGAAAATAAATGGGAAAAGTTCTCAGACAGAGGGGCGTGCAAAAAATCAATGAAAATTTATAACAAGAATTCAGATATAGTATAATAAAATGGCACCTGCTAAAAACCCTAACACATCAAATAAATTTGGTGCAAATAGCAATTCTAGTACCCATAACAGTATTCCCACTAGTGCTTCTGCTAGTAATGCTTCACATCGCAAACAAACGGGAACGGTGCCCAAAACAGCGAAATCATCCACAAGTACAACTACAAGTGGCTCTAAACCATTGTTGCAGCCATCTGGCGTAACTCAAATGGCCAATCGTTGCAGCCCTTTGAATATAGTTCCATCAACACAGCAACACCATCCTCGTATCCAACAACATAAAAACACGGAAATTGTTGCACCCATACGACGAGAACTTAAAGATTTAAATGTAAGATATTAAATATGCTTAATTATATGTTAAGTTGGTTTATCCGTTTAGGTATTTAAATACATTTTATTAACTATCATATTAAAAATCCTTAAAAATTTATGTTTGGTCGTAGAATGTTGAATCGATTTCACAGAATTTATATTCATATATATATATATATATATATATATATATATATATATATATATATACATATACATATATATATATGTGTATATATATATATATATATATATATACATATATATATATATATATATATATATATATATATATAATGTCGATCAAAATAATCGCAAGAACTTATTATGGCGGCTACAATTAAAGTGTATCTAAACTTGTAACGAACTCTACTTACGGCTTAATTTAACTTATTTATATCAAAGAAAATTAAATTCTAAGAAACCTTGAAATAAAAAATTTGTTTCGTATAAAAGTCCTCGATTGCCAGCCTCATGTCGAATACCAGATTCGCAGAGTCAAAATTGTCTGCATAGCCAGCCTTCGACTTGGATCAAGGACTATCTCCTCTTTGTATGTAATCCCTCTTTACAGTTTTACAACTTGAATCAATCCATAAAAAAAGTGTCGTAGATTTCATGTTATAAATATATATTCTATATATAAAATATAATATGCAGTTAATGCATATTGTTAAATGGACGTTTTAAATAATCTTTAAATTCTATTAGCTGCAAAATATATTGTCGTAGTGATAAAAATTAATTTTATGGGGTTCCTTATATTTATATTTCCTTTTTTAATATGACTATTAGCATTTTATTTTTCGTAAACAAATTTAAAACCCGCTATTTTTATGAAATGTAATGTTTTAATATGGTTTTTGAAAATGTTACTTACATATATATATATATATATATATATATATATATATATATATATAGTTAAAACCGAAAACTAATCGAAATCGTCGTCATAATATCCAAAAATAGCAAATGGAATCAACTAGGAGCAAAACAACACCCACACGAACAAAATTGAAAATTGCAGTACATAGACACTAATAATTATGTGAGACTAATATATTCACTCGTGTATGTATGTTTGAAAAATATTTTTCATATATACATACATAGTTATTCATATTATTTTATGATTTACTTAAAAATTCACATCGTCAACTCTTACCGGAATGTAAACTATTTACGAAATCTCTTAAAATGTGCTTCTCTTAAGAAAATCTTCAAACAAAATAAAAATAAGCAAAATAAAGGAAACTGCTCTAATACTTCTATTGTCGTGTCAGTTGTACTTCTGATTTCGGTCGATAACGAACAAAACGAAAAGTAATATTCGAATAAACTTAGATATATAGGCGGGCTGATAATATTTTTTACTATATTAATATTTTTTCATTATTTTAAGGATTATTTATTAACAACGGTGGTAACAACTACAGCAAATAATAATAGTAACAATAATTTAAATAACAATCAGGAACAGCAGCAGTTACAACAGTTGCAAACTACAATAACTCAACAACCACATCAAAATCACTCTAACACAACAGCTACTAATAGCGATTTTGGTAAGTTAAAATATTGACTATTTACATAAGACTTTTTTATTTAAAAAATAATTTGAAATTTAAAAGTTCTAAAAGATTTTAATTTCATTGAGTACATCACATTTATTTGCGTGTGTGTGTTTATGTTATATTTTGTACCTTTAGTATTTGAAATAATTCAAATGATCTAAATTTAGAATATTGTTATTGCATAGTAGATCACCAATGTATATAAAATAAAAATATCTTAGTCATAGGGGGAACATTTCTTCGTTCTTCCATTTGAATTTTTATTATAAAAATAGTCTGTAATTTTCTTAGTCGCTAGTAAATTTTAGTAAGGAAAAAAATCTTTTAAATGTCATATAATATAATTTGTTATAAAATTAATTTTTCAATTTATAGAGAGTTCACAAGACAACCAACAACGTTTCTGTTATCCCGTACGACCAATACCAAGACGCAACCAGCAACAAGCTCAACAAAACAATAATCAGCAAATACAAAGTGATTTTTTAAACTCTGCTCAAAATTCTAACATAAACACGGCTATTGGTGTAGTTATACCTACAACGCCCGGCTTACCTACTACATCAAATACAACGACAACCCAATCATTGAACTCTGTGCAGCCGGTCTCCTCAAATACAGCCACAACTGTTAACGATAATCCATTGCTAGGACCTCAGTTTGAACAACATTTGCAACTGTTGGTAGTACAACGATTAAAGCAACTTTTCGAAAATTCACACAGTCAACCGTTTTTAAATTTAACAACTAATCTATTGCCCAACATACAATCTTCATCTTCGTCCCATTTAGCGAATGCGGTTTTCAATCATAATACTAACGAGTTTAATCAATTACCTCTACGATTTCAACAAAATATAAACTCTACCAACAATAATAATCATAAAGTCAACTTAGAAAACTCTCTACAAGCAACGCAAAAGGTAAGAAATAATACAAAGAGAAAAAAAAAATTTTAAATGTGTAGTAAATTTAAAAAATAAATAGCGAACTCGGGAAATGTTTCACATCCAACTCGTGATAAATGAAACAAAATAAAAGACAAACTAAAGAAAACCAAAATATAGAAGACAGATTTGCCAGTGAATGGAAAAAGACATAAAAAAGAATGAAATGAACATGCCAATCGATTTCATTCTTTGTATGTAAATTGTAATGAAATAATAAATGTTTATTTAACATAGTAATGATGATGATTTTAGAAGAAAACTTAAATATGAAGTTTTATTAATTATTTTGGTTTTAAATGCTTCGAGAATATATATAGTAAATTTTTAACAAAAAAAATCTTTTTTAATTATATTATTAAACCACTATTTTAAGGCTTTGAAATCTGGCGTTATGGTTCATGAAATAACCCCGAATTCTACCGCGAGGGATGTCGTTGTGAATTCCAACAGTTTGGAAGACGTACCTCTTAGTGAAGTATGTTTATTATGCTCTGTTATAAAAAGGAACAAAAGAGAATGTATTTGGTAATTTGTTTGATTTTTAGACGAGTGATCGAGCCCAATCGATACAGTCTTTGCATAGCAACATAGAAACTCCTACGCCTGATAATACTCCATCTTATGAAGAACTACAACAACGATTGGAAGCATCTAATCGCAACATACAAAATATGCAAGAACAGCAGCAACAATTGCTCAAATTACAAAATGCTGCTAAACAACATCTAAGTGACATGGAAAAATTACGACAAGCCCAAACACTGAGCTTCCCCGCTGGCGCACAACGTGGTGCTGATGGCGGAGATGGTGTTCCTGAGTATCAGTCCATTGAACAAGTGCATTCAGATATGTCTGCTTTGGTAGGACGTATGAAAAATCTTACTACTTTTATACACAAACAAAATGAATTGTCATCTTTGATGGGCGACGATGGCCCAGAAATTGTAGCTGAGCAGGAGATTTTACAAAAAAAACTAGAAGCTTTAAGAACCCAACGGGATGAAATGCGAAATTTGGTTGCTGAATTGCAAACTGTTAATCGGTCAGCTGAAGAGACTGCTAAGGAAGCCAGGCAAAGACAGTACGAACAAGAAAAAGATGTAGAAGAAAATGAACAGCAAAATTCACCTAAAACTCAAACCTCCAAAAAAAAAATTTCGAATTCAGAAGGCGAAAGACAAGTACCAATTGAATATAGCCGCAATGTACCAATCGAATTATTACAACAGGCTCAAAGGCAGGAAGCAATCAGCAGCAATGGTCAAATACAGTCCGAATATGACGCCGAGAGTGTGGCACAGGCGGATGATGATGAACAGCATAAGATAGCAGCTGCTTTAATACAACAGAAAGTTGCCGATATTGATGCAATGAAAGCACAACTTAAACGTTTAAAAGATATGATGGAAACCGTCAACATCATAGAGGCCCACACTGCAAAAGATCCTAAACTTATTGGCCGCACATCCCCAAGAGAAGTACCCATAGCATATGATCGCGAACGCACACCAGTAGCTACAACCAGCCGTTATCAAGATGATAATTGCACTGACGATTTCATAGCTCGCAAGGTGCGCATGCTAAATGAAGTCACCTCAGATTTAAGAGTTCAAGCCCAATCTTTACAAACGGAAAAAGATCGCATACAAGCGCTAAAAAACGAAATAGAGAGACGTAAACATCAAGCTGCCGCAGCAGCTCAAATGGGCGAGGAAGCTTTAAAGAGAAACAGTTTGACACCAACACCAGTACCGCGCAATCACGAAAATCGCTGGGAGGACCATATTAAAACCCAAAATGAAAGAGATCAATTGAAAGAAGAATATGAACTCAAGAAAAAAGAATTTGAAATGCTCTGTAAGCGATTAGAACAAGAAGACCAGCAACCAACACCTACCAGACGGCAAGATATTGTATCCGAAGCCGATGATGAGGCCGAAGAAGATAACATTGATTCGGATTATGCAGCCAGTACTAAATTTGTCCCAACTTCAACACCTGCCACCAAACGCGCTAATGAGCAAACAATCAGAAGTGTGAAAGATTCATTGAACTCAACTGGTGCTTCATCTAATGCAGCCACTCACATAGCACAGGCAGCAAGCAGTACTCATGACGGCGCATCACTTGAGGCAGCTAGTATGCAGTCCGGCAGCTCTAGATCTTATTCTATACCACCACCAATGTCAGCAATGGGATTGAATTTCCGTAAGCTGTATATTTATGCATATTATTTGCACATGTATTTAAAGAACTTCTGTGTATGTATTTTCTATTAAATTTTAGCCGGGCCTATACCACCACCTTTACCAACTGCTTGGAATCCCCATCAATATTATTATGCTGCTGGTGTACCACCACCGCCTCCACCACCACAAGCTTCATTTGGCTTAAATCAATCATCAACCAATACAGCTACTTTAAATAATAATGAATGTATTTGTAGTGCTAATAATTTGGGAGCAGCCACTTCGTCATCCACTGCTACCAGTGCTGCTACAAATGCGCCCCTAGCCAGCAACGATCCCATGTTGCAACAGTTTATACAAACTCAACAAATGCTAATAAGTTCGGTATGTCAATGCAATCAAATGTTGTGGCACCAACAGCGAGAAATCGATAGTCTCAATCAAACCATTCACATACTGCAAGAACGACTCTTGTCGATAACTGCTGGCAATATGAACGCTGCTAGCAATGTTAACGATGTCGGCTATGGCTTGCGCTCCGAATCGGTACCTCCACCCAGTTTGGGTGGTATACCAACGACGCAAGCTTTACCCAATAACTTGTTTGTTGGCATGAACAGATCACAATCCGAACAACCAATACCATATACTATACCCGGACCAAATCGTAATAGCGCATTTTGCAACTATCAACAGCAACAACATCAGCATGTCTATCGTCATCAACGTTTGTCACAGCCCCAAGGTGGCTTCAATTATTCTTCTGAAACTCAACAGCACAACACTTCAGCTACAGCCACCTCTAGCATGTACGCCACACTTAACAATGCAGTACCACAACCTCCCCAAACGTCCGCAACACACTTTAACAACGAAATATCCACTCCGCAATCTCCAGCTGTCGGCACAGGGCCAGCACCAATTTTTATGAATCATCACAATAATGCTATACATCAAAATAATGTTAATTTGCGCACACAAAACCAACAACAGCAGCACCATCATCACAGCAATATATCGCATACACTTAACAATCAGGTGCCTCCCGGTAATCGTGCTAATAACTATTGGGATAATTTTAGAAGGTAAATATGAGTAAATTTTTTACATACATACATATTAATATTGATCTAATATAAAGGATATTTTGATTTGATCTTTTCTATAACATGAAATACATATATTATATCTTAATTATTTATTACTTTGGAAGAGAAAAAAGTATGATTCAATATTATAACTCTTAACATTTCGAAGGTTAAAATTTTTGTATTTATCAATAAAGCGTTTCTGTTTCGATAGTTTTTATTTATTCTGATTTAAAAGTACACATATGTATGTATAAATAATAACATGCATATCTATAATTACATATGTATGTAAATTATAAGTCTGTAAGTAAGGTTTTTATATATTTTATATTTATGTTCATACATATCTGTTTTTATGAGTTTTTATTAACCACTGGCTTATTTAAATAACCAACATTTATTGCAAGAGGTTCTATAGGGTAAAACTTTATTATATTGGTTACCAAACCATCAACAGACTTCGACTTTGTTCATCTTGTCTTATGCACAAACTTCCAAAAACTAATTGATAAATACATAACAAAATGCAAATATTTACCAAACACAACAAACAAATACTATTCAAAATGAATTTAAAGAACAAATATTTAATAAATTAACTGAAACAATAACTCAAACGAATTACATCAAATGCTCCTATGTGTAATTTTATGTAGCATTCACATCTTTAGAATGTTAAGATTTTAACTCTTAAAACTGCAGTTGAAATATGTTTTAGGGAAGTGATTGATTTTCTTCATGTATGCAATCAAATAAAACATACTTAAATTTAAACTAAAAATATGCTGAAAATATAAATTTTTCGCCTGCAATTCATTAGATACAAATATAAATTTATTATCTAAAGTTTTCACATATTTAGTAAATTCACACGCATGGCATGTAATTTTTGCAAATAAAATAAAAAATACAAAGAGAATGCGTACCTGGTAATCTTTCTAGTGCAGTTCGTTGCTTTCGCCGTTTCTATTTTAATCTCCTTCAGATGTCAAAAGTTATTGAGATCTCAAATATATATATTTGCAAAGGCGAATCAAAATAAACCAATCGATTTTGAAGTCAAAACAAATTAAACGAGAAACATTCAATTTGATTTAGCCTGTATAATAAGTATTATCGGAGCGCAGGAAATTGAAATTTTATAATAGATTCTAGAGATCTAAAGACATATATGATAGTATTTCTTAAAAGTTTAATATACATAACATATATTTCAAGCATGTTACAAATTTTAGCTAACATCTCACTAACCAATTTTTTAATTATAATTTTTTCAATGTTATGCTAAAATTATATTGATCGCATAATGTGTACTACTTGTTAAATTTGACCGTTCGTTGTAAAGCTATTCCCGCCAAAACTTGCTTTCTACTAATTCTGCTAAAAGTAATGAGGAACAGCAAATGCAACAACAGCAGCAACAGGACACACCGTATGAAAGGGGAACGGGAATGCCACACCAACAACCACAACATCACAGTTTTAATTACCAACAACAAAACCAAAATTTAGAGGAATGTAGCAATAATCTCAACTATGCTGCCAATAATGAATCGGCGACTGCAGCACAAAATAAATACTTGCGCATAATACAGAGATCACGTATAAATCAACAACAGCAACAGCAACAATATCAACAAAATGTATATCAACAGCAAAGGGACTTCTTGCAGCAGCTAAATTGGCTGGAAGAGCATGAAAATACTACAAATAATGCTGTCTCAAACGCGACTGACTTGATGTATCACAACTATAATATACAGCAAAGTAATAAAGTGGGTCCTAAACCAAATTGGCGTTTTCGTAATCTAAATGAGGAATACAATACACCCACACAAGTACAAAATAGTCGACATACTGCTCAGCCATTGCAAAGATATCAAAATACTTTGACATTTCAACAACAGCAACAGGCTTTACAACATTTTCCAAATCCTCTACAACATCAACAAACAACATCAACGAATCAAAGCAGAAATCAGGATTTTTTATTGCGACCAGCTGTCGACATCGATATAGGAGAAGCAAACTATAATTTTCTTAATACACAACAGCCGACGCCTTTGCATTTTTCTAATCCTCAACAACACAATAATGACAACGTTGTTTTGAATGACAATGAAAATAATGATGACGAAGAGGAGGAAGAGGAGGATGATACTACTTCCGAAGAAATTAAACGCAATCTGTTGGTAAATGCTTTAAAAAATGATAAATTTACTACGAAATTTTATGAATCAATTAAGGAAGATGTATTTCGTCGGTTAGAAAGCATGCTATTAGATAAAGATAATATCAATAATGAGACTACAGCCGCCAATACTGGGCAACAAAATCTACTTTTTAACAATATTTCTAATATCAGTTTGCGCAAGTTGAATTTGAATGAACAAAGAGATCAACTTGTACAGCAGCACCATCATCACCAATTCCAGAGCCAGAGCCATTTGGATCACACGTCAGCTCATAATGTTATTGAAGAATCACAGCTTGAAAGTCCAGTTATAATGAATAACGAAACAGAACAGATTCTATCCTCATCAAACAATGATAACGAGAACGAAAATGAAAAACCCGAAGAAGATACAAATTGGCGACAAAGTGAAACGAATAATTGCAACAATCTTCATCAAACAACAAGTATTAGTACTGTCACTAATACTTCAGCGAACACCACCTCTATAGCAAAGAATGTAACCAAAAAACGTAAAAATCTTCGTAAGCAATCATTAAACCAGACCAACGCTAATGTCTCAAACACTAATGAAACTAACGAAGAAGACGTTAGCGATAATCTCAGGGGTGCTTGCAGCTTAGCAGCCCAACAACATCAGAAATTTCAACAGGAAACAAAAGGCAAAGTAAGTAAATAATAACCATAGTCATACACGAACATACTCGTACTCAAAACTAAGTAAAAACCACTATATATATATATATATATATATATATATATATATATATATATATGAGCATACTTTTAAAGTACATTTCGCTTATAGCAATGAGTATGGTCCAACCCGTTTTCGTATTGCAAAAAGTAAAGTTTCGTTCAACCGTTTATATCGGTAAGTCGAGTTTAAAAGTAATGCAAAGCGTGTTAGAGAAAATTTGCCTAGGGGAGCCTATTTATAACAACTATCAAAATTATAGGTTTTTTATTGTACGAATTTTATAAAATACAAAATTAATTTTCCTCTAAAATTTCACTAACCAAAAACACCTTTTTGATAAAATCATACAGTTTGTATTCTAGAGGGTATACAAAATTTCGATATATTTTTCTTATGCTAATTATTTTATAAAAAGTAACAAAGGATATTATTTCAAACGATATCGATCGGAATTTGACTTATCGTGTCCGGTAATTTGGCCGCTGGATTGAATTTGAATGTTTCGGCATCGTTACTTGTAACTATAATAATTAGTTAGTTACTAAATTAAAAACTTTATTTAATATATATTTTTTAGCAAAATGATAACAAAAATGAAACAAATAACCCATCGACAACAAATTCGCCTAAATCAGGAGTTTCTGGTACTGCGTCAATTACAAAACAACAGCATCACTCCACGGAATGTGATCTTATAAAATATATCATTAATCGTATACGCAATCAAACTCATACTAATACTTTAATTAATGATGCTTTATTAGTGGATGTTGCCAAACTAACCGCTACTGTAGCTCAAAATGCCCAGCCTTTAGCAAACAATATTAACCTAGGAAGTAATACTAGTAACATTTCGCCGAAAAAGATATACGCAAAAATCAAGAAGCTTTCTTTGCCAAAGGAAAGAGATGAGTTTTTGAGATGGTACCAAAAATATTTGGAAAACACTTTGTTTGGCCATCAGCGTCAGCAATCAACGGATAAAGGTAAGTCATCAACAAAAACTGCAAACAATCAACAAGACCAACAACAGCGACAACCACCAACAACCGATGATGGTGATTTGGCTGAAGCCGATCAAAATTGTTCGCTAAATAGCAGTGGTGGCAGTTGTATTTTAACAAACAACAGTGTTAGCTCTACTTATCATCAAACATTTGATGAAAATAATACACAATCCTGTGCATTAATTCTGATTAAAACTGAAACCTCCAATGGCATTGTTGAATATGAAAATAATGAAAATCCTGACGAAGCTCATTCCATAGACGTTGAAAATCGAGAGACCTCTAAATCAAAGAATATTTCACAAACTGCCACTGATAAAATAAACTCAGATACTACAACACAAACCGTCGAAAACTTGAAGACAAAAGAAATATTAATGGCACCACCACCTGCTAAAGAAAAATCCTATATAAAGTCTGAAAACCCTGAATTTGCCGATAAAGAATAATCCAACTTTAATATTGCTATATACATATGTAAATACAATACATTCATATGTATATGCTTACATAATCGTTCTAAACATATATATTTCCTAGTTTTAATATCTTACATATTGCTATTTATTTTTAGAAATGGAATATGAAATGTTTTGACCGACATTTGAAAATTCGAAGCATTTCTTTAACAAACATTCCTCATTTTTTACATTTTTTTGACTTTTGAAACCATTTATGCAACTACTCATACATATTTATAATAAAAATTAAAAATACTATGTAGGTATCTACAAGTACCAAGAGCCAGCTTCAAATTAAGTTTACGTAATTCATGCTAATTTTGAATAAAATTGATTATTAAACGTACTATGAAGCCATAAGCGCAAGAACGGTTTGCAAGAATCGGCATCTTCATGGTTTCTTAGCTTACTCATGTTTGCAGTCATGGCATCATAGTGTATGTTAATCATTTGCATTACCCTGAACTCGAAAGAAATATTTATTTTAAATATATAAGAGCAAGGAAAGCTAACTGTATTCTATTCTTGTTTGTTAGTAAACCGCGCTTATTAGGAAAACTTTTCCAATAAGCGAGGAGGACTAAATGTCTCTTCATATACTACATACATACAAAATCTAGTACTTAATTTTTGTATAAGCGATGAAATTTATCTTAGTGTTAATCGTCTAATGATATGGGCATGTACCACAGCTGCATTCAGACAACTTTCCTTCTTTTTAAAGAAGTATTAGATTTGAAAACGTTATTGAGAAAAAAAAGTTAATGCCAGAAAAAAATTAAATCAAAATACGAAAGCTTTTATCTTGAATTCTGTTTTTCTTTGATCAAATCTTCTAGCATTTTATAGTAGCAGTAGCGACTATCATACTCCATATCATACCAAAAATTAACTGCAATGCATTTATGACTTTGGCTGACATGATGATACCAGTAGTTTGGTAAATATAGCATATCACCAGCATTAATTCGTACCCTCAAAGGCTTAATTTTTGAATATTGGGGATAGTTGAACAGATCTGGAGCTAAAGGATCTATGCTTATCCACTCTGTAAGCATGGGAGTAGATGATAATCCATTCTCAGCTGCATTAGAGCACATTATGGGCTCTATGTGAAACTTGTTTGTTTCCATGTTACGCTTATAAACACCTGTGGGGTATAACTTCTTTGGTATCCAAGGTAAACAATGTGGGGGAAATAGTATAAAATCTTTGTAGCCACTTATAACGCAATATAAATTATCATAAGGGTCCTTGTGCATGGATGTTACCGATCTTGCATCACCCATCCAAAAATTAACAGCATCTGGTGATTTATTGAAACATTTTTGAGCAAACTTTAAATCCGAGCAATCAATGTCATCCTTGAGTTCAGGAAAATCTAACGAAAAATTTGAATTTTGCTTTTGTATATAATACACTGGACCCATGGGATCATCAAGTTTTTGTAGAAAACTCTCCATTGTACATTGTTCTTCCATGGGCAAAACAAAGTATTCCCTTTTGTCCTCGTATCTAACTGCCACGCCATCCGCATAACCATTTGGTGTTACAGCAACATCCACCATTTTATGTCTGAGTTTAAGTTTGAAGTACTCAGGATTCCATTTCTTTACAGCTGGCCACTTTGCTACAGCATTTCTTATTACTAGTGGCTGCTGTTTAGCATAATATTCACGTGCAAAATGAATGGCATCAGGGATGGCTTGTGCTTCGACAACTTGGGTCCCAATGCACAATTCATTAGCTTCATTTAGCAATAAATCTAGGGCGGAGTATATTCTATTTTCCATTTGGTTTTGGGTATACAAACATGAACATAACTTGGTTAAGTAAAAAGAAAATGTCAAAGACTAAACAGTTAAGCGTGTGACAAAAATGTGTTGTCTTATACATAAAGAGGTACTTCTTTATTGCTTTCCATGACAAATCAGATACGACAGCAGCGAATTGAAAATGTATATGTATCTTAGTACGTCAAAAATTAAACAGCTTATATCTCAATGGATTCATTGAAATGAAAGCAACAATTTCTGTTGATTTTTGTTTTTATGGGACCACTTTGAATACCCAATTTCGGGACCACATTGCATTGTTGCCAGATTATCATACGAAACATATGAGTTTTTATGGGTGCCTTTAAACATATATGAAAGCCGGAGTTCGTTGGAGTGCATAAAAAAAGTTAGAATGTGTAGTACACGAATATCATGGTATAATGCAGAGTATACGCATTACTAAATTGCTTGTGTTTTAAACCATAAGCAATGGTTATTCTGTGACATGAGGATATTGAGATGCAAAAATGTACTATTTGTTTTCTCGACCTCTATTCTGCCAAAGTGCAACAGAATTATACTACTGACTCTGCAGCGATGTTATAATCCATTACTGTGACTGACTATATACGACTTATGGCATTACATAAGAAGTAGCAGCATAGTTAACCACTGAAAATTCCTCAGAAGAACCGCAATCTGAGATGTATTAGCTTATTAGTGCGAGTGATTCCGGAAACTCTCGAAAGATAGTGAATTATCAGTGTTCTGGCTGCATTTAAAAATAAAGCAACAGGTTGTACAAATCATGGCCCAATAAACAATTATCGGGAGAAAAAGCCGTCAATACTTGGAACTAGTCTGGTCACATTATTTCATTTGTTATTATATGGCAATACATTACTGTGGAGTCTTTTTTTAATTGTCAATTTTTGCGTAGAACCTATTACCGGATTAAAAGCTTATTTTGTGATTAAAAGTTACCATACTAAAACGAAATTGTGAGCTCCGCGCTAGATAATTTTATACATCCATCACATTATTAATGTGCCTTGGCGTTTGCTTTAACAGATTCCAGCAGAAAATTTATATTTTACAATAACTGAACGGTTCCTTTAATAAAAAAGTACCAAGAATTGTGTATATTCGAACCTCGCCCACCAGCAGCAATGTCAGATATCACAACCCCTTCAATAAAAAATGAAACCGATGAAGAAATTATAAACTGGGTGGAAGAAGCTTCAGCAATCATAAAGGACGTCCGGACGCATGTTGCAGAAATAGATATATCCAAAAAGCTACCAAGTAGCGAATCGAATATATACCTTAACATACGAACGTTTGAAGGAGCTGCGTACTGTGTACATGTGTCGAGTTTAGGATTTCGAATTGTTTCCCATTTCCATGACACTATAGATTCTGATAAACTTGTGATATCTGAAGAGGAGGAAGTGTATGAAACGCCATATGCTTTACTAGATAAAATAAGTCCGAAATATGTGGAATCATTTGGTAATCAACTATGTAAACAACTATTACATTTGCAACAAATGAGGACTGAATTTAATGAAGAAGATGAAGAAGGCTTGGAAGACGAAGATGGTGGAAACACAAAATCTCTAGTTTAACATTGTAGACATAAACATAGAAACTTCAACATATTCACTCCCACTATTTTATCAACAATCACTGAACGCTCTTAAAAGCTATTCAATGAAACATGTAATACTAGAGTGACCTCGATTATATTTAAATATGTAAATTTTTTAATAGAGGTCATTTTTTTTTTATTAAATTTTGTTAGTAAGCTGTAGTCTGTGAGGAAGTATGTGTGAGTTTAATCGTAATTGTATTTTATTTATTATTAATAAGTATTAGAATTGAAATTTGCTTTTTAATAATGCATTTTTCAATGAACAAAATGAAAATGTATTGACAGTACATAAATTTCGTAATCTCTTCTCCATGACTTATCTTTTCAATAGTAACGACCATGGGTTACCAACCTTTCCTTTCGCATTTTAGAACTTTAAACGTTTTAAAAATAAAGATTGTGATTGTAATTCTAAATCCGTCAATTTTTTTACAATGGGAACCAATTGTTCAACGTGGTCTTTGTATCCAGTGCCTGTATTTAAATTTTTCTCACCATACACCACCTTACCATCGAAATCATTTAGTGGTACGGCCATACCTTTGTCGACTTGTTGAATTGTTATATTTAAATGATCCTCAACTTCTGCTAAAAGCTTTATAAAAAAGTAAAATAATGATTTAATTTATACAAACTTAGCATAGATTTACTTACGTTTTTTTCATTGTACCAAATGCAACATCCCTTAACGTCAGTTAAATTTGTGTTGTTACAATTACGACCTCGAGTTTTACACCATTCACCGTGGTACCAAACCTGTTAAAACTTTGTATATGAGAAATTCTACATATGAAAAATTAACGCTTTTAAAAACCTTTTCTGGTACGGAAGCTACCAAGCTAATGGCTAAGCCCATACGTTCGGCACGACCTACGCGACCAATTCGATGAACATAATTCGATTTTTCATCTGGCAAAGTAACATTTATCACTATATAAAGGACAAATAAATAAATAAATACACTTTCTAAAATAAAAAACAAAAATCATACTGTAGGGCAATCCTGTGATGTCCAAACCTCTTGCAGCAACATCTGTACATATTAAAAATTTTACTTCCGCTTTTTTAAAGCGCTCTAAATTTTGTTTGCGTTCTTGCGGTTTTCGATCTCCATGCAGACACACGCATGAATAACGTTGGCCTCCTCTAGCTTTTAAATATTGTTCCAGATTGTCACAATCCAATTTCGTACGACAGAATATTATGCAACGATCCATTTTGTGTTCCTCTATTGCTTTAATACAATATTCGCCCTTTAATATTTTTACTGCTTCCGAATAAGTTTCTGGAGTTAAGTTGTTTGGATGAACATTGTCACGAGCGTGAACGCCATCGGTACGTATATGTTGGCGTAAATTGTGCCAACCCAAGTCTTTTTGGGGATCAACGATGCACACAACATGATGAACAGTTTCTGGCACCGCATCTTCTCCTTTGAGATCCACCCAAGTAGGAAAATGCATCAAACGATCGGCCATTTTTTTTACTTCGAAAGCATGTAGTGTTGCTGAACACACCACCATCTGTAAACGCCGACCATCTGAAGTCATCTTTGGGATTTGCTTATGCAAACGATCGATAAGCTCCGTATAGCCTTGTTTCAGAAGAGCATCAGCTTCATCTAAAACGAAAAACCTAAATAAAAATAATACTGTTAACAGAATATTTCTATAAAAATATTAATAACTCATCGTACCTGCAATGTGTTAATTGAACAAAACCCCCGCCAATCATTTCTTCCAATCGACCAGGTGTACCCACAACTATATGGACACCTTGTTGCAATACACTTTTTTGCTGTTCTAATTTAACTCCTCCAATTAAAAGTAGCGTGCGCACATCTGGATTCGCCAAATGTACTTTAAACTTTTCAATCTGATTATAAGTTTGTTCAGCCAACTCCCGACTCGGTTCTATGATTATAGCTTGTGGAGCATTAGGTGATGGTTTACTTGCTGCCGCATTCGTCGAAGGACTTGCCAAAGGATTAGATTTGACATTTTGTGGCCCTGCTTGTGCAACAGCAATAAATCCATTTTTAGGTGGATGTTTTAGCTCAGTTTTTCCAAAGTTGAATGCCATTTCAGCATTTTTCAAAACTACAGCGGGATAAAAAGTTTCATTGCGCAAATTGTCACTAATACGAAAAGCTACACCCAGATGTTGCCCATTTTTGCTGAACGATACTTCTAACTTTTCTAAGTCCAAAAAACATCCAATAACGTCGCTTTTACCAAAAGCTTCTCCATAATCATCGAATTGACGATTATTCGATTTTTTTCCAGTACCACCGAATCCAAAGCCATTCCGGCAAGTACCTAAATCCAAGTTACCTCCTTGAGTAGACCAACCCACTCTACACAACCCTTCATCAGTTACCGTGGCTTCATAGTAGAATTTCCCTTTACCCTTTACGCCAGTAGTGCAACGACATCCATGCCATTCCTTTAGCTCTCGGGACTGGCAACGTAAACCATCAGGTGTTACAGCCAAAGCTGTACCACGGTCAAAGAAAGACATAGTCCAGGATGGTACAGTGCCAGGACCACCACCACCGCTTTTACCTTCCTTTCCATCTTCGATATCCCTTAAGGTTTCCCATACAGTCTGTACAATGGGCAAGCAAAACGCTCCTGTTTTTCCAGAACCAGTTTCGGCAGCCATTAACACATCACCGCCACCTAAAATTAAGGGAATAGCTTCTGCCTGAACATCTGTTGGTAGACTATAAAAAAGAATTAGTATCCCAATTGTGTATGGATGTGTATAAGTATTTCAGCAATTACTTACGTCCAATCCATTTCATCAATGGCTTTGCCAATTTCTGGTAAAACTCCGAATTCTAGCAAAAAAAAATATGTTTTATGTTTAAAATTATTACAAAAATAACCAAAGACAAACCCTCAAAAGCCGTCATGTTGGAAGACAAAAATAGTATTGATTTTGGAAAACTTAAATAGAGTATAGCACAAATTACTCTGTGGAATATGTTTTTCACCGGGTGTTGTTGTAATACGTATATGTTGTATTACTGGTGTGTTCAGTGCAAACTCTGATTCCAGGTATTTGTAAATAAAGCGAAGTTGGGTGCGGTTAACTATCAGCATATATTTTTTCTTCTTATGAGAAGTGTCAAAAAAATACCATCAAATCGGCCATTTTCGTCGCAGACGTCAAGATATAACATCGTTTGAGCTTTGGTGAGTAGACTCTTTTTTTTTTATATATATATCTAGAAAAAGAATCTTAAAATATTATTAACATCCGATAATGGTTTAAGATTGTTAATTAAGATTTTATAATATAATGACGAAATTAAGATAAATATAATATTTTCTTTATGTTTGCAGTTCTTAAATTCATATTTCACGAGTCCCTAATTTCACATTTTGATTCAAGATGGTTAGGGAGAACAAAGCTGCCTGGAAAGCTCAATATTTCCTAAAAGTAGTCGTAAGTATCTGATTTTCTTCCGGAAAGTTTAAATTAACTTCAAAAAGAAAAAATGACGAAGCAAATTCAAGTCTAAATGTTTATCGACTGAATGCCCCGCTTGAAAAAGCTGAACCCAGGTATTCTGGTAGATATAAGTTGAAAATACGCTCTAAGAGCTGTCCGATATAACTTAAGTCATTGAGTATGATGACTACTGAATGAGAAAATTGTACTAATATTATTTTTTTTTAGGATCTCTTCAACGAGTATCCCAAGTGCTTCATTGTAGGTGCCGACAATGTTGGTTCCCGTCAAATGCAAACCATCCGTACCAGCCTTCGTGGAATGGGCGTTGTTCTTATGGGTAAAAATACTATGATGCGTAAAGCAATCCGTGGTCATTTGGAACAAAATGCCCAATTAGAAAAGCTATTGCCCCACATCAAGGGTAATGTAGGTTTTGTCTTCACCAAGGGAGATTTGGTTGAAATTCGCGACAAGTTGCTGGAATCTAAAGTGCGTGCCCCAGCTCGTGCTGGTGCCATTGCTCCTTTGCCTGTCATCATCCCTGCCCAAAATACCGGTTTGGGACCCGAAAAAACATCTTTCTTCCAGGCTTTGTCTATTCCAACTAAGATTTCAAAGGGTACTATTGAAATTATTAACGATGTACCCATTTTGAAGCCGGGTGATAAGGTCGGTGCTTCTGAAGCCACCTTGCTTAACATGTTGAACATATCTCCATTCTCGTATGGTTTGATCGTCAACCAAGTTTATGATTCTGGCTCTATTTTCTCCCCTGAGATTTTGGACATCAAGCCCGAAGACTTGCGTGCAAAATTCCAAGCTGGTGTTGCCAACTTGGCTGCCGTGTGTTTGGAAATTGGTTACCCAACCATTGCATCCGCTCCTCACAGCATTGCCAACGGTTTCAAGAATTTGTTGGCTATTGCTGCTACCACCGAAGTCGAATTCAAGGAAGCCGCCACCATCAAGGAATACATCAAAGATCCAAGCAAATTTGCTGCCGCCGCAGCTGCTACTGTTCCAGCTGCTGGAGCGGCTGCTGCCGAAAAGAAAGAGGAGGCCAAGAAGGAAGAATCCGAAGAAGAGGAAGACGACGATATGGGTTTCGGACTTTTCGACTAAATACCTAAGCGTTCATCAACAGCTTATCTTACCAAATCTGCTTGGTATTTGTGTGAGATTACGGTTTTTTTTTAAGATCACTCATTTTTTCTTTTATTAATAACAAATGTAAGCAAATTATTGTCGTGGTTTGACAAACCCAATGGCAAGTTGTTACATTTGTTGTAATACTATTTACAAAATATGTAAATAAAGATCGTAATCGATAATACTGTATTAAAAGTTGGCGTTTTCATCTATTTTGAATTTAAGTTGGATCATCGGTGAAAATTTCGATCCGTAATGTCTATCCCAAAAGGTTTAATTCTAGAATACATCATGAAGTTTGTTTAAATTTCCTAGTTGTGTTAAAAAAAAGTATATTAGAGAGCTTATGTTAAAAAAGTGCGTCGTGCTGTTGAATTTCTTATGAAAATTGTATTCTCAGAAATTATATCGTCAATTTCAAATTGTGTTAGTTTATAAAAATGAATGTTTATTTATAATAATTGCAATTTATTAACCCTCAAAGATGTTCAAAAGCGTTCTTAGTTTGAGAACGTAAAACTTGGGACTGTGATATATTTTATTTGGAATTTATGTACAAATTCAAGAGGATTCACATTAAATATGTAATCCAATAGGTATATTTTTGTTCCCAATCTGCAAATTATATATAAAAGTAACGTACTCTATTTTATTAATAATGTCTTTAACACAAAAATTAGTTTTTCCTTAAGTGTTGAACAAAATTTACATATATTTATTTTTCGTCAAGAACAAAACATAGATTTGTGCTTTTTATGTTTAAGGTCACTTTAAGTTGTAAATTTAAGGCACATGCTGGAATTTTACACAATAACATATAAAAGAAATACAATGAATAATACAAGATAATTTCCAACCACTTCAGAAACTAAAGAAGTTAATTGGTTAGTGAACAACGTATTGTTCAAAACTGCACCTGTAGTATCAGTAATATGTAATGTTGATGGTTTCATTGATTTCATTGCCCCATTCACGAGCAATTATCATAATTTCGTTTGTTGTGAGTTTCGGTCCAATTAAAGGATTCATTTGTGTCATGTAGCAGCAAAGCCAGCTGAGATAAAACAAGAATATTGATATTCATGAGCGACCTTGTAAACTTCAGTAGATGTTAAATTTTAACCAAGTTTGGATTAAATACTTACAAAAGCCAACACGTCGCTGCAGTCAACATTAAACAGCATTGAGTGATTCTATAAAGAAGATATCAATTCAATTTTAATTTTTCATTGTAATACTGATCATAATATATTACCCTTTGTTAGGACCTCTAGCAAAGAATGGGCAAATAATTCCAATAAATGCCCAAATACAGGTAATAACAAGTGGTGCTACATACGCTTCGACCATTTTCCTTATGATTTTGTAAAATTCAAATAAAGAATTAAATACTTTACTAAAAAGTTAAGTAGCAAAAATAACCACTAGTTTAATGAAATAAAAAAAATTTTTGTTCAGCTTTTCTTATTTATATTTTATGTCACATGACGGAGGCGTATGACATCTAGTCACAAAAGTTGCCATACTTATTTAATCCAAAGCTCTTCAGTTTTATATGATAAGCAACTCCCAATACATATCACAGTTTATGACAATGAAACACAATTGATAGATGTCATTTGGTATAAATTATTAATTACTGTTCAGTGGCAAAGTGACAAGCAAATTTATTAAAAATGGTTTTGGAAAGTACTATGATATGGTAAATATATTGTTAAATATATTATAAAAATTCGGCCTAAGTTTCTTAGGATCTACATGTAATGTAGGAACTCTAATCTTTTCATATTTTTAATTATTTAAAATGAATACATACATAGCCATTCTGTATAGAAAATTTATTGTTGACTCTTGTTTTTGTATTTGTAATTAATAACTAACTTACCTTCTTAAATTTTCAAGTTTTGATAACAGCGATTACCAGCGCAATGGTGATTATTTCCCAACTCGGCTAAATGTACAGAAGGATGGAATTAATTTGGTGTGCCTTACCAAAGTACGTTCTAACCCCGAGAACAATGTGGGTCTTATGACGATATCCAAGTATGTTGAAAACAAATGAAATAAATTGCGGATTGTAAATATCTATGTTTTTCAGCACTGTGGAGGTCTTAGCTACATTAACTAGTGATGTTGGTCGTATCTTCTCTAAAATGCATTTAGTGCAACCAAAAGGAGAAATTAATCTCCTAACTGGAGTCCGCATAGCTCATGTAAGTATATTTGTATTTTTTTTAAGTATAGGAATTTGATCGCATTTTTTTTGGAGCTAGTTAGTTTTAAAACATCGTCAAGGCAAAAATCATAAAATGCGCATTGTTGTTTTTGTCGGATCTCCCATTAAAAATGAAGAAGGTGAATTGGTCAAGTTGGCGAAACGTTTGAAGAAGGAAAAGGTTAATGTTGATATCATTAGCTTTGGTGATCATGAATCAAATAATGAGATTTTACAAGCCTTCATCAATACATTGAACGGAAAAGATGGCACTGGGTCACATTTAGTATGTGTTCCTCGCGGCTCTGGTCTATCGGATGCCTTACTGTCTTCACCTATTATACAGGGTGAAGATGGTTTAGGTGGTGCTGGTTTGGGAGGCGCTGGATACGAATTTGGTGTTGATCCTAACGAAGATCCTGAATTGGCTTTAGCTTTACGTGTTTCGATGGAAGAGCAAAGGCAACGTCAAGAAGAAGAACAACGTCGAGCTGCAGGCGCTGCCAATGAGTCAGATACGGCCAGCAATGAAAAACAAACTACTGTAGCAACCACCGCACCAACAGCTGCTACTGATGAACCCAATTCTGAAGAAGCAATGCTACAACGTGCTTTGGCCATGTCCACAGAACAGGTTTTGACAGTCTTGAATTTCAGAATAGAATAAAATAACTGAACTTCTCCGTTTGTTCTTGTAGAATGATGATAATTTGCCAGATTTCGCTAATATGACCGAAGAAGAGCAAATCGCTTTCGCCATGCAAATGTCCATGCAGGATGCTGGTAAGTTTGTATATATTAAGAGTTTTTTGTTTTGCAGGCTTAAGAGTTGAAATTGTATAGCGATTACTTTATTTACATTCAATTACTAGAAAGCTTACATTCAGTGAATGTATCGTTTATATTAAATTAAAATTTTTATAAATGTAATATTTTTGTAAGATGAAACTGTAACACAGCAAGCGAAACGCCCAAAAACAGAGGAAAACGCCCCAATGGATGTCGATGAAGATTATTCTGAAGTAATTGGCGATCCGGCTTTCTTACAGACAATTTTAGGAAATCTACCCGGTGTGGATCCACAATCCGATGCTGTACGAGATGCTGTTGGATCTCTTATCAAGGATAAAGATAAAAAGAGTGACAGTGAAAAACCTGAGAAACAGTAATAACAAGAAATACGTATTTAACTATATAAACTGAATCATCAATATGCAAAAAATTACCCATGAACTTTTGTATTAATTCAACCATCAATTTTTTGAGTTAATGCTTCGTCTGCTTTTAATAAAATATTCGCATAAAATGTAACCCACTTTTTTGCTAATAGTTCATTCTTACACGTTGAACTATCTTTATTATCTTGGATTTTTGCCCATAAAAACATCGGTTGTGCTTGTCAGGATTTTACGCCGATTCGAAAAACATCGTATGTTAAAAAATTTTGTAAGAATATGATGGAAGGATTTTTGATATATCTATTTGTTTTTAACGTTGTAATGTTCGATTTTCATATAATAGACATGTCTTGTAGGAATCAGGAACTAGCGATTGTCACTCTCGTTTGCAGTGCCATTCGTTTTGAACATGATCTCTACATGCAACAAAATTAATTGGATTGACTTAAATTTTTTAATTACTATGTAAAATATAGAAGGAACTGTGGGTAACATACACATTTCATGGTCATAAGTTATGGTCTTAGCTCGCAGCTGGTTAATATCAGATCATAAGACAATGATTTGTCTATTATTTATTTTCGAAATAAATGCAGTGGGGAACAGTTCGTAAAAAAATGTTTGTATTTCCAGCACGATCCAATATCACTTGTTTTTGCTAGCAGTCTATTTCACTTTCTGCTTTAATAAAAAAAAGATTTTGATATTCAGTGCATTTATTATATTCTATATTTTTTTTAAGAATTTAACACTACAATCTTAAAGCAATATTAGAAAAGCTGATGTAAGCAATCAAACTTAGAAAATTTACTTCAGGCCACGGTATTCCTTCATGTGGACCAAAACCCAAGCAGGAATTACCAAAGACGCAACGCACATACCGCCGCCGAGAATCAACTTTTCCTGCAAATTGTTCAAAGTTTACGTAACATCAGAAAGTGGAAAATATAATTTCAGAAAAAAAAAACTTACGGCTGTCGAAACTTTTTGGGTTGGTGGTGAAGAAATCACCGATTGATAACGTCGTTGAACGGCATTACGAATGGCGGGAGCCAATAGTTGGGCAGCGGATTTTTGGAACATTTTCACAGATTTCAATATTAGTTTATGATTTCAATACTTGCTATGAGAAAACTTTTATCTTAATTGACACGATATTTTCAATAGAAATACGGTGCTGCCTAGTTTTGTACACTTTAACAAATTCAGACACAACTACGTGTAATAGGCAATACTAGAAGTGGTGAGTTCTTGGGTTTACAAGGTGTTTTCAAGTGTCATTCGATATCGATTGAAAATACAAATATATATCATATATCCAAATGTTCATGCTTTATATGAAATATGTGCGTACAATATGAAAGTTCGATTTGTTTGTTAATAGCTACAAGGTGACCGTATTCTCTGGTATCTTGTATCAAAAGAGCATTAAGGAAATGCAATAATGCACAAAGGTCCTAGTTTTACAGCGGGAAACGAACAATGCATGATGTGAAATTGCACTGATCACACCTTAGCGGAATGAATGAAAAATATTGAAATTCTAAAAAAAACCTTTACATTAACAACGCTTACTGTCATCTCAGTTGTCAAGTATATTAAAAAAATCACCCACATCGTGAGTTTTGCTAAATATGCGGCAGAGATTTTCTCATACAATCTAAAAAAACGCTTCTATCTAAATCAATGGACTATGTAATGAACTTTGTAAAACGAGTTTATTGTTTACTTCTTATATACGAGTGCAGAAGTATTAAAAGAAAAAAATCAAAGAGGCAAAACATATATGAAACAATACATAAAAAATAATTATTGTTAATGCAAAATAAACAAAATTATTCATAATAATAATAAAAAAAACTTAAATTTTACAATAAAATTTAGTCATGTGCTTGCACAATATCATACTTTGTATCACAAAAACGATTCAGATGTCTTATGAAACAAAATGAGGTAGGAGCATTTTCCTAACTATTCTCACCGCCCGAAATGATGTACATATAGATAGAAGTGATATGCAACAAATGCTGTGTCAATAGAATTTCTATACCTATAAAATCTGATAGACCTTATCAGAGTATATTATTTTTTTCGAAAAGCTGAGGTTTAAGGAATATCAAGGAAAAATTTATTGTATATTTACATATCGTTCAAACAACGATGTCATTGCTTTTGACATTGATTTTCATCACATAGTATGAAATCAGTGTAGTAACAAAAGCTATATTCACCACTTCAAGTTATTTAAAAATAGTGCTAACTTGTATTATTCACGTGCTCACTTTCATCAGACGCAATTTTTCTGGAAAACGTAATTAACGAAAAGCATAAAACTTCGGATTAAAATTAAATAATTTCCAACTATTTCATAAAATAAAGGTAAGA